>CM053037.1:110307781-111532781 GCA_028564925.1 Lithobates sylvaticus | reverse complement strand
AAGTGTTGAGACAGGCAGCAGATAGGGTTGCCACCTGTACAGTTTTCTCCCGAACAGTCCAGTTTTTGAATTATGTGTTCGGGTTTACTTCTGCCCCAGACCCAGACACATCATTCACACGGACTGCACTGAGAGTGACAGGTCTCCCCTCTCCCTGACAGCAGCTTGGTTCAGCAGAGCAGAGTATCAGTGTATCAAAGCTCCTCCCCTCCTCCTCCTCCTCCTCCTCCTTTGTTCTGTACACACACAAGGCGGAGGGGGAGCAGGGATGTGCTGATATCAGGTCTGTAGAAAGTTTTTTTATTGTGCTATTGTAGATGGAGGAGGGAGGGGGAGAGAGTGTCTGGAAAGGAGGACAAGATGGAAAATATGTGGAGTGCTCAAGGGGTTAGGAGGATATGGGCTGGGGGGGGGGGGCTTTGGCAGGGGGAAGACAATGCTAGAAGTGTGGATTTGATTTAAAATCTGACAACCTCTCCTTGCATTATCCCCCTTCCTTCCCAAAGGACCCCTCCAGCACATATCCTACCCCCCACCCCTCCCCCTTGCACTGACCTCTTCTCTCACAAAGCGCCCTCCCCCAGCACATATCTGACCCCCCAAGCGCCCCCAGCACATGTGGGCACAGAGGCTGCATATGATGGGCACAGAGGCTGCATATGATGGGCACAGAGGCTGCATATGATGGGCGCAGTGGCTGCATATTATGGGCCACGGTGGCTGCATATAATGGGCCACGGTGGCTGCATTTGATGGGGCACGGTGGCTGCATTTGATGGGGCACAGTGGCTGCATTTGATGGGGCACAGTGGCTGCATTTGATGGGGCACAGTGGCTGCATTTGATGGGGCACAGTGGCTGCATATGATGGGGCACAGTGGCTGTATGATGGGCCCAGGCTGCATATGATTGGCACAGAGGCTGTATGAAGGGCACAGGCTGCATATTATGGGCACAGAGGCTGCATATTATGGGCACAGTGGATGCATTTGAGGGGGCACAGTAGCTGCATTTTATGGGGCACAGTGCCACATTACAAGCCATACATATTGAAATTACACCCTATTTATTTACAATGCACACTTTTTAGCCACACCCCTATTTTTCTGTCTTTATTTTTTTATTTACTCATGCATTATTGTTGACCAGTGATTAAATTACAGCCATTGTACTAGAAAATACTTAATATCTAGAAATCTAAAATGTTCTCACTTCAACAATATTACACATATGTCATACCTACAGATATTTGTGTCAGTATCAGGATAAATAATAGCAAATAATGTAGTGAAAAAATTGGAATATTCTAAAAAATATTTACTTTTTACATTAAACTATAACAGCAGTTTTTGAATTTTTTCAATTTCTCTTCCTATTATAATAATATATTTATATAGAATATGTTTAGGGCTAGGTTCACACATATGTTGTCGTGGGTTTCAGTGCGGGAGTCGTGTGTGGGTCTGTTCACTGATTCAAGTGTGATTCAGGTGTGTATTTTTACCTGAACCGGACCCAAAATCGCACAAGACTCTTTTTAAAACTGCCGCTTGGCCGCAACACACGTGTGTGTGTGTGTATGTGTGAACCTGCAGCCTTGAGAACGCTGCCGGTTCACATGTTATGCAAATTGGATTCCATTCAAAATGCAGGGCCAACATGTGCTAAAAACAGTGTTAAAATTGATTTGCTATGCAAAGCTGATAAATGGTTATTTTTGAATAAACTGCTGCATACCAAAGCTTAAAAATTTGGTCTGATCATGAATTTTGATTACCCCCTGATCTGAAAGTGTTATCAAGCCACTCTTCTTCACAAAGAAGAAGCCAGCACCAGCAGGAGACGAGGATTTGCGGATAAAACCTCAAAGTGCGCCTGTAACATACTCCTCCATTGCTTTATCCTCCAAGGCTGACAAAGGGTAAACCCGGCCATGGGGGGGGGGGGGGGGGGGGTATGGCACCAGGTTGAAGGACAATTGCGCAATCATATGACTGGTGTGGAGGCAAACTACCGGCTTGACCTTTCTCAAAGACATCGCTATAATCGTGGTACTCCTCCGGCAGGGAGGAGAGTAAAGAAGTGCACAAGACCTTGGCTACCTTCTGGAAGCATGTCTTACTGCATTGTGGCAACCAGGAGAGAACCTCAGCATGGAGCCAATAAAAAGAGGGGTTGTGCATCTAACCAAGGACAACCAATAACCAGAGGAAACTTGGGTGAGGAAATAACTTGGAATTGGATTATCTCATAGTGAAGAGCCCCTACGGCCATGGACAATGGAACAGTCTCATGAATCACATGGGCAGGCTGTAGAGGTCTCCCGTCAAGAGCCTCAATGGCAAGTGGAGTGTCACGCAGCTGCAGTGGAATCAAGTGATTTGATACAAAGGCAGCATCAATGAACAGGCCTGCAGCCTCAGAGTCGATTAGAGCCTGTATCTCTACGGATGACTTAGCCCAAGAAAGGGTAACTGAAACCAGGGGCTTATCCTTCTGGATAACTGGGGACGAAACAACGCTACCTAAGGTCTATCCATGACCTCAAGGTTTGGGCATTCCCGGGATGGGTAGGACAAGACGTCAAAAAGTGACCTGCACGGCCACAATAAAGGCACAATCTCTCCCTCCTCCTAAATGTTCTCTCATCCGTAGAGAGACGTGTGAAACCCAAGTGCATGGGTTCACCTTCACTGACCGACTCGGTACCAGGAGGCATGGGAGATGAGGGAGGCATGGATGGGACTGCAAAGCTCGGAGACAAATTTACAGGAGGCATTCTGCAAGCAGAGTCTTTCTCTGAGTCTGGAGTCAATGAGGATGGCAAATGTGATAAACTTCTCCAGCTCAGTGGGTATATCTCGGACTGCTATCTCATCCTTGATATACGAGAGACCATTAGAAAAAGCAGCCACAAGGGCTTCATTGTTCCACGCAACCTCTGCTGCCAGAGTATGGATTTCAATGGCGTAATCGGCAACAGTTCTCGTACTCTGTTTTGATGGACATGAGGCACTTGGCAGCAGAAGTGGAGCATGCGGGAATGTCAAATACCCTTTTAAAGGAGGCCACATACTCTGGGTAACTCAAGATAACAGGTTTTTGCGTCTCCCATAGACTTTTTGCCCAGGCCAAGGATCTCTCAGAAAGCAAAGATATAATGGAACCTGCTTTGCTTCTATCCGTGGGAGACACCTGGGGCAACATCTCAAAGTATATCTCATATATAACAAAAAACTGCGCTGGACATAAACTAGTGAATATAAGCAGCAAAACCACATGTGATATACAAAAATCAGAATACAAAGAAAAAAGGTTGCGCTATAGGTGATAATAAAAGATCTTATGTTACTGAAACTGAAGACCTAAATATAATATAAAGCATATATACCAGTGATGGTCAAATGCTAAAAGTTAAAATTAAATGAAAAAATGTAAAAAGAACATATAACCTAAAAACCATCACCCATAAATAACATAAATAGATGAAATGAATGCTTGTGAGACATGTATACCAATGCTGGCATGAATTGTGTCGAAATATACAGTTCATAAAGTAACAAACAAAAAATAAGTCCACATAAGTGCTGTGCAGGACTGCTGATCCAATCAAATTGATATCCGTGTAAAAAAGTGACTTTTCATACGTGATCCCACCACCATCCAGATTTTAGGCTTACCAGATGTTGGGAAAGAATACACCTGTGGCTATAGCCCAGCCAAGGCCTTTTCCTCCTTGTATCCTTCCGTCTGTCAGATCGGAGCGTCTATGGCCGTTCCAGCACTACTCGATCGTTCAGAGCCACCAAAGGAACCCACCTCACCAGGTGGTATACACCCCAAGAGCCAAAAAGAGGAAGAGGGGAGACCATGGGTAGGATCCAAAAATTTATTAAAAAGACGCCAATGGCGTATAAACATCCATAAACAGAAAAACCTTGTTTTAAAATTCGCGGCCGGTCGGCTGCAGTATCACACGCCCGGATGTCAATTTTTTTGCATCAGCAGTCCTGCACAGCACTTATGTGGACTTATTTTTTGTTTGTTACTTCATGAACTGTATATTTCGACACTATTCATTCCAGCATTGGTATATATGTCTCACAATCATTCAAAGTATATCTCAACCTGGTTAAAAAACCCTCTGCATTGGACTGGATCGCCCCCAAATCGCTTGGGGGAAGCAGAGCGGAACCAGACATACCTCTCATAGAGGTAATTCTCGAGGCGAGTGCCTGCACAGAGACACACAGGTTGTACCAGAGCAGCCACAGTGGGAGATTTCAAGTGAGCCATAGTAAACTGATCCATGCGGTGATCTTGCTCATCTAATCTGGAAAAAATATAAGTGGATTGACTGCATCTTCTGAATTCATGGCCTACCCCTACTGTCAGAAACCATGAATCAGACTGAGACACAAGTACAGTTAAATCATACTTGTTTAATACACTTTCCCTGAGAGGATGACTGTGTGATTCACTTATCTAGGCCTCAGGCCTTAGGGCCTAGAGCAGGGGTCTCCAAACTATGGCCCTCCAGTTGTTTAGGAACTACAATTCCCATCATGCCTAGTCATGTCTGTAAATGTCAGAGTTTCACAATGCCTCATGGGACCTGTAGTTCCGCAACAGCTGGAGGGCTGTAGTTTGGAGATCCCTGGCCTAGAGGTATGGAGTGTTATGGGATCTCCTGTCATGGGAGGTGTCCCTAATCTGTTGGCTGAGATGAAGTGCTACTGGCCGTTGGGGAAGAAAAGCTGTGGTTGTCCTACCACAGGAATGGTGAGTGACCAACTGAGCTGGGAAGCACCACATGAACCTTCCCACTGCTGTCCTGCCTTGTACCCTAAGACTGAGAATATAGTCTCCACCCTCCTTTCCACTCTTCATGCACGTGCATTATTAAAACATTTAAAATGTATTTAAAGTAACTGGCCCCCCTAATTAATCCACCATCTGTCATGGATCTGCCACCTAAGGGTTAACAATAGTGCAAATTTCAGTAATTGGCACCAGGCTGCCTTATTTCAACACCTCAGCAACAGTGTCTTTGCTGTCTGATCTGCAGCTCATACCCGTTCCTGTGACTTCCTGTTCCTGAGATCCAAACTGTTTCCTGTGTTTGACCTGGCTTGTTGTCTACGATTGATCTCTGTTATCTTGACGGCTTGCCTTGTAACCACGCTTATCTCTACACTGCTTGATATCCTGTTGCCGAACTTTGCCTGTATCCTGACCATTCTCTGCCTGTCGTTTATATCTACATCTGATCGTCTGTTACTACGTATTCAGTGTCTCCTCAGCTCTGCGCCTACCAGCCTGCTTCCTGTTTCCTGCTGCACCAGCTGAACGGACAACACAAAAGACGATACCGGCACCCATACAACGCCAGACTCTTGCAGCCACTATTGCAACACCGGTGGCCCTTGAGCCAGGGTTGTATGAGTAAGCCTTCCTACTGCACGTCAGGCTCACCCGGCAGGTACGTAACACCACCACCTGGGAAAAAGACTTTCACCCTGAGAAGGAATGTGCCTGGGACATTTATCACCAAGTAAGTGGGTCTGGGACATTCACATGTACCTATTGGGCATCAGTAGCGCCAAATGTACCATGACTGGTTACTGATAATGTTACACTTTCATAGTGAACAGTCCATATGCCTTTAGTAAATCAACCCCACAGACATAGGCGTAAGCACATGGTGTGCTGGGTGTGCCTAGGCACACCCTAATCACCCAGTGCGGTGCCAATTTCCCCTGCTTCCTCTCTTCCCCCCCTGCAGTGCTGCCAGCTTCCCTTCTCTCCTCTCAGGAGTGTGGAGGGGGCTGGTAAATATTTAATTAACCGACCCCTTCCTTTTCTTAATAAACACATTAAGTGATCTGTACTGATCGCTCCTGTCTTCATTCTTAACTGAGGCTGCAGAGAAAGGGACTGGAAAATCTCTGTCCTCAGTTACTTTCTCTGTCGCAAAAGTGGGACATCAGGGGTCTATTTAGACTCTTGATATTTCACCAAAGCCCCATAACAGGGCTCCTAATTTTTTTAAATACAAAAAAATATTGTAAAAAAAAAAGTAAAACAATATTGTAAAAAATAATAAATATAAAAAAACTAAAACTACTGACGCCACCCACTGCTCTGCTGATATATATGCATGTGTGTTTGTGCTCTGGGGTGCACACCCTAATGCGCACACCAATGCCCACAGAGTAAACTAAATGCCCATAAATCTCCCATATATGCCTTTAATGGTGTATTTAGCTATGTGCCTGGAGTTAGGCTTTATGGCTCTTCAGATATGCAGAAGATAAATGATGTGGCAGGATTTTGGTAAATAATTCCAATAGTGCATTAATTATATTCAAAACGTCTTGCAGGGTCTACTTGTGTGTCAGCCTTGACAGCTCTTGAAGTAAAATTAGATTAGGATAAATGGAATTTTAGATAATGAAGTGGAAATTAATGTAGGCTTTAGTTTAGTATTAACAGTAATTAAACATTGGCAAGTACTTCTATTATAAATCTTTTACACATTTGACATATATATTTTTTTGAGACAGTGGCGTCACTAGGGTTGGTGTCACCTGGTGCGGTATAACATGGTGTCACCCCATCCCCCCCCCCCCCCCAATAATTTTTTTCCCCCTAAAATTTTTCCCCCTATTTTCCACCATAAAATATTATTCATAGCTGTAGCAGATCACCTTGCACCCCCCCCCCCCCCCCCCCCCCCCCCCCTATCATACTTGCATAGCCATAATCCATATATATCCATTATTATCCACCATAAATATTCATAGCTGTAGCAGATCACCTTGCACCCCCGCCGCCCCCCCCCCTCCTATCATACTTGCATAGCCATAATCCATATATATACACATTATTATTCACCATAAATATTCATAGCTGTAGCAGATCACCTTGCACCCCCGCCCCCCCCCCCCCCTATCATACTTGCATAGCCATAATCCATATATATCCATTATTATCCACCATAAATATTCATAGCTGTAGCAGATCACCTTGCACCCCCGCCGCCCCCCCCCCTATCATACTTGCATAGCCATAATCCATATATATACACATTATTATTCACCATAAAATATTATTCATAGCTGTAGCAGATCACCTTGCACCCCCCCCCCCCCCCCTATCATACTTGCATAGCCATAATCCATATATATCCATTATTATCCACCATAAATATTCATAGCTGTAGCAGATCACCTTGCACCCCCCCCCCCGCCCCCCCCCCCCCCCCCCCACCCCCCCCCGCCCCCCCCCCCCCCCCCCCCCCCTATCATACTTGCATAGCCATAATCCATATATATACACATTATTATCCACCATAAAATATTATTCATAGCTGTAGCAGATCACCTTGCACCCCCGCCCCCCCCCCCTATCATGCTTGCATAGCCATAATCCATATATATCCATTATTATCCACCATAAATATTCATAGCTGTAGCAGATCACCTTGCACCCCCGCCGCCCCCCCCCCCCCCTATCATACTTGCATAGCCATAATCCATATATATACACATTATTATTCACCATAAAATATTATTCATAGCTGTAGCAGATCACCTTGCCCCCCCCCCCCCCCCCCCCTATCATACTTGCATAGCCATAATCCATATATATCCATTATTATCCACCATAAATATTCATAGCTGTAGCAGATCACCTTGCACCCCCCCCCGCCCCCCCCATCATACTTGCATAGCCATAAAATTAAAAGGTCAGCCAGGGTGGCGGCGCCAGACACTGAGAGTCCTCCCTCCTCCTCCCACCAGCTCTTTGGTGGCGTGTCTGTGTGGGTAGTGGGTACCATGGCGGCCCCCCCCCCCCGCCGGCGGCCCCCCCACACACACAACTCAGCTGCCTGTCTCAGCAACCTGGCTGGGCTGGCTTGGATCCCCCGCCCCCCCCTACCTGATTACAATAAGGGCGCCGGGCGTCTGGAGAGGAGGCTCAGGAGGGCAGCTTAACTTCCAGCTGCCGTGCCGCCCGGGCGGAGCAGAGACACAGTGTTGTGACGTCACGTCATCAGCCTGTGTCTGCACTCCACACTCCACACTGAGATGACGATGTGACAGGGCCGGCTGAGGCTGGCTGGAAGGAGGACACCAGACCACCAGGCGCTGCTCGCTGCTGCTAATGTTGTTTCAGCCCAGGGCCAGCGGGCTGCGGGGGTGAAGTGAAGGGGGGCACACTGCACTTAAAAAATAAATAAATTAAAAAAAAGCAGTAAAAAAAAATCACAAAAAAAAAAAAAAATTTCCAAAAAAAAAAAAATCAAAAAAAAAAAAAAAAAAAACCAGGGAGGGTGTCACCCCTCTAGCGGGTGTCACCCGGGTGCGGACCGCACCCCCCGCACCCCCCTAGCAACGCCTCTGTTTTGAGATATGGAATCTATTTTCAGTGCAAAACGGAAAAGAACAAGATTTAAGGCACATTCAATTCATACTTTTGTCATGATGTGGTCCTTCTCTTTTCCAAATAATAAACCAGTAAAATGTGTGGGTATTATTACTCCCAATAATCTATTTAATACATTATTTATTTTATTCTTATTTTTACATGTAACTTTTCATCTAAAGACCTAAATGAAATGGCCAGTTTGTTTTTTGTAGTTCATTTCTTAAACAAAAAGATAACCAAATTGATTCAGCCCTTTCCAGATGTATTTGGAATTATAAAGCTATACAAAGTAATAGTAAAATAAGTAACAAAACATCTGACATATGCAATGATAACTGTTAAGGAGGTTAATTGGAAAGATCAACCCGATGAACTGTATCTATGCATAAAACACTTTAATCTTTAAAAAAGTTGAATTTTATAATACATTTTATATATTGTGTATATACATACAAAGGGGTTAACCATATTTGTTCTTTACATATGAAGACTCTGCTTTTTGCCATGCAGTTCTATAAATTGTTTTTACCACTCCTTCTCACAATGCAAGTCTTTGGGTCTGTTAAATGAAATAAAACAATGTATTCCCCTTGTGACTTGTAGCTTATCTCATAGTCCAGAGATTGTTGTGGATAGGGAGAGAGATGACCACCGCTCCAGAGGGATCCTTCAAGGCGAATGCTTCTACTCCTAGTGTGGAGCTCCAGGTGCAGGCTAATAACAAGGTAGTTAGAAAGTAACAAGGGGAACTCTGGACAGCCGCACACCAGACGAAGATGAAAAATCAAATGGATTTATTTAAAAACAGGAATCACATCAAAGTCCAAAAACACAGCAAAACAGGGAAGGGGGGGCACACAGCTGACGCGTTTCACGCTAAATACAGGGCTTACTCATAGCTTTGTGTAAGCTATGAGTAAGCGATGTATTTAGCGTGAAACGCGTCAGCTGTGTGCCCCCCCTTCCCTGTTTTGCTGTGTTTTTGGACTTTGATGTGATTCCTGTTTTTAAATAAATCCATTTGATTTTTCATCTTCGTCTGGTGTGCGGCTGTCCAGAGTTCCCCTTGTTACTTTCTAGCTTATCTCATAGTCTTTGCACAGGGGGAGGCCTGAGTGGTACCCTGCCTATGGCTCCTAATCCCATGAAGTGTATCTTTTGTAACTGCCATGATAAATAAACCATGATCATTTCAGCTAATTGGTGTGGATTAATTAGCCTTCTGGTTAATTTTCTCTTTGCTACATCAATTGATATCTTTTCTCCCGTCCTATTTTTTTTAATCCCTTCTCTGCCCTTTTTTTTTTATATCACTGAAATGTTGTCATTTGCTAGATTTATTTCAACTAATAGCTTTTTGCTGCAGATGATAATGCTGACATTTTGGTTTAGGTGTCCTGCAATAAAGTAACATGTTTAAAAGAAATATAAATCGTGTATCCAAAAATGTGAGGATAACTAACTGATGCAGATACAGTGTGTTTGAGAATAAAAGTCACAACTGTGAGAGAACTGTGAAGAGAATTGCTGTTTAAAATACTTGGGCAATACCACAGTGCAAGCATTATTAAGGATAATGCTAGCCTGGAAAATAACACTGGCAAAATGTTCCTTACAGGAGTGTAAAAATATTCCCCATAGGAGAGGCAAAATACTCCTCACAGGTGGGGTAAAATGCCCCTTATGGGAGGGGCAAATCGCTCCTCACAGGTGGGGTAAAATGCCCCTTATGGGAGGGGCAAATCGCTCCTCACAGGTCGGGAAATACCTTGGGCGAGTTCCATTTGTTTTCCAAAGAACTGACTATATTATATTATATTATATTATATTATATATATTATATATATATATATATATATATATATATATATATATATATATATATATATATATATAACAAGGCTATTAACACAACAAAGTTGATACTTACACTTCAATTGTTCTATAGGCTTTTACAGTACAACTGTGAAATTAGGTAAAATTCTTTCAAAATACCATCGTACTTGTGTTATACCCCTTTTTAGTACATGTTCTAGGAAAATATGATATCCCGAAGCCTAGGATATAAAAAAGCAAAGTATGCAAATTATATGTAGATTTTACAGTTTGATTATTTTTTTAACAAGAAAACAGTTTGAATATTTAAAAAATAAAATATTACAGTTTGTGTAACAAGAAATAAACCAGTCTGGGTCAGATGGGCACATTTATAAAGTGGTGAGAGTGACATTCTCCAGACATTCAAGTGGTTAATCATTCCATGTCATTTAAAACCCATGCACCGGGAAAATTTGCCTGCAATGAATATTTGGTGAATGTCACATTCTCTGGTTTATAAATGCTGCTAGTCAAAAGTTAAATCCCTGCAGTGCATTCTATGTATGGATGCATGCTGTTGCATTCTAGGACTAGGAAGTTGTGTTATGCATGCTGGTAAGCTGTAGTCCCATTCATTCCGAATTGCGCCGACGTACGTTGTATTGGTATGTATTAATGTACCGCAAATATGTAAGTGGGCTCTAAAACCACTTTACATCCACCTTTAACATTCAAAATCCTGGGACCTAGACTATAAGACAATAGATGGAATATTATAACCAAGGATTCAAGTTTTACATTATTTCAGGAATAAGAAAAGATACACATAATCATTTATGCTCAAACTTCCAAATATGAGTTTAGCGCCGGTACTCCTGATGAGTACGCGCTATGTCTGTAAGTTTAGTGTTTGCCAAAAACTGTAGTTGAGTTTTGGGGTTAATTGTTCTAAATCATGCTTTGGCATGAGTTTGGCTGGGATGTATTGAGGATCTGCCCGGTCATAGGTGTGGTCTGCACCTGTGACAGGCCTTAGAATGCAGTCTGGTTGGACACATTGGGTACCAATCTCTGCTCGTAGCCAATCAGTGGGCACGTTGTCTTGCTGTGTATTCCGGGAGAGGGTACTTAAGGTGCTGAAGTTTCGGGGTTCGGGGTTCCGGTCCAGAAGTTGCTGCCGACTCTCTGAGCCTGGTCCTCCTGACCAGCCCTCAGGGGCCCTCATGGCCTGGGGTGCGGATCCATCCGTTTTCAAGCCTTGAAACTGGCTAGTTTGAGTCGCAGTAACTGAAGGAGGATTCTAAAGTGTTCCGGTGCCATCACGGGTTTGGAGAGGCCCAGCAACTCTACATGCAACCAGGGGAGGACTCTTCAGAAGAGAGCCACGCACGAGGCTGGCTGCTCGGTAAGAGCCTGGAAGCTGAGCTGCCATGGATATTGATTGTATCCACAGTTCTTACAGTATCGCTGGACCGGCTGAAAGATTCTGGTAAAGTAAGAAAAGTTCCTACCGATACCTTTCGATTACAACTAAGTTTTCAACCAAGTCTGTGTGAGAGACTTTGCAAAGCTAGAATTACTGTTGGCTGCTAGATCCAAGCTCAAGGATTTATCCAGCAGTTAAAGAATCCAGTTGCAAGTGGCTATTCCCTGGATTATGTACAGAAATAGACTTTCATTGAAGTCAGCAGCTCCAAGCATCTGAGCTAAACTTCATCCTTACCCTCTATTCCCAACTTAGAGACTGAGTTCTGTTCAACTGTTTTATGCAAAATAAAATCCTAAAAAGGAATTTAAGTGTCAGTCTCTACAGTTACTGGGTATCAACCCTGGAAACCCCTAGACAAGAACAACGAGTTACGAGCTGGAGAAGGTAACGGTAAGCCCAGAAAAATTCAGCAGCTCCTTCGGGGGTCAGTGCTACATGAGAATCACTGGGAGAATGTCAAATGAATTGTAGGTGAAAGCTTCATAAGGCATGTGCAATTCATTTCAGTCCGGATCTAAGTTCGGACAAATTTTTGGTTATTTAGAGATTTGGATGCATTCAGATTTCTGAATAACAATAGTAACAAATTTCGTTAAAATTTGTTTTGTTTAATTTCTTTCTTTTTTTTTTTTAAACAAATTCAAAATTTTAAGAACGATTTCAAATTGGTCGAAAATGTATCAACAAATTTGAATTATGTGTGAAGAATAGCTGCTTGTTAGGGAGTGGGCTGGAAAGCTGGCCACTGCATCCTTAACAACCAATAACTCATCAGTTGTCAGCAGATTTCCCCACTGACAGCTGAATGTAAACAAAAGAATGCCAGCAATGAAAAAAAATAAATAGCGTGGGATCTCCTCCAGCTATCCATACCAGGCCCTTAGGGTCTGGAATCAATTTTAAGGGGAACTCCATGTCAAAATTTCAAAAACAGAACTGTGGTATTATATTATATAGTTGCATTTAAGGATTCATGCTATATTTTTGCAACCTGTCTCTGGATATTGGCTTTCATTATTTTTGCCTGTCAGTTTGATGGTCTATATGTGGGAGTCTGGCACCCGGGCACGGGCTAAGTAGTTGGGAAGCTATATATCTGTATCTACCCACAGGGGATATAACATACTAAATGAGATAGCCATAACCCAGCTGTTTCTTGAATGATGTGTTAATAGGCTGTGGGTTGCTGTTTGTCTAAACTTGTTTCAAAATAGTCTGAATGGATGCAGTCTAAAATTCCCAGGGAACTTACCAAGGACTTACACAGGTTAAGAGAAAACCTTTGAGGAATCCACTGCGAATATCCAAACAGGCTCTAATTATATAAACTGTTGAAGCCGATGGGTTTTTGTTTACACTGAACATCCCATCAAATAATAAAAATTGTTCTGGCATGAACATTAAATACTGTGCGGGAACACTGAAGAACACTGAATATTGAAATAAACCCACTAGTGAGGTGGATACGGTTTTTAAATTCAGAACTGGCACTGACATTATACATTGTGATGGACAACTGAACACCAAAAATATATTCTAAATGAGTGCGGTACTGAGCTCTGAATATAGCAGACTGGATGGACAGTATGCTAAGTACTGAATACTAAATCGAGATTATTTCAGATTACAGTGTTGAGTACTGAACAGTGGAAACTGAACAGGACATGGTTAAGGAATATTAAGTTGTGTGTGGATGTTGGAATATTCCATTTAATAATGTTAACGTATGATTATAATTGAAGGGTGGAGAGAAGGCAAAGAGAAAGGGAAAGATAGAGTGGCGCTTACAATTTGATTAAAACTAAGAGGAGTAGGTGAAAGTATTAATTCTATAGATGTCGAGTAAAAGAGGGAAAAAAGAGAAAAAAAAAGATGAAAAGAAAACGCATGTGGCGGAAGAACAATTCCAGGAAAGCGTTGGGAGTATAAATAAAATACAAATGCTGGATATCCTTAAAAAGGCAAAAAAAGGGGAGCTGCGCTGAATTAGTGACCACACAATGTATATAGCCAAACCTTGGCTATACGTGTTACTTGTATATGTATCTAGTGATATATAAAAAAAATGTATAACAAATCAAATGTGAATAACCACAGTGTTATCCAATAAATACAGTGATGTAATAAAAAATAACTACAGTTACTGACAAAAACATATAATAGTGATGTATATGAAAAAAATCTTTCATAAGTTGAAAAGATTATATAGCAAAATTTGGGAAAAATATAAGTAAAAAATGAAAATGAAAAAATCCAGAATACATATGTGAGTCCTTCAATGTCTGTAAAATTTCAAATAAAGTGACTTCCACACACACTAATAAGTGAGAGACCTCCACCACATGAACACACTGCGGCTTACCAGAACTTGGTGGTCCCTTCTTACAGGGGACCACACAGCGCAATTGGCTATAAACCCAGCCTCAGGTAGTAATGGCAGAACCCGGAACTCCTCAACCACAGAATGGACGGCGTCACAGCTTAAACAGACTGGTACCAAGAGGTATTCCCCAACTCAGGAGTGGTCCACGATAGTCAATAAGAAAATCAAAAAATTTGTGAATGCACAACTGACCTGGAAAATAGGGTCAGTGCAACAGAGGACACTCTGCCTTCTTTCAAAGGGAACTCCAACAAACTAAAGTTCAAGTAAAGGATCAAGCCCAAAGATTGGAGAATTTGGAAAATAGGCAAAGACGTAACAATGTTCGTATTTTGGGCTTTCCTGCATATGAAGAAAGTCAATCAACTACCGTTTTTTTGAAAAAAGGATAATGGATACATTGGGCATGGAGGGTTTTTCAAAACTTTATACAATTGAAAGGGCCCATCGCATTCCCAGCCACCTAATTCCCTCCTCAAGTAAACCCAGGACAGTGATTATTAAGATATTAAATTACAGAGACAGAGATCTAATTCTTCCCAAAGCATGTCAAATGGGAAATATTGAATATAACGGCAACAAAACCTCCTTCTTCCCAGATTTTTCGATGGAAGTACAGAAGAAACAAGCAAAATTTAAAGAGGTTAAGCGCAGTTTGCGATTAAAACTGATAACATATTCAATGTTATTTCCAGGTAAATTGAGAATTATGGATGGAGAAAATGTTTTTTCTTTGAAGATCCTGAAGCGGTTAACACTTGGTTGGATGAAAGACAGACAAAGGAGAACAAAAAGACTTCCTGAATGTTAATCAACTTGTTGAACTTTCTCGAATTACATTTTTTTTTTCCCTCTCACTCTCTCCTTTCCACTTTTGGAAACACAAACCTGAATATTGGAACAATGATTTCCTTTTTTTTTTTGTTTAGACACAAGCATAACACTTGTAACTGTTTCAGGGCCACTGGATAGTCCCCTTGTATGAGTCCCATGTGGACTGTAGTAAGGGGTTGGGGTCACCACCAACCAGGATGGTTCTTTTTTTTTTTGGCCCCGTGCTCTCTATCCTATCTATCTACAGTGGTGTGAAAAAGTGTTTGCCCCCTTCCTCATTTCCTGTTCCTTTGCATGTTGCCAGAAGGCCGGTACATTTTTCTATGGTGCTTATTAACTTTTTGTTGGTGAATACCTATATCCCCCCCCCCCTATAATAATGAGGTGTTGAAATATGTTTTTTGGAAAATGGCACAATGGCCCAAATTACCAACCCTAGTAATGGGAGACTTTAATAACATAATGAATGAGGAGGAAGATAGGTATTATAACATCAAAAAAACTAAACAAAAAATGAAGAAAACAAGGTTCGCTGGACAAATCCAAGAGATGGGGTTAATAGATTTGTGGAGAATTAGATACCCATTAAGAAGAGAATACTCATGTTGCTAGAGCACATAGGGCTCTTTGTCAAGAATAGATCTGGCGCTGGAAAATGATAACTTTCTTCCTTGGGTAGAGTAAATTCAGTCCTATAGGGGCTTTCAGATCATTCCCCACTTATAATGAATATATAGTTTGAGGGACAGACGCTCTCTCTTCCTTGGAAAATTAATCCACAATGGCTATTATTGATGTCGGAGGAACACAACATAGATCTACAGCTTATTAAATAAAAAAATAAAAAAATTAAAACTCAACATCTTTACCGTTGTTTGGGATACTATGAAAGCATTTATGCGGGGAATAATGATTAAAGAAATTCATAAAATTAAGAGCTCATCTAGGAGGCGAGAGGAGGAAATCATGCAAAAGGTAACTCAGACAGAGCAGAATTACATTACAGATCCCATAGAAGAAAAGCGGTTAGCATGGCAGGAGGCCCAGGAAACCTATAAAACGTTATCCTTAATTACAGCAGAAAATAGCAGATTTTTTCAAACGCAAAAACATTATGAGATGGGGGAACAGGTGGGACGTATGTTGGCTGTGATAGCCTGGGCACAAGATGGCCTGATAACTATCAAAGCGGTTAAAAACTCGGAAGGAGTGGTGATGTATGATACGGGTAGCATCCAGATATTTGTTGACGTCTACACCTCACTTTATGAGTCAAAGGTGTTGAAGTCAATGAATCAAGCCAAACTATTTTTGGATAAATTGGTTCTCCCAAAACTCAAATCGGAGGATAGAGAATCTCTCGATAGTCCTTTATCCCTGGAAGAGTTAAGACTTGCAATTACACAAACTCATAATAATAAATGGGATGGATGAACTACCGACAGATATATAAAAAAATTTGATAAGATTCTGTTACCAGAACTTTTAGAGGTACTAAACGACGCGTTTGAAAAACAAAAACTTCCAGATTCAATGCAGGAAACGATAATAATAGTGATTCCTAAACAGGGAAAAGACCCAATGTTACCTGAGTCTTACCGCCCTATATCTCTCCTCACTTCAGATGTCAAGATTCTGACTAGGGTTCTTGCAAACAGGTTATCAAATGACATCAATAGTTTGATACATGAGGATCAAACGGGTTTTATTCCAAAGAGAGCCGCATCAACAAACATCTGCAGGTTGTTTTTGAACTTGCAATTACCTATGGAAAATATGGGATCTAGGGCAATATTGTGCTTAAATGCCCAAAAAGCCTTTGATATGGTGGAGTGGGAATATCTATGGACTATATTGGAAGCATTTGGCATAGGCCCTGGATTTTTAAAATGGGTAAAATATTATATAGGGATCCTAAAGCAAGGGTAAGAATTAATAATACACTATCCAGCCCATTTACTTTATCAAGAGGGACAAGGCAGGGTTGCCCCCTGTCCCCACTATTATTTTGCTATAGCAGTGGAGTCTCTTGCCCTTGCCATTAGACAGTCAACAGAAATAATTCCTAATGCCTCTTGAAATTGCAGCCCCACAGCACACCTACCTTGTGATGTTTGTTGACATCTTTTAACCACTTGCCGCCCGCCATATAGCAGAATGACGGCGGCAAAGTGGTTTCAATATCCTGACCGGACGTCATATGACGTGATCAGGATATTGAGATGCTGCCAGACAGGGGGCGCGCATCACAGCGATCGTTGTTGTGGAGTGTCAGTCTGACACCCCGCAACACCGATCTAGGTAAAGAGTCTCTGACGGAGACTCTTTACCACCTGATCAGCTGTGTCCAATCACGGCTGGTCACGATGTAAATAGGAAGAGCCTGTGATCGGCTTTTCCTCACTCGCGGCTGACTCACTCGCCCCTAGACCCCCAGGGAAATGCACATCTGTGCCCAGGCAGCTGCCAATCAATGCCCAGGCAGCTGCCAATCAATGCCCAGGCAGCTGCCAATCAGTGCCCACTGACAATGACTACCACTGCCAGTGCCACCAGGCATGCCCATCAGTGCCGTGTATCAGTGCCACGTCGTATCAATGCCCAGCAGTGCCCAGTAGTGCCGCCTATCAGTGCCACCCATAAGTACTAATCTTTTCAGCCTTTCAGTGCCCACCTGTGCCACCCATGAGTGCCCACCAGTGCCGCCTATCAATGCCCATCAGTGCTGCATATCAGTGCCACCCATCAGTACCGCCTACCAGTGCCCATCAGTGCCGCATATCAGTGCCCATCGTCAGCACCTGTCAGTGCCAGCTCATTGGTGCCACCTCCTCTGTGCCACCTTATCAGTGCCCATCAGTGAAAGAGAAAACGTACTTATTTACAAAATTTTATAACAGAAACAAAAGCAAAACTTACATTTTTTTCCAAATTTTTGGTCTGATCAAATACCACCAAAAGAAAGCTCTATTAAAAATTTAGTTTGGGTACAGTGTAGCATGACCGCGCAATTGTCATTCAAAGTGCGACAGCGCTGAAAGCTCAAAATTGTCTTGGGCAGGAAGATGTAGAAGGGCCCGGTATTGAAGTGGTAAATGCTACATAACGAAGCATTGAAAACGATTTCACCATTCAATACTATGTAAGTGGATTACTGCAACAGTGTAATATTTATTTATGTATTCAATGTTTGTGATGTTCCACTTAAGATACTGATTAAATATATTTTAATCATACTTTAGATGAATTCCTCCTTTCTTTGCATCCCTGAAGAAGGCCCAAAACTGTATCCCAAAATGCGATGGGTGTAAGGAGGTTTTTTCATATACCCCCTTGTTATGGTGATATTAACTGACTGTGTTCAGAACAATCAATGTTTTGTTTTAATTTTTAATCATGTTTAATCATTAATAAAATGTATTGTTACTACGTTACTTTTATATATTTTCATACATGATACTACTAGTTGCCTAAAAAGTCCATTTAGGGGAACCCTCTCTCTTGTCTTGAACACTGGATGTGGCACATTTAAGTATAGGTTTGCCTTTCGCTCTCTTTCAGACTAACAAGCTTATGTCACCAAAGGGAGAAGGTGAGGAAAACAGGCATCCATTGTCAGTACTGCTCATCTAAATAAAATAACAAAGCCATTGGAATAAAATGTCTAATCTGCCCAATCAATGCTCTCCCAGAGAGTTGTCATCTGTCTTTAAATATCCCAGTTGTGTAACTGGATAGACAGAGTATCTAAACTGTTGTGCTTCGATTATTTCATCGACCCTGCAGTAAAGCTAGGAAACAAAAAACTCTGCATATACAGTTTTAGGAAAACAAATACAGGACATACAGAGTACTACAAATATGCATTCAACACACATGCACATGATATCTAACTTTCCTAGCAAATGAGCATTGACAATGGTGTGTACACTATAGAGATAAAATAAAAAATCAGTTAGCTTGCATTATAGCGGGTCCATGATTTCTGTACGAAACAGGACTCTAGGCATCTCTAGCAATTGCAGAAACCAAGTTCTTGCTATTTATCTCTTGTAATATGTTATCCCCTCTGATAGTTTTTTTTTTTTTTTTGGTTTTGTTGAGCCCCCTCTGGCAGTGCCCTTCCTTGGTCTTGTGGAGCCCCCCCCTGGCAGTGCCCTTCCTTGGTCTTGTGGAGCCCCCCCTGGCAGAGCCCTTTCTTGGTCTTGTGGAACCCCCTCTGGCAGAGCCCTCCCTTGGTCTTGTGTAGTCCCTCTGACAGAGCATGTTCTTGGTCTTGTGGAGCCCTTTCTAGCAGAGCCATTTGTTGGTCTTATGGAGCCCCCTCTGTCAGAACCCTTCCTTAGTTTTGTAGAGCCCCCTCTGGTTGAACCATTCCTTAGTCTTGTGGAACCTCCTCTGACAAAGCCCTTCCTTGGTCTTGTGGAGTAATAATTTCAGCTTGTGCTGCTGGCTTTTTATTTAAAAAAAAGTTTTTGGGTAGCTATTTCCACATGGGTGTATCTCTTTCTACCTCTTCCTTTCTACATCAGTATTTAAGAGAAGAAACTTTAGATGACACTGTAGTATATATGTCGTGGGTCAAGTATGTTAAAAGGACAAGCTATTGGTAATTGTTATTGACATAGCTTTGGGTCCAATGTTTGATAAAAGCTCCTCTAAAACAATGGCAATGAATACAAATGTGGTTATTGCCTAAATATACAACAATGGTATCTTTAATACCATTGTATTAGAGGACTTATAAACTGGTCATGTGCAAATTGTTCCAATGGCATTTGTTTAAGAGATATTTTCTAAAGAAAAAAACTGATGTTACATACTCCCAAAAAACAACAGTTAAATCATATGCAAGTCTGAAAAAAATCACAGTCTGGCTACTTAGTGTATATAACACAACTCCAAAACTTACTTTCATATATTGCAGCTTAGCAGTCCTTAAATGTGACACCTGCAATATTTTATTTTTTTTCATCTTTATTTAACTTTATTTTCACAGAGTAACACACTTTTTCTGTCCCTGGGTGGCTATGTTCACTTGTCCACTGTATGTATGGAGGGAGCCATGGTTGCCACTCTGGCTGGACTTAAAACATGTCTGTTTTGTTGTCCATTACAGAAGAGAACATTTTTCTTAGGATTAGTTATGCTTTAACTTTTTCTCTTTTTGCCTTTCTGGCACCACTGTAAAAACAAGATGACCTCCCTGCTGGTATGTCACTGCTGTCAACATTCATTTTTTAGAGGCCAATGCCACTTTTTATCTCTTTTATTTATTTTAACAATTGTTCACAGCAATTGATGTATTGTTCTAAAGTTTATTTTTTTATGGATCATCTTGACACAGCTGAAACTCTCCAGACAAGTGTGTCAGATAAGATTAAAGTCTTTGAAATAAAGGAAGAGCGAATAACTGCACGTCTGAGGGAAAAGGCCTTCTCCAAATTGATCTTTAACGTAGCTACCCAGCAAAAACTACTGTCTTACTAACGATAAATCATCACTAACTGATGGTTAATAATTGAATTGCTTGGAGAAACATTCCTCTGATAAGAGAAAAAATAAATAAAAAATAACTGATAAAACAAAACTCTTAAAGATTAAAACAACAAGCATGTACTTCATATCTTTTCTTTTTCCTTGGAGTGGATTTGTCATGGATTATTTGTTTAAAGTTACAGCAGAACTAAACTTATTGATTTAACAGTTTCTCAAAACAGTTATGTTGTGAATGATAACTGCCACAGTTGCTTGTGCTATCAACCGAACTTTCAGGCCACCAAATGACTGGTGTCATAACTGATCACATGTGCAGCACCATGGCAACAGAGGTGAATATGAAAGCTTCCTTAGCTGTAAAGGATCAAAGCGTTTGGTTCCACTTTAAAGTGCATCTATGGTCAAAAAAATAAACCCATATGTTAAATTCACAAATTGTGTTTTTAATTATTTCCAGCATTATTTCTAAATGATTTTGAAGTTTGTAAACTTACTTCCTCCACACATATACTTCTTTGCTTTCTCTGACGCCCATTCACAATACCCTGTGAGTAGGCCCTGCTGTGTCACACATTTTTACAGAGCCTGCGCTCTGAGCTACAGAAGGGATGAGAGGAGGAGCTGCAGGGGAGTCAGTACAGAAATCACTGCTTGTAGACAGCGAGGTACCATGGGATATGTAGTCCTTATAAACTGGAAGTAAACAGCAGAGGAGAAGCTGCAAAGCATTAAGGGAATCCAGGAAGACGTGGAAAGAGATGGCCAGCAGACCAGCAGAACTCACAACATGAAAAGAGATTTTTCTTTTTTAAGTAAGCTTCTATTGGATTGTCAAAATAACTATTGTTTGTAATTTATTAAAATGCTGATGCTATTAATTATATGTAAATGCTAAAATATTATGTTTCTAATTATTTTTTTGAAATATATTTTTTAAAGTGTGATCTCCAGTGCTACAGTCAGGTCCATAAATATTGGGACATCAACACAATTCTAATCTTTTTGGCTCTATACACCACCACAATGGATTGGAAATGCAACAAACAAGATGTGCTTTAACTGCAGACTTTCAGCATTAATTTGAGGGTATTTATATCCAAATCAGGTGAACAGTGTAGGAATTGCAACAGTTTGTATATGTGCCTCCCACTTTTTAAGGGCCCAAAAGTAATGGGACAGATTAACAATCATCCATCAAACTTTCATTTTTTAATACTTGGTTGCAAATCCTTTGCAGTCAATTAGAGCCTGAGGTCTGGAATGCATATACATCACCAGACGCTGGGTTTCATCCCTGGTGATGCTCTGCCAGGCCACTACTGCAACTGTCTTCAGTTCTTGCTTGGGAATTCTTGGGGCATTTTCCCTTCAGTTTTGTCTTCAGCAAGTGAAATGCATGCTCAATCAGATTCAGGTCAGATTGACTTGGCCATTGCATAACATTCCACTTCTTTATCTTTGGTTGCTTTCGCAGTATGCTTCGGGTCATTGTCCATCTGCACTGTGAAGCGCCGTCCAATGAGTTCTGAAGCATTTTGCTGAATATGAGCAGATAATATTGCCCGAAACACTTCAGAATTCATCCTGCTGCTTTTGTCAGCAGTCACATCATCAATAAAGATAACCAGTTCCATTGGCAGCCATACATGCCCACGCCATGACACTATCACCACCATGCTTCATTGATGAGGTGGTATGCTTTGGATCATGAGCAGTTACTTTCCTTCTCCATACTCTTCTCTTCCCATTACTCTGGTAAAAGTTGATCTTGGTCTCATCTGTCCATAGGATGTTGTTCCAGAACTGTGAAGGCTTTTTTAGATGTTGTTTGGCAAACTCTAATCTGGCCTTCCTGCTTTTGAGGCTCACCAATGGTTTACATCTTGTGGTGAACCCTCTGTATTCACTCTGCTGAAGTCTTCTCTTGATTGTTGACTTTGACACACACATACAGCTACCTCCTGGAGAGTGTTCTTGATCTGGCCAAATGTTGTGAAAGGTGTTTTCTTCACCAGGGAAAGAATTCTTCGGTCATCCACCACAGTTGTTTTCCGTGGTCTTTACCGGGTCTTTTGGTGTTGCTGAGCTCACCGATGCGTTCTTTCTTTTTAAGGATGTTCCAAACAGTTGATTTGGCCACACCTAATGTTTTTGCTATTTCTCTGATGGGTTTGTTTTTGTTTTTTCAGCCTAATGATGGCTTGCTTCACTGATAGTGACAGCCCTTTGGATCTCATATTTCCTCCCACACTCCAAAGACATGCTGGTAGGTTAATTGGCTTCAGTCCAAAATTGGCCCTAGTATATGAATGTTAGTTGGGGACCTTGGATTGTTGGCTCCTTGAGGGTAGGGACTGATGTGAGTGTGCGATATATGTGTGGAGCGCTGCTTAAACTGACAGCGCTATATGGGTACCTTAAATAAATAGGGATAATTGTAGACACGCACTCAGGTTGAACTGGATGGATTTGTGTCTTTATTCAACCTTACTAACTAACTATGAAATCAACTGTGGGTATAGGATTGTATATTTTTGTTTTCCTTCTATTAGTCGAACTAGATGGACTTGTGTTCTGTTTTTGTTTTTTAACTAGGGTTTACTTCCTCTTTAATGACCAGGCCATTCTTTGCAAAACGGCACTGCGTTGTTTTAACTGACAACTGCGCGGTCGTGCGATGCTATACCGAAACAAAATTTATGTCCTTTTTTTCCCCACAAATAGAGCTTTCTTTTGGTGGTATTTGATCACCCCTGCAGTTTTTTATTTTTTGCGCTATAAACAAAAAGAGCGACAATTTAGAAAAAAAGCAATATTTTTTGCTATAGGGCCAGTTCACACCATAGAAACGTACGTTTTTTGGTGCGTTTTTGATGCAGTCCAGTGCATTTTTTCCTCAATTTTTTTTCTTAACCTTATGGACCAATTCACACCATAGAAACACAGTCCAGATGTGTTCCAGGTGCTTTTCTGCATGCACGTTTTTGATGTGTTCCAGTGCGTTTTTGACAGTCCAGTGCTTTTTTTTCCCCTCTTTTTTCTTAACCTTAAATAAAGACAAGTGTGTCGCAGTGCGTTTTGGGTGCATTCCAGTGCATTTTTTGATGCGTTTTACAGCGTTTCAGTGCAGAAAAAATGCAGCATGTTCTACTTTTTTTTTTTATGGAACTGGAACGCACTGGAACTGCAAGCACTGGTGTGGATTATGCCATTGAAATCCATATAACCTATTTTCCATGCGTTTTTGATGCAGAAAAAAACGCACTGGACTGCCTGTGGTGTGAACTGGCCCTAAATAAGGACATGTGTGTTCCAGTGCGTTTTTGGTGTGTTCCTTTGCGTTCCAGTGCGTTTTTGATGCGTTTTACAGCATTCCAGTGCAGGAAAAATACAGCATGTTCTACTTTCTGGAACTGGAACACACTGGAACTGAAAGCACTGGTGTGAACTATGCCATTGAAAACCATATAACCTACTTTCCAATGCGTTTTTGATGCAGAAAAAAACGCACTGGACTGCATGTGGTGTGAACTGGCCCTAAAATATATCCTCCAAAAAAAATATAAAAAAAATAATTTCTTCCTCAGTTTAGGCCGATCTATATTCTTCTACATATGTTTGGTAAAAAAAAAATTGCAATAAGGCTATTTTCACACTGGGGCGCTGGGTGCGTCATTTTAGCGGCGCATTTCGGCCGCTAGCAGGGCAGTTTTACCCCCCTGTGAGCGGCTGAAAAAGGGTTAATACCTCCGCTCCTACAGCGCACCAAAGATGCGGCTTGCAGGACATTTTTCAGCGTCCTGCAAGCGCACCGCTCCAGTGTGAAAGCCCTCGGGGCTTTCACACTGGAGACACAGCAACGGCTGTTTCAGGTCGGTTTGCAGGCGCTATTTTTAGTGCAATATCGCCTGAAAACCGCCCCAGTGTAAAAGGGGCCTTAGTGTATATTGATTGGGTTGCACAAAAGTTATATCGTCTACAAAATAGGGAATAGATTTATGGCATCATTATTGTTGTTATTACATAATTTTTTTTACATTTTTTTTTGTGGGATTGCGGCGGACAGATCGGACACTTTTGACACTTTTTTTGGGGACCATTGTCATTTATACAATGATCAGAGATAAACTAATTACTGCATAAATGTCATTGGCAGGGATGGGGTTAACACTAGGGGGGATCAAGGGGTTAAGTGTGTTACCTAGGGAGTGTTTCAAACTGGGGGGGATGGAACTGCATGGGGGAGGAGACAGGTCGCTGTTCCTAAACAGTAGGAACAGGAGATCTATCTTTCCTCCCCTGACAGAACGGAGATCTGTCTGTTTACATTGACAGATCTCCCTTTAGTCTCTGTCAGGAGCGATCGCGGGTGGCCAGTGGGCATCGTGGCTGGCAGCCACGTGCATCGGCTCTGGCGTCATGCCGTGGGCACGCGCGCCTCATACAGCTCTTAAAGCGCCCGACGTACAGTTATGGCGATTCGCTCAGGGGAGCCAACCTGCCGCAGTATAACTTCAGCGGTTAATGTATTGTATTGTTTGTATTAGGATAAAAAGCCTTCTGTGCGCAGCAGACCCCCTAATACTTACCTGTGGCAGTCAGCCAACAAAAAGCGAAAAGGGGTGGAGCAGGGGTTGCGTGTTTGAATAAACACAGGGAGCTGTGGCTCGGCTCGGGTGCCCCTATAGCAAGCTACTTGATGTGGGGGCACTCAAAAGGAGGGAGGGGGAGGGAGGGGCCAAGAGCATAGAAGAGGGACCCGATAAGAGTAGGATCCGGGCTGCTCTGTGCAAAAACAAATGCTCAGAGAAGGTAAATATAACATGCTTGTTATTTAAAAAAAACAAAAAAAGAATAGTTAACAATCACTTTTTTAATAATTGTCTGTGCATCTGTTGGAGAAATGTTTTTCCAATTCCTGACCTGGTAACAGGGGTCTAAAGGGTAAACCCTCCTCCTTAACTTTAAATATATAGCACCCTGGTGTTTAGGCAGAGTTTCTAATTAATTTAGTTTGTCAGGTATTAATCATCCTGGCTGATTGTGAGAAGATCAATTGATTCCCCTTTAATTCTGGAATTGCTGTGCTTTTTCTCTTCTGTAACTAGGTGGCACTGTGGCTGGTGACATTATAATGACAGGGGCTTTGCAGGGTCAGAGTATGAATGGATGGGGTGTCTCAGCCAATTGGCAGGGGTTTCTTTAGTCCCTTGGCCTGCTGGGAGAACCTATTTATTTGGGTGGAGTCAGGTGATCAGGGTTCTGTGCCACCTGGACGGCTGTCTGGGTGGACATGTGTTATGTCGCCCCAGGCTGCTAGGCCAAGCCAGAGGCCTATCCAGGAGCAAGAGAAGCAACGTAGGGCTGGGACTGCAGGATTGGAGTCCAACTGAGTTGTGAAGGTTTAGCCAGACGGGGAACCAGTTGTGGTCAGAGGTAGAGGGGAAGCTGTTGCCACTAAGGGACAATCCACCTTGTTACTGGAGACTACAGTGAGTAAGCTGGAGCCAGTTTTCTCACCAGCCGGGGACAGTGAAGAAGGGGGGAAATCTTTAGCAGATGCAAAGCCAGGGACCCAGCAGAAGAACAGTGTTGACGCTTGAGGATCATCGAGTGCCAAGCAAGGGACCCAGCAGGATAGCGGGATGATGCTTGAGGAGTATACAGCATGCTAGCTGTAGAAGAGCTCAGGAGATTTAGTGGCGATTGCATCTGTAAGTCTAGTAAGAGACTGGGAGCTCAGTGAGTAAGAATCTACAGTGAGAGACTGTAGTGTAAGAGAAGAACTATTCTGTGTTGCCAATAGTTAAGTATAACTACTGTTTTTGACTGTTACAAGATTTGTTGCCATAGGAGACAGCGGTCCTACCTATACAGAAGTGGTATCCGGCTGGGGGTCTTCCTCTGTGTTGCTGTCTACCTATAGAAGTCTGCCAATTATCATTGCATCTACTTAAGGGTGTCATGGCCCTAACCCTCTCTCCTACATTTAAAAACCCTATAAATTCCCTTTAAAGTGTTAGTTCACCCTTACAGAAAAAACATAAAGGTTAACTAACACTGTAAACCAGCGATTCTCAACCCCAGGGTTCCTCCAAAGGTTGCTAGGGGTTCCTTCAGCATTGGGCAATTTCTGCCTCTCAGATAAGTTCTAGGGAATCTATGGATTTCAAAGGTTCCTCTGAGTTGAAAAAGTTGAGAAAGGCTGCTGTACACCTTCGCCACCCCCAATCCTTCCAATCCCTGCTGTACTTATCTCCAGTTGTAGGCAGATGCATTCTGTTGCCCGCCCTGCAGGTGGCGTTGAGTATAACATGTTTGTTATTTTTAAACAAAAAAAAAATACTTTAATATCACTTTAATTAGCTTTTTTCATTAATTTGCATAGGCTGCAAAACATGCAACAGACTTCTTATGCATGAAACATTTTCAGCAGCGCAGCACACCAAAACATGTTAGGTGTGTTGGTAAGAGGTGTTGAACTGCCACTCAGAATTAATGGCATCTCAGAGCATCACATGTGGAATGTGTAACATTACTGCAGACAATGTTGTGATTGGGACCTAATAAAGAAAAAAGACTTTGGACCTATGCTGGTTTCCAATTTACAGGGTTCCCTTTTGTTTCCAACATTTTTTAGCTAGAATAAAATACTGGCACGATATTACAGCACTGTTTTGCATAGTAATCATAAAGCCTATAAAAGCTTTGATGAACAACTCTTTAAAGCTACGGTTCTGTCATCTGCATATGGCTTAATTTTATGGGTTAACCTCTTAAGGATTAAGCTAGGAAACCTGAATGAAGCATTGTGTGAAAAGTCATTAAATAACAGACAAACATGAATTTGTCCTACTGGAAAGGTCACAGTTCTGGAATGTGCTTTCATCTCCACTGCTCAGACATTATTCTTGAAACAAAGATTATACTGAGCTATTGAAGAATAAGAATGTGCTTTAAGTAATTTTTTTTTACTTTGGATTTGAATATGTTTCAAGCACATCATAATAAACATTTCAAAACATTTAAGCTTAGTACATACAATGAGAAAATAGAATGAAAAATACCACTTTCGAAGTGATCGTATGATAATATGATCGTTAGTACACAGCTTCATGCAAAATTATCCAAAGGGACAAGCACATTTTTTTCTCGTACGACACCTGAATGAATGATTTTTATTTAATCAGTACAGCATTCATCAGAAAAAAATCGAGTGACCAAGACTCGAAGAGCATGCTTGAAAGCAAAACATACAATAAAACACATTACATCACTTCCAAAGTTGTATTCTGTCATACAAGAATTTTTGTAACATTAGTAACCTCTTCATTTTCCACATGAGACTAGCATGCAAAAAAAACTGTTCAAAAATTCAATCATTCTTAAAGAGGAAGTAAAGCCTCTTTTAAAAATAAAAATAAAAAAAGGAACCTGCAAGGCAAAGGCATAATGAGCTAGTATGCATAGCATACTAGCTCATTATGCATTACTTACCTGAGAACGAAGCCCCCGAAGCGACCCTCGTCCACGACCTCCGCCGGCGTCATCAATTGCGGAGTGACTTCCGGGTCTCGCCGCTCCATCGCTGTCATTCGCTGGAGCGGTGATGACGTCACTCCCGCGCATGCGCACGAGATCGGCATATCGCCGTGATCTCGGCATGCTCAGTGCGCCTGTGCATCGCTGTGGTGATCAAAAGCTATATTTGAGAAAGAAATATAAATTTAATTTGGGTACAGTGTTACATGACCGCGTATTTGCCAGTTAAAGTAGCACAATGCTGAATAGCAAAAAATGGCCTGATCATTAAGGGGGTAAAATCTTCCAGAGCTAAAGTGGTTAAAAGAAACCACTAAATATGTTAGATAAATGTTTACCCAAGATTGTGATACAGTGCAGACCGCGCAAGTCAACTTTTGGATTTGATCATCTCTTATAGTATTTTCATATAACACAATGGGGGTTATTTACTAATGGAAAATCCACTTTGCACTGCAAGTGCACTTAAAAGTGCAATTGGAAGTAAACTCGTTGTAGATCCGAGGGGGACATGCAAGGAAAATAAAAAACATAATTTTAGCTTGCACATGATTGGGTGATAAAATCAGCAGAGCTTCCACTCATTTCAGATCTACCCCTTAGATTTAGAGCGACAGCACTTTCAAGTGCACTTGCAGTGCAAAGTGGATTTGCCTTTTCGTAAATAACCCCCAATATATTGAAATAGGAACAGAGGTATTGGGTTTCTAAAAAATAAATTTCCTTTTTTAAGATGATACTGTTTTCCTCCCAAGTTATGCAAGTAAGATTCATAAGGAAACAGTTAGCCAGGGAGTACTCATCAAATGGCCAGTACTTATCTCTCATGGGGAGGTAGAAGTCTTCCTTTCCTTTGGACAGCTCTGGCCAGGCATGTTGTCTGTAGGTTTTATCCTGAGCCTTCTAGTAATCTAAATAAATGTAGCAGCATGGACATACTCTCTGGGGACTGTGACATCAGGTGGCCTACAAAAATTCAGCTGAACACACCTATGCTTTGGTGTCATGTACTGGGATTACTACTTGAACTTTAATGATGGCTCAGCCTTTCTTCTGAATTCCTTTTTTATAAAATCTTTAATTTTGGTTCACACAGAATTGTTCTATGAGCATTATAAATTTTTGACAAAAAAACATAAATGAAGGGATGTTACAAAGAGAGGACAAGGGTGAATGCAGCTGGTGTACAGTGTACCCAAATGTACCATCTCCATGTAATAAAGCCTTACAAGGCTAAATTTGTAAACAATAACCTGAAAGGGGGAAACCTAAAATAATAAAATACAAAAATAAATACAAATGAAAAAGAAATGTAAACAAAAATTAGCCTGCTATAAGTTGATTGGTCACTATGCACAGTAGACATGTGCAAAAGGAAAAAATTTGTTTAGTTTCGTTTCGTTTTAATTCGTTAATTAATTAATTTCGTTTAGTTAGATTCGTTAAATTTGTTAAATTCGTTTTCGGATTTCGTTTTCGACTGATTTTCGAATTCGAAAATATTTCAACCGAATTCGAAAATATTTTGCGACCCAAATTTGGGTCCACGTATCTCAGGGTCACTTAGCGATAGAAACCCCAAATTTGGATATGTTGCATACCAAATTTGGGGTTTCTAACTACAAGTGGCCCCGAGATATGTGGCCCCAAATTCGGGTCGAAAAATGTCATTCTCTGCTGCAGAAAAGTGCTTGACATTTTGCGACCCGACTTTGGGGCCACGTATCTCCACGTATATATTTTTTTCTATTCTGTTCTAATCTTTTCTATTTGAATTATACAATTTGGAAGATGGATGGTTATTTACTTATATACATCTGTCACATAAAAAAAAAGATGTGAAATGGCTGTCACGGATGTCGATCGCAAGGCAAGTACATATGCTGTATGTCATTGTCCACTTGCCACAACACCTGCCACAAGATGTGTATTGTCCACTTGCCACATCACCTGCCACAAGTTGTGTATTGTTCACTTGCCACAAGTGCCACGACACCTGCCATGCGTGCTATGTGACCGGCCACGAGTGCCACGTGACTGAACACGCGTGCCACGTGACCGGCCACGCGTGCCACATGACCGGCCACGTGACCAAGTTGTGGATAGTCCACTTGCCACGTCACCTGCCACAAGTTGTGGGGTTCCTAGCACCAAGTGACCCCAAGATAGGGGCGATATGTCAAGTACTTTTTCTGCAGCAGAGAATGACATTTTGTGACCCGAATTTGGGGCCACGTATCTCAGGGCCACTTGTAGCTAGAAACCCCAAATTGGTATGCAAACACAGTAGAACTAGCACTACAACATCTCCAAAATACCAGTTTCTATCACCAAGTAACCCCCGAGATACGTGAACCCAAAGTCGGGTCGCAAAATATTTTCGAATCCGGCTGAAATAGTTTCAAATGCGGTTGCAATAGTTTCAAATGCGGTTGAAATAATTTTGCGGTTGAAATAAATTCTGCTTTTGCAAGAGACATCTAACCTGGTTTGCATTCATCATTGAGGCCTTTAAGACAGAGGAACTTTAGTCATATTCCTTTTGGTGGCCAGGTTACGAGAAGGATGTCAAAAACTTTGTGGCCTTCTGTCTGACTTGTGCAATAAGACACCCCAGTCTTCTCCTCTGGGGTTATTCCAACCACTCCCTGTCCTATCAAGACCATTGGGGTAAATTTCTATTAACTTTTTTAGGTTTATCTACCCCTTTAAAATAAAAATGACCACTATTTTGGTGCCTGGCGATCACCTCACTAAGAAGGCTCCCTTTATACCAGCTAAGAGGGTACCCACAGTGCAACACACTACAGAGTTGATGGTCCAAAAAAGTTTTTAGACTATATGGAATTCCTGATGATGTAGTGCCTGACAGAGGAGTACAATTGACATCAAAATTCTGGAAAAGCTTCTGTGCAGCTTTACAGTAGGTACTACAATTACCTTGGGAGAATTCTTCCACCCCTTCCACCCATCGAGGTTCAAGGTGAAAAAGAATTTGTGATCACAAAAATTATTGATTCCATTATATTTAGGAACAAATTACAATATCTGGTTCAACAGGAAGGATATGTAGGCAAATTCTTAGAAACCTGAGGAGAATGTTTATTCCCCAGACTAACAAAAAGAGACCACCAGAATTTTCTTCACACCTGGCCCTAAGACATCCAGGAGCCATCTTGGAAGGATGGGAGTACTGTCACAATCCAAATCTCAACCTGAGACCTCTGCTGTGTGTGGCTGTGGCTCTTCTTGTTTTGCCACCTGAAGTGCTGGACAGCTTTCTATTTGGTCCTGTGAACATCCCCGCTTTATAGCTTGTCTCAATTGAACCTTGAATTCTTTGCTCCTATATTGAACTTCTTATTTAATCCATGTCCTTGCACTTTTTTGCCAGATTATTGCATCTCTCCAGCTGATAACCTGCTCTTTGTATTCCTGCAGCTCTCCATATCTTTACTATCATCAGTGCTTTTTTTGGACCACATTTAAAGCTGTTGATATCTGTGGAATGCCTGATAATTGTTGCCAATGGTTCAACAGCTAATTTAAATTGAAAAGACAAACATAAAATATAAAATGTGAACCAATTGAATTTATTTGGGTGTGAAAATGAATTTTTCCATTTATTGCCCACAGATAAGACCATCCGATACTGTAAAAAGATTTAGTTGCATCCAAAGATAATATATATCTCTTTTGGCCCTGTATTATCTAGCTATATATTTAAAAATGTGCCTTGAATTTGCTTTAGTTGCATTCAAAGATAATACATATCTTTTTTGGCCCTGTATTATCTAGCTGTATATTTAAAAATGTGCCTTGAATTTTAAGGCCCATAGATTCATTGGGCATATTTGGTTGGGATTTATCACTTTATAGATTTCTGCAACCTGGCAGTTTACTAACATTCTAGCTATCAATTTAATATCTATTGTCATCAAAATTCTGGAAAAGCTTCTGTGCAGCTTTACAGTAGGTACTACAATTACCTTGGGAGAATTCTTCCACCCCTTCCACCCATCGAGGTTCAAGGTGAAAAAGAATTTGTGATCACAAAAATTATTGATTCCATTATATTTAGGAACAAATTACAATATCTGGTTCAACAGGAAGGATATGTAGGCAAATTCTTAGAAACCTGAGGAGAATGTTTATTCCCCAGACTAACAAAAAGAGACCACCAGAATTTTCTTCACACCTGGCCCTAAGACATCCAGGAGCCATCTTGGAAGGATGGGAGTACTGTCACAATCCAAATCTCAACCTGAGACCTCTGCTGTGTGTGGCTGTGGCTCTTCTTGTTTTGCCACCTGAAGTGCTGGACAGCTTTCTATTTGGTCCTGTGAACATCCCCGCTTTATATCTTGTCTCAATTGAACCTTGAATTCTTTGCTCCTATATTGAACTTCTTATTTAATCCATGTCCTTGCACTTTTTTGCCAGATTATTGCATCTCTCCAGCTGATAACCTGCTCTTTGTATTCCTGCAGCTCTCCATATCTTTACTATCATCAGTGCTTTTTTTGGACCACATTTAAAGCTGTTGATATCTGTGGAATGCCTGATAATTGTTGCCAATGGTTCAACAGCTAATTTAAATTGAAAAGACAAACATAAAATATAAAATGTGAACCAATTGAATTTATTTGGGTGTGAAAATGAATTTTTCCATTTATTGCCCACAGATAAGACCATCCGATACTGTAAAAAGATTTAGTTGCATCCAAAGATAATATATATCTCTTTTGGCCCTGTATTATCTAGCTATATATTTAAAAATGTGCCTTGAATTTGCTTTAGTTGCATTCAAAGATAATACATATCTTTTTTGGCCCTGTATTATCTAGCTGTATATTTAAAAATGTGCCTTGAATTTTAAGGCCCATAGATTCATTGGGCATATTTGGTTGGGATTTATCACTTTATAGATTTCTGCAACCTGGCAGTTTACTAACATTCTAGCTATCAATTTAATATCTATTGTGAGTTAGGATACCAGGTGGTAAAGTCGTGGCTTCATCACATCCTTTATTTAGTTTCAGGATAACCACCAGTATCGCTTCATATACTGTAAATAGAGGCTGGTAATAAATTGAGCTCAAAGAATGCATTAAAAGTATCCTAAGGGCCTCTGCCAAAAGAGAAGCCTTATTATTCAAACGTCTACAACACTCTTTCCAACTCTTCCAAAATAAAAACAGAATCTATATAGTTTCTGATGCCCACCCCCATTTCAAAACTGGTAATGTTATATGTTGAATAATAAAATGTTATATGTAAAATAATTACTTAGTTGTAGTCTTAATATATCCTTTTACATACACAAACTGTATATAAAAGAAAATTAGATACATTCAAAATGAGTAGCTTCAACACTTCAGTTCATTATTCTATGTATAATCATGCACTATTATAAAAGGTAAGTTTATGCACATATAAAGTGACACTGAAGGAATTAAAGTGTATTAACAATTAAATCAGGTGGCTGTTAAGCCTTTGTTATAGGTACTAAAGAATTCCCAAAATGTATATTTCTTCAGCTCTATTCATTCGTCAGATGTATCTCGCATTTTTTTTCATATTTGCATTAACAACTTGCAAAAAAAATCAGGTCAGAATGAACAGAAGAGAGCAACAGAAAGGATCTTAATGAATATGGAATAATCTCCATGGAAGAGACGTTTCTCTATTATAACTTTTAAATTGTATTGCCAATAAAGAACAATCAGAAATGTCTCTAGGCAAATTATTCAATCTTATAAGTTAATGGTATAATATTAGTAGAGCCACCTGCCAAATCTATCCAAGACAGTTACCTGCATTTTAGAGGAACAAAAATACTTTTTCTCTCTGTATGTAACTCTGCAATGTATATTCCAGCATATATAATACATCATATAACCCAACTCTTGTGGCAACTTTCCAGTAGAGGAAAGGGTCATCTCTCATTTAAGGCACTATACCATTCTTGTAATCTCCTACTACAAAGGAAAAATAATGTTGCTTTTCAGAAATGAATTTGGAGAGATTTCTTCACTTCACTAGAATATCGTGGGAGAATATAAAAACAATTTTACACCTAATGCAATACAGTAAACTATATATATATATATATATATATATATATATATATATATATATATATATATATATATATATATATATAAATGCATAGCTACCTTCAGAATCCACCTCCTTCTGAATGCAAGTGAACTGCATCAGCCAATGCATAAGTATAATGAAACCACATAAATAATAAAAAGGAGAAGAATGTACTGCATACCTTGAGTGTAAGCCAATCGTTGAAAATACTTCATTGTATCTGGCATAACATATGGCCTTTGCAAACAAATTGTAGAAGACTGGTATTGTTTCAATAAGCAAAAAAAAAAAGGCATTCTGCTTAGTAACACTCTTTATTCTCAGGAAAAAAAAATTGTAATGCAATAATAATTTGGCTTACACAATTCTGAACACCCAAAACATGTGGACTATAATGTGAAATAGCATCATCGTTCATTTACAATAACAAGGACCCAAGGTCAGCGTTAAAAAAAGACCACAAATTAAAAGAATATACAAAATATCTACCAATTGATATCACACAATATACATAAATCATATTGAAAATAACATAATTCCCCATTGACAATAATATATGTGCAAGCTCAGTATATAAAGGACTAGGAGAAGCGGGGGAAAAAAGGACTCCAATATTTTTGAGCTGAATGTACCCGGATTTGGTTTATGGTGGGTTCACTGAACATTACCAAAGTTTGCAAGCTGAATCCAAATCCCCATTTGAAATTATTGGGAGCTTAAAGCAGTAATGTCATAATGTGCTAGTATGCATCACACACTAGCACATTATGTGAAACTTGCCTGAAAACTAAGACCTCCAGCGACGCACTGTCACCGCTGGAGGCCGCTTCCATCTTCACCTGGTCTTCCCTCCGAGTTTGCGGTGTGACTGGCCGGAGCCGCGATGACGTTACTCCTGTGCCAGTGTTGTCATCGGCTGCATATTTAGTAAATATCTCCTAAACGATGCACATTTAGGCACTATTTAGGCAAGTCAGAGATGGGAGTTTACTCTCACTTTAATGGTAGATATCAATAATGGCCATTTTCTAGGCTAGAAGGCAAGGGATTTTTAAATAAATGAGTAGCTAGACAGGGTCCCGGGGGAGAGGGGTACAGGTATCAATGCAAAAAAAAAAAATTATTAAAAGTAAAAACTATCATTCAGCAGGGGAGGATCTTTTTAAGTAGCTTAGGCAATGTGAAAAACACGCAATTCCTTTGAATAACATGTTTAGGGGATACTTTACTCACTTCTCGTCCAGCATACATACAGTGGGGAAAATAATTATTTGATCCCCTGCAGATGTTGTATGTTTGCCCACCTGCAAAGAAATGAAGGGTCTATAATGTTTACCATAGGTGTATTTTAAATGATAACGACAGAATATCAACCAAAAATCCAGAAAAACACATTATGCAAATGTTACAGATTGAGTTGCAGTTCAGTGAGTAAAATAAGTATTTGATCCCCAAGCATATCATGACCTTAGTACTTGGAGAAACCCTTGTTGGCCAGCACAGATGTAAGATGTTTCTTGTAGTTGGTTACCAGGTTTACACACATCTCAGGGTGGATTCTTGTCCACTCATTTTACAGATCTTTTCTAAATCCTTAAAGTTGATGTAAACCCTCACATATACCCAGTGAAGTGAACAGCCTTTAGATGATACACTGAGATTAAAAATAGCTCCCTACATAAGTTTTACATGTGTATCTGCTGTCTTCAGCTTTCTACACTGTTTATAAAATTAACATTGTGTTCTAATTTTTTCTTCCTGTTCTAACACTGGGTGTGTATTTTTGGCATACACGGTGTGGCAGCTGATTGGAGGAAAGGCACACCCCCTCCCCCCCACATATGCAGAGGAAGGAAGAAACATGCAAAGCTATTCTATGAATAGACCATCTCTCTGCTAATCTATCTCTATGCACCCACCCATAACACAAATTTCCAGCTGCTTTTATCTCCTGAGAGCTTGTTAAAAGTTATCATGCTGATAACAGAGGAGTGGAGCAGCAGAAAGACACGGTACTTAGGACTTTGGAGAGAGACAATTAAACACTACAGCTATGTGCCCAGGTCAAATTTCATGAATGGGGTTTACATCCACTTTATGGTTTCTTGGCTGTCGCTTGGCAACTTGAACTTTCAGCTCCTGCCATCCATTTTCTATAAAATTAGGTGTGGAGACTGGCTAGACCACTCCATGACCTTAATGTGCTTCTTCTTGAGCCACTCCTCTGTTGCTTTGTCAGAATGTTTTGGGTCATTGTCATGCTGGAACAAACATATTACAGCGCACACATGCAAAACTGACATTTACCTCCAGCAAGGCTATTTAAAAGCACCTAGACAGACATTTTCAAAAAACATTATCAAAAAATATGGGGATTTGGTCACACCATATTGCTATATGGTGCTTAAGCCCACTTACTGCGACAAAGTACCCCATGATTAGTGGGTCCTACACTATCCATAGATCGGGAGATCTATAGCCTTGCTGGAGGTAAATGTCAGTTTTGCATGTGTGCGCTGTAATATGTTTGTTCTGTTGTATGGTCTTATGGCAGCACCATCTTTATGCATTTTTTAGGGTGTGCCCCCCAAATATCTCTTTTGTCTATTGTATGGATTTTGACCAAATCCTTTTGGGTGGAGCACCCCACTCAGTAAGTACCTCAATTTAGTGTCCACCTGTATCATGGGTGGAGACCTCATGTTCTCCCATATAGAGGAGTATAGCTCCCTTGGTTCAGAGAAGCAGGATCTCCCGATCTATGGATAGTGTAGGACCCACTAATCATGGGGTACTTTGTCGCAGTAAGTGGGCTTAAGCACCATATAGCAATATGGTGTGACCAAATCCCCATATTTTTTGATAATGTTTTTTGAAAATGTCTGTCTAGGTGCTTTTAAATAGCCTTGCTGGAGGTAAATGTCAGTTTTGCATGTGTGCGCTGTAATATGTTTGTTCTGTTGTATGGTCTTATGGCAGCACCATCTTTATGCATTTTTTAGGGTGTGCCCCCCAAATATCTCTTTTGTCTATTGTATGGATTTTGACCAAATCCTTTTGGGTGGAGCACCCCACTCAGTAAGTACCTCAATTTAGTGTCCACCTGTATCATGGGTGGAGACCTCATGTTCTCCCATATAGAGGAGTATAGCTCCCTTGGTTCAGAGAAGCAGGATCTCCCGATCTATGGATAGTGTAGGACCCACTAATCATGGGGTACTTTGTCGCAGTAAGTGGGCTTAAGCACCATATAGCAATATGGTGTGACCAAATCCCCATATTTTTTGATAATGTTTTTTGAAAATGTCTGTCTAGGTGCTTTTAAATAGCCTTGCTGGAGGTAAATGTCAGTTTTGCATGTGTGCGCTGTAATATGTTTGTTCTGTTGTATGGTCTTATGGCAGCACCATCTTTATGCATTTTTTAGGGTGTGCCCCCCAAATATCTCTTTTGTCTATTGTCATGCTGGAAGACCCATCCATGACCCATCTTCAGTGTTCTGGCTGAGGTAAGAATGTTCTCATCCAAGATTTCACAACACGTGGCCCATCCATTGGCCCCTCAATGTGTCAATGTTTGCCTGTAGAAAAAGCCCCAGAGTGTAATGTATCCACCTCTGTGCTTGACTGTACCAATGGTGTTCTTAGGGTCATAGTCAGTACTTTTCTTCCTCCAAACACGGCAGGTCAAGTTAATGCCAAAGAGCTAAATTTTGGTCTCATTTGACCACAGCACTTTCTCCCAATCATTCTCTGAATCATTTAGATGTTCATTGGCAAACTTCAGACGGGCCTGTACATGTGCCTTCTTGAGGGCGCTGCAGGATTTCAATCCATGGTGGCATATTGTGTTACCAATGGTTTGCTGGTGACTGTGGTCACAACTGCCTTGAGATCATTCACAAGCTCCTCCATTGTAGTTCTGGGCTGATCCCTCACTTTTATCTTGTTCATCCTTACTCCGTGAGGTAAAATCTTGCATGGAGCTCCAGACCAAGAGCCTTGTCCCTTACGCCCTTTGACAGGTCTTTGGTCTTGCCCATGATGGTGGGTTTGAATGGAAGAAAGATTCTGTGGACAGATGTCTTTTATACAAATTGGTTAGGAGTGCCTTCTTAAATTGACAGTACTGTAGCCAATCTGTGGGAGCCAGAATTATTGTTGGTTGGTAGGCAGGCAGGGCTGTCTTTAAGGCAGGGAAAAAGGGGCAGCTGCCCTGGACCCCATCATTGTTCTGGGGCCCAAAATAACTGTCTCATACTTGCCAACTATCCCAGTTTAAAGGACCTTGTCCCTTGAAGTTTTAGTCCTGTACTGTGTCTTGATATCTCAGTGTGAAGTTCTGTTACTAATCCCATGTACAGATGGCATTAATACAAAAAATACATTCTTGTCTCCAGCATGTGGTGGCAAATTCTGTGTCCCTGGCTTTGCAGCGTGGGAAATACCTTAATTTATCAGCGGCTCCTACAGGAGTAGCGCTACACAAGGAGCTCTCTCCCTCTTAAATTACCAATACCTCTTGATTAAAATCAGATTCTGTGCCGCATATCCATATATTTTTGGGATTTGTGAGTGTGAAGAAAAATAAATCTAATTTAATATTTTGGGCTGAAATATGACTTTTCTCTGCCTCTATAATCAAATGCTATTGAAAAGGGTGTGGACATTTTAATTTTTATACAGTCTCTCAGAAAATTGACAATCCTATTTGGATTTGTCTGGCTGAAACGAGCCTAATCTTTGCTTCTGAAATTGCCTCCTTTTCAAAAAAATTTGATTCTGTGCAGCAGAATTAGAATCCTTTTATTATAATGTCTATGAAAAGAGTCTTATCGATAATTTTTGGCTGAAAAAATGACTTCTTGCTTCTGAAATTGCCTTGGCAAAAAATAATAATTTGCTCACTAGGGTAACTAGGGTATTTCCCTAGTTGTCTGAACGGCTATGGTGGGAGCTGTATTAGGCATTTGGTGCTCTAAAGCACATGGCACTATGGTGTTTTATTTTTGGAGAGCTTGGATAGGGATGAAGGAATTGGGTGGGATACTTCAAAATCTGAAATACCGTATGTACTTTCGGAAAAAAAAACTACACTTGAGGAGTTAGGTATTCTTCAGGGCAAGATATAACAAAGTCTGTGCTTGTAACAAACAAAAGACTTCAGTTTTAAAGTAGTAATAATTGAGCAGAGTCCCTTTTTAAGTAAGATTATCAGGACAACGCTCTTCAGGACACCAGTCTGCATCCCATCCAAGAATTGGCTGCTTAATGTCCAGGCCATTTTTTGCGATACAGCACTGCGCCGGTTTAACTAACAATTGCCCGGTCGCGCAGCGCTGTACCCAAACAAAATTTACATCCTTTTTTTCCCACAAATAGAGCTTTCTTTTGGTGGAATTTGATCGCTTCTGAGTATTCGGTCTGGGGTAAGAATACTTGGAAGAGGCTTTTAAAAAGGGGAGGGTGGGTGGGTATCTCGCACAGGAAACCGACAAAGACTGGCGGCCTTTGGGCTGCTTAAATACCCTCCGGGCTCCTCCCATAACTTCAGGCCGGTACCCAGCCTTCCAATTTATGGTCTAGAGCCCTACGGACGATATGAGTAACGATGACACACAGGAACAACACAAAACTTACCAACATGAAATAGACCCGAAAGCGTGCCTTGGTCTACCGTATGGTACACCAAAATAAGGGGGCAAAAACTTTCGGGGATAATTATTTATTGAAGGTAAATGTCACTGAGTAAGTAGGGCAAAGGCCTGAGCCATCTCCAACTGTGGGTTAGGTATGTAGCGAGAGAAGCAGGCCGACTTCCACCGACCTAGTTTCTTGATCACATGGTCCGGAACCCCTGTCTTGAGGCCGTCGTGGCCGCCCCGATCCGGAATGAATGCCCGGAGTACTGGCTGGGGTCCAATTGAAGATTGCTGAGAAGGACCCGGACATGTTCCACAAACTGTGACGAGTTGAGGGGTTTAACTGGAAAGGGTAAAAGCGGACTGGAACCTGGGCGGTCGGATAGCAGTGCCGTCAACCAGTTTAACACAGTAACTGGGCACCAGTTGTTGTGGGTCCTGTACAGGTGTATATCTGCTCCGGAACCTCGCTGCTAAGTTTTAGACATCGCCAAGGGAAAAACATAGTGATCCTGGTGGCGGCAGAGGTTACTTTTATGTAAGACTGGACCCGCTGGGTGGCTGCGAGTGAACTCGCTGGGCCGTAGAAACCCATAAAATGCCATGTGTATCGCAGCCTGCAGGACGGTGCTGAGGAGGAGACCAAAAGGGGACCTATCCAGGATGTCAGACATCCCCTTAAAGATCTCCCCAGTGATAGGCAGCCGCTTAGGGCTGACTGGCGGCTGGTGTTTCTGAACTCCACGCAGTAGAGCCCTCACTGCGTGGCAGGAGAACATCGAAGGCCTCGCGGGGTCTTGAAGTGACAAGTAGTGCTGCACCCCGGCCACGTACTGGCGTATCGTGCTGTGTGACAGTGCCAAGTGAGAATGGCAATAAGCGATAAACGCCAGAACCTGCTTGACGCTGGAAGATTCACGGGGGCGTTGGGGCAGGAACTTATTAAAAGCCCTCCAGGCCATCCGGTAGGCCCGCCGGGTGTTGCGGACGAGCGAAGAGTTGATGATGCTAGTAGCTGACTGTAAATGTGGGGCTAGTGCAAGGTCAGCTGTGACCAATCCGGGATAGTGGCTGAGAGATGGTAGGCTCCCGGCATCTGTTCAAAGAAAGAAATAAAGTTAAAACGGGAGAGTGCGTCCGCTGCTGAGTTAAACTTCCCTGGAATGAACGAGCAGTAAACATTAAACTGATGTTGTAGGGATAGCTGGACTAGTCTGCGGATGAAGGACATGACGGGCCCGGATTTAGACCTGCCCTTGCTGATGATCTCGGCTGTGGCTTGATTGTCTGTCGTAAAAGCCACAGTCTGTCCAGACCAACGGTGACCCCATAGGTGCGCGGCTGCTACGATGGGGAACAGCTCAAAGAGGGCTGACGTGGTAGTGAAGCCCGGTGTGGCTAGTGCCTGAGGAGGCCAAGGGGCGGCGAACCACAAATGGCCAAAAATGGCGGCACATCCTGTGGATGCCGCCGCATCTGTCACCACCTGAGGTGACAGCGAGGACACTACTGGGATGAAGAGGGACACACCGTTCCAACTACTGAGAAAGTCTTCCCACATGGCCAGATCTGCCCTGGCTGCTGAATCCAGCCTGATGACCTGGTCTGGGTCCTGAGTGTAGGACAGGAAAACCAGCAGCCGGGACACAAAGGAGCGGCCCTGGGGGATGATCCTCATGGCAAAATTTAACATCCCGAGGAGAGACTGAAGTTGCTTCTGAGTACATCCCCCCCACCCGAGTGAACTCTTGTAGAACCGTCCTGATACGGTCCAACTTATCTGCAGGAAGGCTGGCCTGCATGGCTAGAGTGTCAAGGTCGACGCCTAAGAACGTGATCTTGTGCGCCGGGCCGTCAACCTTGTGTTCCGCTATGGGGACGTTCAGATTGTTGAAAACCGTCCTGAACTTTCCAAGGTCCCCTGGGGGAGCCCCGGGTGGTTCAATCAAAAGGAAGTCATCCAAATAGTGGATGACCTCGTGGCACTGTGCCTCGTGGAGAAGGATCCATGCCAGGGTCTCCGCGAACTTATCAAACAACCATGGACTACTCTTAGACCCGAAGGTCAACTTGGTTGCGAAATAATATCGCTCCCTCCACTTGATGCCGTGCCAGCACCACAGGGAGGGATGTATAGGCAGCAGCTTGAAGGCGTCAGATATGTCCGCCTTCGAGAGCCAAGCCCCCACCCCAGCCCTGAGTATGGCCTAGATAGCCATATCTACCGAAGCGTACTTCAGTGAGAACTCCTCGGAGGGAATGAGCGAGTTGAGACTGGGAACGACGGAAGAATGAGGCGCTGACAGATCATACACCAGACGTTTTTTATTTGAAAATTTTCCCTGTACAAGCCCGATAGGGCTAGCCCTCCAAATACTAAAGGGGGACTGACTGAACGGGCCTATCATAAAGTCCCGATCCAACTCCGTCTGAAGAAGGACGTCGATAGCTGGCTCATCTGTTGCTGCTGAGCGCAAGTTCCAACATTCGTGGGTGGTGTGGGGCAGGGTGATGAGCCCGGTATGAAACCCATCGGTGAAACCTCGGATGAGGTAGCTGGCGAGTGATGGAGTGGGGTGTGAGGTCAAGTAAACATCGAGCCAAAGGACATTGACCCGGCTTAGTCGCGGTTTCTTCTGCTTGACCTCACACAGGACCCTGGGGTGCGCCCTCTGGCATAGGGTGCAAACGTGCAAGAGCCGGCACTGGCTGAAATTGCAGGAGCCGTAGTTGAAGTTATTGCAAATGGTGGCTCCCCCAACCATCCGCACCGGACGTCCCAACTTGTCCACCTTCTGCCCTTGGGCCGGGGCCTGCTGAGCCTGACTGGTAGAGGCCGTTCTAGCTGTCGGGTGGACAGAGACTATGTTGGCACACCAGACCGCGGTGTGGGATGCTGACTGACAGACAGCACATAGTGGGGACCGTAGCCCCGCAAAGTGGCGGCAGAACAACTCGGTGTCCACTACACTCCAGTCCGTTGTCAAATGGAACTGTAAGAATCTGGCCGCGGCTTTGGCCGAGAAGGACCGATGATAATCGTAGAACGCTGAACCACCGTATTTGTGGCCCAGGTCTACGATTAAATGGAGGTAGAGGTCCAGTTTCTCCCGCCTGCCCGGGGAGGCTGAACACAGCACGTCCCTGAACATGCTGAAAGCGAGCGTGAACTCAGGCACCGTGAGCTTTCTGTTGAGCCTCGGATCCTTTGCCTTCAAAACCACCGAGACGTCCCCCCAGGTGTAGGCCTTGTTCTCCGCCAAATCATGGACCGAGATCATGAGTGAGGCCAGGTTAACGTCTCTGCCCTCTAAATTGTCCTTCCTTACGCTGGGTGGCACCAGGTGGGAAGGATGAATGGTAGTTGTGGCAAGCTCACTACCTGCGGCCGGCGCACTGATGGCTAGGACCACCGCGGGGTCCGGAACCGTGGCGGCCGGGCTGGTCTCTAGACGTGTCACCCTGTCCTGGACCTCAATGATCGAGGAAGACAGGGAAGATACGAGGGCGTGTAGCTGAGCGACGGCGGTTGAAATGGATTCCAGGGACGCCTGCTGGCTGCTGGAACCGGCTGCAGCCGGTGGTGGGAAGAGGAGCCTGAATAGCTCCGCCTTCCTGGCCGCGGACGAGAAGGGTATCCCTCTGCGCCTCAGCTCGGCGGACAGCCTGGGAATTGTCCATGCCCTAAGGGACTGGACACTGCCAGCCTCGGAGGCTGACGCCGGAGATAGCGGGGTGGTGAGGTCATCGCTGCCGACTGACGACATGGCGGCTGCCAAGACCCGTTGCTTAGTTGACTGGTCACGTGTCTGCAGGCTGGGCCTATAAAGAGGTGACAAGAAATGAGTTTGGACGTGTAACCTATGGTATACGTACCTGCCATGAAAATGCAATTTTTTTTACCTGCTGGAACCCTGATCAAGCTGGTGCAGGTGGACCTACTGAATCCGACTGACCTGAGAGAGTGTGAGCGAAAGTACCTATTTAAGAGCCTGAAACTGCTGCCGTCCTGAGCGACGGTACCCAACGTTGACGATAACAACAGGCGATAGTGACTTAAGTCGACTGACGTGACAGCTGTGGAATCAAATGACAGACAACAACACGAATAACTGAAATGACATGTTGCCTTAACTTGAAATGAACATCCCGTGACAGGGCCCGGCCCAGTCGTACCGTATGGGGGTGACTGTGAGCCGGACTCTGGAGCACGTACAGAAATGAGACAACCGTGAAATGAGGCCAACTGCCTGGGTACGCTGGGGCCGAACTGTGACATACTGGCTGCCACCGGGTTCGACTCCAAGTGCTACAGCATGCGTTGGAATGCTAGCACTCGTGTGACAGCGACCTCGATCATCATGCCACTGTCTAGTGACTGAACCCCTTATTTATTTATTTTTTTTTGTACTGAAATGCGGCCGGCCTAGGGCACGCCGGCGCGAATTCGTACAGGGAAGTGATAAGGTGACACAGAAATGACATAACATGACAAGGACAAGAATCAAAAGTTATTTATTTTTTTTTTTTTGCGATTCCGTCCCTGGCGCATGTATTGAAATGAGGCCGGCCTAGGGCACGCCGACACGAATTAGTGCGGGGAAGTGACTGCATTCATGCCGGGCGCGGTAAGGTGAGACAGAAATGACATACCATGACAAGGGCAAGAATCAAGAGTGAACGCAACCTATGATGCGATTCCGCCCTTGGCGCATGTATCGAAATGAGGCCGGGCAGCCGTGCGTCTGGATTGCCCCGATCGGAGCATCTATGGATGCGACCGGACCCACCCAGAGGTATAGTGACCGAAATGAAACCATGACAAAGACTAGATTTCAACAAACCGAGCAATTTGTCACTGAATCTATCTCTGGAGCATGTATCGAAAGGAGGCCGAGCGGCTAGGCGAACCAGTGCGAATCGATGCATCCCGGATGCAACCGGATTCAGACCGATACGTGGCCAATGACCGAAACCATGCCAAAGACTAGACTCGAGCCCACATCCGTACGAGCGGTGGGCCAATCTCTGAACATGTATGGTAATGCGGCCGTAACCTGGGTACCCCGAAACAAATCCGTGCCTGAGTGCGACATGACTTGAATCTGAGTGCGACCAGGATCGAAATGATGGCATGTATGCCCTGTTTAAATGATGCGAAATGACTTAGCATGACCGAATGGCCTGATACGTTAGCCATGTTTGAAATGACGAAATGATTGCCATGCTAATACAATGAAATGTTTCGACACGGTCAAAGTAATTCGTGCAATTAACATGCCAACAGTGACTCGGAACGTAACCAGTGATCCGGCATGCTGCTGGTATAACTGATTTGACCGATTTGACCTGACATGATCGCTGCGTGTGAGTGCGAACGGCACCCGTGAGCGAGCTACGTTTGAACGATTCAAAGCCTGCGTACTCCGACCGCGTAAGGGGAACCCTTGGGTGCCGGATGCGGCATCGGTCGGAGTGTCATGGCGGGCGGCCCTGAATGTGCGTGCCACTAGGTGGCTCCCGATCGTGTACAACCAAAAACGTGCGTGTAGCTGTATGGTGTTTTCGAGACAAGCGGTGCGTGGTTCGTGAGCTACGCAGACCACAGTTTAGTGACATGATAAGCAGTGCATGGGAACGTAAAACATGGGAGCCGAAGCCCTACCTGCGACAGCCGAACCAGACTCTTTGTACGGAACTGCGACTCGGCGACACGAGTGCGACACGAAGGGACAACACGACTTACGAACACGGAACGCGGGACTGCAACAACACAAGGAGACGGACAGACGAAACGGAGCTCACGAACCGGCACCAACATCGCTTGTCTCGAACGAGTCGGTCCTAGATGTCTGACGTATCAAATATCTCGCACAGGAAACCGACAAAGACCGGCGGCCTTTGGGCTGCTTAAATACCCTCCGGGCTCCTCCCATAACTTCAGGCTGGTACCCAGCCTTCCAATATATATACATACATATATACATATATATATATATATATATATATATATATATATATATATATATATATATATATGTATGTATATATATATATATAAGCACACATAAAACTGACAACCGTCATTAATTTCTGAGGCTATCTTATACTTTGCAGTGAGTCTTTCTTACGCTAGGTAAGATGTTATGTGAGTCTGATCAAGTGCTTACAGTCTAACAAGGTATACTGTGTCCCTAAATAAAAATACTTTATTAAAAAAAAAAAAAAATTTACCAAGGTATTCGAATTGTATAATAGCTCACGGGCATCTAAGGAATTCCATGCATTCCCCAAATCTCCTATCTTCATCTATTCTCCATAACTAAGAATAGATGATTAGCAAATGTGCTGGATTTTTTACCAGTGTGGTAAATAAATGTACCTATCAAACACAAACTAGTTCTATCTATTTAATCCTAGCACCTAGCTATGCGGGTGGTACAACAGTTTATAGCAGCACTGTATAGATATGCAGTAGGACATTACACCATCAAAAACTTGACTGTTCCTCACTCTCACTAAACTACTACACAATGACAAAGTGCTGCTGGGAGAACAGCCAGCTGTAGCATATAGGCTAAAACTTTAGCCAAAAACCATCATTGGCCAAAATCCTGGTCAGGTGCAAGACTTGGACCAAGGATATTTTTTTTCAATGCATTGTGGGACAATCAGATAAGCCATTCCCGACGAACATTTAGAAAGTTTTGACTTAATTTGAACCTATAAACAGCCAAAGCTCTGACCATACCAGGGTTCAGACTGATCCTGGAGTTCATCACTAGATACCAACACTCTCGTCAAACTTTTCCAGGAACATAGAGGGAGAAACTGGCTGAGATTCGAACCATTAATGAGTAGGCTGAATGTGTCAAGTTGATCAATCAACTTGGATACAACCAGCCTGCCTGATTTGCTTCCAATTATGACAAGCGGCTGCTATAGCCACTAGCAATAAATTTCTTTCCTGCAACCCTTGGTTGCAGGGAAGGAAGTTCTCGCCATGTATGGCTGGCCTTACTGGTACCTCTTCAGTTCGTTTTTTTCCCCCTAATTCTCAGCTTTAAATGAGAGAGAAAAAAGGGAGGCACTAAGAGGAAAACGCATGCAAGCCATATGTTCTCAAAGGTGTACCCAACACTGTATTCTGGCCTAGGCCGACAGGGCCCAGGCCTAGGGCAGCACTTTTCAGGGGGCAGCATGGAAAGAGTCCCCGCCAGCTTGCGCTACACTGTTGTAGTGTAGCGCCAGTCTTATGTGGTCGACTGGCCAAACAGGAAGTGAGAGGAAATCTATGCAAATTAAGGGAATCCATTGCTTCCCCCCCCCCCCCCCCCCCCTCCAGACACTCGAAAATTTCAGGGTGGGTCTTAAACAGAAAGGGGTGTGGCCTTGACAGGAAGGGGTGGTCATATTTAAATTAGGGGGTACACGAGTTTAGTCAGGCCTAGGGCAGCACAAAACCTAAATACACTACTGAGTGTACCCCCGAGGCGAATGCTGATGTTGGTGTACAATCCTTGTGTGTTGCACATGAGTGGGTTCTGGCCACCTTGTAAATCATGCAGCTAACACAGCAGTGCAGTCTCACTTAAAGCTCCGGAAGAGCACAACAATAAAAACACTGTCATCAGAGACGTCCTTGCATCCATAGTCTATATCTATACAGTGTTTACAATGTTCAGCAATGGGCACAGACATCTTTAATTCCTTTTCCCCCCAATCCCCAGGACTCCTGGACATGCTCAGGGGATGTACATTTCCCTTTTCCACCCTTGTGTACGCAGAGACCATGCCTGATGGGGCAACAGTGGCTGGGCATGTTAGCTGGGAGGTCCTGGCAGCAGTGGCGGTGCGTGCATAGAGGGCGCAGGAGCGCCGCCCCCCCTCTCCTGCACCGCTCTATCACCAATAGATATGCATTGCATGAATCTATCTATTGCCGCCCCCTATTCAGGTGTCCGGCCCCGATCGGGCGCCGGGCATCTGAATTACAGTGGGGGGGGTGTTGCTGGAAGCGCCCCTATTAGAGCTGTAAGCTCTAATAGGGGACCCTATTAGAGCGGTGGGCTCTAATAGGCTTCCCTAAGTGTAAACAGCGGGCGCACGGCTGTGCGTTCGCTGATTACACAGTATTGTGTTAGGGAAGCGAATACATCGCTTCCCTAACACAGACCCGCCTCTCAGCCAATCAGGTTGCCAGGTCTGTTACCTGTCACCTGATTGGCTGAAGTCACAGGCGCTGTGATTGGACGCTAGGCGTCCAATCACCTAGCGTCCAATCACAGCAGAAGAAGACAGGAGGAGCGCGGGAGAAGACATCCGACGGAGACACCGCTCGTCGCCTGACGCCGTCACCAGCTGCACACCGGGACAAGGTAAGTGCAGAGGGCAGGCAGGGGGCACAGTGGCAGCACTTTAGGGGCACAGTGGCAGCACTTATGGGGCACAGTGGCAGCACTTGGGGCACAATGGCAGAACTTGGGGCAGTGGCAGAACTTGGGGCACAGTGGCAGAACTTGGGGCACAGTGGCAGCACTTGGGGCACAGTGGCAGCGTTTGATGGGCCAGTGGCAGCGTTTGATGGGCACAGTGGGCACAGTGGCAGCATGGGCACAGTGGCAGCGTTTGATGGGGAGCCCCCCCAAAAATTTTGAGCACCAGCCGCCACTGCCTGGCAGTAAGTGGGCCATGGGATGGGAGGAAAAGAGTACATGGGTTCATCCTAAATCCCTGTATCTTCAGCCACCTCTTTTTATACCCTTCCCTGGGACCTCTGCCACTAAATGGACATCCTGACCAGAGATTCTTTCTGCTTACCTCCCAACATTTGAACTTCAGAATGAGGGACACTTGAGGGAGGAAGTGACGTAGCGCTCTGTGGAAAAATGGATGTGGCCAAATACTTGACAGTGGGAGGGACTTAAAGTGGGGTTGCGGCCAAAAAAAAAAAAAGTGGCTTAAAAATCATAAAAAAATAAAAAATAAATTAATTGGAAAAATAAAATGTTTTACTCACCTCTAAATGCCTGTTGCTAGGGGGTCCCTCATAGTCTGCCACCTTCATTGCCCGGGCTAAACGTCACTTCCTGTAGGCGCTGCACAGTCATCTGGGACCTGTCATGTGTCCCAGATGAGTGAGCGTCGAATCACGGAGCGGGGAACGAGGGGGGGTCTCGTTCCCCCGCATCGCTGGACCCCGAGACAGGTAAGTGTCAAATTATTAAAAGTCAGCAGCTGCAGTATTTGTAGCTGCTGACTTTAAATTTTTTTTTTTTGTTGGCACTCCTCTTTAACCACTTCAGCCCCTTCTTAAAGGGGACGTACCTGTACGCCCTTTTGCCTACCAACGCCATTCTGCCGACGTACATTGGCGTGCGCTGGTCGGCAAGTGGTTAAATGGCATGGCCAAACAATGACATGGCCTGGGCTTCCTTGTACCTATAAAATATGCTTTGATTTCTGTGCCACAAGCAAGAATCTCAGACAAAAACCCCAGCACGATCATTAAAAAACAAAACAAAAAAAAAGCTTCTATTACAAATAGTTTTGCACACACTTTGGAAGAGTGCATTACACAAAGTGTGGAAGGATTCAGGGCTGCATTACACACAGAGTGAATGGTTTAGGAGTGCATTTCATACAGAGTGCAAGGTTCAGGAATGCGTTACGTACAGAGTGCAAGGTTCAGGAATGCGTTACGTAGAGAGTGCAAGGTTCAGGAATGCGTTACGTACAGAGTGCAAGGTTCAGGAATGTGTTACATACAGAGTGCAAGGTTCAGGAATGCGTTACGTACAGAGTGCAAGGTTCAGGAATGTGTTACGTACAGAGTGCAAGGTTCAGGAATGCGTTACGTACAGAGTGCTCAGCAAAGTAACTGTGACAGGGGTGGCAGCGGGGGTACTTGAGGGGGTGGCAGCGGTGGTACTTGAGGGCTGGCAGTGTTGGTACTTGGGGGGGTGGCAGTGGTGGTGGTGTACAGTACTTGGGGGGGTGGCAGCGGTGGTACTTGGGGGGTGTGGCAGCGGTGGTGTACTTGGGAGGGGTGGCAGCGGTGGTACTTGGGGGGGGTGGCAGCGGTGGTGGTGCCATCCTCTCCCACCACCGCCTCTGCCTCTTACTGATCCCATCCCCCACCACCACTGATCTCATCCCTACCCTATACCCCCCATCACCTCTGTTGTAGAAGTGATGGTGGGTGGGTAGGGATGGGATCAGTTAGAAGCAGAGGTAGTGGAGGACTTGGGATGGAGTGATTGCACTGCAATACAAATCGTCAGACAGTCACTTACTTGAATGCCTCCAGGGATGCCTTTCCTCATGGGGAGAGAGAGAGACCCTCACCCTTCACTCGATTGGTGTCAGCTGGTTTTTCAGTGTCCACCCCGCCTCCCTACATTTTCTCTCTCTGGATAGGCGGGGCGGGATGGGGCGGTTCAGACAGTCTCTCTGAGTCTCAGTCTCTTCTCAGCTCAGCGGGCGAAAGCCCCCTCCCCACCGCGGATCGAACGGCCAGGCAGCGCAGCCACGGCGGTCCTCCCGGGTGGTACATTTAATTGTGGTAACGCCGCCCAAGTAATGGGAACTGCGTTACCATGAGGGGAAGAGTAATTAGTTAGATTACCCGTTACCCTCTAAAGTAACTGCGTTAAGTAACTCTGTTTATTTTAACTGAGTTACTTACATCACTGCCAATATAGCCCCTACTTTAATATATCACACCTCTGAAAATACAGCAATTGGCCAAAACAAAATACTTTTATTATTGCAGATTCCTTTTTTTTTTTTTTGTATAGCATCTGATTACAAAGTTGACCAACATTACATCATACAAGCGTATTATGGAAATGCCATTGATTCTTTTAGCAAGTTTATAATCTACATATAAATACTGACTCCTAGACATGAAAATAGGCATTATGACTGATTGCTGGAGACAGCAGGGATGGAAATAGCCTACAAGGAGTCAACAAGTCCCATTTCTACTGCCTCTGGGGGTTTGTTTTTAAAAGTACAAACATGTCACTCTAACTGAGGACTGAGCTCATGTATTTATTTAGTCAAAACTGAACCACTCTCTTCTGATCTAGAAATAACAACCCACCACCAACACAAAACAGACACATGAAAGTGATAAAAAAAAATCTTGCTAAACTAGAATATTATGAACTCCCTATGAATTTCCAATTGTCACTCAGGCAGGAACTACACAGGTTTCAAGTACCTGTTGTGATGTGAATTCAATTAGCATAGAGGATAATATAGCTTTTCAAGTAGCAGTTTGTATCCTTAATGAGCTCCGGAAGATTTTACCCCCTTTCTGACCAGAGCACTTTTTACAATTTGGCACTGCGTCGCTTTAACAGAAAATTGCACTGTCATGCAATGCTGTACCCACAAAATGTGTGTCCTTTTTTTCCCCACAAATAGAGCTTTCTTTTGGTGGTATTTGATCACCTCCTACTTTTTTTTTTTTTGCGCTCTAAACAAGAAGAGAGCCCCAATTTTGAAAAAAATACAATATTTTTTGCTGTAATAAATATCCCCAAAAATGTTTTTAAAAAACAAATTTCTTCATCAGTTTAGGCCAATATATATTCTACATACAATACAAAATCGCAATAAGCGTATATTGATTGGTTTGCACAAAAGTTATAGCATCTACAAAATAGGGGAAGGGGTTAACACTAGGGGGTGATCAAGGGGTTAAATGTGTGTTCCCTAGATGTGTTCTAACTGTGAGGGGATGTGACTGACTGGGGGAGGAGACATATCGTTGTTCCTACTTAGTAGGAACAAACGATATGTCTCCTCTCCCCTGACAGAACAGGGATTTGTGTGTTTTACACACAAATCCCCGTGCTAGTGCTAGTGCTCGTGCCCGCCAGCCACGTGCATTGGATCCTTCGTCGTGCATCGGCTCTTAAAGAGTACAAAGTACCTATACTGGGTTTCGCCCAGCAGAGCCATTCCGCCGATATATATATCGGCGTGATCCAGTCGGCAAGCGGTTAAAGAGAAAAGTTCAAGAACTCTCTACCGGATTTATATTTCTTTCTTTGAGTCTATAGGTTTTTATCATTCATAATTTTTTTTATTGACAAGCAATTATACAGGGCACATGTCATGTGACAGTGGCACTGATATGCAGCACTGATAATATGCCACACTGATGAGGCGTGCACTGTGTCAGTAATCTATTTTTTTTTTTACAATTTTTTTTTTACAATGCTTTCTTTTTTTGGGGGGGGGGGGGGGGCAGTGGGTGGTGTCAGTGTGTGGTGTGTGTGTTTTTTTTTTTTACAATTAAATATTTGTTTTTATTAAGATTCTTTTTTTCCTTCTTTCTTGTTTTTTTCTTTTTTGTTTCCGTTGTCATCTGTTCTGTCTTTGTCTTTGTCCATGCCTACCTTTTTTTTATTATTTTTTATTAAGTTTTAACAGCACAATACATACTAACACAAAAACACAAACCCGGCTAAAAAGAGCTAACATAGTTCAACCTAACTCCCTTCCCTTCCCTCCCCCCAAACTCCCTACTCGACCAATTGCCAAAGTTTCACATTTATATAGATGTGCACCTTAGGATTAGTTGCGTATGTACCATGCCCCCCCACTTAGCAGATATCTACATGCCTATGTAGATGAGAACAATTTTATATGCCTCTTGATGGGGATTTTGTTTATTACCGAATAACATAATTAACCAACTCAATGTTTTGTTTAACCTCATATGCATACATATACTATCACAATTTAGCCCACTGTATACGCAGAGTCAAGCCACACCTGCCAGACCTTTTTAAACGTTTTTTTCGCAGCCTCAGGACCTGTAAGTTGCTCTAAATAGATGTATGACTGAATTAACCAGTCCTTTCCAATATGACAGAGTGGGTGCAGTTGGTTTCTTCCATTTCAATAGTATAGCCTTCCTACCATAAAACAGCCCAATATTCAGAAGAGTGTGGTGCGCTCGGGATGGAACTACCTCCTCCACCAGTCCTATTAGGCATACTCTAGGTGTCATAGGGACCGGGATGCTGAGTACCCTTGAAAGCAGGGCCGATCCTAGGGTCACAGACGCCTGGGTGCAGAAATATTTCTGGTGCCCCCACGTGGGCGTGGCCATCTTACCAACTCCTCCCCTTTACAAATGTTTCTATGACAACGACTTCAACACAGAGATGTTCCTGTAAGAAGTCTTCGTTACGCTGGGATCCTCCCATGATCTTTTACCAATAAAGAAAATACAGGAAGAGCGTACACTAATGAGACCTGGAGGGGAGTCTCTCTGATGCACACAGAGGGGGCTTCTGTTAGAGAGTCTATTAGAAAGAGCCCCCAGACATAGTACAGGAGATGGTCAAAGACTGTAGACATGATACTAGAGACGGTCAGAGACTGCAATCATAGTACAGGAGACGGTCAGGCTGCACACATAATACAGGAGGTGGTCAGAGACTGCACACATAATACAAGAGATGGTCAGAGACTGCAGACATGTTACAAGAGATGGTAGTAAATAATGGCCGATCGGCCCTCTCACCTGACCCAGCGATACAGCAACAACGGTTCCTCTGATCAGGAGTCAGCTCACTCTGAATTGCCCATGGCGACTCCGCTGGGTAGAGCCCAGATCTGTATTCCTGCAATGACTCCATTCCTTTCTCCACCAGGGATGGCACCAGGCTGTGTGGCTTTCTCTCTCTGATGGTGTTCTCTCAGCACTGCCCTCTCCCTCTGGAGTCCTGGGTGCCCTTCCCTGAAAGCTTTCCCGGGCTCCTGGCTTTCTCTCTCTAATTCAGCTGTGCATGCTGTGTGGGCTGCAGTTTCCGTGTTACAGTGGGGCTGCCAGTCCTTGGGACCACATGTCCCACAAACCTTTTCTTTGCTCCTTTGTTTTCTCTTCCCTGGCCGTTATGAAGGCGGGGGAAGAAACATAGTGCGCCGCTCATTAGTACAGCAGCGCACGAGGAGGAGAGGGAGAGGGGAAATAAGAGCCCGCAGCTGCAGTGGCATCACTAGGGTTGGTGTCACCTGGTGCAGTAAAACATGGTATCACCCCCTCCACCAACTATAGTCGTCCCTCAGTACAGACCCCATTCCATTAAGTATAGACCCCCCCTCCGTCAGTGCAGACCCTTCACTAAGTATAAATACCTCCCTCAGTACAGACCCCCCCATCAGTATAGACCCCCGGGACAAAACACCCCCCTTTATCAGTATAGACCCCCTCAGGACAAACCTTCCCCCCCTACATTAGTACAAACCCCCCAGAACAAACCACCCCCTCCATTAGTACAGACCCCCAGAACAAACCACCCCCTCCATTAGTACAGACCCCCCCCCAGGACAAACCACCCCCTCCATTAGTATAGACCCCGCAGGACAACCCCCCCACATTAGTATAGCCCCCCCAGGACAAACCCCCCCACATTAGTACAGACCCCCCCAGGACAAACCCCCCCTACATTAGTATAAACCCCCCAGGACAAACCAGCCCGCCACCCACATTAGTATAGACCCCCCCAGGACAAACCACCCCCCCACATTAGTATAGACCCCCTCAGGACGAACCACCCCCCCACATTAGTATAGACCCCCCCAGGCCGACCCCCACCCCCCCCCCACACTTTAGTATAGACCCCCCAGGACCCCCCCCAAACAAACCCCCCCCCCCCACATTAGTATAGACCCCCCCAGGACAAACCACTCCCCACATTAGTATAGACCCCCAGGACGAACCCCCCCACATTAGTATAGACCCCCCAGGACAAACCAGCCCCCATACATTAGTATAAACCCCCCAGGACAAACCCCCCCCCCTACATTAATATAGACCCCCCCAGGACAAACCACCCCTACATTAATATAGACCCCCCAGGACAAACCACCCCCCCACATTAGTATAGACCCCCCCCCCCAGGACAAACCCCCCACATTAGTATAGACCCCCCCCCCAGGACAAACCCCCCACATTAGTAGACCCCCTAGGACGAACCCCCCACATTAGTATAGACCCCCCCCCCCAGGACAAACCACCCCCCCACATTAGTATAGACCCCCCAGGACAAACCCCCCCACATTAGTATAGACCCCCAGGACAAACCACCCCCCCCCACATTGGTATAGACCCCCCCAGGACAAACCACCCCCCACATTAGTATAGACCCCCAGGACAAACCACCCCCCCCCCACATTAGTATAGACCCCCCCCAGGACAACCCCCCCACATTAATATAGACCCCCCAGGACAAACCCCCCACATTAGTAGACCCCCTAGGACAAACCACCCCCCCCACATTAGTATAGGCCCCCAGGATGAACCCCCCACATTTGTATAGACCCCCCAGGACAAACCACCCCCCACATTAGTATAGACCCCCCAGGCCGAACCACCCCCCACATTAGTATAGACCCCCCAGGACGAACCACCCCCCCACATTAGTATAGACCCCCTCAGGACAAACCACCCCCCCACATTAGTATAGACCCCCCAGGACGAACCCCCCACATTAGTATAGACCCCTCCAGGACAAACCACCCCCCCCACATTAGTATAGACCCCCCAGGCCGAACCACCCCCCACATTAGTATAGACCCCCAGGACAAACCCCCCCCCACATTAGTAGACCCCCTAGGACAAACCAGCCCCCATACATTAGTATAGACCCCCCAGGACAAACCCCCCCTACATTAATATAGACCCCCCAGGACAAACCCCCCCCCTACATTAAAATAGACCCCCCAGGACAAACCACCCCTACATTAATATAGACCCCCCAGGACAAACCACCCCCCCCCCACATTGGTATAGACCCCCCTAGGACAAACCACCCCCCCCCACATTAGTATAGACCCCCCAGGACAAACCCCCCCCCCCACATTAGTATAGCCCCCCCAGGACAAACCCCCCCACATTAGTATAGACCCCCCAGGACAAACCCCCCCACATTGGTATAGACCCCCCCAGGACAAACCACCCCACCACATTAGTATAGACCCCCCCAGGACAAACCCCCCCACATTAGTATAGACCCCTCCAGGACAAACACCCCCCACCACTAGGCTAATTAAAACCACCCAGGCGGCAGCTGGAGAGGACAGTGTGCAGCCGCGCCGCCCGCGTGGAGAACAGAGCGTGTGTGATGCTTGTGCTGGTGGGCAGAAGGCGGAAGTTAAACACAAGAGGAGTCCTGTGTTCAACTCCCGCCTGCTGCCCACCAGCACAAGCCTCACACGCTCTGTTCTAAACAAGTCGGGCTCGGCCACGGACCGCTCCCCCCCCCCTGGCGTCAATGCACGGCCGCGGCCGCGGCTGTGACAGGAGGAGAGAGCCGCCTACGGACAAGGAGAGGAGGGAGCGGAGCACTCTGTCGCTCCAGCGCCCCCACCTCTGTGGTGTCTGGGTGCACTGCACCCCGTGCACCCTGTGACAGATCGGCCCTGCTTGAAAGGCATTCTGTAATACCAGACAAGAAAACTTGGATCTGTGTGCAACTCCAGAACATATGTCCAAGTTGATGTTTTTTTTTTTTTTTTTTGATCATGGGGATTAATTTATTGATGCCAATTAATGGAGTGTGCTCTTCTGCTCTTGTTTTTTATATATTTTTTGGGGATATTTATTATAGTAAAAAATATTGCTTTTTTTAAAAAAAAATTACGCTTTTTTTTTTTGTTTATAGTGCAAAAATAAAAACTGCAGAGGTGATCAAATACTACCAAAAAAAGCTCTATTTGTGGGGAAAAAAAGGACGTCAATTTTGTTTTGGGTGCAACGTCGCACGACCGCGCAATTGTCAGTTAAAGCGACGCAGTGCCGTATCACAAAAAGTGCTCTGGTCAGGAAGGGGGCAAATTCTTCCAGGGCTGAAGTGGTTAATATCCCAAAAGTGGGCAGTGCATAAAAGATATACAAAGAAAAAGGACCAAAAAAGATACAAAAAATACAGAAACACACACAATTGGCAATTCGCTATGAAAATAAAAAGGTATACAAACAGAAATAAACTTTACGGTAGTCTATCCTTTTGTAGAGGCATCCTGGAACATGTGGGAACTCCTCAGTTTCGAACTGGCTTTATGGAAGAATGATGTCCATATCTCAGGCTACCCAATTAATTAAAATATGGATGTGGGCTGGACGTTAGCTCTTGGCCAATCAACCCTGGGGGGAGTTCCTGTCTCAGCACACAGGATGTTTTTATTCTGAAATTACCAGAGTCTAATTGGCCCAGAACGGCGCTGATTGCTGGGTCATGGATAGGATTTCCGATACCAGCGCATCAGTCCAATCGCAACAGTACCAATCACTGCCTGCTTGCCACAATCAGGCACCATATAACGATTTTGTGTGGTTCTCTAGGATTCCACACATGCTAAAAATACAGAGATTTATGTACACGTAACCCATCATGTGTACGATCAAAAGGAATTATTTTCATCTCTTTGTCACTAATATTTTAGCTTCTATGAGAGATAAAATAGGTTCCTTAGATCTGTTGATATTAATCAAAGTTTACAGACTGGCCGGGGCCTTGCGAATGCCCCCTGCAGATCCGTGTAGCCAAGATGACTCGCAGTTTTCTTTGAGGTCTCAGGAAGGTGGCAATCTATGTTTACTCACATGGGAACTTTTATTGTCAACTAGGTTTTACTTCGATCCTAGAAAACTGGCTCTGTCCTTTTCAAATGCTAATGAAAGAACATATGTGCAAACCTGATATTGAATACTATATTTTTAATAACCCAGAATTACACTACATGTACAGATCACATCACATCTCGTTAAGGCAAAACTATCCTACGCTTACATTTTTGTTACAGGGGGTACTCAAAAATATAGCTTAAAAGAGCATCCAAGCAGACTAGACAGGAAGCCTCGTGTAAAAGATCTCGATAAAACGAGGAGGAGGATATTACCCTGGTTATTATCACCTATAATCGTCAACACTCATGTGTACAAAAATTAGGAAAATACCATCCCTTGTCACCCTCCCCTTTTTTTTTGTTTCGGTTGTCCTCTGTTTTGTCTCTGTCCAAGTCTAAGTTGATGTTTTGTTAGCCTGGTTTGTTAAACATTGGTTTCATTTATTGATCCCAATTAATGCCCTTGTTATGTACTAAGGTATAACTCTGATTTTGCTGGTGTTCTTGGTTACTGTCTGGCGGGTTTTTCCCTGCGCTGTGCTGATTGTTGGTTGTGGTGTGCGGTGAGGGTATTTGGAGATGACGCACTACATTTTAACATTAGCATATCTCTATGATCACTATAGTGTGTCGAATAGATACGTACAATTGACATGGCACATGCGCAATGTCTGTACGCTACGCCATTGCGTCACTCGCTGCACTTGATGTGCTGCGCCTGGTCTGTGTCCGGCTCCCTGTCTGTTAGGGGCAGAGTTCTGACGATTGTTCGGCACGCTGTCACCGCCTTCTGTGCCTCCCCACCCTTCTTGCAATTTGGTCCTTTAGCCTTCACCTGCCTAAGTGTTCAGGACAGGGCTATGATCACGTGATGACGTGATACGTCATGTGGCGATGTTTGTTTGGTGCCAACGATCGCTCCGCCATGCCCCCGTTGACTCCATACCCCATATATTAGCGGGGAAGCACAGGGGCTTAGGTTGCACATGGAGAGGAAAGCTGTATATACCGGGGCAACTTCCAAGGATAAGCTGAACATCTGACATCTCCATTCATGGAATTTTTCTGTGACTTTTTGTCGATCACATACTTATTCCATCCAAAATTCTTCTTTTCCCCCTAAAGGGGTGTAAACTGTCCCTGGCCTACATGGTATTATCTGTCTGGGCCTCAATAATAAGGCCTTCCCATTTGGGATAAGTGTTATACTTAGACACTCAGGTAGGTTTTCTCCCCTCCTTTTTTCTTTTTGATTTTCTTTTAGGACTTTATATGCTCTCATGATACATGCGTGTATTTAGTAGTTTGTTTTCTCTTTTAGATGTTCTATCGGTCTTCATAACACAGGGTATCTTATGCAGTTATTCACTAGATATATTTGTATTGCAATTTTGGGCCATAATTGGTACTGTTGGTAAGTACCAGCCATAAACTCTGCTCTACCCCTGTATACTCTGTTTAAAGGACCAACGGCTAATTGCTTATACCGTTTTTACCTTTTAGGTATCTTGTTGGAAACGTTTGTAGTGATAGCCTATGGTAATCTACCTCTGTTGTTGGCCTATACTTTGAATTCATACACTTACTATACATCAGGTGAGAACCATTCTTGTACTGCCCACTTTTAACGTGGATTCCATGCATAAGACCTAAATCTATATAGACTATAGAGACTATGCTTATATAAATACTTTATTCCAATAGCATGTACAGGTGCATATACCATTTTAGGCCCCTTTCACATATGCGGACCGTTCAGATTTTTTAGGCGGATCTGAACGGTCGCTCCATAGAGCTCTATGGAGCAACGGATGTCAGCAATGACATGTCCGTAACCCGATCCCCCCCATAGGGGAGAGTGGACTCTCTGACAGGTCCGTCTCTGCACTTGTCATCCACCGGCTCAGCGGGGATCAACGGAGCGTTCCCCGCTGAGCAAGTGGATGCTAAATACAGACAGCCCCGTGTAAAGGGGCCTTACTTTTTTTTTTTTTCATAGTGAGGTTAATAAATACTTTGTTATTCTATTCAGTTATGTTTACTACATACTACATGATTTGTATATGCATTGTTTCCATATATATACACACACATGAGATTTGAAATTTCATCATCTTGGATGTAAGTTTAGTGTTTCTCTAATTCTCTGTTTTGCTTTTAATCATACCAGCACCTACCCAGTTTTTGTCCTGAGGAAGCTAATAATTTAGGTTTAAGTTTTCAGAGGAGTTACTGGATCAATTCTCTTTACTAGACATATTACAAAGTCAATCTTTATACTTGTGATTCAGTCCTCTGTAACTGCACTATTGGGTAACTGGTAACTGTGTCTATACAGGGTGTTTGTATGTCCTTTTTATATGTGTCTTTTTTTTTTTATTTTAATCATGTTGTTATAAAATGTATACTTTAATGATCTTTCCTCTCATCATGTGCCCACAAAGTCCACCATTTTTTTGAGTTTCTCAATCCTTGTGTGTCAAAAAAGTAAAAACATGAGACAGTTTTGGACAATTCCTTTGTTAAAAAATAAAGTGTCCTGCGATGTCCATCCATCTTCAATCACGGCGCCAACGGACCTGAAAAAAAAATAAAAAAGCTCCGCCTTGCTGGGAGCCGTCCCACGACTGCTGTTTCTTGGCTGTGACAGCTGTTATACAGGCAAGGGCAGGGCCTCCCGCTGAGGTTAACGGGTGACCCCGCCCCCCCCCCTGATGTACATGGTTGAGGAAGAGGTTTTTTTTTTCTGGTCCGTCTGCACTATGATTGAAGATGGATGAACGTCACGGGACACTTTATTTTGTAGCAAAGGAATTGTCCAAAACTGTCTTCTGACTTTTTTGACACTTTTTTTGGTGAATGGGTAGGGGTACAAAGTACCCAATACCCATTCACATAGGGGGGTGCCGGGATCTATCCGATAAGCCCCCCCCCACTCGCAGACCCCCACAACCACTGGGCAAGGGTTGTGAGGATGAGGCCCTTTTCCCCCATCAACATGGGGACAAGGTGCTTTGGGGGGACCTCGCTCGCCCCCCCTATCCTGACCTGCCAGGTTGCATGCTCGGATAAGGGTCTGGAATGGATTTTGGAGGGGACCCCCACACAATGACATTTTGGCGTTGAGTTCCCCTTAATATCCATACCAGACCAGAAGGGCCTGGTATGAATTGGGGGGGGGGGGGGGCGCACACCATTTTCTTTCAATGGTTTTTTATCAATATTGCTGGGAGCCATCAATACATTTACAGCTGCAAGCAATTTTAAATGACATTTTTTCCTTTTACACATGTCATTTTGCGGCGGTACTGTAATAAACATGGGAAAAATTAACTACTTTACAGGCAGACTAATGCTGCGTACACACGATCGGACTCTCCGGCGGGATTGTCGAGCGAGTGCCCCCCCCCCCGAGCCGTACCAGGCCGCGTGCCCTCAACATGGGGGGTGCCTTGGGGAAAATGGGGTCCTGCGGCCCCCCACCCCAAAGCACCTTGTCCCCATGTTGATGAGGACAAGGGCCTCTTCCCGACAACCCTGGCCGTTGGTTGTACGATGTACCCCTACCCATTCACCTAAGGGAAAAAAGTGTAAATAAATAAACAACACCATTTTTAAAAATACTTTATTGCACAGCTCCGGGGGTCTTCTTCCGTCTTGGGGGGTCTTCTCGCCGGACTCCTCCGCTATCTTCTGCTAGATTTTTACTAGTGGAAGAGCCTGGCTTTCTCCTTCTGTCCCGCCACTGTCTGGGAGGGGTCTTGTTCCGACTTCGGGGCTCTTGTCCCGCTCTTCTGTTCTTCTTGCCGGGCCTCCGCTTTCTTCTTCCAGCTCTTTTACTAGCTGTGGCCCAGGCTTCTGTCGGCGTCGCTGTTGCCACCTTCGGCTTCTGCTTCTTTCTTCATCCGATGTTGATAAGTCGCCGTCTCCTCTTCTAATGGCCCAGACGTGTTGCGCTACCAGTTATATAGGGACAAGGGGCGGGGCCACCGTCTCATGTCACATGGTGACCCGCCCCCATATGATGTCACAGCCCCAGCATCCCCTGGGACTGTGACATCATAAGGGGGCAGGGTCACCACGTGACATGAGCCAGTGGCCCCACCCCTTGTCCCTATATAACTGGCAGCGCAACACATCTGGGCCATTAGAAGAAGAGACAGCAACGTGTCAACATCGGATGAAGAAAGAAGAAGAAGAAGCAGAAGCTGAAGCTGAAGCAGAAGGCGGCGACAGCGATGGCCGAAAAGTCTGATCGTGTGTACGTGGCATAAGGGGACCCCCCAGGCATGATATTTAAAGGAATATTTAATTTTTATTGTTTCACTTTAAGCATTATTAAAATCACTGCTCCTGAAAAAAACTGTAGTTTTTAAAACTTTTTTTTCCATTAATACATGTCCCCTGGGGCAGCACCCGGGTCCCCACACACTTTTTATGACAATAACTTGCATACAAGTCTTTAAAATTAGCACTTTTTATTTTTCATGTTCGTGTCCCATAGACTTTAACGGTGTTCGCACACACACTGTTTGGCATGTTCTGGTGCAAACCCCCCTATATGTCCTTTGTGTTCATTGTCTTTTATTTCATACACTAAGGACTTTGTTGTTATAAAACGTCAAGGGTAACAAAAGTGCATCAATATTCTGTCCCAAACTGTAGCAATTTGCAGACATTTCCTGTATTTCTGAACTACTGCAGAAGACATGTGATAGGGATCACTGAAAACAATAACAGCATATGTGTCAGTGGAAGTATGCATCAATAAAAACTTCCCTTTTCTAGTCTCTGCCAAAATGTTTTCACTCACTCCAAGTTATTATCAGTAAGTAAATGCTCTGGGCCTTTACGCGTAAGTGTAAGAAAAATAGTCATGAGTAATAGACCAAAATTTTGTAAATGTTTGTCTAAAGGAAGCTTTTTGTAATGTTTGTATAACCACAATGTGCCACTGTCTTTAATCATTTCTTTAAATATCCATGTCAGTTATGTAATGCTGGAAATTGTCTTAGGTTAAAGGGTCTCGACTTTTGTGGAAGAAAAAATATATAGCATATAACATTTCTACACAAGTCATATTGTAGTTTAATGTTATTAAAGATTACCTTACCTCTTCAATTTGTATGGCAATATGGCGACCTGGAGGTGTTCTGTACATTGATGTAATTTTCCTACTTGTGTGTTTGGCTCACTGATTTCCCAAGTCTGCATTAAAGTGGTTGTAAACCCTCCCTAGTGACTTTTAACTATAGGTAAGCCTAGAATAAGGCTTACCTATAGGTAGTGGAAATATCTCCTAAACGTGCGCCGTTTAGGAGATATTTCACTTGTAGTGCGCCGATGATGTAATCGGCGCATGCACTGTAAAGAAACGGACCTCCGTGCCATTTCTTCCCCCAGCGTGTGCCGTTACTGAGGGCTCCTGCGTGCATGAAGATGGACGAAGCCTGCACAGGGGACAGCGATGGATTTATTTGCAGGTAAGTGTCACATAATGGGCTAGTATGCGATGCATACTAGCCCATTTGCAGGCTTTGCAGGGAGTAAAAGAGGAAGTAAAACCCATCATGGTTTACTTCCTCTTTAACAGTCAGATTTTAGGCATCCTCTGAAACAGAAATGTCATTTTTAGTGAGATACTCTCTAAAGCAGGCATATCCAAAGTCCGGCCCGCGGGCCAATTGCGGCCCGCGGTCCGGTTTTGAACGGCCCGCCTGGTTATCTAAACCAGCCTCTCACAACTAGTGTGCTGCCGGATCAGGGCTGTCAGATGAGCGATCCCCTGCCGAACATCGGCACTGTGTGAGAAGCTCCCTCAGCCTCAAAAGTGAAAGTAAAGTGCAGAGGAGTGTGCTGTGCTCTCTGCTTCCCCCTAGAGTGCAGTACCCGGCTGAATGAGGAAGCTGGAAAGGTACAGTACTATGCTAGAAGCTAGATTTATTTTAAAAGGGCTTTATTCATGTGTCTGTCTGTGCTTGTGTGTTTGTATGTGTGTCCATGTACATGTGTCTGTATGTATGTGTATGCATGTCTGTATGTGTGTCCATGTACATGTGTCTGTTTCTATGGCAACGACTCAAACACAGATATGCTCCCCTAAGGAGTCTTTGTAATATATATATATATATATATATATATATATATATATATATCAACAGGATGATCATGTGAACACACCAAAATTTAAATGTATTACCAGACCCTTATCCGTGTGGTAAATAAATCTGTGAAAAAACTCTCCTGAACGCAAGAGAGGCAATTTACAAATAAAAAATGAGTAAAAAGTGAATGTATAGATTACATGCGATTCACCAGAAATCGCAGGGAAACAGACTAATATTAGGATAGGTGCATTATTCTTTTGATAAGAAAATAAAAATTTTTTTTGTGCAAAAACACTCATAAACAAATAAATTCAACAATATTATCTGGATGAGTTCTATTCAAAGCTACAAGCATCTCCACCATTTCTCTTCTGGTGCTATCGCATTTACATCTCACGGTTTATGAGTCTATGGACTTCACCATAAAAATGGACATTAGTTACGTATATGTTTTGGGATAGCCTTACATTATATTCTTAAAGTTAATTAGATACTAGTCTCACAGGACTGTTGCATGAATTAGAGCGGCTCTATCAATTTGGGACTATTTAGCTTTGAATAGAACTCATCCAGATAATATTGTTGAATTTATTTGTTTATGAGTGTTTTTGCACAAAAATAATTTTCTTATCAAAAGAATAATGCACTTATCCTAATATTAGTCTGTTTCCCTGCGATTTCTGGTGAATCGCATGTAATCTATACATTCACTTTTTACTCATTTTTTATTTGTAAATTGCCTCTCTTGCGTTCAGGAGAGTTTTTTGCACAGATTTATTTACCACACGGATAAGGGTCTGGTAATACATTTAAATTTTGGTGTGTTCACATGATCATCCTGTTGATATATATATATATATATATATATACACCTTTTTAGGTTTTAATCATTTACTTTTATAGATTGTCACTATTTGTCATGTCATTTGACATGCTCTAATATTCAAATTCACTGGAAAAGTGTCTTTTCATTATTTGCCTGCACGGCTTCATGTGAAGCAGGGACATCTAATTTTATAAGCGCTGCACTATCTATTTTCATAATACAAGAGCTGGTCAGAGACTGCAGACATACTACAGAAGATGGTCAGAGGCTGCAGATATAATACAAGAAATGGCCAGAGACTGCAGACATAGTACAAGAGCTGGTCACAGACTGCAGACATGATACAAGAGCTGGTCACAGACTGCAGACATGATACAAGAGCTGGTCACAGACTGCAGACATGATACAAGAGCTGGTCAGAGACTGCAGACATAGTACAAGAGCTGGTCAGAGACTGCAGACATGATACAAGAGCTGGTCACAGACTGCAGACATGATACAAGAGCTGGTCACAGACTGCAGACATGATACAAGAGCTGGTCAGAGACTGCAGACATAGTACAAGAGCTGGTCAGAGACTGCAGACATGATACAAGAGCTGGTCACAGACTGCAGACATACTACAGAAGATGGTCAGAGGCTGCAGATATAATACAAGAAATGGCCAGAGACTGCAGACATAGTACAAGAGATGGTCAGAGACTGCAGACATAGTACAAGAGATGGTCAGAGACTGCAGACATAGTACAAGAGATTGTCAGAGACTGCAGACATAGTACAAGAGATGGTCAGAGACTGCAGACATAGTACAAGAGATGATCAGAGACTGCAGAAATACTACAGAAGATGGTCAGAGACTGCAGACATGATACAAGAAATTGTCAGAGACTGCAAACATACTACAGGAGATTTTCAAAGACTGCAGGCAGGATACAAGAGATGGTCAGAGACTGCAGACATGATACAAGAAATGGTGGGAGACTGCCCGATCAGTGCCCATCAATGCAGGCTCACCAGTGCCCATACGCTTAGCCTCATCAGTGACCATCAGTGCCGCCTCAGCAGTGCCCATCAATGCAGGGTCCTTGCATGGCCTCCTGGGGGGCTGATGCTCCTGGTCCTGGGATCAAGTTGTTGCAAACCAGCATCTAGCCCCACAACCTGAGCCAGTCACGTGTGTCATGACTCCCTGGTGTGCCATGCCTCTGCCTGCCTCCAAGACTCTGGGAGTTTCCTCTGCGCTCGCTACTCTGTTCTCCAGCCCCTCCCATTCTGCACAACTCCCCCTAGTCTGTTCAATCCCCCTTACCCCCATCTGCCCAATCCCCCATACCCCTAGTCTGCACAAGCCCACCTCCCCCCAGTCTGCACAATTACCCCCCTCCCCTAGTCTGCACAATCCCCCCTTCCCCCAGTCTGTACAATCCCCCCTTCCCCCAGTCTGTACAATTACCCCCCCCCCCCCCCCCCCAGTCTGAACAATCCCCCCTTCCCCAGTCTGCACAATTACTCCCCTCCCCGTCTGCTCAACCCCCCCTTCGTTTGATGGGCACAGTGGCTGCATTTGATGGCACAGTGGCTGCGTTTGATGGGCACAGTCGCAGCGTTTGATGGCACAGTGGCTGCATTTGATGGGCACAGTGGCAGCGTTTGATGGGCACAGTGGCTGCATTTGATGGCACAGTGGCTGCATTTGATGGGCACAGTGGCAGCGTTTGATGGCACAGTGGCTGCATTTGATGGCACAGTGGCTGCATTTGATGGGCACAGTGGCAGCGTTTGATGGCACAGTGGCAGCGTTTGATGGCACAGTGGCAGCGTTTGATGGCACAGTGGCAGCGTTTGATGGCACAGTGGCTGCGTTTGATGGCACAGAGGCTGCGTTTGATGGCACAGTGGCTGCGTTTGATGGGCACGGTGGCAGCGTTAGATGGGCACGGTGGCTGCGTTAGATGGGCACGGTGACTGCTTTAGATGGGCACGGTGACTGCTTTAGATGGGCACGGTGGCTGCGTTAGATGGGCACGGTGGCTGCGTTAGATGGGCACGGTGGCTGCGTTAGATGGGCACGGTGGCTGCGTTAGATGGGCACGGTGACTGCTTTAGATGGGCACGGTGGCTGCGTTAGATGGGCACGGTGGCTGCGTTAGATGGGCACGGTGGCTGCGTTAGATGGGCACGGTGACTGCTTTAGATGGGCACGGTGACTGCTTTAGATGGGCACGGTGGCTGCGTTAGATGGGCACGGTGGCTGCGTTAGATGGGCACGGTGGCTGCTTTTGATGGGCACGGTGGCGGCGTTTGATGGGCACAGTGGCGGCATTTGATGGGCACAGTGGCGGCGTTTGATGGGCACAGTGGCAGCGTTTGATGGGCACAGTGGCAGCGTTTGATGGGACAGTGGCTGCATTTGATGGCACAGTGGCTGCATTTGATGGGCACAGTGGCAGCGCTTGATGGCACAGTGGCAGCGTTTGATGGCACAGTGGCAGCGTTTGATGGCACAGTGGCTACGTTTGATGGCACAGTGGCTGCGTTTGATGGCACAGTGGCTGCGTTTGATAGGCACAGTGGCAGCGTTTGATGGCACCGTGGCAGCGTTTGATGGCACCGTGGCAGCGTTTGATGGCACCGTGGCAGCGTTTGATGGCACAGTGGCAGCGTTTGATGGCACAGTGGCTGCGTTAGATGGGCACGGTGGCTGCGTTAGATGGGCACGGTGGCTGCGTTAGATGGGCACGGTGACTGCTTTAGATGTACACGGTGACTGCTTTAGATGGGCACGGTGGCTGCGTTAGATGGGAACGGTGGCTGCGTTAGATGGGCATAGTGGCTGCTTTTGATGGGCACGGTGGCTGCGTTTGATGGGCACGGTGGCTGCGTTTGTTGGGCACAGTGGCGGCGTTTGATGGGCACAGTGGCAGCGTTTGATGGGCACAGTGGCGGCGTTTGATGGGCACAGTAGCAGCTTTTGATGGGCACAGTGGGCGTTTTGTGGGCACAGAGGCAGCTTTTGATGGGCATGATGGGTGTTTGATGGGCATAGTGGGCGTTTGATGGGCACAGTGGCAGCTTTTGGATGGGCACAGTGGGCGTTGGATGGGCACAGTGGGCGTTGGATGAGCACAGTGGGCGTTGGATGGGCACAGTGGCAGCTTTTAATGGACACAGTGGGCGCTTGCTGGGCACAACTTTGTCACTTACCTGGTGCAGTGAGGGGTGCTTATCACAGACGCGGAGGCGGCGCGCATGTCTGTATGTGTGTCCATGTACATGTGTCTGTATGCAGTGCGCTGTTTCTGTATGTGTGTCCACCCGCTGTGAATGTGTCTGTATGCATGTCTGTATGGGTGTCCATGTACATGTGTCTGTATGCATGTTTCTGTATGTGTGTCCATGTACATGTGTCTGTATGTGTCTGTATGTGTGTCCATGTACATGTGTCTGTATGTGTGTCCATGTACATGTGTCTGTATGCATGTGTCTGTATGTGTGTCCATGTACATGTGTCTGTATGCATGTGTCTGTATGTGTGTCATGTACATGTGTCTGTATGTGTGTCCATGTACATGTGTCTGTATGTGTGTCCATGTACATGTGTCTGTATGTGTGTCCATGTACATGTGTCTGTATGTGTGTCTGTATGTGTGTCCATGTACATGTGTCTGTATGTGTGTCCATGTACATGTGTCTGTATGCATGTGTCTGTATGTGTGTCCATGTACATGTGTCTGTATGTGTGTCCATGTACATGTGTCTGTATGTGTGTCCATGTGCATGTGTCTGTATGTGTGTCCATGTACATGTGTCTGTATGCATGTCCATGTACATGTGTCTGTATGCGTGTCCATGTACATGTGTCTGTATGCGTGTCCATGTACATGTGTCTGTATGCATGTGTCTGTATGTGTGTCCATGTACATGTGTATGTATGCATGTGTCTGTATGTGTGTCCATGTACATGTGTCTGTATGCATGTGTCTGTATGTGTGTCCGTGTGTCTGTATGTGTGTGTATGTGTGTATGTTACTTTTTATCTGGACCCCCCCCCCCCCCCCCCATTCCTGTACCATCAGAACTGCATTTGTAGGTCTTGTTTGTGATATCAGCCAGGACTGCTGCTCCTCTGAAAAGCAATCCATGCACAGATTGCTTTTCAGAGGCATTTGACAGGCGGTAAAGAGGCATTATTTTGCCTCCTCACCACCTGTTTTAAGCCTATAAAATCCAGCATCACTCTATGCCGCAACTGTGCAATGCACGCAGTTGCGGGTAGTTGCAGTGCAGCCCCATTCACCCTGGGTGTACCTCCAGCTGCAGCCACAGCATGTTTATACCCCCAGCTGCTCCCTCTGCAGCTAAAGGGGGAGAAGTTGGGGGTGGTAAAAACAGCTTAACCATGTGGTTTTACTGCCCCTCCAACCTGACATGTGAACAAGCTCTTGGTTCACATCTGTGTGGCTGCGTGCTGCGTGTAGATCAGCCCATTCATTTCAATGGGCTTCCCTACCCACAAAACTGCACCAAAAGCACCCCATGTTTTCCAATGTGTGGGGTACCATTTATAATTAACGGTACCCCTAAAGAGCAGAGCATTCGTCTGTGTGTCAGGAGCGAGTGCGACAAAGGCAAGAGAATTCTTGTTGGGCAATGTATTAGCGCTCGAACAAACACACTTAGACCAAATTTTATTGGTTTAAAAAATGTCAGGCAAAATGGTCGGCCCTCGCGCATGTTCACTTCATCAAACCTGGCCCTCTTTGAAAAGTTTGGACACCTCTGCTCTAAAGGGATGAAGACACTGCAACTTTTCTTATCAGAGTCCTGAGAGTACACCATTTGATTGTACTGAACTAGTCCCTCCCATTCAGAATCTAATGTCCCGTACACACGGTTGGATTTTCCGAAGGAAAATGTCCTATCGGACCATTTTGTCGGAAATTCCGACCGTGTGTGGGCTCCATTGGACTTTTTCCGTCGGAATTTCCGACGGAAAAAGTTTGAGATCCTGCTCTCAAATTTTCAGATTTTTCCGATCGTGTGTAGCGAATTCCGATGGACAAAGTGCCACGCATGCTCAGATCTCATTACAAGACCAAAGCTATTGGCTACTAGCCTCTACGTAGTCCCGTCATACGCAACAAACGTCACCACGTTCAGGATGATCGGATTTTCCGACAACTTTGTCCGACCGTGTCTATGCAACACCAGTGTCGGACAAAATCCATCGGAATAAATCCGACGGATTTGGTGGTCGGAATTTCCGACCGTGTGTACGGGGCATTAGTCTACCTAAGTTTACCTACCTCCCAATCAGTCTACCCAGAACACAGTGAAGCAATTTCTTCAGAGCAGAAACAGGTAGAAATTTTTTTACCAAAATTATGTATAATCATACATATCGGCCTAAACTGAGGGAAAAAAACTTTTTTTATATTTTTGGGCATATTTATTATAGCAAAAAGTAAAAAAAAAAAATGTCACAATTGTTTTGTTTATAGCGCAAAAAATAAAAACCGCAGAGCTGATCAAATACCACCAAAAGAAAGCTCTATTTGTGTGAAAAAAAGGACACCAATTTTGTTTCGGAGCCACGTCGCATGACCTCACAATTGTGAGTTAAAGCGACGCAGTTCTGAATCACAAAAAACGCTCTGGTCTTTGGCCAGCCAAATGGTCCAGGGCTTAACGTGGAGTTCCACCCCAAAAAATAAAATTTATTAATGTGCTAAAAAAAAAAAAAAAAAAAACATTTGGAGAAACTTTTTCTTTTACTCACCTCTAAATGCCTGTTGCTAGGGGGTCCCTCGTAGTCTGCCTCCTTCGGTGCCTGGGCTCCTGACGTCACTTCCCTCAGCGCAGGAAGGGAGATCGCCTCTCCCCCCTCCCTCTTGTCAATAATCTGGGACACGTGACAGGTCCCAGATGATTGCATGGCCAGTGACGGCGTGCGGCTCACGAATGCGCAGTGTGTGCCCGGCTGCCGTGCGCCCACAGTTAAAATGCCGGCGCCACCAAGCGGAGGGGGGGGGGCGAGCAGGGCTTCGATCCCCCACATCGCTGGACTCCAGGACAGGTAAGTGTCCGATTATTAAAAGTCAGCAGCTGCAGTATTTGTAGCTGCTGACTAATTTTTTTTTTTTTTTAAGTGGGAACCCCTCTTTAAGTGGTTAAAGAGGTTGTAAACCTCAATGGGGAAGTTGTACCTATAGGTGATAAAGAATGATGTGGTCCAAGGCACCAAACGTAATTGACCTCCATACCCAAATTTTAGACAAAGAAAAGGAAAAGTGGTCAGCGGGACTTTAAATGAGGCCAATCACTGTATAAAGTAAACAGGTAGGATATAAAACAGTGTTACTTTTATAGGTTCCAACAAAAACCTATGATATTGAATATTACAAAATGCATTTACAGAATCGCATACACGCAGGGTATGCTGAAAACTGCATATAAATATTACCACCATAGTAATGGGCATAACATAAAGTAAAAACAAGTCCTGCGCAACATGGGCTACTGGAAGGGCTGAATGATGTTAAAAAGTCTGCAGTAAAACAAAATAAGGGACATAAAATAATCTGTATGGACATCATGAATCTATGTAAGCCCGACGCGTTTCGTTGGGGCATATCAACTCTTCAGGTGCGAATGCAATGGTGATCTATAAAGAAACATAACCATATGGTATAATATTGTAACTAAGTAATAGGAATAAATAATGTGTAAGGGACAGGATGGACATCCCTATAGGCACTCACGTCAGCTGCATAGATCTGAACAGAGGATCAGAGCCGTCAAACAGGTCTGGCATGGGAGCTGAGGTAGAGACACGTGGACAAGCAGGGAGCACTGTAGATTCACCAGGGTAAATGTGCTATAGTGGGTCATGGTGAGCCAAAACTTCTGTGAATTGAGATCACTAATATATATATATTGAGTGTATAGAAATTTGTTGATGAAGTGTAAAAGGCCCATACACCAGGTCAGATGAAGGGAAAAACTGAGCATAGATAAAAAAGCAGATACTCAAAAACCACCAAATGGAAAAGAGAAAAAAAAAGGAAAGAAATGTAGGTAAGGAAAATAAAATGATATCCTGGGTGAAATGGTGAAAGAACCAAAGAGAAAGAAAAACAGAGTGCTGAAAGTATAGGTGAAACCTATGGTGATTTACCTTGTTGGTTCATAAAGAAATGAGGAACCAAATCAACAGGTGAATGCTTGCATATGAGGTGTTGCCAGAAAGACAAACACCAAGTTAGGCAAATTTAAATGCTCCCAGCTGATACAGCGTGTCCCGCCCAGCGTCACGTGGGCGTGGCAAGAAAAGGGAGGCACCCGGGCCAGAGCGAAAAAATCCGCCCATACAGGCTCAGGTACCTCCCCAGTGTCAGCCTAGCTGGAAAAAAAAAACCTGCTCTTGCGGTGCGACATCAAAAGGTGTCGCACACACAGATCGGTGACGTGGCGCTGATACGATAGGGAGCACCCGCCCAAACCACCACCTCCATCCACCAAAAATGGGGAGGAAGGGAACAGGTGGAAGAGGGAGGGGTACCAAAAATCGCATCGCAGCTCCCAAGGAACAGACGAGCAAATGGCCCAAAATTCCATGCACACACTAAGCAAACCCTACCATGTGGAACAGGGTGCTATGAAGAAGATATGGTGGATTGAACTAAAGTATAATATAAATATATATAAATGAGTAATTCATTAGAGTTGAGAAAATATAAAGTACAATAAAGCCACGATTGGGTCTATCATGGATTGCAAACATGCAAATGAAACATACTTTGCAGACTGCTAATCCCTATAAAAATATATTAGTAACAGTTTAGAGTTTGGCATAAAACGCATTCACCCATGCGATTCCACCCCTAAATGGGAACAAAGAAAATGATAAACAGGGAATTAGTGGAGGGAGGGAATAGTGCCATCCCTATGCGGCGCAAGTGCGCCCCTGGGGCATATAAAAATATACCCCTGGTTCCCCTTTATGTGCCAAGTGGCAACAATATGGTGCACCGAGACCACTGAATGACCAGGGGTGTCTTCCACCCAAATTTTAGCGATAAAGAATGATGTGGTCCAAGGCACCAAACGTAATTGACCTCCATCCCAAATTTTAGACAAAGAAAAGGAAAAGTGGTCAGCGGGACTTTAAATGAGGCCAATCACTGTATAAAGTAAACAGGTAGGATATAAAACAGTGTTACTTTTATAGGTTCCAACAAAAAAGGGGGAATTGGATTGAGAGATGTATACCAAAAGCAGTCTTGGCAAAGAACATTTTATTATGCCATATAAAATCATATATAACATATTGAATATCACAAAATGCATTTACAGAATTGCATACACGCAGGGTATGCTGAAAACTGCATATAAATATCAACACCATAGTAATGGGCATAACAAAGTAAAAACAAGTCCTGCACAACATGGGCCACTGGAAGGGCTGAATGATGTTAAAAAGTCTGGAGTAAAACAAAATAAGAGACATAAAGTAGTGTGTGTGGATTGTTAGTACCTGTGTATTGTCTTGTTGAGTATTAGTGTCAGGAAGCTAGTTGTTAGGTAATTTGGACTGGTTATAAACTCTAATCCTCATTAAATTTATAGGTACGATGCCCGGCGGGTGTGGAGAGGCAACTCGGTGTACATCTTACGGCATGTATGCATTCCTTGATCATCTGATCGAGGGTGAATACTGCTGTGCAAAATGTAAGCACATTGTTTCCCTGGAAGCACAGGTTCTGAATCTGGGGAAGCAACTGTCAGCACTGAGAAGTCCCTCCATACTAAAGGAGAGCCGGGAATGTACATGGCAGGTGCCGGCAGGGGCCAGCACAGAGATGGGTGGAGACAAAGAGGTGCAGGCACTAGAAAATAGTAGATGGGTGACAGTCAGGAAGGGTAGAGGGGGAAGGGCCAGGGAGGCCGATCCAGGGCTGGAGCATCCCAATAAGTATGCTCCATTGAGTGACATTGGTGATACCAGTCAGGGACCAGCACTGCTGGAGCTGAGGGACTCTCCTAGCTGCCAGGGGAAGAACTCCTCCAGTGAGATTGGGGGGGGAGCAAAGGGAAAGGAAAGACAGATTCTGGTGATAGGGGACTCAATTCTTAGAAGGACAGAGAGGGCAATCTGTAACAAAGACCTGAAGCGCCGAACTGTATGTTGTCTACCGGGCGCTCGGGTTCGGCACATCACGGATCTGGTGGACAGATTACTGGGAGGGGCTGGGGAAGACCCGGCTGTCATGGTGCACGTTGGCACCAATGACAAAGTCAGAGGCAGATGGAGTGTCCTAATAAACGATTTTAGGGAATTGGGTGCTAAATTGAGGAAAAGGACCTCCAAGGTAGTATTCTATACTACCGGTACATCGAGCCACACCAGAAAGGCAGAGGGAGATTAGGGAAGTAAACAAGTGGCTGAAGAGCTGGTGTAGTAAGGAGGGGTTTGGGTTCCTGGAGGACTGGGACGACTTCTCAGTCGATAACCGGTACTATAGAAGGGACGGACTGCACCTAAATGAGGAGGGTGCAGATCAGCTGGGAATAAGGATGGCGTAAAAGTTAGAGGGGTTTTTAAACTAGGCGATGGGGGGAGGGTCCAGAGATAGGAATAGTCACCGTGGAACATATTCCAGAGGGTAATATTAGGGGCATTAGTGGTAGGGTAACTAAAGCACATAAACCCAAGGTAAGTATAGTAGCAAGTCCCAGTTGCAATCTCGGAACACCCAAGAGGATAGTATGTGACTGGTCAAAATATAGTAATGCATTAAAGTGTTTGTTCACCAATGCCAGAAGTCTGCCAAGCAAAATATGTGAGTTGGAAGCTCTGGTGCATCAGGAGAGCTATGATGTAATCGGTATTGCTGAAACTTGGCTGCAGTCCTCACATGACTGGGCTATAAATATTCCTGGCTTTGCACTCTTTCGGAAAGACAGAGTTAAAAGGAAAGGTGGAGGGGTCTGTCTGTATGTGAGAAGTGATCTCAAAGCGAGTGTGAAAGAGGACCTGGGGGATGGAGTGTGATGAGTCTGAAGCATTATGGGTGGAACTGCATACAGATGTGCGTAGTTCAAAGTTAATCATTGGAGTTTGTTATAGACCACCCAATGTTAATGAGGAGGTGGATACTCAGCCCTTGCACAAATAGAAAGGGCTGCAAGGGCTGGGACAGTTATAATAATGGGGGATTTTAACTACCCAGAAATTGACTGGAATAATGGCACTGCTGGGACAGTTAAAGGACAAAAAATTATAAACCTATTACAGGACAATTTTATGGTCCAGTTTATTGAGGCCCCAACCAGGAATGATGCTCTGCTGGATGTGGTAATCTCAAACCAGGCAGAGCATATTACTAATGTTCAGATAAAGGAGCATCTGGGTAGCAGTGACCATAACATGATTTCATTTGATGTTAGCTGTAAGCAAAAATCACATACAGGAAAGATAAAAACACTTAATTTCAAGAGGGCAAATTTTCCAAGGATGAGGGCTGCTCTCCAGAACTTAGACTGGGAGAAAATATTGGCAACAATGGGCACAGAACAGAAATGGGGATTCTTCAAAAAGACTGTTTGTGAACTCACTGCAAAGTATATTCCCATGGGCAATAAATTAAAAAGGCTAAAAATAAAACCTATGTGGCTCACGGCCAAAGTTAAAAAAGCTATAAACTATAAGAAAAGAGCTTTTAAAAAATATAAAAATGAAGGATCACTAGTGTCATTTAAATGTTACAAAGAACATAACAGAATATGTAAAAAGGAAATCAAGGATGCAAAAATTCAAAATGAAAGATAGATTGCAAAAGATAGTAGGACAAACCCCAAAACATTCTTCAAATATATTAATAGTAAAAAGGTCAAGTCTGAGCATGTAGGCCCTTTACAAAATAATCTAGAGTGGGTGACTGGGGACAAAGAGAAGGCTAATTTATTAAATACTTTCTTCAGCTCTGTGTATACAAAGGAGCATGGGGGAGCTCATGTCCACAATGGAGGTGGTAGTGACACAGCCCCAAATCCTCAATGGGTCAAAAGTGATATGGTCCAGAAATATTTAGACAGAATAAAGGTGGATAAAGCACCTGGACCTAATGGCATCCACCCACGGATCCTAAAAGAATTGAGCTTTGTAATTTCAAAGCCATTGTATCAAATTTTTAGGGACTCATTAATGATAGGAATAGTACCACTGGATTGGCGCAGGGCGAACGTGGTGCCTATATTTAAAAAGGGAACAAAGTCTTTACCAAGTAACTATAGACCTGTTAGTTTAACTATAGTTGGGAAGCTACTGGAGAGATTAATAAAAGACCACATAGACGAGTTCTTGCAGGAAAAAAATATTTTAAGCAACAGACAGCATGGATTCATGAAAGACAGAAGTCAGACAAACCTCATTTCTTTTTATGAGGTGGTAAGTAAAACCTTGGACAGAGGCGTGGCTGTGGACGTGGTATACTTGGATTTTGCAAAAGCGTTCGATACAGTTCCCCACACACGGCTCATGTGTAAGGTAAGGTCTACAGGTTTGGAAATATCGGTTTGTAAATGGATAGAAAACTGGCTAAAAGACAGAATTCAGAGAGTCGTGGTTAATGATTCTTACTCTAAATGGTCTAAGGTTATCAGTGGTGTACCCCAAGGTTCAGTGCTGGGACCCTTACTTTTTAATATCTTTATAAATGATATTGGGTCTGGGATCAAAAGTAACATTTCTGTCTTTGCAGATGACACCAAGCTATGCAGTGGAATAATGTCCTTACAGGAGGTCTCCAATTTACAAGCCGACCTCAATGCTCTGTCTAATTGGGCGACTATGTGGCAGATGAGGTTTAATGTTGGTAAATGTAAAGTTATGCACTTGGGGGCTAAGAATATGCATGAATCATACATGCTAGGGGGAGTACAACTGGGGGAATCCGTAGTGGAGAAGGATCTGGGGGTTTTGGTAGATCATAAACTCAATAATAGCATGCAATGCCAAGCTGCGGTTTCCAAAGCGAGCAAAGTCCTTTCTTGTATTAAGAGAGGTATGGACTCCAGAGAGAGAGATATCATTTTGCCCCTGTTCAAATCATTAGTAAGACCTCATCTGGAATATGCAGTTCAGTTTTGGGCACCAGTTCTCAAAAAGGATATTGGGGAACTGGAGAAAGTGCAGAGAAGGGCAACCAAACTGATAAGAGGCATGGAGGAGCTCAGCTATGAGGAAAGATTAGAGGAACTGAATTTATTCACCCTTGATAAGAGGAGATTAAGGGGGGATATGATCAACATGTATAAATATATAAGGGGTCCATATAGTGAACTTGGTGTTGAGTTATTCACTTTACAGTCAACAAAGAGGACAAGGGGGCACTCTTTACGTCTAGAGGAAAAGAGATTTCATCTCCAAATACGGAAAGGTTTCTTCACAGTAAGAGCTGTGAAAATGTGGAATAGACTCCCTGCAGAGGTGGTTCTGGCCAGCTCAGTAGATTGCTTTAAGAAAGGCCTGGATACTTTCCTAAATGTACATAATATAACTGGGTACTGACATTTATAGGTAAAGTTGATCCAGGGAAAATCCGATTGCCTCTCGGGGGATCAGGAAGGAATTTTTTCCCCTGCTTTAGCAAATTGGAGAATGCTCTGCTGGTTTTTTTTTTGCCTTCCTCTGGATCAACTGTGGGTATAGAATGGGGTATATGGGATTGTATGATATATATATATATATATATATATATATATATATATATATTTTTTTTTTTTTTATTTGTGGTTCAACTGGATGGACTTTTTTCAACCTAACTATGTAACTATGTAACTATCTAAAATAATCTGTATGGCCATCATGCATCTATGTAAGTCTGACGCGTTTCGTTGAGGTATACCAACTCTTCAGGGGCGAATGTATCAGCTGGGAGCATTTAAATTCACCTCACTTGGTGTTTGTCTTTCTGGCAACACCTCATATGCAAGCATTCACCTGTTGATTTGGTTCCTCATTTCTTTATGAACCAACAAGGTAAATCACCATAGGTTTCACCTATATTTTCAGCTCTTTGTTTTTCTTTCTCTTTGGTTCTTTCACCATTTCACCCAGGATATCATTTTCTTTTCCTTTTCTACATTTCTTTCCTTTTTTTTTCTCTTTTCCATTTGGTGTTTTTTTAGTATCTGCTTTTTTATCTATGCTCAGTTTTTCCCTTCATCTGGCCTGGTGTATGGGCTTTTTACACTTCATCAACAAATTACTATACACTCAATATATATTACTGATCTCAATTCACAGAAGTTTTGGCTCACCATCACCCACTATAGCACATTTACTGTTTGACGGCTCTGATCCTCTGTTCACATCTATGCAGCTGATGTGAGTACCTATAGGGATGTCCATCCTGTCTCTTACACATTATTTATTCCTATTACTCAGTTACAATATTATACCATATGGTTATGTTTCTTTATAGATCACCGCTACATTCGCCCCTGAAGAGTTGGTATACCCCAACGAAACGCGTCGGAATTACATAGATGCATGATGTCCATACAAATTATTTTATGTCTCTTATTTTGTTTTACTCCAGACTTTTTAACATCATTCAGCCCTTCCAGTGGCCCATGTTGTGCAGGACTTGTTTTTACTTTATGTTATGCCCATTACTATGGTGTTAATAGTTACATGCAGTTTTCAGCATACCCTGCGTGTATGCGATTCTGTAAATGCATTTTGTGATATTCAATATGTTATATATGATTTTATATGGCATAATAAAATGTTCTTTGCCAAGACTGCTTTTGGTATACATCTCTCAATCCAATTCCCCCTTTTTTGTTGGAACCTATAAAAGCAACACTGTTTTATATCCTACCTGTTTACTTTATACAGTGATTGGCCTCATTTAAAGTCCCGCTGACCGATTTTCCTTTTCTCAGTTGTACCTATAGGTAAGCCTAGAATAAGGCTTACCTATAGGTACTGTAAATATCTCCTAAACGTGCGCAGTTCAGTAGATGTTTACTGCATTGATGTCATAGGCGCATGCGCTCTAAAAGAACGGCTACCCGTGCTGTTTCTTCAGGTGAGTGTGCCGTGACCCGTGGCTCCCGAAAGCATCCGCGGGAGTGACGTAATGTGGCTTCAGCCAGTTACAGAGCCGGAGTCCGTGGCTCCCAGAAGTAATACGTGCAAAGATTAAACTCTCTGGGCAGCACCGCCCTGTCTGACACACCAAGGCTGAAAAAAGAATATTTGTGCAACACACCCAACAAGGGAACAAAAATGGCAACAGCAGTAAACCTCAAATTATCCTTACTCTACCCCTCCTCTCTACCCTGCAGCATGCACATATCTCCCTCACTCCTACCCTCTCCCTACTACTCCACCCATCATCTCCTGCATTTGCTGCACCCACATGCTGACATTAACACCAGGACCACTAAACACGTGCGCTTATGCACATCCCACTCCCATCTTGCCTTCCTCACCCTCCTCCTTCTCCTAGTCTCGGGTGACATTTCACCTAATCCTGGTCTGCCATTTTCCAACTGCAAGCCTCATACCCTATACCCAGGGGCGTTGCTAGGTGGCAAAAAGACCAGGGGCTTCAGCCCGAAGTCCAAGGCCGACAATGGGGGGGGGGGGGGGTGTATGTGGCACAGGCTTTTTTTTTTGGTTGGGCGGTGGGCTTGTCCACTGTTTAACCACTCCCCCTGTGGCAACCACTGCAATCCACTCAGTTTAATTTCTATACCCCTGCTTCCTCAAAGCAGCCCACCAATCTCATGCGCCCTCTGGAATGCCCGTTCCATCTGTAACAAGTTTACATCTGTACATGACCTCTTCATCTCTCATGGCTTTAACATACTCGCCATAACTGAAACCTGGCTTCAAAATTTGGACTCTGCTTCTCCTGCTGCCCTATCCCATGGTGGCCTCCATTGGACTAACTCCCCCAGACCTAATGGACAGAAAGGAGGTGGAGTTGGATTCCTTCTATGCCCACCTTGGCGACTTCAACATTCCTGTCAATGTTAACAGCCCAACTACAGCTAAACTTCTCAACTTAACCTCTTCTTTTGACCTAACCCAATGGACACATACTTCCACTCACTCCAATGGTAATACCCTTGACCTTGTATTCTCCTATCTCTGCAATCCCTGCAACCTCACCAACACCCCCTTTCCCCTCTCTGATCACAACCTCATCAGTTTTACTGTATCCTTGCCTCCAACCAACCATCCCTCCAAGCAGCAAACACTTATTTGTAGGAACCTTCACCACTTTAACCCATCTCTTCTCTATTCTGCTACTGACCATCTATATGATATAATCTCTCCCCTGTCCTGTCCTGACCTGGCCACCTCTGTCTACAACAGTTCACTCTCATCATCACTAGATGCACTTGCTCCTCTAACCACACGCAGAATCAGGTCCCGACCATTACAACCATGGCAAACTGACAACACTAGAAATCTCAAGAGACATTGCCATGCTCTTGAACGACTGTGGCGTAAAACCAAATGCCTGCAAGACTTCACCCTATATAAATCTGCCCTTCTAAAATACAATTCCTGCATCCATGCTGCCAAACAAACCTACTTTGTCTCTCTTATTAATACCTTGTCATCCAGTCCCCGTCGGCTTTTCTCAACCTCTAACTCTCTGCTTCATCCCCCACCCCCTCTACCCACTAACTCACTCACTGCCCAAGAGATTGCCAATCACTTCAAAGACAAGATTGATGCAATTCGTGAGGACACCTCCACTGTGCCTACATCTTCCCCACCCAACATACCTTGCCTAACAGCACTTTCAACACTCTCCTCTTTTGAACTGGCTACTATTGAAGAGGTTACAAAACTTTTCTCAAATGCCCACCTAACCAATTGTGCCTTGGATCCTGTTCCCTCAAAACTACTATGGTCACCCTCTTCTTCTATCCTATGCTCCCTCACTCACATCTTCAATCTCTCCCTCTCTAGTGGCACCTTCCCCTCCCCTCTAAAACATGCACAGATCACTCCCATACTTAAAAAGCCCTCACTGGACCCCACCAACCTAAATAACTTAAGGCCCATCTCATTGCTCCCATTCTCCTCTAAACTTCTAGAGCGCTTAGTCTACAACCGCCTTGGCTCCTACCTCAGTGAAAATAACCTTCTTGACCCCTTACAGTCTGGCTTTCGCTCGCAGCACTCCACCGAAACTGCCTTACTAAAACTCACTAACAATTTACTAACTGCTAAAACCAACAGCCAGTACTCCATACTGCTACTACTTGACCTCTCTTCAGCCTTTGATACTGTTGACCACCCGCTCCTTCTCAATAAACAACATTCCCTAGGCCTCCGAGATTCTGCTCTATCCTGGTTCTCTGCCTATCTATCACAGCGCTCCTTCACTGTTACCTACAACTCTGTCTCCTCCTCACCATTGCCCCTTTCTGTGGGGATCCCCCAAGGCTCTGTTCTTGGACTCCTTCCCTTCTCTATCTACACCTCCTCCCTTGGTCTCTTGATAACCACCCACAGCTTCCAATATCACTTATACGCTGATGACACCCAAATCTATCTGTCTACTCCTCACCTCACTCCTTCAGTCTCCTCTCGCATTACTAACTTACTAACTGACATCTCAGCATGGATGTCGCACCACTTCCTTAAATTAAATCTCTCTAAAACTGAGCTATTAATATTCCCCCCCACCCGTGCCCCCCTCCATGACTTTTCCATCAAAATCAACAATGCAACCATCAGTCCCTCCCCTCACGCCAGGGTACTTGGTGTAATCCTAGACTCAGACTTGTCATTTCAGCCTCAAGTCCAATCGTTGTCAAAAGTTTGTAGACTTCACCTCCGTAACATCTCAAAAATTTGCCCCTTTTTAACAAATGAAACCACCAAGCTCCTCATTCACTCCCTTGTTATCTTTCGCCTTGACTATTGCAACTCCCTTCTCATTGGCCTGCCTCTCCATAGACTATCCCCTCTTCAGTCTATCATGAATGCTGCTGCCAGACTTATCCACCTTACCAACCGTTCAGTGTCTGCCAACCCTCTCCTCCAATCCCTACACTGGTTCCCGATCACCCAGCGAATTAAATTCAAAATACTAACCACAACTTACAAAGCCATCCACAACTCTGCCCCAAGCTACATCACCAATCTTGTCTCCAAACATATCCCAAACCGTCCTCTCCGCTCTTCTCAAGACCTCCTACTGTCAAGCTCTCTCATTTCCTCCTCCCATGCTCGTCTCCAGGATTTCTCCAGAGCCTCTCCCAGAGCCTCTCCCTGAGAGGCTCTCCCAGAGCCTGTCCCTCTGGAACTCGCTACCTCAACATGTCTGGCTATCCCCTACTCTAGCTACCTTCAGGCAATCCCTGAAAACTCATCTCTTCAGGGAAGCCTATCACGTCTCCAACTAATCTTTTACCACTTCCATCAGCTCATTCCCCACAGTTACAACCTTTTGTACCACCTCCCCCACCCTATTAGATTGTAAGCTCTTCTGAGCAGGGCCCTCTTAATCCTATTGTATTTTATTGTATTATAACTGTATTGTTTCCCTTTTATATTGTAAAGCGCTGCGTAAACTGTTGGCGCTATATAAATCCTGTAATAATAATAATAATAAACAGTCACAAAGTAAAGCAAATTTGTACAGTACACCAATAACAAATTGTAAACCAAATATTACTGCACCGAAAACCCACTGGGTAACTGAGCCACGACTCTATGGGGGCCCTAAATATAGGTGATACTCACTTAGAGACTAAGGCCCCTTTCACACTGACGGACCAATCGGGTCCGTCTGTCAGTTTTTCAGGCAGACACAATTGGACGATCCATTGCTCTCTATTGAGCGGTGGATGTCAGCGGACATGTGTCCGCTAACACCTGCCAACATCAGATCTTGTCAGATAAAAACAGACGGGTAGGGGTCCTTTCTCCATCTGTCTGGTGGATCGGATCGGATGATAGTCGGATGGAAACAGTCATTTCCATCCGACAGCACCATAGAGAACAGTGGGCTGTGTCCGTGTCCACTCACTCATCAGCGGACGAGCGAACACAGACTTGCCATCTGCCTGCTCAGCTGGGATCAGTGGACAGATCCCCTGCTAAGCAGGGGGATTCGCTTGATGGAGTCCACCCCATGTCAAAGTGGCCTAAAAGTCTTGACTTCTCTCTACAAGACCTCCCTCTGGACAGTGTAGTAATGGACATTGGCTACTATGGGGGCCCATAGTCCTGTGTTGAGGCCCAGAGTCCTGCATTGGGACACTTAGATTTGTAATATAATAGTAATGGGGTGAGAATCCCAAAATTAAGTTCCAAATTAGTATGGCTCTGTCCCTTTTAAGTGGAGGGTAACAAGATTGTGGCCAGCGTCCTCTCACCACTATTCAGTTTGCTGTGAAGCCTCCACCCTTTCTCTGGTTTCTGGAACCCTGCAAAATCTTTGGAGATGTCAACTACTTTGGACTCTGTAGCTGTCACGTACCTGTATGGTGAGCCTGAGATGACGTCAGTGGCTTTTTGCACAGTTCCCATCTGAGAACCCCTGGATGTTGAGACGGAGTCTGCATGGGAGAAAGAAAGGCACAAGTGCCAAGGTGAAGAGACTGTGAGCAGGAACTGGAGAACACTGGTATCTGATGAGCAGAGGTACAGCTGGTGGTGCACCATGAATATGCCAAGTTCAGTTGATGGTGTAGTCATGTCCCACACTTGGTCAAGTGGCAGCAGTGGCAGCTAAGCTGGCCGGGCAGGGGTGCAGGGCGCAGCCTCTATGTTCCACTTCCCAATGCTGGGTGTTCTGTCAGAATCAGTGACCCGGGCCTTCACATTCAGTAACGGAAGTGACGTTCAGTCAGAACACTGCAACACCCATCTTGGTACACCTTGCACTTGGCTGCAGTAAGCCTGCAGTCACCAGGTGGCAGCAGACATCTTGTTACACCCAGCCAATATAGTTCACTTCCTTCTGACTGCAGGCTTACTGCGGCCAAGTGCAGGGTGTACCAAGAAGGGCGTTGCAGCATTTGTCTTCCTTCAATCCTTTATCCTTGAATCCTTAAAAATTGTCTCATTCATTATTATGCCAGGTGCCAATAAGTGCTGCCTTTCAGTGCCCATCAATGCTTGCCCATCAGTACCCATCAGTGCCGCCCATCAGTTCCCCATCAGTGCCGCCCATCAGTGCCACCTATCATTGCCCATAAGTGCCTTCTATCAGTGCCCATAAGTGCCGCCTATCAGTGCCACCCATCAATGCCATCCATCAGTGCCCATCAGTCAGTGACCTCTAATAGTGCTCAACATTGCTGCATATCAGTGCCACCTATCAGTTCAGTGTCCTTCAGTGCTGCATATTAGTGCCACTGTCACATGACATTAAAAATAGTATTGGTAATCGGTATAGACAGTAGATTTACTGCGGATGGGTGGCACGGGCAGACCGGACATTGTATCTGTACGTTGCCGCCTGTCCTCCCGGTTTGGGAAGCACATGCATGTGCCCCCTGCCATCCCGTGCTGTAGTTGGACACAGCACCACTACGCAGTCCCTAAACATCCTTCCACAAACCTTTACATTTTTCCTTCCCAGATTCCTTCATCCTCCTGTACATAGTGCCCACTGTCATACCCTCCTCACTCCTCTCCTGTACATACTCCTGTACATACTACCCACTGTCATACACTTCTCTCCTGTACATACTGCCCTCCGTCATACCCTCCACACTCCTCTCCTATACATACTGCCCCCATAATACCTTCCACACTCCTCTCCTGTACATACTGCCCCCATCATACCCTCCACACTCCTCTCCTGTACATACTGCCCACTGTCATACCCTCCACACTCCTCTTCTGTACATACTGCCCACTGTCATACCCTCCACACTTCTCTCCTGTACATACTGCACAGTATTATACCATCCACACTCGTCTCCTGTACATACTGCCCACTGTCATACCCTTCACACTCCTCTCCTGTACATACTGCCCACTTTCATAAACTCCTCTACTGTACATAGTGCCGGCTGTCATACCCTCCACGCTCCTCTCCCGTGCACACTGCCCACTATCATACCGTCCACACTCCTCTCCTGTACATACCGCCCACTATGATACCCTTGAAAACTCCTCTCCTGTACATACTGCCCCATCATACCCTCCACACTCCTCTCCTGTACGTACTGTCAACTGTCATACCCTCCACACTCCTCTCCTGTACATAATGTCAACTGTCTTTCTCTCCACACTCCTCTCCTGTACATAATACCTTCGACACTCCTCTCCTGTACATACTGCCCCCATCATACCCCCACACGCCTCTTCTGTACATAGTGCACAATGTCAACCCTCCACACTCCTCTGCTGTGCATACTGCCCACTGTCATACCCCCCCCCCCCCCCCACACACACACTTCTCTCCTGTGCATAGTGCCCACTGCCATACCCTCCACACTCCTCTCCTGTACATAGTGCCCACTGTTATACTCTCCCTCACCTGCACATACTTCCCACATTTATACCATCCATACTCCTTCCCTATGCCTCTTACCCACAAACACAGTTCTTTAAAATTATATTGAATCTCCTCAATGTTACCAGCTCTATAATGGGCACACTTTTCTTAGTTTAACTAAAGGAAATCCTCTCAGTCCTCATATTTGTTCTGCCCCTTATTAGAACTCATTTAATATTGTGATTACTACTGTGATATATAGAGGAACACACGGGATGTCAGCTACTGTAAATATACCACTGGAAAAAAAAGAGTCCCTGAAAATATTTTTGAAATGTTGGCAATTGTTTGCATTTTTATTTATTTATTTTATAAAAAGCCCCACCAAAATCCTCAGCACCAGGCCCATGATGTTCTTAATCCGGGCCTGTACCTGCTTTAAAAGCAATTCAGTCTTTCCATTTATGACTGCAAATTAAAATGCCATAAAGCTTATGTTCGTCAAGCTGCCTAAACACAAACCTACACATGAAAGTTGAAGACCATCCCTTTTGGAATTCATAAAGTCAACTCTCCCTTTAGAACCCGTATTTCATAACTAACAAAGCTGAACATGAATTTCTCAAATGATAGCTGTTGTAAGATATGTCTGAAATTCACCAGAAACTTGCTTATTTCCTTCCTGTGTAAATTCTCAGAGGTTATTAGAGATAATAGTTTTGACCTTTTTGTGTTATCTTTGCCCTGCTATAGAAAACAAAGTGAGTGTAACTGTCCTGCTGTATTGGCATTGAATGAGAATGTTCTGTGATATGGCGTATCAGCTCTCTCCAAGCACTGTTCTTCCATAAACCGGTTGTTAGCCTTATCACTGTTGCAAATTATTTATTTTAAAGGCTTTTTTTAATTTTCTTTCTGAAAACAAGAATTGCTTCTTCCATATTGGTTAGCTTTTAAGCAGACAGTTAAAAAAAAGCATATATGCAAGCAATATGCTATGACTTGGGGTAGCATTAGCAGAAAAACTAATATGGAAGATGAAGGAATTAGATATGTTTGTTTTTGAGGAGTGGCGGCTGGTTCAGAGCAAGGGAAATGATCCCACAGTGGGCCACCCAGCCTGAAGAGCAGTAAGTAGTATTCTAGTAGCAATGGGTGCTGTGGCTGAGTCTTCCATAGCAGCTGTGTGCTTTTGATGTCCTAACCAGCTATCCACATGCCAGGACTAACATTAGAGGACTGTGCACTTGGCTACTAATCATGCACCCAGCCACCTTTTGCATCAGCAGGTGAAGTCTTTCTAAGCTCATGAGGGCAGCAAACAGGGAAATCTTTTTTCCCTGGGCATGTCCAGGATCTCAGGGGCTTGCAATAAGCAGTTCTGTGAACGTGTTTCTTGCAGTGTCAGTACAGTTCTGATTGTGTCTCTATGAAGCTGCCTGAAAAGGTGGAGACAGCAACTTTTATCCTGTGAATAAGAGAATTTGATAAGCTCAATGCTTTCAGAGATGCTGGTCTTTACAAAAATTGTCTGCATGCAGAAATCGTTTTTTGGTGTTTGGAGTGTATAAATGCTGCTGTGAGTCTCTTTAGTTAAATTAGCCAAACTAACCTTTGCTTCAGTTCCATGGTAAGCTTCTCCCTAGGTTGACATGTCTTCTTTTGTACAAACATTAAGTCTTGAACTTTCCTTGGAGAGACCTAAACCATTTAAAGAGGATTTAGCATGGAAGGGATGGGTACCAATTCCAAACATGAGACATTGGTTAAGCAAATCCAAGACTGTCTTGGTCAGAAAAAAAAATAATTCTGTATTTTTTCTATAATTCAGTAGATATAGCTGTTGATGCATTCAAAAAAGTTGGTGACACGGCACAATCTTCAAACGATACAAAAGCCAGTCTTTTTTGTGCCATGTTGTCAACTTTTTGAATGGACTTACAATTGGATGGCTGACAGGGGCAATAGTTTGAGCACCACTATATCCTTAGTCTAGAGATTGGGTGGAAGTGTTGAACGCAGCCAAATTTTTTATGAACTTAATCTTTTGTTGGTTTGGTTGCAGACAAAATCCCATAGCGGGTAAAAGCATAAATTATGTAAATAGGAATGGTGGCAACCTCTCCAAATACAGAGTTAACAATATAAACAAACAAAAAAAACTCTACACAGGCTAAGCCCTCTTCAGTCTATCATGATTTCTGCTGCCAGACTCATCTACCTTACCAACCACTCAGTGTCTGCCACCCCTCTCTTCCAATCATTATACTGGCTTCCAATTGACCAGTGAATTAATTTCAGAATACTAAAAACAACACAAAGCCATCTATAACTCTGCCCAGATCTACATAACCAATCTTGACTCAAAATATCACCCAAACAGACCTCTCAACTCTTCCCAAGACCTCCTGCTCTCATCTCCTCCTGGCTATCTACTACTCTGGCCACCTCCAGTCTATCCCTGAAAACCCATCTCTTCAGGAAAGCCTATCCCTACTCCACCTAACAACTGAACATTAATTCTTCAGTCAGCTCATCCCTCACAGTTATTACCTTTTGTACCACTTGCTCTACCCTAAGAGTCTGTAAACTCTTATGAGCAGGGTTCCCTTAGCCCACTTATATTGTATTGTAACTGTACTGTCTCCATTATATTGTTAAGCTCTGGGCAAACTGTTGGCACTATATAAATCCTGAATAAGTATAATAATAATAATAATAACAATAATAATAATAATATTTGTTGACCTAGAACACAAGAGTGGCATTAAATCAATAAGGATATAGTAGATATTATTCAAGAGATGCTGGTGGTGACCAAGAAAAAAGAAGAGGGTTGGTAGCTACTGCAAGACACTTTGACTTCCAATAATTTTTTTGTACTAAGGGTAAAGTTGTACCATTTGATCAATCTCTTATAGATGTAACTATTTGCTTATAGAAAATGGCAATAGATATTCCCTGCTATGCTTTAGGAAACTGTCATTGTGTTTTAAGTTACAGAGGGAAGAAACAAGGCCTACAAACACATCAGTAGAGCTTTTGGTGTGAACCACAGAATTTTTTTAAAATTTCTATGTCAAGGGAATTGACCTGAAATAGTCGAATTATGGTGTTAGAACTTTAGGTAGATAACTATTTTGTACTTTCGATTATTTATTTGAAACCATACTGATGGTATTCCAGTGGGGTATCTGGGTGGTACGATTTCTGCTTCTGTCAGCGGAGTAACTGCTGAAGAAACCTTGGAATGTGAAAGTAATTCTTGAATCTGAAGATCAAAGCACCACACTAAAGTATTAGAGTCTAAAATGTGGTTTTATTCCGAACATATAATGGGTGCAACAGCCAGCTCGTTTTGGGGGACACACTTCCCCCTCTTCATTGGGGCTACAACATTATGGGAAAACATAAAATAATTAGGTTAAAAGAAAAGAAAAAGGGTCTCAATATTGTTATTATCACATATCTGAACATATCCTCATGCATTTAACAGATATTTAGTAGTATGTATGTGATACTGGGAAAATTTAAAATGCTAGAAGCATTTTTTATTGGGTCCACGCCAGTCCAAACTGTGGTTCGAGGCTTGCCAGCCCATCTTTATGAAACCAATGAGAAAGGTAAAGAAAAGTCCTTTACATCAAGATTTCCCATGCAGGAGTTTCAGTTTCACACAGCAAAACAGGTAACAAAAATGTAGAGTCACCTGGCTCCCTCTTTAGCAGAACCTCTTTTCCCTGGTCCCTCAGTCAATCTTACCTAGCTATCCTAGTTACACCTAGTTACCTAGTTACAGCACCTTGTTTTTTGGTATATATAAAAATAATCTCGCTCTAAAAAATTTTATAACAGACTGCTAAACTTAAAAATTCCCTGAATACTGGAAAGTAGGCAAATATAAAAATAAAATAAAAGTGCACTGTCGGTTAAAAGATATCAAACGCTACCATATCTTGCTCAAACTAGTAAGTTGGTAACAGTGAATAAAAAAATAAAACAAACAAAAATGCGTCATTCACATAAAATGTGTTACATATGGGGTCATTTACTATAGCGCTGCATGCTAATTACAGTTAGGAAGATGGGTTAATGTAGTAAGAGGGAGTGGAAGGGGCTTGCGGAAAAGGAAGGCCAGTCCTGTATTTGTGCATCAAAACAAATTTGCCAAGTTGGGTGAAGATGTGGCGGTGGCAAACACAGAGGTGGCAGCCCTAGAGGTCACTGCTACCCCTAACAGCCGGGAGAGCAGACCATCTAGTAGAGGTGGTGAGGGGAGTGCAGGTAGGCCTAGACAGTTGGTGGTAATAGGGGATTCTATAATCAGAAGGACTGATAGAATAATTTGCCTCAACCGAATGTTTTGCTGTCTCCCTGGTGCCAGGGTTCAGGATGTGGTGGACCGGGTGGATAAATTACTGGGAGGGGCTGGGCATGACCCAGCTGTCTTGGTCCACGTTGGAACCAATGACAGTATACATGGAAGGTGGAGGCTCCTTAAGAATCAATTTAAAGAACTAGGCTGCAAGTTGAAGGGAAGGACCTCCAAGGTGATATTCTCTGAAATATTGCCTGTGCCATGTGCAACACAGGAAAGGCAGGGGGCGATTAGAGCGCTGAATGCATGGCTAAAGACCTGGTGTAGAGAAGAGGGATTTGGGTTTCTAGAGCACTCGGCTGACTTTTCATTGGGGTGCAACCTATATGCTAATGACGGTTTGCATTGAATGGAAGGGGGTCTGCTGTGCTGGGGAAGAGGTTTATGGGAAGGCTGGCGGGTAAACTAGGATTGAGGGGGGAGGGTGAACTAGAATTACATCGGGCAGACAGGTTAGCTAGGGGTCTGACATTAATGGAGGGTGGAATGGGAATAGATGGGGGGAGGGTTATGGCAGGTGACAGGAAATTTCCCATGTTGCAAACTGCCATTGGAAACTATAGTGCCATCTGTACTACTAAAAATGATATAAAAAACACCAGAGCAAAATGTAGTAATGCATTAAAGTGTTTGTTCACCAATGCCAGAAGTCTGCCAAGCAAAATAGGTGAGTTGGAAGCTCTGGTGCATGAGGAGAGCTATGATGTAATTGGTATTGCTGAAACTTGGCTTCAATCTTCACATGACTGGGCTATTAATATTCCTGGCTATGCACTCTTTCGGAGAGACAGAGTAAATAGGAAAGGTGGAGCGGTCTGTCTCTATGTGAGAAGTGATCTCAAAGCAAGCGTGAAAGAGGACCTGGTTGATGGAGAGTGTGATGAGTCTGAAGCATTATGGGTGGAACTGCATATAGATGTGCGTAGTTCTAAGTTAATCATTGGGGTTTGTTATAGACCACCCAATGTTCACGAGGAGGTGGAGACTCAGCTCCTTGCACAGATGGAAAGGGCTGCAAAGGCTGGGACGGTGATAATAATGGGGGATTTTAACTACCCAGAAATTGACTGGAGTAATGGCACTGCTGGGACAGTTAAAGGGCAAAAATTTATAAACCTATTACAGGACAATTTTATGGTCCAGTTTTGTAAGCAAGAAATACATACAGGAAAGATAAAAATGCTCAACTTCAAGAGAGCACATTTTCCAAGGATGAGGGCTGCTCTCTAGGACTTAGACTGGGAGGGAATATTGGCATCAATGAGCACAGAACAGAAATGGGATTTCTTCAAAAAGACTGTCTGGGACCTCACTGCAAAGTATATTCCCATGGGCAATAAGTTTAAAAGGCTTAAAAAAAACCTATGTGGCTCACGGTCAAAGTTAAAAAAGCTATGATCAATAAGAAAAGAGCTTTTACAAAATATAAAAGTGAAGGAACACTAGTGTTGTTTAAATGTTACAAAGAATTTAACAGAATATTTAAAAAGGAAATCAAGGATGCAAAAATTCAAAACGAACGACAGATTGCAAAAGATAGTAGGACAAACCCCCAAAAATTCTTCAAATATATTAATAGTAAAAAGGTCAGGTCTGAGTATGTAGGCCCTTTACAAAATAATCTAGAGTGGGTGACAGGGGACAAAGAGAAGGCTAATTTATTAAATACTTTCTTCAGCTCTGTGTATACAAAGGAGCATGGGGGAGCTCATGTCCATAATGGGGGTGGTAATTACACAGCCCCCCGAATGATCCACAATGGCTCAAAAGTGATATGGTCTAGAAATATTTAGACAGAATAAAGGTGGATAAAGCACCTGGACCAGATGGCATCCACCCACGGATCTTAAAAGAATTGAGCTCTGCAATTTCAAAGCCATTGTATTTAATTTTTAGGGACTCATTAATGACAGGAATAGTACCACTGGATTGGCGCAGGGCGAACGTGGTGCCTATATTTAAAAAGGGAACAAAGTCTTTACCAAGTAACTATAGACCTGTTAGTTTAACTTCTATAGTTGGGAAGATACTGGAGAGATTATTAAAAGACCACATAGACGAGTTCTTGCTGGAAAAAAACATTTTAAGCAACAGACAGCATGGGTTCATGAAAGACAGAAACCTGATTTCTTTTTATGAAGAGGTAAGTAAAACCTTGGACAGAGGCGTGGCTGTGGACATGGTATACTTGGATTTTGAAAAAGCGTTCGATACAGTTCCCCACACACGGCTCATGTGTAAGGTAAGGTCTACAGGCTTGGAAATATCGATTTGTAAATGGATAGAAAACTGGCTAAAAGACAGAATTCAGAGAGTCGTGGTTAATGATTCTTACTCTGAATGGTCTAAGGTTATCAGTGGTGTACCCCAAGGTTCAGTGCTGGGACCCTTACTTTTTAATACCTTTATAAATGATATTGGGTCTGGGATCAAAAGTAACATTTCTGTCTTTGCAGATGACACCAAGCTATGCAGTGGAATAACGTCTTTACAGGAAGTCTCCAATTTACAAGCTGAATGCTCTGTCTAATTGGGCGACTATGTGGCAGATGAGGTTTAATGTTGATAAATGTAAAGTTATGCACTTGGGGGCTAAGAATATGCATGCATCATACATACTAGGGGGAGTACAACTGGGGGAATCTGTAGTGGAGAAGGATCTGGGGGTTTTGGTAGATCATAAACTCAATAATAGCATGCAATGTCAAGCTGCGGTTTCCAAAGCGAGCAAAGTCCTTTCTTGTATTAAGAGAGGTATGGACTCCAGAGAGAGAGAGATATCATTTTGCCCCTGTTCAAATCATTAGTAAGACCTCATCTGGAATATGCAGTTCAGTTTTGGGCACCAGTTCTCAAAAAGGATATCGGGGAACTGGAGAAAGTGCAGAGAAGGGCAACCAAACTGATAAGAGGCATGGAGGAGCTCAGCTATGAGGAAAGATTAGAGGAACTGAATTTATTCACTCTTGAGAAGAGGAGAATAAGGGGGGATATGATCAACATGTACAAATATATAAGGGGTCCATATAGTGAACTTGGTGTTGAGTTATTCACTTTACGGTCAACACAGAGGACAAGGGGGCACTCTTTACGTCTAGAGGAAAAGAGATTTCATCTCCAAATACGGAAAGGTTTCTTCACAGTAAGAGCTGTAAAAATATGGAATAGACTCCCTCCAGAGGTGGTTCTGGCTAACTCAGTAGATTGCTTTAAGAAAGGACTGGATACTTTCCTAAATTTACATAATATAACTGGGTACTGACATTTATAGGTAAAGTTGATCCAGGGAAAATCCGATTGCCTCTCGGGGGATCAGGAAGGGATTTTTTTTCCCCTGCTGTAGCAGATTGGAGCATGCTCTTTTGGGTTTTTTTTTTGCCTTCCTCTGGATCAACTGTGGGTATAGAATGGGGTTTATTGGATTGTACGATATATTTTATTTTTATTTATTATTTATTTTATTTTTATGGTTGAACTGGATGGACTTGTGTCTTTTTTCGGCCTAGCTAACTATGTAACTACTGCGAATTAGCACTAATCGCGTTAATTAGTGCTAAAACGGTATTCACTATAGCGCTGGTGCAAAAAATACTCTCAAAAAAGAATTTACTATAGCTCCTTAAAAACAAATAGCGCCCAAACCATGACTCTTGTTAAGACCACGACTATTGCACATGGAAATAATGTTTATAATTGGTACTGAAATATGCAGTATAGGGATGGGCCAAACATTCCCCTGTTTGGTTCGCACCAGAACTTTCGAACACTGCAAATGTTCGAATCCGAATATCGAACCCCATTAAAGTCAATGGGACCCGAACGTCAAAAATCAAAAGTGCCCATTTTGAAGGCTTATATGCAAGTAATTGGGCATACAATGGTTATAGAGGTCCGGGTCCTGCCCTGGGGGACTTGTATCAATAAAAAAAAAGTTTGTGAAAAATGTAATTTTTAAATGAGCAGTGATTTTTTTTTTGCTTTTTAAAGTGAAAGCATTAAAGAATGAAAAATTCCTTCCAATATAGTGCCTGGGGGGTCCCCTTAGTCTACCTGTAAAGATCTGTACCATGTCTAGAATCTGCTGCAGTCTAATCTAATTGCATTTCTAAAGCCCAAAAAAAATTAATTTTCTCTGCAAGCTGCCTTTATTTTGCTCAGCAACAGCTGGGGAGCCAGTGTATATGATGAGGCCACAATGTACTGCACTGGGAACAAGATTAGAGATTTTTTGGATACATTCTGGTGACTTTGGATAGAAGTAATGGGTGCGTAAAAATCGTTTTTTGGGTGTCGGCGGCGCCTTCCCACCATAACCCTATAGAGGTACTCTTGATGAAAGCAAGATTTGGCCTTGCTGTATGATATGTTGCAATGGCCTTGTTGCAATGATATGCACCTGTCAAACAGGTGCAGAAAAATTACTTTTTGTGTGTCGGGGGCACCTTCCCACCATAACCCTATAGAGGTGCTCTTGATGAAGGCAAAAAAAAATTGTAATGATATGCACCTGCCAAACATGTGCAGAAAAATTGGTCTTTGGGTGTTAATTGTGCCCATGAAACCTATACAAAAAATATTCTTCCAGATGAAATGATTGAACACCCTCAAAGCTAGGCAGCCTCGAAGTCCTGCAGAGATTCCACATCCCAAAAAGACTTAATCAGTGACATCGGCATCAGGGGCTTCATAGCTGGTAATCCAGGACTTATTCCTTTTTAGAAAAGTCAAACGGTCCACGGAGTCTGGACAGACGCATCCTATGATCAGTAATGAAACTTCCTGTAGCACTAAATGCCCGTTCTGAAAGCATGCTGGATGCAGGGCAACCCAACAACTCCATAGCACAATAGCATACTGAGCAAATACTGGCCAGTGGTCTATTCTCATGACCCAGGAAGTCAGTGGATCATCAGCTGGAAAGCTCTCTTTCTCTGCTTTGGCCCAGAGGTAATCATCCACCATGTGATGCAGATGCTGCCGATGGGATGTGGAAGCTGACAGCCCTGGGCGGCGAGGACTAAAAAAATTCTAAAATGCCTCACTTAGGCAGAAGCCTTCTCCAACGCTCCTCCCTTGACCAACAGAAGACTCAAAAATAATTTCCGAAATGATGACACACATTTCCCAGGAGTCAGTGGACAGCATAGAGGGCTAGGTTGCCATAACAATGGGGCGTGCACTTCCGCCCATTGTTATGGCAACCTGTATACTTTACAGTGATACTACGGCGCAATACTGCGCATGCGCGAGAATGGGGCACAGTATCCCAGAACTAAATGCGTGTGGGCTTCACATGCCCACAAGCAAAATGACAATGGCCAGAGCACAGTCATCAAAGTTTTTTTAAAAGATTGAAACTGGACATCGGAGGACAATTTTAATAGGAGATGTGAGTGTTATAATACATAGTAAACGCTTGTGAAAGGCTCTAAAAAATAAATAAATTGAGATTGTAGTTGGAACTCCGCTTTAATAAACTGATATCTCTGTGTTTCTGTGAATTTCTGGTGCTGTAATCTCGTAAAGTCTCATGAGATTCCAGTATCAGGGGGCGTTCTCCACTGTTGGAAGCATTTGTAGATCGCTTCACTCCTCCAAAGGTGAAGCGATCTATTCTGCTTCATAAACAGGCACATAGAGGAGAAAGATCTCCTCTGTGAATGCCAGAGAATGAGGCAGTGAATAGATTTCACTGCTTTATAAACAGACACCTAAGACCCTTGTAGGCACAAGATGATAAAGACCTCATTATGTCACAACATTCCTTTTCCAGATGTATTTGGCATAGGTCACCGTCATGGTCCAGCCTTCATAGTAGAAGTTATGAATCCTCTTTTACGCACCCACCGCTATGTCAGCCGATCCAAGGAGGGAGCCTGCTGGGGATGCGTGACTCTGGTCCCAGAGGGCAACACTTTGTGTGAGCTATGCTAAGCCCAGGCGGTTGAAAAAAGGGGATGATGATTTCCAGCAAATGGAATCTCTGGTGAGGCACATGGTGCAAGAATCCTTTAAAGAGTGGAATGCAAGCCACACACAAAGTTCAACAGCCATTGCGGTGTGTTCTCCCACTAGGATGACCAGGAAGAACTGGAACTGTCCTAACCAAGCCATCCGTCTATGAAGACCTCAGACAGTGAGGCAGAGGGAGATGAGTCTCTTTACCCTTGTAACGCCTTTTGGTTAAGGCAATGATGGGTACATTTACATGAATAGAACCTGTAGAGTCTCCTGCAAAGCAAGCGGAAGTCCTGTAAGCACTTTGGGTTTCATTTTCCTATAGTGCGACTTGTCATGCGACTTGGAAACACAGGTCACACGACGAGTCACAGCCCATTGATTTCAAGGGCACCTGTTCCAATCTATGCGACTTAAAGTTGCAGCGACTCTATACAGGTTCCTGCACTACTTTGGCGTGACTTTTGTTGCAGCTTTGATCCAGAAACTGTAAAGTTGGTTCGGGGCTGCACTCAGAATGGTATCAAGGTCGCACTCCAAAGTGGCACTCTAAATCGAGCGAATTTGGGGTCGCAATAATGGAGACGTATATTAAAGTGGGGGTGGTGCTGCACTGTACCCCAGGGAAGTGAGCAGAGCTGCTGCTAACTAGCAATATGGGGGTCGATAGAGATCCCCTAACTGGAAATAGTGTGATGGGAGACAGCTGTCTGTGAGCTATCTATAAACGGTATCTTCAATTAGTTATATATGTCCCTATAACTAAAAACTTGTATAAAGAGCAATAGGATGGTGGATATATGCAATACTAAAATATAGCATTTCTTACTATGCCATAATAAAGACCCCACTGACCTTAAATTCTGGGGTATAGAATCCTACGTAAAACACTGGCGAGGAGGGCACAAAGTAAGGACCCTCAGTCAAATAGAATCCAAATGGATATTTACACTAGATACATTCTCGCCTAGGGGTATGAATATAGAATTTGATCTAAACTGCTTTTTAAGTGACTTTTAACATACACAGGATTTATATTTATTCATTTTATATTCCACCATCTCATCCTGGCTCTATCCTATTGCCCGTATCTTATTTATAACAATCATTTTAGATGACCATGCCTCCTTTAGAATATTATTTTAGATTTATATATATTTACCTATATTATCGGGACTATATATAATGTCTTTTTATGTTTTAAAATGATGAACCTGTCTGTTTTAAGTTTTGATATGCCTAAATTGCCATTTTCATAGAGATTTTATGAGGCATAGATACAATTACTGTATCACCATTTGTTTTTAATTCTTCAGTAAACATACTATAACTGGTGCATTTTGCATACATTAGTGTGATAGCCTTACCATGTCCTTCCGGGTATGTTTATATCTCCCTAACTATACACCGTCTACTATAGTATCTGGAGCTACTTGTTTTTACTATATATTTTTTTCCCCATACATGTTATACCTCCGGTCCTAGTATTGTTACCGATGGCCGCAATCGCATGCTAAATATAACCTAAAACATGGCCGCGCCTAGGGCAGAGCCATTAATAGCAATACTATACAACCGAGCACCAAGAAAATGGCCACGCCTGTGATAGTCGAGAAAATGGCTGCCATACTATTTTATATACAAAACCATAGGAAAATGGCCGCTGATTAATTACATGAGTGAAGACTATTTAAACATCACTATAGTGCCCTCCCGCGCCCGTGATAGTCGAGAAAATGGCTGCCATACTATTTTATATGCAAAACCATAGGAAAATGGCCGCCGATTAATTGCATGAGTGAAGACTATTTAAACATCACTATAGTGCCCTCCTAGTATCCCCTGATGAAGTCACGTGGTGTGACGTCACGCGTAAGGACAAGGAAAGGCACTCAGACTGACAGAGACAACAAGCTCGTCGCTCGTATCAGATAAGCACATTTTAAAATTTTGTTTGTGAGTACCGCTCTTACTGTTTGCTAATAAATTCAATACTATTGTTTAAACTACTACACTATACGGCTACCCCTCATTTCTTTCATACACTCCGGCATTGGCCATGAGGACAAGGGAGCATACACCTGGACCCAGGCATAGGAATCCCATCCACCCAGGCAGGCGCTGTGTTTGAGGGAGAAGGAAGCTGACACCACCACTTCATTTCTTTATATGAGGTTAACCCTTTGCCGCAAGGTAAGGGTCCATTACTTACTTAAGTGTACTTAAACGTAGAGGATCTATCCCCACTGCTAAGGACACCTCACCGCACAGATTTCCTCTTTTGTCCAGGGCTTGCACACCCTATGCTTAGTTCACCAGAAGAAGAACATATTATAGACTGTTGATTGCAATATTTTTCTATACCACGAACTTGCATGCAGCATTGGCATTTTTTCTATTATCGTGCTATATAGCCTGTACTTGCATTCAGCATTTTTTTGCACTTTGCATTTGCACTTTGTCTTTAGTGTATTTTGTATACGTTTTGGTTTATCCACACAGAATAACTATATTTAGCAACTTTCTGCAATCTGTCTGCATTTTTCCTGCGTATTTTGCACTTATTGATTTTAGGAATTTCATTTATATTTATTTGGTATCCCACCATACTGCATTATCTGCACATATTGCAACATTTGCACACTCCTTTCACTCATTACACACCTTATAGTGTGTTTGCTATTATCGTTTATTTTCTCACGCTATTGCGCAGCTTTATCTACACGCTGTGCACACTTGCACAAGCACTTCTTGGATATAATTTTATGCACTTTTGGATAATTGTTTGCACAACTCATATGTTTACCTATATATATTTCTATATGTGTTTTTAGTTCCGTATATTTTAATGCACCTTGCTTATGGTGTTTTTTACTATTTTAGGTGCTATTAGTTTTCTTAACACCCAGATTATTGCCATATTTTATTTATTGTTATTTTAGGTGTTATTAGCTTTCTTAAGCACTCACGTACCGTACTTATGTATATTATTGCTATATTTTAGTATTGCATATATCCACCATTTTATTGCTCTTTATACAAGTTTTTAGTTATAGGGACATATATAACTAATTGAAGATACCGTTTATAGATAGCTCATAGACAGCTGTCTCCCATCACACTATTTCCAGTTAGGGGATCTCTATCAACCCCCATATTGCTAGTTAGCAGCAGCTCTGCTCACTTCCCTGGGGTACAGTGCAGCACCACCCCCACTTTAATATACTCTTTTTGGTAGGTACGGTTTGAACTACATCCGGTGCTTGCAGCAGTCCCCCCACTCTCTCTCCCAACCCCCCCCCCCCCCCCTCTCCCCACCTTCCTCCTCCACGGTAGCGCAGGAATACTTTACTACACAATAATGGAGATGTAGCCTTAGAGAGAGTGTTCTATTTTCTCCCATTCCCAATGGAACAAGGGGACATCATTTTGGATGAGTGGAGCAAGGTGGCAAGATATACCTCCCTTCTGAGCAAACATGTTACTTTTTCTTGGAAGATGCAGTGCACTGGGCTCTTGTGGCCATGTTGAAAAGGATGAAAATGTGAATTGAGATTGTGGACGCAGTATTCAAGAGCGTTTTTAGAAACTCTGTAGTTCAGGAGCCGGAGCTGGTGTCTGTTTCCATAGTGAGGCTCCAATTGACATCATCCGCATAGTGGCGTTGGTTATGCTCCCGTCAGTTACGGCAAGTGAGTGCTATGGCTAGGGCCTGGGCTTGATGATCCTGCCTTTATCAGGTGTAATATAGCATTCCCTTTGAGGGAGCTTCATCTTCGGCAAGCTGGATAGCACTTAATCTTTGGCAAGTTGGGGTCCTGCCTCAGGACTGGCACCTGATCGGCCAGAAGGCGACAGTCTAGGGAACGAAGTTGGAAGCGTGCGATGGATGCACGTTTTTACAGACCAGGTTGGGATTTTAGGAAGAGCTTGTGTGAAGACCAGATTTCCCCTCAGAAGCATGCTAAAAGCTTGGACTCGGGTATCCAAGAAGCTACTAAGTTTGGGCCTCAGACTATTGGGATGTCAAAATGGTCTTTTTGGGACATCAGAAGTCCTCCTCATCTCAGATTAATTTCAATGGATCTTACCTCACTCTGAGATAAAGGAAGCATATACTCATGCTTTACGTAAGTCACTGGTGTCGCAAAGTGCTGCCTTGCCAGTCTCTGAATGCAAGAGATTTCAGGGCAGGTACTCACCCCTCTTTATGGTCATGAAGAGGAACAACTTGCGGAGACAATTTTCAGCAAAGGAGAAGTTCAAGGTGGAAACATTGTCCCTGATTCATAGGGGGTCCAGCCAGATGACTGGCTTGTTTCCAATAGACCTAAGATGCTTACTTTCATGTGCCCATAGAAGACTTCTTCAAGTTCCTTCGGTTCACTGTAGGTCAAGACCATTTCCAGCTCCAGCCATTCGAGCTTTCAAAATCGCCCTGTGTGTTTTCAGGGTCTTATTGGTTGTCAGTCTTTATCAAAACAAGGAGCATATGCCTGTATAGTTATGTGGATGTCCTTCTCCTGCTGTCCCAAAACAGAAGGCAGCTGCTGGAGCCCAGAGCTCAAGTCTTTTCAATGCTCCTCAAATTCAGCTGGCAGCTGAATCTGGAAAAGAGTCACCTGGAGGCCACTCAGTCTCCTGTGTGCCGCAGGGCTCAGTTCAATACAATTAAGGGGACCATTGCCTTGACTCTGGATCCCGATGTTATGGAACAGAATGCTCTTTTCCCTGTCTTCTTCCCACCTGCGCACCTTTCAATGATTAAAATGATAAGCACTATGGTGTCTCCTGATCTGAGGGTCAAGTGGAAGCTGGAGAAGGTGGCCCTTCCAGAAGGGGTTTCTCCAGCAGTGGGACCCAGAAAGCAGAATTAAGGTCATCTACATAACCTCAGCCTCAGTCATGACAGCGAGTCCCCTGGTGGCTACAATGGAGAAACTGGCTAATTTGCCATTCCATTGCCCCATTTCCTGGTTAAAAATCATGTCTAATGCTAGCAATACGGAATAGGGGGGGGGGGGGGGGGGGGGGGCTTGCTGCCTGCCGAGGATAGCTCAAGGTAGGCGGAGCTATCAATTTCACAGATTGTGTTAAACATTCTGAAACTACGGCAGCTTTCTGCACCCTACAGGCCTTTCACCATATAATTAAGGGAGTGTCATTGCTCTTAGGTTAGTCTACACTACAGTGGTCTACTACGTTAAAAGACAAAGAGGGACTCACAGCCTGTTCTCTAGCCAATTATGTCTTGGGCTCAGAAGATTCAAGCCTACACATCAGCGGCCCCAGAGTCCAAAGTATTCTATCAGACTTTCTTTCCAGAGTCCAATTGGACAACAACGAATGGTCTCTACATGTGGAGGTTTTCAGGCACAGATGCCCTGATGGATCATTGAAAATGCCGTAGGACCTATGCGTTTCTTCCAGTCCTGGTCAACCTTGGGTTTCTACACTTCTAGACTCCGAACAGAGGTTGTGGAGGTAGCGGCAGTGATGCCTTATTGGGCAATTAGGCCATGGTTCCCCTTGCTAGCGCAGTTCAGCTTCCAGAACCCAGTGCACCTTCTCAGGCCAGACCTTCAGTCACTGGGTGCAATTCTACATCCATGTCCAGCACAGTTGCGTCTGACAGTCTGGTTCTCGAGATTGGAGGTCCTCGGCTGCTCCTCCAGAGTCATCTCTGCTCTCTTGGATACTAGAAGAATGAACGCAAACAAAGTTTATGGGAAAATTCAGTCAAAGTTTGTTCAATACATGTCTGCTGCTGACAGATCATGTAGTGATCGAGAAGTTCTAAATTTTCTAGGCTTCCTTCTGTCGGATTTAGATCTTGTGCTAATGGTCAGCTCCCTAGAAATTCAAGTGTCAGCTTTATTGGCCTTCACAGGTGTATTCCAGTCTAGGCATCTTTTTCTGCCTAACAATTCTTTAAGGGCGCAGCTAGGCTCAGAGCTCGGAGTAAGCGGTGGCTTTTAAAGTAAAGTCTCCTGCTTGTTCTCAACTCCTTCTCGGGAATTGGAGCGAAGTGTTCTAGGGTTGTCTCCATTAAAGGCCTCTCTGTCAAGTTTGCCTTTTTCCTGGCAATGCCTGTCTGCATAAAAAGCCTCAGAGATTGATTCACTGGTCATGGAGAACTTTTCTTATGTTCTTTCCAGTTCGAGCGGTTCTGTTACCTATGCTTGACTCAATTCCCAATGGTGCATGAGTCTTTTATGGGAGCCAAGAAATTGTTCTGCCAAACTTAGGGTTCTAACTTGCATCCTTTAGACGTGGGAGAGTGTGCGCTGTGGCTTAGTTGGTTAAAGCGCATGTCTAGTAAACAGGGAGTACTCAGTTGACTACCAGCAGTGCCTTCCTTCAGTTCTAGGAATCCCTCAGATATTGTGAAGTTATATCTACAAAACTACAACTTCCTTCAGGCTTCAGAATGCCTGTTTATTCTTTTGCCATAAAGGACAGAGGAACGTGCCTCATCTAGGATGATTGTGGCACGGATTGCCTAGGCCATCCAGCAGGCTCACAGAGCCAAGGGCTTGGCTCCTTTGGCGGTAGTGTCTGCTCACTCAACCAGGAGTGGGTCTACACCTTGGGCAGCTTTGCAGCATGTGGTTCCCAAAGTAAACCAATCTTTGAAAATTAATCCACATCTGTGATATATTTCACTTGTCGTAGATATCATTAGTAGCCATCTTTTTCTTTCTCATTTTGGAGTGCTATAGCTATACAGGTGCCCCTCATGACAAAGTGTTTTTTCTTTATATGTACGCTATAGGCTATGATATCGTCCCCACAAAAATTAGGGGAAAAGACATAAAATATCTTGGTTTACATTTTTGTCTCTAGTATAGATGACACAAAAAAATAAATATGGTCAGTATCTATCTACCTTTTGAAATTATGCTTAATGGATTCTAGCTGATCCTTTCTTAGACCAAACGTTAGACCCTTTTTCCTTTTTTTCCTCTTCTGGAAAAAAACCCCCCTCCCCCTTATCATACGAAAATAGGGGGTTCCCTTCCCCTTTTCTTTTTCCCTTTATGTTAATTATTCTCTTTAGTTCTAAGTGGCAAGAAACTTAAATTTAAACATAATAAAAATTAAAACTAATTCCACTATAGATGTGAATCTCCTTGTGTCTACACTTATACGGTAGTGTGTGTGTTTTTTCTTTTCTTTTCAAAAAACTAAAAATGGCTTTTGTCCTGGGGGACGAAATAGACAGAGAAATCAAGGAAGCTTTTGAGGGTGAGACAGGACAACTACAAGATAAGAATGAAGAAATTAAAAGCGTTTTTAAAGAACACAAAAAACTGCTAATAAAGCATCTGAATATGAAATGGGATGTTTCCTTTTTAGAAACCTACATCCATCATAAAATAGTCCCGTGGGGATTAAGGGATAGAACAATCCCTGCGGAACACTTACATAATGACAGATTTCTGCCAAAATGGAAAGAACTTTGCATTGACCACGGAATAGCAGTTATGGCCCTCATAGTCAAGGAGGAAAAAATTCACATGACAGAATTTAGGGAACAAATAGAGGCGAGTGCAAAAGGGTTGGACTTATGGAAGGAAAATGAGGAATTTTTGAAACAAAATGACCTACTAAAAAAGGAAATAGAAAAAGTACAATTAAATTTTAAAACTACGAAACAATCAAAATATAGAAGGGATACACTAGATTTTGAAACCGACCATGTTTTTGATCTATCAAAAAGAAGAGGAAGAAGTGGTTCATTTAAAAGAGGCAATAGATTTCAGTCCAGAAATAGACTAAATAGATCACCAAACTATGTAGATGACGATAATTACCAAAAAACGGTCACTTTTTTGGAGAAAGAGGGGGTGGGGGAGGGAGCCTCCTGCACCCTCTCCGGACCAAACATATCAACAAACAAGAGCGACAAAAAACAATGGAAAGAAAAAGCTCCAGATTACCAGGTGAAAGGCTCTCGAACGAGAAGCCAAAATCGCTAGACAAAGCACTAAGCGAATCAACAAATAAACAGGATATGACAGTAATTAACTTATCATCATTCCCCATTCAGCACATCCAACTGTTGAAACGTGGAATGTCTTTTTCCCCGGTCTCCAATATGGATGAGTTTACAGTCTATAAGGATATAGTACTATTTGTGAGGAAAGTATTTTTTAAATCTCTGTATGGAGTACAGGACACGGATACACCAGATAAACTGCCTCTGGATAGAGATGATCAACAAGCATTAGATATCCTCAATTCTCTGTTAGAAGAAAGTGAGGATATCGACACTGGTGAGTCACAAATAAGAAGATCACCAGTATTAAAAATCTAGTCTAAAAAAATGCCAGCACTCAATAAAAACAAATGGCTGAATATGTTCCTCGAAATGGTCCAATCGGACCTGAGAGAAATCACTTGGAATAAAATGGGAGAGGATAATTTAAGTAAACAGGAACGCCAAGCACTACGGGAATTAAAAGATTTGAAAGGCGTTACCATCAAAAGAAGCGATAAGGGGGGCAATGTGGTCCTTATGGATGACACAGCATATGAGGCAGAGATTAATCGCCTCTTGAATGACCCCGACACCTATCGCAAATTAGATGGTAACCCCTTTCCAAAAGTTGTAAGTGACTTAAATAGCAGATTGGATGATGCGTTAGAAGCAGAACTTATAACAAAATGAAAATTTGAATATTTAAAGGTGGACGACTTTAACATCCCTACCTTTTATTGTATCCCGAAGGTACATAAATCCCTTGAAAAACCGCCCGGTAGACCTATCGTTTCGGAAATTCATGGCCCACTTGATAGAATTGGCAGCTATCTAGATTCCCTACTTAAGGAGATGGTTACCAATCTGAAATCATATGTTCAGGACACTCGCCATGTCCTATCTAAGATATCCGACCTTAGGATTGAAGGTGAAGCTTGGCTGCTCAGCATAGACGTAGAGTCTCTCTACACATCAATACCACATAATTGTGGTATCTCGGCAGTCAAGAATTTCCTAGACAAATGCTACCCCACTTTGGGTGCCCAAAATGAATTCTTGATAGAGCTACTGCAATTTGCTCTTAGCAACAATTACTTTCAATTTGCCTCGAAGTTCTTCCAGCAGGTATCGGGGTACCTCTATGGGGGCAGCGTGGGCACCAGCGTACGCTTGCCTCCACCTGGGCAGCTGGGAGGAGGAGGAGGTTTTCGATCATCCAATGTACCTCGGCCACGTACATACGTGGCTGAGGTACATTGATGACGTGCTAATTATCTGGACAGGTGACCCCCAAATTATACCAGAGTTTGTCAAACAATTAAATGATAACAAACGAAACATACATCTTACGTATGTTTATGACAAACGTGAACTGTCTTTTCTGGACTTAAAAATCAGCCTTAACAAGGGTAAAATTAGAACAAGCACTTTTCGCAAAAAAACTGCTGCAAACACTCTATTAAAAGCAGGCAGCTCTCACCCTCCATGGCAAAAGGATGGTATCCCGATTGGAGAATTCATACGTATAAGAAGAAATTGCTCCGATCCAGCGGACCTAAGCAGCGAATCAAAACAGTTGTATGCCAGATTCAGGGAGCGGGGGTATTCCCACAAACAGATCCGCAATGCCAAACGAAAGGCAGCGACCCGTAGTCGAGAGAGTCTCCTCAATAAAGAGGTAGACTCCAATACCTTCGAAAAACAGGAATCAGACGTGACAAGATTAATTACGACATATGGACCCCAATGGGTGCCAGTTCGTAAGGTCCTGGAAAAACATTGGGGTATACTTAGAAATAACAAAGAATTGGCCAAAATAGTAGGTAAGGGTCCCCAAATGGTAGCACGAAGACCTAAAAATCTGGGAGACATACTCATACATTCGGAATATGTATGCAACCAAAATACTACCTGGCTTTCTGAATATCCACGCTGTAAAGAGATGATCCCCTGCTCTAAATGTCAAATCTGTCCCTTCGTTGAGAGGACCTCCACTTTTGAGGATTCCGACGGCGAAAAACAATATGAAATAAAAAACCTAATAAACTGTTCCACCACTAGGGTGATCTATATGATCACTTGCCCCTGCCCCAAATTGTACATAGGGAAAACAAAAAGAGCCCTAAAAATATGCATAGGGGAACACCTAAGGGACATAAAGAGGGAGAGGGAAAGACAGGAGAGGACAGAGGAGAAGAAAGAGGAGAGACCAGTAGCCAAACACTTTGCTCAATATCATAAAGGCAAGGTAGAGGGACTCAAAGTAAAGGGAATCTATGTTCTGGGTTTACCACCAAGAAGAGGGGACTTCGACCGTATCCTTCTACAGAAGGAAAAATTGTGGATTTTCACCTTACGGACCCTCATACCGAAAGGAATGAACACCGAATTAAATTTGCAGTGTTTCCTTGATCAATAAGATATTGGACCCAGACACTATTAATATATTAGTCAGTTAGTGTGTGTGTCTCTCTCTCCTCCTCTCTCTCCTCTCCTCTCTCTCCCCCCTTTCTTTCCCTGCTGAATCAGGATTGATTTTGCCCAATACTCTTGAATCAGGGAGTCATTGGAATAATGCCTTCTATGTCTTTTACGCTCAGAACATGATCATTTACTGCAGTTATTACTGCATTTTCTCACTCAATTTTTAAAGAAATCTTGACTGCTGAGGAAATTAAATGAATCGATACCATTAGAATCCAGAAATGCTTTGTTGTTGGAAAAAACAGAAATACTGTAATAATATTTCACTTTTTCATCTTTGTAGCAAATAGAAATGAAACAAAAAGATAAAAAGAAACATATGTATGCAACTTTTTTCCTTTTCAATCTATCAGATGATCCTATCTTACCATTCTCCTTAACAATAATTCCTGGTCAATCCCATAATAGGAATGTCAAATGTTTCTATGGAACATTGCAATAGATAAATAATAATGAGAGGAAAAAAATGACATATCCTTATAAAAAATAGAAACCCACTAGTTTGCATTAACAACTTACTAATAATAAATGCTTTAAGTGGGGACTATTTAGAGTATTATGGGATGCCAGAAAAATGGGTGATGCCTAGAGTTGAGCGGACACCTGGATGTTCGGGTTCGGCGGGTTCGGCCGAACTTCGGAAAAAAGTCCGGGTTCGGGACCGAACTTGACCCGAACTTGACCCCGAACTCCGAACCCCATTGAAGTCAATGGGACCCGGACTTTTGAACACTAAAATGGCTGTAAAAAGGTCATGGAAAGGGCTAGAGGGCTGCAAATGGCAACAAAATGTTGTTAAGAGCATGGCAAGTTATCTGCAAATAAATGTGGATAGGGAAATAACTTAAAATAACATAAAAAAAATAAAAAAAAAAAAAAAAAATGCTGGAGGCCCCCTTCTCAGCAGAAGAGGTACAGGAAGTCATTAAGAACCTCAGAAACTCAACGCACGATGCCGCACATATGGTGGGAATACCCCAGAATACGCACTTTCTGGAAAAAATTCTTCAATTTAATGGATAAGATAGTGGGAAAATAAAATAATTGGAAATTAAAAAAAATGAAAAAAATATAATCTTGACCTAGGAGGACGAAATTCAAATGGAGTAGGAGGTTGAGGTGGCGGTGGATGTGACAGTGTAGGTGGAAGCGGCGGTGGAGGAGGATGAGGTAGCCAACACTGGTTCAAAAATACAACAATGGCTGGGTAAGGCTAGTGGTGAATGATGTGTCCAATTCTGTCCCCCGTTGCATAGTGTCCGCCCTGTACTGCACTTGCTCAGTACGTAGGACAAGGGGATTTTGAAACTCTCCGAAGACGATGCGCAGTGACTCCAGGTTCAAGCCACATCATCCGAGGTTGAAGCCTAGCCAAGCGAGCCCGTGAGGGGCCCTGTTACTATGCGCTACCGTATGTCCACTTGGATGGTCGGGCTTGAACCTGCACTCACTGCGCAGGCAACGTTCATCTTTGGAGATTTTGTGAATCTGCTTGTCCTCCGTGCTGCGCAAGCACTGCACCTGCGCAGTAAGTGGCCGGACACTATCCGATAGCAAGACAGTTTTCGTCAGAACACCGTATATGTGTCTATTCTGCACAAGGTACGGCCAAGTCCTGTGGGATCCATGCCTGGTTCATTTTAATGAACGTGAGCTTGTCCACATTGGCTCTGGACAGGCGGCTGCGCTTGTCTGTGATAACGCCCCCTGCCGTGCTAAATACACGTTCAGATAATACACTGGCGGCAGGGCAGGCCAGCACCTCCAAGGCGTAAAGGGCAAGCTCAGGCCATGTGCCCAATTTGGAGACCCAGAAGTTGAAGGGGGCAGACCCGTCAAGCAGTACGTGTATGCGTGTGCACACATACTGCTCCACCATGTTGGTGAAATGCTGCCTCCTGCTAAGACGTTCCATCTCACCTGGTGGTGCTGGTTGTTGTGGCGTGCTGACAAAGCTTTTCCACATTCCGGCTATGCTAACCCTGCCTTGCGAGGTGCTGGCGGTGCCCCGGCTGCGTTGGCGACCTCTTCCTCCTCCTCTGCCTTCGCCTTGTGCTTCCACCGCACCAAGTGGGAATGCCACCAGCAGCGCGTCTACCAGCGTGCGCTTGTACTCGCGCATCTTACGATCACGCTCCAGTGAGGTAATTAAGGACGGCACGTTGTCCTTGTAACGGGGATCCAGCAGGGTGGCCACCCAATAATCAGCACCAGTTAAAATGTGGGCAACTCGGCGGTCGTTGCGGAGACACTGCAGCATGTAATCGCTCATGTGTGCCAGGCTGCCCAGAGGCAAGAAAAAGCTGTCCTCTGTGGGAGGTGTATCGTCTGTGTCCTCTGTATCCCCCCAGCCACGCACCAGTGATGGACATGAGCTGGTCTGGGTGCCACCCTGCTGCGAACATGGTTCCTCCTCCTCCATCTCCTCCTCATCCTCCACCTCGTCATCCTCCAGAACTGTGCCCTTGCTGCCAGACAATTGTGTACCTGGAGCTTGTTGGTGCAGGAACCCACCCTCGTAGCCACTTGTAAATGACTGTGTCATGAGGGCTCCATCCGTGGCCGGCGACCTGATGATCCTGCCAGTAATCGGCGCCTCAGCATCCCTGGTTCCCGTTCTCGGCTGCCTTTGCGCATGCGCGAGCGCGCGCGTGCACGCGCGCGCCCGCAGACGGGGGCGAGCGTGCGCGGACGCGTGCGCGCCTCCATTGGCGCCAATGAGGCTATTTAAACCCTCCTGTGACTGACGGTCCCCGCTGTCTGCTCTACAACGTTCTGTGTATTGAAACCTGATCTGAAATCTGTTTACCCGTATCTGACCCGGCTCTCCTTGACCATCCGCTCTGTCCCTGTGTATCGACCTTGGCTTGTCTTTGACCATCCTCTTGTCTGCTCCATCTGTACCGTGCTGCCAGCCTGATATCTGACCCGGCCTGCCTGACCATTCCAGAGCCAGCTTACCTGCTATACCAGTCTGCATACAGATACAAGTCTGCCTGTTGTTCCAGTCTGCATACAGATCCAAGTCTGCCTGTTGTTCCAGTCTGCACACAGATACAAGTCTGCCTGTTGTTCCAGTCTGCATACAGATCCAAGTCTGCCTGTTGTTCCAGTCTGCACACAGATACAAGTCTGCCTGTTGTTCCAGTCTGCATACAGATCCAAGTCTGCCTGTTGTTCCAGTCTGCATACAGATACAAGTCTGCCTGTTGTTCCAGTCTGCATACAGATCCAAGTCTGCCTGTTGTTCCAGCCTGCACACAGATACAAGTCTGCCTGTTGTTCCAGTCTGCATACAGATCCAAGTCTGCCTGTTGTTCCAGTCTGCATACAGATCCAGCTTACCTGTTGTTCCAGTCTGCATACAGATCCAGCTTACCTGTTGTTCCAGTCTGCATACAGATCCAAGTCTGCCTGTTGTTCCAGCCTGCACACAGATACAAGTCTGCCTGTTGTTCCAGTCTGCATACAGATCCAGCTTACCTGTTGTTCCAGTCTGCATACAGATCCAGCTTACCTGTTGTTCCAGTCTGCCTACAGCTACCTACTTACCTCATCCGCTGAGCTTATCCAGGAAGCTCTCGTACCGGTCTGACCATTCCTGCCAGGCACCTGTGCCCCTCCTGACTCCTGGTCCTACTGTCCCATCATCAGGGGACCGGCGAGTGGGAGCCGCAAGGGAGGCCCTTCTCTGCTAATCAGACTCACCACTACCAGGGAGCGTGACAGACTGCCCTGAAAGCCTTGGAAATGAACCCTCTTCCTCCTCCTCCTCCTCATCCTGTGCCACATCCTCTTCCATCATCGCCTGAAGAGTTTTTTCAAGGAGGCATAGAACTGGGATAGAAACGCTGAGAACGGCCTCATCGGCACTGGCCATGTTGGTGGAGTACTCGAAACAGCGCAACAAGGCCCAACCAACAGTTATTGGCGGTGAAGTGGTGCTGTTCCGCCGAGCGACTCACGCGTGCGTGCTGCAGCTGAAACTCCACTATCGCCTGCTGCTGCTCGCACAGTCTGGCAAGCATGTGCAAGGTGGAGTTCCACCTTGTGGGCATGTCTCATATGAGACGGTGAGCGGGAAGGCCGAAGTTACGCTGCAGCGCTGACAGGCGAGCAGCAGCAGGATGAGAACGCCGAAAGTGCGCACAGACGGCCCCGCACTTTCTGCAGCAGCTCTGGCATATCGGGGTAATTCTTAAGGAACCTCTGGACCACCAAGTTCAGCACATGCGCCAGGCAAGGGATGTGCTTCAAACTGGCAAGGCCCAGAGCTGCTACAAGATTTCGCCCATTATCGCACACCACCAGGCCGGGCTTGAGGCTCACTGCCACCAACCACTCATCGGTCTGTTGTTCCATGTCTCTCAACAACTCCTGCGCGGTGTGGGGTTTTCTCCCCAAACAGGAAAGTTTTAAAACTGCCTGCTGTCGTTTAGCCCTGGCTGTGCTGAAGTTGGTGGTGAAGGTGTTACGCTGACCGGATGAGGAGGCGGTAGAGGATGAGGAGGCGGAGTTGGAGGAGTTAGCAACAGGAGGCAAACTGATGTGCCCTGCAATCCTCGGTGGTGGAAGGACATGCGCCAAACTGCTATCCGCCTCAGGCCCAGCCGCCACTACATTTACCCAGTGTGCTGTTAGGGAGATATACGTCCCTGACCGTGCTTACTGGTCAACGCATCCGTAGTTAGGTGGACCTTGCCACAGATGGCGTTGCGCGGTGCACACCTGATTTTGTCCCCCACTTGGTTGTGCAGGGAAGGGATAGCTCGTCTGGAAAAGTAGTGGCGGCTGGGCACGACGTACTGTGGGACAGCCAATGACATCAGCCTTTTAAAACTCTGCGTCTCCACCAGACGGAATGCCAGCATTTCAAAGGCGAGGAATTTTGAAATGCTGGCATTCAGGGCCAGGGATCGCGGGTGGCTAGGGGGGTACTTCCTCTTCCGCTCCAGTGTTTGGGAAATAGAGAGCTGAACGCTTTCATGGGACATTGTGGAGATGGTTGGTGACCCAGGTGGTAGTGTTGCTGGCAGATCCTCTGTTTGCGGGTTGGCAGGTGTCACTGTCACTACAGAGGTGGATGAAGAGGCCGAGACTGCAGCAGAAGAGGAAGCAGGAGGAGCCAGAGACCTTTCTTGTTTTTTGAGGTGTCTACTCCACTGCATCTCGTGCTTTGCACTTAGATGCCTGGTCATGCAGGTTGTGCTCAGGTTGAGAACGTTTATGCCTCGCTTCAAGCTCTGATTGCACAGCGTGCAAACCACTCGTGTCTTGTCATCAGGACATTGTCTGAAGAACTGCCACGCTAGGGAACTCCTTGCACCTGGCTTTGGTGTGCTTGGTCCCTTGCTGCGTTGGGCAGTAGCAGACGTACTGTCTAGGGGACGGACGCTCCGCTTTTGCACCCTGCTCCCTCTTCTGCTGTGCTGGTGGCTCTGTGCGACCACCACCTCTTCCTCTGAACTACACTGGTCACCTGCATGACGTTGATTCCATGTGGGGTCAAGGACCTCATCGTCCTCCACATCATCTTCCACCCAAAATTCACCCCTGCCCTCCTTGTCGGTCTGCACAATGGCGAAAGCAGCAGCAGTTGGCACCTGTGTTTCGTCATCATCCGAGACGTGCTGCGATGGTCCTCCCATGTACTCATCATGAAACATAAGTGGTTGGGCATCGGTGCACACAATCTCTTCCACTTCTGGGGCAGGGCTAGGTGGATGGCCCTGGGAAACCCTGCTAACAGAGTCATCAATAAGCAGAAGAGACTGCTGCATGATTTGGGTCTCAGACTGATTGGCTGATTTGCAAGGGGGTGAGGTGAAAGACTGATGGACATCGGCTGCAGGTGCCAACTCTGAACTTTCATCAGGAGACTGGGTGGGAGACAATGTGAAGGAACCGGAGGCACTGTCAGCAGCAACCCAATCTACTATCGCCTGTACTTGTCCTGGCCTCAACATTCGTACAGCCTCATTAGGCGCGCCAAAATACTGCTGCAGGCTCTGTCACCTACTCGCACCTGAGGAAGGTGTTTCACTAGTGCGTGTAGCTGGCACAGATCGACCATGTCCTCTCCCTGCAACAGCAGCACCACGACCTGGGCCACGTCCCCTTTTTGATGATCTCCTCATATTTTCACCCTAAATGGGTGTTTTTGTATATAGCAGAATACACGTAGAGTGTCTAAAGCATTTATGAACACGCAGAAAATGCTATTGGGAAAAAAAAAAAAAACACTGCAAAATAAAAAAAATTTGCAATGTTTTTCCAATATCAGAATAAACGGATAGTGTCTAAAGCGTTTATGAAAACGCAGAAAATGCTATTGGGGAAAAAAAAACACTGCAAAATTAAATTTTTTTGCAATGTTTTTCCAATATCAGAATACACGGATAGTGTCTAAAGCGTTTATGAAAACGCAGAAAATGCTATTGGGAAGAAAAAAAACACTGCAAAATTAAATTTTTTTGCAATGTTTTTCCAATATCAGAATACACGGATAGTATGTAAAGCGTTTATGAAAACGCAGAAAATGCTATTGGGAAAAAAAACACTGCAAAATAAAAAATTTTTCCAATGTTTTTCCAATATCAGAATACACGGAGAGTATGTAAAGCGTTTATGAAAACGCAGAAAATGCTATTGGGAAGAAAAAAAACACTGCAAAGTTTTATTTTTTTGCAATGTTTTTCCAATATCAGAATAAACGCATAGTGTCTAAAGCGTTTATGAAAACGCAGAAAATGCTATTGGGAAGAAAAAAAACACTGCAAAATTAAATTTTTTTGCAATGTTTTTGCAATATCAGAATACACGGATAGTGTCTACAGCGTGTATGTATGAACACACAGAAAATGCTATTGGGGAAAAAAAAACACAGCAAAATTTAATTTTTTTGCAATGTTTTTGCAATATCAGAATACATGGATAGTGTCTACAGCGTGTATGAATGAACACGCAGAAAATTTTTTTGCAATATCAGAATACACGGATACTGTCTACAGCGTGTATGTATGAACACGCAGAAAATGCTATTGGGGGGAAAAAAAGCAAAATTAAATTTTTATGCAATGTTTTTCCAATAGCAGAATACACACAGACTAGCGTGTATCTCTTACTATATGCAGTGTTGGTCCTAATGGTGCACTGAGCTTGCAGGTAAAACTTTTATATTTTGTCTGGCACTGGCCTCATGGCACTGTTAAAAGACTGTGCACTGCACCCCAGCCAGGGTACAATTGATTTAGGAATCTCTTCAATAATTCTCTCTGCCTTTTTCTTTTGCTTAATAAAGAAACTCCCTACTCTACTCTAGCTATTTAGATCGCTCACTGATCTAACTAATTAGAAGCAAAGTTAAGGAATGCTGACTGCCTGACTGACTTAATCACACTAACTCCTAAAATCCTCTCAGCAGCACAGAAACCTGTCTATAGCAGAATGACGCTGTGTGCTGTGTGTCTGGACTATATATAGAGGCTGGGTCACATGCTGCACTGGCCAATCACAGCCATGCCATTAGTAGGCATGGCTGTGATGGCTTCTAAGGGCTCACTAGTGAAACGATCGTCGATTGGCTGCCCTGCAGCTTTTAAAAAGGCGCCAATACAGCGCCGAACACCGGACCCGAACCCGAACTTACAGTCAATAGTTCGGGTTCGGGTCCGGGTCCCGAACACCCAAAAGTCCGGTACGGACCCGAACTTTACAGTTCGGGTTCGCTCAACCCTAGTGATGCCCGATGTAGAGTTTGTCTTGTCTTCGTTCTGTCAGTTTTTTTGCCCTCCCATATCTAGAGATATAAATAGCTGTATTTGTAATCAAACCCTCCAACAATTAAAAGGAGCCTTACTCAGGTTATTTATTTTAACATAATCTCTCTGGGTAAGGGTGATCCATATGCAGCTTTATATCCACACACAAAAAATAAGCCTGTACTATGTGGAAAAACTTCCGTGCTTTATATATATTTTTTTTAAGATGAGAAACTAGCGCTGATTATATAGTTTGTACTAATTAAGAACACATGCAATAAACACCTCCAGGGGAGGAAACAAGACATCACAAAGGACTATAAATGAATGACGTCTTTGAGAACATTATATGCCCAGTTGAAGCTATGCAACTTTGCTTTGCGAAACGCGTTGGCGGTGCGGGAGCAGGCCCTCCCTTGGGGTATCTCTGAAAAATCCCCAAAAAATCCCTCTGACTTGGAGACTAAAAAAACTGTCAGCAATGGACGTTTTTCAAAGTGCCTGGCTAATAACAACTACCACGTGACACATGCGGTCCGATTTGTGCTGCTGATTAGGACGTGCATGGTGTGTGCGGTGACTGCTTAACCTGTGGGACGTTTTGGACTGCATTATTGAACACCTTTAGATCTCTTTGTCGGACTGTTATAACGGCAATGGGAGAGAGACATGGAAGATGTTCTCCCCCACTTCGGATCTACTTGAAAGATAAAAGACGCCAATAATAACTTCTGTCCGTGAAAACCGCAAGGAGTGGTAACGTAACAATCCCCTTTTGTATCAGCTTGCAGTCTGTATTTAGTAGCCAGTGCTTACCGCATGATACATTATATATCAGCGCTAATCTTAATAAAGAAGATCAACTCAAAAGCAACATCCTTACCTGTCATTTAAAACAGATAATGCAGTACAATGAGGACATCCACATAAAACAGCATCAGGATGTCTTATATTATCAGGACATTGTTGTATCTTCCTTTTACTATCATTATCTTTTGATATTTTTTGCTGATTACTAATAATGACAATGCTTTAAAAAGGAAAAGAAAAAATGGATCATTATTTCCTGGTGAAAACAGCAACTCCTAACAGCTGAGAAATGGAATTGCATTAATTATTAGACACCCAGTTTTGGGTCTTCTTATTATTCTATCGGACTGTCATTCAGCTAATCACCAAGAGAATACAATCTAGTCTGACGTGAATTAATCTCCATAATACATCATATTTTTTACCCTAGGGACCATATACATGCAATTTTCTAGACTAATTGTAACCATTTTGGTATACACTTAATACTACTTATTTTTGGAAAAATTGCATGTAGTGGTAACAGAGGCACCATAACTGCAATTGTTATATGTGTGTGATATATGTTTGTAGGTATCTGTTAAGTGTTATAGGTATAGATAATAGGAGTGATATATGTACATATAGGGAATGTATATAGGTTTATGGCATGACATGGCTTTCACATGCCTGGGCTAACGGTTTTAAATAAACACAATTGTTTTGTTACTAAATAAACCAATCTTTGAAAATTAATCATCAATCATCAGAATACATTTCACTTGTCGTAGATATCATTAGTAGCCATCTTTTTCTTTCTCATTTTGGAGTGCCATAGCTATACAGGTGTCCCTCATGACAAAGTGTTTTTTCTTTATATATATGCTATAGGCTATGATACCGTCCCCACAAAAATTAGGGGAAAAGACATAAAATATCTTGGCTTAAATTTTTGTCTCTAGTATAGATGACACAAAAAAAAAAAATATGGTCAGTATCTATCTACCTTTTGAAATGGTTCCCAAAGTAGTCTGTAGGGCGGCCTTGTTGTCCTCAATCAATACGTTTTATGGCTCATTATTGTGTAGAGTCTGCTTCCTTATCCTCTGTTTATTTTGTCTTGCAGGTCCTGTCTGTTGACGGTACAAATTAAAGCCTTCAGGTTAGCATTGCCCACCCATTGGTTGTATAGCGAGTTAGTTCCCATACGTATGCTGCCATGGAGTCGGTCAGGAAAAACTGAAAATTTCCTATCAAATACTTAACGTAATTTTCCTTTCCTGATGGACTCCATGGCAGCAGTCACCCCCCCTTGTCATGAGGAGACTATTTATGGAATGTGGCCTCTGGCTAATAAAAGTGAACCACTTTGTCTGTAAATTAAAATGTAGTCTTACAGGGCATGCAGACACTTACAGTAAGTATTAGCATTAGTTCACTCTAATATTGGAGAATGCTGGCACTCCTGCAGATAACAAAGAAAAAGCAGACACATGCAGTAGTGCTTGGAGACCAAAGTAGTAAAGTTTTTTGTGGAGGAGGGGGTGGTCAACTGTATCAATGGCAGCCAAAATGTCCAGTGGTAGAAGTACAGAATAGTGTCTATTGGTTTTTGCTGTTAGTAAGTCTTTTGTGAGTGTTAGGAGAACAGTTTCTGTGGAGTGCTGAGGGTGAGATTCAGACTGAAGGGAATCAAGAAGGTTATTATTAATGAGATGGACACTCAGTTGGTTGTAGACCAGGTGTTCAAGGAGTTTGGAGGAAAAGGGGAGCAAGGAGATGCCTCCCTCCTAGATTGTACAGGCCCCCTGATTCCTTCTGTATTGAATTGTATTGTTACTGAACTGTTTGCCTTAACATTGTAAAGCACTGCGCAAACTGTTGGTGCTATACAAATCTTGTATAATAATAATAATAGTGCTTATGCATGTTAATTCCATGTAGAGTTACATAATAGCTCATGCATGATATCAGTGATTAATTCAAGAAAAGACCTGATTCTGACAGTTAATTATTTCTGCACATGTTTAGATTTCACAATGCTAGATCAGGTAAACCCCTCCGACACAAAAAATTGTGGCATTTGGCAAAAAAGTTGGATATCTGTACTGTATGCCCAGTGCATTATATTTTCTATTTCAATTGACCAGGAAAACGTTACCTATTTAGGTTATTTATGTAGTGGCAAAAATTTTAGCAGTGCTTTGCATATTGTACTTTCACATCAGTCCCTGCCCTCAAGAAGAATCTAAAGTTCCTATCTCACATACATACCATGTACACATATTAGGACTAATTAGACATGTGCATGACGAAAAAAAAATATTTTATGTTGTTTCGTTTTGATACGTTAATATTGTTATTTTGTTTAGTTCAATTTGGTTAATTCGTTCAATTTATATTCGGAATTCGTATTTGGAATTTTAGAATTTTCTTCTTTTTTTGGATTCGAATTGTTAAAATCGTTAAATTTTCGAATCGGTCGAAACAAAAATGTTATCTGGTTTTCGGTTTGAATGCAGCAAAGTGAACAAAGGAAAAATCTTCATCAAGTGATTACAATGATTCTTTAAATCCCCTTTGGCTTAACAAAAACAGCATTATTTCGAAATGGTACTCTAATAACACACACAGTCTTTGATTTCAGCAAAATATGTAGTTAGAATTCGACTGGAGTTCAATGTAAAATTCGATTTGAATTTTGGAAATTCGTTACGTTATTCGGAGCATTCGGTAAAATTTGTTTATATTGTAATTCGGGTATTTCGATATATCCGAATCTCCAAATAATGAAAAATTTGTCCAAATATTAAGTTCAGAATGAAATGAACTGCACCTGTCTAGGATCAATTAATCTGCCATCATGTCTTTGGCATGTGAGTGGAAACCCATGCAAATTTCATACAGATAGCATCCTGGTTGGGATTTGACCCAAGGACTTTAGTGCTGCCCTTGGTGTACAATAAAAACTAATTATAACATAAATGTCTAAATGGCCAGGAGCTTTACAAAACTATTATATCCCACATTTTCTGTCCAATCCAGGTTATAGCCTTGTTGGGATGGTAGGCATCAAAACCTGGTGGTTATTGTAATGTATTGAGATTGACAAGAGCTACCTTTAAATCTTTTATATTAATTTGATAGTTTGAAAAACATCATCAGACAGAGGGAGAGTTATAGGTAATGAGATCTTCCTCCTAAAATGTTTAGCCTTGCTTTAATCTGCTCCTTTGTTTGACTTACAATGAAAGTCAGCTTACATTGAAATTGCCTCCTCTCTGCTCGCCGTCACACACAGCCCCGCCTCCTCCCGACCCCACTCCTGTGATAGACAGAACACATCCCAGCATTGGACCCACATTCTGTCTATCACAGGCGTGGGGTAAGGAGGAGGCTGGGCTGTGTGTGACAGGGAGCAGAGCGGAGGCAATTTGAATGTAAGCTGTAACAGCGTGCTATACCGCTTGGTGACCCGGTGGCTCTCCTCTTCCTCCATGTTCTCTTCCACTGGGGCGGAGAGCCACAGGGTCACCGAGCGGTATAGCACACTGTTACAGCTTACATTCAAATTGCCTCCGCTCTGCTCGCCGTAACACACAGCCCGCCTCCTCCTGGCGCCAGGCCTGTGATAGACAGAATGCGGGTCCAATGCTGGGGTGTGTTCTGTCTATCACGGGGTCAGGAGGAGGCAGGGCTGTGTGTGACAGCGAGCAGAGCAGAGGCAATTTCAATGTAAGCTGTAACAGTGTGCTATCCGTGCTCTGTGATCCCGTGGCTCTCTTCCTCCAGTCATGATCCGGCCACCCTCTCTATTCCGTCTCCCTGGTGAGGCTGCAATGTTGGCACAGTGAGACTGCAATGGGGGCACAGTGAGGCTACAATGGTAGCACAGTAAGGCTGCAATGGGGCACGGTGAGGCTGCAATGGGGGCATGGTGAGGCTGCAATGTTGGCACAGTGAGGCTGCAATGTTGGCAGGGTGAGGCTGCAATGTTGGCACGGTGAGGCTGCAATGTTGGCATGGTGAGGCTGCAATGGGAGCACAGTGAGGCTGAAATGTTAGGCACAGTGAGGCTGCAATGTTGGGCACAATAAGGCTGCAATGGGAGCATGGTGAGGTTGCAATGTTGGGCACAGTGAGGCTGCAATGGTGGGCACGGTGAGGCTCCAATGGTGGGCACGGTGAGGCTGCAATAATGGGCACTGTGAGGCTGCAATGATGGGCACAGGTCACGTTGCATTGATGGGCACAGGTGAGCCTGCATTTATGGGCACTGGTGAGGCTGTGTTGAGGGGAACTGATAAAGTTGTTGTTAATATTTATTTTTGTAACTTAATTCTGCATAAAACATTTAAGTGTGAAAATTTATGAGGGCGTAATTAGGGGCAGAATTGGGGGTGGGGCAAGGTAGTGGTTGGGCAACCAGTGAAAAGTAACCCTTGAGGCCTGGCTAGTAGCTCAGGACTTGAAATTTTGAGCCCTGGTGTAAACCATACATTTTTTTATCAGAATAAAAAAGAACCCCCTTACATTAAATGAGAGCATCAGCTTATCTACAACCACAGTGGAACACCTGTGCCAGCTCGCTCACATTCACAGACCCACAGTCCAGTCCCACCCAGCATGGTGATGTTTTGGCTCCTCCTATTTGACGCACTGCATCCAATACTGACTTTTTCAAAGGTAGGCATTTGCCTTTTTTACATATCAGCACTCCCCTCTATATGAGTATGGTTGTTTTATGAAATGAGTTAGTGTCAGGAAAGGTTCCATCCGCTGGTAATATCTATCATTTGGCATGCAATACTGAGGTCCACCAACAGGTGTCTCCTGGCAGTTTGGAACTGTCAGGAGAGCTTTCCCCTGCTGGTGTTATGTCATCATGGATCCTGGCAGTGTGGAGCAGATATTACCTTCTGCAGTCAGGCATCACCTGAGCTTGATAGCAGGTAATAGTATAAATACCCGGCAAGTGCACACACACCTTGCCCTGGTATTGTCCTTGAGCCCTGACCTGCATCCTGTTATCCTGATTCTGTTGTACCTGATCCTGTCTGTTCCTGCTTTCCTGGATCCTTGTTCTGCAACCTGATCCCTTCCACCTTGTCCCTGTCTGTTTACTCCTTGCCCCCCATCTGCTGACCTCCCGTTTATGACCCTGGCTTGACTACTATTCTGGTATCCCATTTTGCTATACATATACTGCTGACCTCCCGTTTATGACCCTGGCCTGGCTTGACTACTATTCTGGTATCCCCTTTTGCTATATATATATACTGGTTGGTTTGTTGTCACCGTTTTAGTTATTTGGTTTTCTCACTCTGTTTTGTATTGGTGGTGTATTCACATTTATATGCATTTATCTTAATAAAATCACTTACTTTCACCTACTTATGTTTGGTTCACTCTGTCGCAGTCACACAGTTCTGGTCACATCTAGTTTATGACAGATTACAAGGGCCATCCCTGACCAGAAGTGGCTGCACAGGGGAACCATTTTTGATTCAGTTTGTTCAGAAGTGGCTGCACAGGGGAACCATTTTTGATTCAGTTTGTTCAATGTATGTTTCCCCATCACCCATGTCAGAAACCTCAGTCGCAGTCCAGTATACACTGCATTGCGGCCCGCGCAGTGCAATGCTGGCTGATGATTGGCCAGCATGCACTGTGACCCCGCATGCTTGGCCAATCATATCCAGGTCGCTCCCTAGTACACACGGTATAAGAGGCCGCCGCGCCGGTGGCCTCGAATATTATGTTTCAGACAGTGTCCGTGTCAGTGTGCTGCTGACTGCTGACAACAATATGTGCTTTATTTCTGGGGATATGTGTGTGCATGTTTCCTGTGCTTAGAACAGTGTCATTTTTGCAGGAAGAAAGCTATTTAAATCACTAATGAATTGATGGCTCCTGTAACACAGAGAGCTGTCATTCATTAATAAAAAACAAAAAAAAAAGCGTAGGGGTCCCCCCAAATTCAATAACCAGGCCCTTCAGGTCTGGGATGGATATTAAGGGGGATCCCAGCCAAAAAAAAAAAAAAAAAAATGGCGTAGGGTCCCCCGCAAAATCCATACCAGACCCTTGAGGTCTGGTATGGATTTTAAGGGGAACCCTAGCCAAAAAAAATGGCGTGGGGTCCCCCTCAAAATCCATACCAGACCCTTATCCGAGCACGCAACTGGCAGGCCGCAGGAAAAGAGGGGGGGACGAGAGCGGCCCCCCCTCTCGCCTGAACCGTACCAGGCCACATGCCCTCAACATTGGGAGGATGCTTTGGGGGTCTAAGACCCCTAAAGCACCTTGTCCCCATGTTGATGAGGACAAGGGCCTCTTCCCCACAACCCTGGCCGGTGGTTGTGGGGGTCTGCGGGCGGGGGGCTTATCGGAATCTGGAAGCCCCCTTTAACAAGGGGACCCCCAGATCCCGGCCCCCCCCCCTGTGTGAAATGGTAAGGGGGTACAAAAGTACCCCTACCATTTCACCAAAAAAGTGGCAAAAATGGTAAAAATGACAGGAGACAGTCTTTGACAATTCCTTTATTAAAATCTTCTTTCTTCTTTCTTCATCCTTCGGTTTCTTCATCTTCTCCTTCCTTCATCTTCTTCCATCTTCTTCTTCCATTTTCTTCTTCCTCCGATCCGCTTCTTCTTGCGCTGGTCTTCTCGTCCTTCTCGTCCGGCATCTTCTTCCGTCGGCGTCGGTGTCGGTGTCTCTGTCTCTTCTTGGGCCGCTCCGCGCAATGGGAGGCTCCCGCTGTGTGAGGCTCCGCTCCGTCTGACAGGTCTTTTATAATGGAGGGCACCTGGTGACCCCGCCCCCTCTGACGCACAGGGACGTCATGGGGAATTCCATGATGGCTTTCCCCATGACGTCAGAGGAGGGCGGGGTCACCAGGTGCCCTCAGTTTTAAAAGACCTGTCAGATGGAGCGGAGCCTCACACAGCGGGAGCCTCCCATTGCGCGGAGCGGCCCAAGAAGACACCGACGCCGACGCCGACGGAAGAAGATGCCGGACGAGAAGGACGAGAAGACCAGCGCAAGAAGAAGCGGATCGGAGGAAGAAGAAAATGGAAGAAGAAGATGGAAGAAGATGAAGGAAGGAGAAGATGAAGAATCCGAAGGATGAAGAAAGAAGAAAGAAGAAAGAAGATTTTAATAAAGGAATTGTCAAAGACTGTCTCCTGTCATTTTTACCATTTTTGCCACTTTTTTGGTGAAATGGTAGGGGTACTTTTGTACCCCCTTACCATTTCACACCGGGGGGGGGCCGGGATCTGGGGGTCCCCTTGTTAAAGGGGGCTTCCAGATTCCGATAAGCCCCCCGCCCGCAGACCCCCACAACCACCGGCCAGGGTTGTGGGAAGAGGCCCTTGTCCTCATCAACATGGGGACAAGGTGCTTTAGGGTCTTAGACCCCCAAAGCATCCTCCCAATGTTGAGGGCATGTGGCCTGGTACGGTTCAGGCGAGAGGGGGGGCCGCTCTCTGCCAGGTTGCGTGCTCGGATAAGGGTCTGGTATGGATTTTGAGGGGGACCCCACGCCATTTTTTTTGGCTAGGGTTCCCCTTAAAATCCATACCAGACCTCAAGGGTCTGGTATGGATTTTGAGGGGGACCCTACGCCATTTTTTTTTTTTGGCTGGGATCCCCCTTAATATCCATCCCAGACCTACGCTTTTTTTTTTTCCTACTTTTTTTTATGAATGAGTTTCTGAATCACTGTTCTCTGTGTTACGGGGCCGTGAATTAACATTAGCCCAAGTGATTTTAAAGCTTTTTTACTTTCAAAAATGACCCTTTGCGCAGAGACAGTTCTAAACACGGGAAACATTTTACAGGCATACTATAGACACCCCCCAGGTACGAAATTTAAAGGAATATTACACTTTTATTGTTTAATTTAAGCATTATTAAAAACTGCTCCTGAAAAAACGGCCGTTTTTAAAAAAAAATTTTGCATTGATACATTTACCCAGGTCCCCAAACACTTTTTATGACATTAACATGCCTTTAAAATTAGCACTTTTAATTTCGAACGTTCACATCCATTATAACTAATATGGTTCTAAATCCAGCCTGGAGTTCCGGTGCCAGTATCCCAGCCTGTAGTTCCAGTGCCAGTATCCCAGCCTGAAGTTCCAGTGCCAGTATCCTAGCCTGAAGTGTCAGTACCAGTGTTCCAGCCCGAAGTGGCAGAGTTCCAGCCTGAAGTGGCAGAGTTCCAGCATTCCAGCCCAAAGAGCCAGAGCCAGCATTCCAGCCCAAAGAGCCAGCATTCCAGCCTGAAGTCCCAGTGCCCCCGTTTCCCAGTCTGAGGTTGCGGTGCCCGTTTCCCGGTCTGAGGTTGCGGTGCCCATTTCCTGGTCTGAGGTTGCATTGCTCGTTTCTCGGCCTGGGGAGCCTGCTGCCCAGTCTGATGTGTTCCTGTCTGCTGCCCAGCCTAATGTGTTCCTGTCTGCTGCCCAGCCTGGTGTGTCTCTGTCTGCTGCCAAGCCTGGTGTGTCTCTGTCTGCTGCCCAGCCTGATGTGTTCCTGTCTGCTGCCCAGCCTGATGTGTTCCTGTCTGCTGCCCAGCCCGATGTGTTCCTGTCTGCTGCCCAGCCCGATGTGTTCCTGTCTGCTGCCCAGCCAGATGTATTCCTGTCTGCTGCCCAGCCTGATGAGCCACTGTCTGCTGCCCAGCCTGATGTGCCACTGTCTGCTGTCCAGCCTGATGTGCCACTGTCTGCTGCCCAGCCTGATGTGCCACTGTCTGCTGCCCAGCCTGATGTGCCACTGTCTGCTGCCCAGCCTGGTGTGCTTCTGTCTGCTGCCCAGCCTGATGTGTCTCTGTCTGCTGCCCAGCCAGATGTGTCTCTGTCTGCTGCCCAGCTTGAAGTGCCCGTGCCTGCTGCACAGCTTGATGTGCCTGCTGCCCAGCTTGATGTGCCTGCTGCCCCGCTTGATGTGCCCGTGCCTGCTGCCCAGCTTGATGTGCCTGCTGCCCAGCTTGATGTGCCTGCTGCCCAGCTTGATGTGCCCATGCCTGCTGCCCGGTTCGTTGTGCCTGTTGCCCGGTTCATTGTGCTTGTTGCCCGGTTCGATGTGCCTGCCGCCCTGGCTCGATGTGCCTGCTACTCGGCTTGAGGCTTCTGTGCCTGCTACCCAGCTTGATGTACTTATTGCCCAGCCTGATGTGTCTGTACCCGCTGCTCAGCTCAAGCTACACTTTGCCCGGTTTAAAGCCCTGGACCTTCCTCATGCCCAACCCGATGTGACTCTGCCTGCTGCCTCGCTTGACGCCATGGACTTTCCCCAGCAACGGCTAGTTAGAGTGTCCGGAGGTCGCTCCTTCGAGGGGGGGTACTGTCAGGAAAGGTTCCATCTGCTGGTAATATCTATCATTCGGCGTGCAGTACTGAGGTCCACCCGCAGGTGTCTCCTGGCAGTTTGGAACTGTCAGGAGAGCTTTTCCCTGCTGGTGTTATTGTCATCTTTGGGCCGCAGTACTGGCATCCACCAGCGCATGGATCCTGGCAGTGTGGAGCAGATATTACCTTCTGTCAGGCATCACCTGAGCTTGGTAGCAGGTAATAGTATAAATACCCGGCAAATGCACACACACCATGCCCTGGTATTGTCCTTCAACCCTGACCTGCATCCTGTTACCTGTTTTCCTGAACCTGTTGTACCTGATCCTGTCTGTTCCTGCATCCCTGGATCCTTGTCTTGCAGCCTGATCCCTTCCACCTTGTCCCTGTCTGTTTACTCCTTGCCCCCCCATCTGCTGACCTCCCGTTTATGACCCTAGCCTGGCTCGACTACGATTCTGGTATCCCCTTTTGCTATATAGATACTGGTTGGTTTGTTGTCACTGTTTTAGTTATTTGGTTTTCTCACTCTGTTTTGTATTGGTGGTGTATTCACATTTATATGCATTTATCTTAATAAAATCACTTACTTTCACCTACTTATGTTTGGTTCTTTTTTTTACTTCAATTCCTTTTTTATTTGAAAAAGTGCATTACAATTACAACCATATCAATTCAATAAATCCCTTAATATAAGACATTCATTCTCCCCATGAACCATATATATATATATGTTCCCCATTGATTTCAATTCCTCTAAATTTTTATTTTCCCAGATTGGGGTAAATTCGGAGAATCCACTATATCCCAATATTGTTTAACGTTTTCCCAACACTTTACCATTAATTATGACGTTGGACACCTAGACCCGAAAGAGTTGGCCTCCACCGCCCCCACAACCGCGCCATGAGATGTGTCATTCAACAGAATCTTGTTTCCTGCCTCTTGATCCTCTGGTAGATTACTTCCCTTCAAATACTGTAATTGAGCTGCTAAAAAATAGTACCTCATGTTCGGAACTGCCAAGCCTTCTATTTCTTTTGGCCTCTGCAACACTTGTAAACTAATTCTTGCGACCCCATTTTTCCAGATTAATCCTCTAAATACGCTTTCTATTTTCTTGAACCAATACTTGGGGATCCAGACCGACGAGTTATGTGCCACATAAAGTATTTGCGGCATCTATACCATTTTAATTAAATTACACCTTCCAGCTACCGATAGGGGGAGATTTTTCCACACTTTTTTGTCTCAATTTTGTCATAAGTGGAACCATATTCCCTGTTATGTACTGCCCTGGGTCTCTTGTCATATTTATGCCTAAGTATTTCATTTGATTAACTACTCTTATTTGGGACACCTGTTGTGGCAGGGGTTCCTTTAAGGGATCTATTGACAAGAGTACTGTTTTTTCCCAGTTCATTTCCAATCCGGAAAAATATCCGAGTTCTTTAATTGTCCTCGTTGCTGCCACCAGCGAGGACCTTGTATCCCCAAGAAACAGTAGTACATCATCTGCGTACATGGCGACCTTTTCCTCCCCCTTTGTTCTTTTAAGTCCCTGTACCTCCTGTGAACTTCTCAGGGCAATAGCGAGTGGCTCCATTGCGAGGGTGAAGAGCAGGGGCGACAACGGACACCCCTGCCTCGTCCCCCTCCCCAACTGGAACCAATCAGAGCACTCTCCATTTATCCTCACCCTCGCCCTAGGTCCTGTGTATAGCAATCGTATCCATTGTACGAACCTGAGCCCGAACTGGAATTCCGCCAATACCCTCCATAGATAGTGCCACTCTAGGCTATCAAAGGCTTTGGTCGCATTGAGGGACAAGATTGCTCTATTTCCCTCATTTTCTGTTGGAATCTGAATATTTAAATATGTTTGTCTTATATTCGCACCTGTGGATCTATCTGGTATAAAACCAGTTTGGTCTGGATGTACCACTTTGGCTATTATTTTTTTTAATCTTGTTGCCAAAATCTTAGCCAAAATTTTTACGTCTGAACATAGTAATGATATATATGAGGCTGTCTCCAGCTGATCTTTTCCTTCTTTTGCCAATACAACTATAGTGGCCTCAGTCATTGATACTGGTAACTTCCCTTCCTCGAAGGCTCCATTGAACACCTGCAGAAGATTGGGCAATAATATATCCCCAAATTTTTTATAAATTTCTATTGCCAGCCCATCCGGTCCTGGGGCTTTCTGGTTTGTCATCTCTGCTGTTACCTTCTGCAACTCTTCTAGTGCCAATGGAGCCTCCAGGTACTCCCTATCTTCCTTTGATATTTGAGGTATTTTTATATCCCTAAAAAATTCCCACATTTCTCCTTCTACATTGATTTTTGGGGCATTGTACAGTTCTTTATAATATTTTTTTAATTAATTTGCTATCTCCAGGGTAGATCTTTTAATTTTACCTTGGTTATCTAGAATTGCTGGTATACTGGCAGATGGACCATTGGCTCTGGCTATTAGGAACAGGACTCTCCCAACTTGTTCCCCCTCTCCAAACAGGCTTTGTCTCTGGAATGATCTTTTCTTTTCCTCTTTTTCCAATAATACTCTCTTATATTCTACTTGTTTCTCCACCCATTCCCTATGACTATCTGTAGATGGTGCCTTCACGTATCTTACTTCTGCCTGCCTTACCTTCTCCCTTGCTTCTATTGCTATCGCAATTGCCTGCTTTTTGGTCTGGGAAATTTTTATTATCAGAACCCCCCTGAGAAATGCTTTTAAGGTGTCCCATATTATCCCCAATGATGTAGACCCTGTATTTATACTTATAAATTTCACCAGGCTAGTTGTAACCTCCTCTATGTTCTCCATTATCTCTAACCAAAAGGGATTTACCTTCCAGTCCTTTCTATTATAACTTATCCCAGTTTTTATTAAAACAATTACTGGTGAGTGATCCGAGATTCCCCTTGGCTCATATTCCACCTCTTCTATTATCTTCAATGCCTCTTCATTACATAGTACGAGGTCGATCCTGGACAGGGAGGAGTGCGTCCTAAAATGGCAGGAGTACTGTTTTACCATGGGGTACCATCTCCGCCATATATCTATCAGTCCTGTTTCCCCACAGAACTGATGTAGCGGTCCACTCAAGGCAACATTTCCATGTGCCTTCTGTGGAAAGCTATCTAAATTTTGGTTCATGGGCATATTATAGTCTCCCGCCACTATAACCGGTACCCCCGGCCTGTCCACGATAAACCTCATCAAATCACATAAAATTTACCCCTTTAGAGAAAGGGGGCAAAGAACACCATATCGGAACTATAACAACAGAAGGGATTACAGAGAAGAGGATGAAGATTTTTTTCAAGGGAGACAGAGAGGAAGACCCCCTGGGAGATGGAATACAAGAGTCCCCTACAGGACTACCGGATGGAGAAATCAGAGAATGGATCAAGGCGCCCCCTGGAGGAGAGGGGGACCCCCGGAAGAGATCAACAGAGAAGATGGAAGGAACAGGAATCAAGGACACCCTCAGAATCAACGATCGAATATAAGGAATGGATGGATGATGAATTCAGAGAGGGAGCAAGAACACATGCAAAGAAATCCAGAAAGAAGACAAGAGGAAGGCGTGGAGGGAAGAAGAAAAAGACGAAGGGAATACTAGGGAAAGGAATTTTTAACCTAACCGATGTTGTTTTTACGGAAGCAGAAATGCGTATTTTAGATTTGGGACTGAAATATGCACCTGACAAAAATATAGATAAGTTCGAGGTTTTTATTGATGTACAGCGGTTTATTAGGAAACTAAAAATCAAGAAGCACTTTGCACTTAATGGAGATCTACCGAGTGATGCTAACACTTCAGTTTTTTCACATACCAAACTCAAAAACAACTCCATCATGAACCCCAAGGTACCAGGTGACCAATGCATAGGAGCTTTTAAAAGGATGGTTGAGAGCGATCTCAACAAATTACCAATAAGGAAAAAAGGTGGGAATATATGGAAAACCATAAAAGCCCTGGGCAAAAGGAAGGAAGTCGTTATCCGCCCTGCTGATAAGGGAGGAGGCCTCGTGATTCTAAAAAAAGAGGATTACGAAGCAGAAATGGAGAATTTATTAAAAGTACCTAACACATATAAAAAACTTAAATCCAATCCAAAACCTCATTATGTGAAAAAATTGAAAGCTCTGGTAAAAAGAGGGAAGGAAATTGGCATCCTAAATAAAAAAGAGGCCAGATACCTGATACCAGATTCTACCAGAACTCCGGTAATATATTTCCTACCCAAAATACACAAAAGACTGGACAAACCACCGGGCAGACCCATAGTTAGTGGAATGGACTCACTTTTTTCCCGGCTCGGTGAATACATTGACCAATTTCTAAAACCCCTGGTGAGAGAAGGGAAATCATACCTGAGAGATAGCACACAGTTGATCAATGAGCTCGGTCAGATTCCGGACTCGAGCAAATGTATATTAGCAACCATTGATGTTAACTCATTATACACCAGCATCATACAAAAAGACGGACTAGAGGGTGTTGAGAAGGCCTTGCATGAGAAGACCGAGCTCCGCCAGGAACAAATTGGTTTTATTTTAGAAGCATTAAAACTTGCCATGGAAAGTAACTATTTCTGGTACCAAAAGGAGTTTTTCGTACAGACTAAAGGTGTTGCTATGGGGGCCAAATATGCTCCAAGCGTAGCCAACCTTTTTATGGACATGTGGGAGGATCGGTACATCTATAGAAGGAGTCACCCTGAGATCAAGTTTTATCGTAGATATATTGACGATATTTTTATAGTATGGGAAGGCACACCAGAATCCCTTGAAAACTTTTTAACTGAACTAAATACGAATAAATACGGAATCTCTTTTACTGGGAAAAATGATTTTAACCAGGTAGATTATCTTGATCTGCAGGTTTTTAAAGAAGGAGATGTGATTTTAACAAAAACGTTTTTTAAGCAGACGGATCGGAATGGCTACATACCTACTTCAAGTTGCCATCACCCAAAATGGAAAGAAAATGTCCCGAAAGGACAGCTACTTAGAGTACGGAGGAACTGCCAGAGACTAGACGATTACCAGACACAAGCTGATACTTTAATTACGAAATTTGTGGATAAGGGATACTCTTTGGAACCTCTAATGCAACTAAAAGAAGAAATTGGAAAATATGATCGAAATTCATTATTACTTACCAAAGACAAGAAGAACAGTATGGACCAACAAACAAATGTTGCCTTCATTACCGGCTTTAATACACAATATAGGTCTATAGAACATATTATCCGGAAGTATTGGCCCATACTTAAAGCAGATCGTACGTTGGGGAATTTGCTTGCAAAAAAACCCAGATTCATTTATAGGAGGGCACCTACGTTGAGAAATCAACTAGTGAAAAATGTAATAGATCCACCCATACCAGTGAGAATACATTCTGAACTAAAAGGTTTTTATAAATGTCAGAGATGTTTAGCATGCCGAGTGTCCAAGAAACAGCCTAGAAGAAAGATTAAGTTCAGGTCCAGATCAGGGAAGGAATTTGAGATTAAGGAACTAGTCACTTGCAACAGCACCCACGTTACATATGTAATTGAATGCCCATGCCGGCTGCAATATGTGGGTAGAACTACCCGGCCTTTGTGCGTCCGCATCAGAGAGCACATCAATAATATAAAAACTGGTTTCCCCAAACATAACCTATCCAGACATTTTGATCAATATCACAAAAGAGACCCATCAGGTTTAATATTTTATGGTATAGATATTATTAACAATCATTGGCGAGGAGGCAATAAAACGATACAGGTATCCCAGAATGAAACTAAATGGATATATCGTTTGGGGTCCCTGGTGCCTAAGGGGTTAAACGTTGATATAGACCTCAATTGTTTTTTATCCAATTTTTAATACCCCTGGTCCTATCCTTATTATATGCTGTTTTGAGTTTTTACTATCGCATGGGGCCTATACATACCCACGACTTCCTTCACGGTCATCTCTACACTTACATATATGTGTAATTAATAATATATATATTGTTTGAAGCCACTTCCACAGACACATTATTATTTATACCCTCCAGTTTAGTGTTATTGCTTTATATTGTTATCTCCTTGTTATAACCTATCCGATGTGTGTATGCATGTATGTATGTATATATGTATATGTATACATATATGTATGTATATGCTTCTTTTTATCATATGGTATTTTACTTGTATATATATGGTACATACAAATTGTCGTTTTTATCCAGACATACACGTCTCCAATTTACCTTTACTTCCACCCATACCACACCGATCCTTCTTATACCCCCATATCCACATGCATTGTGTATTATATACTTCTTCAAACTTATAGATGTAATTCAATTTAACACCTCCACTGGTGTCTGTATTTGTCTGCAAGTCGCATTTTTTGACATTACTTCATTCTTTTATTAATTATCCACTTGTCTATTCACTTTATGGACTCCATTTTTGTGTATTTTATTTATACGTTATGATACATATCCCTGACAAAATTATATTATTTTATTTTATTTTATCCAATTTTAATGGTGTTTTCCCCTTCATGTCACTGCATGATTTATATTGCAGCTTTCCATCTAGTTGCTAATCACAGTCACATGTAATACAAATGTTCTTACATACACTATTTATCTAACTACTGCATATATATGGAGTCAATTGCCTGTTTTTCCCTATACTCTTATCGCTGTGAAACATTCCGTTGCTGCTGCACAACCAGCTGGGATAGGAACTGCGGTCTTTCTTAGTTTTGTTTTACTGGATACCAAGGGATGGGTTAATGCTCGTTATTCTGGGGGTGGTTGTACTCTCTATTAGGCTGCCTCTGCCTATTCACTTGTGCCTCGAGATCGTAACTTGAGCTTCCCCATTGGCCCGGCACTCGTGCCTAACATACGCCCACTCCCATCCCATTGGCTACCGCGGCTCCTTCCCAGCCTATTTCAGACGTGGAGTGTACCAACAGGGTATCGCCTCCGACGATGTCCTATTGACGAAACGTACGTCAGGCGATACCTTTGGTACACAACGCGTCACTTCCCCCCCCCCTTGTTTGCGGCTTCCGGTTTCGGAATCACCGCCAGTGGAACGCACGCTAGTCCAGGGCTTTGCGGTGTCTCATCGCTCTGCTCTCAAGCTGTGCACTCTGCTGTCTTTTATCATATATGCATTTTTAAATTTCATTTTTTATTGCATGTTAATACGTTCTTTTAACCCTATTTGGGTACACTTCATTCTAAATAAAAAACCTAAGTTTTTAGCAATATTACACCATTAGTGTTTTTTATTATTTTTTATTCATACGGACCCAATTGGGGATTTTTTACCCCCATTCCTGGAGAGTGATAGAGGAGAAACATCCCCACAGAGGAGACCTTGCAGTGGAAACCGGTCCGCACAGAGGAGAAGCCTTACTATACACCCAGGATATTATACGCCTATTACCCCTGCAGGGGTTAGGCACTCTGGTGAGTGTTTCCACTTTGGGGGTCACTCGACGAAAGGAGGGGAGCACTAGGAAAGTCACCATCATCTGCTTGTCCATTCGCCATTTACCGTTACAAGTTGGCTGAGATTCAAAGGACAGCCCAGAACTACACCACTTTGATATTCATATATTTAATCATTTTAACCTGTTCGCCCCACATTACCCTGAACAGCGCCACTATCCCTTTATTTAAATAATATATCACACATTCCATTTTTTCCATCCTGCAAAAAAGATTTATGTTTGGTTCACTCTGTCACAGTCACACAATTCTGGTCACATCTGGTTTATGACAGTTAGTTTTATGTGAACCCTATTATTTCATCATAGCAACATTTGTATGTTCATCTTAGTGCACTCAACTATCTTTCTAGCAGTAGATACATTTGGATTCTTTTGGCCAGATTGCATCCAGCCACATACCAGTAGGGATGAGCCCAATGTTTGAGTCGAATGTAAGTTCGACTCGAACCACGGGTGTTCGCCTGTTATCCGAATAGCGAACAAAATGCGGTGTTCGTGGCAAATTCGAAAGACGCCGGAACACCGTTAAAGTCTATGGGACAGGAACATGATTAATCAAAAGTGTATTGTCAGTGTTTGGGTACCTGGGTCCTGCCCCAGGGGACATGTATCAATGCATAACATTTAAAAAAAAATGGAAGTTTTTTCTGGAGCACTGATTTTTTTTTTAATGCTTGAACTGAAACAATAAAAGTGAAATATTCCTTGAAATATCGTGCCTGGGAGTCTCTATAGTATATAAGTGTGGCGCTAAAAAATGTATCTGAACACTAACCGTAGAAAGAAACAAAATCCTAAATACAAAGTTCAATGTTCAGAATTTAATATGTGAAAAAAAGTGCGTCTGGATAGTAAGACCTAAATGATCTCCGTCCAGATAATAATAAAATGTATTGAAGTGAATCAAACAAATTATACGTATAAGGTCTGTGTAAACCAAAATTCTCACAGGTAATTAATGAAAATTGCCAACCCCTGGTAGCCGTGATGCATCCAGAGATTCAGATATTATATAAATCAGTGCAAATTGTGCATGAACTAATGTGTTATGAAAACAAACTCATATCATAGTGATAAACAGCATAACTAATATAAACAATATATAAATGGAGCTATAGGTGCAAAAATGGATATATATATCCAAATATTAAATGCCACAAGTGAAATATAGAGCAAATAATCAGGAAAATATTCAAAAACTGGGAAGTACTGCGAAAATACTTAATGACTGTGAGCATGTATCAGTCCATATAGCAAAGTTCAAATGAACAAGTCCTTTATTAAAAAAATGAATAAATAAAAATGTCCCGCTATGTAAATTCACGCCGCCCGACAGACCGAAAAAGGAAAAAAAAGCCGCAACCGTTCTGCCTCCATGTGAGGCTCCCACCGACTGACACTTCTTCTCTGAGACAGTTCTTATATAGCTGTGGGTGGGACCACCCGGTGATTTAAACGGGTGACCCCGCCCCCCTCTTATGCCACAGGGGCTTCCCCATGGCTTCCCCGTGGTGTCAGAGGGAGGCGGGTCACCCGTTTACGGTTCGTCGGGCGGCATGATAGAAGAAGATGAATGGACATCGTGGGACATTTTTATTTTTAATAAAGGACTTGTCCCAAGCTGTCTCTTGTCTTTTTTACAATTTTTGACACTTTTTTTGTGAAATGGTAGGGGTACTATGTACCCCATTGCCAATGCACATTGGGGGGAGGTTGGGATCTGGGGGTCCCTTGTTAAAGTGGACTTCCAGATTCCGATAAGCCCCCCACCCGCTTACCCCCACAACCACCGGGCAAGGGTTGTGGGGATGAGGCCCTTGTCCCCATTAACATAGGGACAAGGTGCTTTGGGGTCAGACCCCAAAGCACCCTCCCCATGTTGAGAGCATGTGGCCTGGTATGGTTCAGGAGGGGGGGCGCTCTCTCGTCCCCCCTCTTTTCCTGCGGCCTGCCAGGTTGCATGCTCGGATAAGGGTCTGGTATGGATCTTGGGAGGACCCCTATGCCATTTTTTTTTAAATTGGCACAGGGTTCACCTTAATTTCCATATCAGACCTGAAGGGCCTGGTATGGATTTTAGGGGGACCCCCACAAATTTTTATTTTTTTTGGTTCAGGGTTCCCCTTAATATTCATACCAAACCCAAAGGGGGGCGGGGGGGGGCATGCTCTTTTTTTCAATGAGTTTTATCTATTTTGCCGAGACCCGACAATTCATTACAGCCACGATCAGTTTTATTTTGTTTACAAACGTTTTTTATCATGGAAAAGGTTAAGGTATATAAAAAATTACAATGATGGAGCAGGTATGTATACAAATATCTTTAACAATGAGCATTGTACAGGAAAAGTATATGGTTATGATCAGGCCATTCAAGAGTATTGTAGTGGAGAGAAGAATAAAAAACAACAATAGCATATATGTTAAGAAGGAGTGAAAAATAAAAGTCTTTTTTTTTTAAACCAGAAAGGAGGTATCCCAGAGAGACCATTTTCGTCATGCGGTTGAGAATTTGTGGCCAAGGTACCATAATGGAGCGCCAATTAAAGGCTATGGCCCAATAGATGGAGCTGAGGAATGTGTGGATTAGCTTTGTGCTAGTCAATGGAATATCCTGTATAGGGGAGAATAGAAGACAGATTTGGGGTGCAAGAGAAATTTTTCTACCAGATATTTTTTCGATTATTATGCTAGCCTTATGCCAAGTGCTTTTTATGTGGGGACAATCCAAAAGATATGTAAAAGTGTACCCTGAGAGGGGCAGACCCTAAAGCAGAGTGGGGATAGTGAGGGATAAAATTAGTTAAGTTTGGAAGGGTAAGATACCATCTATAGAGCAATTTAATGGCTGATTCTCTGATCGAGGTTGTCTTGGTACATTTATGGAGATTTGCAAAAATAGTATCCCATTGATCAAGAGTAAATGAGGTATTTAAATCTGATTCCCATTGTAGCATGGGAAGTGATTTCTCAGGCATGTTGGTCTCATTTAAGCTTTTATATATTCTGGAGATTAAACCCCTATCTCGAGGGGAGGAGATACAAATTTGCTCAAATTGTTTTAATAAATATAAAATGAAATATTTCTGGTAGAATTGTTTTATTTTTGTATAGTTCTCTAGTTCAGTAGGCGAGAGGTTATATTTTGTTTGTAGTCTAGTGAAATTGAGGAATGAGTTGTTGTGGGAGAGCGATTTTAAGTGGGTTAGGTTATGTGACTTCCAACTCATTAGAGTTTTGATCTTGAGCTCTATCTGGGGGCGGGGGGCGAGGGTCACCTAGAAAGGAAGTCAGGGGGGGAGTGTCAGAGGATAACTTACATTTAGAGACTTGTCTGTTCCATAGTTGGAGGGTGTGAGTGACTATAAGGTGTAATGCTCTTATTTTTTGTGGTGGAATAGTCTTGGACAAGAGAAGTCCTTGTAAATTGTGGGGTAGGATAGATTCTTCTTCCTCGAACTGGAGCCAAGGGATTTGGAGTGAGGGGGCATACCATTGGGCTAATTGAGTGAATCTGGCAGATAGATAATAAAGCCAAAGTTTGGGAATGCTGAGGCCTCCTTTTATTTGGGGTCTAAACATAAGGGAATAACTAAATCTGGGTTTTTTGTTATGCCAAATTAATTTGTTGATCTCTCTCTGTAAAGATTCTAATGTTTGTTTAGGTAGAATAAGAGGGAGGGCTTTAAAAAAGAATAAACGTTTGGGTAATATCATCATCTTTACAGCCACTATTCTTCCAGAGAACGAAATCTGGTATGATGACCAAAGTTTAAGTAGATTTTTAACATTGTTAAATAAGGAAGGGTAGTTTGCTTGGTATAACGTTTTATATGAGGGTGTAATCTGAATACCTAGGTATCTAAACGAATCCGCATGCTAGTTGAAAGAGAATTTGTCTTTTAGTGAAGATATTAAGGTTGGGGGAATATTGATTGGTAAAGTGGAGCACTTAGATAGATTTACACTCAGACCTGTCAGGTCATGGAAGATGTCAAGGGTTTTAGTTAGATTGGGTAGGGAGTTAAGAGGGTCGGTTATAAACAGAAGGACGTCGTCCGCGTAGAGACTTAGCTTGTATTCTTTGGATCTTTTAAAATATCCTTTGATGTCTGTGTTATTTCTGATAGCGCAGGCAAGGGGCTCTATTGTGAGGGTGAAGAGTAGAGGGGAGAGGAGACAACCTTGTCTGGTACCTTTAGTCAGGGGGGAAAAGTCTGAATTGTTGCCTGGGAGTTTGATATCTGTTTGTGGGTTGTGATAGAGAGCCTTAAAGCCCTGTAGGAATTCATTGTTGATGCCATATTTGGGAAGTAGAGTGTCAAGATATGACCAGAAAACGCTGTCAAAAGCTTTGTGTATATCAAGACTAAGTAGTTGTGTGGATTTGGAATGTATGTTTGAGTCTTGAATGATATTTGAGGTCAGTCGTATGTTGTCTGTTATTTGTCTGTTAGGGATGAAGCCTGTTTGATCAGGGTCAACTAATGGGGAGATAACAGCAGATAATCTGTCTGCCAAAATACAGCCAAATATTTTAAAATCGTTGTCAATAACTGAAATTGGGCGGTAGTTTTGGGGGGTGGAGTGGTCTTTGTTTGGTTTGGGAAGAAGGGACATATTAGCTAAAAGCATCTCAGATGGGAATTGGCTGCCCTGTAGGATATTATTATACAGTTTAGTAAGGTGTGGGGTAATGGTAGAGGCAAATTTTTTATAGTAGGATGTGGAATAGCCATCGGGGCCTGGGGCTGTGGATAACTTTAATGTTCCAATGATTCTGTTAACTTCTATATATGTACAAGGGGCATTAAGAGATTTTATTTGTTCCCTAGTAAGAGTGGGTAATGTAATGTTGTTAAGCCAGTCTAGGGAGGACTGTTTGGGAGATGATTGTGGTGTGGAGAGAAGGTTTTTATAGAAGTCTAAGAACAATTTCATGACTTCTTTGGGATGGGACACTATATTTCCAGATGAATTCCTTAATTTGTAGGTGTGGGGTGGTTTCATAGATTGATTTAGTTTTCTAGCGAACATGGTAGAATGTGAATTTCTGTTGAGTAAGAATCTAGCTTTAGACCATCTGAGGGCTTTTTCAGTGTCCGTTAATAATGTGTCTAAGGTAGTGCGTTTCTCTTGAATCTGTTTAAGAAGGTCATTAGATGGGTTATGGTTGTTTCTGTGATATAAATGTTCTACATCTTTCGTGAGGGACCTAATATCTGCAAGTTTGAATTTGTTTTTAATTGAGGCAATATTTATCAGATGTCCTCTCATTACCGCTTTATGCGCCATTCATATATTTGTAGGAGACATATCTGGTGTAACGTTATGTGTGAAGAATTGTTCAAGATGAGCTAGAATTTGTTGGTTGCTTGATGGATCTGTGAGCAAAGAATCGTTTATTCGCCATGAGTGTGTTGTGTTGGCTAGATCTATGTGTGAAGTGTTAAAGGAGACTATGTGGTGATCAGACCAAGGACATGCATGGATATCTGCCTTAGAGGAATTGGCAAGTAGAATTGGGGTGCAGAAGATGTAATCAAGACGGGCGAAACTGTTATGCGGGTAAGAGTAGAATGTGTAGGATTTGGTTCCAATGTTGTGGGCTCTCCAGGTGTCTACTAATTGATAGTTATATAGTGATCTGTTTAGGGATTTGGGGAAAGCTTTAGAGGATGGGACAACCTTGCTTCTGTCTAGGGCTGAATGAGCTGCTAAATTAAAGTCACCACCCACTATCAGATGTGTGGAATGATACTTGTCTAGGGTGTCGAAATATGTATTGAAAAAGTTTGCATAGGCTTCATTGGGGGCATATATTGAGGCAATAGTGACAGAATGTCCTTTGATTAAGCCGTTTAAAATCAAATAACGACTGTCTGGGTCCTTAACCGCTTCAGCCCCGGGCGATTTTACCCCCTTCCTCTTACCAGAGCACTTTTTGCGATTCGGCACTGCGTCGCTTTAACTGACAATTGCGCGGTCGTGCGACGTTGCACCCAAACAAAATTGACATCCCTTTTTTCCGACAAATAGAGCTTTCTTTTGGTGGTATTTAATCAACTCTGCGGTTTTTATTTTTTTCGCCATAAACAAAAGAATAGCGACAATTTTGAAAAAAACACAATATTTTTTACTTTTTCCTATAATAAATATCCAATTTTTTACTCAGTTTAGGCCGATACGTATTCTTCTACATATTTTTGGTAAAAAAAAAAAATCGCAATAAGCGTTTATTGATTGGTTTGCGCAAAAGTTATAGCATCTACAAAATAGGGGATAGTTTTTTGGCAAATTTTATTATTAATTTTTTTTATTAGTAATGTCGGCGATCTGCGATTTTTATCGGGACTGCGACTTTATGACGGACACGTCGGACACTTTTGACACAGCGATCAGCGCTATAAAAATGCATTGATTACTGTGTAAATGACACTGCCAGTGAAGGGGTTAACCACTAGGGGGATATGAAGGGGTTAAGTGTGTCCTAGGGAGTGATTCTAACTGTGGGGGGCTACAACACACATGACAAAAGCATCTCCCCATTCTACCTCTCCGTGACACGATCGCGGGCACCCGGCGGACATTGAGTCCACGGGTCCCGCGGTCACGGCGAACGCAGCGGGCGTGCGCGCCCACAGCGCTGCTTCTTAAAGGGGGCATACCTGTAGGCCTTTTGCCCACCAGTGCCATTCTGCCGACGTATATGGGCGTGCGCTGGTTAGAAAACTTTGGTTTAGAAAAAAACAATCCACTCTGGATGATCTATGTACATTGCAAAAGAAGTTAACAAATATAGTAGCTACCCATCTTTGTTTTAAAGAAAAACTGTTCTGTTCCACTATGTCCTTGGAAGTCTGGTTCCTGATTGGGGGTGTCTGTGTTCAAGCTAATTAGCTGATTCACTTGCAATGTTCTAAGGAGGAAATTTGCAGTGTCTGTTTCCCTTTAGAAGTAATTAACTCCATTAAAAGTATCTCACCAAAAATGTAATTCCTATAGACAGCTTCAATTTTACTTGCATTTTAGTGCAAACATCAAAAAAAATCTGCGAGCCAATCACACAAGCAGACAATTACATTTCTGGGGCAGTTCTATACACCAAATGTGTACAGAATGCCTGCAGTCGCCATATTGCATTGAATAAGGATTGGACAGGAGTGGGATTTTAATGGTGCTACATCAATTAAAAACAGAACAGTTGGCTGCTTTGGCAGCCTCTCATGGCATTCAGGACAGTGTTTTGTAGTCTTGATAGTGAGGAGTGTCAAATGGGTGTGACTTCTTCAGTAGGAGTCAACCCTTCTGAAGAAGTCACGCCCCTACTGAAGAAGTCTCGTCTACATGGGAATTGCTTTTTCTGGATAACCTGCTCAAGTGCCATGCTTGTGAGTAGTTTGTATTGGTTTTAGTGGAAGCAATATGTTTTTAAACAGAGAGCACTAGATCTCATATTTTGTCCCTATATACATCCGATTTCCCCGGGGGAGACTCAAGGTGGAGTGAATCATCTGTAGAAGTGGGAGTTCCAGAGCATTAGAATCGCCAGCAGGACACCAGAGAGATCTCTTTATTACCCTTAAAAGGACCTGTTGATTCTGACCCACTGGTGAAACAGGGGTCAGAATGTGAGGTGAGCGGCCAGAGCACACTGATGGTGCGAGCACTTGCACTTTGGAATTTACTTTTACACTAATTGGTGGAGCAAGATCCAGTTGTTTGATTTTTTTGGATACACATAGTTTTCATTGAACTCTGACTTATTATATGGACTGTTTATCACTGTGTCACACGGGATGGGCCCGGTGTTCGATTCAAACCCATGTTCGAATCGAACATCGGGCGTTCGCCCGTTCGGCGAGCCCAGAACTATTTGGGCCGTTCGCATCACATTCGTGTGATGCAAGCGGCCCGCAATGCATTGCGCCAGTCGCAGTGCATTGCTGGCTGATGATTGGCCAGGCATGCACTGTGACCCCACATGCTTGGCCAATCACAGCGCCAGCAGCGAGGAGAGCAATAATTGGCTACAGGCAGGACGCCTGTAGCCAATTATAGCTCAGGGGCGTTAGTACACGCCCCACTCTATAAAAGGACACCGCACCAGCGGCCTAGTGCACTCTGTTCCGGTGACTGTGATACAGACAGTCAGTTGTACATTGCTGATGCTGATTCATTGCTGACACATTTGAATTTATATTCATTCTGCTGATTGCACTGCTGCTGACAGTATCTGCAGTGCTGTGCTGTGTTCTACATTCTGCTGTGCTGAGTGGTGACATTATCTGCTGCTGAGTCTAACTGCTGTGATTCTGGGGATTAGTCTGGTGTGTGCGTGCTGTTAGTACAGCATTGCAGTATCACCTTTATACTATTAGGCATTTATAGGAGCTAGCGTGTGTGTCTGCTGTGTTAGTGCAGCACACATAAAACCACCTCAGCCTCTCTATCTGTCATAAGGCCCTGTTGTTGTCATCGAAGGCAGCCAGGCATCTCCAGGAGCTAGCGTGTGTGTGTCTGCTGTGTTAGTACAGCACACATAAAACCACCTCAGCCACTCTATCTGCTATAAGGCCCAGTTGTTGTCATCTAAGGCAGCCTATATCTGCCGTAAGGCCCAGTTATTGTCATCTAAGGCAGCCAGGCATCTCCAGGAGCTAGCGTGTGTGTGTGTGCTGTGTTAGTACAGCACACATAAAAACCACCTCAGCCACTCTATCTGCTATAAGGCCCAGTTGTTGTCATCTAAGGCAGCCTATATCTGCCGTAAGGCCCAGTTGTTGTCATCGAAGGCAGCCAGGCATCTCCAGGAGCTAGCGTGTGTGTTTGTGCTGTGTTAGTACAGCACACATAAAACCACCTCAGCCTCTCTATCTGCCATAAGGCCCAGTTGTTGTCATCTAAGGCAGCCTATATCTGCTGTAAGGCCCAGTTATTGTCATCTAAGGCAGCCAGGCATCTCCAGGAGCTAGCGTGTGTGTTTGTGCTGTGTTAGTACAGCACACATAAAACCACCTCAGCCCCTCTATCTGCTATAAGGCCCAGTTGTTGTCATCTAAGGCAGCCTATATCTGCCGTAAGGCCCAGTTGTTGTCATCGAAGGCAGCCAGGCATCTCCAGGAGCTAGCGTGTGTGTTTGTGCTGTGTTAGTACAGCACACATAAAACCACCTCAGCCTCTTTATCTGCCATAAGGCCCAGTTGTTGTCATCTAAGGCAGCCTATATCTGCCGTAAGGCCCAGTTATTGTCATCTAAGGCAGCCAGGCATCTCCAGGAGCTAGCGTGTGTGTTTGTGCTGTGTTAGTACAGCACACATAAAACCACCTCAGCCCCTCTATCTGCTATAAGGCCCAGTTGTTGTCATCTAAGGCAGCCTATATCTGCCGTAAGGCCCAGTTGTTGTCATCGAAGGCAGCCAGGCATCTCCAGGAGCTAGCGTGTGTGTTTGTGCTGTGTTAGTACAGCACACATAAAACCACCTCAGCCCCTCTATCTGCTATAAGGCCCAGTTGTTGTCATCTAAAACAGCCTATATCTGCCGTAAGGCACAGTTATTGTCATCTAAGGCAGCCTCTATCTGCCGTAAGGCCCAGTTGTTGTCATCTAAGGCAGCCAGGCATCTACAGGAGCTAGCGTGTGTGTCTGCTGTGTTAGTACAGCACACATAAAACCACCTCAGCCTCTCTATCTGCCGTAAGGCCCAGTTGTTGTCATCTAAGGCAGCCTCTATCTGCCGTAAGGCCCAGTTGTTGTCATCTAAGGCAGCCTCTATCTGCCGTAAGCCCAGTTGTTGTCATCTAAGGCAGCCTCTATCTGCTGTAAGGCCCAGTTGTTGTCATCTAAGGCAGCCTCTATCTGCTGTAAGGCCCAGTTGTTGTCATCTAAGGCAGCCTCTATCTGCGTAAGGCCCTGTTGTTGTCATCTAAGGCAGCCTCTATCTGCCGTAAGGCCCAGTTGTTGTCATCTATGGCAGCCTCTATCTGCCGTACGGCCTTGTTGCTGTCATCTAAGGCAGCCATCTGCAGGAGTTAGTGTGTGTGCTGTGTGACTCCAGCACAATATACACTTCCCACTACAATGCCTGGAAGACCGCCAAGGAGAGGCAGACAGTCCCCAGGCAAGAACACAGGGCAAGCAGGCTCTGTGTCTAGAGACAACAGTGCTGGTCGTGGACATGGACGTGGTCATGCATCGTCATCAGCACGTGGCCATGGGACACGCTTGTCCTTGTTTTTGGCAGCTGGACATTTTGAGCCGCATAATGCCGAAGGCTTGGTAGAATGGATGACCAAGCCCTCCTCATCCTCCTCATCCACTCTCACCTAGGCTCAGGGTACTAGAAAAACAGCTGCCAACGCGTACTCAATGGCATTATCAGGCACCCCTTCCCTAGACCCACCATGTCCTCCTGAGGAGTCCCCCGAACTGTTTGAGCACAGTGTTGGGTACATGCTCCAGGAGGATGCCCAACGTTTTGAAGGCTCGGATGATGATACCCAGCTAGAGGAAGGCAGTAGCATGAGCGCAGAGAGAGGGGATGCTCAAGGATAGCAATCTGGCAGTCATGTTCCACCAGCTGCAGCTTACTGCCAGGTTTGCTCCAGTGGTGAAGAGGGAGGGGATGATGAGGTCACTGACTCCGCGTGGGTGCCTGAAGGGAGAGAGGAGGAGGAGGAGGCGGCACATGTCCAACGAGGCAGGATGCCCTCCGGAGGCCAGCTAGAGGCCAGCACACCAACTGAATCACACCGCAGAGCTCCACCTGTGCAGGGCGCTGCCTCTGCACGTTATCACAAAAGTTCTTTGGTGTGGGCATTTTTTGAGACGAGTGCATAAGATCGCACCACTGCTATTTGCAACATATGTCTCAAGCATATCTCGCATGGCCAAAACATCAGCCATGACCAGACATATGTCGACCTGCCATGCAGCTCGCTGGCAAGCGCACATTAAAGACCCACACCAAAGAACAAAGCGGACCTCTCCTTGCTCCTCATCAGCTGGGATCTCCAACCCCACTATATCTTCAGTCCTCTCTGAAAGCTGCTCTGAGAGGAATGAAGGTGTAGAATGAGGTGTGTCACAGCCAAGTACTTGCGGGCACTCTGTTAGCAGTACACCGACGTCCGATTCTACCAGGCAAATTTCCCTGCCCCAGCTGCTGGACCGTCGAAAGAAGTTTACTCCCAGCCAGTTTACTCCCAGCCATCCACATGCCCAGCGGTTGAATGCTAGCTTGGCTAAATTGCTAGCACTTCAACTGCTGCCTTTTCAGTTGGTAGACTCGGCCCCCTTCCGTGAGTTTGTTCAATGTGCGGTTCCTCAGTGGCAGGTTCCCAAACGCCAATTTTTCTCACGGAAGGCGATTACGGCTCTCTACCGGCATGTAGAAGGCAAATGTCCATGCCTCGCTGGACAGGGCGGTCAGCGGTAAGGTGCATATTACCGCTGACTCATGGTCCAGCAGGCATGGACAGGGACGTTACCTGTCTTTCACGGCCCATTGGGTCACTCTTTTGGCAGCTGAGAGGGATGCAGGACAAGGTGCAGTAGTGTTGGAGGTTGTTCCGCCACCACGCCTCCAAAATGTTACTACTGGTTGTGACACACCTCTCTCCTCCACCCCTCCTCTTCCTCCATGGCCTCTTCGAGTGCTCTGTCCTCGGAACCAGCGGTGCTCCGTAGGCGTACAAGGGGCTACGCAAGTATGCAGGCAAAAAGATGCTATGCCGTGCTTGCGCTGGTGTGTTTGGGGGACAGGAACCACACTGGGGCAGAGGTTCTGGCAGCTCTGCAGGGGCAGGCCGAGAGGTGGTTGACGCCACGCCAGCTTAAGCCAGGAATGGTGGTTTCTGACAATGGCACCAACCTCCTCTCCACCCTGCGACAGGGACAGCTGACCCATGTGCTCTGTATGGCTCACGTCCTCAACCTGGTGGTGCAGCGGTTCTTGGACAGGTACCCAGGCTTACAGGATGTCCTGAGGCAGGCCAGGAAAGTCTGTGTGCATTTCTGCTGATCGTATAATGCCAGTGCTTGGCTGGCTGAGCTGCAAAAGGAGTTGAACCTGCCCAAGAACCGCCTTATATGTGACATGCCCACCAGGTGGAACTCAACGTTGGCCATGCTGCAGCGATTGCACACGCAGCAGAGGGCCATCAATGAGTACCTGTGCGACTACGGCACCAGGACAGGCTCAGCGGAGCTTGGATTTTTTTCCCTACGCCTGTGGAGCATGATCAGGGATGCATGCACTGTCCTGTCACCATTTGAGGAGGCCACGAGGATGGTGGGCAGTGACAGTGCATGCATCAGTGACACTGTACCTCTTGTCCACCTGTTGGAGCATACACTGCGTGGGATAATGGAGAGGGCACTTGAGGCAGAACAGAGGCAGGAAGAGGAGGACTTCCTTGCCTCTCAAGGCCCCCTTTATCCAGACAGTGTTCCTTCTCTCCCACCCATCACACAGGAAGAGGATGAGGAGGAGGAGGAGGATTGTGTGAGCATGGAGGTGGAGCCTGGCACTCAGCATCAGCAGCAGCAGCAGCAGTCTTTTAGGGATGATTTACAGTCCCAACAAACCAGTGGACTTGTACGTGGCTGGGAGGAGGTGGCTGCGGATCATGTCGTCCTCAGTGACCCAGAAGACTCCGGACCGAATGCCTCAGCTAACCTACGTTGCATGGCCTCCCTGATCCTGCAAAGCCTGCGGAAGGATCCTCGTATTCTTCGGATCAAGAAGAGGGACTATTACTGGCTGGCCACTCTCCTTGATCCACGGTACAAGGGTAAGGTTGCGGTCCTTATCTTGCCGTCGCAGAGGGAGCAGAGGATGAGACATCTCAGGGAGGCCTTGCAGAAAGGTCTGTGCAACGCGTTCCCAGAGACTGGAGGTTACAAACTCCTGGTCCTGGACGACGAGTTGCTGAGGCTTCGGTCAGTAGCAGAAGGAGCGTCGGGGAAGGTGGACGTCTGACCAATGAGTTCAGACCCAGGGTATGATCGGTTCCAGCAACCATCGCCAGCGTCTGATATACATGGTGCAGGAATACATAGGGGCAAGGTCAGACTTGGACACCTTTCCCACCGGAAATCCTCTGGCTTACTGGGTCTTGAGGATGGATCACTGGACAGAGCTTGCACAGTATGCAATTGAGCTACTGGCCTGTTCTGCATCCAGCGTTCTTTCCGAACGCACATTCAGTGCTGCTGGAGGCTTTGTCACCGATCACAGGGTGTGCCTGTCCACCGACTCGGTTGATCGACTGACCTTCATAAAGATGAATCAGTCTTGGATCACCACCAGCTACCAGGCATCTGAAGCAGATATAACTGAATAATTTATAATGTCACATCCCTTCAAGACTGCCTATGCTGATGCTGAGTGACTGTCCTGTTATGTTCACTGACTATCCTCTTCCTCCTCAATGATCCATTCCTTGATAGCTTGGAAGAACATTTTTGTTTCTGGGTGCCAACAGGTATGACTGCTGTGCTCCAAGTACAGTATCTGTGAGGGGTTGCAGTGTTGTGGCACCAGCACCAGTGCCTAATGCCCAATTTTTCAGCCCCTGTTTAACAGGGGTGTGTAATTACAATTTTTTAAGCAATGCTTCGCAACAGGTCTGACTGCTGTGCTCCAAGTAAAGTATCTGTGAGGGGTTGCAGTGTTGTGGCACCAGTGCCTAAGGCACAATTTTTCAGCCCCTGTTAAACAGGGGCGTGTAATTACAATTTTTTAAGCAATGCTTCGCAACAGGTATGACTGCTGTGCTCCAAGTACAGTATCTGTGAGGGGTTGCAGTGTTGTGGCACCAGCACCAGTGCCTAAGGCCCAATTTTTCAGCCCTTGTTTAACAGGGGCGTGTAAATACACTTTAAGCAATGCTTCGCAACAGGTCTGACTGCTGTGCTCCAAGTACAGTATCTGTGAGGGGTTGCAGTGTTGTGGCACCAGCACTAGTACCTAAGGCACAATTTTTCAGCCCCTGTTTAACAGGGGCGTGTAATTACAAATCTTGATCTAATAGTTCACAGCAGGGCCCATTCCTGCACCCACCAAGAGTAACTGTGAGGGCTTACAGTCTTGTGGCAACACCGTCCACCACCAAAGGCCCAATTTTTCTGCCCTGTTCAACAGGTGCATGCAATTACAAATCTTGATCTAATAATTCACAGCAGGGCCAATTCCTGTGCCCACCAAGAGTAACTGTGAGGGCTTACAGTGTTGTGGCTACACCAACATCTAATGGGGCAAATTTCTGCAGAGTATATACGGCAGGCCCCTACTTTCAAACATCCAACGTAGAAACGACTCCTACTTGCAAACGGAAGGAGAAAACAGGAAGTGAGAGGAAATCTACCCCTAGGAAGGGAAATTCTATCCTGTTGCATTTAATTTGGGAAAAAGGTATCTCCTCTCTACTGATGCTTTATCACCAATCCTTGTTTCAATAAAAACCCCACTTTTCCAAAAACATTTGTCAATGGGACAGAAAGTGAGGTGAAATGTTCTGAACAGGTGCACAGACAGAAAAACAAATGTTACAGGGGTGATAACCCCTCCCTATGTTCTCCAAAAAGCTTAAAAATAGATTTTTTTGGGATTGAGCTACACTTAAAAATGTACCTGTTCAGATTCTACTTAAGAACAAACTTACAGTCCCTGTCTTGTTTGCACCGCCTGTATACTGCTGTTCAGAGTATATAGCGTTGTAGGTATAGGGTTTTATTTTGGGTGCAGGGTTCCCCTAATATCCATACAAGACCCAAATGGGGTAGCCATGCCATTTTTCTGAAGGATTTTCAGCCATATTGCCAGGACAAGACATGACATTAAAGCCGCAAGGGTTTTTAAATGGCTTCTTTTTTTCCTTTACAAATATCATTTTGTGCAGGGACAGTTCTAAACACGGTAAACACATGCCACTTCACAGGCATATTTTAGACACCCCCAGGTACCATATTTAAAGGAATATTTTCACTTTTTTTTTTTCACTTTATGCATCATTAACCTCCCTGGTGGTATGATTCTGGCTGGAATTTAGTGCTGAAAGCGGTACAATTATTTTGCATGAAATTTGGCGTTTTTATATTGTAGGCCTGCAATTCTTATGAATAACTCACTTAAATCTGTCCGAACCAGAGTCTAGTAGACATCCCGGGTATGATAAAGTTTGAAACACAAAATAATAAATTATAATATAATAAAAATATATTAAAAATGATTCAATAATGTATCAAATCAAAAACACTGAAATTTGCTCAGTTGCAGAATAGTCGCTGTCATTAAATTTATTGTTTGATGATAAATTGTGATTTTATTTTTTTATCGGTGTTTTCTAGCTGGTCTAAAACCACTTTTGACATAAAGGGACACTTTTTGGTTGCTATGGACAATCTCCAGTTTCCAGGCAGAAAAAAAATCTTTTTATTATATAAAATGACATGCAGGGCACTGGGCAGACCACTAGGGACAAAGGGGGTGTGTATTTTTTGTATACAGTACTGTAATCTGTAAGATTACAGTATTGTATATGTGTTGTGTTTTAAAACTTTTTTGAATTTGGCACGATCTCCGCTCCCGTGCGTCGTAACGTCGCAGGGAACGGAGATCGGCGGCACCCGGCACTGTGTGAATCGAGCGATCGGACGGCTCGCTCACACAGCGGGGAGACATCGCAGGATCCAGGGTAAGTAACTTCCCCCCTGCATCCCGCAACGCAAGCCCGAGTCTGGCTCGGGGTTACCGCTCCTAGCACAAAAAGCTGACCCCGAGCCAGACTCGGGGTTACCGCCAAGGAGGTTAAAATGACTGCTCCTGAAAAAACGTCAGTTTTTAAAACTTCTTTTTGCATTGATATATGTCCCCTGGGGCAGGACCCGGGTCCCCAAACCTTTTTTATGACAATAACATGCATATTGGCCGTTATAATTAGCACTTTTGATTTTGAACGTTCGTGTCCATTGTAACGAATAGGGTTCGAAAATTCGCACGAACTTTCGGTCCGTTCGAAGGTTCTGGTGCAAACCGAACCCGGGGGTGTTCGGCCCATCCCTATTTGAAACATATTTATTTTGAGTATTTACTGGTAGCGCAGCACTGTTTTTTGAATTTGTTCTGTGATACTTTGGCTTCCTCTATCTAATACATACAGTATATCACAAAAGTGAGTACACCCCTTGCATTTTTGTAAATATTCTATTTTATTGTATCTTTTCATGTGGCAACACTGAAGAAATTACACTTAGTGAGTGTACAGCTTGGATAACAGTGTAAATGTGCTGTCCCCTCAAAATAACTCAACACACAGCCAATAATGTCTAAACCGCTGGCAACAAAAGTGAGTACACCCCTAAGTGAAAATGTCCAAATTGGGAAATAGACATATGAGTGCTGCCAGCATTGCTGCAGAGGTTGAAGGGGTGGTGTGTCAGCCTGTCAGTGCTTAGACCATAAGCCTCACACTGCTTTAAATTGGTCTGCACGGCTGTCGTCCCATAATGAAGCCTCTTCTAAAGATAATGAACAAGAAAGCCCGTAAACAGTTTGTTGAAGACAAGCAGACTAAGGACGTGGATTACTGGAACCATGTCCTGTGGTCTGATGAGACCAAGATAAACTTATTTGGTTCATATGGTGTCAAGCGTGTGGCGGCAACCAGGTGAAGAGTACAAAGACAAGTGTGTCTTGCCTACAGTCAAGCATGGTGGTGGGAGTGTCATGGTCTGGGGCTGCATCAGTGCTGCTGGCACTGGGGAGCTACAGTCAGTTCATTGAGGGAACCATGAATGCCAACATGTACTGTGACATACTGAAGCAGAGCATGATCCCCTCGCTTTGGAGACTGGGCCGCAGGGCAGTATTCCAACATGATAATGACCCCAAACACACCTTCAAGACGACCACTGCCTTGCTAAAGAAGCTGAGGGTAAAGGTGATGGACTGGCCAAGCATGTCTACATACCTAAACACAGCATCTGTGGGGCATTCAATTGGAAGTTTCCAGAAGTGCAAGGTCTCTAACATCCACTAGCTCCGTGGTGTCGTCATGGAGGAGTGGAAGAGGACTTCAGTGGCAACCTGTGCAGTTCTGGTGAACTCCATGCCCAAGAGGGTTAAGGCAGTGCTGGAAAATAAGGATGGCCACACAAAATATTGACACTGTAGGTGAGGGAATATATAGCTATAATTGCACCCCTAAAGTGAATAATACTAATGAATATAGGTAAATCATGTACATAGGTTTTTACTCTGGCTGGCATATCTCCTCTGCGGTGGTTCTTGAGCTATAGCACACTCTTTGCTGGCTCACATTGGGGCCTGTTCCATCTTACTGGTGCTCCCCCTAGGGTGGATCTGGTTGTGGAGTGGATGGCCTGTATTTAGGTGTGTTTTTATCTCTCTGCACAATGCATCTTTTTTCTTTAAATGTTCCATTTAATATCATGTACCTTATATGCATATTTTTATATTACTGTTAGTACCCTGTATGCATACTTCCTGAAGAAGACAAACAGCAAAACATGTAGAAGATAAATGCATAGAGGACTCTGCCAACATCATACAGTATATACTATTTATAACAGTTTGGTGAAATTTTCTATAGATTTTTTTATGGATTTATAATAAAAATTTGGATTTCAACTGTTCAGAGAGGGCCGGACCGGGATGCAGCACAGCAAAGGTAGGGCAGGCCTGGCCATGACAGCGTGTCTAGGACACACAATTTGTTTTGTAAGGGGTGTGGCTTAGCGCAGCGGGCCAATCAGGAGACAGGGGGAGCGGCCATATAAAAAGGGGGCGTGGCTAGGACGGACATTCGGCGGGCAGTAGCACACGAGGAGGCAGGTTTTTACTCTGCTCCTCGTTTTTCTAAATCCAAGATGGCGGACGTCCGGGACCTCGTGGTCCAATTGAGAGCAGCGGCGTCATCCCGGGGACCAGACTGGCTTCAGGAACAAGTCACAGCCGTGCTGGCTGAACAAGGAAGGCGAGGGGAGACCACGCGGGCGGCGGTGGAGCGGCGATCGATCGACGGATGGCGATCAGCGGTCGACAGGAGCCAGGCGAGCGGCAGGATTTACAGGCCACCTGCAAGGTACTCTCCGGGGGCGAATGCTGGGCCATCCAGGGTCACTAGGAGCCCGAGGGGGGAGTACTCGACCCCCCCGGCAAAAAGGGCGCAGAAGGAACAGACAGGAGGGCCTAGGCGGACCACACGCCGCGGGGCTCAGGCGGGGGGGGGCCACGGGCCTACAGGGTGCCGCATCCCCAGGTAGCAGAAGAGAGGAGCAGGCTGCAGATCCCCCTGCACCTCTGGACGAGCAGAGGGGGGGTAGACGGGACAGAAGGACACAGTCAGCAGCAGCAGCAGCAGCATCCAGGGATATTCACATGGAAGAACCAGCAGGCCCATCCACTATGCTGACCCCCCCAGCAGCTCTGCACGAGCCGAGGGGCAGAAGTTCAACACCCAGGAGAGGGGCTGCAAAAAAGGGGGGTAATACACCCAGGAGGATATCGGCCGCGGCACTCCCAGCAGCTCTGAACGAGCCGAGGGAGGAGGACAGAAGGATTAGTGATTTGACGGCTGCAGCTGGACCATCGGGCAGCTTGGCACGCAGCACGGCAGGTTGGCGGACGCCACCTGGCGGAGGTAGTCAGGGGTCACGTGGCGGGAGTGGTGCCGGGACCGGCCCAACCGCACAGGACTGGGTGGAGGGGGGGGGCGGCGGGTGGGAGGGAAGGCACTGGCCAAGTCAGCGGACAGACGGAGGCATGATACGTCCAGGAGTCCCTCCCCAGAGGGACTGCCGCTTTTGTTCCGACAGGAGGTTGAGAGCAGGTCGGAAGGAGAAATTTCAGAGGAAGAGGAGCTGGAACCCAGTCGTCCACAAGCACCGGTGGTAATTGGAACAGCAACGGAGCGAGGGGTGCCCGGTCGGCCCAGTAAGTCATGTGACAATTTAGCATTTACAGCTGTATTACAGAACTTAATGGGGGTTGTATCTGGTGGGGGGGGGGGGGGCTGCACATACCAACCGCGGGCAGGGAGCGGGCCTACAGTGGGGTCCGGCGGTCAGATACAGGAATTGCTAGAGGGCCTATGGGCGTTGGTGGGACGGATTGAAGAAGGAGGACAGTCGTCCGCAGGGGGGTCAGGTGAAGGCACCGTGGGTACAGCACAAGTAGCAGGGCCGGTCGCAGCAGCTACGGCAGTGCCACAGGACACCGTAGCAGGTGAAGTGGCAGAGAACGGAAAAAGGGGGGACAGAGGCGACTGTCAGAGCGGACATTGTGCGGTTGGCAGACGCTGCAAAATGTGAGGTGTATGTGTGCTTCGAGGGACCCCTAGGCGCTCACCTGAAGCAGGAAACGAGAGAGAAGATATGGAAGGGCGAGTATGTAGAGATTTTCTCCCTATTGCCCTTAGAAAAATTTAATCTGGACAGGGTAAAACCAGATGATACAAAGAAGGAGGACGAGGAGAAGCGGAGATACCGTTTGATTCCCAGGACGTTTGCCAATTGGCTGCAAGCGTTCGCCATTTTGGCAGGTGTAATAGGTGAAAAGAACCCCGAACACTGTTCGGCGTTATTTTGCTATATGGACGCTATTGGGGAGGCATATAGGGTATACGGGGGCACGGCATGGCTACGTTACGACGAGCAATTCAGGCAGCGCAGGGCGGTGCGTCCCGCACTGCGGTGGGATCACAAAGACATCAGTCTTTGGATGCGACTTATGGCATCGGCAAAAACGCCAGCACAGCCATTTCATGGGGGGGCCGGAGGTAGTAACTCCTCGGGATCGCCGGCCGGTAGGAAGTGGGGAGTCTGTTGGCAGTTTAACGAGGGATCATGTAAGTATGGGGGATCCTGAAAGTTTAAACATGAATGTTCCGGGTCAGGGGGGGCGCATACGCATGCCAAGTGTTTCAAAAAAGGAAAACGGGGCGGAGAGGCTGGTAACAAAAGGGATGACTCCGGTGATGGGGGAAAGGATGCTTCCTTTTCTAAATAGATACCCAGACAGGGCGGCGGCGTTGTTACTAGAGGAAGGTTTTAAGCACGGTTTTCATATTCCGTGCACATTAACAGTCGTCCCTCCTATCGCCAATAATTTGAGATCGGCATTGCAGCACCCGGCAGTGGTATCCGAAAAATTGGCCAAGGAGGTGGCTTTGGGTAGGATGGCGGGGCCATTTGAGGTGAAATCAATAGAAGATTTAGTAGTATCCCCGTTGGGGGTGGTCCCTAAGAAAGAACCAAACAAATTTCGTTTGATTCATCATCTATCGTTTCCCAAAGGGGGATCGGTAAATGATTTCATTGACCCAGAAACCTGTACGGTTTCGTACACGTCTTTTGACGCGGCTGTACGCTGGGTGTGACGTTATGGAAAAGGGGCATTGATGGCTAAATCGGAAGTGGAGTCGGCGTTTAGACTTCTCCCGGTTCACCCGGCCAGTTTCAGGTTGCTGGGTTGCCATTGGGAGGAACAGTTTTATGTGGATATGTGTTTGCCCATGGGCTGTTCTATATCATGTGCACTGTTTGAAACATTTAGCTCCTTTTTAGAATGTTTGGTCAGGGACGTTGCGGGTATTGAATCCGTCATCCATTATTTGGATGACTTTCTCTGCGTGGGCCCTCCTTCTTCCAATGTGTGTGCGATACTGTTGTCCACGTTGCAACACATTGCGGAGAGATTTCGGGTGCCTCTGGCAGCTGATAAGACGGAGGGTCCACGGACAGAGCTGAGCTTCTTAGGTATAGTTATTGATTCCATGAAAATGGAATGCAGGTTACCTGAAGAGAAGCTCAGGGATTTACAAAAGGAGATCAGGGAGATGCATGGGTGCAAGAAAGTGCAGCTGCGTACGTTGCAATCCCTGTTAGGAAAATTGAATTTTGCATGCAGGATTATTCCCATGGGGCGAATATTTTGCCGTCGGATGTCTTCAGCTACGGCTGGGGTGAAGGCTCCCACGCATTACATTAGGCTGCGGAAGAAACATAGGGATGACCTGCAGGTATGGTATCAATTTTTAGCAGAGTTTAACGGAAGGTCGGTGTGGATGTCTGGTCCGGTAAGTAACTTCGACGTGGAGTTGGTGACAGACGCTGCAGGATCTACCGGGTATGGGGCGTACTTCCAAGGACGGTGGAGTGCGGAACCGTGGCCACGGGCTTGGGTAGAGGCTGGGTTTTTACGTAACCTGGTGCTCCTTGAACTCTTTCCGGTAGTACTAGCGATGGAACTGTGGAGCGAGTCATGTCGAAATTTGAAATTACGTTTGAATTGTGACAACATGGGGGTAGTGCAGGTCCTCAATAGCATGTCGGCGGCTTCGCCACCTGTCATTCGGCTGATGCGACAGTTGGTGTTGCGCTGCTTGCGATTGAATGTGTTTTTATATGCTGTACATATCCCGGGGGTGGAGAATACACTGGCTGACTCTTTGTCTCGGTTCCAGTGGGACAAATTCAGGGCTCTGGCGCCAGAGGCACAGAAGGTGGGAGTTCCTTGCCCCGCCTGGATATGGGATTTGGCACTAGAATAGCGGCAGGATGGATACAGAAGTCGGTGAGTACGTCCACATGGGCAGGGTACCAGAAGGTGTGGAGAGAGTGGGGAGAACTGATGCAAGAAGCAGGTGTGGGTGAGTATGGGTCGTCAGGTCGCCTGTTGGTGCTATATTTGGTATCCAGGAACATGGAAAGGGGGCAACCGGTATCGGCTATTGAGAAGAAAATGGCGGCTTTGGCCTTTTTGTTCAAATTACAAAAGAAAGTAGATTGGACAAAGGATTTTTGGGTGAAACAGGCCATTAAGGGTTACAGGAAAGAAAACAGGACTAAGGACACGAGACGGCCGATTACATTCAAAAACTTATTGGATTTGGGGATAAAGTTGGGATCGGTTTGCAGGGATAGTTATGAGCGTTTATTGTTTACAACCGCTTTTTCACTGGCGTTTTTTGGGGCATTTCGTATAGGGGAATTGGTCAGCCCAGCAAAAGGAAGGGCGGGCGGTTTATTGCGGGGGGATGTAGTGGTCCTGGAGGACAGGGTGTCCGTGCGGTTGCGGAAGTCCAAAACGGACCAAAAAGGTGTGGGGGTACAGATATCGCTGTATGCAGTAGAAGGTTGTGCAATGTGCCCAGTAAAAACGGTAAGGGATTTTGCGGGCATAAGGCCGGGAGGGGATGGCTCCTTTTTGGTACACGAGGAGGGAGCTAATTTGTCCAGGTTCCAGTTTGTTGCTGTTTTGCGTAAGTGTTTAAAGGGGTTGGGGATGGATAGTTCCGCCTACGCCTCACACTCCTTCCGCATCGGGGCGGCCACTGAGGCCGCTAGGTACGGGCTGGATGAGTTGGATGTGTGACGGATGGGGAGATGGGAGTCCAGGCGATTCCGCACCTATATTCGGCCTCAGTTAGTGTGGGAAGGAAAAAATTTAAAAAAAAAAAAAAAAGGTGGGGTGTTAAGATGTTGTTGTTGTGCATATCTGCCTACAAAGGGGTAACCTGGTCAAGGGTCCTGGGGGTGCAAGTCCTTTACACTATGTTTGTCATTTCAGACGCAGTGCTCCCACGCCTTATCTGGATTCTCGGACACTCGTATGTGTGTTGGGGCGCACGGAGAGGGGACGCGAGACCAGGTGGGAGGCAGTTGGGGATTTCAAGAAGGGAGGCAACCATAAGATGGTTGGGTAAACCGGGAATGATGTGGGGCAGGGTAGTCCCAGAGGCTGAGAGGTTTGCGTGGTTGGACAGGCCGCCAGCAGTGCTTGTCGTCCATGCTGGGGGGAACGATCTGGGGGTCCGCACGGTCAGGGATCTGATCGCGGACATTAAAAATGATTGGATTTATCTGCGAACGAAATTCCCAGACACGTTGTTAGTCTGGTCGGACATAGTGGCAAGGACAACATGGCGTACGGCCAGGTCCGTTTACCGGATCAACAAAGCCAGAATTAGGGTGAATAAGGTGGTTGGGAGGTTTGTGACATGGCATGGGGGGTTGGTGGTACGTCATAAAGAACTAGAGAAGAATGTGGGCCTCTATTTGAGGAGGGACGGGGTCCAGTTAACGGATGTGGGCATCGACCTGTGGTCGTTGGGTCTGCAGGAGGGTATTCAGTCGGCCCTGTGGGTGTGGAGGTGCCTGCAAGGATGAGGTGTCAACCTTTTAGGCTATGGCGTGTTTGTTCGTTGGTCAGTGACGGAGCAGTTATGTAGGTGGTAAGTGTGTGTGGGGGGCTCATCATTAGATGGCCCCTCCGGTTTGTGGGGGGCTCATCATTAGATGGCCCCTCCGGTTTGTTGGGGGGCTCATCAGTAGATAGCCCCTCCTGGTAGTACATCGAATTATATATTTGATGATTACTCGTGCACTGCGGGATAGGTGTTTGTCTCCGGGCGGCACAGATGGAGGCCAGTTGGTTATGTTTTATCCCGCAGTGCCCCCCCCCCGGTGGTGTTAGATATATATACAGTTACAGTAGTTATATATATATGTTTTATAGTACTTAGCTCCGTCACTGACCAATGTGACCAATGTGATTGTTTACAGTTCTTGAAGTTTGTTTACTGTTTATGTGTCGATATGTTATTTATCACTATGGTTATTTATATGTGTTTTCGGTTATTGGAGTTATGTTTTAATAAAAGGCTGTTGCGGCCATTTACTCCATAAAAGAAGGTGTGGTCTATTATTTAATTTAAAGTAAGGGGAAGTATTTGGCTGTATCAGCTGGTGGGTAATATCTAGGCTACACTAGTCATGTTTTGGGAAATTGATGTAGCACCTTTAAAACCACTTCTATCCAATGTTAATTTGTATTAGAATATTTAAGGGATGCGGTGCTAAAAAAGTACTCCTTTCACCCGCTTATATACATTTTCAACATATTGGATTAAACTTTACAAAAGATTACAGACTGAGCGGGAAAGGTATTTTTAATAACAATAAATTACAATACAGCTTGTGTATCAATTATATACTGTATGCTGTATGCTGTATTATTTTTTTACATATTTATTTACAATAGTGGGATTACTCTTTAAAGATTTTTCAGTTTGACCCATTACAGTTGAATATCTCGATTTAGGTGAACGTCCTGTCTCGGTGGGTCCCTGTCTTTGTGGTGAGCTGACAAACAGGCCAATTGGGCTTGAATAAAAATATTATAACCCGTGAAAATCCTGTGTCTAGTGTCCCACCTTTTAAAAGTGTCACATTTGCATCCCACAAAAAGTTAAGGATCCAGTCCTGAGGTGAAATATTAGCCCTCTGAGCCACTCAGGGGTCCCTAACAGCCTTCACGTGGTAAGGGGTGGTACAAATGGTAACTGCTTATACACAGTGCATTAGCAAAAATAAATGTAATTCAAGTAAAACTAGCCTACTTTATCATCAAGAGTAACGATCAGACCCTTATAGTATGCTTGCTTTCTTAGTAAATTCTAATGACTGGTAGTAGTCATTCCATTTACTGTGGTTTTAGTAAAAAAAAATTCCCCTGCAAAGACTTTAGCAGATTTAGCAAATACTTTTTAGGTTAATTTGCTAAATGTTAAAATAAACAACATTTGATAACTATAAATTGTGAAGGAAAATATGTGAAAAATGCTCTATGAACTCCGAGTTCTGTCTCCTTAGTGACTCATGGACAGAAATAATCAGCAGAAATATTTTTCATACCAACCCAGCTTTCCTGTGTCACTTTCCACTGTATTGAGAAGACACCAGACTTCACGGAGGAAAGATTGTTAAGTACATCTGTTCTTCCTGCCTTATAACAAAGCTGATACAATGTATCTAATCTCTGTCTTAAGCTCTTGAGCTTCACAGGTGGATAGAACTGGATCCACCCATTCATAATGAAGACATAAAATATAAACAGCTACCAGCTTGCTCACTGGAAAGGAATTCATCAGGTGTGGGCCACTGCTTTAGCTTGTATATCATAGAAACAAGTTTACATTAAAAGAATTGTCCTCTGCAGCAGTGGCGGCTGGTGCTGTATATTTTGGACAGCAAACAAGACATCCCGCCACCCCTCCTCCCCATCAGTCAGCCCCGCACTTACACTGACACCCTCAGTCGGCCCTGCACTTACCCCATCTAGATCACGGGCAGCTTTGGCTCCTTAATGCGTCTCCTCCTCATCTGCGTCTTGGACTTCACGGCAGACATGGCGGATTTCACGGCGGCCAATACGATCGCTTCCCCTCTTGGCCAATTGGATCTTACCCACTTCCTGATTGGCCAAGAGAATTAGGAAGACCATAGCGAATCCTAATACGCTATTGTCACACAACTGGGTTGGCTCAGGGCGCAGTGCTCTGCCTCAAGCCCACCCTTTTTTAAAGCCAGTTAGGGCCTCTGGCTCTAATCACGTGCTTCTAAAAAAAAAAAAAAAAAAAAAATGAGGGGCCGAACGTTTGGATTAGGGGGCGGTGCCCCTGCGCCCCTAATGGATGGGCCGCCACTGCTCTGCAGTATTATAAACATTTGCAAAGCCTATATATCCTAGAAACAAAAAAAGTGTGTACTGTGGTAAAATAATCAGATCATTTGCTATCATATGGGGTGCTCCAGCCATGGCAAAATAAAGGAAATTGGCGTACCAAGAAACAAAGTCCATACTACACTTAAACTGAGCTTTTACTCCTCCCTCCCATGCTCCAGCCATGGTCATACTAATCGTTAGGCACACAGAGGCCATTGCCTAGGGCAGGGGTCTCCAAACTTTCTAAACAGAGGACCAGTTTGCTGTTCTTCAGACTTTAGAGGGGCCTTTGGGAGTAGATATTGTCCTGATGTCAGTGGGAGGAAAAAATGCATCTTTGGTATTAGGGGGAGGAATAGTGCCCCATCATTGGGGTCCAGCGTGTCTGGACCCCACAGGGCAAGGACCACGCCATACCACAGATGGACACCAGTGGCAAAAAGCACCCTGAGGCGATTCAGTTTGCATAGGTAGCGCTATACAAGTCATTCATTCATTGGTGTCAATGGGAGAAATAGTGTCCCATTGTTTATGTTAGTAGTAGGAATATTGACAATTGGTGGTGTCAGTGGGAGAAATAGTGTCTTGTATCAGTGGAAGGATAAGTCCCCCAAGGGCTGGATAAAGACAAGCAAGGGGCCAGTTTCGAGACCACTGGCCTAGGGCATTAAGGTGAGTGCAGCAGCAAAATGACAATAGAAAGTTTTAGTTTTGGTTTTTTTTTTAGCTTTCCTGAGTACACTTTTGGATGAACCCAGTAACAGAGCTGTGGTGAGGGACAACAATATCATGCTCAAGACATAGTGGTGGAGGGGTGCTGGATAGGGATGGGCCGAACACCCCCTGGTTCAGTTCGCACCAGAACATACCGAACAGGCAAAAAATTTGGCAGAACACACGAACACTGCTAAAGTCTATGGAACATGAATAATTAAAAGTGATAGTTTTAAAGGCTTATATGCAAGTGTTTGTCATTAAAAAAAAAAGTTTTAAAAACTGACGTTTTTTTCGGGAGCAGTGATTTTAATAATGCTTTAAGTGAAACAATATAAGTGAAATATTCCTTTAAATTTCGTACCTGGGGGGTGTCTAAAGTATGCCTGTAAAGTGGTGCATTTTTCCCGTGTTTAGAACAGTCCCTGCACAAAATTACATTTCTAAAGGAAAAAAAGTAATTTCAAAGTACTAGTGGCTATAATGAATAGTCAGTCCCGGCAATACAGATAAAAGTCATTGAAAAAAACTGAATGGGATCCCCCACAGTCCATTACTAGGCCCTTCAGGTCTGGTATGGATATTAAGGGGAACCCTGCGCCAATTTTTTTTACAAAATGGCGTAAGGGTCCCCCTCAAAATCCATACCAGACCCGAATCTGGTATGGATTTTAAGGGGAATCCCGCGCCAAAAAAAAGAAATGGCATGGGGGTCCCCCCAAAAATCCATACCAGACCCTTATCTGAGCACAACCTGGCAGGCCGCAGGAAAAAGAGGGGGGGAGAGGGCATTGATATATGTCCCCTGGGGCAGGACCCGGGTCCCCAAACACCTTTTATGACAATAACTTGCACTTTTGATTTTTCATGTTAATGTCCCATAGACTTTAACAGTGTTCCAAATTTTCCCCAAACACTGCATATTGTTCGGTGTTCGCAGAACATCCGAACAACCAAAGTTCGGCCCGAACTTATACTCGGGCTGAACCGTTCGCCCATCCCTAGTGCTGGACACAGATTTTTAAAAGTTATCAAAATGTGGACAAAATTGATACCTGAGTTCAATTGTCTTGTGTTTGGCAGCTGACAAAAAAAAACGGGACCCCCACAGGAGAGGTTGTTTACCTGAATCAAGAAATCCAATTGTAACATGTTAAAGGGGGTACTGAATGAAAAATCCTTAAAATGGATGTAAACCCATTTTTTTTTTTTTTTTTATGTTATAATGTAGAGAATACGATTTCCTTTAATTTTAGCCCAGTCTTGCCACACAGATTTACTCGAGCCCTGAGCAATCCTCTTTTATTGTTCAGTTAGAGAAATCTTGTCAAAGTCTTGAAAACTTTGTCAAAAACGCCCCCTTGCTGTGAGTGACAGGTGATTTACATATCATGCACTAGCCTGAGACAGGTTATCATCAGATCACTGGATGTTCTACTCTGCCCAGCTCTGACTACATACATGTCCCCTAAATCACTTGTCTGTCTATAGTCTGCTGACTGTTCACTGCATCCCATGATGAGAAACATCCAGTCAAAACACAGTAAAGCTGGGAGAGCTGGAGGGGAGGGGGATGTGAATTGTGAACTTTTTACACAGGATGTGCCTGTCTCAGGCTAGTGCATGAGATATGTAAATCAGCTGTTACTCACAGCAAGGGGGCGTTTTTGCCAAAGTTTTCAAGACTTTGTCAAGATTTCTCTAACTGAACAATAAAAGAGGATTGCTCAGGCCTCGAGTAAATCTGTGTGGCAAGACTGGGCTTAAATGAAAGGAAATCCTATTCTCTACATCATGACATCAAACAAAAAAAAAAAATTTGGGTTTACATCCACTTTAAGAGTCTAAAGTCTTTATTGTTCAACTTCTTACAACAAGCAGGGCAAAAGACATGGGCGAAATTGCTGAATACAGTAATACAATAATACTCCTAATCAAACTGATCTTCACGCAGGGGATGTTATAAATAACAATAAATGCTGGTGTGGCAGAAGTGGAATATTTTTGAGGATTTTTCATATGGTGCTCCCTGTGACCAATTGCAACAATGACATGCTGTCAGGTACACAGGAGTGCCATAGTCCCCGGAGTTCAGAGCTGCAGTGCACTTTTGTGACCTGTTATACAGTACATTGTATGTTATACATATGCATATACTGTATGTGAAAAACTAAAGTGATCTGGTTGTATGCCTTAAAGGTGTTGAGAGTATTTAGTTCCAGGATACACGTGGTTTTAGCTTTGTTCTATTTCATTAAATTGAAACCTAACTTTATCTGAGTATCAGAAACTGAAAATGCAGTTTCATTAATTTATAATATTTAAAGAAAACTTCCCCATCCATCCATGTCTCCATGCTTTATTTGGTTGAGAAATCACTTTAAAAAACACCCAACTAGCATTTCTAGCCGTGGCCACCATCTTGAATAAGGGCAGATGATTCATGTAGCATTTGCTTCCTGGTATCCATCTGCCTTTAGCACAGGCAGAAGGGTGTGCTTATGTGAGAAAGTCCCTCCTTTCTTCCTCCAGATGAAAGCCTACTGGGAAGTATGACATCATTTTGGCCTAGGTCAGAAACCAGGAAACAACCAAAGAAATGGTAAAATAAAGTTTAAAACAAGTACATATAATATATATTCCTACCTATTTGTTACTGCTAGTAACATAAGGATTACAAATAGTTTATGTTGATTAAGAGAGTAAAATTCTGCTATAATACTGTGACGGAACGTCCCTACACTCCTCTTGAGTGTATTTGTCATATATAACTTCCTTCCAGTCTGGATACGGGTATCAGATATTCCAACCGCTCCCAAGCACCAAACGAGGCGACACTTGCTTAGTTGCTCAAACATGGACTCAAGATTTATTACAAAGATGACATTTATATACAGTAGAAGAGGAGATCCCCCCTCCTGCTCATATTATTCTAACAATACACTTGTAACAACTTAACATAAACTAATTAGCTAATTCCTTTAAGCAGCCGATGTGACTCAGGATTTCACTACAGGCCAGACTTGTGGTCACCGAGCTAAACACAGTTGATTATAAATTAACATAATTACCACCACAAGACATCTCATCACAATAGCAGGAGACCACCAGTAACAGACGGAGCGTCTCCTGCATTGTGCAGAGGACAATGGGATCAACTAACTCAATTAACATCTAGCATCAGAGTGTATGTCCCAACAGCATGAGACACACACATTATATATATATATACATATATACAGCATTGAATGTTCTCCTTCACCCTGTGCCCCTTAAAATCCAGGGCCCATGATCGGTGGGCAGGAGGCTCGTAGTTAGTCCTCTCAAAAAGCCCGTGTCCCGGTTAGGTCTGTCACATTTCTCCCCTTTCGGCAGGAGACTAACACAGGAGGAGACCCCAGACGGGTTGACTCCGAAGTTAGTCCATAGTTCCAGTCCTCTAATGCCTGTACCCACACAGTACCCCAAACAAATTGTTTCAAACAGAGTACTCACCCAGCCAACCTCTGCCTCTCTCATAGAACATATCCGCCGCTGGGGAGAGGCCTGGACTGGCCCTTCTCCCTGGAGTCTTTTCAGCCGCTGGAGAGAAGACAGGGTGGCTGGGCTCACTCCATCATACTGTTGGGGATCTGGGCCGACCGCCCAGCATCCATGGAGTATACAAGTGGGGACTGAAGTCCCATCCACCGATATCAGCTCAAGCTGCCGTTGTGAAGTGCAGATTGCATCCTCTCCTTGGGTCCTGAGCTGCTGCTCGGGAGTGACCACCACCTCCTCACCCTGGGCCTCCAGAACTGCCACAAGTGTGGGGCAGAGGTCTTGGACCCTCTGTCCGGTTGCCAGCACTTTAGCTGGGTTGGTGTCATCATTCTGGGGCGCCGTCTGCTGCTGGACAGTGTGACCGATCGCCCCAGCTTCTTGAAGCTGTAGAGACACTGTAGGTGCTAGGCAGAGGCCAGCGGTGCTCTGCCCTGTTGCCAGTGATTCAGCTGGGAGTAGCAGCTTCACTACATCAGCTTGTCGCCGGAGAGAGGGGCCAACTGCCCCGGCTTCCTGGAACTCCACAGATACTGCTGTTGGTGCTGGGCAGAGCTCAATGAAGTTTGGCCCTAATACCAGCTCTTCTGATGGAGGCTCATCAGGTTGTTTTTTCTCAGCAGAAAAGTCTATCAAATCCCCTGTCTCTGTAACTGGTGTCTGGGGATAAAGATTCACCATCTCCTGTCCATGGAACCCAGAAGATGCTATCAGTGCTGAGCAGAGGTTGGCAGAGCTCTGGCCGGTTGTCAGCACTTCAGTTTCTGGGGTGGCAATTTCCAGATTTTCCACTGCCGATTCTCTGGCATGCTGCTGGACAGGCACATTCCTCCATCCAAGATCATCCCATGCAGAAACAGGATCATCAAGGTCAGTCAGCACTTGCTGCATCCGCCATAAGACCTCCGCATCCATAGCTGCAGGGGCAGGTTGGCAAAGCACACTGTTACTCTGCCACATTGCCGACTCTTCAGCCAGACCAGAGTTGTCCACTGGTATTTCCTGATAGTCCCAGGCAAAGGGAGCCCAGCCCTGGCGCTGAGCAGAGTCTAGCAGCCGTCTGTAGGCGATCTCCAGCTCCCATTCCTGATCGGCCAGAAACTCCAAATCTTCCAGTGCCCAGTGCACTTCCAAGACGTTCAGTAGCCCTTTTCTGAAATCCATGATTTCATCCAACCGCCACTCCAAATCACTCCCAAAGTTAGAATCCCCTGTCAGCTTCACATACAACAGTCCCAGGCCGCCGTAGCTTAAGCCTTCCGTTGGGCTGTTATCTGCTATCCAAGGGCATGCTTGGGATACATGCCACCGGAGGGCTCTGTAACTCTCATCCAGCTTCATCTCTGCCCAGACCAGCCTGCTTAATTCAGCTGTCTGCTCCTTGTGCGGTTTCTCTCCCAAAAACAGCACCCGCAATCCATACTGCGACCAGTACCTTTCCTGGTTGGAGGGGAGAACTTTTCCCTGGTGACGCTGCTCACGGGCTAGCGCTTCCTTCCAGAGTTCACAGCGGATAGCATCAAACCATCCCAGCAGGACCTGCTCTGATACTGGTCCTCTGTGCTGTAGCTGCATCTCTCGCAACCTCCTCCTGAATTCCTCTTCCATGGCGGCTGGTATCTGTACCTCTCCTCCTCTCCTGCTATCCGGACCTTGGATCCAGGTGGAGGTTTGGATGTCCCAGACTGCAGGAAGCACAATCCCACTGCTTGCCAACAATGTGACGGAACGTCCCTACACTCCTCTTGAGTGTATTTGTCATATATAACTTCCTTCCAGTCTGGATACGGGTATCAGATATTCCAACCGCTCCCAAGCACCAAACGAGGCGACACTTGCTTAGTTGCTCAAACATGGACTCAAGATTTATTACAAAGATGACATTTATATACAGTAGAAGAGGAGATCCCCCCTCCTGCTCATATTATTCTAACAATACACTTGTAACAACTTAACATAAACTAATTAGCTAATTCCTTTAAGCAGCCGATGTGACTCAGGATTTCACTACAGGCCAGACTTGTGGTCACCGAGCTAAACACAGTTGATTATAAATTAACATAATTACCACCACAAGACATCTCATCACAATAGCAGGAGACCACCAGTAACAGACGGAGCGTCTCCTGCATTGTGCAGAGGACAATGGGATCAACTAACTCAATTAACATCTAGCATCAGAGTGTATGTCCCAACAGCATGAGACACACACATTATATATATATATACATATATACAGCATTGAATGTTCTCCTTCACCCTGTGCCCCTTAAAATCCAGGGCCCATGATCGGTGGGCAGGAGGCTCGTAGTTAGTCCTCTCAAAAAGCCCGTGTCCCGGTTAGGTCTGTCACAAATACTAATCATTTTAATGGTCAGGGGTGTGGTATAAATAATAGTTTAGGTATTGTGAATATCTTCCAAGAAGAGTGGAAAGTCATTGTCTTTTTTACTCATTAGCAATAAGTGTCTGAACAAAGTCTTTTATTGCAAGATTATCAAGTATTATTTTTACAAAATTAGAAAATTTCAAGAGATTGAAATTGTCTTTTGATATTACATTAACATGTCCAAGTTTTAATGAGATTTTAGTGAATGTGTTAAATTATGACTCACTTCTTTCAGGTGTAGTAGTCTTATCGCAATAATATACAACTACAGATATTAGCAGAAAATACATACACATATGCACAAACTGCAGAACTCCTTCTACAAAAATAGGCTCTGGAAATCTTTTTAAGCCAAGTTAAGCCGGCTGTATAAATTCGGCCAGTACAGCAAGGACTGGCCAAATTTTGATAAATCTATGGGCAGGCTGGTTGTACACAAGTCAATCGGTTGACTTGTGTACAACCAGCCTTTAATGTTTTTCCTGAACGATCAGTGCCGCCATTTATAGCTGGAAACACTGATAATTGTACTCTGACTGTACTCTGACAGTGGAGAAGTCTTCCCGCTGCCAGAATACAATATCACAGCAGGAGGGATTACCCCATCTACTTTGAATGATGCCACTTTCACAGAGGTAGGCCATCTTCCATGCAGCCATATGTGTCTGTGTTGTGCTGGAAGTACACTCAATTGCCCACCTCCACCACTGCACTACCAAGAACTTCTCCTGGTGTCGCACTAACAGTTGGAATCTGGGAGGGCTACCAATTCTTCCTTTGATAATAAAAAAAGACACGAATCATACATTAACATTTACCACTGCACATGATGCCAGGGATGGGTCCTGAAAGGCAGATATACACTATATTACCAAAAGTATTGGGGCACCTGCCTTTACATGCATATTAACTTTAATGGCTAGTCTTACTCTGTAGGGTTCAATATTGAGTTGGCCCACCCTTTGCAGGCTATAACAGCTTCAACTCTTCTGGGAAGGCTGTCCACAATGTTTAGGAGTGTGTCTATGGGAATGTTTCACCATTCTTCCAGAAGCACATTTGTGAGGTCAGGCACTGGTGTTGGATGAGAAGGCCTGGCTTGCAGTCTCCGCTGTAATTCATCCCAACAATGTTCTATTGGGTTGAGTTCAGGACTTTGTGCAGACCAGTCAAGTTCCTTCATGCCAAACTCGCTCATCCATGTCTTTATGGACCTTGCTTTGTGCACTGGTGTGCAGTCATGTTGGAAAAGGAAGGGGCCATCCCCAAAGTGTTCCCACAAGGTTGGGAGTATGACATTGTCCACAATGTCTTGGTACGCTAATGCCTTAAGTGTTCCCTTCACTGGAACTAAGGGGCCAAGTCCAACCCCTGAAAAACAACCCCACACCATAATCCCGCCTCCGCCAAATGTTTTCAAATAGTGCACAAAGCAAGGTCCATAAAGACATGAATGAGCGAGTTTGGGGTGAAGGAACTTGACCTCAACCTTAATAGAACACCTTTAGGATGAATTAGAGCAGAGACTTTGAGCCAGGCCTTCTCTTCCACATCAGTGCCTGACCACATAAATGCCTTTCTGGAAGAATGGTAAACATTCCAAAGGGCACATTCCTAAACCTTGTGGACTGCCTTCCCAGAAGAGTTGAAGCTGTTATAGCTGCAAAGGGTGGGCCAACTCAATATTGCACCCTATGGATTTAGACTGGGATGCCATTAAAGTTCATGTGCGTGTAAAGGCAGGCAAGAGTAAAAGCAACTGACTTACCGCTTTCCCAGGATTGTTAATAACCAAAAAAAAAAATACATTTACATCAAGCAGAGGGCCATTTCAAGAGGACTACAAGCTAAAAATCCTTTAAATTACAGGTATGGGTATTAAAGCCATACATTGCAAAAATCCTGGAATAGATTTTTTTGCTGTTAGAAGTAACTTACATAAAGCAGCACCCCAAAATGTTCTCTACTACTTTTTTTAAAGTAGTTTTATCAACATTTGTCACGGTCACACCCGAGTACTAAAACTGCTCATCATACCTGTGCAACGCCTAGGTTGAAAACTTCCCTGGAAACCTGCCCATCTTCTGCCTCCTCCTAGCCAGCGCCCTAACGCTCCTCTTTCTCCACCTAATATTAATGGAATCGACCAGCACTGGGTCCACATGGCTTGGAAGTCTGGGCTCTTTCCAAAGTTTTGGCCTGAACAGTACCCTTTTTATCAGCTGCTTTTGCCTGCAAACATTAAAGCAAATGTTTTGCTATGGAGTTTGTTTTCTTTTAAACCATGAATGCACCCCGAGCACATAAAAAATTACTTTTCAGATGGCTCAGGAACCTTACCAGTTCATAGTTATCTAAGAGAACTTTTATACATGGGTTTACAATTATAGTGGTAAAAATTGCTAAAAATGCTGTTATTGGTAATATTTTTTTGTTTATTTTAAGAATTATTAAAAAAAAAAAAAAAGGCATTCAAAATAAAAGAGACAGGGCAAAATGTTTTAACCTGAATAGGGCTTAACTTCAGAGACATGTGATAGGAGTTTGCAGCTAAGACACACTTCCAAAAAGTATTCCCAAAATTCCCAGTGAGTGGACAACACATTTTTTAACTGAATAGACCTCAAATTAGGAAATCCATGGCAGCTGTTTAGAATACATTTTTATAGTTTTGCAGTTAAGATTCAGCCACTAAAGAATATTATTCCCAGTTAGAAGGCAACAGGCTTTAAGACCAAATAGGCCGCAAAGACAGAAGGCAGGTATTTTATTGCAAGCGACAGAAGGAGATCATGCTTGCAGCAACTGAATTCAAATCTGAGCAGCATTACAACTTTAAAAACTATTTTGCGGCATCTACAGTGGTGTGTTGAAGTCTCTTTTGAGTCAATGCTGTCTGGAGTCAGGTAAAAGCGCTTCTTTCTGACAAGTCCTTCTGCTGCCTTAAAGGCCTGCTTGGACATCACACTTGCAGCAGGACAGCACAGTATCTCCAGAGTATATTGGGAAAGTTCCAGCATTTCTAAGCTACAGAAAAATATCCATGCATATGTGAATCCATTTGATTAATGTACAGATATACAGTATATATAGTACTACCCTATAGCTCCCAACTATCCCTGATTTCGAGGAACTGTCCCTGATTTGAAACAATGTCCCTCTGTCCCTCTTTCCTCCTCATTTGTCCCTCATTTTGGTATGATCTATATGGTTGTATAATAAATGCACTATTTATCTTTCAAAAAGTGTTTCTCAATGCTAAACCTTTCATCCAATTTCTAAATTGCTGCATTTGTAAATGTCAAAAGCCAATATAAAGGACAATATAAGCACTTGTGGGTTTAAATAATATTTTTTTGTATATTTCTCCTTTAAGGGGGCACATGGCAGGGGGTGTGTCCTATGCCTACATACTTTTTCTAATAGCTGTCCCTCATTCCCATCTTAAAAAGTTGTGAGGTATGATATCCTGAAGTAACCACTGGAAATTGCCTAGGTTCTTTTTCACAGAAATTGCCCCACAGCCAGGCACAGGTTCACAGTCACTCTTTGGTTCAATAACAAGTCCAGGGGTGTTCTTTTTGGGGGACGTACCCGTACGTGCTTTTGCCTGCCCGTGCCATTCTGTAGACGTATATCTACATGAGGCGGTCGGGAAGCGGTTAAATAACAAACATATCATACTTACCTCTACTGTGCAGTTAGTTTTGCACAGAGTGGCCCGATCCTCGACTTCTGGGGTCCCCCAACAGCTCTCTCTGCTCCTCCCCACATCAGAAAACCTCCTAGGAGAAGCGCTCCCGAGTCCAGCATTTGCATCCATAGACACAGAATGCTGGACTTGGCCCCACCCCCCAGTGCCCGCATCATTGGATTTGACTGACAGCAGCGAGAGCCAATGGCTGCGCTGCTATCAATCTATCCAATCAAGAGCCGAGATCCTGGCCAGAGAGGGTTTGCGCGTCTCCGGCGTGGGAGCGAACGGGCTCAGGTGAGTAAAACGGGGGGGGGGGGGGGTCTGTGGGGCTGGTCAGTGTCAGAAGTTTTTTCACCTTAATGCATAGAATGCATTAAGGTGAAAAAAAAAACACTAGGGTTTACAACCCCTTTAAGTACTTACCTACTAAAGAAATGCAGATTTTTACATGTATATGAAAAGTATCAGAATTGGCTTGGGCAGCATGTGGATAAGTATGGTAACAGGAAATTCTAGTCTTTTCCATCCTAATCAACCATTTTTTTAACATACCTTTCATGGTTCTATTGAACGGTTCTACCAGCCCATTCGTTTGGGGATGGTACAATGAGGTGTGTAGGTCATTTTCAAAAACTGACACAGCTCAACAATACCCCTACAGGAAAACATGTGGTACAGCTCTTTCACCATAACCTTGGAGCAGTGTTTGCCAACCAGTGGTCTGTGGACCACTGATGGCCCATGAGAAAATTTTGGTGGTCTCAAGGGCTTCGGAAACAAATCAACAGTATGCCGGATGTATACCGCCCAATGTTGTTTCCAGTGTTGTTCTCAGTGTGTGCTGACAGTCAATACTCTCAACGCACATTGATACCTGATGCCTCCTCTGTAGTTCTGACTCCTGTGAACTCAGAGGGAGGCACCGGGAGTAGTGCAGAGAGCGGGAGGTTAAGAAGGAGGAGACTTCCAATGGCAGCACTGAACACAGACTATGGGAGGGAGCATGGAATTCTAGCACATGTCTGGATAAGGAGGTGAGATCTAATGATGAGTCAGTGCAAAGTAGAAGTGTGATGCAGAGTGTGTGTGCGTGTGGGGGGCAGAGAGCTGGAGCATTGGGTGTATAAGGCATGTCAAATTCATGTTTGTGGTCCGTGGGTTTGAAAATTGTGAGTTTAGTAGTTCATGAGGTACGAAAGTGACCACTGCCTTGGAGGACATATTTTTATTGCTTCTATCCAGGTGATATATTCTGGAAATACTAATACTATGACAGTGGCCCAACCATCCATGGCAACCCTCTAAAAATACAGTTTTGTAAATATTGGGCCAGAAAAAACACTGCTAAATTGGCTTGTTTTTGCTACCTCCAAATAGCAACTATACTATGGGCACTGCCCATATCCAAACACCACTTTGTAAGGGAAACAGGCTCAAATGGTATTGGCAGCAGTAATCTATGCACAAGATAGAAACACCCAGGAACATTCCAAGAAGGTTTGTCCTGCACTTTTATCCAGCAAGGCACCAACATAGATTTGATACAGCCTTGATTTGTACAGAAAGTTAATAGCATAAAGCAAACAAAACATCGACTTGTCCGAGACTCTAACTAAACTCATGTCATTTTTTTACTAAACCGGTGCCCCCTAATGGGTTATGCAAAACAAACAGGCATCTCTTTTACTTTTTAGCATTCTGTCAGTAGTCAGTCTTTTCACCCAGCAGATAACATGAGAAAGAGCCCTGAGCATCACTCAGCTCCAATATAAAAAGCAATTAAAAACAATGGCGGTGACATCTTTTCCAAAACTGGAATACAAATGTAGATACAGCTGGTGAGTAAAATCCCTAGTAACGTATCAGTATTACTTGAAGTACATGAACACTTTATCACATTGGTTAGAAAAACTATGATGTATCAGATCTGGTGTGACACAAGTAAGAATACATTATTTTTTTCAGAACATACACTGTTTTTCAATCAAGCACATAATCCCAAAAATAAAAAAAAGGTCTGTGCTCAGTACACGGATGAGGCAGGCATTGGGAATGCTGAACCAATGTATAGAGTAGGGTTACTGCACATATAAAATATGTCTGTGACCTATTACAGGATTGCCTGCCATAGATGTAGCAATGACTCTTAAGAAGACTGCACTGCTATACAGCTATAGTGATCAATCATAAATAATGCTTTGATTGATGGAGGAGTTCTGTGAAGGAAAAAGTAATGCAATTGGTTTTCACCATTTTGACAGGGGAGTCAATGATTCTGGTGCTTAATTTATGTATAGTAATAAAAAAAAAAAAAAAAAAAAACGACAGCAATATGATGCCAAAATGTAAATGCCATTTTTTAACCTATACAAATTATTTGACAAACTTAATGAGGTCATTTACTAAAGGAGAAGAAATTGTTCACTTAGTGTTTAGATGATCAACATACACAGGCCCGGGTAATTTATTCCAACAATAATCTTCCTAGAAGCAGGGCCATATTAAGAACATCATGGGCCTGGTGCTGAGGATTTTGGTGGGGCCTTTTATAAACAATAAATAAATAAATTAAAATGCAAACAATTTTTGGTTATAACAAATTAAATTAAAGCGAGAGAGGGAGGATGAGAGAGAGAGAAAGGGGATGAAAGAGGTGTGAGGGGTAAGGGAGGGAGGATGAGAGTAAAGGGGGGGGGGTGAGAGAAAGAGGATGCACATGAGCATGCGTGGGAATAACATCAACGCAGCCCGGCCAAGGCAAGTGACCGAAGGCACAGAACCCCGGAAGGAAGACAGGGTGAAGATGGAAGTGCCCGGGACCCGCCGGATTGATCACAGCACAGCACTGGAGGGCTCAGTCTGACAATTTAAGTGTATCCTAATGTGCTAATATGCTGTGCATACTTGTACATTATGGCATAACCTACCTCAGGGCCTCTAAAAGTAGTAATGTTAGAAAGATTTTCTACTGCTTTAATATCACAGGAGCCTCTTATGGGGCCCCCTACTGACCCTGTGGCCCTTGGGCAGTGCCTAAGTGCATAGTTGCCAACATTTCAAAAATATTTTCAGGGACACTTTTTTTTACAAGTGCTATATTTAGAGTAGCTGACATCCCCTATGTTCCTCTATACATCACAATAGTAATTGCAAAATTAAATAAGTACTAATAATGGGCAGAACAAATATGAGGATTGAGATTTCCTTTAGTTGAACTAACAAAAGTATGCCCATTCTAGAGCTGGTAACATTGAGTATAATTTTCAAGAACTGTTTTTGTGGGTAAGAGGCATAGGGTAGGAGTATGAATGGTATAAAATTGGGAAGTATGTGCAGGTGAGGGAGAGGAATGTGGAGGGTCAAACAGTGGGCACTATGTACATGAGAGGAGTGTGGAGGGCATGGCAAAAGGCACTATGTACAGGAGAGGAGGGTGAAGGGTATGACAGTGGGCAGTATGCACAGCAGAGGAGTGTGGAGGGTATGTCAGTGGGCAGTATGTACTGATGTACAGGAGAGGAGTGGGGGGAGTATGACAGAGGGTAGTTTGTACCGGAGAGGAGTGTGGAGGTTATGTCAGTGAGCAATATATACAGGAAAGGAGTGTGGAGGGTATGACAGTGGGCACTATGTACAGGAGAGAAGTGTGGAGAGTAGGACAGTAAGCAGTAATTAAAGGAGAGGAGTGTGGAGGGTATGACGTTGGGCACTATGTATAGGAGAGGAGTATGGAGGGTATGACAGTGAGTAGTATGTACAGGAGAGGAGTGTGGAGGGTATGACAGTGGGCACTATGAATAGGAAAGAAATGTGGAGGGTATGACAGTAGGCACTATGTACAGTAGAGGAGTGTGTAGGGTATACCAGTGGGCAGTATGTACAGGAGAGGAGTGTGGGGGGTATGACAGAGGGTAGTTTGTACCAGAGAGGAGTGTGGAGGGTATGACAGTGGGCAGTATGTACAGGAGAGGAGTGTGAAGGGTATGACAGTGGGCAGTATGTACAGGAGAGGAGTCTGGGGGGTATGACAGAGGGTAGTATGTACCGGAGAGGAGTGTGGAGGGTATGACAGTGGGCACTATGTACAGGAGAGGAGTGTGGAGGGTATGACAGTGAGCACTTTGTACAGGAGAGAAGTGTGGAGAGTAGGACAGTAAGCAGTAATTACAGGAGAGGAGTGTGGAGGGTATGACAGTGAGTAGTATGTACAGGAGAGGAGTGTGGAGGGTATGACAGTGTAGGAGAGAAGGGATGTATAGGAGAGAAGTGTTGGGGTATGACAGTGGGCACTATGTATAGGAGAGGAGTGTGGAGGGTATGACAGTGAACAGTATGTACAGGAGAGGAGTGTGGAGGGTATGACGGTGGGCACTATGTATAAGAGAGGAGTGTGGAGGGTATGACGGTGGGCACTGTGTATAGGAGAGGAGTGTGGAGGGTATGACAGTGAGCAGTATGTACAGAAGAGGAGTGAGGAGGGTACGACAGTGGGCACTATGTAAAGGAGAGAAGTGTATGACAGCGAGCACTATGTACAGGAGAGGAGTGTGTAGGATATGACAGTGGGCGCTATGTATAGGAGAGAAGTGTGGAGGGTATGACAGTGAGCAGTATGTACAGGAGAGAAGTGTGGAGAGTATGACAGTGGGCACTATGTATAGGACAGGAGCATGAAGTAATCTGGGAATGAAAAATTTAAAGGTTTGTGGAAGGATGTTTAGGGACTGCGTAGTGGTTAAGTGGGCCATACATGGATTGAAATGACACCAATTAATCAGAGACCAGCCATAGTCAATCTATGTATGGGCTAGCTGGTTTTACACAAGTCAACCTATTAACCGACTTGAGTACAACCAGCCTGTCAGGTTTTCCCCAAAACAATCAGTGCTGCCAGCTATAGTTAGCAACACTAATCATTGTATTCACTGGCAGAACACAATAACAATGCAGGAGTGATTCCCCCGTCCACAGGTCAGCAGGTGAGAGGGTGTGTGGGGACAGGCTGGAGAGTGATACTAACCAGTGCCTACCCAGCCACTGACTAGTATCAGAGCCAGATAGACACAGGTTACATATGCCGCGATCAGTAGAGCGAGAGCAATAATTCTAGCACTAGACCTCTGTAACTCTAAACATGTAACCTGCAAAAATGTACACAAAAAAAATCATGCTAACTTTAGTGTTTTTTTTTGATGAATGAAACCCGTTTCTTTCCAAAAAAAACGTTTGAAAAATTGCTGCGCAAATATCGTGTAACATAAAAGTTGCAAAGACCACCATTTTATTCCATAGGGTGTCTTCTAAAACAACATATATAATGCTTGAGGGTTCTGAGTAATTTTCTAGCAAAAAAAATGATGATTTTCCATGTAGGAGAGAAGCGTCAGAATTGGCCTGGGTGGCGAGGGGTATATTATCATAAGTAATATACAAATAATTATTATAAGCACTGTGAGCTCATCCTCTCAGTCTGCTGCAGAGTGTTTCAGCTTGTATTTAAAATGGCTGCTCTGTATGTAGCTTCTGACAGGCTGCGCAAGCAGCCCTGTATCTCCGGAACCATATATGAAAGCAGCCCCATTTTAACCAGTGCTGGAGTAGGTCTTTAGCTACCTATCCCCCAAATGTGGGGTCTCTGTGACTCCTGATCGCCGAGCTACAACAAGTCGATCTTTTATTTTTGGATTTTTTTTTTTTTTTTTTGGGGGGGATTTTTTTTTTTTTTTGGGCAAATGGGCCTATCTTGAGAAAGGGGCCTGGAGCTGCAGCTCCAATAGCCCCTATGTTAATCCGGCCCTGAGTATGGGGACCCCTAACCCCTCCTACCTGTCTTTATAATCAATACTGTGCCATATTGCCAAATATATACTTTTTCATCCTAGGTACGGTATATACTTGAGTATAGGCTGACCCGAATATAAGCCGAGGTACCTAATTTTACCACAAAAAAATGTAAAAACTTATTGACTCCAGTATAAGCCTAGGGTGAGAAATGCGCAGCTAATGTAAGTGGAAAAGAGGGTCAACAATGCCCATTTGCAGCCTCACTTTGCCCATTTGCAGCCTCACTTTGCCCATTTGCAGCCATAGGTCCCCCAAACTTCAAACTTGGTAGTTAAGGGTTTCTAGATGTCCCCTATCTGCAGCCATTTTGGGTTTCTGGAGCCAAAGGGTCCTGAAATAACATTGCTGCAGGTGGACACAGTTGACCGACTTTGGGGCCCCAAATCTTGGGGCCATTTGGTGCTAGGAACCCCAAATTTGGTATGCAAACTCAGTTGAACTAGCACTACAACATATCTAATGGGGTTCCTATTACCAAGTGGCCCCAAGATACGGGGCCCCAAAGTCGGTTTGGAAAATGTCAAGCACTTTTCTGCAGCAGAGAATGACATTTTCCGAACCGAATTTGGGGCCCCGTATCTCGGGACCACTTAGTTCTAGGAACCCCATCTTTGGATATGTTGTAGTGTTGGTTCCACTGGGTTCGCACACCAAATGGGGTTCCTAGCACCAAGAGGCCCCGAGATACAGGACCCCAAAGTCGGATTGGAAAATGTAATTCTCTGCTGCAGAAAAGTGCTTGACACCAGTATAAGCCGAGGGGGGCATTTTCAGCACAAAAAAAATGTGCTGAAAAACTCGGCTTATACTCGAGTATATATGGTACATTGTTACACACATCCACCCCTGAAGAGCGAGCTGGATCTCGCGAAACTAGTTGGGTAGTATGATGCCCGTGTACTATGACTACTATTATATTTATGTACCTATATATCTGGTTTATGTATCTTTTTTAAATTTGCAACTTTTGGTGTTATCTATGCTTGTAACAATTTTACTTGAATAAACCATATACTGTATTTAATATTGTCATGTTTACTGGCGGAAATGGTACCCACTTCATTTAAGTCCCAGGGTGAATCCTTTGTTTTACTATATGTTACAGGGATGAAGTGTTTTTACTGGGGACACCAGACCTTTCCCCTTTTCTGTCTGCCCTATATATCCCCTCGCTCCTCCCAGCAGCTGTTAATAAACGTTATGTAGGAGGTAAGTGGAGGAGCTGGGACAGCACAGATAGTAATTAGATACTCCCAGGAGAGAGAGGGCTATGATGTGCAAGAAAGAAGGGGCTAAGCTAGGAAATTGACACTTCCTACAGAAGCAAGCAAGTTCAAAGGCACGTTGAATTTAAACAATTGTTGCAAGTAAGCTACATTTTCTGTGCTTTACCTGCAAATTTTAAAGCTTGTGACAGGGTGTCTCCAAGTGGATTTTCACTGATTCCAACTGCAGCACCAAAATCATTTGTAGATTTTGTAGGCTGCATAAACATCTAAATGCTGATTACGAGTATATTTATTTTTGTTGCACATTGTGGAAATGTTAAAGCCAGTTTACCTGTATACAGGGGCGTAACTAGAAATCACAGGGCCCCATAGCAAAATGTTGTATGGGGCCCCCCCTGTAAACAGTCCGTCCCCACAAAAAAAAATTAACTGTGCAAAACAGATGACAGTCAGTCACCCACTCCCTTCCTACCTCTTGTCTAGACTTCAGAGCCTCCTCATGTGCCGAAAACGATGTCCCTTCACAGGCGCGCTCGAGCGCTCTGCCCCGCCCACTCTGCTCTGTGCTCCTGCCTCCTGCTGTATGCAGCTGCGTGTGTCGGGACACAGCCGGACTCGAGGGGCCCTGGGAGGCTTAACAGTAAACTTACATTCCTCATCCTCACCTGGACAATTTTTTTGTCGGTGGGCGGAATCTTATTAAAATTAGAGGGTGGACATTTGTTTGTAGGTGTGGCCTAGTGGGGAAAGAAAAATGCGGCGCACAAAGCGCGCCATTGTAAAGTATGGGCTTGGTTTAATCGTACTATTGGGTGTGGCTTAAAGGGGCGTGACTCAAAGGGTGTGGTTAGAGTCTGAGATGAACGAGGGATGGAGGGAGAAACAAAGAAAGAAAGAGAGAGGAAGGAAAAAAGAGGAATGAAGGGACAGCAGGCCCAGATCCTCCACCACAATAGAAATATGTGTATTCTAGTGTAAGTATATGTAAGTTAGCAATCAGATAAAGATATTCCAAACACCTGGTGTTGGCGCTTCAATCATCCCGGCACCATGATTGTTATGGTGTCAGGGTGATTAAAGCGCATTATTTCTATTATTACATTGTAATATAAAATAAAATACTTCAACTCACCATAATGCAGAATCAGAATCAGTGGAAGCCCTGAGTGTGTCATTTGCCACGTCGCCTGCCACCAGATGCCATCAGGTGTCCCCAGCAAAGTGCTTCCTTACATCTCAGGTGTCCCCAGCGGAGTGCTTCCTTACTTCTCAGGTGTCACTGTCCCCAGCCAGCGGAGTGCTTCCTTACCTCTCAGGTGTCACTGTCCCCAGCCAGCGGAGTGCTTCCTTACTTCTCAGGTGTCACTGTCCCCAGCCAGCGGAGTGCTTCCTTACTTCTCAGGTGTCACTGTCCCCAGCCAGCGGAGTGCTTCCTTACCTCTCAGGTGTCACTGTCCCCAGCCAGCAGAGTGCCTCCTTACATCTCAGGTGTCACTGTCCCCAGCCAGCGGAGTGCTTCCTTACTTCTCAGGTGTCACTGTCCCCAGCCAGCGGAGTGCCTCCTTACATCTCAGGTGTCACTGTCCCCAGCCAGCGGAGTGCCTCCTTACATCTCAGGTGTCACTGTCCCCAGCCAGCGGAGTGCTTCCTTACTTCTCAGGTGTCACTGTCCCCAGCCAGCGGAGTGCCTCCTTACATCTCAGGTGTCACTGTCCCCAGCCAGCGGAGTGCTTCCTTACTTCTCAGGTGTCACTGTCCCCAGCCAGCGGAGTGCTTCCTTACTTCTCAGGTGTCACTGTCCCCAGCCAGCGGAGTGCTTCCTTACTTCTCAGGTGTCACTGTCCCCAGCCAGCGGAGTGCCTCCTTAAATCTCAGGTTCCCCCCCCCCCCTTCCAATTGGAGCCCTCCTAAATCTCTTTCTCTCTCTCTAATATATATATATATTTTTTAGAGGCGGGGCTGGCCGGCTACAATAGAAATTTAGCTGCAGCACCGCCCACCCCCACCCCTTTCCACAGCAGGTTACAGATGACAGACAGACCGGGGCGGGGTGTGGGCGGAGCCACAGCTCTATTTCTATTATAGCCACTCGGCAGGCTCCCCTCACTAGTCTCTTAACTCTGGTCTTCAGGAAAATGGCGGCCGGCGGAGACAATATCTCCGCCGGCCGCGGACCTCTAGCGGCGGTGGCGGTGGGCAGCGAAAAAGCTAAATTGTAATGGTAAATAGGACGGTAGTTCCGCCACTGCGCTGTATATGTAAAGCATTTATACCGTCTGTCTATCTATCTATATCCCGCTGCACACTAACTACCATTCTGTGTGTGTTTCCATGCATTTTTACAAACATATTATAACAATCTCCATAACGCATGCCTATACACGTCCGCACATCACACAAATTTAAACCAGAACAATTTAAAACAATGGCTAGCCTGCGTATATGGTTTACATGTATTAAAAATGTGTTATTAAAATGCATGGAGGTCATAAATTATAACAGCTATTTCTTGGTATAAAATATACAGTATCTGTTTATCTCAGATAAAAGTAACAAAGACATGAAGCAAGGGGTCTAAACACCTGATATAATTTTTGATACATGTGGTGATATGCACTACAAAGGACAGGTATGACATTTTAGATTAAGAAATAAGAGTTACCTTTTAGTGGTTAGACCTGCAAAGTGAATAAAGTGTGTACCATTCTTTGCATATAGATTCGTTTTTATATTCACATCTAAGAGGTTTGCTATGGAATAATGGATTAACGCACTCTAACTGTAACAAACAGAACTATCATACAAAGCAATCAGGCCTCTTTGGTTTCTGCAATGCATTAGAGAAGACAGCCTGCATAAATGGCCTGCAATGAATAATTATATATGTACTGTGTGTGTGTGTGTGTATATATATATATATTTATGTATGTATGAATGTATATATATATATATATATATATATAGATAGATAGATAGATAGATAGATATATACACACTGAGCAAAATTATAAACGCAATACTTTTGTATAATGAGCTGAACTCAAAGATCTATGACTTTTTCTATGTACACAAAAGGCCTATTTCTCTCAAATATTATCCACAAATCTGTCTAAAGCTGTGTTAGAACCCTTTCACACTGAGCCGCCACCGGCGTTAGCGGTAAAGTGGCGCTATTTTATCGTCGTTTTAGCGGCGCTGTTCAGCTACTAGCAGGGCAGTTTTAACCCCCGCTAGTTGCCAAAAAGGGGTCAAATCCACCTGCAAAATGCCGCCTCAGCTGCGTTTTGTCGGCGGTATAACAGCACTGCCCCATTGATTTCAATGGGGAGCAGCGGTGGAGGAGCGGTGAGTTCACCACTCCAAAGAAGCTGCTGGCAGGACTTTTTCTGATGCCCTGCCAGCGCACCGCTCCAGTGTGAAAGCCATTGGAGGGCTTTCACACTGGAGTGAATGGAGCTTCTTTTTTCAGATGCTATTTTTAGCGCTGTAGCACCTGAAAAATGCCTCCAGTGTGAAAGTGAGCACTCTGCCGAGATAATCCATCCACCTCACAGGTGTGGCATATAAAGATGCTGATTAGACAGCATTATTATTGCACAGGTGTGCCTTAGGCTGGCCACAATAAAAGGCCACTCTAAAAAGTGCAGTTTTACTGTATGGGGGAGGGGGGTCAGGGGGGTTTGAAAACCAGTCAGTATCTGGTGTGACCACCATTCACCTCACGCAGTGCAGCACATCTCCTTCGCATAGAGTTGATCAGGTTGTTAATTGTGGCCTGTGGAATGTTGGTCCATTCCTCTTCAATGGCTGTGCGAAGTTGCTGGATATTGGCAGGAACTGGAACACGCCGTTGTATTTCCCCAGATCCAGAGCATCCCAAACATGCTCAATGGGTGACATGTCCGGTGAGTATGCTGGCCAGGCAAGAACTGGGATGTTTTCAGCTTCCAAGAATTGTGTACAGATCCTTGCAACATGAGACGTGCATTATCATGCTTCAACATGAGGTGATGGTCGTGGATGAATGACACAACAATGGGCCTCAGGATCTCGTCATGGTATCTCTGTGCATTGAAAATGCATCAATAAAATGCACCTGTGTTGGTTGTCCATAGCATACGCATGTCCATACCATAACCCCACCGCCACCGCGGGCCAATCGATCCACAACGTTGACACCAGCAAACCACTGACCCACACAACGCCATACACGCTGTCTGCCATCTGCCCTGTACAGTGAAAACCGGGATTCATCTGTGAAAAAAACACCTCTCCAAAGTGCCAGACGCCATCGAATGAGAGCATTTGCCCACTCGGTTACGATGACGAACTGCAGTCCGGTCGAGACCCCGATGAGGACGACGAGCATGCAGATGAGCTTCCCTGAGATGGTTTCTGACAGTTTGTGCAGAAATTCTTTGGTTATGCAAACCAACTGTTGCAGCAGCTGTCCGGGTGGCTGGTCTCAGACGATCTTGTAGGTGAAGATGCTGGATGTGGAGGTCCTGGGATGGTGTGGTTACATGTGGTCTGCGGTTGTGTGAGTCTGGTTGGATGTACTGCCAAATTCTCTGAAACGCCTTTGGAGACGGCTTATGGTAGAGAAATGAGCATTCAATTTAAGGGTAACAGCTCTGGTGGACATTCCTGCAGTCAGCATGCCAATTGCACACTCCCTCCCAACATTTGACATCTGTGGCATTGTGCTGTGCGATAAAACTGCACATTTTAGAGTGGCCTTTTATTGTGGCCAGCCTAATGCACACCTGTGCAATAATCATGCTGTCTAATCAGCATCTTGATATGCCACACCTGTGAGGTGGATGGATTATCTCGTCAAGACCAAGCAAAATTCACCTTGACAAATGATAACGGTCCATTCACTCCTATATGAGTGGAATAAATAGGTCCTTATAGTTTGCCTTTAAAAGCATATTAAACTGCAACACACAGCTGTGAATCAGCCACAGAAAGAACCACATTTGTACTTCAAATGCATTTTCATGTAGTACAATGAATGTGTTTACTGCAGGAAAATAGACAAGTGTGCATAGGCCCCTTAGGTTAGTGTCACACTTGCAATCTTGCCACAAGTGAGAATTTTCCAGTGACCCTCACTTCCATAAACCCTTAAAAATGTAAGTTACCAGAGAGAGTAACCCTCGCTTATCCAGCTGGCAACTGAGAGACTAATGCAAGCAGGTGCATGTTCTACTGTGTCCTTTATGGTGATCAGTAGCAGCCCATCCATATAGGGAGCAGGGGCGCTGCCCCCCTAATCCATGCGCCTGGCCCTTTATCTACATGCAGGGCGCCGGATGCATATATTCCATTGGGGTTTGTTTTTTTTAGAAGCATGTGATTACAGCCAGAGGCTCTAATTGGCTTTAAAAAAGGGTAGGCTCAGGCACTGCGCCCTGAGCCCACCCAGTTGTGGGACAATAGCGAATTGATATTTGCTATTGTCTTCCTGATTCTCCTCTTGGTCAATCAGGAAGCAGGTGCTGAGACCCGATTGGTGGAGAGGAGAAGTAATCTTATTGGCCGCCTAGGAGGAGACGCAGGGGAAGCCGCCCCGAAGCTGAGGAGAAGACACAGAGTGAAGCCACTGCCCATGACATAGATGGGGTAAGTGCGGGTGATCCGACCGGGGGGGTTGCAGCATGGCTGATCCCCCCCCCAAAATATAGCACCAGCCACCACTGATGGTGATTCTGCCTTTGGGGAGTTCTAGTCAGTGCCAGTATTAAATGTGTAACACTAGCCTTAACCACTTGCCAACCAGCCGCCGCAGTTATACTTCTGGAAGCTGGCTCGACTGCGCAAATTGCCGTACTGATATGTCGATTTGTGCATGAGGCTTTGTGGGCGGGCGCACTGCCGGAGGTGCATGTGCTGATTGGCTAGCGGGGGAAACAATCAGCGGGTCCGGCGGTCTCTATGCCTGCCGGCCAGCCACGATTGTTCACCGGAGAGGCAGAACGGGAATCTGACGAATGTAAACAAGGCATATGTCAGTTCTGACAGTGGATGCCACTGAGATCTTGTCTTTCTGCTATGCAGGAAGACTGATCTCTGTATCATCCCAGGCAGCCCATCCCCCATACAGTTAGTAAACACACCCAGTGAACACAGTTAACCCCTTGATCGCCCCTGATGTTAACCCCTTCTCTGCCAGTGTCATTAGTATAATGTCAGTGCATATTTTTAGCACTAATCACTATAATAATGCCACTGGTTCCCAAAAAGTGTCAACAATGTCAGTTAGGTGTCCGATCTGTCCGCTGAAATGTCACAGTCCCACAAAAAAAAAAATCACTAATAACCGCCATTACTAGTAAAAAATAAATAAATAATAAAAATACCACAAATCAATCCCCAATTTTGTAGACGCTATAACTTTTGCGCAAACCAATCAATATACGCTTATTATTTTTTTTTTTTTTTTTTTTTTAACAAAAATATGTAGCAGAATACATATTGGCCTAAATTGATGAAGAAATTTTATTTACATTTTTTTATTATTGGGTATGTTTTATAGCAGAAAGTAATAAATATTTGTTTTTTTTTTTTTTTTTTTTCAAAATTGACAAATTTTTTGTTTATAGCAAAAAAAAAAAAAAAACTGCAGAGGTGATCAAATACCACCAAAAGAAAGCTCTATTTGTGGGAAAAAAAGGACACAATTGTATTTGGGTACAACGTCGCACGCAATTGTCAGCTAAAATAACGCAGTGCTTTTTATAAGGCAGAATTTTATAAAACCTATAAAGAACAGCTATCACCATTTATGCTTCAAGTATTTAACTCTATTTCTCTTAATAACCAATTTCCAAAACAGTCCTTGGAATCGCATATTACTCTGATTCCAAAACCAGATAAGGACCCAACACTATGCTCTAGCTATCGACCGATATCTCTGATCGGGGTAGATATAAAAATCTATGCCAAACTGGTAGCGCTCCGCCTTCAGCCTCTCCTCCCTGGCCTAGTACATACAGACCAGGTAGGATTTGTTCAAGAAAGAGAAGCACGTGATAACACGATCAAAACTATTCTCCTAATGAATCACGTTAAAACAGCTAAAATACCAGTATGCCTTTTCTCAGTCGATGCAGAAAAGGCATTTGACCGGGTAGGTTGGCCTTTCTTGAAACACGCATTAATACAAATAGGTATGGGGGCAAATCTATTCAATAAAATTATGGCGCTTTATACTAATCCAGCGGCCAGGATAAAAATTAACGGATCACTGACATCGAGTGTTAGTATACAAAATGGCACACGCCAGGGATGCCCACTTTCCCCCTTACTTTATGTTTTAGTGATGGAGTATTTGGCAACAGCAATTAGACAGAACCCATCCATAACAGGCATAAATATTATGGAAAAGGAAGTAAAGTTAGCTCTATTTGCTGATGATCTACTACTCTATGTTACTAACCCTCATATTTCATTGCCTTCTATAATGTCTGAATTTCAGCGCTTTGGAACCTTGAGTAACTTTAAAGTAAATATACAGAAATCAGAAATCCTTAATGTATCATTGACATCACAGCAAATTATAGATATAAGAAACAATTTTTCGCTAAAAATCTGTTCAGAAGCGCTGAAATATCTAGGTATTAAGATTCCTTCAGACCCAATCAATCTCTATATAATGAACTATATCCCTCTCTTGCAACGTACCTTACTAGATTTGAAAAAATATGATGCTAAGCAACACTCATGGTTTGGGAGGATCAATATATTAAAAATGGATATAATACCGCGCTTCTTATACCTTTTTCAAACCATCCCTGTGCCTATCCCCAGATCTTTTTTTTCAAATTTACAAACAGCATTTGTAAAATTTATCTGGGGATACAAGAAACCTAGATTACGCAAGAAATTACTATTAACCCCAAAGAATAAAGGAGGAGTAGGTGCACCTGATCTGTATTATTATTATGCTTCGGCAGTCTTGACTAGACTAGTGAACTGGTTCCACCACTCGAAAATAAAACAATGGGTAGAAATAGAACAGGGTTTAAACCAACTAGACCTCAAGGCGATACCTTGGTTGAACCTATCCACCAGAGATATCGGTCGAGGGCTACAAAAAAAAAAAAAATATGCCCCCCCTTACATCTCACCTATTAAAAATCTGGGCAAAAACAGTTATACAGCTAGAATTGTCCTCCTATATTGGACCAATGACCCCGCTTTTTGACAATCCTAACTTCCCACCGGCAGTAAACCGTACACATTTTTTAACTTGGAACAAAGAGTCCCATTTAAGAATGGGTCAAACCCTTTGCCAAGGAAGAGTCCCCTCCTTACAAAACCTATTCCCCACGCAACAACCATCAGGCATACAAAGGATGGAATACTGGCAACTAATGTCCTTTTGGTTATCTATTTCACCTAATAGATCTCTATACAGAGAGCCAACCCAGGTCGAAAGTCTTTTGTTACAAGATTCTAAACCAAAACACGTTCTTTCTAAGATATACAAGATGCTTACCACAAAATACTATTCGGAGCCACCAGAATTTATAAACAACTGGGTACAGGAGATTAATGCCCCAATCAAGGCGGAAGATTGGGAGAAGGCGTTTAATCTAGTCTATTGTTCATCAATAGCAATTAAAGCACAGGAAACTAGTTATAAAATCCTTTCAAGGTGGTATTGGACCCCAGCGACCCTACAGCGTATATACCCAGATAGATCAGATAAATGTTGGCGTTGCCACACAGATAGGGGCTCATTGCTCCATATCTGGTGGGAATGCCCCCAAATACATAATTTCTGGGAAAAAATCATACAAATGTATACTACAATCACAGGGGAGGTAATACCCAACACTCCTCAAATTACCCTTCTCTCTATTCTACCAGGTACATATAAAAACATAAAAGAAAGTCTTCTTTGCCAATGGTTGACAGCAGCAAGATTGGTTATACCAAGGCACTGGCGTTCAACTCAGTCTCCATCAATAATGGAATGGGCTACAGAAATGGACAATATAGAAAGATTAGAAAAACTTTTGGCATATGAGATTGGCAACCAGGAGGAATGGATGCGGATATGGGCCCCTTGGAGGATGTATAGAGAAATATAGTTAAATTAGATAATAACGAAGGCAAGAAATCAATAATATGGATCACAGTAACAATAGTCAGAGCTCCGACACTGGGTAAGAGAGGGGGGACGGGGGAGGAGGGGGAGGGGGATTGTTAAGTTATAAATCTGTCTTTTTCCTTTTTTTTTTTTTTTTTTTTTTTTTTTTTTTTGTTCTGTTGTTTTTCTGTTTTTTTGTTTGTTTGTTGAGGTAATAGTAATTGTGTGCAAAGACATTTACATAAGCCATGTTGGATTAAATAAGTGACTTAAACTTGTGTGCAACCATGTATCTGTCTAAAAATGTTCTAGTTTGTATAATTAATGAATAATAAAATAAGATTGATATAAAATAACGCAGTGCTGCATCACAAAAAATGGCCTGGTCAGGAAGGGGGGTAAATCTTTCCAGTCCTTAAGTGGTTAAATTACATCCATTGGTGCTCCATTATGTTTCATTTTATGATTATTGCTAAAAACTATTTGGATGAATGCTAGGTACACCACTGGCTACATCAATACCCATAAATGCAGGAAAACATATGCCATTAAACCGCACTACACGGTGCAAAAGTGAGTATCACAATTTTATTCCAGTATGTTTATGCCAATGCTCCATCAGGACCATCGTCTGAATAAAGACCGATGCATGTCTCAAAACTTGACTACAGGAATGAAACATTGGGGTTCATTTACTAAAGGAAAATCAACTGTGTACTTTCTAAGTGTAGTTGCACTAATTTTCCCCAGAGCTTAGTAAATGTAGTAATAGTGTTTTTTGTTTATTTATATTGCTTGTTTCCATACAAAGTGAAGTGCACAACCTATTATACTTTAGTAAATCAAACCCAAAATCTATCCTAGCAGTGCACCCCCCACGCCCTGCACTGGAGGGGTTACATGCTCATTCAGGGCAGGGGTGCAGAAATATGCTGACTGAACATTCAAAGTAGATGGGTGGAAAATAATTGGCCAAAAAGTGCCTACATCCAATCAGATGAAACTGCTGCTCAGGTATTTTCAGGGCTGGCTTGGGAGACAGTGGGAGATTTGTCCATCTGCACTGTGTATATTTGTTTATGTCTATATACAGTATTTTCACTTTATAGAGTCGATTTACTAAAGAAAAATAGGCTGTCCCTATCAAAAACTTCTAGTCAGCACTCAGGAAGACTGGAAAATGGGGATTTTACATGTGCCAACACAATAACGACTACTTAAAATTATTACAACTTTATTTATACATTAAAATACACCTAAAAATTGTATCCATAGAATCACCATATCAAATGAATAATACACATCATGTAAGACTTGGTGGATCAATGCGCTTCGCATTTTCTTGCATCCTCAGGGTCCACTTGCTTATGTAGTCTTAAGATATGTCTGACAACATAAAATCTAAATGAAGAACTAATAGATTCTAGGGTGGAAGGTAACGTGATGCAATAGAACCCAACCAAATAGCGAAGGGTTTGGTAATCACAGCACCTAAATAATAATACCGGACAGGGACAACTTCCAGCACTCAAATTCACTTATATGGACGCCATTTTCTCTATAGGAGATTGGAGATTGTTGTGATGCCAGCAGATTCGGATGCCAGATTAGCACGTTGGGGAATCGCCTTTATAATTGAATTTGAGTGCTGGGAGGTGGCTTGCTCCCCTTGGCTATTTTTGATGAGAGCGATTACACTGCCTCATACACAACGACTTGCAATGCCCAGAGAGTTTAAAGTGTTAAATTTCCAAATTTAGTAAATGAGCACCTACGTCCCCTTGTAATAGAAGAAAGGAGAAAACCCCTATTGGGGGATGTATGGGACTTTCTGGGTGCTCATCAACAACAAATGTAATTAAAAAAGTTATTTTATTTTTACACATTCACAAAGAAAAAAAGTATACAGTGATACATTTCTTCCATACAGAAATTCCACACTTTCTGTTCTGCATGTTTCACCTTACGGCTTCCTCAGGAACATGCGTGGATTAGGGATGAGCCGAACACCCCCCCGTTCGGCTCGCACCAGAACCCGCGAACGGACCTAAAGTTCAATGAACTTTAGGTCTTTTTGAATTGAATTACTGAAATAAATGAACTTTTTAAAGAGATTCTATTTTTTTGAGATGCTCCTGTAATAGCTGTCTCTGCAGATTAGTCTGTCAGTGTTGTTTGTCGTGGATGGGGGATTTCTCGTACTGTGTATGGCCAGCTTGCTATGATCATAGTATATAGTATACTAGTAGTGATCCTGGTCTGTGATGTGAACTGGACATGTGTGGCCCTTATGGTACAATAGGTAATCAGTATGGTGATCATTGCTATCCTTCCCAGCCTTAGCTCCTTGTTGTGCATATTAATAAGTTGGGATGGCAGATCACACTATTTGCACTCCAATCTCTGACAATATGTGACATATAACAAATATCATAGGAATATCCACAATAAATGCATGCTGTGTGTTCCTAGCTGTCCATCAGAAATAAGAAGTGGGATCCTGCCTATAGAGCGCAGAAAATGACCAGCCGTGTATTGATAGAGGCAATGTACATTGGGAGACTCATTGATGACAATTCTATTGTAATGTGTTCCAGCTTTTTTTGTGCAATCCATTTTTGTTGCAGTGTCTTCCTTTTGGCTGTATCTTTGGCGCCACCTGGTGTGTGTGAGCGGACATGGCGGCTCCGGTGATTGGCGGTGACATAGAAGACGTAGAGGAGCGGAGTGTTCCTATTCCGTGCACACAGCACCCAGCGCTCTAAGTAGACGGTCCCCGTACAAGTCAGTGGCCGGCAGCTGAATGCCAGCACGTCGGAGACATGCACAGGCATCAGGAAGAGCTGCAGGGCTGACACAAGGCTAAAGAAACTTTTCCCACACAGCTGGACTTCCCACCGATCAGAAGATGTCCGCTTTGAGGAGGAAATTTGGAGAGGAGTACCACGTTGTCACCACCACTGTGGGAGGTGGCTTCTTCCCTTCTGTTAAAAGGAAAAGGCAGAGGTTTGTAGACAAGAACGGTCGGTGCAATGTCCAGCATGGGAACCTAGGAGGAGAGAGCAGCAGATACTTGTCCGACCTCTTCACCACCTTGGTGGACCTGAAATGGAGATGGAATCTGCTGATCTTCACCCTCACCTATACTGTGGCTTGGTTGGTGATGGCCTCAATGTGGTGGATCATTGCCTACATCCGAGGGGATCTAAACAGGGCTCATGATGACAGCTACACCCCTTGTGTGGTCAATGTCTACAACTTCCCCTCTGCCTTCCTCTTCTTCATAGAGACAGAGGCCACCATTGGCTATGGCTTCAGGTATATCACTGAGAAGTGTCCTGAAGGCATCATCCTCTTCTTGTTCCAATCTCTGCTGGGCTCCATTGTGGATGCTTTCCTCATAGGTTGCATGTTCATCAAGATGTCCCAACCCAAGAAGAGAGCCGAGACCCTCATGTTCAGCCAGAATGCGGTCATCTCCCAGCGCGATGGCAAGTTGTGTCTGATGTTCAGAGTGGGCAACCTCAGGAACAGTCATATGGTGTCTGCACAGATCAGGTGCAAGCTCATCAAGGTAAGGAGGAACACTCTATGGTCAGGGGAATGTCCTTTTATTATTCCCAGGCAGTGGCGTAGCATGGGTCAAGTAATTTGCACCCCTAACCCATTGACTTTTAGAGTCCCTTCCACTAGTACAGTATTAACCGCTTCAATACAGGGCTTTTAAACACCCTTCCTTACCAGAGCACTTTTTGCGATTCGGCACTGCGTCGCTTTAACTAACAATTGCGCGGTCGTGCGACGTTACACCCAAACAAAATTGACGTCCTTTTTTTCCCACAAATAGAGCTTTCTTTTGGTGGTATTTGATCGCCCCTGCGGTTTTTATTTTTTGCGCTATGAACAAAAGAAGAGCGACAATTTTGAAAAAAAAAAACACAATATTTTTTACTTTTTGCTATAATAAATATCCCATTTTTTTAAAAAAAAACTATTTTTTTCCTCAGTTTAGGCCGATACGTATTCTTCTACATATTTTTGGTAAAAAAAATCGCAATAAGCGTATATTGATCGGTTTGCGCAAAAGTTATAGCGTCTACAAAATAGGGGATAGATTTATTGAATTTTTTTTTATTTATTTTTTACTAGTAATGGCGGGGATCTGCGATTTTTTTTTCGTGACTGCGACATTGCGGCGGACACTTCGGACACTTTTGACACATTTTTGGAACCATTCACATTTACACAGCGATCGTTGCTATAAAATTGCAGTGATTACTGTGTAAATGTGACAGGCAGGGAAGGGGTTAACACTAGAGGGCGCTGGAGGGGTTAATGTGTTCCCTAATAGACGTGATTCTAACTGTAGGGGGAGGGGACTTAAGGGGAGGAGACCGATCATGTGTTCCTCCGTACTGGGATCACATGATCGGTCTCCTCTGCACTGACAGGACGTGGAGCTGTGTGTTTACACACACAGCTCCACGTTCCCACCCGGTCCCGTTGTTTTAACGGGCAATCGCGGGTGCCCGGCGGACATCGCGGCCGCCGGGCACTCGCACGGGTCCCGAGCGATGCCGCGGGCGCGCGCGCACGCGCCGCCGGCGGCGCGCGCGCGCCCCCCAGGCGGCCGGGAATCCGAGGACGTCATATGACGCCCACCCAGGATGGTAGATCCACCTTGTGGGCGTCATATGACGGCGGGCGGTGTTGAAGTGGTTAAACCCCGTACTCCCTAAACCAGAGTCACTGCGGTCAGCTAGGGCAGGCTGACCCCACACAAGTGTTCCCAGGGTACCGCTAATATCATTATTTGATGAAACTAATGTGTTCTAGAAGGTGCAAGGATCACCTAGGGAGAATGGATCAATTTAAAGATGAACTCCAGGTAAAACAAAAATCTTGTAGTGAGGCTGCCTCACCGAGCAAGGGTTAAAGCGTTTGTGAAGGTTCGGATTTTTATTTATTTATAACAAACATGCCTTACAATGGTTTTGTAAGGAGCAGTCCCGATCCCCCTCTTCTTGGGTCCTCCGCCGTTGCTCCTGGCCCCTACCCCTTTTCGATTGCCCCCAGAGCAAGCAGCTTGTGCATGCTTGCTCCTTAGCCGCCTTTGTGTGTCTATGAGAAACACATAGCGCTGCTTGCTCCTTCCCCCACTCCCTCCTTACTGGCTGTAATTGACAATAGCTCCCACAGCTGTGTCTCAACCAATAAGGAGAGAGAGACCAAGTACAGCCAAGGCTCCTGTGCACATTCCTGGATCGAGAAGGGGCTCAGGTTAGTATAAGGGGAGGAAGCTGCACACTGAAGGTTTTTTACCTTTATGCAAAGTATGCATGAAGGTAAAAACCTTCAGCCTTTTGAACCACTTTAAATAATGGGTTAGGTGTAGGGACTGTAAAAATAACTTTTATGTAGCAGGTCCTCCAGGCTGTAAAAAAAGGAACCCACAGACTCTTCTCCTCCATGCTCCAGCAGTCACAGATCCTCTGACATCATTACGTTCAATGTAGGGACCGTAGCATTGCACTGGATGTGAGGACATCAAAAAAACATTCACAAACACTCCAGGCTGTAAGAACGACGCCAGGTTCTTTTTCCTCTACAGTCCAGCGGTCGCAGGTCCCCGGATGTCATAGTACAGCGCGGTATTAGTAGCACTGCATTGGACATAAGGACACAAAGAATTTACAAGTACTCAAGGTTTTCTCCATTATGCTCCAGCAGTTGCAAGTTCTCAGACATCATCATGGACAATGCAGGGACCATAGCCTTTCATGCTGTAAGACTAATGCCTCTCTCTGTAAGACTAACTGCCTCAGGCTCTTCTCCCCTACACTCAGTTTCCAGTCCTCTGACATCATTGGACATGAGGACGCTGAGAGAAGGCTCACCCTCCATACTATCCAGAGGTCCCAGGTCCTCTGATGTAACAAAAAATGGAATTTGCAGTGCCACACCACTGCTAAGAGGTCCAGACACAACTTTATTACAATAAAGGTTAAGACCCAAAGACAAATGTGAGGTTCCTGTATATTGATTGTTACTTAAAGGAGTCCAGCCCCCCACCCAAAAATTCAAAGTCAGCAGCTATAAATACTGTAGCTGCTGACTTTTAATATTAGGACACTTACCTGTCCAGGGATCCCGCAATGTCGGCACCCCAGCCGATTTTTTTTCCATCCTAAGTGCAATATTTATTGTACAATTGCAAGTAGTCAAACACATCAACGTATAGGAAGGTGAGCTCATCTGGAACAGAAACCCACGAGGGAACAGTCCTCCACGCCTCCGGTCTGAAGGTACATCCGCCATGATGGCTGCGGTGAATCAGGAAGAAGCTGGCAAGTCCTGTGTTGTTTTGGGTAAGCCTGATGGAATCAGCTTGAAGCGTAGCCCCAGTAGGCATGTGACGTCACCAGGGTGAGGGGAGAACCACAACGCGTTTAAGAGCATGCGCAAAGCTTGTACGGAGCATGCATGCTTCTTTATCAAGGATACAAAGAGGGGAAAGGGGCAGGTTTAACTGCTCTACACAGGGAGAGTCAATTACCAATTACTAGAATGCTCTTCACCTGGATACAATCAATGGGACATATGCAATTTAAAAAAGCACTGAAACGTTAAGACATATGTCCCATTGATTGTATCCAGGTCAACAACATTCTAGTAATTGGTAATTGACTCTCCCTGTGCAGAGCATTTAAACCTGCCCCTTTCCCCTCTTTGTATCACTGTATATTGTACAATATGTTGAATAGTATTATTCCTGACCTTTGCACATTCCTTGAGCTTAAAAAGCCCCAATTTTTCTGCGGGGAGACTTCTTTCTCTTACTTTGATGTAAGTGTTTGACTACTTGCAATTATACAATAAATATTGCACTTAGAGGCGCTTTTCTGTTTTTATTTATTTTTTCTTCATGTTGCATCTCAGAGTGGGCTTCACTCCAAAGAAAAGTTGTGCCCTCAGTGCTGCATGCTTTCCACTCCAGATCCACCATTAAGGCTGCATTCACACCTGAGCGTAGCTTTTCAGGCAGAAAATCGCGCGAATTGCGGCGTTTTTTCGCGGCGTTTTTTACCGCGATTTGCGGCGTTTTTTACCGCGATTCGCGGCGTTTTTTACCGCGTTTTGCCGCGAATTTTGTTCTGGGCAAAAGGTCACCAATGTAAAAAGAATAAAAACGCCCAAATCTGCCCGATTCGCGCGACAAAAAAGGGTCCGGAACTTCTTTGAGCTTCAGGCGTAGGGCTTCAGGCGTTTTGGAGTGGAGATGTGAACCATCTCCATAGAGAATAATGTATTTTTTCCCCTCTAGCTTTTGTAGCTTCAGGCTTCAAGCTACAAAACGCCCAGGTGTGAATGCAGCCTTAGACTTGTCATCCAGTTCACTATGGAATTTTTGATACTCTCCTCCCCTGTCCTGGACTTTTTAGACTAATTTCCCATTATTGCTTGCAAATTATATAATCAACTTAGAGCTAGCATTTTTATTGTTTTGATTTTTCAATCTCGCGTTCAATCTTGAGTGCTGCCGCCACCATTTGTTGTAAGGAAAAAAACCTGGCTTTGCAGCTTCACAGCCGGTTCCCTACTGCACATATGCGAAGTGCGCTTTGCTTTGTGAATGGCCCTCGGCGGCGGGGAAAGGAGGAGGGCTGAACTTACGGCGAGGTCTCCCGGAAGTGGGGACGGGAACCTGTCAAAAACAGGTACCCGCTCCCCCTGGAAAGGTGCTAAATGTGGCAGCGGAGGGGGGGTTAGGAAGCAAACAATTGGAGCTTTCCCTTTTGGGTCGAGCTCTGCTATAATGCTACCTGACATTAATTATTATACATCCAATAGTATTCGCAATTGGGTACTTGGTTTTACTATGACCATAAGGAAGGGATAGTGTACTGATATGGAAATGTCCTTATGTTTTTTTATCCATGATGAAGGGGGCATTTTTAGAACCCCAAAACCTGTTGGCTACACTTTGGATTATCCATTTGACTTTAATTGGAATAAAGTCTTATTTGGAGGTCTTAGCAGTGGTGTGCCTTCAATTTCCATTTTTGTTACATTACACTACAAGCCAAAGAGTGTACAGAGATTCTCTGCGGTATAGAAGCCGCCTGCCTGGGTACCAGATATTTTACACCAACATCAATACTTTAAAGAGGAGTGCCCATCAACATTTTTTTTTTTTAAAGTCAGTAGCTACAAATACTGCAGCTGCTGACTTTTAAGAATCGGACACTTACCTGTCCCAGGGTCCAGCGATGCGGGGGAACGATGCCCCCCTCGTTCCGCTCACGGCGCCGGCATCCTTACCGTGGGCACCGTGGGCACCCGGCTGATAAAGAAGCATGCGCGAGCGGCGCCGCACATCATGATACGCCGCACAGTCATCTGGGACCTGTCACGTGTCCCAGATGACTGACTGCCGAGGGGAAGTGACGTTTCTAACCCGGGCTGAGGAAGAGGCAGATTTCGTGGGACCACCTAGCAACAGGGAGAAATAGGTAAGTGAATTTTTTTTTTTTTTTATCAAATTTTATGTCAATTCACATAATGTTGCCATTTTGGTGGAAACACCACTTTAAGATAGCAATAGAAATAAGATAACCTTACAGGTCCAGCACTACTTTTCCACTTTCCTTGGCAGGTCGTCTTATGTTATTAAGTGGTGGGACCCTAGCCTTTCATTGGACGCGAGGAAGCCAATAAACAGTTCACAAGCACTCCAGGCTGTAAGGCCGTTGCCTGCAGGCTCTTCTCCCCTACGAATCTTCTGACATGATCAAGTATACAATTCAAGGCTCAAAGCACTGCATTGGACGTGGGGACACTGGGAGACAAGTCACAAGCACTCCAGGCTGTAGGTCACCCACAGGTTCTTCTTCACTATAAGGCAGTCATAGATCAAGTACAGTGTATAACCCATAGCCATGCATTAGACTCACAAGCACTGCAGGCTCTAAGGCCAGCACCAGAAGCCTCTTCTCCCCTACACTCCAGTGGTTGCAGGTGTTCTGATGCCATCAAGTACAATGCAGGGTTTATAGTCTTTTATTAGATGTGCGGAAGCCAAGGGACAGTACACATGCCAGAGCATAGGGAAGCTGGGATTCAGGTAAGTTAACCTGCTTTTCCCAGTCCCCCGACATAAACAAGTATTTAACCCTTTGCAGTGCAGTGGACAGCCCCACTGCTAAGGGGGATTTTAGTTTTTCCCAGAGTTAGGCTTTAAGATATAATTTTATTTTAGATTAGCATACCTGCATTTGTGTGTGTGTTTGTTTGTTTCTTGTTATATTATTGCAAAATGCAAAAACAAACATACTTTACTAGAATGGAAACATTTTATTCAAATAGCTACTAGATACATGGAAGACGCTGCAAACCAGGGGAGCTGCATGTGAAGAATCGGTCAGCTTTAACATTTCTAGGGAGATAAAATCCTTAGTGCAGGGGGTCAGCAACCTGTAGCTTGTGATCTACCAGTAGATCGCGCCCAGGTGACTGGCAGATCTTGGTCTCGGCTTACTGACCCCCCATTCCAGAGCATCAAACAGAGTGCAATGCAGAGGGACTACTGCACTCCACCTCTTATCCCGGATAGCGGCCCCCAGAGCAGCAGGAAAGAAGAGATCTCCTTACACTGGGCCTAATACTATAAGGCTGCTTTCACACTGATGTGCTGCGGTTTACCCATATCGCAGGTGCAGTGCAGTGTAGCTGCAGGTTTGCTGAGCTTAGCCATATACTTCTGAATTCAGGCATTTTGGTGCACTTTTAGAAAGTGCACCACACCTGCAGCTTAGGTAAGTCACAGATGCACTGATCTACACCCACGCTACAGGTAAACTACAGCATATCAGTGTGAACGTTTAACTCCCCAGAGAAGCCTGCAGTTGCGGGGCACTTGCAGAGTAGCCCCATTTACTTAAATGGGTCGTGATTGGCAGGTGGTAGCACCCACCAAAAGCAACAGGGGGTTTAATTCCTGCTGTGGCATATGTACACCTTTTGGCGGCTGCCTCAGCAGCTAAAGGGGGTATAGATTTGGGGCAGTAAAACCGCAATAAAACGTACAACCCCACAACTTTGAACGAGCCGTAAAGCAGCTAAGGACTCATTCACAAGTGCTGCAGGCACTGCTGCTCCTCTGAAAAGCAATCTGAGTGTTTGACAGGTGGTGAGGACGCAATACGTTGCCTTCTCACCACCTGATTTAAACCCATGATAGCCATGCAATGCACGCGATTGAGACACAGTAGTACAGCAATTAGAGGTTTAAATCAGGTGTGAGGAGGTGACACATTCCCCGGTAATCTTTGACTTCTAACATGTTGTTCAGGTAGATCTTCACCTCTTTAACCACTTCCCAACCGGCACACACAGATGTATGTCGGCAGAATGACACAGACAGGCAAATTGGCGTACAGGTACATCCCTTTAAATTTGCTGCCGGGCCATCGGGACCTCCGTGAGTCCGATCGCGGGTCCCACAGACTGGATCGCCCCTGGGATACACACGATCGTCTCACGGAAAGAAAGTGCCTAGTGACAGTGTCACTGATCTCTGCTCCCTGTGATCGGAGCAGAGATCAGTGACGTGTCATACACAGCCACGCCCCCCCACAGTTATAAACACGCCCCTAGGACACACTTAACCCCTGCACTGCCACCTAGTGGTTAACTCCTTCACTGCCCGTGTCATTTACACAGGAATCAGTGCATTTGTATAGCACTGATTGCTGTATAAATGACAATGGTCCCAAAAATGTGTCAAAAATGTCTGATGTGTCCACCATAATGCCGCAGTCACGATAAAAATCGCTGATCACCGCCATTACTAGTAAAAAAAAAAAATATTAATAAAAATGCCATAAAACTATCACCTATTTTGTAAATGCTATAACTTTTGCGCAAACCAATCAATAAACGCTTATTGCAATATTTTTTTTACCAAGAATATGTAGAAGAATAAGTATAGGCCTAAACTAATTTTTTGGGGGATATTTACTATAGCAAAATGTAAAAAATAATGCTTTTTTTTCATAATTTACGCTCTTTTTTTGCGCAAAAAATATAAACCGCAGGGGTGATCAAATACCACCAAAAGAAAGCTCTATTTGTGTGAAAAAAAGGACGTCAATTTTGTTTAAAGCGGCGCAGTGCCGAATCGCAAAAAGTGCTCTGGTCTTTGGCCAGCAAAATGGTCCGGGGCTTAAGTGGTTAAGGTTGCTTACCCCCTGGCTTAGTGCTTGCCTATACTAAGCACAGAACTTATGTTCATGCAGAGATACACAGGATACTAATAAGTAAGTTATTTTCCAAGGAGATGTGAAAATTAAAGTCATATGGTGATAATGAAGATCCTTGATCTTGTGGCAAATATTTGTAAATTGAGTCTGATTAGTGTTGCATTGATGTGTCATGACGTGTTTTAGATGCACTGCGTTTTTCAAACGCTACAGTTGAATTGCCTTGAAGGGCGAATTGTAACGAGACAAAAATACAGCATGCAGCCTTTTATCCCTAGCATTCTGCATTATAACATGCTGGCGCAGCAAGACTTGAAAACGCAATTTTTTTAAATTTGCCTTTCCTGGAAAATTAAAAAAAAATGTCTGATAATGCATGTGGTGTGAATAAGTCATTTGGATAACATTATACCCCTGATGTCCTGAGCACAAGGAAGGGATCTGACCACTCAAAGCCATGGCACCCGTCTTCCAAACTCATAGGACTCATAACTGACATAGGACGTAGCCTGAACATTTCCGATGCTGCAAATTTCTACAACATATACAACTCTGATGTTGTCTGGACTTATAGTAATTACAGATATTGAAACAAAGGTGCTCAACATCTGCTAGAAGCCATTAATAAGAACAAAGCGCAGCCCTCAGATACAATCTGATTTATAGCGTGATTTAGACGTGGAAGTAATTCTGTAAACAAATCATGTCAGGGTTGCTTTATGCCCTGCTAATGAGGGACATTCATCGTTCCAGCTGAAACCTAGGAAGAATTGTGCTTAACTAAGGTACAAAAAATTCTTCATCCTGCAGAATGACATGCTTAAGCCTCGTACACACGATGAGAATATCGGGCAAATGATTGTTCATTTTTTTATTCATGCTAGTCTCATATGGAAAATGAAGAGGTTACTAAACTTACGAAAATTCATGTATGACAGAATACAACTTTGAAAGTGATGTAATGTGTTGTATTGGATTGTAATGTATTCTTTCATTTCCGAGCATACGTTGTCTTGCTCTTTCATTTTTTTTGCATGAATACTATATATACTATACGAAAATCGAACGATCTGGTATGGTATGAGAAAAAAAATTGTGTTTGTCCCTTCGGATAATTTCGGATAAACAGTCATGATTAGCTCTCAAAAGCTGTGTACTAATGATCAGATTATCACATGGATGCTTTGAAAGCGGTATTTTTCATCTGATTTTCTAATTGTGTGTACTAGACTTAAGGCTCACCATACACATTACATTCTGATCATACAAATTTTGTACAATGAACTTTAGATTTCCAAAAATGTTGTAATATGAGCACCTACCTGATCTAACCAAGCTGTTTCCAAACAGGCAGGCCCTTGCACTTTTTGTTAGATCTAAAAGAGATTGTACAATTTAATTGTAATGTGTAGTGCAGTGGCATCACTGCAGGGGATGCAGAGCGCTCCCAAGTGACACCCGCTAGAGGGGTGACACCAAGTAAAAAGTGCGATGATGTCACCCCATCTGTGAATGCATTAAGGTGAAAAACCTTGAGGGATTACAAGCCCTTTAACCACCTGCCCAGTGGGCACTTAAACCCCCCTCCTGCCCAGACCAATTTTCAGCTTTCAGTGCTCTCACACTTTGAATGACAATTACTCAGTCATGTAATACTGTATCTAAATGGATTTTTTTGTCCTTTTTTTCATACAAATAGAGCTTTCTTTTAGTGGTATTTGATCACCTCTGGGTTTTTTATTTTTTGCGCTATAAATTAAAAAAAAAAACGTTTTAAAAAAAAAACGCATTTTTCTTTGTTTCTGTGATAAAATTTTGCAAATTATAAATTTTTCTTCATAAATTTTGGCCACAATTTATACTGCTACATATCTTTGGTAAAACTAACCCAAATTAGTGGATATTATTTGGTCTGTGTGAAAGTTACTGTATAGAGTCTACAAGCTGTGGTGCAAATCATAAAAAATTGATCACATCTGATAGTACATTTCTTGAGAACAAGCCAGGAAAGTACAAATACCCCCCAAATGACCCCTTTTTTGAAAGTAGACATTCCAAGGTATTTAGTAAGAGGTTTTTGATGTTGTCATTTTTTCCCACATTTCTTTGAAAAATTAAGATTTTTTTTTTTCCCCCACAAAATTGTCATTGTAATAGGTTATTTCTCTCACATGGCATGTGTATACTACAAATGATGCCCCAAAATACATTCTGCTACTCCTCCTAAGTATGGCAGTACCACATGTGTGAGACTTTTTCACAGTCTGGCCACATAGAGAGGCCCAACATGCAGGGAGCGCCATCAAGTGTTCTAGGAGCATAAATTACACATCTAACTTGTTGACTACCTATTACACTTTTGAAGGCCCTGGAGCAACAGGACAATGACACGTGACACTGATGTGGCACTGATGACAGATGGTACTAATACATGCCACTGATGACAAGTGACACTGATGACAGATGACACTAATACTTGGCACTGATGACAGATGGCACTAATACGTGGGACAGGTGGCACTGACAGGTACTGTGGGCACTGTATTTACTGTGTTTTATTTAGTGTTAACTCACAATCTGCAACACAAAAGCTCTCCCTCCTCACACGCGGCCTCTGTGTGATGAGGGAGAGCCGGCAATGAGAGATGATCTCATATGTTTACATTTAAGATCATCTCTCATTGGACACGCCGATCGAGTGTTAAACGGCCGACGTGATTGGCGATTTAGCATGATCTGTGATTGGCTGTGTCCAAGGCCAACAAAGATTTTCCCCGGTGCGCGCCCGTGACGGCGTGCGGGGAACAAGTAAACAGGAGGACGTCCAGGGACGCCCTCCCGGCAATTAAGCGCCACGCTGTAGCCGTCTTTCGGCTATAGCGTGGGCACGGAGGGGTTAAAGAAGTAACCCAAAGAAGTGATAGATTTTCCTCTTAGGCAGAACAATTCAGAACAGAGGGGATATTATCAGATTAAGGGGCTATGTCAAGGTTGTGGCTGTATGAAGAAGATATCATGAACAATAATAATGTAAATGAGAAGGTTCACAGAGGAGCTTCCCCTATTGTTTGCCTGCCCTCGGATGCTCTAGCTAAGCATTATTTTTGTATAAACCAAACTATTAAATAACTGCACCATAACTAACTGGGCCAATAAGGAGAAGTTTACCCTTTTTTTTCTTTACTGTGTACAGCTGCTATTCCTCAGCATGCTCTAAAATGGATTGGTCTGGCTCAGGAAACATAAGCACCTCTGCCATCTTCTTTTACATTATACAACAAAAAAAAATGGGCTAACTTTACTGTTTATTTATTTTATTTTTTTTATTAATTAAAGTGTATTTTTTAAAAATAAAATGCGTTTGAAAGATACATAAAATATTGCAACAACCACCATTTTATTCTCTAGGGTCTCTGCTAAAAAATATATATAGCATGTTTGGGTGTTCCAAGTAATTTTCTAGCAGAAAATAATGATTTTTACTTGTAAGCAATAAATGTCAGAAAAAGTTTGGTCTTTAAATGGTTAAACTTCTTTCATTTACATGCAGAGTTCTTTCCTTTGATGAAGGAACGAAAAGATACTTTGTTTCTACTTATTTGTTGTGATTAAACTTGGCAGGCTGCCTGGATTTTTTTTTTCCAGCTGTGAGAACTCTCTGCACTTGTTAGAAAGAATCGTGACATGCTGTTTTGAAGATTGGGAAGGGAAAAAGATTGCGATTTTGATTCTTAACAATTAATCGTGCAGCTCTAGTGTATACTACTGTCCCATTATAAGGAAAGGAAGATAAAAGTGTTATCTTTAGGACTTCCCACTCTTTCCTCCGATAATGCTTTACCACTGCTTCTTAATTTTGAAATAGTCCATAGTTCCGGCTAAAAATGAATGCTTACCGTATATACTCGAGTATAAGCCGACCCGAATATAAGCCGAGGCACCTAATTTTACCACAAAAAAATGGAAAAACGTATTGACTCGAGTATAAGCCTAGAGTGAGAAATGCGCAGCTACTGTAAGTGAAAAAGAGGGTCAACAATGTCCATTTGCAGCCTCTCTGTGTCCATTTGCTTCAAACTTGGTAGTTAAGGGTTCCAAGATGCCCCCTAGCTGTAGCCGAAATGACATTGCTGCAAATGGACACAGTTGACCGAATTTGGGGCACTGTATCTCGGGGCCAATTGGTGCTAGGAACTAAACTTGGATATGTTGGATATTGTAGTGTTCGTTCCACTGGGTTTGCATACCAAATTTGGGGTTCCTAGCACTAAGTGACCCTGAGATACGGGGCCCCAAATTTGGGTCAGAAAATGTCATTCTCTGCTGCCGGAAAATGCTTGACTCGAGTATAAGCATACAAAAAAATGTGCTGAAAAACTCGGCTTATACTCAAGTATATACGATAGGTTGTTTTTTTTTTTTAATAATATTGCCGCACGGTAAATATGGGGTATGGTATTAATATTTTATATTTATCAGCAGGCAGTGCTAGATTTTATATTAGCCAGGATGGTGAATACTTTACAGAGCAACTAGACTTTTATATAAAAACGGTCTATGTCTCCTCCCCTTTCCCCTCATGTAGTATACAAAAGATCAGGCTACAGTCCCCCTCTAAACTGCACAGGTTATGGCTGTGCTTACTTTGAATTTTGTTCCAGGAGCAGAAATGTATACACTTACATTCAATAAGTACATAAAGCTAATCTCAAGGCATATATATATATCTATATATATATATATATATATATATATATATATATATATATATATAGATATAGATATAGATAGATAGATATAAACAGGGGGTCCCCGACTTACGAACGCCCGACTTACGAACATCCTCTACTTACGAATGGGGCGCTGCGGGGACCCTCCGCCATTTTCCACCGGCCGCTCTGCGCATGCGCGGGCAGACGGAGCCTCGGAAAATGACGGCAAACTTCTGAAATGTCCGTAATTTGCCACGCATGCGCAGAACGGCATTAGACGGAACATCGGAAATGTCCGTAATTGTCCGTAATTGTCGGTCTGCGCATGCGCCGCCGACTTACGAACAATTCCGACATAAGAACAGGTGGCCAGTCCCTAACGAGGTCGTAACTCGGGGACCCCCTGTACACACAATTGTGCTCATAAGTTTACATACCCTGGCAGAATTTATGATTTCTTGGCCAATTTTCAGAAAATATGAATGATAACACAAAAATGTTTCTTTCACTTATGGTTAGTGTTTGGCTGAAGCCATTTATTATCAGTCAACGGTGTTTTTTAAATCATAATTGCAACAGAAACTAGCCAAATTACCCTGATCAAAAGTTGTGTATGTATCGCCCCCATTTAACATCAATAACAGCTTGAAGTCTTTTGTGGTATTTGTGGATGAGGCTCTTTATGTTCTCAGATGGTTAAGCTGCCCATTCCTCCAGTTCCTTTAAATTCTTGGCCTATCTTGCATGAACTGCACGTTTGAGATCTCCCCAGAGTAGCTCAATGATATTGAGGTCAGGAGACTGAGATGGCCACTCCTTAACCTTCACTTTATTCTGCTGTAGCCAATGACAGGTTGACTTAGCATTGTGTTTTGGATCATTGTGATGTTGGAATGTCCAAGTACGTCCCATGCGCAGCTTCCTGGCTGATGAACGCAAATATTCCTCCAGTATTTTTTGATAACATACTCCATTCATCTTGCCATCAATTTTGACCAAATTTCCTGTGCCTTTGTAGCTCACACATCCCCAAAACATCAGCGATCCACCTCTGTGTTTCATAGTAGGAATGGTGTACCTTTCATCATAGGCTTTGCTGACTCCTCTCCAAATATAGCGTTTATGATTGTAGCCAAAAAGCTAAATTTTGGTCTCATCCCTCATGACTTTGTGCCAGAAGGTTTGAGGCATTTGCGTAGTAATGGCTTTCTTCTGGTGACTCGACCATGCAGCCCATCTTTCTTCAAGTGCCTCCTTATTGTGCATCTTGAAAGAGCCACACCACCATGTTTTCAGAGAGTCCTGTATTTCACCTGAAGTTATTTGTGGGTTTTTCTTTGCATCCCAGCACAATTTTTCTGGCAGTTATGCCTGAAATTTTAGTTGGTCTACCTGAACGTGGTTTGGTTTCAACAGAACCCCTAATTTTCCTCTTCTTGATTAGAATTTAAACACTGCTGATTGGCATTCTCAATTCTTTGGATATCTTTTTATATCCCTTTCCTGTTTTATACAGTTCAACTACCTTTTCCTGCAGATCCTTTGATAATACTTTTGCTTTCCCCATGACTCAGAATCCAGAAACGTCAGTGCAGCACTGGATGCAAAATGCAAGGGTCTGTCAGGTGTCCAGAAACTCATTGACCTTTTATACACACACACACTAATTACAAGCAAACAGATCACAGGTTAGGATGGTTACCTTTAATAGCCATTCAAACCCCTTTGTGTCAACCTGTGTGCATATTATCAGGCCAAAATCACCAGGGTATGTAAACTTTTGATCAGGGTCATTTGGGTAGTTTCTGTTGCCATTATGATTTAAAAAGAGTAAACACAGTTCATTGATAATAAATTGCTTCAGCCAAACACTAACCATGAGTGAAAGAAAAGTTTTTGTGTTATTCATATTCTCTGAAAAATGGCCAAAAAAATCATAAATGCGGCCAGGGTATGTAAACCTTTGAGCACTGTATATATACGCTGTTTTGTGTTCATATAAAACATAATTAAATTACCATTTAAATGTAACTAAAGTATCTGAGTTTGTCATGATATCAGGCTGTTGTACTGTTATGTAAAGCAGAGCTGGGAGAGAAAGGGTCAGCTATAGGAGCTGGTCAGGCTCTACTACTGTGCACATGTGCTGACGGAAATAGAGGGGAGAGTGATGACTCAGAAATCCCTCATCGCCCAATCACAGCCTGGGGCAAACCTAACTGCTTATCTGCAGTAGGGAGCTTGGGGCAAACCTAACTGCTTATCTGCAGTAGGGAAAAGTGAGGTTACCAACCAGGGTGTGTTATATGGTAGGTTTAAATTAATTTCATGACTGGGTGGACAAAATTACATATCCTTTGGGAGGTAAAACAGATAACTAAAGCTGGCATGGATCCAAAGGAGGAGTCAGGAGCGCTGTCAGGGAACCCCAGAAGAGGAGGTTCAGGGCTGCTCTGGGCAAACCATAACATAGAACAGGCAAGTATGACATGTTTTAGTTACATAGTATATAGTTAAGGAGATGAATGATTTCTCTTTCCAGGGCAAGTTTTGTAGACAGATATCAGGCACTGCTATGGGTGCACATTTTGCACCTTGCTATGCCAATCTGTTTATGGGGTTCTGGGAGAAGTTTCAAATCTGGTCCCAGAACCCCTTTGCTAGACATCGACGATGTCCTCATTATAATTCCAACCAATTCGGCATCCATTTTACTCATGTAGTGGATGCTGAATCTTTAGTTTTTCTAGACCTTGAACTGGGTAGTGATACAGATGGCAACATCACATCCAAAACCCACTTTAAGGAGACAGCTGGCAACTCTTATCTTCATCGGAATAGTTGCCATTACCCTTAGTGGAAGGAAAATATACCTTATAATCAGTGCCGATTGCACAGAAACTGTACTAATACTAGGGATTATGATGATCAAGCCACCATATTCACTACAAAGTTTCTAGAAAAAGGGTATGACTTTCAACACATTCAGAAGGCAGTCTACCGATACAGAGAGGACACTACTAATGGGGATGGGCCCATATCTGCTAAAGAACATAATGGTACCTTGTTCATCACCAGATATAATGACCAACATTGGGCCATCAAGAAAGCAGTTCAAAAACATTGGCCGATTTTGGGACAGGAAAAGGCATTAGGCAGAGTCCTCCCCAAAAAACCTCAGCTAGTAGTCAGACGGGCAACCAATGTCAAAAGCCTTATTCCCCCTAGTCGCCTTAAAGAAAAACACATTCCAAGGGCTGATAATATTACCCTATTTTTTAATATTACAGGGTGCCATAAGTGTAAACTTAGCAAATGAAAAGCTTGTAAGTTTTCCATATTAAACAGTTTATTTGCTGTAGCACCCAATTCGTTGTCTACAGGTTGAGATGCCCTTGTGGGTTTCTGTATGTGGGTAGGACAGTGCGAGGCATGCGTATGCGCTTTGGTGAGCACCGTAGGTTTATAGAGAAAAAAGTTGAGCAACATAGCGTTCCACGTCATTTCAAACATAAAAATAAGGGCAGTACTGAGGGCCTGGCACTGTTTGGTATAGAGTCCTTATCCATGTCAATTCTGGAAGGTGAAGGATTTACCCATTTATGTAAATATAAATCCTTCTGGATTTGTACTCTAGCATGACACCTGAGGGACTCAACGAGGAATTAGAGATAGGTACCTTGATCTAACAACAATTATTAATTTAATTAAACTGAATATTGATCACTGATTAGATTATAATTGATGATTCATTTTCTCTGAGGAGTCTATGCTCATCAATTGATTTATTAATTGTGTACTGATGGTATATCAATTCATCCAATGAATTCTTGTTTGGGTGTTGGTCTATTGATAATCCAATAATATTTCCCCATATTTACTTATCAATAGCCTCTTTTACCAGTGGATATTGGTTATATCTATTTTTATATTCAATTTAAATTCATTTTTATTTTATTTTTATTGTCATTTATTATATTTTTTTAATTCTAATTTTATTTTTCATTTAATTTAGTAGAAATAAAGAATATTGGACTATGGATGAGTTTATATATATATATATATATATATATATATATATATATATATATATATATATAATAAGGATAATTTCCTATGGACATAAATATATGTTTGTTTGTTCTCGATGTACTTTTAATACCATTTGAAATATGATTTTATATGTCTTTCATTTTAAACTTTATGGCAGAGGATATGATCGCGCTTACCAATTGTTAATGAATGCACAAGTAAAATATTAATTATTTAAAGTAGGGATGTTTGTTAATTATTAGCCCTCCTACTCTGTTTTCCCATTGTGAACTCCATACTCCCAGCTTGGTCAATGCTAATTGTCCCTGGAGAGGGGTTTGGGGTTTTGGCTGGTCTAGGCGCAAGCACAGCTCCTTGTGCCGTACAGCGTAATGCTGCAACGCGCATTAGACTTCCACCCCACACCGCTCAATGGGTATTGGAGCCCATCTAGTCACACAGGCCTTAATATCTGTGTATATGCGAGATTACTTCCCTTGTTTGTGAGTGAAAAATGTTCTACATTTGAATTGTAAGCAATAAAACGGTATTATACTAGGATGGCTGTCCTTCTCTTCCTATGTTACAGATTTCAATCCGCCACTCAATGGATGTTTGAGAGAGCTGCAACACCTAGAGTCAAGAGAACTTTTATACAGACTGTTATCTAATTAAGAGGGATTAGTGTTAGTGGTATTTGCTCTGATGTTTTTTTGTGTTTGGACATAGTTTATAGTTACATAGTTAATCTGGTTGAAAGAAGACACAAATCCATCTAGTTCAACCAATAAAAGGTAAAAAAAATATTAAAAACGTTACAATCTGTTATACACAATCCCATACCCACAGTTGATCCAGAGGAATGCAAAAAAAAAAAAAAGCATGATGCAATTTGCTCCAGCAGGGGGAAAAATTCCTTCCTGATACCTCGAGAGCCAATCATATATTCCCCGGATCAACTTTACCTATCAATGTTAATATCCAATTATATTATATACATTTAGGAAAGAATCCAGGCCTTTTTTTAAAACAAATCTACTAAGCTGGACAGAACCAGCTCTTGAGGGAGTCTATTCCACATTTGGAGATATAAATCTCTTTTCCTTCAGATGTAAAGAGTGCCCCTTTGTCCTCTGTGATGACCTTTAAAGTGAATAACTAAACACCAAGTTCACTATATGGACCACTTATGTATTTGTACATGTTGATCATATCTCCCCTTAATCTCCTCTTCTCAAGAGAGAATAAATTCAGTTCCTCTAATCTTTCCATAGCTGAGCTCCTCCATGCCGCTTATCAGTTTGGTTGCCCTTCTCTGCACTTTCTCCAGTTCCCCGATATCCTTTTTTGAGAATTGGTGCCCAAAACTGAACTGCATGTTCCAGATGAGGTCTTACTAATGATTTGAACAGGGGCAAAACGATATCTCTCTCTCTGGAGTCCATACCTCTCTAATACAAGAAAGGACTTTGCTTGTTTTGCAAACTTCAGCTTGGCATTGCATGCTATTATTGAGCTTATGATCTACCAGAACCCCCAGATCCTTCTCCACCATTGATTCCCCCAGTTGTACTCCCCCTAGCATGTATGATGCATGCATATTCTTAGCCCCCAAGTGCATAACTTTACATTTATCAACACACATAGTTGCCCTGTAAGGACGTTATTCCACTGCATAGCTTGGTGCCATCAGGCATAAATAAATAAACAACAAAAACCAAAGCTTTACAATCACTTTAACCTCTATCCTTCTCCTCTCCCCTTCGCCCCCTTACTCTCTCCAATCCTTCTCCTCTCTTCTTCACTGCCTTAACATCTCTCTCATTCCTTTCATCTCTCATTCACAGTCTTAACACCTCTTCTTTTGCTATCCATATTGCCCACTCTACACCCCCCTCTCTACACAACTTCTCCCCAACCCACTACTGTCAATCATTTACTCTAATGGGATCTCTTATCCTTATCCTGACACCTGATGCTTGATTTCAGTGTGCCAGAACTATAAGACCATCGGAGAATTGGTCTACTAACCTCTATTATCCCCAGACATAGATACCTAGGGACTAAGGCAATCAGTCATTTCTACAAGATCTTAAAATTCAAACTCAGGAACATGTACAGTAAGTATGACCAGACATTTCAGCTAATGTGCAGATGATAAGGAAATAATAAGTGAATTGTTCTTCACTAGGGCACTCTCTGCAGAATTCTTCCCTTGTCATCTGGGTTTCCAAGAAATACTCTGCTTTTCTGTCACTGCCCCAAACTATACTGACATGTTAGCTGACCTGCATATGAGCTGGCCCTAAATGTTGAATGTATTTGTTATATTGTACAGTAAAGCGGCTGAGTCATTACATGGAAACAAATAAAACCAGTAAGAAATGAAGCAGTTAATATTACAAGCTTCATCAATTATGGAATTATTGGCTGCAAAAGGTACAATGCATACAAAATATAATATAGTCTCTGTCACATTTGCTATAAGAAAGCATAATGTGTGTTGCATTTGTTGCCTAGACAGAGTGCAGTCTGGGATAAAGTGTAGCATTATATAAGATTTTACGTGCACAGAGTTGGAGACAAATCACATTCATCTTGTATATATTTAAATAATACATCACAAGTAGGATTTCTGAGCACTTTTATTCCTGCGCCGGAGAGCGAAGAGGAGAGCTGTTCAAATCGCTCCTGATCAGATCAGCTGCAGTAGAAAATGTGTATATCTGTCAGTCTTTTCTTGTGTTCACTCAGCTATTCAGTTCCTTTTCCCACTACTGCGGAGACAGCTTGTTGTCAGACTCAGGGCCTTGGAGTAACCCCGTGCTTGTGAAAGTGATGTGTTTCCCTGTATACAGTTATAATATATAGGATTATATAGGGCAGCATGGTGTCTTTTGGCCTCATGCACACTGGATGTTTAAAAACGCCAGTAGCATTAGCTGTAGAAAGCTGTAGAGTGAGTTTTTCAGTAGAGTTTTTCAGCATTTTTAGCTTTTTTTTTTAGCAAAACTATACTCCCACAAAAGATTTAGGCTCAAAAACACTGCTAAACGCTGAATGGCCAAGTTTTTTCAGCATTTTTAAGCTTTTATCAGAGTTAGAGCCTTTTTACAGCTAAAAACTCCTCTTTTTCCAGCCAGAAATCCCCCGTGTGCAATAGACACATAGGGGTTGATTTACTAAAACTGGGGAGTGTAAAATCTGGTGCAGCCCTGCAAAGAAACAAATCAGCTTCCAGTTTTTTTTTTTGGTCAAAGCTTAATTGAACAAGCTGAAGTTACAAGCTGATTGGCTACCATGCACAGGGGCACCAGATTTTTCACTCTCTAGTTTTAGTAAATCAACCCCATAGGGTAACATGCTGGGGAGTTTACTGGTTGTAGAAGAACACCTGAAGCTAAAAACAGCAGCTGTAAAAACGTCCAGTGTGCATGAGAAAAGTGGATCCTTGCACCCTGGGGCATCGGGTTTACTTACCACTTGGGGATCTGAATGGCGTTTGTATATTGTTCAGTGATAGTGGTATACTGTTAAGCATATAAGTCATGGTAATAATCACTTGATTTTATATATACAGTTTATAACAGACCACTGAGGGACCTGCTTTTTACAGTTGACACGTTTCACCCCCAGCCTCCGTACTTAAAGTGTTACTAAACCCACAACAGTAAAATCAGTGTGTATATGTAGTAAAGCATGTTTGTTATACTCACTGTGGAACCTAAAGGGTTAATCCTCTGCATTGTGTAAAAAGGTTGTTTGATCCTGTCTTCTCTGATCCTCCCCTTCTTCCACAGTCCCCAGTTCATCTCCTGATAGAACAGAGCATTAGGAGACAAGATGCACATGCTCAGTTTGGTGTGTGTTGCTAAAGAGTTGTTTTGTTTCTTGGGAGAGTGCATGTGATCAGCACAGGACCAATTAACACTGTCCAGACAGAGGGTCAGATGTCATGCAGCCTCATAGGACAGTCAGAGGAAAATGAAAACTCACCCTACAAGCTTTAACCAAACACTGATAATAGTCAGAAGACTGCTATATACTGCTGGTGAGAAAAGGTATTTAGCAGTTTATACTTACTAAAACTATTGCATTTCCATGTTCTGTGTACTGTGGGAGACCAGATATAGTGAATGCAGGGTCCTGGGTTTAGTAACACTTTAATGCCTGCCTGATTGATTAAAGCAGATTTGTCGTTTTAGTTTAGGTTTCTCCGTTTTTTTTTATTTTGGGCAGTCTACATGCATCTAAAGTGTATGTAAACCCTAACTATTTTCTCATATTTGCTACGATTTAGTCTGTTAAATATACCATTGAAAGCATTTTGTTCAAAAAATTATCATATCATATCAGAAATTCAGAGCTGCCCTGTGCCTTGAAAGTGACAATAGGCGGGGTACATCACATAGATCACAGTCCCTGAACCTTGCGCCATCCTTTACTAGTTTTTTTTTTTTTAAATCAGATACTTTTTTACTTTTTTATTGAATTTTTTTTTTTTAGCAATTTATAACAAAACTAATACATACAAAACATAACCACAAAATATAGAATTACAATAACAAAAAAAAAAACTCAAGTAGACTATGCAACGTCCAGATTATACAATCATTGTTACTTAAGACCTTTTAACATATAGTGACAATGGGTTAAAGATTATATTCTTCATATATAAAATTGGCAACAATATAAGACAAGCCATTATATTCAGTTTAACGTTTATACCTTAATGGCTTATATGTACTGTTATCCCATACCGGGGATCTATCCCTCTGCTAACTTTCAACAAACTCATCGGTAGGCTCAACATATTTGCACAGACAAATTGGAGTCCAGACTTGTTGGTCATTTACTGTGTTTATATGTCAATTCCTCCCTCCTTAAATCAGAATTATTCGCATCAGACCATTGAGAAATTGTTGGTAGGAAGCTTTATATCCATTTTTGCAATATGAGTTTACGGGCTATATACAGTACATAGACCACATAACATGCATTTCAGGTGGGAGAAAGTCTTCTAATATAAACCCTAGCAGAGATATTTTTGGATTAGATTGAACATGTGTAGAGAGCATAGAGTGTTTAAGGTATCAAATATATACTTCCAATATCTATGCAGTTTAGGGCAACGCCACATCATGTGTATAATTGTGCCCGTTTCAGTAGTACATCTTGGACAGTTTGATGTAGCTGCTTTACCCCAAGTATGTTATTTTTGAGGAGTATAGGGAGTCCTATGAATAATAAATAACTGGGTCAGACATTGTGAGGAGGATAAGGAGACTCTGGTCAAATTCTCCAAAGCTTGCTCCCATTCCTCATCACTAATGGTCTCCAGATCCTTACGCCACCACCAAAGACTACCACCCTGTGTGCTAGTACTAGTTGTTGTTTGTAGGGAGGAATATATGTTACCAATGAGTCCCTGTTTGGAGCTCTTTGTAGATACTGCCATAGTTAAACTTGAGGAAGGATTACATTTTAATGGAAAAGTTGCTTCCTGACTCTGCCCAGAATGCCGCAACTGCAAGTACTGAAAAAATAATTTGTTAGATAGATGGTATTTCTCTGCCAGTTAAATGGTTGTAAAGTTTGGTCAAAAAGCTGATGAAGGACAATGCCAGACCTTTTCCATGAGTCAAAGTTTTCAAGCTTCGATACTTCTGGTAATCGTAGATTATTCCATATGGGCATATATTGGGTATATCCTTCATGAGAAGTAAGTTGTTGGGACAGTAGTCCAAACTTTATGAATTAAGTGAAATGTAGGGAAGCAACCTTTACTAGTTTACCAGCAAATGTGTGTGGTGTGAGCACCCTAATTTTGCTATTGTGGTTCCATGTAGTGAGTTGTGCCCCTACAAGAGCTGGCATCCAATGTGGGAGGAGAACTGATGGAAGGACAAATGGGAGGTATTTGAGTGGCGCTATTTTTTTCACATGTAATCAATGTCTTGGTCACGCTTCCTGTGTTATCTCAAGGAGCCTTATTAGCCCTCCTAGTTCTTACAATGGGACTACAGAATGATGAGTCTCTATGTTGTGGCGATAGGAAAGATGAAGACTTTTAGTAGTTTAGCAGAAGACACCTGGGCAGGGTTGACACCACTCAGTCAATAGTTATAGTTTCTCCTACTCAGGGTTTCTCAACTTGGAGAGCCTGCAGAGGTTGCTAGGGGTTCCTTGAGCAATGATCAGTTTCTAACTCCCATTGATAATAATTATCTGTATAACTGTCTGAAATGAGGGAAGTCTTCCCACTGGTCAACAATGTAAGAGTGTCCTTCTCCCATTTACCATTAATATAAGAGGTAATTTTCCCATTGGCCACCAATGTATGTGACCACTACACTGACAGCCAAAACAAAAGGAGCTTTTCTACTGACCACCTGTGTGAGGGGCACCACTGTTTTCACTGATGATGTTTCTTTTACAGTCCTTATTATTATTTGTTCTATTTCATGATTGTTACTGAAACATTTTTTTATTATAAAGTAGGGGATTGTTGAAAAAAAAAAAAAATGGTTCTGGTTGTCAAATATGCTAGGTACACTCTATTCTTTGTTCTTGTATGTTTTATTATATTTACAACTTGCTGACTATGCAAATGTATGAGTTTGAGATGAAAATGAATGGCCCCTTGTGTGCTCCTATTGGATAGAAATGATAGCAGTGAGGGAGAGCAAGGTACGGATTCAAGCAAAAAGCTTAAAGTGATTGTAAACAATCACCTTGTAAAACAACCCATTCAGTTTAAAATAGAAATGAAAGGCAAAACATTTTTATAGAGATATAAAAAAACATTACAAAATAGGATTTTAAAAACAGCTTACCTGTAAAATTCTTTTCTTGGAGTACATCATAGGACACAGAGCCTTAAGTATTTACTTAGTGGGTTATTGCTACCTTCAGGTGTTGACACTTGCACACCCAATACAGGAAGTTGACTCCCTTATATAACCTCTCCTCCTTCCAGGAGTACTGCAGTTTATGTAGCCAAGCAATATAAGCAATATACTTAAACCCCATAAAAGAAGAGGTGCGGGACCTCTGTGTCCTATGATGTACTCCAAGAAAAGGATTTTACAGGTAAGCTGTTTTAAAAATCCTATTTTCTTTATTGTACATCATAGGGCACAGAGCCTTAAGTATAGCAATGCTACTTGAGGGGAGGGAGACACAACCCATAGGGCACCCCCAGACCTTGAGGACTTATACTGCTGCCTGCAGCACACTGTGCCCGAAGGCGATGTCCTCATTCCTTTTTACATCCACTTGGTAACATTTTGTGAATGTATGGACCGAAGACCAAGTTGCGGCCTTGCAGATCTGAGCAAAGGAGGCCTGGTGACGCACTGCCCAAGAAGCACTAGCTCTGGTAGAGTGCGCCTTAACTTGAATAGGGGGAATCTTACCCCTTAAATCATAAGTTTGAATTAGGTTGATCCTGCAAAGAAGTCGAGGCAGCAACTGAATCAGGGGAAAAGCATAGATCAGTGAGAACTGATCCCACGGGGTTACCAGCGCATCTGTTCCGTATGCGATCCCTTGTTCTGGACACAAAGTTGTCTAACTTCATGTTGAATCTGGACGTTAGAAGATCTATGTCCGGAGTCCCCCATCTTTGGCAAACAGCCCAAAACACTTTGGGGTGAAGAGACCATTCCCCTGGGAATAACTGCTATCGACTTAGCCAATTTTCTACTCCCAGAATGAAAACTGCTGATAGGGATGGGACATTCCTTTCTGCCCAAGTTAGGATATGGTTCACCTCTATCTGAGCTGAGAGACTATTGGTGCCCCCTTGGTGATTGATATAGACCACAGCTGTGGCATTGTCGGATTGAATCCGGACTGGACAATTCTTTAACCAGGTTTTCAGAGCCAGATACACTGCCCGAATCTCAGATCGTTTGATCTCAGAAAGTGAGCTGGTGGAAACTCCCGAAACTATAGTTTGTACCCTAGAGTCACTGTGGAGAGAGGCCATCTGTCCTGAGTTTCCCTCTGCCAGACTTCTGCGAAATGCAGAAGTCTTCCCCCCACCTTGGTGAGGGGAGACACCTCTTCATGAAGAGGTCTTAATATTCTGCTTTGTAGTCTTGCCGCTCCAGGTCTTCCTTTTAGCCTGGGCCTGACCCTGTGATTTTTCTCTGGAATCTGACGGTGGAAGCCGTCGCCACTGCCTAGAGGCGGATGCACTTGGCGCAGGAGTGAAAGTCAGTTTAAATGAAGGACGTTTATACTTTCTTTTGACTGGCAAAAGAGTACTTTTTCCACTGGAAATTGTCTGGATGTATTTATCCAAATCATCACCAAATAGTCGCTCCCCATGAAATGGGAAACTAGACAGTAGGTTTCTGCAGGGTGCTTCGGCAGACCAACCCTTTAGCCAAAGGGTCCTACGCATGTGTACTAGCACAAGTGCGAGACGCCTGGTGAATAGAATCCTTTATAGCAGGGCTCAAAATTTAGCTACTAGCCAGGCCTTAAGGGTTACTCGCCTCCAGTTGCCCCGCCCAACCCCTACAATGCCCCGCCCAACCCTACCATGCCCTGCCCCTAATCCCGCCCCTATACATGACCTCAAAAAATTCTCATGAAATGACACTTAATGCAGAATTAAGTTACACAAAATAAATATTAACAACAACTTTATCACCCATGCCCATGAATGCAGCCTCACCCATGTCCATCATTGCGGCCTCACCCGTGTCCAACATTGCAGCCTCACCTGTGCAGCCTCACCCGTGCAGCCTCACCTGTGTCCATCATTGTAGCCTGACCTGTGTCCATCATTGCGGCCTCACCTGTATCCATCATTGCAGCTTAACCTATGTCCATCATTGCAGCCTCAACCCGTGCAGCCTCACCTTTGTCCATCATTGCAGCCTCACCCGTGCAGCCTCACCTGTGTCCATCATGCATCCTCACCTGTGTCCATCATGCAGCCTCACCCGTGCAGCCTCACCTGTGTCCATCATGCAGCCTCACCTGTGTCCATTGTGCAGCCTCACCTGTGTTCATCATGCAGCCTTACCCCGTGCAGCCTCACCTGTGTCCATCGTGCAGCCTCACCTGTGTCCATTGTGCAGCCTCACCTGTGTCCATCATGCCAGACAGAACGCCAGTCCAATGCCAGGGAGCGTTCTGTCTGTCACAGGTGCGGGGTCAGGAGGGCGGGGCTGTGTGTGAAGGCGCACGGACTGCAAATGTAATGTAAGCTGATACAGTGGGCAAACCCCGCTCTGTGAACAAGCCGGTGCAGTGCCATAGAATGAGATTTGCCATAGAATGAGATGCTCCGCCTCCATCACATCCTATTGGCTCACAATCAGTCTGACTTTGGCTATCACAGGGAGAGGATCTCCTCCCTGTGATAGCTGGAGCTGCACGGAGCATCCGACGGCAAATCTCATTCAATGGCAATGCACCGGTCCAGGTGTGGGATGAATATATTATAGGGCGGAGAAGGAAGGAAAGGGGGTGGGGGCTGCAGAGGAATAATATACAATTGCAGGCACTATACTATTGTATGTGCACTACATGAGGCGTTACTGAGTGACACATACATGTAGGGGAAAAGTACAACATAGGAAGTTGGAGTGAGTACATAGAAGTGATTTAATAGACGGAGCGCAGTGCCGAGTATACACGGTGCAGTCACACACACAGCTCGCTCCCTCTCAGGTGAAGGTCGGAGGAACACGGTGTGCGCTGCGCCCGCCGCTCATTGTCAGGATTGGAGAGCCGGTGCATTGCCATAGAATGAGATTTGCCGTCGGATGCTCCGTGCAGCTCCAGATATCACAGGGAGGAGATCCTCTCCCTGTGATAGCCAAAGTCAGACTGATTGTGAGCCAATAGGATGTGATGGAGGCGGAGCATCTCATTCTATGGCAAATCTCATTCTATGGCACTGCACCGGTGCATTGCCATAGAATGAGATTTGCCGTCGGATGCTCCGTGCAGCTCCAGCTATCACAGGGATGAGATCCTCTCCCTGTGATAGCCAAAGTCAGACTAATTGTGAGCCAATAGGATGTGATGGAGGCGGAGCATCTCATTCCATGGCAAATCTCATTCTATGGCACTGCACTGCATTCTATGGCACTGAACGGCTCCCATTCATCCCCGCCTGATGGCGGTGCTCGCCCCCCCCCCCCCACTCCCAGGCAGCCCAGCTCCTGGCCAGACCTCATTTTCCACAGTAGGCGAGTGGAAAATTTGAGGGCTGCTTTATAGCATCTATGGCAAAACATAATGCTTTTGGCAAATCGGCCAACTCACTGGCCTGTTGTGCAGGGAGCTCATTAAGAGCCTCTGTGAACTGGTCTTTTAAGGACTGACAGATGCCTATAGCTGCAATTGCAGGCTGAGCAACAGTACCTGCTAAAGAAAAAGTTTTAACAGGAATTATAACTTTTTATCTGTTGGATCCTTTAGCATCTGTGCATTGTCCACTGGACAAAACTTTTATTCACACTGGAAATCTACTGCTGAAACTTTCAATTTTTTGGTGAATTTTTCCTCCATAGGATAGAGAACTGAAAATCTCTTTGGAGGGAGAAAATGCTTATCCGGATGATCCCATTATAAATAAGCTTCTCTAGTAATGTGTGGACTGGAAATGCATGCACTGGTTGTGAAGGTTTTAAGGAACCCAAAGAAGAAGAAGCCAGACTTTCAGCTGACTCTGTTAGGGGTAGCATGAAAGTGGAGCAAACCTTGTCCATAAGGATTTGTACCTCAGATTGTGAAGCTGAAACTTCAACTGTTGTTTCCTCTGCAGAGGAGTAATCGGTTTGTTTTTCCCGATCGTTTGAGGGTAATACCTAATCATGTCCTCACTATTCCCCTAGTAAGGGGTTTGGAGCGGGAGAGAGGGATCTAACACGCTTCTTATCCCCTTTAATGGAGGATGCGATTAAAGCTGCTAACCTTCCTTCTAAGCCCTGCAGGGCAGAGGAAAATGCATCTTCAGTCACGTATACAGGGGCTGAAGTGTGAGAAGCAGTTGCACCACCAATTGCTTCCAATGACTCACCCTGGCTTGCCATGTCAGGTATCTCCAGGGAGGATGACAATGTGGAGGCATGTCTGGAGTCCCCAGTGCCCGGGGGTGGTTTTGGTGCCTTAGTAGTAACCCTTGAAGCCATAGTGCAAAGCACAAAAAGCAAAGATACTCTAAGAACTGTGCTATTTATTTGAACAATAGTAGGAAAAACAGTGGTAGCATAGAATGATCTAATGCTAAACAATTCGTTTTTTCCTGTACTGCAAATGCCTGTGTAAACCCCTCACGTGCACCAGCGCTTCTGTGTCCTGTGGCAGCCTTGCTTCAGCTTCTCTGATAGACACTGTCTGTTTGTAGAGTATCAGCTTTAGGCCCCTTTCACACCTAAGCGTTTTTCAGGCGCTACAGCGCTAAAAATAGCGCCCGTAATGCACCTGAAAAAAGCGGGTCCTTTAACTACAGTGTGAAAGCCGGAGGCCTTAAGCTTTTTCAGGTGTGAGCCTGATTGTCTATGCGCCACGCCCTTTCCTATGCTTTAGCAAGATTCACCTCAGAGGGGAGGCAGGCGGCAGGGGAGCGGGAAGGGGATTTACACAGCCGTTTTATTCGCTTTTCAGATTTATGCTTGTTTAAACATAACATGTATACCTATCCACTCAGTTTTCCCATTTAGGGGGAGAGGAGACACCCCCCCCCCCCCTCCAGCTGCTGCAACACACGCTGTATTAGCACAGATTTAAATAGGGTCTATACACTATTACTCCCTCTAGAGGAGTTTTTAAGGCATTTTACAATATAATTAAAAGAAAAGTCATAGGTGGACTTTGCAGTTCATATGCTTTCCTCTTACCTTTTCCTCGCTGCAAGATACTGCTGTAAACTTCACCCATCATGGCGGGCAGCATGGTTAAACCTTCAAAAACTGTGGCCCTTTTAATAGGGGTTCCACTCCTTTGGACCTGTATAGCACCCCTCAGGACAGCTTTAGGTAATGTAGCAAGACCAAAAAGAGTCCTGGTTCCAAGGGTCCAGCCCTCAAAGAGGAGCGTTACAGGCAAAACCTTGTTCTTCTATGCTGGGCCCTGGTACCATCCTGGAGCCGCAGTGGCGGAATGGATCTGGTTGTGGAGGCTTTTTAAATCCAGCATGGATCCCTCCTGGACCTCCGCAGAGCACATCTTCACTCGTGCCCACACCTTTAGACATTGGCAAATAAACTGAGGTACTCCTGGAAGGAGGAGGGTTTATATAGGGGAGTCAACTTCCTGTATTGGGTGTGTCAGTGTCAACACCCGAAGGTAGCTATAACCCACACAGTAAATACTTAAGGCTCTGTGTCCTATGATGTACGATAAAGAAATACCTGTTTTCTTTTTTATATAAATAATCACATTCCCTCTGTTCTCAGCTGCATAAGAGCTGGGGGGGAGGGAGGAGAAACAGCAGCACCCTGAGCCTCTCAGTGATTAGCTGTGCAAGGGGGGGGGGGGTGTCAGAACAAGTCAGATTATTGAAGGACAGCAGCCTGAGTTCCCAGCAGAACTGACCACGATGTGTTATCCTGCTTAGTGTGGTCCGTTTTTAACCACTTAAGACTGCCTCACGCCGATATACGTCGGCAGAATGGCACGGCTGGGCACAATCACGTACCTGTACGTGTCTCTTTAAGAGCCCAGCCGCAGGTCGCGCGCGTGCCGCCAGCGGTGCACTCGCGACCCGGTCCTGAGCTACGTGACCGCGGCCGCGGGACCAGCAGACCCGATCGCCGCTGGTGTCCCGCGATGGGGTCACAGAGCTGAAGAACGGGGAGAGGTATGTGTAAACAAACCTCTCCCCATGCTTCCAAGTGACGCTGTCACTGATCGGCTGTTCCCTGTCATCGGGAAAGCCAATCAGTGATGTCGAATGTCAAGCCACGCCCCCCTACTGTAAAAAAAACACACACACGTCACACTTAACCCCTTCCCGCCCCCTAGTGGTTAACTCCTTCACTGCCAGTGTCATTTACACAGGAATCAGTGCATTTAAATAGCACTGATTGCTGTATAAATGACAATGGTCCCAAAAATGTGTCAAAAATGTCCGATGTGTCCGCCATAATGTCGCAGTCACAATAAAAATCGCTGAACGCCGCCATTACTAGTAAAAAAAAATATTAATAAAAATGCTATAAAACTATCCCCAATTTTGTAAACGCTTTAACTTTTGCGCAAACCAATCAATAATCGCTAATTGCGATTTTTTTTAACCAAAAATGTGTAGAAGAATACGTATCGGCCTAAACTGAGGAAAATAAATGTTTTTTGATATATTTTTGGGGGATATTTATTATAGCAAAGAATATTGCATTTTTTTCAAAATTGTCACTCTATTTTTGTTTTTAGCGCAAAAAATAAAAACCACAGAGGTGATCAAATACCAAACGAAAGTTCTATTTGTGGGAAAAAAAGGACGCCAATTTTGTTTGGGAGCCACGTCACACGACCGCGCAATTGTCAGTTAAAGCGACGCAGTGCCGAAACGCAAAAAGGGGATTGGTCCTTTGGCTGCAAATTGGTCCGGGGCTTAATAGTGGTTAATAGGAAAGCAGAGGGACTGGCAGAAACACCAGGGAGTTCACACAAAGGAAGCAATACAAAGAGAACAGGATAATTTCTTAAACACGTACATGGTACAGCAGCAACATATCAGGAATATTAGGGTAACAAATGCTTTAACTCAAGGCCAAAGTGAGAGTGTGTACCCTGGGGTTGTGTGGGGGTTCCCAGGGAGCACTAAGTGAAACTGAAAAACATAAGGTGTAGTTGCCCGGACCTTTTAGTATCTATAGTATATCTGTAGCAACTGTTATAAAAAGAAAGCTGTGATAATGGAAAACCAGATCAGGTAGCATAAAATCTAGAAAACAAAATACTCTTTTGGTGGTCTGTCCTGACATTTATTTTGTCAAAGTAGACGTTCAGCAATGGTGTAGACTGAACTGTCAGCATACATGTAGACTGGACCCTTTAGTGATTACAACTCTGTACCTGAAATCTTCTCATGTAAAATATACCACTGAACAGAAAAAAAATGAACTAAACATAAATTTTAGCCCTCCAGCAGAAAATGTATTTATTCATAGCTGTTTACAGAAAATGTTTTGCTTCGTGATATTTTTAAGTTATATGCAATGAATGAACAATTTAAATATTTCTACTCTGCATGCTACATTGGTTGGATACAGATCCTAATGGATGCCTAATTGTTTAGACATTTACCAGCCGCCTCTGTTTGGACAGTGTGTTTTATACAGTCGTCACAAGTCTGTCAGACATGGATTTCCCGGAGTGCTAATCTATTATTATAAATCATTTTACAAACATCAGTATAATACCATATAATTATTTGGCACAGTAAATGTGGTAAATATTTATTAACATGTATACAGCACATGTCCACAGTATAAGATGTATATACAGATATCTAGGATACAATATAAATATATATATTTTGTATATATGCATATTTACACTGATCGGCCATAACATTATGACCACTGAAAGATAAAGTGAATAACATTAATTATTATGTTACAATAGCACCTGAAAGTGGGTGGGATATATTAGGCAGCAAGTGAACATGTTGCCCCTAAAGTTGATGCATTGAAAGCAGAAAAAATGGGTAAAAGTAAGGATTTTAGCAACTTTGACAAGGGCCAAATTGTAATGGCTAGACAACTGGGTCAGAGCATTTTCAAAACAGCAATTCTTGTGGGATGTTCCCAGTCTCCAGTGGTCAGGATTGACCAAAAGTGGTCTAAGGAAGGAGAACCAATGACAGGGTTATGGGCGGCCAAGGCTCATTGATTCACATGGGCTGGCTTGTGTAATACAATCCAATAGAAGAGCTACTGCAGCTCACATTGTTGAAAAAAGTATTGCTGGTGCCAATAGAAAGGTGTCAGAACATGTTTGTGGTGTATGGGGCTGCATAGCCACAGGCTGGTCAGGCTGCCCATGCTGACCTGTGTCCAGAGCCCAAATCTCCTACAATGGGCATGTGAGCATCAGAAATGGACCACGGAGCAGTGGAAGAAGCTATCTTTGAAGTGTAAATTTGGCTCCCAAAGTCAGTCCAATCGCACATCTGTGGAATCTGCTGGAAAAACAAGTCTGATCCATGGAGGCCCTATCTCGCAGGATCTGCTAGTAACAGCTTGATTCCAGACACCACAGCATACCTTTAGAAGTCTAGTGAAGTCCATGTCTCGATGGACCAGGGCGGTTTTGATGGCAAAAGTGGACCTACTTAATATTAGGTGGGTGGTTATAATGTTATAGCTAATCAGTGTGTGTGTGTATATACATATATATAGTTGTGCTCATACGTTTACATACCCTGGCAGAATTTATGATTTCTTGGCCATTTTTCAGAGAATATGAATAACACAAAAACTTTTCTTTCACTCATGGTCAGTGTTTGGCTGAAACCATTTATTATCAATCAACTGTGTTTACTCTCTTTAAATCACAATCACAACAGAAACTACCCAAATGACCCTGATCAAATCTGGATTCTGAGTCATGGCAAAAGAATTGTCAAAGGATCTGCGGGAAAGGGTAGTTGAACTGTAAAAAAAAAAAAAAAAGCAAAGGAATATGAAAAGATATCCAAGGAATTGAGAATGCCAATCAGCAGTGTTCAAACTCTAATTAAGAAGTGGAAAATGAGGGGTTCCGTTGAAACCAAACCACCATCAGGTAGACCAACTAAATTTGTAGTCAGAACTGACAGGAAAATTGTTCGGAATGCAAAGAAAAACCCACAAATAACTTCAGGTGAGATTCAGGACTCTCTGAAAACATGGTGGTGTGGCTGTTTCAAGAGGCACAATAAGGAGGCACTTTAAGAAAAATGGGCTGCATGGTCAAGTCGCCAGAAGAAAGCCATTACTACGCAAATGCCACAAAGTAGCCCTCTTACAGTACGCCAAACAGCACAGAGACAAGCCTCAGAGTTTCCGGCACAAAGTCATTTGGAGTGATGAGACCAAAATTTAGCTTTTTTGGCCACAACCATAAACGCTTCATTAGGAGAGGAGTCAACAAGGCCTATGATGAAAGGTACACCATTCCTACTGTGAAAAATGGAGGTGGATCATTGATGTTTTGGGGATGTGTGAGCTACAAAGGCACAGGAAATTTGGTCAAAATTGATGGCAAGATGAATGCAGTGTGTTATCAAAAAATACTGGAGGAACATTTGCATTCAGCAGCCAGGAAGCTGCGCATGGGACGTACTTCAACATGACAATGATCCAAAACGCAAGGCCAAGTCGACCTGTCATTGGCTACAGCAGAATAAAGCAAAGGTTCTGGAGTGGCCATCTCAGTCTCCTGACCTCAATTTTATTGAGCTTTACCATCTGAGAAGATAAAGAGCCTCATCCACAAATACCACAAAAGAATTCAAGCTGTCATTGATGTTAAAGGGGGCAATACACGGTATTAAGTACTGGAGAACTTTTGGTCAGGGTCATTTGGGTAGTTTGTGTTGACATTATGATTTGAAAAGAGTAAGATGAACAGTTGATTGATAATAAAAGGCTTCAGCCACACACTAACCATGAGTGAAAGAAAAGTTTTTGTGTTATCATTCATATTCTCAGAAAAAGGGCCAAGAAATCATAAATTCTGCCAGGGTATGTAAACTTATGAGCACAACTGTGTATGTATGTATGTATGTATGTATATATATATATATATATATATATATATATATATATATATATAAATCGGTACCCTCGTAAGGGCTGCTGAGTGTTGTGGTCTGAGGCACACCGTTCTCATTAACCCTCAGGCAGAAAACCAGTACTTGAACTTTGTATTTTTATGGAGGGAATATAACTTGGATGGGGATGGGATATTTATGAGAAGCCCAAATTGCAGAAAAAAATATGGGACTAACTATATACACCTCCGGTATATACACCCCCACACTTCAGCTCCAGCGCAACATTTGCTTGCAGACTATCACTCCTTAACACCTCCAGCACATCACTTGCTTGCCAATTTTCAGGACCAGCTTGCACTGAGAATTAGACCTGACAATGGCTCAGCCAGGCCTTAGCTAATGCTCTTTGCAGGCAGGGGCCACGGGCCCCTTTGGTGTAGCAAAAATGTAAGTAGGTAGTCCTGGTGCTAGCTGTTCACGTGGCTACTAAGACCAGTACCACATCTATAGGCCCTGCCAGCCCTCCTGGCTACAGCTGCCTCTCTCCACTGCCAGTGTCACCACAGTCCACGCTACTGGCTCTGCAATCTCCACTGCAATCTTCCAGTCCTCTCAGGCGTACCTCCCCAGTCCTCAACTGTGTGTCACTCACCAGCCCTCTTGGCTGTGACCTGTTGTTCCTCCATGGTGACTTGCCCGTCAGTGCTCTCTCCTGCTGTCCTCTCCTGCTCCTCCTGTGCCTACTGTCGAGGAAACCTCCACGCGTTCTTAGAAGAACCCAGCCCACTTCAAGACCACGACAGCCTAGCACTCCATCTCCAGCTTCCACCCCAAACAACTCCAGCTTCCACCCCAAACTACCCTGGGTATTTAAAGAAACCTGCCCCCTGCTAATCCAAGTTGGAGATTGGTCAGGGCTTCTCAGAATACGCCAGGCAGCTCCACCTTTCCTCTCCTCCTTCCTTTCCAGAAGATATTAGAATATTTTGGAAAGAAGTGGGAGGTCTTGGTGATGCTGCCTGTGAGTCACCAGCTCTGCTCTAAGTTACTCCCAACCCAGTTCAAACACACCTGCCAAGCCTGAAAATGTACCTACTCTCACAAAACTCTAGCCATACTACTTCTAGCACACTAGAGGGTGCTACACATGTGTTTGTGTATATATATATATATATATATATAAATATATATATATATATGTATGTATATATATATATATATATATATATAAAAATAAATAAAATGTGTAGCGGGATTACTGAGCACCTCACATTGTCAGGCAGTTGCAGGCTTTCTTCCACCCCCCCCCTAGCACGGACAGCAGGGGGACACTGGAGCGGCTGTGCTGTGGGCAGCTGTTGGTCCCCCCCCACTCGGATCGCCACCACAGCAGAAATTGGGATCTGTTGTAAGGAGCAGGGAGGAGGGGAAACTGCAGACATGTGTGTCCCTCTCCTGCCTACCGCTCAGTCTGTTGTTCCCTCCTGCTTGAGCCCGTAAGGCAGAACACTGGCTGTGACAAGGGGAGAGCGTGGGCTGTCTTGTCACAGCACACGCGGAGAGAGGACAGAGCGGAGATTGCAGGGATCGTGCCCTGCTCTGATTCCTCCCTTTCTTCCCTCCCATTGGCTGAAGATGGGACCAATGAGCAGCTAGAAAGGAGCATGATGGGACATGAAGTCCCTAGGACAAGCAGCCCCACTCTGGATCATGGGGTAAACTACAGCTTCCAGCATGCCCTGAAAGAGGAGGAGGGATAGAGAAAACCTTGGAAAAGGAGATCTGAGGAGAGCTGGGTGAGTTACCAGCATCAGGGTGTGCAGTGTGAGAGAAAAAACATGGTGAGGAGAGGGATTTTGGAGCTGAGGGGAGAGAGAGACACACACACTGATACCAGAGAATGTGTGACCTATTATAGAGTGAGAAAGCCAAGCCTTTCCAGAGACTGCCAGGAGTGAGAGTGTGGTGAGGTGACCGGCCTGTGTGGTGGAACTCCACAGAGAGAGAAAGAGACACGTTTTTCCTGAGATGACGAGAGAGCGCTGCAAGAAGATAGAGGGTAGCCAGGATCGGTGTCACCCACACGTTCCGCCACCGTTCAGCTCAGGGACCCTGATCAGTGACCCAAGCACCACCCAGCTCTGCGGAGATGACCCACACCGTTTCAGGGATCGCGATATCCATACAGGTATCGGGTCGGCCGCTGCCTCTTGCGAGTTTTGCTACCAGTCATCTCGATCGGCCCTCAGAAGGGGATCCAGTGTCTTACACCATTGCTAGGAGCATCAGGAGCCTGAACCAGTACCTGTGATTATCGTTGTATCATCACACAGAAGATTGGTGAGAGGGTGCAAACCCAACATCCTTCTTGACACCATACTGACACTGCATGCAGACACCACTTTCCTTTTTTAGTGTCACGGGATGCTTGTTTGGAGCTACCATCTCTAGTAGTTTGCCCTTTTAAATCTCTAACGGAACATTCTAGAGTATTACTGCTCCATACAAGCTTGTTTAAACCTACTTTTAATACAAGAGCCCCACAGTTTGCTAGCAGAAGACACTAGTATTCTTCACCTCAGGACCTGCAACATTACAGAACTGTGCTTACTGTACTTGTGTGAACCGTTTTCTTTTTGTTGTGTGTTTGCCTCTAAAAAGGTGTTTGCGGCTGTCAGGGCTGGGCTCAGCCCTTCCTTCTCTGAGCTGGCTGCTCAGCTGTCAGCTAATTGCCAGCTCCCATCTCTTGCCACAGTTGCTCAGCTGTTGATGATATCCTGCGTGTCAGTCCTGCCTACTTAAGCCGTCCAGTCCAGAGGATATCTGCTTTCGCCTTGGTCAAGATCACAGAGAGGATCTCCTGCGTTCCTGTTTAAAGACTTGTTTTGCTGACATCCCTTCTGGCTCCAGATCCTGCTTGCTGTTTCACTACGTTGATTCCTTTCTTCTGGCTTGGGTGACTATCCGTTCCGGTTACGGAACTTTGGCTATGTTTTGACTACGTTTGTTCTTTTTACTTTTATTATTAAACAAGTGTGATTTAACTGTACTTTTGTCTTGGTCTGATTTCATGGTTTCTGACAGCGGCCCAGAAGGAGCTGAGAAGTTGACACGTCTTCTCTCCTCCCTCTCAGCGCCTGTGTTAAGGGCATATAGATTACTGCCCTTCCTATACCCGCAGTTGCTAAATATTGAAGGTTGTCTTTTCTAATGTATTAGTTATTTGTTGCAAGGTTTAACAGTGTTGTAAGTTTCCATATGCTTTAAACTGTGCTAATATATTGAACTTGTTTATCACTACCAGGTGTGTGTCTATTTTTGGTCATAATTCACAGCCAAGATAATGGTATTTACTGCATGTGTCCTTAAATGTGTTTGCAATAATTTTATTTAACCAGGTGTTTCGGAGGGGCTGAGGTCATTCTTGGAGTTGAGGCGGAGATCAGAGAATCCAAATTCACCAAGCGGCTCCTTCGAGGGGTTGCACTACATGTGGTGGCTCGTCCGGAATCCTCTTTTCTACTAGCAAATCTCCAAGAAAACACCCCAGAGAGTGTCAAGATGGACCCTGCCGCTCCAACCCAGTGGTGTGAGGAGGAAAATGGTGAAGGGGAATGTTGTAATCAACATCCCTGGGGTGGCCTGGACTGAGAAATGGATCTGTCAAGCTGTGAAGACACTAGTCCCAGATCAGAAGGCGTGGGGGATAGATGTCAAGCCAGATCAAGAGAACTCCCACATGTATGCCCTGATAGAGTGGAGGAAAAGGATCCCTACTTGTTTCCAAAGGGCCAGTGTAGGGTTGACTGATGATGTTGAAGCTTGCCTGATCCAGCTGAATGCATTGGATGTGAGCCCAGAAAGCTCGGGCCAAGCAGCATCGTCGAAAGATTCTACCCCACCGGCACCTATAGCAATGATAGAACCAAAGTTTATTGCTGCCTTGGGAGCCTTCGTGGAAAAGTGCCAAAAGAGTAACCCTACATACACTGGGTCTGGATATAGAACACTGGGGGCTTCTTCAGGAAAGCAACCGTTGCCAGCCGGAGAGGACAGCTTTGAGGAGTGGCTGGAGCAAGCCACTCAAGCTTTAGATCAGGGATATGCAATTAGCGGACCTCCAGCTGTTGCAGAACTGCAAGTCCCATGAGGCATAGCAAGACTCTGACAGCCACAAGCATGACACCCAGAGGCAGAGCATGGTGGGACTTGTAGTTTTGCAAAAGCTGGAGGTCCGCTAATTGCATGTCCCTGCTTTAGATGAATGGGACGTTCCCAAGGGCCAGAAAAAACAGAGTTACTGCGAGCTTAAGGGGGCCTGCCTCAGAAGCCATTCGCAATTTGAAACTCAAACAGGATTGTACTGCTCAGGGCTACTTGATTGTTCTGCAAGATGTGTTTGGGCGAACAGAAAAGGCATCTGCCCGTATGTATCAGTTCAAACATACCTATTAGTATGAAGGGGCTATCTGACTATATGAGGCATCTGGACAAGATAATGCACCAGGTATTACTAAAAAAGGACTTGGATCCCAGGTCAGTAGATGAGGTTTGGGCACAACAGGTTTTGAGGGGAGCTCAACCCCCTAGACCCTATCACAATCCAGCTGAAAACTCAAGGAGATGGAGGAATCCTAAAGGTATCCTGACTTAATCCGGGTTGTACGAGAAGAGGAGGCCATGCTGGAAAACAAAAAGAGGACACAGAAATCAGATCCTGTTGCTGGGGTTAGAGTAGCAAGTGTGACTGATGACAACACAGAGATAGAGCTCTTGAAAACCCAGGTGTCACAATTGATTATACTTACTGGTCAAGTTGATTTTTGACCCCTCTGTGACCGAATAAACAGAGACGTTTGATACCTTAGCCGTTATATGCCCTCGCCCATCAGAAGCCAACAAGGGTTCTCTGATAATAGGAACACTGACCTTGTCAGAAGGCTGCTCACTCCTTTTTTATTAAAAACTGACACCACATCCAAAGGCATACACCCTATGCTGAGACAAGTGTATCAGCACCTAGTAGAGGAACAGAGAGTCCCAGCTTCAGTCAAGCTCAATTGGGAACAACTGGGCCCCTTTGTTGTCTTTCTTGAAGCTGACCGCCAGGGAGAGGACACGGGAGTGGAGGTAATCCCAGAAGTCATATTAATTAGGGCTCTGCAATGGAGTCATGGGAAGATCCCTGTCTGGAATGTTATGGCCTCACCGTTGAAATTGCGAGCCCAAATGCTGTTAGGACAAGTAAATCCAGCCATCCCAGTCTCACCATCTGATTTGGGGAAAGGAGAGAAGGACGGAATCTCCATAGAACAGTTTTACCCACAAAACACTGCACTATCACCTGAGTGGAAAGAAAAAGTCAAAGCCCAGCTGTCAGAAACCATGAATCAGACTGAGACAGAAGTACAGTTAATTCTCACTTGTTTAATAATAAAAAAAAAAAAGGTAAACATAGACATAGCCAGAGTTCAGGAACCGGAACGGATAGTCAGACTAGCCAAAAAGTCAGGCAGCCAGAGATGAGCGTAGTAGAACAGCAAGCAGGATCTGGAGCCAGAAGAAATGTCAGCCAAGCAAGTCTTTAACAGGAACACAGGAGAGCGTCTCTAAAGATGTGACCTAGGCGAAGGCAGAGATCATCTGGGCTGGACGGCTTATATAGGCAGGACTGACAAGCAGGATATCATCAACAGGTGAGTCACTGTGGAGAGATAGGAGCTGGCAATTAGCTGACAGCTGAGCGGCCAGCTCAGAGAAGGAAGGGCTGAGCCCAGCCATGACAGTACCCCCTCCTCAATGACCCCCCCCCCCCCCCTCAGAGGACCACCAGACTTGAGGGGAAAATGTCTATGGAAATCACGAAGGAGGACAGGGGCATGTACGTCCGAGGATGGGACCCAAGAGCGTTCCTCGACTGTACCCTTTTCAATCCACCAGGTACTGTATGCGCTCATGGAACCTACGGGAGTCAACAATGGACTGTACTTCATACTCCTCATGGTTCTCAACCTGTACAGGGTGAGGACGTGGCACCGAGGTGGTAAAGCGGTTGCAGACCAAAGATTTTTATAAGGAGACATGAAATACATTTGAGATACACATATTAGAAGGAAGGTCTAATGTGTAAGCCACTGGGTTAATCCTGCAGAGAATACGGAAAAGCCCAATAAACCAAGGTGCGAACTGCAGAGAGGGAACGCGAAGTGGGAGGTTGTGAGATGACAGCCAGACCCTGTCCCCAACCTGGTAGGAAGGCGCAGGCAGGTGTCTGCGGTCAGCATGGAGTCTGTACCTATCATTAGCATGTCGCAAAGCCTCCTGGACTTGTGCCAGGTGGAACGAAGACCACGGAGATGCATAGTTCACCATTAAAGGGGCATAATCGGGAAGCAAAATTCAAGGCACTATTGTGAGCAAACTCCACCCACGGTAAGAGGTCTGACCAGTTGTTATAATGGTCAGAAATATAGCAAAGTAGGAAATGCTCCAAGGACAGTGCTCAAGTGCTGGTCAGTGCTGCAAATCAGTGCCCATCAGTGATGCCTGTCAGTGCCCATCAATGCCACATATCAGTGCATCCTCATCAGCATACAACATCAGTGAAGGAGAAAAATTTGTTTCGCAAAAAACTGTGGTGATTAAATACCACCAAAAGAAAGCTCTGTCTCCAAAAAATTATAACGAAATGGCATTCAAAGTGCGACAGCGCTGAAAGCGGAAAATTTGCTACAGGGTGGCTATTCTGTGCAGAATTATGTATATATAGGAAGGCCAGCATGGTGGCCTGCAATTATGGGAGGAGCCCGGAGGGTATACATACCAGACCTCTCCACGCGGCCGGTGTCGGTTCCAGCGCGCCGTATTCTACGTCACCAGGCCGACAAACAACTCAGTACACGTTCCTGAGTTGTCCTACGCTCCTCGTTTCCGGATTGCAGATTCGATTCCCGATCGCACCCCCAGTTCGTTTCGCTTCAGCGTCGCAGGTAGGATTTATGCTTTTTCGTCGTTACATCGAAACCCCTATTTGTCCCACCGAGTCATTTCGACCACCATGCCATTGTTTGTTTGTTTTCTACCACATAATTCACCCCACTATCTCTCGTTGTTACGCACCGCTACCCAGTTCAAGGATCCCCTCACTCACACGTACACCGCAGCTCATCCCTGCTGGCATCACGCTTGGATCCCGTCACCTTCCCCTCGATCTTTCCACGCTCACAGTCGTGTCACGACTAGACACCCACTGTAGCAGCATCGAAATCAATTTAAGCCACACAACGCAGACAAGGTCACCTAGTCTCATGACTTGCTGGCAGTGCAAGTATTAGCTGACCGAACCCACGTCAAACTACTACAGATCGAAACATCCCTACTTAGCAACCAACCAGCAGCCACTCTCCCCAGTACCGCCCTGGTGGGGCTCTGGTTGAACTAGTCCGTGCCGAGCACAGACGGACACCCGAGCATCGGTTACCTGGTCAGTCACCTCCTGGCTTACCTCGGTTGTCACGCACTCTCTGAGTTTCCGAACAGGCCAAAGAAACAAACTCACCCAGCGCTCACGCGCATCCCCGATTGTTACCATACCGTCGTACGGTATCCTGCTTCGTTTCCCACATCTCCCCTCCCCATCCAAGCAGAACACCATAGATTTGATAAAAATCTCCAGGCGTTAGTAACTGTCACATACTTCTATGCATGTCACTCTATTTTTCGAAGCACAAGCCTTCACTACGCAGACAAGGTCACCTAATCTCATGACTTGCTGGCAGTGCAAGTATTAGCTGACCGAACCTACGTCAAATTGCTACAGATCGAAACATTCCTACTTAGCAACCAATCAGTAGCCACTCCCCCCAGTGCCGCCCTGGGGGGGCTCTGGTTAACCAGTCCGTGCCGAGCACAGACGGACACCCGAGCATCAGCCACCCGGCCAGTCACCTCCTGGCTCACCTCGGGTGTCACGCATCCCCCGAGTTTACATATAGGACCATGGAACATCCCACTCAGCGCACGCGCGCAACCCGTTTGTCCCCATACCTGTCGCACAGGTATCCCGCTCTGCCCCCCCCCTTTTGTTTTCCGCAATCTACAGACGCATATATATTCTCTCCTGTCCTTCAAACTCAAAAAAAAAAAGAAACGAGAGAAACATGCATCCCCCCTCCTCCCCCCCCTCTTTTATTCTAGCAGACGCCATGTCTCTGGCCGGCAGCGACGATCTCACCCCCTCCCCATCACCTCCCGAAGCGGGCCCGGCAGATAACTTCTCACAAGCCTTCAGAGCTTGGACCATCCCCAGACTCTCAGCTGAGCTGAGGCGCAGGAACATCCCCTACCCCATCACGGCCAGGAAAGCTGAACTCTTCAGACTACTGTTCCCCAACTCATCCCCACCAACCCCACCAGACACTCAGGCATCACTACAATCAATCGCCTCGGCAGTGTCCCAGCTACATACGCTGGTCTCCTCCCTATCAACTACCATCTCTGACGTCCAGGCCAGAGTGGGGACCTTGGAGCTCCAGCAAGTAACCCCCACTCCACCAGCTGTCGCCCCCGCCACCCCCGCATCATGCATTACAGGTACGCCCCACGGCGGTTTTTCTGTTTTCCCCGCACATCTCATCCCAGCAAGCATCAGGAAGGACATACTAGATGGCCGCGACATCAACCTGGCATCCCTTCTGATTTCGGTACACGATGTAACAGAAAACAAAGCCTACGCTTGGGGCGACGTTTCCGTTGTCCTGAAGGCGAAAGACCACAGGCTTACACGAAAGCTCACGGTCACGGAGTTCATGCTTGCTTTCGGCATGTTTCGGGATGTCATCTGTTCCATCAAACCCGACAGGAGGGAAGAACTAGACCTCTACCTTCATGCAGTCACAGATTTAGGGTACAAGTACGGAGGCAGCGCTTTCTATGACTACCATCGCTCCTTTTCAGCAAAGGCAGCAGCCAAGCTCAGCCAGTTCCAGGCAACCACTGACTGGAGCGCTATCGACACCAAACTCTTCTGTCGCCATTTCGCTGGCCTTCGCTCCCCACTTTGCACTAATTGCCAATCCTCCACCCACACCGCCAATTGGTGTTCAGAACCCGTTGGTAGACGCCTCCCCAACTTCCCCTCCGCCCCGCACACAGCCCAGTATTCAGAAGCAACCCCACTACACCCCCAGGAAGACAAACTCGGACGGCCCGTCCGAACTTTAGGAGGGGCGCAGATATGAAACAATTTCAACTTGGGGATTTGCAACTTCTCACGTTGCAGACTCCTCCACGTCTGCCTCATCTGCCGCAGAGCCCACCCCAGGATCACCTGCGGGCTTAAAAAGCTCAGCTCGGCCTGACTAAGCCGTATTGATATCGGATGGCTGCAATCCTACCTCACCTCACACCCGTCACCCTCACTAGCAGCCTTTCTGGTACAAGGCTTCACCACAGGCTTTCACACGGGGTTTATCACACTCCCCGACACCACCCACGAGTGCAAAAACCTGCTGTCAGCAGCCACCGACGAGGAAGCCATCAGTACCCTACTACAAAACGAACTTGACCGAGGGTACATGATTGGCCCCTTCTCTCACCCACCGTTTTCCGTTTGGAGAGTTAGCCCTATCGGGCTCGTAAAAGGAAAGTTTTCAAATAAACTCCGTTTAATCTATGATTTGTCCGCGCCTTATTCTTCTCACACACCTAGTTTAAATTCCCTCATACCCTCAGAAGAATTTTCCCTCAAATACTCCTCTGTCGACCTCGCTGTCCAGGCCATCCTAGACGCAGGTGAGGGCGCCTGGCTGTCCAAAGCAGACGTCGCAGACGCCTTCAAGCTGCTACCAATCCAGCCGTGTCTGTGGCGCTGGCACGGAGTCAGGTGGAAAGGTCAGTACTACTTCGCCACGAAACTAACCTTCGGATCCAAAAGCAGCCCATGGCTCTTTGACACGTTCGCACAGTCCCTGTCCTGGATTCTCTCACACCACGCATCCTGTCAGAAAGTGATCCATTACTTGGACGACTTTCTGCTCATCGAAGACCCCAACCGCCCCCCCGTAGACCTTAAGAGTCTAAGGGAGGTCTTTTCCAACCTCAATGTCCCCATAGCAGAGAAGAAGGTAGAAGGCCCAGCACATCGCATCACCTTCTTAGGCATCATACTAGACACTCAGGCCATGCAGGCCAGCCTACCACCAGACAAGTTGACTCGCATCAGGGAAGTCATTCATTCCTTCACGGCCACCCAGGGGTGCTCCAGGAGGCAACTCCAGTCCTTACTCGGGATGTTAAACTTCGCAGTAAGAGTCATCCCTCAGGGACGATCCTTCGTCTCCCGCCTCCTAGTTTTCTCACAGGATTTTTTGAAATTCTCGTTAGGCTATATTGCTTTCCAATATTTGATATATATATGTTGTACCATCATCCCACATTGTTATAGGAAAAAATATGTGTTTGGAGATACGGGACTGTCAAAGGTACATAATCACAAAAAGATTGCATATATGATAAAAATTGTATTTTATTAACACACAAGCGATTTTAAAGGAAATATATTTAAATGACCTCGTATACAATAGTACAAAATATATCAAAGTTCAGGGGTTTATGCATACAATCCCTAGTGAAACTAAACATATTCATATACTAGAGACACGCAAGTCAAGGTACTTGTCCATTTGTTCTCGACATGTTTCGCCAGAATGGCTTCTTCCGGAGACAAGGGTAAAGTACGAGTAAAAGATGAGAAAGGTTTATAAGGATGTTTCCTTGTTTCTAGGATATGCATAAAGGAGAAATGATAAGTAAATTTATTGTATAAAAGACACAATCAAATATTTATACATTTACAAAAATGCTGTACTATAAATGCCAATGCTATGTGCAAGAAAGAATTCTCCCGAGTGCATGTCCGACCTCTTACCTCCAAATTAAGAGAGTCTACATACTCCCAAGGACATCAGATATGAAAAATTGTGGCAGATCCGCGGTAAGGCGTCCTACCCAGAACTTCCAGAGGGGGCTTATACCCAAAAGGCCCGAGCCAGGAACAGTGGCTAGGGAGCCGTAGGGGGAGAGTGAGATCCTATTGGTCTGGAATTGAATTGTCATAGGGCCTGTAAAGTACAAAGTAGTACTTATTAACTGTACACATAAAGTAAAAAATAATAATAAATAGCCAAGATAGCAGAGGCAGTCTGATCAGATCCCATATTATATCCGACTGAACCTACCTCAATGGCACCCTATTGGAGAAAAACTTATAGGAGGCTCGGGTCTGCCTTCAAAGAAGGAAGGGAGAGACATTATCTTCTAAATGTTCAAAGAGAAAAATAAATTTCTGAAAATAAAGAAAATGAGAAAATACTAATAAAAGATACCACATTATGTATATATTATCTCTGCTATATACCCCAATGGTTTCTATCCCCCCTACCTTATGGTGGAGTGCGTAAGTCACCAAATCAGGGTATTGCAGAGATTTTCCCACCGATGGCAGCAACTCCCAGTAGGGGGTAAAGTATACCCGCTGGGTCCTATAGGGTTTATATGAGTATAAATAAAAGTGCATTTAATAGGTAATTATATGGAGGAATGCCTCCATAGACAGAAGTTGTAGCCAATGTAGTTACCTAGAGTAGAGTCCCTCCACGTTTGCCGAGCCTCCAAATCTCACCACAGCCTGACCTCAGTCAGGCTGGGCTTAAATAGTCTCCCCCGTGGCGCCAATTGCGTGGCGTGTGACGTCACGCCACGCCGGCGTCACGCGGACATGAAGGCGGGAAACGATGCGGCGCCGACTGGACACCCCGTGGCCGGAAGTAAACGTCACTTCCTGCCGGCCGCGGAACCGGAAATAGATGTTATCACCGGCGCGCTGCTGGAAAGGCCAATTATGGACATCCTCTGCTGACAATACTTGTCAGAGAGGAGTCCACAGAGGCAGAGTGGAAAATTAACATGCAGACTAGGTCAAGCCGGCGCCGCAGAGCGGTCCCCGCTACCGGACGCATGATGGGAACTTAGAACCGCCACCTAATATGGGGGCGCGCACATAGCCCCACCATGCCTCCGGAGTAACCCATACGGCTCCCCTAAGCCCAAAGCTCCGGCCCAATGGGTTCACCCCCCCCCCCCAAAAAAAACCAAGAGACAAGGGGAGAGGAGAGGAAGTATAGATGTTAATAAAACCTGGGGCAACGTAGTTAGCGCACATCTGTCAAAGCAAGGGGAGAAAAGAAGAAATACATAAGGACATTGTTGGGGCACCATAGCAAGAACATTTATCCAATACAGCATTTTATTGGTTTATATACATAAAGTACATTAAGACATCCATGTGCCCCTAGATCGGGCCACATCATTTTCTATTCAAACATAAATAAGCAAATGATAATAGTAATGAATTACTTCACCCCTACGCAGAGGGGGGAGTCAAAGAAATGAAAAGGATAAGATAATAAAGTAAAAAATGAAAAAACAAAAAACAAAAAAGAAATGAGCATACTCCGGATCAAGAGTGGGCAGAACCGAATATAGCACCCTAAAGGAGAGCCAGTACAGTAATGCTGGCAGGGGTGCCTTTGCAACATCGGGGCCTGAAATGCAACCTACATGTAACTGAAGGGGAAGGTAAGGATAAGGGATAACCAGTATTTTAAAGAAAAGGTTTAAAGCTAATTCCCTCATTGAGGCCCGGATACCGGATCGCTTTTAAAAGGTAGATCCATCTTGTTTCGATTTGCAATAGTTTCCTATCTAGGTCACCCCCCCGTTCTTGTTGGGGCAGATGTTCAAGGCTGTAAAAGCCCACATAGTCAAGATTGAATTTATGATATAAGCCGACATGGCGGCTGATAGGGGTCTCCATTTTATGTTTGGAAATAAGGGATACATGATCTCTTATACGGCAAAAGAATGGGCGTTTTGTTTTCCCTACATAGCATTTTATGTAGGGAAAACAAAACGCCCATTCTTTTGCCGTATAAGAGATCATGTATCCCTTATTTCCAAACATAAAATGGAGACCCCTATCAGCCGCCATGTCGGCTTATATCATAAATTCAATCTTGACTATGTGGGCTTTTACAGCCTTGAACATCTGCCCCAACAAGAACGGGGGGGGTGACCTAGATAGGAAACTATTGCAAATCGAAACAAGATGGATCTACCTTTTAAAAGCGACCCGGTATCCGGGCCTCAATGAGGGAATTAGCTTTAAACCTTTTCTTTAAAATACTGGTTATCCCTTATCCTTACCTTCCCCTTCAGTTACATGTAGGTTGCATTTCAGGCCCCGATGTTGCAAAGGCACCCCTGCCAGCATTAGTGTACTGGCTCTCCTTTAGGGTGCTATATTCGGTTCTGCCCACTCTTGATCCGGAGTATGCTCATTTCTTTTTTGTTTTTTGTTTTTTCATTTTTTACTTTATTATCTTATCCTTTTCATTTCTTTGACTCCCCCCTCTGCGTAGGGGTGAAGTAATTCATTACTATTATCATTTGCTTATTTATGTTTGAATAGAAAATGATGTGGCCCGATCTAGGGGCACATGGATGTCTTAATGTACTTTATGTATATAAACCAATAAAATGCTGTATTGGATAAATGTTCTTGCTATGGTGCCCCAACAATGTCCTTATGTATTTCTTCTTTTCTCCCCTTGCTTTGACAGATGTGCGCTAACTACGTTGCCCCAGGTTTTATTAACATCTATACTTCCTCTCCTCTCCCCTTGTCTCTTGGTTTTTTTTGGGGGGGGGGGGGGGTGAACCCATTGGGCCGGAGCTTTGGGCTTAGGGGAGCCGTATGGGTTACTCCGGAGGCATGGTGGGGCTATGTGCGCGCCCCCATATTAGGTGGCGGTTCTAAGTTCCCATCATGCGTCCGGTAGCGGGGACCGCTCTGCGGCGCCGGCTTGACCTAGTCTGCATGTTAATTTTCCACTCTGCCTCTGTGGACTCCTCTCTGACAAGTATTGTCAGCAGAGGATGTCCATAATTGGCCTTTCCAGCAGCGCGCCGGTGATAACATCTATTTCCGGTTCCGCGGCCGGCAGGAAGTGACGTTTACTTCCGGCCACGGGGTGTCCAGTCGGCGCCGCATCGTTTCCCGCCTTCATGTCCGCGTGACGCCGGCGTGGCGTGACGTCACACGCCACGCAATTGGCGCCACGGGGGGAGACTATTTAAGCCCAGCCTGACTGAGGTCAGGCTGTGGTGAGATTTGGAGGCTCGGCAAACGTGGAGGGACTCTACTCTAGGTAACTACATTGGCTACAACTTCTGTCTATGGAGGCATTCCTCCATATAATTACCTATTAAATGCACTTTTATTTATACTCATATAAACCCTATAGGACCCAGCGGGTATACTTTACCCCCTACTGGGAGTTGCTGCCATCGGTGGGAAAATCTCTGCAATACCCTGATTTGGTGACTTACGCACTCCACCATAAGGTAGGGGGGATAGAAACCATTGGGGTATATAGCAGAGATAATATATACATAATGTGGTATCTTTTATTAGTATTTTCTCATTTTCTTTATTTTCAGAAATTTATTTTTCTCTTTGAACATTTAGAAGATAATGTCTCTCCCTTCCTTCTTTGAAGGCAGACCCGAGCCTCCTATAAGTTTTTCTCCAATAGGGTGCCATTGAGGTAGGTTCAGTCGGATATAATATGGGATCTGATCAGACTGCCTCTGCTATCTTGGCTATTTATTATTATTTTTTACTTTATGTGTACAGTTAATAAGTACTACTTTGTACTTTACAGGCCCTATGACAATTCAATTCCAGACCAATAGGATCTCACTCTCCCCCTACGGCTCCCTAGCCACTGTTCCTGGCTCGGGCCTTTTGGGTATAAGCCCCCTCTGGAAGTTCTGGGTAGGACGCCTTACCGCGGATCTGCCACAATTTTTCATATCTGATGTCCTTGGGAGTATGTAGACTCTCTTAATTTGGAGGTAAGAGGTCGGACATGCACTCGGGAGAATTCTTTCTTGCACATAGCATTGGCATTTATAGTACAGCATTTTTGTAAATGTATAAATATTTGATTGTGTCTTTTATACAATAAATTTACTTATCATTTCTCCTTTATGCATATCCTAGAAACAAGGAAACATCCTTATAAACCTTTCTCATCTTTTACTCGTACTTTACCCTTGTCTCCTGAAGAAGCCATTCTGGCGAAACATGTCGAGAACAAATGGACAAGTACCTTGACTTGCGTGTCTCTAGTATATGAATATGTTTAGTTTCACTAGGGATTGTATGCATAAACCCCTGAACTTTGATATATTTTGTACTATTGTATACGAGGTCATTTAAATATATTTCCTTTAAAATCGCTTGTGTGTTAATAAAATACCATTTTTATCATATATGCAATCTTTTTGTGATTATGTACCTTTGACAGTCCCGTATCTCCAAACACATATTTTTTCTCACAGGATGTCAAGACCCAGACCAGATCTTCAAACTTGATCAGGCAGCCATAGCCGACCTTTCCATGTGGGACCACTTCCTGGCCGACTGGAATGGCATTTCCATGTTCATTCCAGCAGCATCTCCCTCTTCTCCCCAGATAGTTACTGACGCCGCTGCCTCCACGGGCTTCGCAGCTATTTTTGGCCCCCACTGGTTTGCCGGTCCATGGCCGCCAGAGATCTTGGCAATCCCCGGTTTCAGCCAATCCTCCTCCTTATTCGAACTATACCCAATAGTGGCAGCAGCACGAACCTGGGGAAGCAGTTGGGCAGGCCAGACGGTGGTTTTCGCCACCGATAATCAGGCCACAGCCGACATCATAAACAAAGGCCGTTCCAGGTCCTTGACCATTATGGCCTTCCTGCGCAGGCTTGTTCAACTGTCCCTGCTACACCAGTTCAAAGTCCTCTGCGTCCACATCCCGGGCAAGTGTAACACCTCAGCCGACGCTCTGTCCCGATTTAATTTCCCGTTGTTCTTTTCACAGGAACCCGGAGCCGATCCGACCATGTCTGCTATCCCTCACTGGTCTCAACTAACCCTAGTCTGAGTCACCACCTTCACGGCGCCACCAGTCTTATAAACTTCTCATTGTCACACAACACGCTGAAAGCCTACCAAGCTGCTTGGAGGACGTACCTCCGGTTTCTGGACACAAGCCATGGGGGGTCACCAGGGGACCTCCACCATATCCTAGCCTTCATTTCTCACTGCTACACTCGGCTGGCGTTATCACACAATACCATCAAACTTTATCTAGCCGGTATCCAGCATTTCATTTCCTTACAAGACCCTTCTAAACCATCTTTGTTCGCCTCCCACGCAGTCAAGGCAATCCTGCGCGGCATCCTCAAAAAACAGCCGCAGGTCAATACCAAACGCCTCCCAGTAACCGGTGCCATTTTTCGGGAATTATCGACCATGCTCTCGCATTCCCCATTCGGCCTTTTTCCCAGCCTGGTCATCCAGGCAGCCATGTACCTGGCCTTCTACGGCTTCTTACGGCCCAGCGAGTTTTCAGTTACCGGCCCTAGCTGCAAGACGCTACGCAGGCGGCACCTCATACGCCGTCAGACCTTTTTCATCCTGCACCTCGAAGCATCCAAAACGCAGCAGGCTGGCCCAGGCACCGACATCAAGCTGTTCGAAACTCTCAACGCCTGGTGCCCCGTAGCAGTTCTAGATCAGCTACTAGCACACCTACCTGATCCCTCACCTGACAGCCCGTTGTTACCATTTCCGGTCAGACCCCTTAGCAGCAATCAATTCATCACGCACGTCAGGATCCTCCTCCGCAACTTAGGTCTTGACCCAGCGAAATTCTCAGGTCACTCCTTTCGCATCGGAGCAGCCTCCGCGGCCTCCCGCAATGGAGTCCCGGATCACGTGATCAGGAAGATGGGACGGTGGAAGTCCACCTGTTTCGCCCGTTACATTCCCGATCCCCAGACCGAAATGTCCCGGGCTTTCGGAAACCTTGCCTTGTAGCATTTGCCTTTGCCAAACAATAAACCATTACCTCCCTAAAAACAAGTCTTTGCGCCCTTTTCTTAACTACTCTCCTAGCAGAAAGGGCCTCACGGCTCAGCTCACCAGGGCTTACCTTACGGTAGACCAGGGCACACTTCAGGTCTAGTTTTGTTGTCTGTCTTGTGGCGTGTTTATGTTTGCTCCTTCACATCGTTAAGGACCAAGGGCTCCGACCATAAATAGGAAGGCCAGCATGGTGGCCTGCAATTATGGGAGGAGCCCGGAGGGTATACATACCAGACCTCTCCACGCGGCCGGTGTCGGTTCCAGCGCGCCGTACCCGCCCACCCATTCCCCTTCTCAGAACACTCTAATACGTTTCTCTACAGAAACAGCCATTACTTCTCAGGTAAGCGCCCTTTTCTTAACTACTCTCCTAGCAGAAAGGGCCTCACGGCTCAGCTCACCAGGGCTTACCTTACGGTAGACCAGGGCACACTTCAGGTCTAGTTTTGTTGTCTGTCTTGTGGCGTGTTTATGTTTGCTCCTTCACATCGTTAAGGACCGAGGGCTCCGACCATAAATATATATATGTGTTTATATATATATATATATATATATATATATATGTATGTGATTTCGCAGTTCTGCATATGCTGTGATTAGTCACAACATATGTTGATCAGTGGTTTCCGACCAATAGATGTAGCGGCGAAAAGAGACACAGAATGGAGCTCTGCCTATGTAAACAAGGCAGAGCTCCATCTTGTCAGCAGGGATGTGGTGGATTTTTTTTCCTTGCAAAACAGGGAATAAAATCCATCACATCCCTTAGTGAAAACACCACAAAACACTGGTTAGGCACACATTTAACCCTTTGATCGCCCTAGATGTTTAACCCCTTCCCAGCCAGTGTCATTAGTACAGTGACAGTGCATATTCTTACCACTGATCACTGTATTAGTGTCACTGGTTCCCACAAAGTGTCAATTAGTGTCTCCTATTTGTCCGCCACAATATCGCAGTCCCACTATAAGTCGCTGATCACTGACATTACTAGTGTATATTTAAAAAAAAAACAATTCCAGTTTATATACAATAGTTTGTAGATGCTTTATTTTTTGCCCAAACAATCAATATACGCTTATTGGGATTTTTTACCAAAAATATGTAGCAGAATACATATTGGCCTAAATTTATGAAGAAATTTGATTTGTTTTATTCTTTTTATTGGATATGTTTTGTTTTTTTGTTTTCGTTGCAAAATTTACGGTCTTTTTTTGTTTAACCACTTGCCGACCGATGCACGGTGATATAGGTAGGCGCAATGGCAGCGGTGTGCAAATGGGCGTACCTGTACGTCCCATTTAAATGGCGGGGTTAGTGGGCGCCCGCCGTGTACAGCATGACCGCGCCCGAGGGACCCGCTGACTCGATGTCCGCCGGTCTCCTGGCGATCGTGTCACGGAGCTGCAGAACGTGAAAGTGCCTATGTAAACGAAGCATTTCCCCGTTCTGCCTTGTGACATGACAGAGATCACAGCTCCCTGTCATCGGGAGCGGTGATCGCTGTCATATGAGTGGAAGCCCATCCCCCCCACAGTTAGAATCACTCCCTAGGACACACTTAACCCCTTCATACCCCCTAGTGGTTAACCCCTTCCCTGCCAGTGTCATTTACACAGTAATCAATGCATTTTTATAGCACTGATTGCTGTATAAATGACAATGGTCCCAAAATAGTGTCAAAAGTGTCCGCCATAACGTCGCAGTCTGGATAAAAATCGCAGATCGCCGCCATTACTAATAAAAGAAAAAAATGAATAATAAAAATGCCATATAACTATCCCCTATTTTGTAGACACTATAACTTTTGTGCAAACCAATCAATATACGCTTATTGCGTTTTTTTTTTTTTTTTTTTTTTTACCAAAAATATGTAGAAGAATACATATCGGCCTTAACTGAGGAAAATTGTTTTTGATATATATTTTTGGGGGATATTTATTATAGCAAAAGGTAAAAAATATTGCTTTTTTTTTCAAAATTGTCGCTCTTTTTTGTTTATAGCGCAAAAAATAAAAACCGCAGGGGTGATCAAATACCACCAAAAGAAAGCTCTATTTGTGGGAAAAAAAGGATGTCAATTGTGTTTGGGTACAGCATTGCACGACCGCGCAATTGTCAGTTAAATCAACGCAGTGCCGAATCGCAAAAAGTGCTCTGGTCAGGAAGGAGGTAAAATCTTCCGGGGCTGAAGCGGTTAAAGTGCAAAAAATAAAAACCCAGTGGTAATCAAATACCACCAAAAGAAAGCTCTATTTGTAGGAAAAAAGACAGAAAATGTATTTATGGACAGTGTTGTCAGTTAAAGTAACGCATTGCCGTATAGCAAAAAATGTCCTGGTCATGAAGGGGGGTAAATCTTCCAGAGGTCAAGTGGTTAAAGTGGGTTGTTTTACAAGCCACTTGGGTTTACATATACTTTAATGTTGCCCACAGCTTTCTCCACATCATCTTTGCTATTTATGCATTCTACAGTGTTTTCATTTAGTTCTCCGGCGGATTAAATCATACAATTTTAACACATCTATCCAACTGGGAATTGCAGTTTTGCTACACAGATTGTTGCAAGCTGAGCTGGCATGTTGCTGAATTTTAGGAACAGCTTGCAATATCCAATAATCAGTGGGGGGGAAATAAGTGAAAAGGTGGAATGACACAAAGTACATTCGTGACACAAGCAGAACTGTTCAGTATGGGCAGAAAACTTCCATCGTGATAAAAGGGTTTCAGGTCTTATTTGTTTTAGATTCTTCTAATATTCTATTATGCTGAGGCTTTGTTTTTGCTGATCCCTTTTCAAGCCACTGAATTTGTTTTTCTTTCGATTTTTTTTCAGTAGATTTAGGTCTAATGCACATGGTCAATATAGCTGTGTTTGAAGAGCGCTACACTGTAATTCAGCATCCAGAAGCAAAGACTATACAATGGGAATTCAGGATTTACTGGTTAGGAACACTCATCCCCAAGGGACTATACGAGACGATCGAATCTATTATAAATCACTCGGTACAACTGTGTATTCTTTACGCCACAGCTTGCAAAAGAACATTATTGAAATAATTACACTATGCATTGAAAAAAAAATGTTTAATTTTTTTTTTTTTTAGAAAGTTATTTGTTTTATAGGCAGATTATTGAACCTATTAACAAATAACAATATCTAGTTATATATTTTTTTTAAATCCATATTTAAAGTGGGGTGCCCCCTAAAAATTTTTTTTTTTAAAAGTCAGCAGCTACAAATACTGCAGCTGCTGACTTTTAATAATCGGACATTTGCCTGTCCCAGGGTCCAGCGATGCCCCCCCTCGTTCCCTGCTCCGCTCGCGGCGCCAGCATTCTTACTGTGGGCACCCGGCTGTGGCCAAAAATATTGTCACCTATGCATTTCTGTCAGATAATGCACCCCTCCGCCCAGAAAATTGTTGCAATGACAAATGTTTAGGCATTCTCATGTTTATTTCTTTTGTTTGTATTGGTAGCAAACAAAAAAAGTGGAGAAACAAAAAGCCAAATCTGACACATTCCTTGTAAAACAGCAAAGCACTGGACAGAATTATTGGCACCCTCAATTTCACTGTTCCCTCAGTGTGTGTTCTAATTGTGTGGTGGATGCACTGACTGGGACAACAGTGGGATCGCTGTGTCATCCCCTGTCAGAATGAGTATCTGCCTTGTATACATAAGCAGGTGCACGTTCTGCCTCTCCATATTATTATTAGTATTAGGGGGCTGCTGCACACAGAAGGTTTTTTATCTTAATGCAAAAAAATATGCATGTATTTTTATTTATTTTTTTTGTAAAGGTAAACGTATTCTTTAAACTCAGTTTGATTTAGAATGTATACAAAGCTAAAACTTTTTTATTTTTTATTTGGCTAGAGTAAGTGGTGGGTGGGAGGTTAGAACCTCTCTAAGTGTTCTATTGCCGTCTGTGTCCCCGTTCATCATTACATTTGTCCTGGTGACAGATGTCCCTGGTACAGAAAGTTACAGGAAAGCCAACATTCTGGAGTTGTCACAGGAATAGAAGTAGAGGGTAAACCTTCCAATGGAGAAACCTGTTCTGGTGACAACAGTCTTAAGAGTGATAAAAAAAACAAAAAAATGCAGCGCTGTGTGATACTAAACCTTACAAATGCATAGATAGTGCCATAAACAATGAAAATCAATATTGCTAAAAAATTGAACTATGTACATAAAAAAAAAAAAAAATGTTGTGCAACAAGCAAGCTCACAGTGAAAGAAATTTTGTAGTATTCCTTAATATCAAGTGTCCAAAAAAAAAGAGATTTTTCCTCCCAATTTTCATCAATCAACAGAGACAAACGTGCAAATTGGGATATTGTACGTATTACTGTCCAAAAATTGACTCTAGTGATGTTAACCCTGATAAGAAAAGGGTGACAAAAAAGGGTGACATGCCCCCCCCCCCCATGTGAATGCGCTCACCTCCAACAGTGTGACCGCACACTAAAGCCCCATACACACGGTCGGACAATCCGCGGACCAGGTCGGTCGGATCCTGTCCGTCATACTTTGTCTGATGTTGGTTTTGCGTACACACGGTCGGACAAAGTTGTCGGAAAATCTGATCATTCTGAACGTGGTGACGTTTGTTGCCTACGACGGGACTACGTAGAGGCTAGTAGCCAATAGCTTTGGTCTTGTAATGTGATCTGAGCATGCGTAGCACTTTGTCCGGTCGGACAACCGTACACACGATCGGATTTGGTGTGATCGGACCGTGTTGTCGGCAAATCTTTCCAGCAGGAGATAGGACTTTGTCCGTCGGACAATCCGACGTACACTGTCCGATGGTGCATACACACGGTCTGATTTTTCAACAACATTGTCCGATCGGACAAAATCCATGAAAAAGTCCGACCGTGTGTATGGGGCTTTAAAGTGGATGTAAACCCAAATATTTTTAATTTTTTTTTGTCTGGGACAATATAGATTATGGAATTTCAGATCAGCTGTGCCCAGTCTTGCCACAAAGAGTTAATCCAGCTCTGTGCAATCCTCATATCTTTTTTCAGTGAAATAAAACTGTGAAAACTTTGTCCGTTCTTCCCCCTTGCTGTGATTGACAGGTGATTTACATATCTCGTGCACTAGCCTAAGACATGCATTATTTTTTAATTCCCACCCCCACTCCTTTCTTCAGCAGCTCTGCAAGGATTGGCTGTTCCACACCTCAGCATGATTTGGCATGCTGAAGTCATGTGGGGACTTTTCTGGGTTTTGACTGGATGTTAGTGATCATAGCAGAAGTTCAGTGTAAGAAATACACAGGAGAAAATGCATGTTGATAAGGAGAGTGTAGAGGTGGGTGGGGAGTTTACTGACATCACGACTCAACCCACTGAACCCTGGAAAACAGACCCACCCACAAAATCTGCAGTTTTTCGGGTCTCATAGCAGACAGAGCGGAGACATTTGACAGATAAGTATACATGCAGGAGGCATGTGAATGAATGAATGAATGACTTGTATAGCGCAACCTATGCAAACTGAATCGCCTCAGGGCGCTTTTTGCCACTGGTGTCCATCTGTGGTCTAGTGCGGTCCTTGCCCTGTGGGGTCCTGACACGCTTACAAACACATACAACATACACATATTTGGCCAATTTTATCGACAGGATCTAATTAACCTACCAGCATGTCTTTGGAGTGTGGAAGGAAACCGGAGTACCCGGAGGAAACCCACGCAAGCACAGGGAGAACATGTAAACTCTAGGCAGAAGGTGTCATGGTCGGGATTTGAGCCAGTGACCCTATTACTGCTAGGTGAAAGTGCTAACCACTACACCACTGTGCTGTATATCCTTCTAGATAACCAATATGGCAGTAGTTTAGAAAGGATGAGAGTGGGTTTACATCCACTTTAAGTTTGGTCCACATAAGCAGTTGAACCACTCCTGGGCTCTAAGTGAAACTGGCTCAATTGAGTTGTCCTCAATTTTAAAACAAGAAAGAGGCTGAATAGCACATTATCACTAGTTTAAAAATGTATTTAGAAAACATAACATCAGGGTACTCACACATTTTAGGTGCTTCCAGCACACCAAACTATAGAAGCATTAAGCATAGGATTTCTCTCCAAACGACTTCCAAACTTATGTATGTGTCAGCAGCTTGTATAAACAAGCATGTATCCGAGCTCCTCCACCGTCCTGGCCCCTCCCCTACATGTGACGACACAGGGCTAATCACGTGTCTTCCTCAGGGGGATCTCTGTTTTTTTCCTTATTTGTTTCTAGGACAGAGGTTGAGATTTAATCTCCCTGATAGGATCCAAACAGCAATAACATTTTTTTGGCATTAGATATTTTAAAGCAGTATTGAACCCAAAACTAAAAATGTACTGTATTATATTGCAGCTTACCAGTCCTTTAGATGTGGTGGCTGCATTTGTTTTCTTTTTTGGGCTTTTTTCCTCTGTTTTCACCTGGTGATCTGGCCAGTAACACACCTCCTGTATTAGAGTGCCCTCACTCTGGATGAGGGAGCACAGGGGCAGATTCGGACAGCTGCATTGTCAGTCTGGGGGGGAGGGGAGTATTAGATGGACTAGCAAGAGCCAAACTCCAGCTAACCCATTTTAATATTTGTCTTTTTTTCCTTTTGTGATAAATATATAAAAGTCAATCATTGTAAGCACCCCTGTCAGTGGTAAATGGTCTGTCTCATCTATGTAACTGCAACATCTGCAAGAGAGTGTGTTCTTTTCAAAAACAACAGACTTACGGGCCAGATCACCAGGTGTAAAAGGAACAAGAACAGTTTGGGACTTTATATGAGGCAGTGACCTGGTAAGGTCCAGTGCCTCCATCCCTGTCTAAATGAATGGGGAAAAGGGTGGTGGGACTTTATTCCGGGTCTCCTAATTGCTGTAATAGCCTCTGATTGGCTATCACAGTCATCAGTCAGTGGTTTCTCTCTCTGTGAATGGGGGAAAAAGATACATCTTGCAAAGAGAGAAAGAGTAAAAATAATAATAATACATTTTTTTTTTTAAATACCTAGATCAAGGTTTGATCTAGGTCAGCGCCAATTTTTGGTGCTAGTGTCTGGGTCAAGGTCAGGGTCAGTATTTTTTGGACAGTTTTTTTTTTTTAAATTAGTATTAGTGTCAGTGTCATTATGTTTTAGGTAGAGTAAAAAACAAAACAAAATGTACACTATTTTTACTGGGCTATACGTGTACAATTAACAAATAACACACATATGTGGTATCGTTGCGATCATCAGGAGACGGAGAAATTATTTTGGGTTGTTCTTTGGTGGAAGGTTATGGTAGTAGCAAGAAATATACAGCTAAATAAAAAAAAAAAAAAGTATTTGTTTTACTATTTTGGGCAAGTTTTCCTTTAATAATAAAAAAAAAAATCAGGATATATCCATTAGCATTTACCACCAAATAAAAGTCCAGTTTATCCTGAAAAAAATAAAAAAGAACAAGGTATAATCCACCTGGATGCACAAAGTAGTTGTGATGGTATGTACAGTTTTACTAACGCATGTCAATGATACAGAATTGTGCTTAGGCATTAAGATGTGTTTTACCCTTAGGTGTGAAGGGGTTAACTATGAGTCTGCTTTAATGCAAGCTATACAAGAGCCATACATCAGTTCATGGACTCAAAAGGAATATATACAGTAGAGCATTGTTTCAAATCAATTGTCTGTACATCTCCTATACATGTTATTTCTATGGGCAATGCATATAAAAGACTCGGAATAACAGTATAAAAGACTGACATTTTAATCTATGTGACTTAATTAAAGTGTTGGAAAAGCAATGAGAATATTAAAGCAATACAAAATAAAAGACATGCTTTTATTGTTCCATTGTTACAAACAAACACAGTGTGAGCTGCAAAAAGGAGATTAGATTGGCAAAAATACAATTGTAACACCGTGGCCTAACGTTGATATGGGCCAAACCGATTAGTCAAAATAAATGCGAACAAAATGCCTGGTCCAGATGGCTCACACCCACAAGTCTTCTTAGCGCTATAATCAGTCATTTCTAAGCCATTGTTTCTCTTTTTTTCAGGCTCTTTAATGACTGCCATGGCACAAGTGACTTGGCAGAAAGCAAATGTAGTACGTCCAATTAAAAAGAGATTACGGTCCATACCTGTCAACTTTAAACCTATTATTGTTTGAAAAATATTTAAACTATATGTTCCCTTAAAAGATCAGATTTAAAATTTGTGTTAGGCTATTCAAATATTTTTTTAATTAACATATGTTGCAATGTTTGAATTTAACGTGTAGCTGCAAAATACTTGCCGATCCAGCGGGTTTCCCTCACATCCTGTTTTAACCACTAGGCATCCGTGGTATAGCCGAAATACTGCTACAGCGTGGCGCCCAATTGCTGGGAGGGCGTCCCTGGACATCCTCCTGTTTACTTAAATTTTGTGTTGGCTGTGTCCCTTGGACACAGCCAATCACAGCCAATCGTGCTAAATGGTCAATCACAGCGGACATTTAGCACTCAATCGGAGTGTCCAATGAGAAATGATCTCATATGTAAACATATGAGATCATTTCTCATTGCCAGCTCTTCCTCCTTACACATAGACCACATGTGAGGAGGGAGAGCTTCCGTGCTGCAGCTTGTGAGTGTTCACAAAAAAAATAGAAAATACAGTGCCCACAGTACCTGTCAGTGTCATCTGTCCCCAGTGCCATCTGTCCCCAGTGCCATCTGTCAGTGACATCTGTCCCCAGTGCCACCTATCAGTGCCAACTGTCCCCAGTGCCACCTATCAGTGCCATCTGTCCCCAGTGCCACCTGTCAGTGCATCTGCCTCCAGTGCCACCTGTCCCCAGTGTCACGTGCCATCTGTTATCAGTGTCACGTGTCATCAGTGCCATCTGTCATCAGTGTCACTGGCCATCTTTTATCAGTGCCATCTGTCATCAGTGCCACATCAGTGTCACGTGTCATCAGTGCCACATATTAGTGCCATCTGTCATCAGTGTCACGTGCCATCAGTGCCACGTATCAGTGCCATCTGTCATCAGTGTCACGTGCCATCTGTTATCAGTGCCATCTTTCATCAGTGCCACATATTAGTGCCACATATCAGTGCCATCTGTCATCAGTGTCACGTGCCATCTGTTATCAGTGCCATCTTTCATCAGTGCCACATCAGTGTCACGTGCCATCAGTGCCATCTGTCATCAGTGCCACATCAGTGTCACGTGTCATTGTCCTGGTGCTCCAGGGCCTTTAAAAGTGTAATAGGTAGTCAACAAGTTAGATGTGTAATTTATGCTCCTAGAACACTTGATGGCGCTCCCTGCATGTTGGGCCTCTCTATGTGGCCAGGCTGTGAAAAAGTCCCACACATGTGGTATTGTAATACTAAGGAGGAGTAGCAGAATGTATTTTGGGGTGTCATTTGTAGTATACACATGCCATGTGAGAGAAATAACCTATTAAAATGACAACATCAAAAACCTCACCATTCATCTTACTAAATAACTTGGAATGTCTACTTTCAAAAAAGGGGTCATTTGGGGGGTATTTGTACTTTCCTGGCTTGAGTTTGTAGACTCTCTAACTTTCACACAGACCAATTAACCCCTTCCTGACCAGAGCACTGCATCGCTTTAATTGACAATTGCGCGGTCGTGCGACGTAGTACTCAAACAAAATTGACATCCTTTTTTTCCCACAAATAGAGCTTTCTTTTGGTGGTATTTGATGCCCTTGTGGTTTTTATTTTTTGCACTATAAACAAAAAAAAAGCGTCAATTTTGAAAAAAACACAATATTTTGTACTTTTTGCTATAATAAATATCCCCATTTATTTTTTTTTAAAAAAAAAAGCAAATTTTTTCTCAGTTTAGGCCGATATGTATTCTTCTACATATTTTTGGTAAAAAAAAATTGCAATAAGCGTATATTGATTGTTTTGCGCAAAAGTTATAGCGTCTACAAAATAGGGGCAATTTTTATCGTGGCTGCGACATTATGGCGGACACATCGGACAATTTTGACACATTTTTGGGACCATTGGTATTAATATAGCGACCAGTGCTATAAAAATGCATTGATTACTGTAAAAATTTCACTGTCAGTGAAGGGGTTAACACTAGGGGGGATCAAGGGGTTAATTGTGTTGCCTAATGTGTGTTCTAACTGAAGGGGGGAGGGGACTGACTAGGGGAGATGAGAGATCGCTGTTCATACTTTGTATAAACAGACGATCTGTCACTTCTCCCCCTCAGAGAACTGTGATCTCTGTGCCCCTAGTGGCCGCCTTAAGAGCCGACGTAACATGATGGCGATTCGCCTGCCCGTGCCATTCTGCTGCAGTATAACTGCGGCGGCTGGTCGGCAATCGGTTAATTACACAGGTTCAATGGCTGCTTATGGTGGTAATTTAAACTCACTTAGTGCCTTATCTGCATTCAATTATCCCAAGAACCTGTATAATTCATATGCATCGGGTTTAAAGGGATGAGGTGGCAACCCTACCTGTAGTTGGAGATGAGCCAAGCTGCCCTGAGTTCAGTTTGAGCGGGGGTTCAGAAGACGTTTGGATGCAGAACCACATTGAAATTAATGGGAGCTAAATCTGTCAAGTCAAAAATTGATTCCCATTTTCTGGGCTATAAGGCAAGGGCTTGTCAAAAAATATTGTGGTGGGTAGGCACTGTCCTGGGGAACATGTACCAGTGCAAAAAAAAAATGACATTCCATTAGGCGGGAGCAGTGATTTTTTTTAAAAACACTGACATTACAAAGGAAAAATGGTTTTAAATTGCTGGCTATATAAGGAAAGTAGTGGGGATAATAGTGACCCCATGATGATGGAGAAGGATCTGAGGGTACTTGTAGATCATACTCATAGAGGTCTATTTCTAAAACATTCATTGGATGAATTGTACTCATATTCATGCATGCTCAATTAATTTTGTCTGGAAGTTGTATCATAGATTATAGGGGTTGTAAACCCTTGTGGTTTTCTCACCTCAATGCATTCTATGCATTGAGGTGAAAAATCTCTTGTAGTGCACCAGCCCCCCAGAGCCCCCCTTTTACTTACCTGAGCCGGATTGTTCCTGCAATAGGGATGAGCACACCCGCTCCAGCCGGTGTCTCAGGTCCTGATTGGATAGATTGATAGCAGCGCAGCCATTGGCTCCCGCTGCTGTCAATCAAATCCAATGAGCCGAGTCCTGCTGTGTGTGTCAATGGACGCAGCAGCAGGACACGGGTGTATGCCTGCACAGGTGCCCCGAGGGAGAGCGCTTCTCCAGCAGGGCACTCAAGAAGAGGAGGAGCCAGGAGCGCCGATGAGGGACCCCAGAAGCCAGTAACCAACTACACAGAGGAGGTAAGTGTGACATGTTTTTTTTTTTTTTGTAAACGTAACGTTTACATATCCTTTAATTCCTATATTGTCAGCTCCATCTAGAGGCCAAACTGTGGCAAAGTTATCTTGAAATAACTCAATAAGAAAATACACAGCATTTTGGGCACTAGCTGGAGCTAATGAGCACAGAAAGTCATCTATTAGAAAAATGATGGTCAAAATGTATTGAGCATGTTTGAATTTTGTGTGTGACATTTGCCCAATGAATGCTTTATAAATAGATCCCTTAGTAATAAATTGAAAGGCCAGTTTTCAGCTTACAAAGCTATTAAGATCATTTCTTGTATTGAGAGAAGCATAGGGGATGATTTACCAAAACTGCTGCACTCGGAATCTGGTGCAGCTGTGTTAATGGTAGCCAATCAGCATCTAACTTGAGCTTGTTCAGTAAGGCCCCTTTCACACGGGACAGATCCGTATTCATCTGCCCGTGAAGATCCGCTGCTCAGCGGGGATCGCTCAGCTGATCCCCGCTGAGCCGGCTGATGATCTCCGCTTTCCCCTATGGGGGATCAGATGAACACGGACCGTCTGTCCGTGTTCATCCGATCCTCTCTGCAGATGGATGGAAAAATAGGGTTTTCCTCCGTCTGCAGAATCGGACCATAGCGGAGGCGGACGATATCGGGTGTCAGTGGAGGCTCATCCGCTGACACCCGCTATCCCATAGGGGTAAATGTATGTCCGTTTTTCATCCAAAAACGGATAGATGAAAAACGGACATACGGTCCGCATGTGTGAAAGGGGCCTTAAGCTTTGACAATAAAATCTGGAAGCTGATTGTTTTTTTTTGCAGAACTGCACCAGATTTTGCACACTACAGTTTTATTAAATAACCCACATCGAGTCATATTTTGATCCTCTATAAACATTAATACAGCTTCATCTTGAATACGCAGTTCAGTCTTCAGAACCATGGACACGTCATGGGCAACAAATAAAGAAAGTAGTATTTATTCTTTACGTGTCTAATTAAATCTACAAACCACTTTGCATTTAGATAGGCTTTTAGTATATTGTGTAAATCAAATATTAAAAATAAATTGAAGGCGTATTTGATTTCTGGATGTAATAGAACAATTTGCGAAAAGGCTTTAAACGATGAATATTTATGCAATCAGCTTAATTTTTATGGCACAGAACACTTGGGTTCAGAACTCTCAGGGAGATGGAAGGTACTTTATGTGATGGTGTCCCCTTGTGCCTGCCTCCATCATATTATACAGATACAAAATAGAACAAAGTCGCGCTACCCATAAAAAACAACAAATAATAGCAGCCAGCATCAACAATGATAATAATTGTGAAACAGTGAAAGGAAATAAAAATGCAGCGCTAAAGGAATAGATCAACCCCAGAAGAACACTTCTTAGGGAAGAATATTTACTAATAGTGTACGTGAATGAAAAATAATGTGAATATATTAAATTGTGTACATCAATAAAAAGGAGAGAGGGGTTTCATATGAACCTATCACAGTCATATATATAAACCAATGCATCAATATCCATCCAATGACTATGCATGAAATGTTGGTCTAATCAGGGCAGGTCTCCTCAACAGGTCAACTTATCATAAAGCTTCTATATAGTTCATATAAGAAGCAACAATAAGATCAATGCAGTCTCTTATGTAGGGAAAAGAAACATGATGTGATCCTCCTTAAAGGCTCAGATGGTCAATATGACTTCACACAGGAAGATGAGAGATGTACATCGAGTAATAAAAAAGGTAATGGGTACTCTGGAGGCCTTTTTATTTTTTCTTCTTATGATACACTATGCTGGGTGGACGAAGTAACACATCTTGTTTTGAAAATCGGATGATAACTACTCCGTATGGAATTCCATGGATGCTGATGCGGTCACGTTTCACCTGGTCTACAGCGATTCTGGTTGGAAGACTCACCGTGGGGTATCGTTCCATGCTTGATTGACTCACCATCGTACGGTGTGTGGGTCCACACCTGGGGGTAAGAGTACCCATTACCTTCTTTATTACTCGATGTACATCTGTCATCCTCCTGTGTGAAGTCATATTGACCATCTGAGCCTTTAAGGAGGATCACATTGTGTTTCTTTTCCCTACATAAGAGACTGCATTGATCTTATTGTTGCTTCTTATATGAACTATATAGAATCTTTATGATAAGTTGACCTGTTGAGGAGACCTGCCCTGATTAGACCAACATTTCATGCATAGTCATTGGATGGATATTGATGCATTGGTTTATATAAATGACTGTGATAGGTTCATATGAAACCCCTCTCTCCTTTTTATTGATGTACACAGTTTAATATATTCACATTATTTTTCATTCACGTACAATATTAGTGAATATTCTTCCCTAAGAAGTGTTCTTCTGGGGTTGATCTGTTCCTTTAGCGCTGCATATTATACAGATAGTTTATATTGCTAAAGTTCAATACATTGTGAATGACTTTATTATGCATTTTTCTCATTTTACTAGAGTTCTTTTATAAAGGTAAACTCAAAGAAAATATAAAAGACAGAAATAAATAAAAGACAGTTTTGTATCAATTCATATATGCTTTAGGCCCCTTTCACACGATCGGACCGTTCAGATCCGCCTGTCAGTTTTGACGGCGGACCTGAACGGGCGCTCCATGCTAGTCTATGGAGCGTCGGATGTCAGCGGAGACATGTCCGCTGACATCCGACCCGGTCCGATCCGCCAAAAGCAGACATATGTCTCTACGTCCAGATCCGTCGCTGGCGGATCGGGTGAGATCTGATGAAAACGGAAACGCTATCCGAATTAGACTTGGCATCAGCCTTTTGCAGTCCCTGTACAGCAGAGTTCACACTGGGAGAGTGAGAAGCAGCACAAGAAGCCAGTCATTTGCGCTGCAATACAAGGAGCATGCTAAAGGAAGGAAAGAGCAGAGTAACCAAAGGTTAAGCTTGACAGCATGTTGCTTTTACTTTCACTGTCCTGTGACGGTGAGGATAGGTTGTATTACCGTATATACTCGAGTATAGGCCGACCCGAATATAAGCCGAGGCACCTAATTTTACCACAAACAACTGGGAAAACTTATTGACTCGAGTATAAGCCTAGGGTGAGAAATGCGCAGCTACTGTAAGTGGAAAAGAGGGTCAATGATGCCCATTTGCAGCCTCACTGTGCCCATGCAGATGGACACAGTTGACCGATTTGGGGCCCTGTATCTCAGGGTCACTTAGTGCTAGGAACCCCATCTTTAGATATGTTGTAGTGCTAATTCCACTGGGTTGGAATACAACATTTGGGGTTCCTAGCACCAAGTGTCCCCGAGATATGGGGCCCCAAATTCGGGTCAGAAAATCTCAAGCACTTTTCTGCAGCAGAGAATGACATTTTCTGAACCGACTTTGGGGCCCTGTATCTCGGGGCCACTTAGTGCTAGGAACCCCATCTTTGGATATGTTGTAGTGCTAGTTCAACTGGGTTTGAATGCCAAATTTGGGGTTCCTAGCTCCAAGTGTCCCCGAGATATGGGGCCCCAAATTCGGGTCAGAAAATGTCAAGCACTTTTCTGCAGCAGAGAATGACATTTTCCGAACCGACTTTGGGGCCCCGTATCTCGGGGCCACTTAGTGCTAGGAACGCCATATTTGGATATGTTATAGTGCTAGGTCCACTGGGTTGGGGCACCAAATTTGGGACTCCTAGACCCAAGTGACCCAGAGATACGGGGCTCCAAAGTCGGGTCGGAAATTTTTTTTTTTGCTGCAGAAAAGTGCTTGACTCGAGTATAAGCCGAGGGGGGCACTTTCAGCACAAAAAAATGTGCTGAAAAACTCGGCTTATACTCGAGTATATACGGTACTAAATATTTTCTTCGCTCATGCCAGACAGGGCTTTGTGGTGTGTTAGAGCTGTATAAATCTTAGGAATGGATGGACAGAAGAACAGATACTTTTCCAGATATAATAGCTTCTACATGTGTATTGCATCTGTGTATGTTTTCATGGAGTTCAGCTTTACATGACTTCTTTCAAGTATGTTGTGTTTAGTGTAGGGATTTATTTTTGTGAGTAGTATATATATTAGAATAGCTTAAACATGTTATTACAATTATTATTTAGCATACTGTATAAATGGCTTTCCTCTAGATCCTATACATGGTATAGGTTTTGGTATATAGGGCATAAGAATGCAGAGAGCTGAATGAGGAACTGAAGGCACATTTTGTTTGCACTGGCTCCTCGTAGCTATGGGCTAATCATTAATCTCACTGTATCCCAGGCATGGAAAATGGAATTGTAAGCATGACTGAACAGGGAATTTTATATACGGGGTTGCTATTGTCAAGTGAGAAAAATACAATAGTCCTGTTCATCTAACGGTATTTTGCAACTGTAATGATTTGTGTTATCCTAACTTCCATTATTATGTCATTAATCAGTAGTGTGAGAGCTTTTACAAGCTTATTCTCTCAAGCTTCAAGATGGGTATAATTTGAATGATGGTCTCAGGGGGTACAACAGTCTCTGGGCATATGAAATCAGAAACCTTTGCACAGCTCTTCTATCTGTGCTCCCCTTCAAGGGAATTATGTAAACTCCCTGTGTCAGAAGTGGCGTGCACCACATCAACTAAGGAGCTGTGCCACCTGCACCAGTTTTTATTTCAGAGTGATTTTGAAAATAGCTGAGGTCTTTCCCTAATTAATAAGGGGAATGTAGCAATTTTACATATAGAAAACTGCTGTAGATTCCCAGTAGGTGTCACCTTGTCATATGCAGGCCCGGATTTACTACCTTTGCCGCCCCAAGGCCGGGTCCTTCAATGACGCCCCCCCCCCCCCCCCACACACACACACACGCACCACCATTCTCGTCCTTTATCAATGACTGCTACAATAGATCAATTAAAAACATCTCCACACACGAGAACACTGAAAATAACTAACTTTAATTGTACAGACTGAAAAAAGGAGTGTGTAATGTACAGAATGCAGGGGACAGGAGAATGATAATCTATAGAATGCAGGGGGCAGCTCCATATATTCCTTTAATCCCATCCCGACTCCATCTGCCACCCTGATCCAATCCTGGCTCCATTCATCCCCGATCCCATCCCGGCTCAATCCATCCCAAGTCCATTTACCATCCTGATCCTATCCCGGCTCCAACCATCCCGGCTCTATCCATCACTTCATCCCATCCCAGCTCCATCCTTCTTGCCCCCCCCTCATCCCATCCCAGCTCCATCCTTCTTGTCCCCCCCTTATCCCATTCCAGCTCCATCCTTCTTGTCCCCCCCCATCCCATCCCAGCTCCATCCTTCTTGTCCCCCCCTCATCCCATTCCAGCTCCATCCTTCTTGTCCCCCCTCATCCCATTCCAGCTCCATCCTTCTTGCCCCCCCCCTCATCCCATCCCAGCTCCATCCTTCTTGTCCCCCCCTCATCCCATTCCAGCTCCATCCTTCTTGCCCCCCCCCTCATCCCATCCCAGCTCCATCCTTCTTGCCCCCCCCCTCATCCCATCCCAGCTCCATCCTTCTTGCCCCCCCCTTATCCCATCCCAGCTCCATCCTTCTTGTCCCCCCTCATCCCATTCCAGCCTTCTTGCCCCCCCCCTCATCCCATCCCAGCTCCATCCTTCTTGTCCCCCCTCATCCCATTCCAGCTCCATCCTTCTTGCCCCCCCTCATCCCATCCCAGCTGCATCCTTCTTGCCCCCCCCTCATCCCATTCCAGCTCCATCCTTCTTGCCCCCCCCCCTCATCCCATCCCAGCTCCATCCTTCTTGTCCCCCCATCCCATCCCAGCTCCATCCTTCTTGTCCCCCCCCCTCATCCCATCCCCATGCTTCTTGTCCCCCCCCCATCCCATCCCAGCTCCATCCTTCTTGTCCCCCCCTCATCCCATCCCCATCCTTCTTGTCCCCACCCTCATCCCATCCCAGCTCCATCCTTCTTGTCCCCCCCATCCCATCCCAGATTCATCCTTCTTGTCCCCCCCTCATCCCATCCCTGCTACATCCTTCTCCCCCCCCACCCCATCCCAGCTTCATCCTTCTTGTCTCCCCCCCTCATCCCATAACATCCCCCTCCTTCTCCCCCATGCCTCCCTCCTCTGCAGGTCCCGCAGAAATTGTCACAGACCTGGCAGAAGAGAGAGCACATACAGCTGCATGAGCGGGGGAGGTGCTGCTGGCGGGACTCGGGAGAGCGGACTCAGGCTGAGCGGAGAGAGAGGGGGGCCTGCTGTTGGTCAGCAGTGAGTCTATGCAGCTAAAATCCTACCTCAAATCAGCCGCGTTGTGGCAGAGCGGTGTGCTGCTCCCTGCCCCCTCCTCTGTGTACAGGAAAACATAGGAGGAGGAGGGGCGGGTTCAGTGCACTCCGCTCTGTGCTGTGTGCCCGGGAAAGATGCTGCTTGCTATAATGTGTTGCTCACGGTGTCCGGGGGGTGGCATCCGCGAAAGCCGAGAAGTCACGCAGGAGCGGTGCCGCCCCTGCACCCCTGCCGCCCCGAGGCCTGGCCTCGGTGGCCTTGTGGGAAATCCGGCCCTGGTCATATGGGATGCGAGCTGTCAGCTCAGCAGACAGCTCCCATCCCTCCCCGTCTCTGCTCGTGCAGTGATTACACTACACAAGCAGAGCCTGCAGGGTTACAAACTCACCTCCTTCTTCCTGCTCTGAGCAGATAAGGGGGGTGGGGATAGGTAGAGATATTGGAGTATGTAGATCCAGCTCATGTGCTGTATCCATCACAGACATAGCAAAACAGAGAACCCTTTGTTAATTAGGAGCAGTATCTGTTCCATTATTATGTTTTAGAAGAGTGGTGCAAGAATTGTGCTTACACCACTCTTTGTTAATTCCACCCATACTCCTATCTCATTTTGTTTGCATTGGCACTTAACGCTGAACTCCGGGCTAACCAAATATTGTGTAATATCAAGAGGCATGTGTATTGTTATTTGAATATTGGTGTATTCTTTGTGTATTTACCCAATATTTGTGTAGTGATCCAACACAAAACAACTCTTGCATTTTGTCTCTGTTATAGAGCTTCCTGTAATAAAGACTGGTCACTGGTGTTCCTTTTACTTGTATATGGGGACTGGCCTTGTATCCACCACCTAGGGATGGGCCCGGTGTTCGATTCGAACCCATGTTCGAATTGAACATTGGCCCTTCGTCCGCTCGTCGAGGGCAGAACTCTGAGGGCCGTTCGCATCAAATTCGTGTGATGCGAATGGTCCACAATGCACTGCGCCAGTCGCAGTGCATTGCTGGCTGATGATTGGCCAAGCATTGCTTGGCCAATCATAGAGCCAGCAGCGAAGAGAGCAATAATTTATAGCTCAGGGGGTTTAGTACACGCCCCACACTATATAAGGCCGCCGCGCCGGCGGCCTCGTGTAGTGTGTTCCGGCCATGCCATTTTTCTGAAAGATTTTCATCCATATTGCCAGGACAAGACATGACATTAAAGCCGCAAGCAGTTTTAAATGGCTTCTTTTTGTCCTTTACAAATGTCATTTTGTGCAGGGACAGTTCTAAACATGGGAAACACTTCACAGGCATACTTTAGACACCCCCAGGTACCATATTTAAAGGAATATTTCACTTTTTTTTTCACTTTATGCATCATTAAAATCACTGCTCCAGAAAAAACATCAGTTTTTAAAACTTCTTTTTGCATTGATATATGTCCCCTGGGGCAGGACCCGGGTCCCCAAACCTTTTTTATGACAATAACATGCATATTGGCCGTTATAATTAGCACTTTAGATTTCGAACGTTCGCGTCCATTGTAACTAATAGGGTTCTAACGTTCATGCGAACTTTCGGTCCGTTCGCAGGTTCTGGTGCGAACCAAACCCGGGGGTGTTCGGCTCATCCCTACCACCACCTATAGTTTGGTGATCCCACAAAGGTGGGCAGGCCACATGAGTGAGAAGAACAGGTTTTAAAGTGTATGTATACCCTAAACCTTTTTTTTTTTTTATTTTGCATACAGTGACTTGAAAAGGTATTCATACCCCTGGAAATTTTCCACATTTTGTCATGTTACAACCAAAAACATAAATGTGTTGGGATTTTATGTGATAGAACAACACAAAGTGGCACATAATTGTGAAGTGGAAGGAAAAGGCTAAATGGTTTTCAATATGTTTTACAAATAAATATGTGAAAAAGTGTGGCGTGCATTTGTATTCAGCCCCCTTTACTCGGATACCCCTAACTAAGATCTAGTGGAACCAAATGCCTTTAGAAGTCTCTTACGGTAATTAGTAAATAAAGTCCACCTTTGTATAATGTAATCTCAGTATAAATACAGATGTTCTGTGAAGTCCTCAGAGGTTTGTTAGAGAACCTTAGTGAACAAACAGCATTATGAAGGTCAAGAAACAACAGACAGGTCAGGGATAAAGTTGTGGGAAAGTTTAATGCAGGGTTAGGTTATAAAAAAATATCCCAAGCTTTGAAGATCTCACGGAGCACTGTTCAATCCATCATCCAAAAATAGAAAGAGTATGGCACAACTGTTTGCAGTCTTCCTCAGGGGGTTAACAATGGTTGATGGTTTCACATAGATCTCTACAACAAAAGCATAAATCAATCATATATCATAATCATATGTTACAGATGGCAACAATTTACAATATTAAACACACTATTTATTGGATATACAAGTCAACCCCTTATGCACCTCTTTTTCTGGGGTAACCCATTTAGTTTCCCTCTGTGTTGGTTTTTCCATTTGAATGGGCTGCTAACTCACCGCAATTTACCAACAAATGTGCATTAACCTTTTCTCTAGCATGTTTTTCATTGCCACACGTTACGGTGCTTGGCAATGTAAGTGTGTTGATTGCCATTCACTCTGAATGGCACCACATTGCACTGATGCACATAATGCTTTGGTGTGAATGGCCCCTTATGTCGACTTTTTGACGGCAAGTGTGCGATCGGAGCTTGTTGTCGGAAATTCCGACCGTATGTAGGCTCCATTGGAATTTCCGTCGCACAAAATTTGGTTCTCAAATTTTACGACAAAAAAAATCCGCTCTCGTAAATTCCGATCGTGTGTAGATGATTCCGACACACAAAGTGCCACGTATGCTCAGAATCAAGCAGAAGAGCAGCACTGGCTATTGAACTTCATTTTTCTCGGCTCGTCATACGTGTTGTACTTTACCGCATTCTTCGTAATTTCCGACCAACTTTGTGCGACCGTGTGTATGCAAGACAAGTTTGAGCCAACATCCGTCGGAAATAATCCATGAATTTTGTTGTCGGAATGTCCGATTCCGTGTACGCGTCATCAGAGTTGCAGGATCAGTATAACAGCCAACCAACCATAATGTTCAGAAAGAAAGGTTAGCATGGCTAACCTGCATATTCTTTCTGTACAGGCTAATGCCATTTCACAATAATCTTTTGTGTTAGTCATTTTAGCAACAATCAATATATAACAAGAAGCATGCAGAGCTATCTATCTTCGGTTATTGGTATGTTATAGTAAAATGTGATGTCTCTTAGGTTGTCAGAATCGATCATTTAATACAGAAAACAGTGTCCTTTACAATCAGTGTATAACATTCCTGAGATTTAGCAGCGTCTCCGATTCTTGCGACAGCTCAAATTTAATTTAAGACAGTGATAAGGGCACTGATAGAGCTGTAAACGTGTCACTCCGTACCAAGCCAACAATGATGTCTACAGAATTATTCTTCAACGTGCAGAATGTATTTTCAGCTTCAGTATTCTTTCCATGCTTGTCCTGAATTATATTAAGAGAAATCATCTCCCTCTTCTCTCCAGTGCCAGAGGAAATAGCATGCTTTCTACGCTGGAATCCAATCAGGTGCATCCATGCTGGCAAATGTGCTAGAACTGTGACTTTGCAGTTCATCAGGTCAAAGCTAGCCACTTTCAGTATATTTGTGGGAGAGGTTCAAGAGTGTTTGAGTAATGTTAATTAGCTTAATGTACAATGAAGGCCAAAGCCTTTATTTATTTTTAATTTTTATTGAGATAGAGTGATGGTCTTAACACACTTTTTTTTCTATCCAGTAAGAGGAAATCCCTCCAAAGTGAGTTGCTATTAAGGTCACCAGAATTAGTGTCCATATTGGAAGATTTTCCCTATGTTCTGGTGACAAATAATAACTTTTCTTTCACTCTTATGCCCCATACACACGATTGGACTTTCCGCCAACAAAACCGTGGATTTTTGTTCGAAGGTTGACGGCTCAAACTTGTCTTGCATACACACGGTCACACAAATGTTGGCCAACAATTACGAACGTGGGAACGTGGTGACGTACAAGGCGTACGACGAGCTGAGAAAAAGGAAGTTCAGTAGCCAGTGCGGCTCCTTCTGCTTGATTCAGAGCATGCGTGAACTTTTGTGCGACGGACTTTCCAACAACAAAGTTTTGTTGGTGGAAAATTTGAGAACCTGCTAGCCAACATTTGTTGCCGGAAAGTCCGACAACAAATGTTCGATGGAGCATACACACGGTCGGACTTTCCACCAACAAGCTCACATCCAACAATTGTTCTCGGAAAATCGGATCGTGTGTACGGGGCATTAGTGATAATAGTAAACAGAACAGATAGAGGGGGTGATTCTTACTAATGGGGACACAGACAGCAATAAAAATGGACAGGTGTCCTAATTTCTCTTCACTCTATCCAAGACGAAAAGACCCCTTTCACACTGAGGCAGTTTTCAGACGTTTTAGCGCTAGAAATAGCCACTAAAAAGCACCAGAAAACTGCCTCCCATTCATTACAATGCGTGCTTTCACACTCGGGTGGTGCGCTTGCGGTACGTTAGAAAAAGTTCTGCAAGCAGCATCTTTAGGGTAGCTTGGGAACGATATAAATAGCGCTCCAAAAACGACCCTGCCCATTGAAATGAATGTGCAGCACTTCCAAAGTGCCTTAAAAGCGGTTTGAATGCACTGCAAAACTGTTTTTTTATTCCTTTTTTCTTTTAAGGTCACGTTATCACGTGACCTTAAAAAATCTGCCCGCTAGTGCCCAAAAAGTGCTGCAAAAGCACCACTAAAACGCAGCTAAAGTACCGCAAAAATGACCGGCGCTTTAGCGCTGTTTTAACTGTGTTGCAGTGTGAAAGGGGTCAAAAGGTTTTAGTCATAATTTTAAATAAATGCAGCCATTGCATTTAAGGATTAATGAGTTGCAATATATTACATTGTTTTGGAGTTTAAAACAGTTTTAACCACCTGGCGCCCACAATACGTTATATGACGTCCTCTACTTTCCGGGGGTATATCTGAATGATGGCTGTAGCTACAGACATCATTCAGATATTGCGGTTTTCAGCCGGCGATTCCCTGCACCATAAGAACAATCATAGTGGCTGTTCCGCCGCTTAATCGTTCTTACGGGCGGCGGGAGGGGACGCCCCACCTCCCGCTGCCCTCCGGTCCTTCTACCGACTCACCGCTTCCATCGGTGAGTCGGACACAGGATCCGCCTGCCCCCGGATGGTGATCATAGAGATTTCCAGCGGACCAGATGGTCGCCGGAGTCTCTATGATCGTTCGGAGGCTGGGCGTGACGTCATAACATAACAGGCCTCTGCATTCAAATAACGGCGGCGCCTCGGCTGGGAAGCCGTGATCGTTTTTTTTATTTTTTTTATTTTAGACTTCCCAGCCTAGAGGTGAGATGTGGGGGTCTTATTGACCCCATATCTCACTGTAAATAGGTCAGATCGTGCCATATTCCTATTACAAGGGATGTTTACATTCCTTGTAATAGGAATAAAAGTAATCAAATAAAATAAAAATAAAAATTTAAAGCGCCCCTGTCCCCGTGAGCTCGTACGCAGAAGCGAACGCATACGTAAGCCCACATATGAAAACGATGTTAAAACCACACATGTGAGGTATCGCCGCGAACGTTAGAGCGAGAGCAATAATTCTAGCCCTAGACCTCCTCTGTAACTCAAAATATGTAACCAGTAAAAAATGTTAAAGCCTCGCCTATGGGGATTTTTAAATACCAAAGTTTGGCGCCATTCCAGCGCGTGCAATTTTGAAGCGTGACATGTTGGGTATCTATTTACTCGGTGTATTTTCATCTTTCTTTTTTTTTTTAAACATGAAACACATTCGAAAAATTGCTGCGCAAATACCGTGTGAGATAAAAAGCAACGACCGCCCTTGTATTCCCTAGGGTCTTTGCTAAAAAAACATATTAATGTTTGGGTGTTCTATGTAATTTTCTAGCAAAAAATTTTTTACATGTAGGAGAGAAATGGCAGAATTGGCCTGGATGCAAGGTGGTTAATGCTACAATTAACAGATTACAGTTCAAAAATAATAATAAAACTAATTAAAACTGAAAAATGTTTTATGCATTTGTCAGACTATAAAAAACAGAACATGGTTTTTATTAAAAAAGGAAAATGTACCAAATAAAAAACATTATATATCTGCTTTTAAAAAAAAAAAAATTTAGGTAGTCTTTGAATTATTATCACATATGTATTTGGCTTAGACATCAAAGACCTCTGGCTATAAAAGGTTATAAAAAAGAAAACTCTGTAACACAATACTGTACATTCAATTGGTTTGTCTCCCTCAGGCAATCTGTCACAGAAAGCAGAGAGATGCTGATATCAAGAAAACAAAAAGAACATATCCAGTTCACTGCTTTGCCACTTGATCTTAATGACATATCTAGAGATCTATCTGATTGTTTTTGCTGCCCTGGAATTTTGGTGAAAAATCTAGACATTTTGTTGAAATGCCCTGGTGTCAATTGGGATGGCAAAATTTAAGTGTTTTTTTTTGGGGGGGGGGGGGGGGGGGGGTTCTAAAGGTGGCTCTGTAGCATTAATGAAGCTCATATATTTGACCTGTTCTCATGCCAGAACACACTCTCTCATTAGCTTGGAACGTGATTTTGGATACTGAGAAATAGATCTGGGCATTTTTATACTCAAGTATTTTCATCTCATTTTTTGGCAAATTGATTTTCAAGGAACTGAGACAAACCTTCCATACATATCACATTATATATTGCCTAATTTGATGGGCATGTGACAAATGATATATAGGGGAATGGACTTGTATGGTCTGGGTGCAGTATCTATACCTCCCTTGGAGGTTACTTCGATATTTTGACAAATGTAGCCAAGAATTTTTTTTAAATAGTGCCCCCACCACTATACCCTAACCACTCCCACTACCCTGGTTTAATTGCAATTAAAATTGGAAATATCACCACTTAGGAAATTGGCACATCCAGAAGCACTACTCCAAGAAGACCAAGCCCCACAGTTTCCACTAGAAAATACACTCACCGGCCACTTAATTAAGTACCCCTGTTCAATGGCTTGGTAACACAAATTGCTAATCAGCCAATCACATGGCAGCGACGGCAGCATTTAAGCATCTAGACGTGGTGAAGATGACTTGCTGAAGTTCGAACTGAGCATCAGAATGGGGCAGAAAGGGAATTTAAGTGACTTTGAACATGGCATGGTTGTTGGTGCCAGACGGGCTGGTCTGAGTATTTCAAAAACTGCTGATCTACTGGGATTTTCACACACAACCATCTCTAGGGGGTTACAGAGAATGTTCAGAAAAAGAGAATATTTCCAGTGAGCGGCAGTTGTGTGGACGAAAATGCCTTGTTGACGTCAGAGGAGAATGGGTGCCCCTCCTGTCAGCTAAGAACAAGAAACGGGTTACAATTCGCACAGGTTCACCAAACTTGGGACAATAGAAGATTGAAAAAACATTGCCTGGTTTGTCGAGTCTCGATTTCAGATGCGACATTAAGATGGTAGGTCAGAATTTGGTGTAAACATGAAAGCATGGATCCATCCTGCCTTCTGTATCATTCTGTATCATCCTGTATCAACGGTTCAGGCTGAAGGTGGTGTAAATGAGTAGGGGATATTTTCTTGGCACACTTTGGGTCCCTTAGTACCAATAGAGCATCCTTTAAACAGCACGGCATAACTGAGTATTGTTGCTGACCATTTCCATCCCTTTATGACTACAGTGTACCCATCTTCTGATGGCTCCTTCCAGCAGGATAATGCACCAAGTCACAAAGCTCAAATCATCTCACCACTAGTTTCTTGAACATAACAATGAGGTCACTGTACTCCAATGGCCTCCACAGTCACCAGATCTCAATCCAATACAGCACCTTTGGGATGTGGTGGAACTGGAGATTTGCATCATGGACGTGCACCCGACAAATCCGCAGCAACTGCGTGATGCTATCATGTCAATAGGGACCAAAATATCTGAGGAATGTCTCCAACACCACAAAGAATTAAGGCAGTTCTAAAGGAAAAAGGGGGTCCAAGCAAGGTGTACCTAATAGAGTGCTCAGTGAGTGTATATAGATGATTGACAGAAGACTGAGAAAGAGAACATCGCCATCATGAGGACAGACTGGTACAGGCAGTGACTGCAGCACTTTTAGATGGACAAGCCTCAACTGGTTCAATTAGCATCATTTTTTAACATTATTTCCACCATACAGACAGGATGGCTCAGGCCACAGTGGCTGTAGATGAGCAGCCCCAACTGGTTCCAATAGAAGTTACTTTACAGTTAAAGTGGTTGTAAAAATAATTGAAGTACAACATTGTGTACTTTTTTGTCTCCTTTCTTTCTTCCTGCTATGTCAAGCTGTGAAGCTCCAGTGTATTCATTCTACTTTGTATCCTTATGCAAAAACTTAAATACTGTGTTTATTATCTTATAACACACACTTTTTCACCCTGAAAATCAGGTGTAAATAGTGTGTGTGTGTTATATGCCGATACTGCAATCTGGGCTGCCTAGGAGGGAACGGGGAGGGGGGCAGGACGAGAGCCGTCAGATTACATACAACGAGAATCTCCTGTTTACTCAGCAGCCTCTGTAGGAAGTCCCATCTCCTGGGCCGGCATTGGACCAGTATTTTGTCTATCATAGAAGCCGGTCCAGGAGGCGGGACTTTGTATTAAAGAGGCCACGAGAAAACAGGAGATTCTTGCTGTATGTAATCTGACAACGCTCATCCTGCCCCCCTCCCTGTCCCCTCCGAGGCTGCAGTAATCTGAGGTGAGGCTGCAGATAGGCACTGATCAGGCTGCAGATGGGCACTGATCAGGCTGCAGATGGCCATTGATCAAGCTGCATTGATGGGCAATTGTGAGTCTGTAGATGGGCATTGATCAGGCTGCAGATGGGCATTGATCAGGCTGCATTGATGGGCAATTGTGAGGCTGCAGATGGCATTGATCAGGCTGCAGATAGGCATTGATCAGGCTGCAGATGGGCAATGGTAAGGCTGCATTGATGGTCACTGACCCTTATTTTGATTCTTTATTTAAAATGTAAAGTTTTTTTCCCCTGAAACTTTTTCCCTCCTAAAATGAAGGTGCGAGTTATATGCTTGCGCATTTTACATGCCGATAAATACGGTAAACAAACACCTTAAAAAAAAAATGATTGTAAGCCCTTACATATGCTAAGTGAAGTGACTAGCCTCTGGTGATAAACACACACACTTATTTCTTCTGTAGAGCCTTCTAAAACACACAGATCAAAGGATTTTTTCTCAGCAGCAGAAAGCAGGGGGCGGGGATCTGATGTCACACACACTGCAGAGCTAGAGCACACATCCCAGTGTAACCTGATAGCTGAGTGGAGGAAAGGGATCCCCCAACCTACTCATAGAAAAATGTACAGAGCTGAGTCTCTCAGTCACCTGTTGTGTGCTGGGGGAAAAGGCATCTTCCAGGAGGCTGTTTTTTCACCTTAGAGTTCTATCAGCTACTTATGCAGATAGCAAAGAGCTTTGGATTCAGGTTAGTACACACTATAACGGGATGTGCCTTGTTCATTTTTCATGTCTGTAGTTTACAAGCACTTTAATTCCCCCCAGACACAATCACAGCAGCACTTGGAGGATGATCAGCTCCTCCAGCAGAAGAAAATGGCATCATTTCTGCATGACCTGTGCCTACTCATACAACTATACAAAATACAAATATAGGTCATTTCCAGGACACAGAATGGCCAAGCCCCCATTGGTTTAGTTTTGACAATAACATATGTAGATAAATTCCATTAAGCAGACAATAAAGCAAAAACACCTAAATGGCTAGCCCTCCACTCAATTCACAAAAGCATATATATATATATATATATATATATATATATATATATATATATATATATATATATATATATATAGATGGATAGTTTCCAGCTGAAACAACAAATCGTCATTATTGATTATGATCATTTGTCACCTATTTTCATTTTCGATTAGTTGGTCCTCCGATTAGTTGCCATGTATATAGTACAATATTATTTGTTTACATGTTGATGTACACAGTGCAGCAAACATACAGCTCCGTTCATTGTCCATACATGTCAGTATTTGCCTGCAAGCTTTTGAATGGGAATGTGTTGTAGTGATCTAATATATAGTTCGTAGATGGTATGTAGATATTAATAAGTATTGTCCCACAGCAAACCCAATTCTCCAGAGAGAGATTTTATTGGCTTCCAAAACAGAACAGTCTCGTTATAGATGACAAAATCCAACAGAGTACAATCATGACAGTGCTAGTAAATATTTTCTAGAGCCCCACGAAACCATGTGACTTTTGGTGCCTTCATAAGAACACACCCTTCTGACAGATTAGACGCCATCTTATATCCCCCACACACACTGAATGGTTGAGCAATTTGATTGGCCGTTTCCATTAAATGCTTTGATCTGCTCCTGTCTTTCAGAGTGACAGCAGATCACCCCAAGCTGTGAACAGCTGTAGTCTTCAACTGGCCTAATCTGCATTCTGGCATATTAACATTAACAAGTCCCGTTTGATATGTGTGACTACAGATTAGATTAAGAGATGCCACCTGGACACCCTTTTGAGGTGTAGAATAGACTTGAATCCCCAATCTATATTCTTGCAAATCAACATAGCCCAGAATCATTATCTGTTCCGGGTCACGGCACCAATGTAGTGATATAATATATAGTTCGTAGATGAATAGTAGTTATTAAAAAGTATTGTTCCCGCAGCAAACCCAATTCTCCAGAGAGAGATTTTATTGGCTTCCAAAACAGAACAGTCTCGTTATAGATGACAAAATCCAACAGGGCATAATCATGACAGTGTTCTAGAGTCCCATGAATCCATGTGACTTTTGGTGCCTTCATAAAAAACACACCCTTCTCTGAGAGTTTTTAGACTCAATCCAAGGTTATATTCAGCTGCAGTCAAAGGCTGCCCTAATTTGCATTCTTGCATATCAACATCAACAAGTCCCTTTGATATGTGGAGTAATTCTTGTTTGGCCACTTCCCCTTTGATATGTGTAATTAGGTTAACAGATAACAATGTGGCCTGCTTAGAATGCCTACATATAATGCCTATATAAAATACATTAAAAACACTACACATATCTAATAAATAAATATATATATATATATATATATATATATATATATATATATATAACATACTACATATATGAGTAATGCCTCATGGGACATGTAGTCCTGGGCAGGGGAAGGAAGTGATTTAAAGTGATTCTAAAGGCAGAAGTTTTTTTTTTTTTTTGATGGGCAATTGTGAGGCTGCAGATGGCATTGATCAGGCTGCAGATAGGCATTGATCAGGCTGCAGATGGGCAATGGTAAGGCTGCATTGATGGTCACTGACCCTTATTTTGATTCTTTATTTAAAATGTAAAGTTTTTTTCCCCTGAAACTTTTTCCCTCCTAAAATGAAGGTGCGAGTTATATGCTTGCGCATTTTACATGCCGATAAATACGGTAAACAAACACCTTAAAAAAAAAATGATTGTAAGCCCTTACATATGCTAAGTGAAGTGACTAGCCTCTGGTGATAAACACACACACTTATTTCTTCTGTAGAGCCTTCTAAAACACACAGATCAAAGGATTTTTTCTCAGCAGCAGAAAGCAGGGGGCGGGGATCTGATGTCACACACACTGCAGAGCTAGAGCACACATCCCAGTGTAACCTGATAGCTGAGTGGAGGAAAGGGATCCCCCAACCTACTCATAGAAAAATGTACAGAGCTGAGTCTCTCAGTCACCTGTTGTGTGCTGGGGGAAAAGGCATCTTCCAGGAGGCTGTTTTTTCACCTTAGAGTTCTATCAGCTACTTATGCAGATAGCAAAGAGCTTTGGATTCAGGTTAGTACACACTATAACGGGATGTGCCTTGTTCATTTTTCATGTCTGTAGTTTACAAGCACTTTAATTCCCCCCAGACACAATCACAGCAGCACTTGGAGGATGATCAGCTCCTCCAGCAGAAGAAAATGGCATCATTTCTGCATGACCTGTGCCTACTCATACAACTATACAAAATACAAATATAGGTCATTTCCAGGACACAGAATGGCCAAGCCCCCATTGGTTTAGTTTTGACAATAACATATGTAGATAAATTCCATTAAGCAGACAATAAAGCAAAAACACCTAAATGGCTAGCCCTCCACTCAATTCACAAAAGCATATATATATATATATATATATATATATATATGTAGCGCTACCCCCAGTTAAGAGAGCCGCTGGTTTGTTTTGGGTCCCTGAGTACAGCTCCACCAACCCCCGGCAATTTGGCTCTACCCGCTCTGGCACAGTTAGTAAAGGGGTATGTCCCTATGCACATAAAACTTAGCTTATACTCTAAGTGTAATTGGTATGAACTCACAAGCAGACTGCTGAGATAAGAATAACTGGCTTTACTTTTGTCAGTAAGGAAAAAGAATAGCAACATGCATTTAAACATATATCTTACAATACTTTAGCAGGTCCCTGCAATATGCACTTTAACATGTACACAGGTATATCAATCTAACAATGGGGAAACGGAGCGCCAAGTGTGGCGACCGTCTGCTATACACCCCTGAGGTGCAATAACTCTATCTGCGCCTACCTAACGGACCAGGCCTGATCCCTAGCAATAGAGCTCAGTCCTTGTACCAGTACAGTATTCTTCACCGGCAATAAATCTGTAGAGGTGGTGCACATGTAGCTTTAAATGGTGTCATTTGTAATCCACAGAAAGTAACATTGCTGCTCTGAGGTAAATTGCGCCTAGGCAGTTCAGTAGGCATAAAACGTGTGTGTCAATACAGGATGAGCCTTCCGGCTCTCTCACCAATCCTTGGGGTACCGTCCTCCGATCCGATCCCTCTGATGGTGGCTCTGGTCTCTTCAATGGCGGCGTCCGGTCTCCTCAGTCACAGCCCTGCACTCCGGTCATCAGCTCCGTCCGACCGACAGTAAGGGGAAGTCTCCGCTCCGCTGCTGTAGACTCTGAGAGGTGAGAGTCTCACTCCATCGGCTGCAAGACCCAGGCTTCAGGCCTTCAGCTCCGGTCCGCACAGGTGTCTCTGCTGGCTGTAGTCTCCGCGTCACACGCTCTGTCAGCAGAGGCAGGCCAGTCCTGTCAGGCCTCAGAAGAGGAAGTGTCCCAAGAGGAAGAGGCGGTCTCCGCTCTTCCCTTTTATAATCTCCCCCAGCAGCCTCCCGGGCGGAAGTCAGCAGCCCTGGGGCCTGGGGAATCCTGGGAGATGTAGTCTCTAAGCCTAAAAGGGGTAGAACCCCGCTACACACTCCCCCCACTTTGAATCTTTGGTCCCCAAAGATAGTGTTCAAACTACAAACTTTCTCGGGAACAACATTTTCACATAATTTGGACAGAGGAGCTTCCCACCAATTGGCATGAGATGGGGAGCTGTCCTGTCTACAGGTCACTTCAGTGTGTGCAACCTGCTTAACTGTGCCAGAGAGTGAGCTAGGGTTGCCCTCCACTAAATGAACAGCGGAAGGGTCAGGGCTTTCAGCACTTCTCCTTGCTGTAGTAACAGAGTCCTCTGAACTTTCTCCCATCTTGGGGTAAGTTAACTTCTTGGGAGGCTTCACAACTCTGCGAGCTCTCTGTTCTCTTGGAACTTCTTCAGGAACACATTCTGGCAACATCTCTGGTTCTGGGTAGAGACCAGGGATATCTTCCCAGCACTCAGGCACATCACTGAATGGCACAAACTCTGTGGCTTCTGGGTTCAATGTGTTATCTTCCACATCTTCAGTAGGTGGAAGATCTATGGCAGAACTTCCTGGAGTTGAGGAAGGCCATAGCCATTCAAGTTCTCCTCTTTCTTCCTCTGGTTGGGGGTCCTGTCCACCCCTAACTTGGGACGTCTGAGACCTAGTATTAGGCCTGGGGGTATCCAGAATGGAAACAGATTCAGGTACATCTCTTACTGGAGGCATTCTGACTGCTTCAGTGAGTGGGAGCAAGTGATTCCTATGCCAGATCTTCAATGGCCCCACTCTTCCTTCTGGCTTCAACTTGTAGACAGGCAATCCTGGAAGTTTCCTACAGATGATATATGGTTCTGATCTCCATCTATCAGCAATCTTGTGTTTCCCAGGGATCCCTAGGTTGCGTAACAGTACACAGTTCCCAGGCTGTAGGTCCTGTACTCTAACTTTCAGGTCAAAGTTCCTCTTATTTCGGGCCCCCCTCTGGTCGGAGGCCGCTTGAGCTTTCTCATAAGCTATCTTCAGACTGCGCCTCAGTCTGTCCACATATCCTTTGTGGGAGGCAGCAGAGGCATGGTCTAAGGAAATGCCGAAGGCCAAATCCACTGGCAATCTTGCTTCTCTCCCAAACATAAGCCGGTAAGGGGAAAAACCTGTCACGTCACTTGTGGTGCAGTTGTAGGCATGCACCAGAGCTGAAATGTGTTGACTCCAATGTTGCTTCTTCTCTGTTTCCAAAGTTCCCAACATGTTCAATAGGGTCCTGTTGAACCTTTCAGGCTGGGCATCACCTTGAGGGTGATATGGTGTGGTTCTAGTCTTCTCTACTCCCAGAGAATCTAGTAGCTTCCTGATCAGGCGACTCTCAAAGTCCCTTCCTTGGTCTGAGTGGATTCTCTGTGGCAGTCCATAGTGAACAAAGTACTTCTCCAAAAGTACCTTGGCTACTGTAGAGGCCTTCTGGTCCTTGGTTGGGAAAGCCTGAGCATAACGGGTGAAATGGTCGGTTACCACCAGAACATTTCCCAATCCGCTCAAATCGGGTTCAAGGCAGAGAAAATCAATGCATACCAGATCCATTGGGCCTTCACTCTGTAGGTGGCCCATTGGGGCAGCTTGATGGGGTAATGTCTTCCTCTGAATGCATCTTGCACAGGAATGGCAATACTCCTCCACTTCGGCCCTCATGCAGGGCCAGTAAAACCGGTCTCTGACAAGTTGGAAGGTTCTCTCTGCTCCTAAGTGACCATGCTGGTCATGTAAGGCAATCAGCACAGTCTCTCGATGCTTCTCTGGGAGAAACAACTGCCACTTGTCTTCTGGGCCATCAGAGGGGCCCCTTCGGTAGACTACCCCCTGATGCACCTGTAGCTTGTCCAACTCTCTCCTCAGTAGGCGAGCTTCTTTAGAAGGGTGAAGGCGAAGTCCCTCTGGACTCTTGTCTTCCAGGGCTTCCAGGACCAATCTCCCCATGGGATCTTCCAATTGGTCACACCTTAGTTCCTTCTTGGACAGCTTCGGCAGACACTCTTCTGCCAGTTGAGTTACCCCACAGTAACACTTTGGGACTCCCACTGTGGTAACTCCTATCTCTTCAGCTCTGGATCCTCCTCTGGCTTGGAGTTCAGCCCCTTGACAAAGGGCTCGCACTCCATCTGGTGCCACTTGGGTCCAGTCTTCCCAGTCATCGACCATGACATGGGATCTTCGGGACAGGGCATCTGCATCCCTATTTCCAGCCCCTGGTCTGTACTTGAGACTGAAATTGAATCCAGACAACGCCGCCAACCATCTGTGTCCAGTTGCATCCAGCTTGGCGGTGGTGAATAGATAGGTCAAGGGGTTGTTATCTGTCTTTACAGTAAACTCGGCCCCATACAAGTAGTCTCTCAACTTGTCAACAACTGCCCACTTGAGGGCTAAGAACTCCAACTTGTGGGTGGGATAGTTCTTCTCGGAGGGGGTCAGGCTCCGGCTCACATAAGCCACTGGTCGTAGCTGGTCTTCATACTCCTGGTAGAGTACTCCACCTAGGCCCTCATGGCTGGCATCAACGTGTAGCTCATATGGTCTAGTGGGATCAGCGTAGGCCAAAACTGGGGCTGTGGTGAGACTTCTCTTCAAGGTTCTGAAAGCCTCTTCACACCTTGAGTTCCACTGGTCTTGGACCGACTCACTGGACCTCCTAGGCCCCATTCCATCTTCCTCTCCTTCTGTCTTCAGCAGCTCGTTGAGGGGTTTGGCAATGCGGGCAAATCCATCCACAAACCTGCGGTAGTAGGAGCAGAACCCCAAGAAAGACCGAAGTTCGGTAACTGTTGTGGGCCTTGGCCACGAAGTAACTGCCTCCAACTTCTCAGGGTCTGTAGACACTCCTTTTTCAGACACTATGTGTCCCAGATAGTTCACAGAGGACTGATAGAACCGACACTTCTCTGGAGAAAGTTTAAGTCCCTCTTCACTGAGCCTCTTCAGTACTTTCTCCAACCTGGCTTCATGTTCTTCCAAAGTCTTTCCAAAGACAATGACATCGTCCAGATACACAAGGACTTCTATGAGGTTCATGTCTCCAACTGTCCTTTCCATTAGGCGTTGAAACGTAGCAGGAGCTCCAGATAGGCCCTGGGGCATCCTGTTGAACTCAAAGAATCCTACTGGGGTTATGAAGGCAGTCTTTTCTCTATCTTCTGGATGCATGGGGATCTGGTAATACCCACTCTTGAGGTCCATCACACTGAACCACTTAGCTCCAGATAAACTCTGCAAGGCATCTTCTATCCTTGGCGTGGTGTACTGGTCAGGAATGGTCCTCCTGTTGAGAGTTCTGTAGTCAATGCAGAGCCGCAATGACCCATTCTTCTTCCTGACTACCACAATTGGGGAGGCATAGGGGCTTCTGGACTCCCTAATCACTCCCGTCTTCTTCAATTCCGCAAGCTGCTCCCTCAGATCCTCCAAATCTGCTAGCGGGACTCGCCTCACTCTTTCTCTGAATGGCTTGTCCTCTTGCATGCGGATTCGGTGGGTGGCACTCCTCGCACACCCCACATCAAACTCATCTTTGGAGAAAATCTTCTCCCATCTGGTCAGCTGGGCCTTGGCTCTCTCTTTCCAAGCTCCAGGTAGGTTAGGGTTTTCCATGGAGAGTTTCTTCCAAACATCTTCTCCTTCACCCGTCCCCTTCACTTCTGACCAGCCAACTGGGACAGCAGGACTCACTTGTCCCAGAAGCATCCTGGCAGGGATCTCCACGGGCCTCTCCGTGGGGTTCCTCACACTGACAGGGACTCTTCCTCTAGCCTTCTTCAGGTCCTTCAATGAGATCACTTCTGGTATCACTTCCAGACCTGAGTGACCCTCCATTGGGTCGGGTTCCAGCATTACAAAGGGGCCAGGCTGCTCCCAAGTAAGTTTCACCGTGGCTCTCATGCAGGTCACCTCTCCAGGCTGTAACACTGCTCCTTCTTTTCCAAGCCTCCATACCCTTCCTATCCCCTCACTTGGGGTCTTCTGCTCTAGGACCAACCGCTGATAGGCTGCCTTCAGCATGGGATGGATCTTGGGAGGTGAAAGACTCTCTCTCTTCACCAGGGGGGTCAGAAGCCTTCTGACTAGGTCCGTGTTCGTCCCTATGATCAGGGACGTCTTGCTGGTTCCTGGTGGGCGGGGACACACCACTGCTAAGGTGTCGAACACTTCAGACTTCCCAGCTACGGATGGGTCAAACGTCAATCTGATGGGTAAGTATCCATCATAGGGGAAACTCTGGGTTCCCAATCCCCTTATCTCCAACTCTTCTATCTTCTGTATTGGCAGATGACTCAGGTATCTGTCATAGAAGTCCCTGTACAACAGGGTCACTTGTGCTCCAGTGTCTAGAAGGGCCTTCGTGTACACTCCTTCCACTTGGATGGGTACAGTAGGAGATGGACCAACTAGCTCTTCTGGGTAGGGCCTAGTTGATGCTGTCCTCTTCTTTGGACTCTTTGCTTTACCAGCACTTGATTTGCACTTGCTCCTTTCTTGAGCCTGATATGCATTGATTTTCTCCCTCTTAGTGGGAGTGTGAACCCGTTGAGGGACATTGTTATCTCTCACTTTGAAGAGTTCACGTCTGGGAGTGCTGTGTCTCTCCGGAGGGGTCTTGCCCCCTTTCTCTGGAGTGCACCTTGGTTGAGGATCCCTGGGCCCCTTCTGAGGGGTTTGGTCTCCTCGCTTTCTCTTCCTGTTATGCTTCTTGGAGCTCACTGAAGGTGATGGGCACCCGGTTGACTCCTTCACCGGGGCCCTTTGGCGTTTCCCGCCGGCTGGCGGCTTTCTGCCTTCTTCTTCTTGGGACTGGAACATACAGCTGCAATATGACCAATTCCTCCACAATTAAAGCAAATCGTCTCACTGTAGTCAGGTGGGGATGCTGGTGCTGAAACAGCTGGAAACAACTCCTTCCTGCCTGTTTCTTTCTTGGGACTGGGCGTCTCTTTCGCCACTAGAGACGTCAATATCTCCATCATCTGGGACATCTGCAACTTCAGGGCATCTACCTCTGTGTCTCTTTCAGGGGTTAGGGCCGTCCTGACCGTGGCCACTGTAGACTTTGTAGACCCCATCACCTGCTTCTCCCTTTTCTCTTCCAACATGGCCTCTTCTTCCCTGACCATTCGGATGAGGTCAGGGTAGTCCAGGCTCTTCCCATCCTGGCGGGTGCGTAGAATTAGTGCGACAGGATCCAAGGGTTGGGCTCCCCTCATCACCTGCTGGGCACGGGCTTCATCTACCTTCCCTGGATCTATCCCCTTCTTCAGGATAATCCTATGCAGGATCTTGTCTATGCGTCCCATGTACTCTGACAGCTTCTCCCCTGTCTTCTGGTAACAGTGTTCCAGTTGATAGGTAAGTTCTGTGACTTTTTCTGTCCCACCGAACACACCTTCCAGGATGTCTATGTAGTCCTGGGCAGTGCAATCCTTTTTGCTGGTCTTCAGATTGCGTATGGCCTCTAAGGCAGGTCCTTTTAGGCTTTCAACAATCCTTTGCTTCTTTCTGCCTTCTGAGACCTCCCATTCTTCTAGGGCCTGCGTGGCACCATCTAACCACTCTTCAAATCCCTCTTCTCCCGAGGGTACAGGTGTCCTCCCTGAAAACATCCGGAGTTTCCTGTATCCCGACATTGGGTAATCCCCGGGGTCTCTTCTGCACTGGGTCACAATTTCCCCTAGGACAGCACACAGTTCTGCACTAAGAGTAGTGTGTGCGGGTGCGGGACTTTCCGCGCCCTTCTGCTCCTCCTTCTTTGGGGATAGAATGGCTTTCATAGGAGAGTAGTCTCCCTTCCGCGGCAGCGCATGCAGCACTTGGTAGGCCTGACCATTGGGTGCCTGTATGCTCTGGCTCCTGAACTGCTCTGGAGTCTCTTCCTTCCACTCTATTAGGGCGTATGTGTACCCAGCATCATTTCTCATGTCCATTATCCATGACTTCTGGCATGGGGATAATGACATTATGAGCTGCTTGACTGCCTCTCTCTGCCACATCCCTGGCAATTCAATGACTGCTGCTGCGGCTGGGTCAGCGGCCCATGTTGCGGACCACCGTCCCACTTCTATTGGGTCCATGCCGGCACCTTCTGGCGGCTTTTCCCGCTGACTCAGGATCCCGGACGAGCCCCCACGTGTAGCGCTACCCCCAGTTAAGAGAGCCGCTGGTTTGTTTTGGGTCCCTGAGTACAGCTCCACCAACCCCCGGCAATTTGGCTCTACCCGCTCTGGCACAGTTAGTAAAGGGGTATGTCCCTATGCACATAAAACTTAGCTTATACTCTAAGTGTAATTGGTATGAACTCACAAGCAGACTGCTGAGATAAGAATAACTGGCTTTACTTTTGTCAGTAAGGAAAAAGAATAGCAACATGCATTTAAACATATATCTTACAATACTTTAGCAGGTCCCTGCAATATGCACTTTAACATGTACACAGGTATATCAATCTAACAATGGGGAAACGGAGCGCCAAGTGTGGCGACCGTCTGCTATACACCCCTGAGGTGCAATAACTCTATCTGCGCCTACCTAACGGACCAGGCCTGATCCCTAGCAATAGAGCTCAGTCCTTGTACCAGTACAGTATTCTTCACCGGCAATAAATCTGTAGAGGTGGTGCACATGTAGCTTTAAATGGTGTCATTTGTAATCCACAGAAAGTAACATTGCTGCTCTGAGGTAAATTGCGCCTAGGCAGTTCAGTAGGCATAAAACGTGTGTGTCAATACAGGATGAGCCTTCCGGCTCTCTCACCAATCCTTGGGGTACCGTCCTCCGATCCGATCCCTCTGATGGTGGCTCTGGTCTCTTCAATGGCGGCGTCCGGTCTCCTCAGTCACAGCCCTGCACTCCGGTCATCAGCTCCGTCCGACCGACAGTAAGGGGAAGTCTCCGCTCCGCTGCTGTAGACTCTGAGAGGTGAGAGTCTCACTCCATCGGCTGCAAGACCCAGGCTTCAGGCCTTCAGCTCCGGTCCGCACAGGTGTCTCTGCTGGCTGTAGTCTCCGCGTCACACGCTCTGTCAGCAGAGGCAGGCCAGTCCTGTCAGGCCTCAGAAGAGGAAGTGTCCCAAGAGGAAGAGGCGGTCTCCGCTCTTCCCTTTTATAATCTCCCCCAGCAGCCTCCCGGGCGGAAGTCAGCAGCCCTGGGGCCTGGGGAATCCTGGGAGATGTAGTCTCTAAGCCTAAAAGGGGTAGAACCCCGCTACACATATATATATATATATATATATATATATATATATATAGATGGATAGTTTCCAGCTGAAACAACAAATCGTCATTATTGATTATGATCATTTGTCACCTATTTTCATTTTCGATTAGTTGGTCCTCCGATTAGTTGCCATGTATATAGTACAATATTATTTGTTTACATGTTGATGTACACAGTGCAGCAAACATACAGCTCCGTTCATTGTCCATACATGTCAGTATTTGCCTGCAAGCTTTTGAATGGGAATGTGTTGTAGTGATCTAATATATAGTTCGTAGATGGTATGTAGATATTAATAAGTATTGTCCCACAGCAAACCCAATTCTCCAGAGAGAGATTTTATTGGCTTCCAAAACAGAACAGTCTCGTTATAGATGACAAAATCCAACAGAGTACAATCATGACAGTGCTAGTAAATATTTTCTAGAGCCCCACGAAACCATGTGACTTTTGGTGCCTTCATAAGAACACACCCTTCTGACAGATTAGACGCCATCTTATATCCCCCACACACACTGAATGGTTGAGCAATTTGATTGGCCGTTTCCATTAAATGCTTTGATCTGCTCCTGTCTTTCAGAGTGACAGCAGATCACCCCAAGCTGTGAACAGCTGTAGTCTTCAACTGGCCTAATCTGCATTCTGGCATATTAACATTAACAAGTCCCGTTTGATATGTGTGACTACAGATTAGATTAAGAGATGCCACCTGGACACCCTTTTGAGGTGTAGAATAGACTTGAATCCCCAATCTATATTCTTGCAAATCAACATAGCCCAGAATCATTATCTGTTCCGGGTCACGGCACCAATGTAGTGATATAATATATAGTTCGTAGATGAATAGTAGTTATTAAAAAGTATTGTTCCCGCAGCAAACCCAATTCTCCAGAGAGAGATTTTATTGGCTTCCAAAACAGAACAGTCTCGTTATAGATGACAAAATCCAACAGGGCATAATCATGACAGTGTTCTAGAGTCCCATGAATCCACGTGACTTTTGGTGCCTTCATAAAAAACACACCCTTCTCTGAGAGTTTTTAGACTCAATCCAAGGTTATATTCAGCTGCAGTCAAAGGCTGCCCTAATTTGCATTCTTGCATATCAACATCAACAAGTCCCTTTGATATGTGGAGTAATTCTTGTTTGGCCACTTCCCCTTTGATATGTGTAATTAGGTTAACAGATAACAATGTGGCCTGCTTAGAATGCCTACATATAATGCCTATATAAAATACATTAAAAACACTACACATATCTAATAAATATATATATATATATATATATATATATATATATATATATATATATATATAACATACTACATATATGAGTAATGCCTCATGGGACATGTAGTCCTGGGCAGGGGAAGGAAGTGATTTAAAGTGATTCTAAAGGCAGAAGTTTTTTTTTTTTTACCTTAACACATTCTATGCTTTAAGGTTAAAAAATCTTCTTAGACCAACCCCCCCTGTATACTTACCTGACTCAGATCTTGACCCAACACTGTGCCCAAGAGCAGCAGAGCTGTTCTCGCTCTCTCCTCACAGAACTCAGATGCAGCAGCGGAAGCCACTGCCTTCTGCTGCTGCCAGTCACAGCCTGAGGAGGGAGCAGGGGACAGGGACGGGGTCGAGCCACACTGTGTGTGTCAACAGAAGCAAACAGTGCAGCTAGGGATCAAGCCTGCATGTCTCACCCCATAACAAGTGGCTTACTGTAGGGGCACTCTGAAGGCAATAAGAACCAGGAGCACTAGTGGGGAACCCCAGAAGAGGAGGATCAGGGCTGCTCTGTGCACAACCATTGTAAAGAGCAGGTAAGTATAACATGTTTGTTATTTTAAAGAAATCAGTTTACACTCACTTTAAGGACACTGTGTAAGGAAGATCATCATCTTAATTAAAAGGGTTGTAAAGGAAAAAGTTTTTTTACCTTAATGCATTCTCCGCATTAAGGTAAAAATCCTTCTGCATGCAACTCCCCCCAGCCCACCATCATACTTACCTGAGCCTGATCTTGATCCAGCGATGTGCACAAGATCAGTGACTCTCTTGGCTCTGTCTCTTCATTGGCCCAGACACAGCAATGGGAGCCATTGGCTTCTACTGCTGTCAACCACAGCCAGTGAGGAGGGAGCAGGGGTGCTGGTGGGGGACTGAAAAAAAGAGGATTGGGGCTGCTCTGTTAAAAATGATTGCAAGCATAACATGTTTGTTATTTTACTTTCAATAGTTTTTATTGAGTTTTATCAAGAAAAGGGTACAAAATATACCATGAATAAAGGTATAAAACAGTAACAAAATGATACAAACATAGTAGACGCAACCTCTGTGTCTATATATAACTAAGCAATATGTAGGCACTAGGGGTGCAACGGATCGTCGCCGATCCGTGATCCGAACGGGTCACCCCGTTCGGATCGGCACACCCCGCGATCCGTGGAGCGCTTCGCGGCCTCGGCCTTAGGAAAGGCCGCGGCTTCGGCCTAGCTCCGGAGCGGCGGCGGCCATCTTGGTACACCCGGCGGCCTTAGGAAAGGCCGCGGCTTCGGCCTAGCTCCGGAGCGGCGGCCATCTTGGTACACCCGGCCACTGTTTACAATGTGATCGCTCCGTCAAATGACGGAGCGATCACTTGTAAACAAACTGCATTACCCAGCCAATATCCTGCATTACCCAGCCAATATACTCTGCATTACCCAGCCAATATACTCTGCATTACCCAGCCAATATACTCTGCATTACCCAGCCTATATACTCTGCATTACCCAGCATATACTCTGCGATACTCTGCATTACCCAGCCAATACTCTGCGATACTCTGCATTACCCAGCCAATACTCTGCGATACTCTGCATTACCCAGCCAATACTCTGTGATACTCTGCATTACCCAGCCAATACTCTGCGATACTCTGCATTACCCAGCCAATACTCTGCGATACCCAGCCAATACTCTGCGATACCCAGCCAATATTACAGTGGGGGAGATGACGTGGATATTACAGTGGGGGAGATGACGTGGATATTACAGTGGGGGAGATGACGTGGATATTACAGTGGGGGAGATGACGTGGATATTACAGTGGGGACTATATGGTGGCGGAATTTTCACAGGTTTTTGCAAATTCAATTATTATTTGCTGATCCGAAAAATGATCCGATCCGTGACTCCTGATCCGAGGATCGATCCGATCCGTGAGTTTTTTGATCCGTTGCACCCCTAGTAGGCACTTATACAGTGTAGTAATACGTTTGTTATTTAAAAAAAATTACTTTATTAATTATCACTTTAAAGCGGAGTTCCACCCAAAAATGGAACTTCCGCTTTTCGAATGTCTAATACAGGTATTTGCTCCCACTCCCGGCAAAAGATCGGCACAGAATCCACCGGCGATCTATGCCATGTCTGGTCCCTCCTCCATCCCCCCCCCCGCTGTCTTCTGGGAGACACATAGGTCCCAGAATACAGCAGAGACCAATCAGAACGTGTAGCGTGACTCGCGCATGCGCAGTAGGGAACCAGGTTGAAAAGCCGCGAGGCTTCACTTGCTGATTCCCTTACTGAAGTTGCCGGCGCTTGCAGCCGGGAGCTGAGGGACAGGTCAGCTTCGGGTGAGGACATCGCAGGTGCACCTGGACAGGTAAGTGTCCTTATTTTAAAAGTCAGCAGCTGCAGTATTTGTAGCTGATGAATTTTATTTATTTTTTATTTTTTTGCCCGAACTCTGCTTTAAAGCATCACAATTAAATGCAAAGTAAAAGTTTACCAGTATTGTGCATTATATTTAAAAACGATTCTATCCATGCAAAAAAAGTCTCAGCCTTTAGTACTACTTTAACATAAAAAGATTTATAATCCACCCCATCCAGTTGAAATACCCTGTATATTCTACTTCTGGGTATATCTGTTATTACAGTGCCTTGAAAAAGTATTCATGCCCCTTGGAATTTTCCACATTCTGTCATGTTACAACCAAAAAACGTAAATGTATTTTATTGGTACTTTATGTGATAGACCAACATGGTTTTCAATTTTTTTTATAAATAAATATCTGAAAAGCGTGGCGTGCATTTGTATTCAGCCCCCCTGAGTCAATACGGTACTTTGTAGAACCACCTTTCCCAGAAATAACAGCTGCAAGTCTTTTTGGGGATGTCTCTACCAGCTTTGCACATCTAGGAGTGAAATTTTTGCCCATTCTACTTTGCAAAATAGCTCAAGCTCTGTCAGATTGGATGGAGAGCGTCTGTGAACAGCAATTTTCAAGTCTTGCCACAGGTTCTGAATTGGATTTAGGTCTGGACTTTGACTTGGCCATTCTAATACATGAATATGCTTTGATTCCATTGTAGCTCTGCCTGTATGTTTAGGGTTGTTGTCCTGCTGGAAGGTGAACCTCCTCCCCAGTCTGAAGTCTTTTGCAGACTCTAATGCCGCGTACACACGATCTGACTTTCCGACAGACTTGGTCTGGCGGACAATCCGCTGGACTTTGCAGCGGAGGTCCGTCGGACTTTCCGAACGAGCGGACTTGCGCACACACGAATGGACTTTCCGGCGAACTAGGTCCGACAGACAATCCGCCGGACTTTCGGCGGAGGTCCGACGGACTTTCCAAATGACCGGACTTGCCCACACACGGACTAAAGTCCGTTCACTTTGAACGTGACTCCAGGAACGACGGGACTAGAGAAGGAAGTCAATTTTGCCGCTTTCATCGGCGAGATTGACACCTGGGACACGTGACAGGTCCCAGATGACTGCGCGGCCGGTCACGGCGCATGGCTCCAATGCGCAGTGGGTGCCCGGCTGTGAAGCCACAGCCAGACGAGAGGGGCTTCGATCCCCCGCATTGCTGGACCCTGGGAAAGGGAAGTGTCCGATTATTAAAAGTCAGCAGCTGCAGTATTTGTAGCTGCTGACTTTTATTTTATTTTTTTTATAATGGGAACTCCACTTTAAGTTATTTGAAATTATGTATAGAAGCAAAAAATAACAGAGAATAAGCAAACAGTAGATACTAGTTCTTAGTAAAGTGCCCTGTTTTAGTAAGTAACAGGATAAATGAGTAGAAGTAGATTTTAATTTGGATATTGAAAATACTATTAAATAAAAATATTCAGATTTTGTTAAGGCATTCATCACTATTCCTCATAATCACCTGGCACAGAAGTGGAAAATGCAATGATTAGGGGAGCATGTTTGTACATGATAATGAACTGGTTAAAAGACAGAAGACAAAAGGTAGTCATTAACATGTTCTAAACGGGCTAAGCTTAGCAGTGTTGTATTGCAGGGATTGTTTTGGGGCTCAGTTTTTTTTCTATTCAGTCTGCAGGCTAAACAAAAAACCCAACAGATCCCTCTATACATAGCAATACCGTCATTTTGCCAATGGCACCAAATTATATAGAATTAATAAAAATCAGCAGGACAATATAAAAAATGTGTACATAACATAAAATCTTTTTCTTGAAGTCCTTTGACAGACACAGGAATGTAGTATTAATTCTTATGCCGCATACACACGGTCGGAATTCTCGTCAGAAAAAGCTCTGATGGTTTCCCGTCAGAATTCCGACGGAATTTCGCTCAAACTGTCTTGCCTACACACGGTCACACCAAATTCCAACAGTCAATAACACCACGCCTTAAAAAACGTTCGCCTGCACTATAAAAGGGAAGTTTAATGCCTCTGAGCATGCGTCGAATTGTTTCCGAGCATGCGTCGGAATTTTGCGTGTCGGAATTGTATACACACGATCGGAAAATCCGATAGAAAGGTTTTCCGTCGGAAAAATTAAGAACAGGTTCTCAATCCAAAGTCCGTCGGAAATTCCGTCAGAAAAAGACCGATGAGCATACACACGGTCGGAAAATCCGATGAAAAGCTCCCATCGGAAATTCCGACCGTCTGTACGCGGCATTAGACATTTGGGTTATCCTGTTGCCTTCAAATGGAAACCTTGCCTCCAACGATCATGCCTCAGTTTTGTAAGCAAGCAGTACAGTTTTGTGAGTAAGGCCAATAACACAGAGCGGTGGTACTAGTGTCACTTACTAGACTTCAAAAAAATCTTTACAATGTTATTTTTTTATCATCCATTGAGGGACCCAGGAGTGTAGTAATTCTTACATATTTGGGATGTCCAAAAGAAATTCAGCTGAGGGGTAGGCAACCGCTATTGACGAATCTAAGAACTAGGAGCCCTCTGAAACAACCAGAAGGACCAATGCACAAATCTACAGGTACATTTCCCAGCAGGACAGGGTAACAGCTATTGACCAAGGAGAGCTCACAGAGGATCTACCTGATGCTCAAGATAGGATAAAAATCATAACCAAAGGGGAAGACTACCTCAGAGAACACTAAACTAGCAGAAACTGAGAGCCATAGCAGCTCTTGATAGGGAGAGAAAAACAATGACCTGAATGTGCAGAACAGACTAACAATAAGCATGGCAAAAACTTCCTTTTTTAAGGACCTTGCTTTGTGCACTGGTCCAAAGCATTTGGTGGAGGGGGATTATGGTGTGAGGTTGCTTTTCAGGGTTGGGCTTGGCCCCTTAGTTCCAGTGACGGGAACTCTTGAGGCGTCAGCATACCAAGACATTTTGGACAATTTTATGCTCCCAACTTTGTGGGAACAGCTTGGGATGGCCCCTTCCTGTTCCAGCATGGAAAGGAAGAAAGGTAACAGCGCTCTCTGCAGGGACAACTCAATCCATACACCAGGTCCACTCACAGGTGCCGAAGCTCAATGTGTCCCAACACACTCCAATGCAACAGTAGTAAGAAGAGCCAGCAACACTGTGATCCTTGAAGTGTCGTTTATTGGTACATCAAAGTGACAATAAAACAATAAAGCTGGCGCGTTTCGGCAATAGCCTTAGTCGTAGCTACGACTAAGGCTATTGCCGAAACGCACCAGTTTATTGTTTTATTGTCACTTTGATGTACCAACGACTAAGGCTATTGCCGAAACGAGCCAGCTTTATTGTTTTATTGTCACTTTGATGTACCAATAAACGACACTTCAAGGATCACAGTGTTGCCGGCTCTTCTTACTACCCTTCCTGTTCCAACATGATGGCACAAGAGTGCACAAAGACATGGATGAGCAAGTTTGGGGTGGAGAAACTTGACTGGCATGCACAGAGTCCTGACCTAACATCTTTGTAAGAAGAGACCAGGCACACCAAACTAAGTGCAGTAATTTAAAAATCACGATTTAATAAAATTAAAAGCAAAGCCAAATGGCTACTCACAAGAGCAGAGTATGTACAGGTGTATCAGATAAAGTGCTTCATTGGTCCGAGTTGTTTCCCAATGCTGAGGACTGGCTGGATGTAATACACCAATAACGCCTGTAGGATGATTATGATGTGGCCGTAGCGTCACTGGGTTAATCCGGAATGCCCAGTGAAAACAACGAGCAAGCGGAAACCTGAAGTGTGTTCCAGCCTGGGACGCAAACATCGACACCCGGAAGCCACATGATATGATACCAATAGGATGACGCGTTTCACAGCTCCGATGTCTTAAAAACACTAAGGGGGCGGGATAAGCGGGCGGACCTAAATAGCAATAAAATATATATATATATATATATATATATATATATATATATATATATATATATAAAATATATATAATAAGTAATAAAGCATGTGAACTTCATATGTACACACATACACACAAAAAACATGTGCATATATATGCACATAAAAACCTCACCGTATCTGGCTGTAGCTAAAAAATTACACGTAAATGTGCGTTTATAAAAAAGCACAAAAGATAAACTAAATTTTTTTTAACTGTAGATAAACTATAACTAAGGCCTTCAAGGGACTTCAAAACCCCAAATTCATCTAAATGTGCACTGTGTAACATAAAACTGGGAGGGCAAGCGTTTAGCAAAACGCACATACTTAAATAGTAGTATTAATTTCAATTTCTTCGTTTAACCCATGAGGCGATAAACTCTTTAACGTATATATATCCAAAAAGTTTCCTGCTTGCAAGAAGTGAAAACCTCTCAGCAGGAGAATATTTGTCAGGTATGGATTCAATTGCCCATACATGCAAATCCGAGATTTTACTATGATGAGTGGTAAAATGACGTGCCACACTATATTTGGGTTTGTTGGCCTGTACCACTCTATGATGATCTCCAAATCTACCTCTCAGGGCCCTAATTGTTCTCCCAACATATAAGAGGCCACAAGGGCAAGAAATACAGTACACTACATATGAAGTGGAACAATTGTAGAATGATTTTTTGCCATGTGCAACATGCGAACATTTAAGGCATAATGCTTTGTTGCAGCGGAACATTCCTACCAGAGGAATGAGCGTCAGTTGTCTTGGTTGATGATTTTTGGCCTGAGGCTTCATTTTGCTTGGAGAAATTTTGCTCTTAATACTAGGAGCCCTTCTGTAGGCAAATTTAGGAATGTCAGGAATAATAGTGGATAAATTCGGATTTCGGGTCAGGATGGACCAATGTTTTTTAAAAATACACTCCATTTTCTTATAATCAGCATGGTACTGCGTAATATATCGTATGGAAGGATCTGAGGTATGTTTATTAGAAGAGGTTGGCAAATCTTCAGTTTGAAAAGATGCGCAAGCTTCTTTTATAAGGTTGGACGGATAACCCTTATCCAAAAACTTCTTTTTAAGTATTGAACACTGAGAATTATAATCATCTAACTTAGTACAATTACGCCTGAGCTGATGAAACTGTCTCCTAGGAACTTTATTTACCCACCTGGGGTGATGGCAGCTAGAATAATGTAGGAATGAATTTCCTGCTGTAGGTTTAATATAATTCTTAGCTAGGATGGTACTATTTGAATGGGAAAGTTCCAAATCTAAAAAACATATAGAATCAAGATTCATGTCTGAAGTGAACTTTAGACCAAAGGTGTTAGTGTTACAATAAGCTACAAAATCTTCAACTGAAATCACTGATCTATCCCAAATGATGATGATATTGTCTATATAGCGGCCATAGAAGACCAGGTGTGCCGAATAAGGATTATTGGCACCCAACCACCTGGTCTCCCACAACCCCATGGTTAGGTTGACGTAGCTCGGGGCAAAATTCGCCCCAAGGCAGTCTCTTGTTTTTGTGAATAGAAGTTGCCATCAAACGAAAAATAATTGTGCTCCAAACAAAACTGAGTGGCTAGAAGGAGGAATTCAACCTGCTGCGGATTGATATTGGAATCCTGATTAAGGTAATGTGAAACTGCTTGTAGACCCATTAAATGTGGTATGGACGTGTAAAGGGAGCACACATCCAATGATACCCACAGATAGGAAGGTTCCCAAGTATAGGGGCGTAGTAATTCAATCAAATGTGTGCCATCTCTTATATAGGAAGGGAGTGACTGGGCCAGTGGCTACAAAAAATTATCTATATATAATGAATAGCAGGTGGTAATGCTATCCATTGAAGCAACTATTGGGCGACCAGGTGGATTATTAATGTCCTTATGAATCTTGGGCAAATGGTATATATATGAGACTTAAAAAAATTGTTTCTTAAAGAAAGCCGCCTCAGTTTTGTTTAGTACACCAGCCGTCAAGGCTTGTGCTACTAAATTATTAGATTCCTCAATAAATTTTGGGTAGAGGATCCTTACTAAGTTTTTCATAGGTGGTCAGGTCAGAAAATAATTGGCTGTATTCTGTAAAACTATGCCACCCCCTTTATCTGCATGTTTGATAATAATCTCTGGGTTGATACTAAGGGATATAAGGGCAGATTTTTCGGAGGAGCTGAGATTATCTCTCGACTGATGTGACCTGGACAATTGGGATGAACACAGATCAGTGAGTTCCTTATAAATGACTTGATAAAACGTGGACAAATAAGGTAGGATTGAAAATAGACTTGGGTCTAAAAGGAGTATGTTGAAAGGGTGCAGTAGTTTGAGAATATTGGGACCAGACGACCAATTCGTCATTCTTATCCGCATTCCAAAGATCACAAATATCTTGGAGGGCTTGTAATTCAATGGGGTTATCTGCCTGACGGGAGGAGTCTTCAATATGAGAGGCCTCATCGGAAATGGTATTCTGGGCTTTCATATTGAAGTGCCTCTGTAGGGTAAGATTTCTAATAAATTTATTCAGATCCTTAAACATGGTAAATGAGTTTGGATGGGTGGTGGGGGCAAAGTTTAGGCCTCTAGATAATAGTGAAAATTCTTGATTACCTAACTGGTGAGAAGATAAATTGTAAATTGTTATAGTTTCCGTAGTTTGTCCGGACATAATGGATCTGGACTTAACACCTTTGGGATGAATAAGAATGGAGACTGTGAGCCAGGCCTTCTTGTCCATATCAGTGCCTGACCTCACAAATGCACTTCTCTAAAGCCCCATACACACGCGCGGATTATCCGAGGACCAGGTCCGTCGGACCATGTCCGTCACACTTTGTCTGATGTTGGTTTTGCGTACACACGGTCAGACAAAGTTGTCGGAAAATCCGATCATTCTGAACGTGGTGACGTTTGTTGCCTACGACGGGACTACGTAGAGGCTAGTAGCCAATAGCTTTGGTCTTGTAATGTGATCTGAGCATGCGTAGCACTTTGTCCGGTCGGACAACCGTACACACGATCGGATTTGGTGTGATCGGACCGTGTTGACGGCAAAGATTTCCAGCAGGAGATAAGACTTTGTCCGTCGGTCAAACCGACGAATACACACGGTCTGATTTTTCAACAACCTTGTCCGATCGGACAGAATCCATGAAAAAGTCCGACCGTGTGTATGGGGCTTTAGAATGGTCAAACATTCCCACAGACACACACCTAAACCTTGTGGACAGTTGAAGCTGTTATACAGTTAGGTCCATATATATTTGGACACAGGCATAATAAAAAATTTTCAGGTATTTACCAAAACATATTCAAGCTAAAGTTATATAATGGATATGGGCTGAAAGTGCACACTCTCAAGTTTAATTTGAGAGTATGTACATCCAAATCAGAAGAAGGGTGTGACGGATCCTGTACTCAAGGTGTCCGCCGTAAATGCTTCCTAAGTCCTGGAACATGAGTCCAATGGATCTGGTTATAGGAACCCCCAAGAATTAGACAGCACTATTTCTTGGAGTACATCAGGAATGCTTTATTTGACATTTCACACACATATATAGCCAGATGATTCAAAGCTAACCTAATTAGCATGAGCTAATTATCTTAATCATTGCCCAGACTAGTTGACTGCCTGAAAAGGCTTTTCAGGGTCAGACTTTAAGGCTCCTAGTTAATTGGAAGGACTATTCAACATACATTAACATAAACAGTAACACAGGGCTAATTAGCACAACAACAGTGTGTGGAATACACCTTACAAGCCAGACCAGCCTCATTTACACAATAGACAGGTGGCTTGAGCTCATGACATTGAATGGGACATACACTGTCAGATGCTAGTCTATTTCTAATGCCAAATGCATATACAGAGAGTGTATTTTGGGGGGCCCGTAATCAGCTGGCAGGAGGCTAGCATGTAGTCCTCTCAAAAAGCCCGTATCCCGGCTAGGTCTGTCACATTTCTCCCCTTTCGGCAGGAGACTAACATAGGAGGAGACCCCAGACGGGTTGACTCCGAAGTTAGTCCATAGTTCCAGTCCTCGAATGCCTGTACCCACACAGTACCCCAAACAAATTGTTTCAAACAGAGTATTACTCACCCAGCCAACCTCTGCCTCTCTCATAGAACATATCTGCCGCTGGGGAGAGGCCTGGACTGGCCCTTCTCCCTGGAGTCTTTTCAGCCGCTGGAGAGAAGACAGGGTGACTGGGCTCACTCCATCATGCTGTTGGGGATCTGGGCCGACCGCCCAGCATCCCTGGGTTATACTGGTGGAGACTGCATTCCCATCCACCTTTACAGGAAATCTGTCCTGTTTTAGTTGAGGGCAGAGGCCAGCAGCGCTCTGTTCCGTTGCCAGCAGTTCAGCTGGGTGTAGGAGCTTCCCTACATCATCTGCTCCAGCTAACTGTTGGGGAGAGAGGCCGACTGCCCCAGCTCCCTGGAACTCCGCAGCTGTTACCGGTGCTGGGCAGAGGTTGGTAGCACTCTGCCCGGTTGCCAGCACTTCTGCTGGTTTTCTGTTAGTGGAGACCACAGGCCCATCCACCGACACCAGATCAAGCTGCAGATGTGAAGTGACAACTGCATTCTCTCCTTGAACCCTGATCTGCAACTCGTGATGGACTGCCCCCTCCTCACCCTGGGCCTCCAGAATTGCTGTAGATGTCGGGCAAAGGGCTTGGACCCTCTGTTCAGTTACCAGATCTTCAGCTGGAGAAGTTTGTTGTAACTCCATAGATGCTGCTGGCAGAAAATCACATGTCCCTGTCAGTGTTGTGGGAGAAGGGCCAACTACCTCTTCCCTCAAGAAGGCCGAAGCCACTGTTGGTGCTGGGCAGAAGTTAGCAGAGTTCTGCCCAATTGTCAGCACTTCCGCTTTGGGGACGACAATCTCCGGAGTTTCCACTGCCGATTCTCTGGCATGCTGCTGAACGTGTTCTAGCAGTTTCCTGTATGCCCTTTCCAGATGCTGTTCCTTCCTTAACAAATGGTCCAGATCAGGTTTAAGCTCTGAGACACCTGCAAGACCGAGCATAGCCTCTCTATATTCTTGCAGGTCCTCAAGGGTAGGTTCCCCTTCATCGCCAAACACAAAATGATCTGTAAGGCTCTCCCACAGCAATCCAGGGCCTCCAAAGTCATATCCCTCCGGGGAGCATTCTGTTGTCTCCCCTAAATATCCCTGCTCTGCGTGCCATTGCAGAGCCCGATAACGATTGTCCAGCTCTATCTCCTGCTGGACAAGCCTGTCCAACTCAGTCACCCATTGCTCCTGGGGCTGCTCTCCCAGGAATGTCATCCGCAATGCCCGTTGGTCACTGGCCCGTTGCTCTTGGGTTGGAAAGAACTTGCCCTGTTTTATACCAGCGAGCTGGAGGGCTCCAATCCACAGCTCCACCCGAATCTGCTGCCTGAGCTCCAGGTATTCCTCCTCAGACACAGTCCTTGTGTATGCTGAAAGGATGATCCGCAGCAGCCCCGGGAACTCTGATGCCAGATCCATATCTCCGCTGGGGTGACCGAAGTCTTCTATCCCGATCTTGGATGTCCCAGACTGCAGGAAGCACGATCCCACTGCTTGCCAACAATGTGACGGATCCTGTACTCAAGGTGTCCGCCGTAAATGCTTCCTAAGTCCTGGAACATGAGTCCAATGGATCTGGTTATAGGAACCCCCAAGAATTAGACAGCACTATTTCTTGGAGTACATCAGGAATGCTTTATTTGACATTTCACACACATATATAGCCAGATGATTCAAAGCTAACCTAATTAGCATGAGCTAATTATCTTAATCATTGCCCAGACTAGTTGACTGCCTGAAAAGGCTTTTCAGGGTCAGACTTTAAGGCTCCTAGTTAATTGGAAGGACTATTCAACATACATTAACATAAACAGTAACACAGGGCTAATTAGCACAACAACAGTGTGTGGAATACACCTTACAAGCCAGACCAGCCTCATTTACACAATAGACAGGTGGCTTGAGCTCATGACATTGAATGGGACATACACTGTCAGATGCTAGTCTATTTCTAATGCCAAATGCATATACAGAGAGTGTATTTTGGGGGGCCCGTAATCAGCTGGCAGGAGGCTAGCATGTAGTCCTCTCAAAAAGCCCGTATCCCGGCTAGGTCTGTCACAAAGGGTTTAGGAATTACAGCACTTAAGAATAGCCAGCCCCCCTTTTTCAAAGGACCAAAAGTAATTGGACAATTGAATCAAAAGTGGTTTAATGAACAGTTGCGGGTTACCCCTTCATTACTTCTTCATCAATTAAGCAGGTAAAAGGTCTGGAGTTGATTCTAAGTGTGGTATTTGCATTTGGAATCTATTGTTGTGAACCTACATCATGCATTCAAAGGAGCTGTCAATGCAAGTGAAACAGGCCATTGTAAGGCTTAAGAAACCATAACAATAAATCCATCAGAGAGATAGCAGCAACATTAGGAGTGGCCAAACCAACAGTTTGGTACATTCCAAGGAAAGAAGAGCACACTGGTGAGCTCAGCAACATAAAAAGGCCTGGACATCCACGGAAGACAACAGTGGTGGATGATTGCAGGATCCTCTCTATGGTAAAGAAAAACCCATTCACAACATCCAGACAAGTGAAGGACACTCTCCAGGAGGTGGGTGTATCATTGTCAAAGTCTACAATCAAGAGAAGACTACATAAGGCCAAATATAGAGGGTTCACCACAAGGTGCAAACCATTCATAAGACTGACGAATAGAAAAGCCAGATTAGACTTTGCCAAAAAACATCCAAAAAAGCCAGACCAGTTCTGGAAAAGCATTCTTTGAACGGATGAAACTAAGATTAATTTGAGGGAACATTTTCTCAAATGGATTCACACCCTGACTCTAACCACTCCACGTTTACATCCTGAATTGGTTACCATCACTGGGACTCAAACCACTGTGCCATTGGGTGGAATAGTACAATCTGTTTATGTTGGAAGTGTTGTCAGAATCCATGTGTGGGTTATAGAATAACAATTTTTTAAATAAATGTTTTGTATTAATCTTTTTTAACCAATCTTTCTATAAATAAAATACCCTAATTACTTTTACATGGTGTACCCGTGTGCCTTAAAAGTCCAGTTTTCTAGTCTTTAGTCTTTATATATCCATTATTGGGACGGTGTCACACTGCTATCTGTATATCCACAGTAAGTTACCCTGTGAGGATATACGTTAAATTCAAAAATCTTTTCTAAATAAGATTAATCTGTACCAGAATGACGGGAAGAAAAAAGTGTGGAGAAGGCTTGGAACAGCTCATGATCCAAAGCACACAACGTCATCTGTAAAACATGGTGGAGGCAGTGTGATGGCATGCGCATGCATGGCTTCCAGGGGCACTGGGTCATTGGTGTTTATTGATGATGTGACAGAAGACAGAAGCAGACGGATGAATTCTGCAGTGTTTAGAGATGTGCATCCAGCCCAGATTAAGCCAAATGCAGCAAAGTTGATTCGGCGGCGCTTCACAGCACAGATGGAAAATGATCCAAAACATACTAAAGCAACCCAAAAATAAGTGGAATATTCTGTAATGGACGAGTCAATCACCTGACCTCAACCCAATTGAGCATGCATTTCACTTGCTGAAGGCAAAACTAAAGGCAGAAAGACCCACAAACAAAGAACAACTGAAGGATTCTCATCAAAATATAAAAAAAATAACATTTTATTTATGAATATATTTATTTGTCCAAATACAGTTGAGGCCCTGAAAATGGGGGGACTGAATCCTAAAATTTGTACTTTATATTTATGTTCAACCCCTTGAATTAAAGCTGAAAGTCTGCACTCATTTGAATTGTTTCATTTTATTTTATTCTGGTGGCATACAGAGCCAAAAGTATTACAATTGTACCTGTGTCTACTAACATAGAACAACCTGCATGGGCAAGTAAGGCAAAAGACTACATATTTTGGTAGAACAATTATAGATTTCCTGGATGTTGTAGGTTTTGCCTTTTACTAAGAAGGTTTTTTTGCCCATGTTGCACAAATTGGCTCATTAGAGAGAGTGATTTTTTTACACTGATACATGCAATGGGATGAGGGTCATGGATCTGGTGGGAGGAGTGACTTTAATTCTACTGGGGGCTTTCCTATAAGATACCTTTGGTTTGGTAGTCAGGGAGGAATGGAGGTGTGGGGAAGGAAGGAAGGAAGCTGGGGCGATCGGCCCCTCTCCCCAGCAGCAGACCGAGCCCCGAAATGTTACAAACCACCCAGCTGAAGTGCTGGCAGCCGGACACAGAGTCAATGACCTCTGCCTTACACTTACTGACGACAACTGTTCCTGGCACTATTCCTTGCAGCCAAGAATGGAGATCATGCAGAATAACTATACGAGTTCACTCTGTCTGAGTAACGCATGTCCAGACCGGGTGCAGGTCTGGGACCTTGTTAGTCGTCTTTTGATGGGGAAGAAATGTGATAGACTCACCTAGGACAGGGGCTTTTGGAGGGGACTGAATGCTATCCTCTTGCCTACCGACTATGGGCCCAGGCATTTGAGGGAGCTACAAGCATTTAGGAAGATGTTCTGTTATGTAATGCAGGGCAAGGCCATTATTAAAAAGGCCATGATAGTCTCTGCCAGCTTGGGACTCGTAGCTGATGTTGATGTCATCAGCAAGCCATCTGTCAGGGGCCCCCTGCCAGATGCAATTAATGGACACAGTGGCTGCAATTGATGGGCACAGTGGTTGCAATTTATGGGCACAGTGGCTGCAATTGATGGACACAGTGAGGCTGCATATGATGGGCACAGTGGCTACAATTGATGGGCACAGTGGTTGCAATTAATGGGCACAGTGGCTGCAATTGAGGGGCACAGTGGCTGCGATTGATGGGCACAGTGGCTGCAATTGATGGACACATTGGCTGCAATTTATGGGTACAGTGAGGCTGCATATGATGGGCACAGTGGCTGCAATTGATGGACATAGTGAAGTTGCAATTGATGGGCACAGTGGCTGCAATTGATGGGCACAGTAAGGCTGCAATTTCTGTTTTAGAATCTTTCAGCTTGAGCACCAGCTGCCACTGATCAGGCCTGTAAAGTAGAGTGTCCATAGGGAAGACACTCCTCAGTAAAAGGCACAATTCTCTTTTCTGATGAAACAAAGATTGAACTCTGGCCTATATAGCAAGCGTCATGTCTGGAGGAAACCAGGCACCACTCATCACCTGGCCAATACCATTCCTACAGTGGAGCATGGTGGTGGGAGCATCATGCTGTGATGTTTTTCAGCAGCAGAAACTGACAGACTAGTCAGGGTCGAGGGAAAGATGAATGCAGCAATGTACAGAGACATCCCAGCCAGAGCCCAGACTTGAACCTGATTGAACATGTCTGGAGAGCTCAGAAATGGCTATGCACCGACGCTCTACAACCAACCTGATGGAGCTTGAGAGGTCCTGCAAAGACTAATGGGAGAAACTGTTTAAAAATAGGTGTGCCAAGCTTGTAGCAGCATACTCAAAAAAACTTGAGGCTGTAATTGGTGCCAAAGGTGCTTCAACAAAGTATTGAGCAAAGGCTGTAAATACTTACAGTATGTACAAGTGATTTTTTTTTAATTTTTTTTTTTAATACATTTGCATAGATTCCAAACAAACTTCTTTCATGTTGTCATTATGGGGTATTGTTTGTAGAATTTTGAGTAAACTAACGAGTTTAATCCATTTTGGATTAGGGCTGTAACATAACAAAATGTGGAAAAAGTGAAGCGTTGTGAATACTTTCCAGATGTACTGCATGTGTATGTACATACTGCAGCGCTTTTTTTTTTTATATATATTTCCGTGCATATGTGGGGGCTACGTAGAGCTGCAAACATGGTCTAGGGTAGCAGGAAATGAAAAATGTCAGATTAATTAACATATTCACTTTGGGCAAGCTGTGGGATGCATACCATAGGGTGCCACAAACTGCATATTGATACTGCAATTTTCATATGTTTTCTTTCATTTTATTATGGTGATTTTTTTCAGCACCTTCTTTCCTTACTGTCTGCCTTGTTTTATGTAAGTAAAATCTATGCTGTCTACATTATTACATTTGGGAAACGTTCAGGATGCTCTTTATTTGATCACTTATCAAAAAAAAACTGATGCCACAAAATTAATTTCCTGGAAGCGTTGCAGTGCTTTGTGCACTTCTGATCTTGTGCTATCTTTTTGGTGGATATTTTGCATGCATAAACATGTGCTTTGACTTCTAGACAGAATTCTCTGGTAATAAACTAAAAGAGTTCTTGCTAAATAAATACTTTTCTTTGGCTATGCCTGACCCTCTGTAGTGAAGAGAGAGCTAAATTAAGAGTCGAAATATAGATAAAATTAACCGTCTTACTTGCCAAAGAATTTGTCATTTTGTCCAGCCGGTTCTGAGACTTACACAGCCCTATGAGATAGCAGGTGGGTGACCTGACATTTCCTTGTTATGTAATACAGCCAGGTCACCTCCTTGCCCCAGCCTATGACTGAAGAAAAAGCAGAATATTAATAAGTTGACCCTCCACATGTAGTATATCTAAATTAAATGGCTCTCAGGGCTGTATTTTCCTCTGCAGTCTGAATGCTGTTTTGCAGGGAATTACAAGAGTCGAATAACCGCATCATGGATACATAGCTGGGTTATTTGATTTATTATTTAAGGAAAAACACCAAATTTTGCCCAAAAAAAATAATATACATAGCATAGACAGAATATATTGACATGATTTTCTAAAGAAGCCTAATAAACATCTAATTTACTAAAGGGGACAAACGTTTTCACAAAGGAATTTTCACTTTGTAAATGCAGGGAAGCTGACTTCAGTCATCCAATCACGTGAAGCAAAAATTCATTTTTTTTAAATTATCCTGGCACCTGATTTAGTATTCTTTGCAAAGTGTACTTTCACCACATTCACTAAGTTAAGTAAAAATTCCCTTGCAAGGTGAAGGTTGCTTTGGTAAATCAGGGTCATAATGTACCATTGGTAGAAAATTGTTGTAAACAAATTTTTATATATGTAATGTGTTACAGCCAACAGACTCATATTTGTGTGTCATTTATAAGGTCTATTGTTTTTCAATATTTACAATTGCTAAAAATTTACAGATTTTTTTAATTTAATTATTTTGGCGTGTCTCAACACAATTCTAAGATCATAGTACTACAATTAAGGGTGTCACAATTTTTTTAATAGAATGAAATGACCAAACAAATTCCAATCGCAATTTTCTATTTGCAGAATATCTGGTAGAAGTAGTAGAATTTATGATGAATAACCAGTTTGGGCTCAGATTTTGCCCTTTACCTCCATTTCTTCACAGAACTTCTACTTGATCCTGACACCATCATCTCCTAAGTGCTGATCATCAGTCTCCTTATACTACATACTAAGTGAAGTGCTATCATACTGTCTATCACACGATAAGCTGGGGGATGAAGTGTTGATGTGTTTCCACTAATAAACCGGTGGCTTATTTTCCTTCCACCATCCAAATGGGCGGCACCTTTTCTCTGTATTTATTAATAAATTTATGTTTTCTTTTTAACTTATTTGTTTATCCAGTGATGTGCCTCAGTTTAAGTCCCATGGGCAAAATTAATAATATTGTGCAGCACCTATAGACAGACGGGCATTACCACTTTGCTCTTGAGGAACTGCACCACCTTCCTCTCTGCTTCCAATAACTATCATGTCATTCTTCTGCAAGCACTATTGTGCAAGCAAGACCACTCTGCAAACATGCTAGTCATTCTTTTAGATATTATGATGTAAAAGGAAATAGCTATTTATTTTTTATTTTTACTAGTATTTAATCTATTTAAATATGTTTGCAAATTGACCACACATTCTGTGTTTGTTTTGCTTCCTAGTCAAGACAAACTCCTGAAGGTGAATTCCTGCCACTCGACCAACGTGAGCTGGATGTTGGATTTGGCACTGGAGCTGACCAGCTGTTCCTAGTTTCTCCGCTAACTATCTGTCATGAAATCAACCGTAGGAGTCCATTCTTTGATCTCTCACAGAAGTCACTAAGAAGTGAGCAATTTGAGATTGTTGTCATTCTTGAAGGAATTGTTGAAACTACCGGTGAGCACTAGAATATACTGATATTTCCATTAATGTAATAAATGTATAGTACAATTGTCAATAATAGGTGTGCAGATACACATAAATGTATTTTACAACTTCATTTGTTTATATGGAGCAGGGTTTCTAAACCAGGGTTCTGTGGAACCCTAGGGTCCCTCCAAAGGTTGCTAGGGGTTCCTTGAACAATGAGAAGATAAGTTCCCACTAACACCATTGTTAATTTTAGCTATTTGTTGGGGGGGGGGGGGGGGGGATTCTTCCTAATGACGCAAGGATAAGCAGCATTCTTCCCACTGACCATCACACTAATGTATTATGCATTGTAGATATAGTCATTTTTAGCAGGAATTCCCTGAGATTGGAAAGATATTTCAAAGGTTCCTCTATGTTTAAAGGGTTGAGAAAGGCTGATATAGAGGTTGATATTCAGTTATATGTAGATACTTGTGAGTTAAATTACTGACTAACTTCTGAGATATTCTTGTGGACTCCACTATAGAAGTCTTTCTACTGACTGGAAGACCACCACAGACAGTTAAGATTATCATAGCATTCTACGTATTAGACTGAAAGGATTTAACAGTGAGAAAACAACCTCATAATGGTCAGATAAGGTAGGTCAGGTATTTGGTCAGTGGGATCAGAGAAAGAATTCTACAATAAAGAAAAGCCCTCTTACGTCCTCCACAAGATTGTTCAGCTTCTTTGCACATTTAACTCCTGACTAAGAGAAATGATGTAGCTAAAGAGTTCTAAATCTGCCACCTACGTTGTTGTTTGGAGTGTATGAAGAGATAGAATCAGCCTAACCAAGGAGGTGAAAGCAGGGCAAAGGCATTTCTTTCAAGACACATTTGCCATAAAATACAACTGAAGGCAGTTTTTGTTTTTTTTAGATAGAGTGGAGAGAGATTAAAACACCTGTCAGGTTTTTATTGCTGCCTCTGCCCCCATTAAGGATATGCATGCTCTCTAGTCGTGCATACCTTTATTTGTTTGAGTGAAAGTGAAAAAATCTAAAATTTTGGGTTGTCATCAGAACAGAGATACAGTAGAAATCTTTCAATAGGAACATTTGTTTTGGTGACACCCCGGGATTCCCTCACTATGAAGGGATTTCCTCTCACTTCCTGTTTTGGCTATGGGGCAGGAAATGAAGGTAAACTTCACAATGGGACACAGATAGCAGAAAAAAAAACAACATGATGCGATTATAACCCTCCCTTACTGTTATCAAAATGAACAAAAATTTTTTTGCCTATAGTTCCATTTTAAGAAAAGTGATAATTCAATGCATCGGCAACCTTCCTAGATTGAAATATCAGTTTGGTTGCACTGACCTATAACATGAAAAATATACAGTATTTTAGCTACCCTTCATTATTTGCTTTTGGAAAAAAATGTCATGGTAAAGACACCCTATTTGAACTTGTATCAGAAGAGTTGATACTAACATAAGACAGTTGTACATGACCTATATATAGTATACCTGGACTGAACTAGTGAGGATCTGCAAAGGTTTTCTATTATTAAAACAAGGATTATGTTGGTGAAAATGTCCCCATCGGGTGCCACATCCAAATTTAACAGACCAGAGAGGAATCCCCTAGGTGGACTTTTAAGGCACTCACATTGTTTAACCACTTGACCACTGGGCACTTAAACCCCCTTCCTAACCAGACCAATTTTCAGCTTCCGGTGCTCTCACACTTTGAATGACAATTACTCCGTCATGCAACACTGAACCCAAATGAATTTTGTGTCCTTTTTTCACACAAATAGAGCTTTCTTTTGGTGGTATTTAATCACCGCTGGGTTTTTTAATTTTTGCGCTATAAATCAAAATATACTGAAAATTCGGTAAAAAAAATAAATAAAAATTCTTTGTTTCTATTAAAATTTATTGCAGAGTATTGGCAGAGTATTGGCGAGTATTGGCAGAGTATTGGCAGAGTATTGCAGTGTTGCAGTGTTGCACAGTGGTGGCAGAGCATTGCACAGTGGTGGCAGAGCGTTGCACAGTGGTTGCAGAGCGTTGCACAGTGGTTGCAGAGTATTGCACAGTGGGGGAAGAGCATTGCACAGTGAGGGCAGAGCGTTGCACAGTGAGGGCAGAGCGTTGCACAGTGGTTGCAGAGTGTTGCACAGTGGTTGCAGAGCGTTGCACAGTGGTGGAAGAGCGTTGCACAGTGGGGCAGAGCGTTGCACAGTGGGGGCAGAGCATTGCACAGTGGGGGCAGAGTATTGCACAGTGGGGGCAGAGCATTGCACAGTGGTGGCAGAGTATTGCACAGTGGGGGCAGAGCATTGCACAGTGGTGGCAGAGCATTGCACAGTGGTGGCAGAGCGTTGCACAGTGGTGGCAGAGTGTTGCACAGTGGTGGCAGTGTAGTTGTCACTGACCAGCCCACAGCGCTGGTCCCATCTCCCCCCCCTGCGCGCTTCTCCCCTCTCACTTTACCGATCGGTACAGAGAGGGGAGGGAGGAACCGGCGTCATGACGTGACGCCGGTTTGTGTACATGTGATCGCTCTGTCATTTGACGGAGCGATCACGTGGTAAACGGCCGCTATCAGCGGCCGTTTACCGTGATCTGTGATGCGCCGGGTCCTCGGGACCCGGCGGTCACGGATGTTCCCGAGTGCGCGCCCCAGGGGGGCGCGCGGGAACAAGTTTCTGGGAGGACGTCCGTAGGACGTCCACCCAGGATAAGCCAACCGCGCTGTAGCCGTCTTTTGACTATAGCGCGGTCGGCATGTGGTTAAAAAAATATATGTTTTTTCTATAATTATGTAAACATAATAAAAAAAGAGTATATTGGAATGGTTACAATGACTATATACTAGATACAGAGTCACCACAATCATCCGACGCGTTTCAGTGTATCTATGTCTCCTTCGTCAGGGGCATTTAAAAGAAGGTCAATCATACATCTAAAGTGTAGTAATAACAAAGAGTCAAACATAAGATATATGCAAAGCCATGCGACAATGTTTTTCTATATATAATAAAATATAAATCTTACACAAGTAATAATATATAGACTCACATATTTTATGCAGGTATGTGTATACAGAACATTCCAATAGAACTATTAAAAACAAAAAAATAACCAGATATGTGTCCCCAGGTATCTGCCTATGAGAGTGGCTTGATTTTCACAATGTATTGAGGTTTACCATCATTTAGAAGTTGGGTACAGCCGGACCGATATGGGAGGCATTGGACCGCAAACAATACTGAAGCCAAAGGAGGGCATTGCCCTGTAAGTAAAGACAATGATACTGATAATGGGGGGGCGCAATAAATGGTGAAAAATATAGCTTGACCTATAAACAATATGTATGCAATTGTGTGCTAGTATACCTTTGTGAAAATATATAATATAATAAACATAATATGTATCCTACTTGCACACCAAAAAGGCAGGAAGTTGTTACGAGGTTGATACAAAACACTATGTAATTGGTATCAAGCTGAAAAGTAAGAAATATATGACAAGGAGTCACTTATACTTATATACATATGCCAGTGAGTATTACAGTAGTTTTTCATAAGGTGACCTCAAACTAGTTTGGTTGTCTGCCATAACAGTTTAAAAATTGTTCTAGTTTGACATTTTAAAGACAAGGACATTCGATTGATGTCAAATCACACAATTATAGTGGGATCGTATATAATATATGGCCATTCATGTAGGTATTAATTCACTACGCATTAGATGAGCTATTAGGTTGGATCAAAATACTGGTAGTATTTATTGATGAATTGTATTCAATCAAGGCAGGGGTTAGCACCCAAAATGCAGCAATGTTGTTTATATATAGAAAGGAATAAGGTAACTTGAGAGAGCAATTCCGATAATGGCCAATCAAAGATCAAGTGTATGATTACCATCAACCACAATGTATATTCGATCAAAATACCTGATATGTAAGAGGCCACAGCATGGAGACACATCCCAACATCCAGACCCTCAAGTGGATGTCAGCCATGTCTCAGGAGTGTGCCTCATATAGTTAACTTCCCTCCAATGACGGGCCGAGCTGATAATTATAAGCTGTGCCTGAGATGAGAGGAGAGACTTGCGGCGTGTCCTCAATAGGCTTCCTGAGCCCTGTGTGCACGCCCCCCTCCCGACCGCCCATGTGCGGTGCCTGTAATTATTGTCGATATATGCACACTGAAAGAAACCCCATTCTCCCCAATGGTCAAATATTTTGTTTGAGACATTTTGCTAACTGCAAGACCCTTGGGGTCATTTACATGCTACTTTGTGACTGTGGCTGTTTCTATATTGGCAAGACCAAATTGGAGTTTTGGAAACGTGCCTACAGGCACATAAGATGCAAACGTGTAATGCCGAATTGTCTCTTGTCGACACACCAAAATTGTTCATGGAGGAAAATTTCCCAGGATTAGGTTCCTCATATTGGACCGTATCCACACCAGCTCCAGAGGAGGGGATTGGAACAAAACCCTCCTCCAAATGGAGCTGTGGTGGATACGCAATTTAAATGCTATGGTGCCTCCTGTGGTGCTATGGTGCCTCCTGGAAAAACGACTGTGCCCAAGTTGTACTGTAATACTCACTGGCATATGTATATAAGTATAAGTGACTCCTTGTCATATATTTCTTACTTTTCAGCTTGTTACCCATCACATAGTGTTTTGTATCAACCTCATAACAACTCCCTGCCTTTTTGGTGTGCAGGTAGGATACATATTATGTTTATTATATTATATATTTTCACAAACGTATACTAATACACAATGTTTGCATACATATTGTTTATAGGTCAAGCTATATTTTTCACCCTCCAATGTGCCCCCCATTATCAGTATCATTGTCTTTACTTACAGGGCCATGCCCTCCTCTGGCTTCAGTATTGCTTGCGACCCAATGCCTCCCATATCGGTCCGGCCATACCCAACTTCTAAATGATGGTATACCGCAATACATTGTGAAAAACAAGCCACTCTCATAGGCAAATACCTGGGGACACATATACGGTTATTCTTTTTGTTTTTAATAGTTATATTGGAATGTCCCATATACACATACCTGCGTAAAATATTTGAGTCTATATATTACTTATTACTTGTGTAAGATATATGTTTGTCATTACTTCACTTTAGATGTATGACTGACCTTCTTATAAATACCCCTGATGAAGGAGTCATAGATACTCTGAAACGCGTTGGGTGAATTACGAGAACCTTCAGTCAATCATTGTGGTGACTCTGTATATAGTATATAGTCATTGTAACCATTCCAATATACTCTGTTTTTATTATGTTTACATGTGAGTGCCCTAAAAGTCCACCTAGGGGATTCCTCTCTGATCTATACTTAAAAATGCCACATTTCCTTGTTAATTAGGGGCAGGCCCTGAACCAGTTTATATTTCACTCTGACATAGAATCTGCCATGAGTGGTTTAGATAGACCTGAAACAGGTCTATTTGCTTAGTTAATGTGGTGCAAGCCACTCCCTCAAGTTTCCTGTGCCATTATAATGGTGCAGGTATCTTAGTTAATTCCCCTAGTTGCATTATAACCACTAGAGGGCCGGCCGCCGCAATTAGACTGCGACAGCTTGATTCTCCTGGGCAAATCGCCCTAGCTATACATCGACCGCTTTAAGTGGCTTTAAGACCACTAGGGGTTGCGAACGCGCCGCCAGAGGCACTCGTGCGTCCGTGGCGCAACGACAGAGCCAATGCGCAAGCCCGACAGCAGCGATGTCCGTTGGGCACCTGCGATCTATCCTGAGACAGACAGAACAGAGATCTGTCAATGTAAACAGACAGATCTCCGTTCTGTGAGGGGAGAGAAGACAGCTCAAGTATGAACAGCGATCGGCAGTCCTATCCCCCCCACAGTTAGAATCACTCCCTAGGACACACATTTAACCCCTTGATCGCCCCCTGGTGTTAACCCCTTCCCTGCCAGTGACATTTATACAGTAATCAGTGGCTATCTATAGAATTGATCGCTGAATATACGTCAGTGGTCCCAAAAAAGTGTCAAAAGTGTCCGATCTGTCCGCCTCAATGTCACAGTCCCACCTCCATTACTAGTAAAAAAAATAATAAAAATAAAAACCTAGGAAGAAATTCGTCTTTTTATATTTTTTTGGGGGATATTTATTATAGCAAAAAATAGCGCAAAAAAAAAAATAAAAACTGCAGAGGGGATCAAATACCACCAAAAGAAAGCTATATTTTTGGGAAAAAAAACATGTTTGTTTGCAATTGTCAGTTAAAGCGACGCAGTGCCGTATCGCAAAAAATGGCCTGGTCATTGATGGGGCAAATCCTTCTGGGGCTGAAGTGGTTAACATTGTAGAGCCCCAAATTCCATAAGTATTCAACTGTGTTAGGAGTATTAATGGTTTGATTTACTCAAACTAAATAGGCAGTTCGTTTTGCAAGTGAAGTTGCTCTTTGCAAGGGAATTGTCCCCATAGCTTAGTGAATGTGGTGGTATACCTAATTATGTGCAAGGAAAATAGAAAAAAAAAAGAAAAACATATTTGCTTGCACCTGATTGGATGACGGAAATCTACATAGCTTCACCTCCACTAAGCTCTGGAAAAAATTCCCTTGCAAAGTTAACAGTCTATTTGTCTTTAGTATATTAATCCCCATGTCCCCAACAAAGAAGAAGGATTGATAAATCCGGTTCATCCAAATCAATTGGAGCCAAATATTTTCTCAACATGAGATTAAAATGTATCTGTAGGAAATGTTTTTATGGACACGGATGTGTTTATACATACAGTATCTCACAAAAGTGAGTACACCCCTCACATTTTTGTACATATTTTACTATATCTTTTCATGTGACAACATTGAAGAAATTATACTTTGCTACAATGTAAAGTAGTGAGTGTACAGCTTGTATAACAGTGTAAATTTGCTGTCCCCTCAAAATAACTCAACACACAGCCACTAATGTCTAAACCACTGGCAACAAAAGTGAGTACACCCCTAAGTGAAAATGTCCAAATTGGGCCCAATTAGCCATTTTTCCTCCCTGCTGTCATGTGACTAGTTAGTGTTACAAGGACGCAGGTGTGAATTGGGAGCAGGTGTGCTCAATTTGGTGTTACCACTCTCACTCTCTCATACTGGTCACTGGAAGTTCAACATGGCACCACATGGCAAAGAACTCTCTGAGGATCTGAAAAAAATTATTGTTGCTCTACATAAAAATGGCCTAGGCTTTAAGAAGATTGCCAAGACCCTGAAACTGAGCTGCGGCACAGTGGCCAAGACCATACAGCGCTTTAAGGCCCCTTTCACACTAAAGCATTTTTCAGGAGCTACAGCGCTAAAAATAGTGCCTGTATAGCTCATTAAAAAAGCGGGTCCTTTAACTCCCGGAGGGCTTTCACACTGGAGCCGTGCGCTAGCAGGACGGTAAAAAAAGTCCTGCAAGCAGCATATTTGGAGCGGTGAAGGAGCGGTGTATTCACCGCTCCTATACCGCTCCTACCCATTGAAATCAATGGGACACCGCAGGGATAAAATCTTTAAAATTTTAATTATATTTAAAAAAATCCTTACATCCTAATTTACCAATATCTCAGTTTTTTTTGGATGTCTTATCAAGTGAGATTACACTTTTTAGTCATATCAGTGGACTGTGGTACCTTTTTTGACTTTTCATAATTACAAATATTTCAACCTTTATATGTTTAAGTATATTTTCCTACTAATATGTAAATAGCATTATGTAATGTTAACATCTTAAGCTTGCTGCCCCTTTTAAAATTAACGTTTATTCAAATTTTCACCATTTTATCTTCTACTCATGCATAAAATGCGACATTCTTTTTTGCAGTTTATATTATTTTCCATAAGAATAAAACTGCATCATCAAACAAAAAAACAGAGACAGTACCTTTACCCCGTTAACGTTACCAGCATCAACTAGTGGAATGCTTTTCAGAAATATCAAATAAAATGGAAGTTCCTGCAGAGTCAGCCATTAGCATTGTAATGTAGATACAATAGGCAGGAATTGATTTTTTGTTAGCGTTTCACAGATTTCAATGGCCATTTATGATGCTCTTAGTGTTGTAAAAAAAAAATCATAGTACTGGAGGTTTACTTTATATATGAAAAAAAGCCAAAATACCCCCCCCCCCCCCCCCCCCTCCTCCCCATCCTGATCATCCTTGCAGTAATACAATATTTGCATAAGCATTCACCACACCTGGATTTTTCCAAACTACAAATTAAAATTAATTTAAAGTAAAATTTTGTGAGATAACATGAAGGCTGTCTTTGCTAAATTTTCATTCTACAACTTTACATTCTTTCATTCTGACCAATCACAGCAGGTCACATGACAGTTGTAAACAATGGATGGCTTCCTTTCATGCCATCCAGTGTGTATAATTGTGTTGCTAGCTGTGATTGGTCAGTGTGATCAGATGGTACAGACAGAGCCAATCACAGCCCATCCATACCATGTAATTAGCTTTGACCAATCACAGCTAATCAGAACAAAACAAACTGAATGAATCATTTGTATTCAGTAAAATGATTGCTTATAGCAATGTAATTCATTGCTATAAGCAATCATAATGGTTCTGTTATCCTGACTGGGCGTCATATAACGCCCAGCAGGATAACATGCCGGTATGGCTTGGATGGCCATATCCACTGAAGCGTACTTCAGGGAGAACTCCTCAGAGCGGATGAGAGAGTTGAGACTGGGAACGGCGGAAGAATGAGGCGCTGACAAATCATAAACCAGATGTTTTTTATTTGAAAACTTCCCCTGTACAAGCCCGATAGGGCTAACCCTCCAGATGCTAAAGGGGGACTGGGTGAACGAGCCTATCATGAAGTCCCGGTCCAGCTCAGTCTGGAGAAGTAGATCAATGGTTGGTTCATCCGTCGCTGCTGACCGCAGGTTCCTGCACTCATGGGTGGTGTGGGGCAGGGTGATGAGCCCGGTATGAAACCCGTCAGTGAAGCCTCGGATGAGGTAGATGGCGAGTGATGGAGTGGGGTGTGAGGTCAGGTAGACGTCGAGCCAAAGGACATTGACCCGGCTTAGTCACGGCTTCTTCTGCTTGACCTCACACAGGATCCTGGGGTGCGCCCTCTGGCATAGGGTGCAGATTTGTAGCAGGCGGCACTGACTGAAATTGCAGGAGCCGTAGTTAAAGTTATTGCAAATAGCCGCTCCCCTGACCATCCGTACTGGACATCCCAACTTGTCCGTCTTCGGCACTTGTGCCGGGGCTTGCTGAGCCTGACCCATGCTGGTGGAGGCCGTGCTAGCTTCCGGGTGGACGGAGGCTATGTTGGCACACCAGACAGCGGTGTGGGTCGCTGACTGGCAGATAGAGGAGACCGTAAGCCCGCAAAGTGGCGGCAAAATAGCTCTGTGTCCACGACACTCCAGTCAGTCGTCAGGTGGAACTGGAGGAACCTTGCTGCGGCTTTGGCCGAGATGGTAATCGTAGAACGCTGAGCCACCGTATTTGTAGCCCAGGTCTACGATTAAGTGGAGGTAAAGGTCCAGTTCCTCCCGTCTGAGCTGAGCACACCACGTCCCTGAACATGCCGAAGGCGAGAGTAAACTCTGGCACGAGAGCTTCCTGTTCAGTCTCGGATCTTTCGCCTTCAGGACCACCGAGACGTCCCCCCAGGTGTAGGCCTTGTTCTCGGCCAGATCGTGCACCGAGATCATGAGTGAGGCCAGGTTGATGTCTTTACCTTCTAATATGTCCTTCCTCACGTTGGGTGGCACCAGGTGGGAGGGATGTATAGTCGAAGTGGCAACAACGATACCTGCGGCCGGCGTGTCGGTGGCTTGAACCACAGCAGGGTCAGGGGTCGTGATGGCCCGGATGGTCTCCAAGCGTGTCACCCTGTTCTGAACCTCGACGACCGAAGAGGACAGGGATGACACGAGGGTATGCAGCTGCGCGACGGCGGCTGAAATTGACTCCAGGGACGCCTGCTGGCTGCTGGACCCTGCCGCGGCAGGTGAGGGGAAGAGGAGCCTGAACAGCTCCGCCTTCCTGGCCGTGGCAGGGAAGGGTATCCCTCTACGCCTCAGCTCGGCGATCAGTCTGGGAATTGTCCATGCCCTAAGGGACTGGGCACTGCCAGTCTCGGAGACTGATGCCGGAGACAGTGGGGCGGTGAGGTCATCGCTGCCGACTGAAGACATGACGGCTGCCAGAAGCCTGTTGCCTAGTCGTCTGGTCACGTGTCTGCAGGCTGGGCCTGCTGGAGCACTGATCAAGTTGGAACAGGTGGACCTACTGAATCCGACTGACCTGAGAGAAATGTGAGAGAAAGCACTCATTTAAGAGTCTGTACCGTTGCCGTCTTGTGCGACGGTACCCAAATATTGATGATAACAACAGGCGTCAGTGACTTAGGAGTTGACTGGCCTAAATGCTGTGGAATAAAATGACAGACAACAACACAAATGAATGAAATGACATGTTGCCTTTGATGAAATGAGCCTCCCGTGACAAAGGCCAGGCTCGGTCGTACCGCATGCGAGTGACTGCGAACTGGATTCTGGAGCATGTACTGAAATGAGACAACGCTGAAATGAGGCCCAATGCCTGGGGCACGCTGGGCCGAATTATGACATCGTAGATGCCACGGAATTCAAATCTGAGCGCAACTACGTGAGGTGAAATTATTGCACTCCCATGACAGAGCCTAGATCGCCATGCCACTTGTCTAGCGACTGAGCACGATCGGACTCTGGAGTATGTACTGAAATGAGGCCGGTCCTGGGGCACTGGGTAAATAACTAAAATTCGTGTACGATCAGAACCTGCGATGTTATTCTGTCCCTGGCGCATGTATCGAAATTAGGCCGAGCAGCTGGGCGCCTGGATCGAATCAGTCGGTGCATCTGTGGATGCGACCGGATGCGAACCGGACGTAATAAGTGACAGAAATGATGCCATGACAAAGACTAGAATCAAACGACTGGGATCGGGACCAACTTAAAGAATCTGTCTCTGGCGCATGTACTGAAATGAGGCCGAGCAGCTGGGCGCACCGGATCGAATCGGTCGGTGCATCTGCGGATGCGACCGATACGAATCGGAACGTAATAAATGACAGAAATGAACCATAACAAAGACTGGAATCAACCGACCGAGGCAACTTCTAAGTGAATCCATCTCTGGAGCATGTATTGAAATGAGGCCGAGCAGCTGGGCGACCCGGAGCGAATCGTTGCATGTTGGATGCGACTGGATTCGAACCGAAACTTAATAAGTGACCGAAACCATGACAAAGACTAGACTCGGGCCCGCATCCGTACGAACGGTGAGCCAGTCTCTGGAGCATGTATAGAAATGAGGCCATAGTCTGGGGCACCCCGGATCGAATCAGTGCATCAGGGATGCGACGAGATTCGAATCGGAGCGCGGCTGGTGACAGAAATGAAATGAAATGTGGTGAAATGATTGCCATGCTAGAAATGATGCGAAATGATTGGCATGACCGAATGGCTCGAAATATTGGCATGATAGAAATGATATGAAACGATTGCCATGCTAGAAATGATACGAAATGATTGCCATGTTAGAAATGATATGAAATGATTGCCATGCTAGAAATGATCGAAATGACTCGACACGGTCGAAGTGATTCGCAATAATTGACATGCCAACAGCGATTCGAAATGATTTGCAAACAGAAATGACTTGAAATGATGCGACATGACAGAAATTATATGAACTGACTTGACATGGTAGAAATGATTTGAAAAGACTGACATGCAAATAGCGATTCGACATGATTTGCTGAGACAGAAATGATTCGAAACGATGCGACATGACAGAAATGTTTCGAACTGGCTGAACCAGAGAAATGTTTTGGCGTGTGCGAACGGCATCAAATGACTCGCCAATGTTTGAACGATTCAAAGATTGCGCGACCCGAAAGCGTGAGGTTGCAAACGAGTGCCGGATGTGACATCGGTCGGAGTGTCGTGGGCGCGCGACTACGAGTCGTGCGTGACACCTAGTGACATCCGTTTGTATATGACCGAAAACGTGCGGGTGAAATGTTTGGTGTTTCGAGACAAGCGGTGCGTGGTTCGTGAGCTACGCATTCCACAGTTTAGTGACATGAAAAACGGTGCATGAAATGAAAACATGGGAGCCGAAGCCCTACCTGCGACAGCCAAACCAGATACGTTGTACGGAACCTGCGACTCGGTAACACGAGTGCGACGCGAAGGGAACAACACGACTCACAAACACGGAACACGGGACTGCAACAAACCCACAGAGACGGACAACCAAAACGGAACTCACGAACCGGCACAAACAGCGCTTGTGTCGAACTAGTCGGCCCTTGATGTCTGACGTATCAGATATCTCGCACAGGAAACTGACAAAGACCGGCGGCCTTCCAATTTATCAAACATTACATGACACTTCCATATTAAAATAACAAATGACAAATACCCCCTTCCCTCCAATCTTGATCTGTTGTCTTCATCAACTATCCTCTTTAAACAGATTCTATCATTCCCTGTGAATATTTATCTGACGTTTTATATCTATACCATCTTGCCCAGGTTTCTCTATGTGTTTCGGTCTTTCCCTGTTCTGGGCAGCTTAAATACTCCATATTACCAATGTGGTCTACTTGCTGTAGCCACTCTTTAATACTTGGCTTCTTAGTACACAGCCATTTTTTTGGAATAAAAGCTTTTGCTGCATTGAGCAGGAATGGGACCAATGTTTTTTATATTGTTTTACTGATTTCGTTGTTTCGTGGAACAGACAGTTCCAAGGGTCTTGGGGAATCCTTTCTCCTGTTATCGACTCCGTGTACTCCAAAATATTTTGCCATTAGTCCTTTATCTCTGGACATTCCCAACATATATGGTATGTTGTACCTAGTTGTCTACAGTTCCATCCAACACAGTGGGGACTTAGTTGGCTGAATTTTATTGATTCTATCTGGTGTCAGGTGCCAGCGTACCATACATTTGTAGTTTGCCTCTATCGAGGTTATGTATAATGTAGGATGTATAATTATATATTGCATTTATAGTTTGCCTTTCATCTAATTTTTTACCCATATCTTGTTCCCATTTTACTTTTTTAAGGTAATCTAATTCTGATAATATTTTATACATCTTAGATGTCCCATGTCTTACAGGCTTTTTTGCATTACAAAGCTTTTCTATTGGTGATAGGTCATTCTCTTCTCTAATTGGTTAGGGGATAGTGCTTATAAAATGTTTTAATTAGAAAAACTTCCATCCATTTAAATGTGACCACCGTGAATCAGTTTTAGATCCTGTTTTGACCTAATTTTACCATAAGTTACGATATCCTTTAACTGTGCATTAGCCATTTGTTTTCCCATTCGTGTCCCATTTCCTGGTGTAAAAAAAATTGTGCCCGAAAGTGGAATTAGTAGTGAATTATACTTCCAGTTTTCTTTACGATAGAGTGTGTCACAAATTTTTAAAGGTAAATTAGCTAGCATTTTTTAACTTCAACAGTTTTATGAATCATTTTTCTTGTATTGCTTGTCTGTGGAGGCTCTTTATATGTATAGAACTCACAACCTTGTGTTTTTTCCTGTTAAGGATTGAGATGATCAGAGATGCCTGTAGTACCAATGTGGGTTATTTATACAGTCTGCCTTTAATGCATGTAATGAGATATTGATTATTTTACAGGAATGACCTGCCAGGCAAGAACATCTTACACTGAAGATGAAGTACTATGGGGACACAGATTTCTTCCTGTCATGTCGCTAGAAGAAGGCTTCTTTCGAGTGGATTACTCCCAGTTCCATGCTACATTTGAAGTACCTACCCCTTATTATAGTGTAAAGGAACAGGAAGATAGATTAAGCCCCAGTTCACCTCTAAATTCCCTTTGTAGTGAAAAGTACCACAGGGACAGGGTCTGCTCTTTAGACTATCTTAATGTGTTTGAAGTTGGAAGCGGTATGCTTCCTAACAAACTTCAGAAACTCAGTCGGGGAAGAGACATTGTTCAGGATAAACTATTACGAATGTGCAGCAATAGTGTAGAGAGAGCTTGCAGTACTGGAGACCTTCCCCTGAAGATCCAAAGGATAACGGTGTCCACCTGTGAAGACAGCGAGGAGAGTACTCCACTAAAATATTTCAAGGTTAAACCCGAGTGCATGACCCAGTCTACTGGTAACCTTCAGCTGCAGAAGAAAGCGCAAGGCATGATGACCTTGGGAACAATGCTTGATGCCAATCTGCCTGCAAAGCTGCGTAAAATGAATTCTGGCTGTATCAGCTAAATAAAAATAAAAACGGAAGAGGAACCTGACATCCTGTATGGAATAATAAATGGCCTTAAATTTGTGACAGTAAGAGACATTCACTGTTCTACATTTTTGTCATAAAAAAACATTAACCATTAAACATGCATTTAAAAGCTGTTGTCTTTTCATTAATATGCATGAAATGCACATACAATGTGAAAATGAGGGCATGGAATCTGTTTTTGGAACCATTGCAGTATGTTCCATATCAGAAAATAAGCTGAAGATAATAATAAAGAGTGTCTCTTTTCACTGTGAATTAATTTTTCCTGAATTTAATCAAGCAGAAATTGCTTTTTTAATTTTTTTTTTTATTATTTTGCATAGGAGGAATGGAAATGTTTATTTTATAGGTGTTTTACAGAATGCAGAGCACATTATAGCGATTAAACTGCAGATCTGTAATATATGTATATAATTTTATCGCAGTAATTAACAGCCAGCTTATAAATCTGAAGGATATAAAGGATCATATATTTTTTGGTCTTTTTCAGCTGCCACTTGTAATGAGCAAAGTGATTCAGATCTACCTTTGACCCTTTAAGAACGTCTTTCCGGGATTAGTGGTAATGAACTTTTCTTAAAAAAAAAGTTTAAATATTTAGAAATTATAGGTATAAGATTTGATATTGGTATGACAATTGAGTTGGTGCCTCCCATCTGCAACCATCAACACCATCTAAAGCAGGGGTGCTCAAACCTTTGAAGAGCGAGGGTCAGTTAAGTGATTTGGTAACTGGTCATGGGCACAATGTAATGTAAACAAGCCCTTACTGTCCTGAGCCCCCTATATGGCCCCTCTCTGTTCGCTTATTCCTTGCAGTGCTGAGTGGGTGGATGACAGGTTTGTGTCTACCCTGAATATGCAGAGCAGACATGGACATGCTCTATGGGCCCTCTGATCTTCCGATCCCCTTCTGTTTTTTTTAGCAGATCGGATTGGAGGTAGGTGGGTGGAAACAGACACAAGTCCGTTTCAATGGGCCATTCCATAGAGGAGAATAATGGGTCTAATTGGGTCTACCTAAAAAATGGACAGGCAGACCCAATGAGACCGATCGTGTGAAAAGGGACAAAGACTGCTTTCACACTGCTTTGCTGCGGTTTACCTACACCCTGGGTGTAGCACAGTACTGCAGCTTTCCTGCGGGTTACCTGCGCTTTGCCAAAGACTTGTATTATATCATGCAGGTGTGCGTCAGAATTGTGTACACACGATCAGAATTTGCGTGAATGGATTTTGTTGTCGGAAAAATTAAGAACCAGATCTCAAATTTTGTGCGATGAAAAATTCCGATGGAAACTGTCCGATGGAGCCTACACGCGGTCAGAATGTCCAACAACAAGCTCCAATCGCACATTTTCCATCGGAAAGTCCAACCGTCTGTACGGGGCATTAGAGCAGAGACTGCAAGCCAGGCCTTCTGGTCCAACATAAGTGCCTGACCTCACAAATGCGCTTCTGGAAGAATGGTCAAACATTCCCATAGACACACTCCTAAACCTTGTGGACAGCCTTCCCAGAAGAGTTGAAGCTGTTATAGCTGCAAAGGGTGGGCCAACTCAGTATTGAACCCTACGGTTTTAGGCCCTTATGCACACTGGACGTGCAGTTTTGGGCAGTGGTGTTTTTGAGCAGTTAAAAAAACTAGTGGGTTCTGAGAGAAGTTTTTCAGATGTAAAACCGCTCTAATGCTGATAAACATCGATAAATGCTCAAAAACTTCGCTCACCAGCATTTAACGTTTTTTATCCACTGAAAAAAAATGAATTTTTCTTCTTCAAAAAAAAAAAAGCTAACGTGGAAAAACGCTAAAAAAAAAAAAAAAAGCTGTTGCAAAAACGTTGAAAAAAGTTGAAGGAAGTTGAAAAATTCACTGCAAAGCTACTGCCGTTTTTATAACGTTATTTTAACGTCCAGTGTGCATGAGGCCTAAGACTGGGATGCCATTAAAGTTCATGTGCGTGTAAAGGCAGGTGTCCCAATACTTTCGGTAATATAGTGTATTGTACAGTGCTGCTCATAGGAACCAAACTGCATTTCTGTTATGATCAAAAGATATTTTCTAAAAACGTTTTTAGCTTCGAAAAAAAGAAAACCAATACAGTCACTTAGAAATCGTAAACATTTCATTCTTTTTTTTTTTTATTCCCCCTTCATATTTCTAACAATAGTTTCATAGCCAGGAAATAAAACCAATGCTGGTGTCATTTTTTTATTTGAAGGTTTTATTCACGTATTATTAGGATTGACAAAAAGATCTAATCGTTTTTAATCTTGATAATACAACAAATAAACTGAATATAGGATTGAAGCATCTATTAACTATCAGACTTTTTCTAAGCAGTACAATAATCATTTGGGCTCGTTTAGAGAACATTCTATTTAATTCATAAGGAAAAAAGCATGACCCTGCTAAAAAAATAAAAGAATGTAGGTAAAAGAAGAGCGATGTAGGCCTATTTACAGAATGGTTAGCAAAGTGCAGCAGCTGCACAGAGTGTGTACACAACAAGGCTCACTGCTCATCGTTATTAAATATTTGCAAACAGGAGTCAGAGGAAAGTCATTTCAGGTGCACAGAGAACGTAGCCAAGCACACGGCAATGAACATGTCCTAGTTAGCACAGAGTGGCATTTTATCAGCACACAGGCAATTGGAAATTGCAGGTGCAAACACAGATTGTCGGAGATATGTTCGACATACTGTAGGCTTAATTGCTCCCCAAGCAAGCTCAGTTTCCAAGCACTTAATGGAGCCATATACACGTATTTATATTTAATGGAGATATAATCGTGGGGTATTTTACCATGCATAATATTCCTGAGAAGAATTCTGTTTGGCAGTGGAAATTTGCAATAGCAGAGAAGAGGTTTGAAGAAAAGCTAGTGGAAATTGACAGCAAAGGATGAAGAAAATGTAAATTTACTAAGCCAGTAATAAGCAGAACGCAGTATTACAATGTACATGTCTTTTTTTAGTCACTCGGTTCATGATAAGCCAGGAAAAGCCAAGCCTAAATTATAAATAACCTTCTGTACGGGGGGCTTCAGATGATGCCATGGGGTTATGGGCAGCTCTCAGTTTCTGTTGCAGGCCCAATCTTGGAGACACAGCCTAGGACCCTCCTAAAGTATATCCACTTAAAGTGGAAGTCCATGTAAAATCTAAAGTCCCTGCATCTATAGACACCAGGGATCTAACACTAACCTCTCTATCCCTGGAAAGAAAAAACGAGTATACATACCTTTTTGGAAGCCGATCTGACCCGATCCCACGCTAAGCTGTCAGCCGTGGCTTCTCTGTGTAGGCGGGAGCAGAGGAGACGGGGAGACGTCACATCCTATTCATTTCACAGCCGTAGTCCGTGTCCTCTGCAGAGCTTTCGGTGCTGGAGATCAGGTCAGAGAGGCTTGTAAAAAGGTATGTGTAACTCATCTTTACTTTACAGGGATAGAGAGGTTAGTGTTCGATCCCTGGTGTCTATAGATGCAGGGATTTTAGATTTTGCATGAACTTCCACTTTAAAGGGGTTGTAAACCCTTTACTCTTTATGCATAGGATGCATTAAGGTGATAAGACACCTGGCAGGGACCGGCCCCCCAGCCCCCCCGTTCTACTTACCTGAGCTTCATCTGGCGGTTACGCGCTCTTCTCTGCCCAGAGTTCTCGGCTCTGGATAGATTGATAGCAGTGCAGCCATTGGCTCCCGCTGCTGTCAATCAAATCCAATGATGCTGGGGGCGGGCCAAGTCATACATTCATGGATGCCAAATGATGGACTCAGGCGCGGGCCCGCAAGGTAACCCCCCGGGAGAGCGCATCTGATGTGTGGAGGAGCCGCGAGAGCCGCCGAATGACCCCAGAAGACGAGGTTCGGGGCCACTCTGTGCAAAGCGAACTACACAGTGGAGGCAAGTATGATATAAAATAAACAAAGCTTTACAATCACTTTAAGCTCCAGAAGATTTGACACCCTTCATGACCAGGCCATTTTTTTCCATTTAGCACTGCGCTACTTTAACTGGTATTTGCGTCATGAAACTTTGTACCTAAACTAAATTTATATCATTTTTTTTTTTTTCACACAAATGGATCTTTCTTTTGGTGGTAGAGTCCATTCACACAGGGGCAACATGACTTCCAGTGCGACTTTGGGAGGCAACTTGGATACGACTTGAGTATGAATCACAGCGCGACTTGGGGCGACTTACAAGGAAACTTGAAGTTGCCTCCAGGACAGGGGACTTTGCCAGTGGCCAATCACATAATAATCAGCTCTGTGGGAGGGAGGGGTTTGCCTAGAAAACTATTTTTACTTCCTGGAAAGTTGCTTTAGTTAAGACAGGGTATCGGACTTGGAGGCAACTTCCATTGAAATCAATGGGTACAAGTCGCCTAGAAGTCGGATTGAAGTAGTACAGGAACCTTTTCTGAAGTCGGAGTGACTTCAGTAGTGTGCATTAAGATGGCTCTCATTCACATACATTGATTTTATCATGTCGCACGACTTGAGGCAACTTCATGTCGGATCCAAAGTTGCCCCTGTGTAAATGGACTCGTAGTTGATCGCCACAGGATTTTTTTTTTTTATATAAACGAAAAGAAGACTGAAAAAAAAAAAAAAATAATATTTTTTTTTGCTCTGTTATAAAACATATTCAAAAAAAAAAATGTAAATTAAATCAAAATTTCTTCAAAAATGTAGGCCAAAATGTATTAATAATAACAATAAGTGTATAATAATTGGTTTGTGTGAAAGTTATAGCATTTACAAACTATGGTATATATACTGGAAATGTTTTTTTTTTTAAACTAGTAATGATGGGGATTAGCGACTTATCACAGTGGGACTGTGATAGTGCAGCAGGCAGTTTGACAGTAACACCAACACCACCAGTGACACTAATACAGTGATCAGTGCTAATACTATACACTAAAAGGTGGAAAAATCTGCGCTCAGTGGATTACAATCAAGGCAGCTGAACACCAAAACCCAGATACCGGGCAAAAACTGTGATAAAAGGAAAAAAAAGTGCAGCGCTCACAATAAGAAATTAGGAAAGTGACTAATCAGTGTATACATCCAATATCTGATAATGGTGAAAAAATATCACTAGAGTGTGATCAAACCATACAAAACCATACCCAAGTGGTGTAAAGAAACATACATAAAATTAAATTTATGCATGCACATACATTACATTCAAATTAGTGCAGTGAAGTCCAAATAAATGTCCATAAATCCTAAAAAATAGAAAAATGCAATATGGAAAACGTTGTATAAACTAGAAAAACTCCTTCCAAACGTGTATTTAGAAATATCATGGGTGGTGTTCAATTTGACCACGTAGATCTCATCAGTTATTCGTAAGGTATAAATGAAGGCTTACCAGAATGATGGTCTTTAAAGGCGTATCAAGATGAACGATCAAAGTCATCCAGGTGTCAATCTCTGCAACAACCGTAGCCTATTCCCAGGGACTGAACCAGGGGCGTAACTATAGGGGGTGCAGCAGTCGCGAGCGCAACCGGGCCCTGTGCTGCAAGGGGCCCATGCTGCCCCCTCTACATATGGCCGGTGGCAGCATAGGCGGTTAGGCACCGGGCGCACGGGTGGCTGGAGGTGGGGGGTGACTAGCAGAGCTCCATGCTCGACTACCGCACTGGCTGCTCTTTAGTTGTGCATTCCCCACACAACCTGTGTCCTCTGCCGCTCCTCTGGGTCCCCCTCTCCTGCTCCATGCAGTGCTGCTCAGTCTGGTGTCTGTCCTCCCCAGTCCAGCCCCCTGAGTCCGGCTCATACTGTACTGCATGCTTCTCCCGGGCAAACAAACTTTAAGCACACAGATGCAGTGCAGCCCTATGAGAGCCGGCTCCCCAAAGGACACTGCAGGCTTGTCTGCCAGCACCCCCCCCTCCTCCTGTCATACACAGATGTTGACAGGTCTTTCTGGGACCCCTTCTCACCTGGGGACAGGGACCCCATCTCCCCTAGGAACAGGACCCACTTCTTTGTCCCTCATTTTGATCTGATTTATATAGTTGTACTGTATATAAAATGCACTTTTTCAGGGACCCCTTCTCACCTGGGGACAGGGACCCCATCTCCAATGGGGACCCCATCTCCCCTAGGAACAGGACCCACTTCTCCCCAGAGGACAGAGACCCCATTTCCCTTGGGGGCAGGAACCCCTTCTAAAAAATAATAAAAAAACTGCTGATACCAGTGGTGGAACTACAGGGCTCACAAAAGTCGTACCTGTGACCGAGCCCTGGAGTTCCACCACCGGACTCGGAAGGAACCCTCGGCTGGGGTTCAGGGGGGCCCTTCATGGTTTCTTGCACTGGGGCCCTGAAGGTTCTAGTTACGCCACTGGACTGAACGCTTGTAATGCAGCAGGTATTCCAGGAAATTGCCCAGTCCCACGGCCAATGACTGATCTTCTTGCAAAGTAGCACTGGCTGAAGAATGTAAATCATTCAACACTTCCAGTGTTCCCGTTGTGCACTCTGGTTACACTATGTCAGTAAAGCTCTGCAGGGTCACAGTAGTGACACAGTGGCTGGCCGGTGCAACCACAGAGATCAATGGGTAAAGACATTAATATTCAATGTTATGTGCTTTGGATTCTTCGGTCTATGTAACTTTGGAATGGTCCCCCATGTTTAGTGGGTGGTCCTGAAGTTGATATATAAAATCTAAATCTATGTTTTAGTATGTTTGGCATCATGTCTCACTGGATATGGCTTTCTTAAGCAGGGGTCAGGGATACAAAAGAAAAGAGTTCAGGAGGCAGCGGTGTGTAATGCACGGTGTAGGAGTCCAAAGAGTGCAAAATCCCCCCCCCCCCCACAAACAATACTCTTCCAAATCTTCCCACAGAGCACATATCCTCTTCCCTCCAGACGCAACGCGAATTCTCAACCCCTTCTAGCGGACATCTTCTCCATCCCGATCCCCCCCAGCATAAATTCTCCCCCCCCCCTTCAGCACAAATACCCCCAAAATACCCCTTCTAGTACAAACCTTCACCCCTGAACAAATCCCCTAATCCCCAATCCATCATACCAGCGCAAATCTCCTTCCCCCAATTTCTCCCTCTCAGCACAAAATGTCTTCCAGTCAGTCAAATGACTAACACAAGTACCTTGCACATCAGGCTTCCCCATAAACAATTTATATAATGGGCCAAGCTGGCCCATACTAAATCTTTCTATTACACAATGATGCAGCCACTGCATGTGCTCTAATGAAATGTAATATTTTATATATCACACACACAGTATCTCACAAAAGTGAGTACACCCCTCATATTTTTGTAAATATTTTATTCTATCTTTTCATGTGACAACACTGACAAAATGACACTTTGCTACAATGTAAAGTAGTGAGTGTACAGCTTGTATAACAGTGTAAATATTCTGTCCCCTCAAAATAACACAGCCATTTAATGTCTAAACCGCTGGCAACAAAAGTGAGTACAATCTGCCATTGTTCTTACATTTACCACTGTGAAACATCTTTTTGTCTATTTAGATACATCTCATCCGCATCCACCCCTGATGAGCGAGCTATGATCTCGTAAAACGTGCGTCGGGTTTTCTGATTTATATACTGCATTGTATAATGTTTGTATGAACTTTATTTATTCTTTTTATTATGTGCAAATCGATTGGCTGAGCGAATATGCTATATTATCCATATATGTACATTCATTTTAATAAACATTTATACTGCTATTACTCTTGGTACTCAGTGGCTAACTGTGACCACCTCATTGAAAGTCCCAGGGTGACTCTCTTTTTTTGGAAGTTGTAATTTTCTCATCATAATTTTTATGTCACAGTGCATTACAGCGTCATAAAATAACTGTTGTGGCGATGATCAGGGTCACTGGTGACAGCACAAAAAAAAAAAAGTTATAATTGTTTTATTTTTTTTTATATATATATATTTTTTTTTTTTTTTTTTTTTTTAATACACTGTGACCAGAGCAATATAATGTTACCATAGTAACATTGTACTGCTCTGGGGAAGTGATCATTATATATGAATTTTTTTACACATTATGTTCGCTTAACCTATTCATGACGAGCCGCGGCAGTTGTACTGCGGCATAATGGCACGAGCAGACGAATCGACGTTATGTTACGTCGCTTCCTTAGGCAGCCACTAGGGGCGCGGGCGTTCGCCCGCTGTTTGCCCTCGGAGCCGATGCGAGTGCCTGTCGGTCTCTATGACCGCCGGGCTCCCGCGAATCGCTCTTGACACAGAGATTCCTGTTCTCTGAGGGGAAAAGTGACAGATCGTCTGTTCATAAAAAGTATGAACAATGATCTGGCATCTCCCCTAGTCAGTCTCACTCCCCCTTCAGTTAGAACACACTTGAAGGAACACAATTAACCCCTTGATCACCCCCTAGTGTTAACCCCTTCACTGCCAGTCAAATTTTTATACTAATCAATGCATTTTTATAGCACTGATCGCTGTATTAATGCCAATGGTCCCAAAAATGTGTCAAAATTGTCCGATGTGTCCGCCATAATGTCGCAGTCATGAAAAAAATTATCGGAGTTTGCCGCCATTATGAGTAAAAAAAAAAAATAATAATACAAAATGCTATGAATCTATCCCCTATTTTGTAGACGCTATAACTTTTGCGCAAACCAATCAAAATACGCTTATTGTGATTTTTATTACCAAAAATATTTAAGAATACATATCGGCCTAAACTGAGAAAAAAATGCTTTTTTTTTAAAAAAAAAAATGGGATATTTATTATAGCAAAAAGTACAAAATATTGTGTTTTTTTCTAAATTGTTGCTATTTTTTTGTTTATAGCACAAAAACTAAAAACCGCAGTGGCGATCAAATACCACCAAAAGAAAGCTCTATTTGTTGGGAAAAAAAAGAAGGTAAATTTTGTTTGGGTACAGCATTGCACGATTGTCAGTTAAAGCGACGCAGTGCCGAATCGCAAAAAGTGCTCTGGTCATGAAGGGGGTAAAATCTTCCGGGGCTGAAGTGTTAAAAGCAGTGTATTATATTGATATAAACAATCATTTTACTGAATGAAACTGAATCATTCTGTCTGTTTTGTTGTGATTAGCTGTGTTTAGTCAAAGCTAATGACATGGTACAGATGGGCTGTGATTAGCTCTGTATGTACCATGCAATTAAATTGACCAATCACAGCTAGCAACATAATTGTACACTTTGGATAGATTGAAAGGAAGCCATCCATTGTGTACTACTGAATTGTGCCCTGCTGTGATTAGTCATGGCGGTCACCTTGTACCGGTGTCTTGCCGAGAAAGTTCCCCCGGCGGACAAGGACCCTCCTGTACTGCACAGGCGCAGCGCTTGCGCAGTACGAAGCACAACGGAGTCTCCGAAAATAGCCAAAGCTGAACACAGTCAGTCAGCTGTACACAGCTCCTGCGCACTACATTCTAACCTATGCCCAGGTTCGAGCCCCACCATCCAAGTGGACATAGAGTTAGAATAAAAATATGCCGCGCACAGCGAGGCCGTGCCCGAAGCGTGGCGAACAAAGCGAGTCTGCGAGGGGCCCTATTACAGGCGCCGTGTACAGCTGACTCACAACCTTCAGCTTCGGCTATTTTCTGAGACTTTGTTGTGCTTAGTACTAAGCAAGCGATGTGCCTGCGCAGTACAGGGGGTCCTTATCCGCCGGGGGGAACTTTCTCGGCAGAACACCGGCAGTGAGCTGGTACCCTGATCAGTCATCAGCTGTGTCCTATGGACACGACCGGTGACAGATCGTGACGCAGGGTGGCTGTGCAATTGGCGCATCCTAACAGGACATCATATGACATCCAGTCGGGATGGGAAAGCATCAGCCCAGCCATCAATGGGCTATTGGCCGGGCAGGAACTGGTTAAACCAAGAAATGACATTGTAATTTTATATATGCTACATTCTAATAATACAGGATACAATACCTCAAGAATGTAATAAAAACTGGATTTGTGAGGATTTTCATGGTATATATTAGTGCCTCTATGAATCTTTATTGAATACTGAATTGGCTCCATTTACAATATTACAAGTATGAACTGGTTTAATCTTCCATTCTGATATTAGACTATTGCAGGTAATCACAAATGGTATGGAAATTCCGAATTATGACCAAAATTTTTTTTATGGACAGTAAAAACAAGTTACCTCCAAGTAAGATTACCCCATCTCTGACTGCTGTAGCATTTTTTTTATAACTTTTTTTTTTTTTATAACTTTTACTTTTATTCAGCCTGCGCTCACAACGGAGTCTCCGAAAATAGCCGAAGCTGAACACAGTCAGTCAGCTGTACACAGCGTCTGTGCACTACATTCTAACCTATGTCCAGGTTCGAGCCCCACCATCCAAGTGGACATAGAGTTAGAATAAAAATATGCCGAGCGCAGCGAGGCCGTGCCCGAAGCGTGGCAAGCAAAGCGAGCTTGCGAGGGGCCCTATTACAGGCGCCGTGTACAGCTGACTCACAGCCTTCAGCTTCGGCTATTTTCGGAGACTTTGTTGTGCTTAGTACTGTGCAAGCGCTGTGCCTGCGCAGTACAAGGAGGTCCTTATCCACCGGGGGGAACTTTCTCGACAGAACACCGGCAGTGAGCTGGTACCCTGATCAGTCATCAGCTGTGTCCTGTGGACAGGGCTGGTGACAGATTGTGACGCAGGGTGGCTCTGCGATTGGCGCATCCTGAAAGGACATCATATGACATCCAGTCAGGATGGGAAAGCATCAGCCCAGCCATCAATGGGCTATTGGCCGGGCAGGAACTGGTTAAACCAAGAAATTACATTGTCATTTTATATATGCTACATTCTAGTAATACAGGATACAATACCTCAAGAATGTAATAAAAACTTGATTTGTGAGGATTTTCATGGTATATATTAGTGCCTCTATGAATCTTTATTGAATACTGAATTGGCTCCATTTGCAATATTACAAGTATGAACTGGTTTAATCTTCCATTCTGATATTAGACTATTGCAGGTAATCACAAATGGTATGGAAATTCCAAATTATGACCAAAAATTTTTTTATGGACACTAAAAACAAGTTACCTCCAAGTAAGATTACCCCATCTCTGACTGCTGTAGCATTTTTTTTATAACTTTTTTTTTTTATATAACTTTTTTTATAACTTTTACTTTTATTCAGCCTGCGCTCACAATGGAGTTTCCGAAAATAGCCGAAGCTGAACACAGTCAGTCAGCTGTACACAGCGTCTGCGCACTACATTCTAACCTATGTCCAGGTTCGAGCCCCACCATCCAAGTGGACATAGAGTTAGAATAAAAATATGCCAAGCACAGCGAGGCCGTGCCCGAAGCGTGGCGAGCAAAGCGTGGCGAGCAAAGCGAGCATGCGAGGGGCCCTGTTACAGGCGCCGTGTACAGCTGACTCACAGCCTTCAGCTTCGGCTATTTTCGGAGACTTCGTTGTGTTTAGTACTGTGCAAGCGCTGTGCCTGCGCAGTACAGGGGGGGTCCTTATCCGCCGGGGGGAACTTTCTCGACAGAACACCGGCAGTGAGCTGGTACCCTGATCAGTCATCAGCTGTGTCCTGTGGACAGGGCTGGTGACAGATTGTGACGCAGGGTGGCTCTGCGATTGGCGCATCCTGAAAGGACATCATATGACATCCAGTCGGGATGGGAAAGCATCAGCCCAGCCATCAATGGGCTATTGGCCGGGCAGGAACTGGTTAGATCCAAGAAATTACATTGTAATTTTATATATGCTACATTCTAATAATATAAGATACAATACCTCAAGAATGTAATAAAAACTGGATTTGTGAGGATTTTCATGGTATATATTAGTGCCTCTGTTCTGTCTCAAGGACATTCAGCTAAACCATTCTTATCCCATAAACATGATACCATATTTCTTCGATCGCAGTTTATTGGAACAAGCTAGGTGAAACTACAAATAACAAGAATAAACCTTGATAAGTACAATATCCCATAAATTTAGCATACATTTCAAAGACAAATATACACAGTACAATATGAGACAGTAAAACTTACTTTTTTAAGTTCAATAAGGGATTGATGGTAAGAGATTGAAACAAGACCTCTTGCAGTCTGAAAGCATGATGAATGTGTCTCTTCCTGTGAGACTTTACCCAGAATACTTTGCTTTCCAAGTACTTCCTAGGTTATAAACTTTATTAATAAACTATACACACAGAAGCAATACCAAAAAAGGACGCTAGATGGCGCCTAAGCTCTGCAAATGATTCCTATAAAAGGTAACAACATTAAATGTCATTTACAACAACACAAATGCAGATAATCAGAATATATCCATCTGATGGACAGAACACTCCCCGCCTGACGTCAAGTGACGTCACTAACAGAGTCCTCCGTAGAAAGTAACAGAACAAGTTCAGTCACTGGTCTCAAGAACACTTTGGCCTCATTCTGTTGAAAGGTCTTGACCTCGACCTTACGGACAAGATTATCTTTGCTTGGCAGTACTTTGGTGACTAGACCTAAAGGCCACATGTTCCTTAGTGTCTGGCAATCTCTCATGAGCACAACATCACCAAGTTTAAGGTTAGGTTTTTCTGAGTGCCACTTCCTCCTTAGTTGAAGAGTAGATGTGTATTGCTCCCTCCACCGACTCCAGAAGGTATTGGCAAGAGTTTGAACTTGCCTCCATTGACGTTTGTAAAGGTCCTTCTCACAAAACTCTCCAGCTGGAGTACCTACAAGACCAGTCTTTTGCGTGAGCAACATGGTAGGTGTGAGAACCATTGGATCTTCAGAGTCACTTGAAATTGAAGTTAAGGGTCTGGCGTTAATGATGGCTGTAACCTCCGCCATAAATGTCACTAAACACTCGTGAGTAAGCCTTGCAGTTCCTACTTGTAGGAAGATAGAGTCAAGAATTCTGCGGGCTATGCCTATCATTCTCTCCCACACACCTCCCATGTGAGAAGAGTGAGGTGGATTGAAGATCCACGTGTAGTCTTGCTTACTCAAATACCTTTTTACACTGGGGATGTCCAAGTTGGAAGGAATTTGCAGTTCTTTTACTGCTCCTACAAAGTTAGATCCTCTGTCAGAGCGAATGAGTTTCACTGGGCCTCGGATTGCAATGAAACGTCTAAGAGCATTAATGAAACTTGAAGTGTCCAGCCTGGGTATGGTGTGTTCAGGCAGTGGTGCAAGTTTTGCTTTTCCCATTACAAACCCTATGTGGCCTTGTCCTTTAGTGTTTATGGTTTTCAGGTAAGCTACAGCAGCAATTGCTCTAACAGAAGCATCCGCAAACACACAAAGTCTTTGCATCTGAACATCTGCAGATGACAGAGGTGCATATGGGCGTGGAATTTTAAGATTGGATAGCGCTGTTAGTGAGTTCTTCCACTCTAGCCATAGGTTCTTCCTGTCGGTGGGAGAGGGTGGTCCCAATCTAGCGACTCACAGGTTAAGTCTCTGAGTAGTGCCTTACCCTGGATGGTGACAGGTGCTGCAAAGCCTAAAGGATCGTATAGGCTGTTTATGGTAGACAGGACACCTCTACGGGTAAAGGGTTTTTCTTCTGTGTTTACTTGGAAAGTGAAGGTGTCAGATCTTAAGTCCCAAAGCAAACCAAGGCTGCGTTGCATGGGAAGTGAGTCTGTGCCTAGATCTAAGTCCTTTAACTCGTTGGAATGGTCTTGGACAGGAAAGGCTTCTAAAACTTCTCTACTGTTGGAAGCAATCTTGTGGAGCCTTAAGTTGGAACACGCAAGCATTGCCTGAGTTCTTTTGAGGAGACTGATTGCGGCTTCATTTGTGGGTAGTGATTTCAAGCAATCGTCTACATAGAAATCCTTGTCCACAAATTGTCTGACGTCTGACCCATACTCTGACTCTCCCACTCTAGCAGAGTGTCTGAGGCCATATATAGCAACTGCAGGGGAAGGGCTGTTGCCAAATATGTGCACCTTCATGCGATATTCTGTGATGTCTCCAGAGGGGTTGTTGTCCCTGAACCAGAGAAACCTCAGAAAGTTTCGGTGTTCTTCCTTAACAAGAAAGCAATAGAACATTTGTTGTATGTCTGCCATGAATGCGACTGAATCCTTGCGGAAGCGGAGAAGTACTCCCAATAGTCTGTTGTTGAGGTCAGGGCCAGAAAGAAGGACATCATTTAGAGAGACACCTTCATGCTTGGCGCTGGAATCAAACACCACTCTAATCTGCCCTGGCTTCTTAGGGTGATAGACGCCAAATATGGGTAAGTACCAACATTCTTCTGAGTCTTTGAGGTCTGGAGCTACCTCAGCATGGCCATTTTGGAATATTTTGCCCATGAAGGAAAAGAAATGTTCTCTCATCTCTGGTTTCCTTTGCAGATTGTGTCTTAAGGAAGTGAGGCGTTTATATGCTAGTTCCCTGTTGTTAGGCAAACGTTGTCTTTGTGGCCTAAAGGGAAGAGGTGCTATCCAGTTATTAGACACGTCTTTCTCCATACTGCTTTCCATAACCTCTAGGAAGATCCTATCCTCAATGGACATTGCTACCTGGTTGTCTTCCTTTGTTCTCCTGAACACTGAGTGTCCTAAGTCGCTTTGGTCATTGTCATAGGTATTGCTGTCACAGAGGGGACTTAGGAAAGGAAGAGGTACAGGGTTGTTGTGAGGTAGCTCCTTTATGAGGATGCGATTTGGACAGGGTTGGAAAAGAGAAGGACGACCATTCTCGAGGGTACTAGTGAGCAGATTATTAACAGATGCCGGTTTGTGTGCACCTCCCAGGCAAACATCACCTATAATGACCCACCCAAGATCCAGTTTTTGGGCATATGGAGCACTTTTAGGACCGTTGATCAGTTTCTTACTTTGTGGACTTGCAAGATATCCCTCCCTAGGAGTAAGATTATCTGAGCCTGATCATCAAGTTCTGGTATGAGATGTGCTATGTGCTTCAAGTGAGTCTGGTGAGCTGCTGCGCCTGGTGTGGGAATCTCCGATCTGTTGTCTGGCATCTGGTTGCACTCTATTATGGTCGGTAAGGGTAGGCATGTCTTACCATCCATAGATTCAATTTGTAGACCGTCAGCTCTTCTCCCCGCCGTTTCCACTGTACCTGCACAAGTCCTAAGGGAGTAGGGGCTGCTGGGGCCTTTAAGGTTTAGAATGTCAAAAAACACAGGTCTGGCTAGTGACTTATTACTCTGATCATCCAAAATGACGTAGAGCTTGACTGCTTTGTCTCTGCGTCCCTTTGGGTAAACTTTCACTAGACAGATTTTAGAGCAAGATCTGCCACCTGTACTTCCTTTGCAGACTTCAGTGCACTGTGAAGTGATTGCTGTGGTATCTGTACTAGAGTCTTTGGTCTCCCTGCCTTGCTCCTTGTCACCATGGACAGGTGGGAAGGTTCTTGGAGTAGGCTTTGGGTGTAAAGCTGTGTGGTGCTCTGTGCTGTCACACTCTGTGCATTTGACACTGACCTTACAGTCCTTGGCGAAGTGTGTAGACGAAGAGCAGCACTTGTAACAGATGTTGTTCTCTTTGAGGAAAGCTTTGCGTTCCTGGATGGTCTTTGTCCTGAAGGCTCTGCATTTCAGAAGAGGATGTGGCATCTTATGTAGAGGGCAGAACTTCGTAGGGTCATTGACTTGATCCTCTGGCTGAAACTCTGCAAATCTGTGAGAAGAAATGTTAGTTTTGTGCACTGCTACTGGAGCCCTGAGTTGCTTAGGGCCAGCAGAAGTGATGTAAGACACTGGAAAAATGAAGCTGGGGTCATCTTTCGTCCCTGCTTGTCTGTCTACAAAGTCCACAAACTCACTAAATGGTGGAAAGGGCACATTGTGTTTCCGTTTGTAGTTACAGCCATGAGCAATCCATCTTTCGTGTAACTCATAAGGAAGTTTTTGAGCTAAGGAGTTAATACCTCTAGCAGAGTCAAGATAAGAAAGGCCAGGTAAGTCACCTTCCGCTTTAGCAACTTGTAACTCCATACATAGGTCACTGAATTCTCTGAGTCTTTGATAACCTCTGCTAGGTATTTTTGGAAAGTCTTCTATCCTTTTAAACAGTGTACTCTCTATAGCCTCTGGTGAGCCATAACATCTATCCAGTCTGTTCCAGATGTTTGTAAGGCCTATCTCAGGGTGGTTTATATTAATGTCTCTGATCCTTTTGGCGTGTTCAGCAGAATCATTGCCAAGCCACTTTACAAGGAGTTCTATCTGTTGTCTGCAAGATAGATCTAGACCTTGGATAACACTCTGGAAAGAGGATCGCCACGCCCTGTAGTGTTGAGGGCGATCACTAAATTTGGCAAGTCCTTGGGTAACTAACTCGTGTTTGGCCAGGAACTTGGCAAAGTCTACAGTAGCCTGATTGGCGTTGGGGTAGGCTGCTGGTGTATTGTGGTGCGATGTAAAGGCATACCTGATAGAAGTCTCTTCTTTAGGCTCTCTGGGCTCAAACTTGCATGCGGTTGGCAGTTCGTACCGGCTCGTTGCATACACCTTTGGAGTGAAGACAGGTGTTTGATGTTTGTATGAAGGTTGAGTACCTTGTGGAGTAGAAGGTTTGGTTGGGACTGGAACGTCTGGAACACTGTCAGATTTTTCTTGCCTGTGGTACTGGGGTCCAAGGTCGTCTTGTTGCTGCTTGACTTGGAGTGGCTCCCTGACATCATGTTTAATTTCTTGTTGTGGGATGCTGCTTAGGTCACAGTGCTGGTAGACATAATCCGACGTGCGTTGCGAGGAATCTTGGTGTTCTTTCTCTAGGCCTGGTATGCTGCTACCTGCTCTTGGCTCATCGTAGACGGCTGCTTCTAGAGCTTCTGCTTCTGCAATGGCGGCGGCAGCATCTCGCTCCACTGCCAGCTTCTCCATGTTAGCTTCTAAGATAGCTTGCTGCAGTTTCAGAGATGCCTCCTGCTGAGCTCTTTCTCTCTCTCTCTCTTGTTCCTGTCTCACCCTTTCTTGCTCTCTCTCTTGTTCCTGTCTCACCCTTTCTGCTTCAAGGTGGGCCTTTTCTTTTTTCATCTGCAGCTCTTGGTCTGCGAATGCGGCCCTGGCTCTTGCTGCTTCAGCTTTTGAACGGGCGATAGCTGCTGCATTTGCGACAGATGACCTAGATGAGCTTGCTTGTGATCGTGTTTTGTAAGAAGATGTTCTACTGTGAGACATGGCTGCGGGGAAGAAGCTGTCTTGCTGTATAGAGACCGTTCTAGTGTCGGTACTGCTTGACAGAGCGCGTCTCTGTGTAGCGTGGCTGCTTGCTTTGCCTCCCACAGGCCTGCTTCTTTAAGGCTTCTGACTGTATGGTACTGTGTAGCCCCGGGCTGTACAGACTTCCGAAGTCAGCTTATCTTCCCTTCAGAGGTCAGCTTAAAAATTTCACTGTTCTGTCTCAAGGACATTCAGCTAAACCATTCTTATCCCATAAACATGATACCATATTTCTTCGATCGCAGTTTATTGGAACAAGCTAGGTGAAACTACAAATAACAAGAATAAACCTTGATAAGTACAATATCCCATAAATTTAGCATACATTTCAAAGACAAATATACACAGTACAATATGAGACAGTAAAACTTACTTTTTTAAGTTCAATAAGGGATTGATGGTAAGAGATTGAAACAAGACCTCTTGCAGTCTGAAAGCATGATGAATGTGTCTCTTCCTGTGAGACTTTACCCAGAATACTTTGCTTTCCAAGTACTTCCTAGGTTATAAACTTTATTAATAAACTATACACACAGAAGCAATACCAAAAAAGGACGCTAGATGGCGCCTAAGCTCTGCAAATGATTCCTATAAAAGGTAACAACATTAAATGTCATTTACAACAACACAAATGCAGATAATCAGAATATATCCATCTGATGGACAGAACAGCCTCTATGAATCTTTATTGAATACTGAATTGGCTCCATTTACAATATTACAAGTATGAACTGGTAGACAATCTTCCTTTCTGATATTAGACTATTGCAGGTAATCACAAATGGTATGGAAATTCCAAATTATGACCAAAATTTTTTTTATGGATATTTGCACAGTAAAAACAAGTTACCTCCAAGTAAGATTACCCCATCTCTGACTGCTGTTGCATTTTTTTTATAACTTTTACTTTTATTCAGCCTGCGCTCACCTGTCAGCACCAAACGTCTGGTGCTGAGATTTGTATTTTCATCTATAGTACACATATCACAGAGGTGGATGGAATGCCACCTCCTCCATTCATACTTTTTTTTAAATTTCACAGAATTTTTTTCTGTTTGACCCATTCACAATGTGAAGCAACCTGGAGCTGTGCTGCAGCGTGCTGTACAGGATCGCAGTGCACTGTATGGCAGTGCGTCACTTTGCTGTAATGTGTGATGCGCTGAGTCAAGCACCCCATTGCCCCCTACCGCAGTCAGAAACAGACAGCTTACCCCTTTGGAACAGCCCCATCTACCTTGCATAGCAAAATGAGAGACCGATCTAGGCTGCATTTTTACGGTAGCTCAAAAGCAAAATATCAACAGATTTTCCCTTAAATCGGCTCTATGAACCAAAAAACAAGAAACTAATTTTAAGGTGCTGACCAGATGGTACCTCACACCTATGAGATTACAAAAATACTATCCTGCCTCCTCTGACTATTGTTGGAGATGCCAGGGGAGCAGGTGGCTGATGCTATATATTTTTTGGTCCTGCCCTAAATTGACTGATTTTTGGATAGATATCCGAACCATTACTCAAAAAATTTGCAGATTTCCACATACCTGATGATCCAGCTTTTTTTCTCGTTACATGTATCAACTATCCCTGCTTAATATTACAAAAAAATTCATTATACATCACATGTTGAATGCTGCGAAATCATGTATCCCTCTTCACTGGAAACAGCATTGCCCACTGACAACCGTGACTTGGCTGCGGAAAGTGGAGGAGATAAATAGAATGGAGGACTTAATCCTAACGGCGTAACACAAACGCAAGAAATACTATAATACTTGGGGACTTTGGAATCCATTTGTACTCTCTGATGAAGGGAAGGCCCTCTTTGGAACCTAAGTATTTGGAAGGCTGTCAGTAGCTACCTACCTCTGGAGTCTTGAGCCATCGTTGCCTCACCGGCCCACCACTTCCCTCCCCTTTCCCTCTACCCTATTCTTACTACTCTATCTTGTTTCTCTCTTCTTTTCTCTGCTAGTACTTCAGAAAAGGGAAAATTGAGTTTGGGCAACCTTTCTTTTCATCCCTCAGTTATAGTACTTCACTCACTACTATGATAAGAGTCAATGATGCACACGTCAATATGCAATTCTATGTAATGATGCTTCTTACGTTTATTATATATATGTCCTTTGCTCACTTGCTGAACATGTTCTAAGTTCTGTGATTGGAATCTCATTTATCTTTATGTCATTGCTGTCTTCCACTCGAGCAACTGCAAAAAAAATACGCTGACCCTTTTCTTTGCTCATGTGCTGTGAGCTAAGGCTCCCTGTCAGACTGCCCTTTCCTCTGCAAATATTGCAGTGGATTCAGGTGGAGAATGTTGTGGAGTAGGGGGAGAGGTAGAAAATGAGGAGGGTGTAGAGCAGGCCTTTTGCTGCCGACCACGATCATTGAGATAATAAAGAGTAATGTGCAAGCTACTTGAATTAAATACTCCCTCCTTAATGTTTCATCTCTGCTTCATTTCCCTCCTCTACAATCCCTGGCACCCAGGCAGTGTCTGCCACCTTGTCATCTCCACCCTCCTTCCATTCAAGCCCATTGGCAGTTAGCTGCAGGAACCTCATAGCCAATTGTTACTCCCTGCCTGATGTAAACATCCTCTATGCTGCTGGTACTCTCTTCTCTATATTATGATAACATGGACATCTCCATGCCAGTTTGTGGTGCTAGGGTGTGACTAGCAGTAGAGGAAAACTAGGGGCACCTTCTGGTTGTTGTTGAAAACTAGCTGCTCTGCACCTGGATGGAGGAAGATAAAAAAATTCCTCAACTACCTCCTTCATATGCTCTGGCTTCATAGCATGCCCACTGCCAGGAAAAAAAAAATGGCAGTCATGCCCTGTGTCCCAAAGCCCTACAACCTCCTTTGTCTTGCAGATGCAGAACCTGCTCCCTCAGTATTAGCTGCTCATGTACAATGTGTGCACAATTATTAGGCAAGTTGTATTTTGGGGGATTTTTTCATTATTAAACAACTGCAATGCTCTCGGTCAATCCAAAATGTTAATAAACCTCAAACCTGAATATTTAACTACTTGCTGCCCGCGCTATAGCTGCAAGATGGCTACAGAATGTGCCTTAATTTCCGGGAGGGCATACATGGACGTCCTCCCAAGCAAGAGCTGTCTGCATGACCCTGTGGGTCGCGCGCGGTGCACTTTGTGAGTCTATGGAACTCGGCTGATCATAGATCAGTTTCATTGAATGTGACTAATACCTCCGCCAAACAAACCAAAAAAATTGTGTACAAAACAAACTCAAATACCTCCTTAAAAAAGTGATTGCTAAATGTCACTGATTCAGTGACTGAACGTGACTACAAAATAGCATGTGTAATCACCAAATAATGTGCATATATCTTCTCAAATTGTTGCACATTTATATGTAAGCTAGATTGTGACCAATTATAAGTGGTTCTGAACATGTGGTCATACATAAAAAGTTGTGTGGTTAAACATAAAGTCCATAATCAATTCCAATAATACTGAAAAAAACTCAAAAGATATAAAAACTTATTGTGTTTTAAAAAGTAAAAAGAAAAAGAAAAAAAGAAAGTTCGTGACAAACAATTCTTGCTGAAAAATTGTGATAATTCATTCCTGTTGATATCGCAAAAAAACCATCACCACAGATATCCTTTTACACCCAGAAAGTGATGCCAGTGAAGTTTGGATGGCCGCTTACCCGGCACTGGGGCTGCTTGCTTGTAAAACAAAGAATGGGAGAAATATTTTCCCTTTGGACGTTTCCTGTGGAGCTCCGGCGTGCGTTCCACTCGCTCAGTCTCTGCACCTTGCAAACATAGATCAGAGTAAGGGGTCGATCCCGGCCCCTTACCATGTGATCAGCTGTCAGACAATGACGGCTGATTAAGTGATGTAAACAGAAGCTCGTCAATCTGTATTTTTTTTCCTCGCGCTATCAGCATGAGGGGGAAAAAAAGCCGCTCACTGGCTTCTGTCAGAGGGACATCGGTCCCTCACACAGAAAGCCGCGGCTGCATTTTCTGTGCCCACTAGTGTCAGCTGCCAGTGCCCACTGTGCCACCTACCAGTGCCACCTATCAGTACCCACCAATACCAATGCCTACAGTGCCACCTATCAATGCCCACCAGTGCTGCCAATCAATGCCTATCAGTGTCTCATAATCTGTGCCACAGATCAGTGCTGCCTATCAGTGTCACCTACCAGTGCCCATCAGTGCCACCCATCAGTGCCACCTATCAGTGCCCTTCAGTGCCACCTATCAATGCCCTTCAGTGCCACCCATCAGTGCTTATCAGCGCCACCTATCAGTGCCCATTAGTGCCGCCTTATCAGTGCCGCCTATCAGTGCCCATAAGTGCCACATATCAGTGTCCATCAGTGTAGCCTCATCAGCACACATCAGTGAAGGAGAAAAATTACCTGTTTTCAAAATTTTATAACAAACTATGGTTTTTTTTTTTTTCAAATATTTTCGGTCCTTTTTTGTTTTATTTAGCAAAAAATAAAAAACCCAGCAGCAATTAAATACCAAAAGAAAGCTCTATCTGTGTGAAAAAAAATGATACAAATTAATTTGGGTAAACTGTAGCATGACGCCGCAATTGTCACAATTGCCTCAATTGTTGAGTGACAGCACTGAAAGCTGAAAATTGGTCTGGGCAGGAAGTGCCCAGTAAGCAAGTGGTTAAAGTAAAAGTGAGATTTTGGCTTTCTTGGGAGAATATCTGTGTGCACAACTATTGGGCAACTATTGGTGTGCAGAATTATTATGCAACGAAATAAAAAAATTTCCCATCTCGCTTGTTTATTATTCTCAGTTTAACAGATGAAAATAAACAGACAACTCAAACAAATAAACATTTGACAAAAAAAAATAAAAAATACAGTGAAAATCTGCCTCCCAGACACTGTTGAGAAAGGTGTACTGTTTCCCTTCACCACAAATCTCCCATTTAAGAAGGCCCCACAAGTTCTCAATAGGGTTTACTTCAGGTGAGGAAGGGGGCCATGTCATTATTATTTTATCTTTAAAGTGGATGTAAATAATGTAGAGAATAAGATTTCCTTTCATTTTAGCCCAGTCTTGCCACACAGATTTACTCCAGCCCTGAGAAATTCTCTTTTATTGTTCATTTAGAAATATCTTGACAAAGTGCTGAAAACTTTGTCAAAAACGCCCCCTTGCTGTGAGTGACAGGTGATTTATATATCTCATGCACTAGCCTGAGACAGGCACATCCTGTGTAATTATAAAAAGTGAGAAATCCACCCCTCCCCCACATAACAAAGCGTGGTGATGAAAAGGAATGTTATCTGTGATCAGGTGACCTCACACACACACACTGCACTATAACAATCATCAGATCACTGGATGTTCTACTCTGCCCAACTCTGACTACATACATCTCCCCTATATTCTTCTTGCTGTTCACTCGAGAATGCATTTTCTTTCACTCTGGTCTGTGGATCTGTGGTCTGTGCCTGTCTCAGGCTAGTGCATGAGATATGTAAATCACCTGTCACTAACAGCAAGGGGGCATTTTTGATAAAGTTTTCAGCACTTTGTCAAGATTTTTCTAACTGAACGATAAAAGAGGATTTCTCAGGGCTGGAGTAAATCTGTGTGGCAAGACTGGGCTCAAATGAAAGGAAATCTTAATATCTACATTATGACATAAAAAAAATATATATTGGGTTTACATCCACTTTAAGGCATTTACTGGCTAGCCATGCAGTGGAGTACTTCGATGCATGAGATAGAGCATTGTCCTGCACAAATATCATGGTCTTCTTGAAAGATGCTGACTTTTTCCTGTACCACTGCTTGAAGAAAGTGTCTTCTAAAAACTGGCAGTAGGTTTTGGAGTCGATTTTGAGTCCATCTTCAACCCGAAAAGGTCCAACTAGCTCATCTTTAATAATACCAGCCCATACCAGTACCCCACCTTTACCTTGCTGGCATCTGAGTCGAAGTGGTGCTCTGTGCCCATTACTGATCCAGCCACAGGCCCATCCATCTGATCCGTCAAGAGTCACTCCCATCTCATCAGTGCATAAAACATTTGAAAAATCTGTCTTCAGATATTTTTTGGCCCTGTCTTGACATTTCAACATGTGTCTTGTTCAGTGGTGGTCGGGTTTCAGCCTCCCTTACCTTGGCCATGTCTCTGATCACTTGAGAAAGGAGCGCACATGCTCCGTATGAGCTTTGTGCATTCTCTGAAATGCGTTGTGGCTCCCCTATACCCCGGTGATGTCACACACCCAGAGGCGTCGCTCTCCGAGCCAATCACACCAGCCTTATCCAGCCACCCACAGGATCAGCCGACCTCCTCCCTGGGTTACCACGGATGGTTCCCTGTTCACAGAGAAGACGCTGGAGACGATCCCGGGAGACTTGATTTCCTATGAGCACACCACTCCTTACCTCTATGTAAGTGTTGGGTAATTTATACCGTTGTACATTAAACATTGCACTCAGAGGCGCTTTTCTGTTTTTCCTTTATGTCTTTGAGCACTAAACATCTTGTACTTCTGGAAAATATATAAAACAGCGCTAGCAGCCTATATCAAGCAATATACATCCTAATACACAGTGCCTAATGTATCAATGTTAAGCGAAAACAAAAAAATAAAATATAAAAGTGCTCAGGTGCTTCAGTGAAAAGTGCAATGGTGCTCCAAAACTTTTGAATCAGTGAAGCGGCCCCCCCTTTGGTGTCCCCACTCACCAGAATTATTGGATCCTCAGCTTCACAGTCTGGGATCAAAAAGGCATTGATCAAATGATCTGGGGATATGCTGGATGGTTCCAGCATAGACTCTTATAATAGTATGGACAGGATCGCAGGAATCGTTCTGTAGGTTTCTGAAGAAGATGGGGAATAACCCCTCAGGCATCTCTTTCTCAGAAACCTATAGTCATCATAATGTACATTTTTTTAGATCTTACCATATACAAAGAGAATGGAAAACTATTTACCAAGAACTTCTTCAAGGATGTAGATAGAAATGGCTACACCCCTTTAGGTAGTTGCCACCATCCTAGATGGCTGGGTAGCATCCCAAAAAGCCAGGTGTTGAGAGTAATAAGGAATTTCAATAAAAAAGAAGATTATGAAACACAAGCGGAACTGATTTTGGAACGATTTCATGAAAAGAGGTACAATCTAAAAGATCTAAAGAAAACTAAAGAAACCATTGGTGAGTTAGATAGGGAAAATGAATTTCAAAAGAAAGCTAAAACGCAGAAAGATTATGGTGTGGCTTTCTTAACTGGATATAACTGACAATATAAACAGTTTGAAAAAAAATAATTAGGGAACACTGGCCTCTGTTATTGGAAGACAGAGAGCTTAAAAAAGTCTTGCCCATACAGCCCAGGTTTATTTATATGAAACCACCAACACTCAGGCTCAAATTGGCACACAATGTTATTAATCCTCCTAAGAAGTCATTTACTTTTTTGGATCAAACTGTTTTTTTTAGTTGTGGTAAATTTGTGATGTGTAAAACCTTCAAACTACCCACTTCAGTTCCTTTTCTCAGGGTAGGTCTTTTGAAATCAAAAAATGTATCACTTGGGGGACCACACGTTACCTACCTTTTGTCTTGTCCCTGTGGTCTACAATACGTGGGCAGGACCACGAGAAAATTGGGGGTAAGGCTTAGGGAGCATATCTATAAACATCATAGCCTGTCCAAATGATTTCAGATCGTTCCACAACAGAGATCCAGGGGGCCTCACAATCTGTGGGATAGATAGGAACATTGGAGAGATTCCAATCTCAAGAGAGCTATCTCACAGAATGAGACCCAATGGATCCAAAGGCTCCGGACTTTGAGTCCCCATGGCCTCAACATTGAATTAGATCTCAATTGTTTTTGGTCCAATTGGTAATATGATTTGAGAGATTTTATTTTATTTCATTTTTATATATATTTTTAATTTCTTTCATTTTTTATTTTCTTTCTTTCTTTTTCAAATCATATTTATTGTTTTTTATAAATTGGAAATCTTTTGCATATGTCTATCGCATAAGTTGCTTTCATATAGCTAAACAGATAAATTGTTCTTTTAAAGTGTTTGTTATTAAAGTTTTATACTTGGCAACAGGAAATGATGTAAAAGGAGGAAGTGAGTGTCTGTCTTCCATACACGGATCGTAATTGGTAATTTTTTACTGCATAGAGGGGGGTTCTGTCTTCCATACACAGATCATAATTGGTAATTTTTTACTGCATAGAGGGGGGTTCTGTCTTCCATACACAGATCATAATTGGTCATTTTTTACTGCATAGAGGGGGGTTCTATCTTCCCTAGGGTAAAAATACATTGTAATGGAACCGGAAGTGATGTCCTTGACGCCTTGGAGGAGGGGTGAAACGCGTCAACGTACTTCCGGTTCGTGTTAACCATTGACGCAAATTTCCTTATCCGTGGAACGCACGCCTTTCAGCTGCGAACTCGGATGATTATTTTTTTACTGATGCCTACTTTTGCCAAAAATCCTGGAAGTTGTGCATTGTATGCGCTTGATAATTGATGCCAAACGTTATTTGACTATGAGTTCTCTCTCTGTTTCCCCATCTATGGAGTGTGGTATATCCTTCCTGTCTTATAACGTCTCCCTGCAAGATCTTACTGAGGAACCATCCAGCATATCCCCAGATCATTTGATCAATGCCTTCTTGATCCCAGACTGCGAAGCTGAGGATCCAATAATTTTGGTGAGTGGGGACATCAAAGGGGAGCCGCTTCAAGGATTCAAAAGTTTTGGAGCACCATTGCACTTTTCACTGAAGCACCTGAGCACTTTTTGATTTGGCATCGGTAGTCATCAACCTCCAAACCACTGGTAGAAATTACTTTCCCTATTCCAAGCTCCAAGAAAGCATCCCCGGGAACAGAGACATACAGTAATCCAATGCCTGAACTTTCCTCTTCCAAATGGACAGAAAGTTCCTCTGCAATGGCCTGGAGTGGAATTGTGCATAGGCAATGGCTTTGAACGTGAATATAATTTTCCCTAGCAACCCCATGCACGGACATATCAAAGGATACCATTGCCCTCTTATATTCAGGACATGATTTCTCAGAGATAGACTCTTCTGTCTATGGAACTGACTGTTCTCTGAGCAAGAGGTCATCCAGGTATCTTAGGGTTGACACCCCTGAGTTCTCAACAAGCCCAGTACTGGGGCTAAGACCTTTGTGAACACCTGAAGGCCTGTGGCCAGCCCAAAGGACAGCGCCGCAAACTGAAAATAAAGATTATTTTTTATTGCAAACTGCAGAAACTTTTGGTCGGAAAAATTGGCATATGAAGATATGTGTCCTTGATGTCTATGGATAGTAGAAAATCCTCCTTTCACAGTGCGGCTACCACTGAGCAAACAGATTCCATTAAAAAAGGCTGAACCCTTAGAAATCTGTTTAGTGCTTTAGAGATTTGAGCAGAAGCCCTGGAATCTGTTGTCTGATTGAACCACCAATGATTACTTCCTGGGATAACAACCGGTTGAGTGCCTAAAACAAGGAGTCCCTTTTTAGCTGATTTACAGGTACGAAAAATTGAGGAGGTGGAAGAATCCAAAAACACCAGCCTGTATCCTTGAGAGATTCTGGAAATGACCCATTTGTTCAAAACCACCTCTCTCTAGGCACTTGAACACTTCAGCAGCCTCCCCCTCATCCGTGGGGGTACCCCTTCATAAGGAAGAGGACTTGGAATCTGCCTCTAAAGATTTTGGCACCTAGGGCGTTTTCTGTGCCTGGTTCTACAGCTTACCTCTAGAACCGGTTGTTTGTGAGCTCTGAAAGGACTGTCTAGAAAATTAAGAAAATAGGAACCCAAACCCTCTTTAGGCCGGATGCTTACTTTTTTTATATAGGGGCGGACTTCCTGTCTGTTTTTGGTCTGCCAGTGTCCATTCACCTATAGGTGGCGCATAACCCAGATGATAGCCCGCTCTGTGTCCTGTGAAGTACAAAATAAAAAAGGACTGTTATACTTTTAATCATGTACACCCCATTTGATGACCTCTGTAAGGTTATGTTTAAGCCCCTGTGTGGGCTGTTTTTGTGGTATTTTTTTTTTTGTTAACCAACAGGACATGTCTGTTTTTTCAATGACTAACTGAAAATTATAATTTGATGTGCTTTAATGGCATTCCCAGTATTGCTGCAATTCCTAAAGGAAGCATTGACTGGTTTGCAATGTAAAGCATTAAATAAAACACATTTTGGGGGTTCAAAAAGCTCCCACCATTCCTCAGGGCAAGAACAGCAGGAGAAAAGACTTCATTGGATTATTATACTGTATGTATAGTGATATTAGTGTGAATTTCAGTAGCAAAATATAAAAAAAAAACAAAAAAACACCTTCTCCAGAAACTGGTTTAGGTGGTCTAAACTTGTACTTTTCATAAGAACTACATCTGGACTTTACGAAACACTTATGACACATTCCCTTCGTTCCCTAGAGCAGTTTATAATACACTGAAGCTATGGCTGCTCTTTGACCATTTTTTTAGTGAGGGAGCTAGGTTATCCAAGACCCCCCCCCCCCCCTTTTCTATGCCTGCTGGCCAACATTCAAAGGCCATGCAGTGCATTATAACATTTTCAACCAGGCAAAGCTGCACATAAATTTGCCAGGATTTGCAATCTCAAACTTGCAGGATTTGTCTTGAACCATTAAAAGGGGTGAACCCAAATTGTATCCCTAATCGGGATGGCATTCATAGACATCAGAATGATTTAATTCCTGCTACCATACTGAAATAAAATAACCTTCAGCTTTGTTAGCATACACAGCATCTCAGGTTTGCTAAATATATTTTTCAAGTTCAGCCATAGCAGCTAATAACTATTTCTAATAGGCCAGAAATAGTCAAAATAGTCCATGAGCCAACTCAGGGTTCACTTAGACAAAGTAGAGCTATAGCACAGTGTGACGGATCCCGTACTCAAGATGTCCGCCGTAAATGCTTCCTCTGTCCGGTACCACACAATCCAAGACACCTTAGCTCACCCAGTCACCAGACAACACCAGTGTAGGGTACATCAGAAATCACATTTATTTGACATGTCACACAAATTTATACAGCCGGATGACTAAAACCTAACCTAATTAGCATGAGCTAATTATCTAATCATTGACCCAGACTAGTTGACTGAGAGAAGACTTTTCAGGGTAAGACTTTAAGGCTCCTAGCTCATTGAATGACTATTCAATGGACATTACAATATTACCATAACCATCAACACAGGGTTAATTAGCACAACAACATTGTGGAAAATTCTTACAAGCCAGACTAAACTCATTTACACAACAGACAGGTGGCTGGAGTTGATGACATTAGCATCTGACAGCTTGTGTCCCAACAGTATGACCAGTCTATTGTTGATATGGCATACACATATCCAGAGTCTATGTGTCTTGGGGGCCAGCATGGACCTGAATCCAAGTAAAACCAGCTCAGCAGTCCCCAGGCATACAGCTCACAAACAGCACCGTTCCCCCAAATGCCAGGGCCCATGATCACAAGGCAAGAGGCTCGCATTCCGTCCCCTCCAACAGCCTCTGTCCCGGCTAGGTCTGTCACATTCCTCCCCTTTCGGCAGGAGACTAACACAGGAGGAGACCCCAGACGGGTTGACTCTGAAGTTAGTCAGTCGTTCCAGTCCTCTAATGCTGGGATCCACACAGTACCCCAAACAAATAGTTCCAAACGGAGTATTCCTCACCCAGCCAACCTCTGCCTCTCTCAGAGAACATATCCGCAGCTGGGGAGAGGCCCGGACTGGTCCTTCTCCCTGGAGTCTTTTCAGCCGCTTGAGAGAAGACAGGGTGACTGTGCTAACTCCATCAGGCTGTTGGGGATCTGGGCCGACCGCCCAGCATCCCTGGGGTATACAAGTGGAGACTGAAGTCCCATGCACCGATATCAGCTCAAGCTGCAGTTGTGAAGTGCAGATTGCATTCTCTCCTTGGGTCCTGAGCTGCTGCTCGGAAGTGACCACCACCTCCTCACCCTGGGCCTCCAGAACTGCCACAGGTGTGGGGCAGAGGTCTTGGACCCTCTGTCCGGTTGCCAGCACTTTAGCTGGGTTAGTGTTATCATTCTGGGGCGCCGTCTGCTGCTGGACAGTGTGACCGATTACCCCAGCTTCTTGAAGCTGTAGAGACACTGTAGGTGCTAGGCAGAGGCCTGCGGTGCTCTGCCCTGTTGCCAGTGATTCAGCTGGGAGTAGCAGCTTCACTACATCAGCTTGTCGCCGGAGAGAGGGGCCAACTGCCCCTGCTTCCTGGAACTCCACAGTTGTTGTCGGTGCTGGGCAGAGGTTGGTAGCACTCTGCCCCAGTGGCAGCACTTCTGCTGGGGCCTCCACATCCTCCACTCCGGTTAACCATTGTGGCAGAAGGCTGTCTTCCTCCACCTCCAAACTGTCTAGCTGCCATTGGGGAGGTGAGCTGGCTGCTTCCTTTTCCATTCCCTCATCTGGCTGCTGGGACGACATGTCTCTGGTACTGTCTCCCAGGTGCACAAATCTTTGCTGGGGAGGAAAGACCGCTTTCGCCACCCTGGCCAACTGTTGGGGAGGGACGACAAACAACTCCTCTCCCTTCTCCCCCTGTATCTGCTGCTGGGAAGTGATTGCCACCTTCTCACCCTGAGCCTCCGTAACTGCCACCGGAGTGGGGCAGAGGTCTTGGACCCTCTGTCTGGTGACCAGCGCTTCAGCTGGGGAAGTTCCTTGTGACTCCACGGATACTGCTGTTGGTGCTGGGCAGAGCTCAGTGAAGTTTTGGCCCTAATACCAGCTCTTCTGATGGAGGCTCATCAGGTTGTTTTTCCTCAGCAGAAAAGTCTATTAAATCCCCTGTCTCTACAACTGATGTCTGGGGATAGAGGTTCACCATCTGTCCGTGGAACCTAGAAGATGCCATCTGTGCTGGGCAGAGGTTAGCAGAGCTCTGCCCTGTTGTCAGCACTTCAGCTTTGGGGATGGCAATCTCCAGATTTTCCACTGCCGATTCTCTGGCAAGCTGCTGGACAGGCACATTCCTCCATCCAACCTCGTTGCATTAACAGGTTTGTCAAGGTCAGTCAGCACTTGCTGCATCCGCCATAAGACCTCCGCGTCCATAGCTGCAGGGGCAGGTGGGCAAAGCACTCTGTTACTATGCCACATTGCCGACTCTTCAGCCAGGATTTCAGAGCTGTCTGCTGGTATTTCCTGATAGTCCCAGGCAAAGGGAGCCCCACCCTGCTGCTGAGCAGAGTCTAGCATCTGTCTGTAGGCGATCTCCAGCTCCCATTCCTGAGCAGCCAAGAACTCCAAATCTTCCTGTGCCCAGAGCACTTCCGAGATGTTCAATCTTTGCTCTCTGTGCTCCATTATTTCCTCCAAACGCCACTCCAGATCACTCCCAAAGTCGGGGTCCTCGGACAGCCTCCAGTACAACAATCCCAGGCCATCATAATCAAAGCCTTCCGTGGGGCTGTCATCCGCTGTCCACGGGCACACTTGGGCTACATACCACCGGAGGGCTCTGTAGCTCTCGTCCAAACGCATTTCTGCCCAGATCAGCCTGCTTAACTCAGCTGTCCACTCCTGCTTCGGTTGTTCCCCCAATAACAGCATTCGTACTTCATACTGCGACCAGTACCTTACATGGATGGAGGGGAGAACTTTTCCCTGCACCGATACTGATCCTCCGTGCTGTATCCGCATAGTCACAACAGACAGGTGGCTGGAGTTGATGACATTCGCATCTGACAGCTTGTGTCCCAACAGTGTGACCAGTCTATTGCTGATATGGCATATACATATCCAGAGTCTATGTATCTTGGGGGGCCAGCATGGACCTGAATCCAAGTAAAACCAGCTCAGTTGTCCCCAGGCATACAGCTCACAAACAGCACCGTTCCCCCAAATGCCAGGGCCCATAATCACAAAGCAAGAGGCTCGCATTCCGTCCCGTCCAACAGCCTCTGTCCCGGCTAGGTCTGTCACACACAGGGTCCTATTTACCGGTATATTTATATCTGGCACTAGTATCCTACTTCCAAACCAAGAAGAACATTTACTTGCTGCAGAGCCAGCCAGGCACTGGCAAACCTTGGCAAAGCTAATACACAAAACATTGCCCCTTTTCTGTAAAAAGAATTTGAATACACCAGGTTGTGCAGATACACTTTATGTGCTGAGGTGTACTGCAAGTTCATTCAAAATGTATTGGGTCTGTTTGACCTGCTGTTTTATAATTAAGTTTTTAGTATACTTTAGATATTGATATGACTGAACCAACAACACCCTGCACCTTACTATTAAAATATTCTCCTTTTTATATATAGCTACTGTAAGATGGTTATTTCTATGGAAATGTTTGTGAGTTTCTGGGATAGTAAATGACGCTTGAGGTTTTGGTAAGTATACTAGTAGCTATCCAGACTGCCACGGTAAAATGAAAAGTATGGGTTAACAAAACTGGATACAATCATTTTTCAGGGTTTTTAAATTCAGTTATCATGATTAATAAATGTAAAAATGTTTACTTACCCGACGGTAATTTTCTTTTCCTGATGCATAAGCATGACAGCATATACGCATGGGTACAGGCTCCACACTCTGCCCAATCACACCAGTTATACTATAAATGAATCACCTCCCACAAGGTGGCATTCTCATAACTATACTCAATACGAAGCCCTGCTATCATGCTTATGCATCAGGAAAGGAAAAAAAATTACTGTCAGGCAAGTATACAATTTTCTATTTTCCTGACACAAGAATGACAGTGTATGCACATGGGATGTGGTTTATTTAATCTTTAGATCTGCATATCACTGAATGCTATTGTACTGCTAAATCCACTCTCTAATGAGGCAAAAACATGCTGAACATGGAACATGGACATGAACATGAAGTTGCTGCTTTGCAGATTAGTTCTGGGGACACTCTTCTGAACTCTGCCCAAGAGGCCACCATACCCCTGGTAGGTGACATCACCTGGTGACCCCGCCCCTTATGCCTATATACGTCGCCGCGCAACACGTCCCTGGCATTACAGGCGGAGAGAGCGTCGTGTCAACATCGGAAGAAGAAGGAAGAAGAAGAAGGCGGCGGCGACAGCGAACGAATGAGAAGACCGAGCCAACGCTAGTAAAAGAACTGGAAGAAGATAGCGGAGGAGCCCGGCAGAAAAACCAAAGAGCGGCTGAAGTCGGAAGAAGACCCTCGAAGTCGGAAGAAGACCCCCGGACGACGAAGGAGAAAGCCGGGCTCCTCCGCTAGTAAAAGAGCAGAAGATAACGGAGGAGCCTGGCGAGAAGACCCCCGAAGTTGGAAGAAGACCCCCGGAGCTGTCTAATAAACTACTTTAAAAACCTGTGTTGTGTGTTTTTTATTGACACTTCTTCCCCCAGGTGAATGGGTAGGGGTACGATGTACTCCATACTCATTCACATAGGGTGGGGGCTGGGATCTGGGGGCCCCCTTATTAAAGGGGGCTCCAGGATTCCGATAAGCCCCCCCCCACCCGCAGCCCCCGACAACCAACAGCCAGGGTTGAGGGGAAGAGGCCCTTGTCCTCATCAACATGGGGACAAGGAGCACCCCCCCTTCCCAAAGCACCCCCCCCTGTTGAGGGCACGTGGCCTGGTACGGTTCAGGGCGGGGGGGGGCGCTCGCTCATCCCCACCCTCTTTCCTAACCAGCCTGGCTGGGTGCTTGGATAAGGGTCTGGTATGGACTCTGGGGGGAACCCCACACCGTTTTTTCGGTGTAGGGGTTCCCCTTTAAATCCATGCCAGGCAACGAGGCTAGCAAGGTGTCAATCTCGCCGATGGTGGCGGCGACATTGGCTTCCTTTGCTAGTCCCGTCTACCTGGAGTCACGTTCAAAATGAACAGACTTTACTCCGTGTGTGGGCAAGTTCATTCATTTGAAAAGTCAAGGTGGACTAGCCCACAGACGAGCGGGATTGTCCGGCGGACAATTTTGAGTCAAGACTTCTTTCTAAGTCCGCCGGAAAAAAAATCTGCGGGAGCCCACACACGGGCGAATTGTAGTCCGATCGTGTGTACACAGCATTAGACTACTCTGTCCAGAAAGTGACAGCAATATGGAGGCTTACAGCCTAAAGCTTGGATGTCTGACACCCTCCTTCCTGATGTTATGGATGTAATGAAAGCTGCTTAAAAAGTGTCACTGTCCATGACTGATCTATGAGAAAAAGTGGAACAGCATGCCTAGCATGATCTGCAAATCCCAGGGTGGGATGAAGAATCTCTCCTGAGGATGAATTCTAGTGCACGCTCTTAGGAACTGGTGTGCCAGATGATGTGTAGCCCACCTCACTCCAGACAGTGAGGACAACAATGCCTATACTTGCACCCTGAGTGTGTTTGTGCGTAGGCCCATTAATTAAAAAATAGTGTTGTGCTGATACAAATTCACATAAATAAAAGAATAGTGAATCTAGCCCACACAGTGTAAATATAATCTCAAACAAATAAGCAGCATCCTCATCAGTTAATAATAAAGAACTAAATCCAAAAGTGTCTTTCATATAATCAAATATAAAGGTGAATGTCTTTCCAAATAAATACACTCATGTACATAGAATTTTCAGTCCTTCTTGTTGACCAAACTCCAATGACCAATCACACCTGCTCCACCACAAACAGTGCCTTCATCTTCTCACTGTGACCCACATCACATAAGTGCTTAAGACCTAAGGACACTTCCAGTGGTCTTAAATCATCTAGGTCTCATCATCTCTTCCCCTATGGTGTCTCCACCAAAATAGGTGTCTGCCCCTTTAAGGGGTCAAGGGGTCCGCTATATGTACTCAAATACCTCAAATTAAGATGAGGAACACACTGCCATAGTGTAGTATTCAAATTAAAAGTAAACATTTATTAAGAATGCACTCATATAAATAGAAAGTTAAAACAGCTAATCTCACAGTAAATGGATAAGACTCAAGGAAAATGGTGGCACCTTGACTTCTGGTCATGGTGCATTATGTCTCCCGGCTTCGATTTTCTCAGGGAATCCCCTCGACAAGAAGTGTTTGTACTTCATGTTGTCTGGGGTTGCCATTAGGTCAAGGACCGGCTGTCCCCACCGACTGCATATTCAATGATATACTGATTGGTTAAAAGACCACTCCTTGTTGTCCAAGGTCTTGCGGATCAGGGCATTCACCAAAAAATTCTGAGGTGCTGGAAGCGGACGCTCTTAAGCCAGATTTTGCTGTGCACAGGTCATTATGGGTGCTACTTCTACCATCAACACTCTGCTTCATGTTCTGCTTTGGTAACACACATATGCGACTGCAGTTTTGTTGTCCATGTGGAGTTTGAGTCTGGTTCCATGGATCTGTGTACAGAATGCCTTCAAGGCCTTCCCTCAGCTCCAAGCACATTGGAGACTTGGAACTAAACACTCTTGAGGTGCATGCACGGAGCTGAACGAGATGGCCGCTTAATCTCAGAGCTCCGTCCAGCTCCGTTCGTCAGGCGCTCCCAGCACTGAGCGGCATCACCCGACGAGATCTTCCCAGTGCTGGGACTAAGAGGAAGCCAGCAGGCAGACCTTTATGCTGGTGGGGACAGCAAAAAGAGGCCTGGAAGCTCAATTTGAAGCCTCCTTAGGGACCCCAACAGACTCCAAGATGGCGGCGGAATGGCCGCTACATGAGGCAGCTAACACAGGGACCTCTCTCTCCTCTCCATGGCGGGACTCTCTGCAGGAAGAGGTATGTGGCAGAGCCCCTGCCACCACATCCACCGGTGGTCCGTTATCACCAGCCACTACAGTATGCCCCTCTGCTGTGGCCTCCCCTGGGCATAATGTGGCATACCAGGACAGAGAGCCTCACACCCCACAGCCCCATGATATCTCCCTCATGTTTAGCAGGTTTGCAGAAATGCTGGACATGGAATTAGCACAGACTACAGCCAGGATCACTACTGACATTAAAATGGATCTCCAGATGCTAGGCTCTCTCATTGAGACTATTGAAAACAGAGTGGATTCCACTCAATGAACTAATGACCAATGAACATGGTTAACCAGAATACCGATCGTATCTAAGATTTACAGGACCAACTAGAAAATGCCATGACCAAAATTGAGGACCTTGAAAAGGTCCAGAAGGCTTAATTTCAGAATCAGAGGCCTGCCTGAGACCGTTACGAATATACCGGAAGCAGTGCACTCCCTCATTAAAAACCTCATTCCTGATGTCAGAGCTCACAAAATGGAGCTTAATCGGGCTCGCAGGACTCTAGGACACCCCCCGACCTGACAGTCTACCCCGAGACATTGTGGTCAAACCACACCATTATAACATCAAAGAGAAAATCATGCGGAAAGCAAGCTCTGCCCACAAATCCAAATTATGGGCCACCCAGTCCAAATCTATGCTGATATTTCTCCATACACGATCCAGAAATGGCGATCACTAAAACCTCTTCTGACAGTGCTGACGGAGAAAAACATCAAGTACTGGTGGCTGTTTCCCTTCAGTTTGAAGTTTGAGATCAATAACAAGCCCTTCAGATTTTCCTTGTTCCAGGAAGGAGAACACCTACTGCAGAAACTGGGCCTCATCTCCGCAGATCCACCCTCTCCAATGCAGACTTCATTCTCAAATCTGTCCAAGCGACCACCCCCATCTAGCCCACTTACATCTCTATGGCAGAAGCCTAAAAACAAAAGGGCCAAAGAAGGCCTACCTCCCTGATCTGGTGGACAGCTACACTTCCTTTTCTACATTCCCTTTACTGGGACTGAGTCCACTCTGCCCTTTTGGGATTAATGCCCACCTGGACTCACATCCATTGACCTCAGGGGGCTCCTATTCCTACTCCACCGTTGGACTCTGTTGGTCCCCTACATCCTTTCATTCTGTATACAAACTGTCGGATTGTAACCTGCCCCTCCACAAGCTCCCCACTATATCGGTCTTGGATATCATCAAGGTTCCCCTGGACTTCCTGAACCTATGCCTTTGATCACTCAACATGGATCTACTTCCCCCCTCTCCTCCCTTACTCCAGATGGCCCCCATCATTATATGCGGCCCATGCAGATATCTAGCGGACTATCGTGTCCCCTCTTCTCCCTGGATATGAGTTGTCTGACCCCTGGACTGCATATTTCCTCACCCTCTGGAGCTCCCCCATTACCTTCTACCACATCTTCCTGGGAGCTTGGAGTTCCTTCCCTTATCTAGAAGATCCAATCCCTTCTCACCATTCTCTTGCTCTTCTTCTCCTGAACTCCGGCTGTAGTTTAGCCCACATCAGCTCGACCCTCATTGATAGTTTATATGTTATAGTTGTTACTATACATTTGGGAGTGCCGCGAACAGAACGGTACCGTTGCACCTCCTCCTGTACTCGGAGCTGCAGATTTTTTGCTCTCCTAGTCAAGACCTCCTCCACTGGTTGGGGACACATTTTTTCCCCCAGGGATGGATGACATTATTCCACATCCACCCTGGGGGCTGTCTCCTTATACTCCTCTTACTTCTCTCTTTTCTGTCTCCCTTTACTTGTACTTGTAGTCAGAGTCTTCACTTGGGAATGTGATAATACTAACTACCAAGGCCTGAGGTGCGCCATGGCCTGCTGGTCGGTATGCCTAAAAGAGGGCATACCCTGAATGAATATGAATGAAATAAATAATAAAAATATGGGGGAACGGGTGGGTGGGAACCCGGAAATGATCGACGACGGATTGATGGAGGAGGAGGAGGGATATATAGCCCTCAGACTCCTCCTACAAATACAGGCTAGCCTGCGGCCAGCCTTCAATCTTGTAGTCAGAGTCTTCACTTGGGAATGTGATAATACTAACTACCAAGGCCTGAGGTGCGCCATGGCCTGCTGGTCGGTATGCCTAAAAGAGGGCAAAAAGAGACCCAAGTAGGTCTGATGTGAAAGCAACAATGAAGTCCAGCAACAGCCATCCGCCCAGAAAGGAGTGAAAGCCTGGATGCCTTCAAAAGGGGATTACGTATGAAACATGGAGGAACTCCAGTGCCCCATGTACCCGACGATGAAAGAAGGGACCCACAAAGTTGCCTCCTCCCCTGACGAGTAACCAGAAAAAGAGGGTTTAGGATAGGAGCCTAATACGGAAGGTAAACCAGGACATGAGAACGAACTGCTCGTGGTGAGAGGATGCATGGGGAAAGCAAGAAAGAGCTGACCAGAGGAATATTGCAGAGAAGGACGTATCCTTGGACCCGATACCGTTCCAGCGGAACAGTAATGACCACGAACCCCTAGCTTGTCCCTCTATGCCAACATGGAGAAGTTGTGAGTGTAGCAAAAGGAATTGCCTAGATCACCAACTGGTAACTGAGCCAAGGGTAGGAGACAGGAAGTCTAAAACGCCATGAAAACCTGGCCAGTATTGATGGAGGAGGAGGGATATATAGCCCTCAGACTCCTCCTACAGAACATCCCTGACTACCTTAACATGGCTTAGAGAAGGTGAGTTGCCAAATGGACAGACTGAGGAGTTTGTAGAGGCCTGAAATGCAGGTCACTTGATAGTGTTGGCAGATGGCCAAAAAGCAGAGGCAATATGCAGCGAAAGCCAGAGACATGAACCTGTGCAACCTACCCATCCTGGTAGAAGCCCTCAAAATACTCTGGAATAAGAACCATAGGCCAGATCGATCGCATGTGACCAGGCTGACCCCTAGCTCCACATGCCACTATGAAATGCCAACATCGGCTGTAGGTGCCTGGAGAAGAGCAGGAGCCGGGATCGCCGCTGACACCTCTGCTCTGCCGAGCGGGCTAAGAGCACCTCCATGCTGCCTAACAATTATGCACGGACATGAGAGCGTATGAAGTACTGCATGAACCTGGTTTAAGAATCATGCATAGAAACATATGCTGTGCTGGTGGATGGAGGTTGGGAATCACCACCTAAAATACTGCACCCTCCAAAGGGAAAGGGGTATACCAGTGATGAAACTCCGCTATGAATTTGATATGGCCCCATCCCAAATAATGGGGTGCTACCATGCACTGAACCCCCATGTGGCGGTGAAGGGATGAATGCGAACTGGCAGCTTCCGAAACGCACGACAAGCCCTAATCTGCTGAAACACAACTGGAGAAATGCGAACAGACAGACAACCTACCCATGAAACAACAACACCCCTACGTACCTGACAAGTATGAGGATGTGGGTGCAGAAATGACAAGACCAACAGCGCGTGAATGTGAACCTGATGCTGACACAAACCTAGTGTATGTAGTGAGCGAGCCCGAGCAACCTGCAGCGCCCAGACAGGTAATTAAACATGAACACTCTGGGCTAAGGTACCCACAGATCGTGGTGGGTAGTAGTAAAAGGTATGGTGAACGTGCACGTATGACGTATGGTATACAGGCGAGAAGATTGTGGGACGACAATCAATTAAAAACGAAGCCTCAGCCCGTATGGGTCCGTAGACGTGACAGACCCTGGATGTGAGCCCTAGCTAACATACATACTACGAACGACACAAATGCTACGAACGAAAATACAATGACAGAACAACAGAGACAGATAGCAAACAAACCCTCAGGGCTAGTGTACCCACAGACCGTGGTGGGTAGACGTACAGGTGTGATGAAATGAGCGTGCAACGTATGACGTATGGTATACGGGCGAGAAGATTGTGGGACGACAATCAATTAAAAACGAAACCTCAGCCCGTATGGGTCCGTAGACGTGACAGACCCTGGATGTGAGCCCTGGCTAACATGCATGCTACAAACAACACGAATGCTACGAACGAAAATACTATGAAAAAACAACAGAGACAGATAGCAAACAAACCCTCAGGGCTAGTGTACCCACAGACCGTGGTGGGTAGACGTACAAGTGTGATGAAATGAGCGTGCAACGTATGACGTATGGTATACGGGCGAGAAGATTGTGGGACGACAATCAATTAAAAACGAAACCTCAGCCCGTATGGGTCCGAAGGTGTAACAGACCTGGATGTGGGCCCTGGCTAACAGAAATGCCAAGAACAAAAAGCAACAACAGAAAACAGACAGGTAGCAAAACAACCCTCCGGGCTACAGTACCCACAGACCGTGGTGGGTAGACGTACAAGTGTAAGAAGTGAGCGTGCCTCGTATGACGTGTGTGCCATGGGTGAGAAGATTGAGGGACGACAATTAACAAAGAAACAAACCTCAGCCTGTATGGATCTGAGACAGATCCTGAATGTGAGCACTAGCTAACAGAAACCCTGTGAACGGAAAGCTACGAATGAAATGCTACGACAGGAGAAAGCTGAGAATGAAATAAGTGCGCCACTACATCGAGGGCATAAAGGGGACTCTCTACGTTTCCACTTAAATAGTTTCTCAGGCGTATAGTATGATCTATGCGTAATAAAGATTTGTGTTAGTTTCTGAGTATCCGACAGTGATACCTTTGGGATCGCAGACAAGACCTCCGACCACTGAGCATCAGTCAGTGCTCCCAGGTCTCGCTCCCATTGCTTCCTAGCTGGCACCTCTACCTCTTCCTCAAATTTTTTCTGCATTATCTCATAAATTTTAGATATAAGTCCCTTCTTTTAGTCCCTTTTCTTCAACAGTGTTGTTATTTTGGATTCGTTAAGCATAAATACAGATGTACGGGCCTGGACATGAAAGGCATGTCTAAGCTGGAGATATTGAAAGAACCTCTGTCTTGGAATTCTAAATTCCTCAGATATTTGCGCAAATGATTTTATATTATCATTCCAAAACAGTTGTTCCACAAATCTCAGCCCCTGAGTTTGCCAAAACCCAAATCCAGCCAAAAAGCTACGAATGAAAAGCTATGATGGAACATGCCAACGACAGACAGAACCCGCTAATGACAGAACCTGCTAAATGACAGAACCCCCGCTGAGGACAGAGACCCACTGAGGACAGAGACCCGCTGAGGACAATGTGAAAATATGCCAAACACTTCAAATGGGCCGTGTATGCGGGAGGTGGTGCTGAGTGTGATGGGGGAGAAATGCATGCCGTGGCATGTCAGCACCCTGACCGCTAACTACCCAACTAATGCGGGATGGTTGAGCGGAGGTGAGCAGCGACTCAACCCCTACCCCCAATCGCCAGTGTGAATGCACCCCTGAAGTAACTCTGGCCCCATGTTGGCCATGCATGTGACCAAAGTTCCTGGTGCGGCTTGACAGATCAACAATACCCCTAGTCAGAAATGTTCTTGAAGAAGCACTTGGGCAGTAAAACCTTCCTTGTCATAGAAAGTAGCAGCTCGGCAGCCTGAGCTGAGAAGAAATAATTCATACAGTAGTGTTAAAATTCCCTGCTGCTGCTTGCATTGACCCACACAGGGACCATATCTGTAGCGATGCCAATTAAAGGGAGAGAGAAGCTGGCTGGCGGGCGGGCGGGCGGGCCGATCCACCCCCCCCATGAGTGCCGGGAGAAGCAGGCGGGTGGCCACCCCAGTGCTGGCAGCAAAAACACAGGGATGACAGGGAGAAATGGGTGGCGGCGTGGCGCCCCAGCCCCCCCCTCCCACGAGGGATTGAACCCAGTGAAGGTGGTGGGTGGACTGACAACACCCCCCCCTAAACACCATGGGAAGCAGGCAGCCCCCTGGGAAAGTGGGTGAGAGGAAAATGGGTGAACGGATGCCCCCCCCCATGGGCGCCAGAAGAAGCTGGCGGGCGGCCCCCCCAGTGCTGGCAGAAAAACACAGGGATGACAGGGAGCAGTGGGTGGCGCCCCAGCCCCCCCCCCCACCACAAGGGATTGAGCCCAGCGAAGGTGGTGGGTGGACTGACAACCCCCCCCCACCTAAACACCGTGGGGATCGGGCGGCCCCCTGGGAAAGTGGGTGAACGGACGCCCCCCCCTCCCCCATGGGCGCTGGAAGAAGCTGGCGGGCCGCCCCCCCAGTGCTGGCAGAAAAACACAGGGGTGACAGAGAAGTGGTTGGCGGCGCCCCCCCACCGCCATGAGGGATCGAGCCCACCGAAGGTGGTGGGTGGACTGACAACACCCCCCTCACCTAAACACCGTGGGAAGCGTGTGGGCGGCACCATGGCCAGACGGAGCCCTCTGGAAGTGGGTGAGAATGGGTGAACGGACCCCCCCCCTCCCCCATGGCGCCGGGGGAACCGGGCGGGCTGCACGCTGGAGCCGAGGATGGGAAGACAGACGGCCCCGCCCCCCCCCGGCATGGGCGCCGGGAGAAGCGGGCAAGCTGCCTGCTGGTTAGTGGAGCAGTAGGAAGATGCGAGGTGGAGGATGGAAGGACGAACGCCCCCCCCCCTCTGCTCCCCCCCCCGCACGAGCTCCGGGAGAAGAGGGCGGGCAGCACGCTGGACAGTGGACAGTGGAGCTGTGAGGTGGAGGATGGAAGGACGGACGCCCCCCCTCCGCTCCCCCCCGGCTGCAACTATGGAAGATGGAGCTGGCGGCAGCCGAATCACCCCCCCCCCCCCCAGAAACAGGGAGAAACGAGCGGGCGGGCGCTTCACAATGGGAGAAGCGTGGATCGGGGTAAAAGGGTGGGCGAACTGCTCGGGTTGCATTGCTGGCCAGCTGGAGCTAAGGATAGACGGTCCCCCGCTCCCCCCGGCATTGCGCCGGGAGAAGCGGGCAGGCTGCATGCTGGCCGGGTGGAGATGTGAGGTGGGGGATGGAAGGCCCCCCGCTCCCCCCCCGGCATGAGCGCCGGGAGAAGCAGGCGGGCCGCACGCTGGCCAGAACGAGCTGAGTGGAGAAAGGTGTAGGATGGACGGCCCCTGCATGAGCGCCAAACGAAGCAGGCGGCCGCCCCCCCCCCACGAAGCTCCGTGGAAAATGGGCTGCAAGGGAGGACGGGCAGGGTGGCCTCCATGCAGGTGGAACCCAGGGGGAAACGGGCGAGTGGTCCCTCGATGGTGCCTGGGAGATGAACAGACATCATTGCTGCGACCGACCGCCGCTCTGAAAGACCGGAAGTGACGTGCATCAACCCGGAAATGATCGACGACGGATTGATGGAGGAGGAGGAGGGATATATAGCCCTCAGACTCCTCCTACAAATATAGGCTAGCCTGCGGCCAGCCTTCAAACTAATCATATTCTTCTTCTAGTGACGCGTGTGAACTCGAGCCCCCACAGGATCCTGGAGGCTGCTTCCCTTGACGATGCCATCCATCTGGACTCCAGATATCTTGCTGGGTGGAATAAGGAAAAGTAAATAACTAAATAACTCAGCCCCTGGCCCCGATGGTTTCTCAATTCCATACTACAAAACAATTTTCCCCCACCTTAACCCCTTATCAGGCTAGATTCTGCAACCAATCAAGAGCAGGAACTCAGCTTGATAAGGCCTTAAATTCAGCCTTCAATACAGTTATTCCCAAACCCGACAAGGACCCTAGTTGTCCTACTATTTCATTAATCAATAATGACCTTAAAATCTTAGCGGATAGAATCTCCAATTTTATCAGTCTTTACATACATAAGGACCAGGTTGCCTTCATACCTGGAAGACAGGGCCCAGATCAGATCAGGAGGCCAATCTCTTCTGCGTTCAGGATGGGATGGGGGCACTCCTCAAACAGGGTTTCTGCTCTCCTTAGATCTGATGAAAGGATTCGACTCTGTCTCCTGGTCTTACCTGATTCCAATTTTGCAAATATGGGGCTTTGGGCAATCCTTTTTGCACATAATAGGGGCCCTCTACTCCAACCCGGAGGCAAAAATTTCAATGCAGGGATATTACTTGGAATCCTTCCTAATTCTCAATGGTACGAGGCAGGGGTGTCCCTTATCACCACAGATTTTTGCCATTGTCATTGAGACCCTAGCCATTGCCATTAGGTATAACGCTGATATCCGCGGAGTACGTTGTGGGTTCAATACTTATAAATGTGCCCTTTTTGCTGATGATGTGCTGTTCTTCATCACTTCACCATTAACTTCACTACCAAATATTTGCAAGGTGTTCAATGACTTTGGCAAAATCTCTGGACTTAAACGACTCAAAATCTCTAGAACTGAATGTCAACCTACCCGCCAGTTTGGTCGCACAACTCAAAGAAAACTTCCAATTTCAATGGAACGAGAAAGCAATCCCTTATCTAGAGATTAACCTGACGGCTTCAGTTGACAGCCTATACGTTGCTAACTTCCACGTAAACGTAAATTAGGAGGCAATCTCACACAATGGGATGACTTGGGACTTTCATGGCTAGGCAGGGTCAACTGCGTTAAAATTACCCTATTACCACGCATTCTATACTTATTTAGGTCACTACCCATCCTAATTCCTAGGGATCAAGTTAGGCAATTCCAATCCAAGATAATCCGCTTTATATGGGGAACTAAAAGGACATAGGGTAGCCAAGGGGACCCTTTTTCAAAAAATAGATCAGGGAGAAGTTGGATTGCCAAACCTACTCTGGTACCATCAAGCAGCCCAGTTATCTCAAATCTCTGTTATCTACTCTAAAATAGCACACTCAGACTGGGTACATATGGAGCGGCAAGCAATTCCCCGATACACCCTAGATTTCCTTCTCTGGTGCCCTGCCAAAACTTGACCTGCCATTATGGCTCGTACACTTTCCCACTCCCTAGCCCTCTGGGACTCCCTCAAATGGAACCCACTCCTAATCTCACATTGGCACTCGCTCTCACATATCTTTCGAAACCCCCTCTTTCCGCCGGGTATGGACATCAAGGCATTTCAGTGGTGGCTGGATAAGGGGCTCTATATAATTGAACACTTTGTTAGTTCGGTGGGGCCTCTAACTCCTGCCCACTGTTCTAGCAGGCTTGACCTGCCCAGGACGGAAAGGTTCAGACTCCACCAAATCTCTCACTTTATCCACTCTCTAGGGTCCCCTACACCCAACCCCCTGATGGTCACGGCATATGAAATGTGGTGTGGTCAGGCAATGGAGCAGCGGGGAGGAATAACAGTGATATACCGATCACTTGCCACAGCAGATTCTAAATCTCTCTACATGAGGGAGTGGGAGAAAGACCTGGGACAGAGCTGGAGCCTGGGGGAATGACACAGAGCATCAACCTCAGCCTCTAAGGGCTTACTGAACACAACACTAATCGAGGCTAACCTAAAAGTGCTAATGAGGTGGTATCTTGTCCCACTAAGAATCGCTAAAATCTACCCAAACGCATCTCCCCTGTGTTTCTGAAATTGCAGACACATTGGGTCGATGCTACACACTTGGTAGGACTGTCCCAAGATCAGAGGACTCTGGAATAGAGTATTCAACATCATTAGGAAACTTACGGACAGACCCATCCCTCAGACTCCTCAAACAGCTCTCCTAAACTCCCCTTACCCAGGGACACCGAAATTGTCCCAATGCCTCATGATGTTCATCCTACTTGGAACTAAACTGACAATTATCGGAGTTTGGAAGCAGCCTTCAGTATCCTTCACCTTGGTTAAAAGGAAAATTTCATGGATAATGACCCAGGAAAAGACAACCAGCATCCATTTGGATACTGTTGCCAAACATGACACTATCTGGGAACCTTGGACTAGATACATATCTCTGCCACCTACCACCTCCCCTTCTCTTGGTGCCGTGTAGGGGAGTGAGTATCGCACCTTCACTGAAGATTCTCTTTTTGCCTCTTCTCTTCTTCTTTTCTCCTATTTCTCTCTCCTCCCCCCCCCCCTAATCTTCTCACCTCCTCAGGTTTCTCATCTGACCTGTGCTTTCCTCTTGTTTTGTTTTCTTGTTTTGTTTTTTTTTCAAGTTGCCTTACATGGCTGAAACACAGGACTTTTCCTTAATGACACAACTGTACCTCCCGTCTGTTTTGAGATGTAGAGGCACCACAGATGGGCCACCCACTGTGACCGCAGTTTGTCAGAAGCACTGACTTTCAGCCTAACGCCTTCTAGTTAACAGACACCCACATATACGACTTCCTCTGGTTCACAACAGACAGTCGGGGTGCTTGGACATTGCCATCACACGGGGTGTACCCACGTCCTTTTCATATGGGCACAGTTGTTAACACACCTATGATCTACAACGCGTTTACTATGAGTTATGCAACTAAAGCTTGTTGGGTCTCCTGATCCGATTCTAGGATGACCATTTTCATGACCACCCCACATACACTCTGCAATCGATAATGGTCTCTTCTGGTACTGGCTTTGACTGAATCTGCATCAATCCTATTTCTTGATTTACCATCCTCAGGGGGCGATGGCCCCCTCTCCCGACACAGTTGGATCCCTTGAGGGGTGCCAGGAGGGGCGTCATCTCTTCCTCCCGTTTATGAGGTTCAGATAAATACTTCATCAAGGTCATGTGGGATTTTGCTGTATACTACAGACTCTCTGATAACGATCATTTGTTATTGACTAACTGTTGTGTCTCAACAAGTTTTTCTGTACCTGTGTCACCATGTTGTCTTTGATATACTTAATTAAAAACTATTGAAAGTAAACACTCTCCCATTGGCTTTGGGCTAGGAGGCCATTGAGGTGAGCGTCACATCCAAGCACAGAGACATCTGTTGTGAGCATCAATGATGGATCCAAACTCAACTGGTGACAACTGAGGAGATTTGCTGGTCTCTGCAGGGATCGCCATATTACCTTAGTCAGTTCAATTCTCTGATGCAAGGAACAATTCCTTTAATGATTCCCAACTTAAAATCTTCTTGGTCTCCAATGTGCCCACTTTACTATTGGTGTTGTGGCTGACAGAGATCCCAGCACCCTGAGACATTGGGAAGCTGTCAGGTAAGATAGAGATGTCACCTTCTTCAAACGGGAGATCAGAGGCGTTGCTTTCTCTAGTGGAAGCTCCACTGTATTCCTGTGGGTGTGCAGAACAGCCACTAGAAACACCACCCTCTGCATAGGGACAGGTCTTTTCCCAAGTGATGATCCACCTGAAACTTTATAAGGGTTTGAAACAGAATATCCTAATGGCTGGAAAATATTTGTGGATACTGAGCTATAAACAAGAAATTGTCCAGATAGTGGCCTTGTTTGCATAGAATATGCAGGAAGGGTTACCTCTATGGGACTTTAAAGGGCAAGGACAAATGCTTAGTAGTAGGATAAGTAGAAAGGAGTTTTATTAACAACAATAACAGACATATGTGAGCGAAAATGGCCCACGCAAATAAAGAGGCACAATAACATATATAAAGCAAAAAGAAAAGGATGCACAAACAGAGAGCATAAAGAGCAACTACAGGTAATGTATTCCGACGCGTTTTGAGTGTATTCAACTCTTCTTCAGGGAATTAGATCAGCAAAAGAACATTTTAAATCTATAAAGAAAAAAGCAAAATGAGACATATGCATATAGCTGGTATACAGAATATGACAGCATTAACATGGTGACATCAATTGGCTTCAAATATATAAGTGTACTGACCCTGTGTTTAACGCTCAGTTGATCATGCATGCATCCAACATTTTTTATTTATGTATGTACAAGTATAACAACACAAAAAGCCATAAGGGGAAAAGGTTACGTTGCTCCGTGCTTCCAAACTGCTCAGAAAGCCTGGGGGCAAAGCCCAATTGTCCAAAATCCCCCCCCCCCCCAAAGATGCAGAGAAGTCGCAGCAGGGTAGATCCCAACAAAGGGCTTCTAAATTGTCCCTCTGGTTATCCCAGAGCGGGTGGTAAACTGCAGGATTCAATAACAGTATGCAGTGATGGGGTAGGCTGGAGTTAATATCATTATTAATGCAGCTTTGTTACAGAGTTCATTGGTAAAAGTAATGGAAAGGTTACCTAGTGGCCGCCGCTGCCGGGTATGAAACCAACGGGAGGTATTGGGAATAGGCCGTCTCGCAGGTGTGTAGAAAAGGGGGGCAGTACACCTAGAGTGCAAAGGAGTAGGTGATAGAGTAAATACAAGTCCCATAAGGGTTTTTTTTTTTTTTTTTTTAGCTTGTCATTGCTAACGGCACGCATATGAATGATGCGGCCGGTGCAGCAGGTGGTGGTATAGGGTGTACAGACAAACTTACCAAATACTGGATTGGTGCGGCCGTAATGCAGAGAGCGGGACTGGCGTCTTTGTGAGCGGTCTTTAAAAAGGGATGCAGCAGTGGGGGTGGCCAAAGAGCGGGAGGAGGGATGGTGGTGCCCCCCCCGAGTCGGTGGATCGGGAGCCCGTCCCCTCTGTGCAGACTGAGCACAGTGGATGGAGGGCGTCCCACGCCCGGGTAGTCACGTGGAGACACGGCAGCCCGGCCATGGGATTGGACGAGCACTGTGTCTCACTGGCGATCGCCGCGAGGGAACCCTCGCGGTCGGCCGTCGTGCGAGGAAGCCACTTCAGGGTGTGAACACCCGGCGTCGTGATGTCAAAGCCGGCTCGCAGTGCACGCTTAGTGGGAAGGTGACAGGGATTGGAATGTCCCAGCCTCCCCACACAAAGGAGGGCCGCTGGCGCTGTATAGCGCACCGCAGCCCTACGTGCGCTGAGTGGGAGAGCCCCAGCGACAACCAGGCAGGTGGAGGAGAAGGGAGATCGGGCGGAACATTGCCCTGACAGGTCACTGATGGACATCCTGGGAACACAGAGCAAGGGACCTACATATTGGGAAAGACAAGCACAAATGTCTAAACGTGGACAAACACATCACAAAAGAGCTATATACATGGAGCTGAAATCAAAAGAAATAAAAAAATAAAAATAAAAAATATTTTTTTTTTTTATTATGAAATGTAGAAAATCATAATGAAATAGATAATGATAAAAATGATAGCATAATAGGGTAAATCGATTTCTAGTCAGGGGGATCCCATTCCGTCCCCCTGATACAAACCCCTCCAAAAATGGTTTGAAGGATATGGCCCCATTGAGGCCTGATGGCCGGGTGGCATTTAATCTAAAAATCCATTTTTGTTCTAATTGGAGCAGTAATTTGTTGGAGTCTCCTCCTCGGATACCTTGATGGACGCGATCGAGAATAAGAAAAGAAAATTTGGGACATACATACCTTCGTGTACATTTGTAACGTGTCTACCCAGGGGTAGATTTGGGTTGCGAGTCTTCATTGACAGAATGTGTTTGTAAGCCCTCTGCCAAAACTCTTGAATGGTCTTACCTATATAAAAGTTGTTACATTTACAGGTCAGTAAATATACTACCCCACAGGTCGAGTAGTTTGCATAGTGTTTAGGTATAAATTTGTCGCCATTGGGTAGTATAATGTTACGGTTGGTATTTAGGTATCTACAATAATTACAACCCCCGCAAGTAAAGGTGCCTTTATTTTTACATGGGTCAGTTTTGTTACCCCCTTTGTATTCACTGCATACCAGGCGGTCATGTAAAGATCGTGCTCTCCTGAATGTAATGACGGGGGCGGCGGATACAAAAGGGACAATTTGAGGGTCCATGGTGAGCATATGCCAATATTTATGAATTGTTTGTTTTATGGCATGATGTTGGTTGGAGAAGGTGGTGATTATTGAGATGGGGTGGGGTTGGGTTTTTTTGGTAGATGGATTGTAAAGAACATCAGTGCGGGTTCTGATGCGAACCCTTTTGTATGACTTTTTAAGGCATTTATGCGAATAGCCCTGTGCCAGTAGACGTGTTCTAAGAGAGTCAGCTTCCTTCTTAAAAGTTAAATCATCAGTACAGTTGCATCTGATGCGCAAGTATTGGCTGTATGATATGGAGTGGATTAAAGATGTGGGATGGAAACTACTGGCGTGGAGTTTGGAGTTACCCACTTTTTCTAAACAGTCCTGTGGTGAGTCTGCCCTGTGAATCTTTATTGATCCTCGTTCCAATTCATGGTGAAAGACAAATTGAAGGTATTTATGTTGAGTTCCTCAAGAAATTTTGGTAATAGTTCCATACCGCCATTCCAGACTAGGAAAATTTAAAAGACATTTTCCATGTATGGGGCTATTGAGGATGATTGTTGAATCATCTGTTCCCACTCCCCCAGGTACAGGTTCGCGTAGGATGGGGCACAAGAAGTCACCATTGTCACGCCCTGCACCTGGAGGTAGTGGGAACCATTAAAAGTAAAGAAATTGTGAGAGAGAATGAATTCCTGGGAAGCTAGAAGGAATCCAGTGGTGCTGGGGTCCGTTTGGCTGTTACGCGATAGCACATGTCTAATGCAAGCAAGGCCCTTACTAAGAATAGAGGACAGTAGAATCCTCAATGCTTTTCTTGTAATGGAACTGGCACCATACCTTTCTTCTGGATAAGCATTTAAATATATGCTTGTGCCAGCTGGAACTTTTGCCAACACTGAGGAATTTTTTTGTGGGTACAAAGTGGGCCAAATTCCCAGTGGCAAAAGGCAAAATTCCCAGTGATCCGATTTACCTCCCTGAACCAGGAGTCTTTGCTCTGCCCACACCTGAATGGAATTGCACAACCTGGCACCTACCGTGCAAACCTGGCCGCTCATAAAAGCTTATGCTGTTAAGCAGGGGCAGATTTAATCTTGGACCGTGGCATAAAAGGTGTTTGGGGTGACTTCAGCCTGCTGCCTGCTTGCGTTTTGTCCAATTGCTGACAGCATAGTATGGGTCTTGCATCCTGCTGGATCATACCTGACTTGGATATTGCAGATTTAAATTTATTGCCGAACAAGACTGCTCCATCAGATGGGATTTTGCACAAATTTGGATGAGGTATCCGCCACCAAAAGTTTGAACCATAAGGCCCTTCTAACTGAAAAAAGCATCGCCCTGGCTGAACAACAGACAGTATCAATGGTAGCTTTGCCCCCTAAATCCCTGCTTGATTTCACCAAGGATCCTTAAGAGGAAACCTCTGCCCCAGCCAGCAAAACTGCTTCCACCTTCTTCAACCAAACTCGTATGGCCTAGGCCACAGATGTAAGGGCCAATTTTGGCTTGCAGGTGCAACCTATGGATTTGTAAATCTCCCTTAAATCTGTGTCTAACTTCCTGTCGAGGGGATCCATAAACGACATGGCATCATCCATGAGTAAAGTGACATGCCTGGCCAACCTGATGACTGCCGCATCCACTAGGGTGGATGCCTCCAGGCAACGGATCTCCTCTTCCGTAAATGGATACATTTTGGCAAACCTGTTAGCCAGGGGCTAACATTTAACCATTAAATATGACATCCCTGACCTCCTCTATGAAAGGCAATGAGAGCACCAATTACCTTATCTCAGGGCAATATTTCCTTACTTTGGGTGGCTGTTCCACCTTTTCCTCCCATTCAAGAGTCTTCAAGAGAGGCTGGATTAAAGCAAAGTCAAAGCCCACCATTAAATCTTCCACCAAGGGGGACCCAGACCCTGAGATTCTGGAGATGGCTCCCTGGGAGAGCTTTTCTGAGCCAAGGGTAGACTTGAAACAGAGGTGACCTCCTCCTCCTGTAAAGACTCTCTAAAAGACAATAGTCCATATAATCAATAAGGCACTGGTTACAGCTTTGATGGTCCTTATGCTATGGGGACTCCACCACATGCCAGCCCTTAATGTGGGCTCTTGAATAAGTTGCCACCATCTTGGGGCTTGACCCAGGATCATGAAGAAGAGGATGAGGCACTTCTTTACTCCTCGAGGGGCGATGCTGGCGCTTGGGACTGGAAAGATTTAGAATCCGTTAGACCCAATATGCACTCTAAGTCTGAAACATACCTACGTGCCCTCCCTCACCTTTGTAAATGTGGCTGGTCTCTAGGAAAACTCATGGCTGTTGACCTGGATGGGCTGTGAATGGAGTGACGGAGCTCAGTACCTGACCCCCATCATACAGATCGACAATAAGAGAGCAGAGCCTAACTGGAGCAGAAAAAACACATACAGGGCACTGTGCAAGGAATTGCACTGTGGAAAATATAATGTTGTAAGCAAGAAATATCAGCAATACAGCAGCAACATGGGCTTGTGGACACCAATTACCCAACACCCGATATGCAGCACTCGCTCCTTGCTTGTGTGCACTGCACCTGAAAATCATAGCCAGTGGGTGGGCCACCCAGTTTTTGCCTAGCAACCAAATGCTACACGATCTCTGCTATGAGTGTCCAGGAATGTCCCCCCCCCCCGACCACCAAGCCAATCCTGTGTCTCTAACAATCCTGCCAGACTGGAAGTGCTCCCAAGGCCATCTTAGAAATGGGCACTTCTGGTCCCAATGGCCGGAACCCGACCGGTGCCATCTTGGAAAAGGGCAACCTACAAGTCAGCTTCCTGGAGACCTGTGGGCACTATCTTGGAAGAGGGCACAACCCGCAGATGCCAGAAGACCCTCCTACCGTACTGACAAGGTGGAAAAGAAACCAAACATAACCTAACACCAGCCTCACAAGCTATTTGGAATAAGTGTAAATGAGAGGAACCAGAACCTTAGCCTGCACAATACCAAAATGGGCAAGGCCCACAGCCATGACAGGTGTCGACTGACACCAGAGACCAGTAATCTTGCAACCCCAGGAACCCAGATGGGGGAGGCTTCCCTCATATACCAGATTTACAGCCTGTACAGAGGGAACTTTGCCACAGGACAGGCTGCACCTGTGCGGCTGGCCAAATTCATTTGGCAAGGTGAGGGTAAAATAATTTTTTTTCTTAACAATAGCATAACCGATTATTATATTATATATACTATAATATCCTGTGATTGTGCAGGGGGTGGATCCTGTACCCATGCATATATGCTGTCATGCTTTTACCCAGAAAATGTATTACCGTGTATTTTTTTTTTTTTTTTTTACTTAGCGTATTGCTCATTTTCCTACCTACAGGTTAAATTCTACATAAAAACCCCATGGTAACATTTCAATAAATTATGATTATCGTGTCCCTTGATGCCTTTTTTATACCAAATAATTATTCTGCAGATTGATTTGCACTCCTGACTTTCTCTGCTTGATCGGAACATACAATACATTTCCAAATACACATGCTGTGTGATTTAGCCTGGCATTCAGCTATATCTCTAGAATAGATTTTTATGGCATTCATGTATTTAAAATTAACTACAGGCAAATATAGAGAAATATAGCTTGCATATGTATCTAAAAATCACAGAATAATTTTTTGCATTAGCTGGTCTTATCAAATTAAATCTGTCTTTCCTGACGCCTTCATGGCAGCACACACTGGTTGTGACTCCGCCCCCACAACCTGACAGGATTGGCTAGCTATAAAGTTGAAGGGGAGATCCCCCGCTGTATTCTCCTTTTTTTTCCTCACCTGAACAGGTTGGACGGACGAATTTTCCTATGACAGATGAATAAGCCTCTTACCGCAATCGCCCCAGCAGGTTCAAGCCTCTCCTGTTTGGAAGTCCCTCCTGTACAGTCTCTAAAGGAGCTTCTACGGAGGGAACCCCCATTCTGGTGGTCTCAGGGGGCGTCGAGAATTCCGGCAAGTAACAAGCTTTAAAGAAGCTTTCATTTCGCAGTGGGCTCCCTTATCTTTACATTTTCTTCCCCTTTTGTGTCTGACTGCATGTATATGTATGCCTCCCAAATAACAGTGTGCGCTGCATAAAGGTGTGTGGCCGTTTATTTCAGGGGTCGGAATATAAATATGTTTACTTAAAGTGCCTAGGCATGCTGGCCCTTGTTGTCCGGTGGTGAGAGCGTCAGCATGGTAGCCGGCGCGTCCCCGCATCGCCCATGCGCAGTACAGGGCCGGGAAGACACCGCTGTATCTTTAGTGTGTTATGCCCTGATCCAAGATGGCGCGGGGACACTCGGGCGCATCTGCGCATGCGCAGAAACGTCATTTGGGCGCCGTAATGGCGCCATAATTTAAAAAACAAACTTTTCCTGTGAAACTCCCTGTGCAACTCTGCAGTGATACTGGAAAGAAGCTAGAGAAGATACTGCTCTGCAACTCTCAAGGTAAGCCCCTATAAGGGTTCATCATCCCTAAACCCCAAGTAATAGAAGAATCTTTGAATTATTAAATAATTATTTAAAAAAAAAAAAAATTGTATAAATAAATTAATAAGGAAAGGGGCAGTAAGCGTAAAAAAAAAAATATATATATATATAATAAAACTGTATGTATATGTATATATATATAAGTGTATATATGTGTGTATAAATAAAAAAAAAAAAAAAAACTATATATATGTACGTTTATTTTTGTCTTTTCCCAGACTGCCCTGTCTCCTTCTTTTCTCCCTATGGAGCCCACTGCCCACGCAGACCACCACCAGCAAACTAGGTAAGAGGCTGGACCAAGAGTAGGTAAGTATTGAAGGGGAGAAAAAGAGTGCCAGACCGCTAAAATGCTGCATTTCTCTTGGCAGCCCGGCGAGATAAAAGTTCAAGCCATACCTCAAGTAGGAGGTCCCGCAGGAGCCGTTCAAGCTCACGGCGAAGTTACTCGCGGCACAGTCGCTCCCGCCGCAGCAGGTCAAATCGCAGGAGGTCCCCCTCCTCGCATCACCAAAGCCGCCACACCCGTCCCGCAGCCAATGCCTGCTGGGTATGCGGCGCCCCGGCAATACCGGAAAAACTTGCTTGCCGCTCTTGCTTCAACGAAGCCACTACAGAGAAGGAAGCAGATGCAAGGATGGCGACAGAGCTCATAAGGGAGTCAGTGCGGAACCAGTGCCTCACCTCCAGGCCTCGGATTCCCCCAGTTCTGAGGACGAGATTCAAGACGTCTCAGCAGGTTTTGATTTTTCTCTGGTGGAGCCTTTCGCCAAATCAGTCAAAGAGGCGATCGGCTGGGAAGATGACAAGGCAGAACCTCAAAAGGTTCGGAAATATTTTCCAAACTTAAAGAGGGATCCGGAAACTTTCCCTTTTATAGAGGAGCTCGAAGATCTCATAAAGGACGAATGGGAAAGGTCGGACAAACGATCTAGTCTGACCAACAGGTTGGCCAAGATGTATCCCTTGAAGGAGTCAAAAATAAACCCCCTGACCAACGCTCCTACCGTTGACGCCTCTTTGATGCGTCTCGCCCGCCACGTCACCTTACCGATTGAGGATGCGGTATCCTTTCGAGATGTGCTCGATCGGAAGATGGACCTGGAGTTGAAAAAGGCCTACTCCACAGCCGGGGGGGCCTGCAGACCTGCAATAGCTACAGCAGCAGTAGGCAGAGCCATCTCGGGATGGACATCTAAAATAGAAAAAGACCTGCAGGATGGCGTCGAGATGGAAAAAATAATTTCCTCCCTACAGGAAATCAGATTGGCAGGGGATTTTGTAGCAGAGGCATCTGTAGACGTCATAAGATCGTCAGCCAGGACCATGCTGGCATCAGTGACAGCAAGGAGAGCCCTATGGCTCAAACCATGGATGGCCGATACGGCATCCAAACTGAACTGGTGCAGGATCCCGTATGACGGCACAAATCTGTTTGGCACCAAATTGGACTCTGCTATCTCCAAAGTAACGGGGGGAAAGTCAGGGTTAATTCCCTCCGATAGGAGACCCAAGGCACAGAAAGGGCCAGCATTCAGGCGTAACCTTCCGAATAAGTACAGAGAGGCCAGATCCTACCGCCCTGGTAGGGAATTTAGGAGGGACTGGAAGAACACAAAGCCGGCTTTTCTTAGAATGCAGAAAATCAAGTCCACCCCGGCAGGGGATCAACAGAAGTCGTTTTGAAATCTTGCCTGCCCACTCGGCTCCGGGGAGCAGTCAGGTGGGCGCCAGGCTAAGAAACTTCTCCCAAATCTGGTCAAGTCACATAGAAGATTCATGGACATTGTCCACAATAAAGTTCGGACACAAGTGGAGGTTCATAAACAGACCTCCGGGGAATCACTTCCAGGCTACCAGACCACCATCCTCACTACCCAGAAGGAGCCTATTAATAAGGTATGTGGCAGAACTGAAGACAGGGGACCTACGCCCTGTGTTGGACCTCAAGAGGCTCAACAAAGGAATACAGGTCGAGGCCTTCAAGATGGAAAGCCTCCAGTCCATACTACTGGCAGTGAATCTGGGAGATTGGATGCTTTCAATCGATTTATCAGACGCTTATCTTCACATACCAATCCATCCAGCTTTTCAAAAATTCCTCCGGTTTGCCATAAACCAAGGCCATTTTCAGTTCCAGTGCCTCCCATTCGGCATCTCCTCAGCACCCAGAACCTTTACAAAAGTTCTATTACCCTTGGTAGCACTCCTCAGAAAAAAGGGGTTACACATTCACCATTACCTGGACGACATCCTACTGTTAGCAGAGGATCAAGAGACGCTGATTCACCACCGAGAAGTTCTACTCGCAACTCTCCGAAAATTTGGTTGGATAATCAACTGGAAGAAGAGCAGTCTACAACCCACCCAAAATATGGTTTTCCTGGGAGCAGATTTAAACACCAATACAAACAGGATACAACTCCCACAGGAGAAAATACAGCCTCTAATTCGGAAAATGCAGAGGCTACTTTCCACCAATCACCTACCTGACAGTGGGCGCAGTGGCATATGAGAACCCTGCAGAACTCATTTCTCAGGCAGTGGGATGGAGTGTCGATGCATCAGACCATCTCTGTATCCGAAGCAGTGAAACGATCAGTATGGTGGTGGACGCGTCAAGGCAACCTCAGGAGATACAAGCCCATAATCCCTCCAGATCCCAAAGTCATCACCTCGGATGCTTGCCAGAGCGGTTGGGGAGCCCACTTCCGAGATCGGGCAGCCCAAGGCCAATGGCCCTTTCAGGCTCAAGGGATAGTCTCGAATATCTTGGAACTCAGGGCAGCCTTCCACGCATTAAAGGCATTTACACCGCTACTAGAGGGGGAGGATGTGCTGATCAGGATGGACAACAAGGTAGCAGTGTCCTACATTCAGAAGCAAGGAGGTACCAGGAGTACCACTCTGATGGAAGAAGTCCGACCCATTCTAGAATGGGCCCTGTCATGAACCTTGAAACACTGATGTATTTCTCCCTTGATTCTATTACACAGTGGGGGGTCTCTTGCAATGTCTTTAGGCTAACCCCCTCCAGACGTCTCTGTGGTCTGGAAGGAATGCATTGTTCTGTGTCTGACCGTTTGTGTATGTACTTTAATTACCTCCTGGGGCTTCTCTGTGTCATTACACCTTATCAGTCCTCCTATTCAAGCTATCGGACCAATCCCTGCTGACCCTGTTTCAAGTCCTAATTTGCATGGAAGAGGACCTAATTGAAAGCTACAGTCGACTTTACAATTGACCAATAGGAAAGTGGTTGTTGGGGGCGGGGTGTTCAAACTGATGTGTATAAAAGAGTGTTGTTGATCCAATAAAGATTTTCCTGTTTGAACTTACATACAGCCTGCCTGGTGTTTGTTCAGAGCCATCACAACTGGATTCGAACAGCACATAGCTGTAGTTCGAATCCCGGAGCATCGCATGACCGAACCATCAGATGTTGCGATCTGTCGGGAGACATAGGAGTGTCGGGAGAGTGGAACCGAGCGAGCAGGGGCTCGTTACATTGGTTGGCAGCGGTGGGATTTGCTCTCCAGTTACTGGGACACTCCAAACCACCACGACATAGGAGTGTCGGGAGAGTGGAACCGAGCGAGCAGGGGCTCGTTACATTGGTTGGCAGCGGTGGGATTTGCTCTCCAGTTACTGGGACACTCCAAACCACCACAGTGAATGACCAGCTATGCAGCCTGCAGGAGAGCCACGCTGAAAGACTTACTTGAGAGCCGTGGAGGAACCGGTGGGACAAAGAACAAGGCCACCCTGATCAGTGAGCTAGCCAAGATGGATCAGAGGGATGGTGATGCGGGACCCCGGTCAGTTGAAGACTTGTTTCAGCAACGAGTTCGAGAGCGGTTGGCATTATATGGTGCTAACCCATCAGAGACCGCCATACAGAATGCCATTAGAGACATCCAGCAGCAGGATGAGCGACAAGAGAGAGAGCTAGAGCGGCAACATGAGCGGAGAATGGCGGAAATACGGCAATCGGGGACAACACCCAAAGATACAGCGCCTTTCCGTAAGTTGCCCTTTCGGGCATTCAAACTATTTAAGGAAGGAGAGGAGGAAATTGAAGCGTTCCTGCAGTACTTTGAGAGACTATGCCAGATACATGAAGTACTGTCCCAAGATTGGGTCGCCTTACTGGCGAGTAATTTAACTGGCCGAGCGGCGGATGCGTATCGGGCCCTGGAGGACCAGGACGCTAAAGATTATGACCGGGTAAAAGAAGCTCTGCTAGCCCGATTTGCCATTACACCCGAAGCCAGCCGGATTAAGTTTAGAGAATCCCGGAAACAAACCAACATAACATACGTGGAGTGGGCACATCGTCTGCAGCGGAACCTTAAGGGCTGGTTCCAGGGAAGCCACGCTCATACCATAGAGGACATCACCCAGCTAGTACTCTTAGAACAATTCTTTAACCACACCCCTCTGGTAGTACGGGATTGGGTGCGAGATAAGCAACCACGGACTGTACAGCAAGCGGCTACTTTGGCTGATGAATATCTGGACTCTCGAAGGTCAGGTGAAAGTTTACCAGCCTCTAACCCAGCTTCAGTACCTCAGTGGTCTGCCTCTAGACCCCCAGCCCGACCCAACCCTCCTACCGGACCTAAGTGCTATATCTGTAACCAAACCGGTCATCTGCAGCGATATTGCCCTACCCGATCCACGAGGTACCGAGAGAATGCTCATCCATCCAGACCAGCGGTTCATTGCTTCCAGAATGAGCCCAACCATCGAGATGTTCAGGAAGAGTGCGGTGAACTGTTCGAGGCTGATCCCGTCCAAGCTGCTGCCGGAGATAATCGACAGCACCATTGTCAGGCAGTATGGGTTAATGGGCAGCCGGCCCAGGGACTCCGCGATTCCGGGGCTACGATTACCCTCATCCAGCCTCACATGATTCCCCAGTCGGCCCGGACCGGTCATACTGTTGCAGTCAGGGTAGCAGGGGGCAAGGTGCTACGTTTATCCACCGCCCAAGTTCTCTTGGATTGGGGCTCAGGGGAGCGACAAGTGCGAGTGGGATTACTACGTGAGTTACCTGCGGAAGTACTTTTGGGGAACGATTTGGGGCATTTAACTTCCTCATATGCCCCAGAGGCTGCCATGGCTGTGACCACCCGACGTCAGAGCCAACTTCAAGGCAACTCCACTCCTATGGGGACCCAGGTAAGACCAAATCCGCCTACGTTACCCCAACTTGACAACCCTGTGTCCTGGGATTCTCCCTCTGACATTAGACAAGAGACTCAGAGTGACCCAACTTTAGCTGGTTATCGGGACAGGGCGGGCAAGGATCCAGGGGGGTTGGGGGAAGACAGAATAGAGTGGGAGGGGGGGTTTCTTTATCGTTACACTGAGGGAATGGGCACTGGGAAGCGACAGGGTCCCCACAAACAGCTAGTTGTACCCCAGAAATACAGACGGGAGCTATTGGGACTGGCTCACGACATCCCCTTGTCCGGACATTTAGGGATAGCCAAGACCCGGAGTCGGTTGTCTCATGCTTTCTTCTGGCCCAGGTTACATGCTGAGGTGCGAGAATACTGCCGGACCTGTGAGACTTGTCAGAAAGTAGGGAAGACAGGGGATCACCCAAAAGCCTCACTGCAACCCCTGCCGATCATTAGAGAACCCTTTAGCCGCATAGCGGTAGATATTATAGGCCCACTGGCCCGCCCCAGTGCCACTGGGAAGAAGTATATTCTTACGGTGGTGGATTACGCCACCCGCTACCCGGAGGCCATTCCCTTATCCAATATCCAGGCTGATACAGTAGCAGATGCCTTACTGCGGGTATTCACTAGGGTAGGGTTCCCCCAGGAGATATTGTCCGATCAGGGTACCCAGTTCACAGCCGAGCTGACGCAGCAGCTTTGGCGTCTCTGTGGGATTAAACCCCTCCAGAGCGCCCCCTACCACCCTCAGACTAACGGGCTGTGTGAGAGATTTAACGCGACCCTGAAGCAGCTGCTTCGGGCCTTCGTGGAAAGTAGGAAGGATTGGGAGAAATATCTTCCCCATCTACTGTTCGCCTATAGAGAGGTACCCCAAGAGTCCACTGGGTTTTCCCCATTTGAGCTGTTATATGGGCGAAGGGTTAGGGGACCCTTAGACTTAGTGAGGGCCCAGTGGGAGGGGGTAGAGGATCCGGAAGGCCTCCCCATCCTTAGTTATGTCTTGGAACTCAGGGAGCGACTGCGGGAACTTACCGATCTAGTCCATGAGAATATGCAATCGGCCCAGAGTCAGCAGAAGGTTTGGTATGATCGGTCTGCGCGAAATCGCACCTTTTATATTGGACAGAAAGTCCTGATACTAAAACCCCTGAAGCAAAATAAATTACAGGCCTCCTGGCAGGGCCCCTATCAGGTGGTAAAACAGCTGTGCGATACCACCTACGTGGTTGCCAGCTGTGCAGACACAAATATTAAGAGGACATTCCACATTAATATGATGAAGGCCTATCATGAGAGGACTGAGGCAGTAGCCGCCATATGTGCTCCTGCCACCGGGGACTCTGAATATCTACCGATGCTGGAGCTTCCCGAAATCAGTAACCGTTCCGGGGGTGTGGAAGATATAAGGCTAGGAGATCCAAAGAACGAGAACAAGCCAGAGAATTACTCCAGGACCGGCAGGAGATGTTTTCGGCACTCCCTGGGTACACTCGCATAGCTGTGCACAAGGTAGAGACCCCCGGGCAGAAGCCCCTGAGACAACCAGCCTATAGGATTCCCGGAGCAGTGCAAGAAGGGATGAGAGCGGAGATTAGGGAGATGCTCGAGTTAGGGGTGATCGAACCATCAGCAAGCCCCTGGGCTTCCCCTGTAGTATTAGTCCCAAAACGGGATGGCACGACACGATTTTGTGTGGACTATAGGCGACTGAATGACTGTACTGTGACAGATGCCTACCCTATGCCCCGAGTGGACGAATTGCTGGACAAAATAGCTCAGGGACATTATCTGACGACTATTGACTTGTGTAAGGGCTACTGGCAGATTCCCTTCATCACCCCGTTCGGCCTTTACCAGTTTCTGGTAATGCCATTCGGGATGAAGAATGCTCCAGCTACCTTCCAGCGGATGATAGATGAACTCCTCGATGGTCTGCAAGATTTTGCATGCGCATATCTTGACGACATCGCAATCTATAGCCAGACATGGGAGGAACATCTTAGACACCTGGGAATAGTGCTAGATAGGATCCGAGCCGCTGGCCTGACCCTGAAGCCAGACAAATGTAATATCGGGATGTCTGAGGTGCAATATCTGGGACATAGAGTGGGATGTGGGAAGCAGAGGCCAGAACCTGCAAAAATCGAGGCCGTCCTAAACTGGCCGGTTCCCAGAACCAAAACCCAGGTACTAGCATTTTTAGGGACAGCAGGGTACTACAGGAAGTTTGTACCCCACTATAGTGACATTGCCAAACCCCTGACGGACCTGACCAAAAAGACTCTCCCTAGACAGGTCCTGTGGTCCCCGGAGTGCGAGACAGCGTTTCATCAGTTAAAAACCGCCCTAACGCAAGCTCCCATACTGGCGGCACCCGATCCTAACAAACGCTTTGTCATTCATACAGACGCTTCCATGTTCGGACTGGGAGCCGTACTAAGTCAAATTGGCGATGACGGGAAAGAGCACCCGGTGGCGTATCTCAGCCGCAAGTTGTTACCCCGTGAAGTTGGATATGCTGCTGTGGAAAAAGAGTGTTGGCCTTAGTCTGGGCTTTAAAGAAATTGCAGCCCTACGTGTATGGACGCTCTTTTACCGTTATGACAGACCACAATCCATTGATATGGCTTAACCGGGTGGCGGGAGAGAACGGCCGATTACTAAGGTGGAGCCTGGCTTTGCAACCGTACAATTTCACCATACAATATCGGCCAGGGCCCCAAAACGGGAATGCGGATGGGTTATCTCGACAGACGGACCTGGAACCTTAAGACTACTTCTCTTTTCCAACATCCTCGAGTTGACCCGTTCAGGGTCCCACTGTGGCTGTTGGACTGTTTCCCAGGAGGAAGAATTGTCATGAACCTTGAAACACTGATGTATTTCTCCCTTGATTCTATTACACAGTGGGGGGTCTCTTGCAATGTCTTTAGGCTAACCCCCTGCAGACGTCTCTGTGGTCTGGAAGGAATGCATTGTTCTGTGTCTGACCGTTTGTGTATGTACTTTAATTACCTCCTGGGGCTTCTCTGTGTCATTACACCTTATCAGTCCTCCTATTCAAGCTATCGGACCAATCCCTGCTGACCCTGTTTCAAGTCCTAATTTGCATGGAAGAGGACCTAATTGAAAGCTACAGTCTACTTTACAATTGACCAATAGGAAAGTGGTTGTTGGGGGCGGGGTGTTCAAACTGATGTGTATAAAAGAGTGTTGTTGATCCAATAAAGATTTCCTGTTTGAACTTACATACAGCCTGCCTGGTGTTTGTTCAGAGCCATCACAACTGGATTCGAACAGCACATAGCTGTAGTTCGAATCCCGGAGCATCGCATGACCGAACCATCAGATGTTGCGATCTGTCGGGAGACATAGGAGTGTCGGGAGAGTGGAACCGAGCGAGCAGGGGCTCGTTACAGGCCCAAATACACCTGGCAAGTCTAAAGGCAGTTTACGTTCCAGCGGCTCAGAATATGCTAGCCGACTACCTAAGTCGGGAAACGTTGTCCAACAACGAGTGGTCCTTGAGTCCGCAGGCATTCTCTCTCCTGACAGAAGCCTGGGGAATGCCAGAAATAGACCTGGCGGCCACTCCAATGAACACCAAGTGCCACAGTTTCCTGACGAGGGGCTAATTTCCATCAGCAGAAGGAATAGACTGCCTGATCCACCCGTGGGACTTCAAGTTGGGGTACATATTTCCTCCAACCCCGTTGATTGCGAGGTTCCTGTCCAGACTTCGGAGATCGTCGGTAACAGTAATAGCGGTAATCCCGATGTGGCCGAGAAGACCGTGGTTCACGACCCTCCTACAACTCAGCCTTCAACCTCCAATTCCTCTTCCAATGACCCCGGACCTTCTATCTCAGGGGCAGTTCCTTCACCCAGCACCAGAGAGATTACATCTGATGGCCTGGAGATTGAGAGGGTTAGGCTAAGGGCGCAAGGCTGTTCACAGGAGGTTATATCAACCCTGATGCAAGCCCGGAAAGTATCTACTAATACCATCTATATGAGGGTTTGGGAGATATTCTGCTCCTTGGCACAACAGAAAGGGTGGAACCACCTCTCTCCAGAACCTTACCAAATCCTAGAGTTTCTCCAATTAGGGGTAAGCAAAGGCCTAAGCTCAAGTACCCTTAAAGTGCAAGTGTCGGCTCTGTCAGCAAAGACGGGAACTAGGTGGGCATTCCATCCACTGGTAATACAATTCCTAAAGGCCTGCCTAAAGATAAAAACCCCCAGAAAACCAGTTTTTCCGTCATGGGACCTATCAGTAGTTCTCCACGCTCTTTCCAACCCTCCGTTTACTCCATTCGAAACCATATCTCTTTGGGACCTGACCTTGAAGCTATCATTCCTCATAGCAATAACATCAGCTAAGAGAGTGTCGGAGATACAAGCACTAATGATCTCGGAACCCCACTTAGTCTTTCTACCCGACGGAGTAGTTCTAAGACCATCAGAGCGCTTCACACCTAAAGTGGTAACTTCTTTTCACTACAACCAAGACATCATTCTGCCATCCTTCACCAACGATCAGGGTGAACCGCATCCGTTGGATATCAAGACAACGATCTCTAACTACTTGGCAGCTACCACCTCCTTTAGGAAGACGGATTCCCTCATGATCATTCCCTATGGAACCAGACGCGGGCAAGCAGCCTCTTCACGTACTATCTCGTCCTGGCTAGTCAAAGCCATTAAGAAGGCATATTCCACTCAGCACCTGACGATCCCTGAAGATGTCAAGGCTCATTCTACTAGGGCAGTGGCTACCTCCTGGGCAGCATATTGCAGGGTATCACCAGAGACAATATGCAGAGCAGCAACGTGGTCTTCCAGACATACTTTCATTTCTCACTACAAAGTGGATTCTGCCCATTTGTCCATGTCAGACTTCGGAAGATCCGTTGTTAGAGCCAATTCTTCCGCATTATAGGAATAAACATTATTTTACTTGCACCCACCCGACTGGCGAGTTATTTCCCAGTGTGTGCTGCCATGAAGGCGTCAGGAAAACGGAAAATTGTATACTTACCTTTCCGTAATTTTCCTTTCCTGACGCATCTTCATGGCAGCACACAATTTCCCACCCCGTTTTTGTGATGATATATACAGAGAATACAGCGGGGGATCTCCCCTTCAACTTTATAGCTATCCAATCCTGTCAGGTTGTGGGGGCGGAGTCACAACCCAGTGTGTGCTGCCATGAAGATGCGTCAGGAAAGGAAAATTACGGAAAGGTAAGTATACAATTTTCCGTTTTTTATGAGTTTGCTCCAGCTGAAAACTGAATTCATTCATGCAGTCAGGACATAATTTGTGCTTACCCTTCTAGGCCAGCTGTCTTGTGCTATCCACTAACTCATCTTATGTAGATATAGAAGAATATATCTTGGCATTTAGTTTGTATAACAGATGCATATATAGGCTGGCATTTTATAAATTGCCTAAAGTGTATAACTTCTAATTTACATGTGCTTCCATATGCAGGCAATACCTCATTACTAATTTTTGTACACGTATTTCTGTAATGAAAAGAATCTGAACAAAGGCCTTAATGGTGGGAACACCATGTGTTATTTTAGGGCCCATTTACAATCGTGCAAAGCATCACACTATAATGTGCATTGTGCAAAGGCATCCTAATCATTTGAATGGGCTGCCTAATGCACAGGGCCCATGCACCATTTTTATTAAAACAGCACACCACAATTCAGTAGTACAATGCATTTTAATCCACTGCAATGCAAATGCATTGGGGTAGCTCTTGGAATAAATGGTACCACAGAACATGCATAACATAGCATACACATGTTGTGGTAGTTCGTGTGAATGCAGTCTTTATAAAAGCTGTAAATAACATTAACTTGTTAAAGATTATAGAGTTTAGTGAGATCTACTTTAACCCCTGCTGCAACCATGAGTTTGCTATTGATTTTTTCAGCTGACTTCACTTTTACAGTCTGCACCCCTTGTCTCCCCCACCTGTTAGTCCTCTTGTGATAGCAATTGAATAAAATGTAAAAGTATGAAAAAATGTAATATAATAAAAAATTAAAAGCACCTGTTGCCCCACACACACATCCAAATGCAAACACACACGCAACAAAACAGTTAGGTTTCACTATGAACATCAAGGTCAAAACAGGGACGTGCCTACAGGGGTCGCAATTGCAATTGCTACCCATGCTGTAGGGGGCCCATACCTATGGTTGCCACCTCATCCCTTTAAACCCGAACACATATTAATTACACAGGTTCTGTGGCTGATTAAGGTGGTAATTAAACTCACTTGGTGCCTTATCTGCATTATATTAGCCTCAGAACCTGTGTAATTACTATGTGTTCGGGTTTAAAGGGATGAGGTGGCAACTCTACCCATACCCACCCCCCCCCCCCCCCCATACACCTGGATAGGAGGAGCGACAGGAGGGGGTGCCTGCATATAGAGAAATTGATTCCTCCCTTTTCCTCCTGCAGCCACTGAATGTCTGTGGGAGGGAGATGAGGAGAAGCGTGCATTCAGTTGCATCAGGATTATGGAGGGATTGGTTCCTTTATGTGCCAACGCCGCTGCTGTTCCTCCTATCCAGGTGTACAGGGGGGCCACATGGATCCCCTACAGCATGGGTAGCAATTGCAACCCTTGTAGGCAAAAATAAAAAACGACTGACACCACTAGCAGAACTACCGGGGTCACAAAGGTCGCACTTGGGACAAAAATTAGGCAACATATTGTGTTTGTGTGCACTAAAACACATTTTTTTTTCTTTTTAGAAAATATTCATTTGATAAACAGTTTTGCAAATATTGTGCACCATAAAAAATTGTATCATTGTTTCTTCAGGGCCTCTGAAAATATTTAATTGTTTGGGGATTTAAAGTAATTCTCTAACAAAAAGAATACAGATTTTAACACTGTTTTTTTTATGGTTGAACTGGATGGACTTGTGTCTTTTTTCAACCTAGCTAAATATGTAACTATGTAACATGAGTCCAAAAAATATATATATAAAAATTCCCCCACTAGGCAAGGCCCATACATACTGTGATTGTGTGTTAATGTGTGTGTTGTTATGGAAGCCTATTCATTTTAATAGGTTGGCAATGCAAGGGAAATGGTGTACTGCAACCCACGTGTGCTGTCAAGATGAATTGATGAATTGTGACATTAAGAATGAATGACACCATTTTGTACCAATTCACATTACCACACAGCAGTAACTGACAAAATAACCATTCCTGACTGGCAGTTTTTCTATTGTATAGTACAACAGGGGTAGGCAGACTGTGGCCATTCTGATTGATAAAATGTCCACTGAGGTTAGAGTAGAAAGATTTCACATCTGGATTCAAGTTCATGATTGTGGATGCGAGTTAACATTTATTCATGCTTGCAATTTACCAAATGAAACCATACAGATTATAGCACACCAGAGACCCTTTAGGGCATTCAATATGCCACAGAACATAAATATCTCAGCGTCCACTATGAATAAAGGATTCTCTCCAACATTAATACAAGTGCCCAAAGGACTTATTAGTGTGTCATTGTAATTGCTCACTAGACTTCAGGTTTACAATTGGCAGTGCTATCTGGAAACATGGTAGATATGGGAACAAAAAAAAACCTTATTTAGCGGATATGTAATTTGTACTAGGAAAAAAAAAAAGACCACATGATATGAAACAACATATATGAGTTGAGGGGTAGAACTAGCAGTTTCAGGGACCCATAACTGGAATTAAAACTCTCTCATTATGCCACAGTAGCAAAGCTGCCTCTGCAGCAGAACATTCCTATTTGTTTGCAGCTCATTACTCCCTTCCTGCTAATAGTGGACAGTGCAAAGAGGGGGAAGTGTCTCCAACACAGCCATTTTGAGGGAGGCTGAAGAAAGGACTGTGATTGGTTGCTGCCACCGCCTAGGTGGAAGCTTGTCCCTAGCAACACCAGATTAGAATTCTGCTATGCTGCCGGGGGGTACCGTAACTGTAATGCTGACCACCATGACCAGAGAGGAGGAGGGAAGGGAGCTTGTTTTTTAGTAAGAACAGCAGATAGCCACATGGAGGTAGGAGGGACTTTGTTACTGTGTACTATACTGGGTTGCAGGAGAGAGGGACAAAATCTCCCATTGTGCCCAGGAATGCTGTCACTGTACTGAGAGCTGCTTTTGGTGTCTCTGATCAAACACTGTGCTACTGAGAGCTGTAAGTACAGGGCTGCACCCACCAAAGACAGTGCTTCTGTTCCTATGCTGCAGTGCTGAGCCCACTAGAGACTCTGCTGCTTTTCCTGTGCTGCAGTGCTGAGCCAACCAGAGACTGTGGTATACATATTTGTGATGGCTCTCTTTCCCCAAGCTGAGGCCTGGGGAGGTACTACTGGACTGAGCTCTGCTATTAGGCCCATAGCCTGTGTGGGACTTAACATGAATTTTAGAGCTTAGGCAAGAAGTGGTCCTGGAGATGGAGAAAGTTGTACCAGGGAGGTGACCCAGGGGAGGACTCTTGCTTGAGTAAGCCAGTAAGAGTGGTTTCTCAGAAGTGCCTGGTGACTCACTTGGAAGAGGATGCACTGAGCCTAGTAAATGGAGAGCCAAGTCTGTGAAGCAGCTAAGTTATTGCCTACAGTATTACAGGTCAGCTTAAAGGTTCTAGCACTGCGAAGCTGAATATGATCTGAAGAGTCAAATTGATCTGCTTGGTATCTGGGACCCCTAACCCTCAACTCCTTCCTTGACTGTTAGGCAATAAATCTTAAAAAGGCAAAAGCTATTGTTTCTTTCTCGATCCCTTACTTTAGCTATGGACTAAGCTCTGCGGTGAAATGCTGGCCCACCCCCTGCCTCTGAAGGTGCCACCATGCCTCTGGGGTGTCAGGGGGTGCTGCAACAGTATTTTTGCATGCAAGTGCTGTATGTTATACTGTTTGCTGTCTGTTCTTTTTTTATTCCCCTATTGGGCTTTTACCTTACAATAAAACAAATTTTCAGCCAGAGATATTTCGTTGAGTTTGGGTGTAGCCAGGATGGGTCATCACTAAGAGCAGAGGCGGCTCTAGGCTTTGAGAGGCCTTAGGCAAAACTTAGACATGAGGCCCCACTCACGTCCATTATGGGAAAAATACTAAAAATGAACTGGGGTATGGGTAAGGCAATCATTGGGGGATCAGGAGTGGGGCTAACAATTTAGGTGTGCTGTAACCTGTAGTGTTTAGATCTACAGCTCACGGAACATTGGCATGATCAGCGAGCTTTGATATAAAAACATTTAAAAAAAAAAATATCATTAAAGGGGTTGTAAACCCTTGTTTTAGAAAAAAAAAATAACAAACATATACTTACCTCCACTGTGCAGTTAGTTTTGAACAGAGTGGCCCCGAACATCCTCTTCTGGGGTCCCCCAACGGCGCTCGCGGCTCCTCCCCACATTGGGAAACCACCTTGGAGAAGCGCTTTACCTGAGGGTTACCTTGCGGGCGCGCTCCCGTGTCCAGCATTTGCGTCCATAGACACAGAATGCCGGACTCATCCTTGCCCTGCGTCATTGGATTTGATTGACAGCATTGGGAGCCAATGGCTGCACTGCTATAAATCTATCCAGTCAAGAGCCGAGAACCCCCGGCCAGAGAGGTAGAGCGTGTCTCCGGTGTGGGGGCGAACGTGCTCAGGTGAGTAAAATGGGGGGGCTGCTGAGTGACAGAAGTTTTTTCACACTAATGCATAGGTCAAAAAACATGAGGGTTTACAACCACTTTAACTACCTGAGATCCGCGCTATAGCCGAATGACGGCTACAGCGTGGATCTAATGTGCCGGGACGACGTCTATTGACGTCGTCCCGGCCACGAGCTGCCTGCGCGCCCCCTGAAGGACGCGCGTGGCGCGCTCTGTGATCAGCGAGTCTGTGAGACTCACTGGATCACAGATCCGAGTAAGGGGTCGATCCCGACCCCTTACCACGTGATCAACTGTCAGCCAATGACAGCTGATCATGTGATAATAACAGAGCCGGTAATGGGCTTTTTTTCCTCCTCGCGCTGACAGCCCACAGTGCCACCTGTCAGTGCCCACAGTGCCATCTGTCAGTGCCCATAGTGCCAGTGCTGCACATCAGTGTCACCTGCCAGTGCTCATTTGTGTCACCTACCAGTGCTCATCAGTGTCCCCTACCAGTGCCCATCAGTGCCACCTATCAGTGCCCATCAGTGCCACCCATCAGTGCCCATCAGTGCCACCCATCAGTGCCACCCATCAGTGCCCATCGGTGCCACCCATCGGTGTCACCCATCCGTGCCACCCATCCGTGCCCATCAGTGCCATCTTTGCTATCCCCATCAGTACCGACTTATCTGTCCCCACCAGTGCAGTCTATCAGTGCCCACCAGTGCAGCCTATCAGTGCCCACCAGTGCAGCCTATCAGTGCCCACCTGTGCCGCCTCATCAGCGCATATCAATGAAGCAGAAAAATCACCTGTTTGCAACATTTTATAACAAACTATTAAACATGATTTTATTTTTTTTTTTAATTTTCCATCTTTTTTTGTTTGTTTAGCAAAATATAAAAACCCCAGCTGTGATTAAATACCACCAAAAGAAAGCTCTATTTGTGGGAAAAACATTTATAAAAATGTCATTTGGGTACAGTGTTGTATGACCGCGCAATTGTCATTCAAAGTGCGTCAGCGCCAAAAGCTGAAAATTGGTCTGGTCACGAGGGGGGTATAAGTGCAAAGTAATCAGGTGGTTAAATAATACAAACAAATCTTAGTTCGGTTGTATGGGCTGCTTTCATAATGGAAACACTGAAAATAGCGAACTGTACCGATCCGCTCAGTGGAAACGAGGCATTAGAAGTTACCTATTTTATGTGAAACTTGCGCTTTTTTTCCCCACAGATGCTTGGTTCTGGGTTTAACTTGAGATAAGCAGTGTACAGGGGACAGCAGGGCAGAGCACAGGAGGTCAGGAGACAATACGGGGGTGGGAGCAGGGCACATTATAGGACACACAGCAGAACATTGGGCACATTATGGGACACACAGCAGAACATTGGGCATGGGCACATTATGGGGCACACAGCAGAACATTGGGCACATTATGGGGCACACAGCAGAACATTGTGCACATCATGGGGCACACAGCAGAACATTGGGCACATCATGGGGCACACGGCAGAACATTGGGCATATTATGGGGCACACAGCAGAACATTGGGAACATTATGGGTCACACAGCAGAATATGGGCACATCATGGGGCACACAGCAGAACATTGGGCACATCATGGGGCACACAGCAGAACATTGGGCACATCATGGGGCACACAGCAGAACATTGGGCACATCATGGGGCACACAGCAGAACATTGTGCACATCATGGGGAACACAGCAGAACATTGGGCACATCATGGGGCACACAGCAGAATATTGGCACATCATGGGGCACACAGCGGAACATTGGGCACATCATGGGGCACACAGAAGAACATTGGGCACATCATGGGGCACACAGAATATTGGCACATCATGGGGCACACAGCAGAACATTGGGCACATCATGGGGTACACAGAAGAACATTGGGCACATCATGGGGCACACAGCAGAACATTGGGCACATCATGAGGCGCACAGCAGAACATTGGGCACATCATGGGGCACACAGCAGAACATTGGGCACATTGTGGGGCACACAGCAGAACATTGGGCACATAATGAGGCACACAGCAGAACATTGGGCACATAATGGGGCACACAGCAGAACATTGGGCACATCATGGGGCACACAGCAGATCCTTGGGCACATCATGGGGCACACAGCAGAACCTTGGGCACATCATGGGGCATACAGCAGAACATTGGGCACACAGCAGAACCTTTGGCACATTATGGGGCACACAGCAGAACATTGGGCACATCGTGGGGCACACAGCAAAACATTGGGCACATCGTGGGGCACACAGCAGAACATGGGGCACATCATGGGGCACACAGCAGAACATTGGGCACATCATGGGGCACACAGCAGAACCTTGGGAACATCATAAGGCACACAGCAGAACACGGGGCACATAATGGGGCACACAGCAGAACATTGGGCACATTTTGGGGCACACAGCAGAACCTTGGGCACATCATGGGACACACAGCAGAACATGGGGCACATCATGGGGCACACAGAACATGGGGCACATCATGGGGCACACAGCAGAACATTGGGCACATCATGGGGCACACAGCAGAACATGGGGCACATAATGGGGCACACAGCAGAACATGGGGCACATCATGGAGCACACAGCTGAACATTGGGCACATCATGGGGCACACAGCAGAACCTTGAGAACATCATGGGGCACACAGCAGAACATGGGGCACATAATGGGTCTCACAGCAGGGCATTGGACACATCACAGGGCACACAGCAAAACATGAGGTACATTATGGGGCTCACAGCAGAACATGGGGCACTTTAAGGGGCTCACGGCTGGGCATGGGGCACACCATGGGGCAAGCAGCATAACACGGGGTACACAGCAAGGCTAATCACAAGGCACACAGCAGGGCATGGGGCGCACATCGTGGTACAGGGCACACAGCATGGTACAGGGCACACAGCAGGTTACAGGGCACACAGCAGGGTACAGGGCACATGGTACAGGGCACAGCAGGATACAGGGCACAGGGTATGGGGCACAGCAGGGCACATCAGGACATAGGCACAGGTCACAGCAGGGCATGGGTACAGGGTACGGGCACAGTATGGCACAGGGTATGGGGCACAGCAGAGCACATTGGGGGTTTGGGCACAGCAGTGTACGGGCACAGCAGGGTGCAGGGTATTAGTCACATCAGGGTATGGGTCAAATCAGAGCACATCAGGGTACGGGCACAGGGTATGGGGCACAGCAGGGTGCAGGGTATTAGTCACATCAGGGTATGGGTCACAGCAGGGCACATCAGGGTATGGGCACAGGGTATGGGGCACTGGGCACAGCAGAGCACAGGGTATGGGGCACAGCAGGGCACAGGGTATGGGGCACATCAGGACAAGGGTACGGGCCACAGCTGGGCATGGGCACAGGGCACAGCAGGGCACAAAGTATGGGGCATAGCAGGGTGCAGGGTATTGGTCACATCAGGGTAGGGGGTCACAGCAGGGCACGGGCAAAGGATATGTGGAACAGCAGAGCACATCAGGGTACTGGGCACAAGGTATGGGGCACATCAGGGTACTGGGCACAGGGAACAGGGCACATCAGGGTACTGGGCACATCAGGGTACTAGGCACAGGGTACTGGGCACAGGATATGGGGAACATCAGGGTACTAGGCACAGCTGGGCACACTTTACTTTCAGTGTGCTTTAAATGCAGACTGCAGAGTAGCGCGGGAAGCGGCTGTAATAAGTCCTTACTGTAATCTCTCATGTCACGCTTCTCCCCGGCGGCCCCTTCTCCCCTCTCGTTGTATGCTTGTGAGATCACGTGGGATGGACGAAAGGAGGGGAGGGGCCACCGGGGAGAAGCTTGACATGAGAGATTACAGAGGACTTATTACAGCCGCTTCCCGCGCTACTCTGCGTGACGGCCGCTACTCGATCTACACATCAGCTGTCTGTGATTGACGGGTAGATCGAGTAGTATAAAATAAAACACTGCAATAGGCAAATTAGGCGGTGGCGAGGCCCCTGTGAGGGTGGGGCCTTAGGCCACCGCCTCATTTGCCTAATTATAGAGCCACCTCTGACTAGGAGGACCAGAAGGATCCATTTGACCAGTCAAAATCAACACAGTGTGAAGGGAGAACCCTACAAACTTTTGTGATTCTGGGAAGGCAGCACTATATATTAAAGTGCTTAAATCTCAGAGTGAGAAGCCAGACGGCTTGTTTGTGTGCAGGACTTATCATACATAGTAAAGCCCCATACACACGGTCGGATTTTCCGATGGATTCTGTGTCCTATCAGACAATGTTGTCGGAAATTCAGACCGTGTGTAGGCACCATCGGACAGTTTCCATCGGATTGTCCGACGGACAAAGTCCTATCTCCTGCTGGATAGATTTTTTGACAACAAAGTCCGATCACACCAAATCCGATCGTGTGTAGCGAATTCCGACGGACAAAGTGCTACGCATGCTCAGATCACATTACAAGACCAAAGCTATTGGCTACTAGCCTCTACGTAGTCCCGTCGTAGGCAACAAACGTCACCACGTTCAGAATGATCGGATTTTCCGACAACTTTGTCCGACCGTGTGTACGCAAAACCAACATCGGACAAAGTACAACGGACATGATCCGACGGACCTGGTCCACAGATAATCCGAGCGTGTGTATGGGGCTTTAGAGACATTTATTACAACTCCTGATCTTCTTCACATTCCTCACCATTGTGCAGAAAAAAATGTTTTTAAATAACTAACTGTTTTATTATCAAGAAAGTATGCTATTCTATTTTTTTTTATTTGGTAAAAGTATATAATATATATATATATATATATATATATATATATATATATATATATATATACACACACACACACGAATACAGTATACTGTATATAAGAGATGTTTCATGACAGTTGCCCTTTAAGAGAGAAGCATGTAATGTGGAGGTTGTTGGTGTGTTTGCATAGTGCCTGGAGTTAATGTTTAAATGCTGCAAATGAAAATACTAGCAGTAATAGCACAAGAACTTAATGGCAACCCAGCACAGATCGCCAATTCATGTCACGAAGCAACTGAGACACCTAGTGGTTTAAGTTTGGTATTTCTCTTTGGAAATAAAAGGTCTGTTGGCAGTTTCAAAAAACTTCAAGAAAACTGAATATCTTCTATTTGGTTCACATGGATGTGGTGTGTAATTGTTCTATATGTTGCATTCTCAATTTCTTTTCATAAGTTACACAATGACAATGGGAGCACTTGTGCCTGCTGTCAATACTGATAAAGACAGGTTACATCAGAGATGATTGACATAACATAAAATCTGCGCTCCAACCTTTATACAACTTATATTTCATGTACTGGGAGAAAGTTAGGATCATGTTTAGACTTGGGACCAGCGGTAAAACCGTCAGTATGAAAACCTTCTCATGGGCTTGGAGACATGTTCTCTGTGTGTGTGGGCATTTGCCAGTTTGTAAGTATCAAGCGCAATGTGCTGGGCTTCTTACCTTCAAATGTATATGCACATTAGAGAAGCGAAGTAATGAGAGAAATATAGTATTTATTATATCTCTGTGTCTGGCTACGCTATCCCTTTTGGATACATATCTGCTTTGCTAAGAGGGCATTGATAGCTGCCTTGTTAATATACTCATACCGTATATTAACAACACCAGTAGAAATATCCCCGCAGATCTTCTCAAGCCTGTAATAACAAGTAGAATGATCTTGCTAGATACTGGTTACTCTGAGCAGTATTGAGTGGGCTCCATGCTAGCTAAGATAGTGGATGTGGCTGGGCAGAGAGCAGTGTACATGCCTCAAGTGGATGAGACGTGCACTTCTCCCTCCCACTCCTGTGGATGTGTCATTTCCTGTGTAGTCTCATTTTGTATGGAGGAAGCGATTGGCTGTTGGGGCCATGACTTCCTGTTTGTCACTTCCTTTTGTTGTCCATGAATAAAAGCCAAGAGCCTGTGCCCAGGAGAGGCAGATGAATGAGCGATGGAGCTAAGATGGTGACGATGTCTGTTTATTGGGGAAATGCGGGAGACACTGGTTGTTTATAAATGTAAAGAAAGAATTTGCGCTAGGTGAAAAAAACTTAATGACAAAAATTGTGTTGATGAGGAAATTGAACCAAAAAACCGTGAAAGTAAATCCTGCAGCTGGACACTAATAACCCCGGTATAGGGCACAAGAAAGATATATATAAACAAAAAATGCAGCGCTGGATAGTGGAAAACTGTAAATTACCAGTTAATTAAAATGACCCAAATTAATTAGTGAAAATAATGATAATTCAAACAAAATGCATAACCAGTTGATACAAATAACCCAAAATGATTAGTGAAAAAAATTTGTTCAAACAAAGTTCATGCTCAATCAATAAAAAAATCCCCAAAGGGGAGAGTGAATAAATGAATACTCAAACAAAATTCATATGTGAATTCAAAAATTCATAAAGTCCAAAGTGATCAAAGAAAATGAACAAATAAATTCGTAAAAGTTTCTGTGAAATCAATCCGAAGTATAAATGTTGATAGTAGTGCAGCCCATCACCACAGAGATAAAACAGAAGGGGGGGGGGGGGGAGGCTTACCAGAAAGCCAGTGACCGCCCTTATTCAGGGGGGTCAAACTGAGCTTTAGAAGAACAGCCTTGGTGCTGTTGGGGATATCCCACGTCCCAATAGATGTCCGACAGCAACGGATCTCCTCCTGATTAGTGGCTGCTCCCCGAAACTCCTCATGTGTCACACAGACGAGGGATTTCAACTGGCTGGAAGGTGATTATTTCATCACTGCCAAAAATTTTCAGATCTCCATTGTTGTACACCTTTACCTCAATCCTGAGAGGACCATGCCACAGACCATCCAGTATGAAATGTCCACATTAGGCAGGCACTAATGGTTAGTTAGTGCCTGGTTAGTGCCTGCCTAATGTGGACATTTCATACTGGATGGTCTGTGGCATGGTCCTCTCAGGATTGAGGTAAAGGTGTACAACAATGGAGATCTGAAAATTTTTGGCAGTGATGAAATAATCACCTTCCAGCCAGTTGAAATCCCTCGTCTGTGTGACACATGAGGAGTTTCGGGGAGCAGCCACTAATCAGGAGGAGATCCGTTGCTGTCGGACATCTATTGGGACGTGGGATATCCCCAACAGCACCAAGGCTGTTCTTCTAAAGCTCAGTTTGACCCCCCTGAATAAGGGCGGTCACTGGCTTTCTGGTAAGCCTCCCCCCCCCCCCTTCTGTTTTATCTCTGTGGTGATGGGCTGCACTACTATCAACATTTATACTTCGGATTGATTTCACAGAAACTTTTACGAATTTATTTGTTCATTTTCTTTGATCACTTTGGACTTTATGAATTTTTGAATTCACATATGAATTTTGTTTGAGTATTCATTTATTCACTCTCCCCTTTGGGGATTTTTTTATTGATTGAGCATGAACTTTGTTTGAACAAATTTTTTTCACTAATCATTTTGGGTTATTTGTATCAACTGGTTATGCATTTTGTTTGAATTATCATTATTTTCACTAATTAATTTGGGTCATTTTAATTAACTGGTAATTTACAGTTTTCCACTATCCAGCGCTGCATTTTTTGTTTATATATACTGGTTGTTTATAGATGCATTATACTGAAAAGCTGGAAGGGCGCTTAAAGTGGTTGTATACCCTTAATTTAGACTTGCACCTACAGGCAAGCCTAGATTAAGGTTTAGGAGATATTTGCATGCGCGCCGTAGACAACGGTGCATTGAACGGGTTAATCCCCATTCCCAAGTGCGGCTCACCGCAGTTGAAGTGCCCCGCGCGCATGCGCGGATCGATGTCTAAGCTGCTCTGGCCAATCACAGCGCCGCAGCGGCGCTGTGATTGGCCGGAGCGGCGATACCCGGAAGAGCGATGGCTGCGGCTGGAGGGGGAGAAGAAGACGGCGTCGGGGGCCCCGATCTAAGGTAAGTGCTCATTATGACTTTCTCTTGCAGGTAGTTTAAAAAAAAAAAGTTTAAAAAGGGTATACAACCGCTTTAATAGCGCAAAATAGTATTGTGGTTTATCCACGACAGTTAAGATGGCGGGCCATTGTAGGGGTGAACAGAACCTCATTCACATCGGATCAAGCTCTCTCCGATGCTTTAGGTAGGTTCTGCTTTGCAAAAGAACAAATTTTACATCTTTTGGTATAATGCCGGGATTTTAACTGTATGTTATGTGTAGGGCTGAAACAACTAATCGATTAATCGATTATGAAATTAATCAATTACTATTTTCATAATCGATTAATCGGCCAGTAACATAATGGGGTTAAAAAAATAAAATGAGCAAATAATTGCTACTGTAAATATTACTTTCACAGTTCTACAGTAAAAAAATGAACCCCTACAGTAGTGATTATCTGTTTTTTTTTTTTTTGTACTATAAAAGGGCTAATTTTTGTTTTTTTAACCCCCATTATGTTACTAAACGTCTTAGGCCTGGTTCACACCTATGTGTTTTTTGGTGCTTTTTGCAGAAACGCACTACAGTTCATTAACATGGTTTACTATGGGACACGTTCACATCTACGCTTTTTTCAGCCGCTGCTGTTTGGAAAGGGTCAGGGACTTTTTTTTTAATGCAAAACGGTGCTTTATTGGTTCGATATACTTCAATGGAGAAGCTGCAGAAAAGCATGTAATGCGTTTTTGCAGCAATTTGTGTTTTTTAATCTGCCCAACAACTAATTGGCCAAAAAAAGTATATCTCTTCTGTCTGTTATTCTTAAGGCCCGTATACACGATCAGACTTTTTGACAACCAACATGCAAATTAGCTGTTTTGGACCAACAACCGACCGTGTGTACGCTCCATCGGACCAACTTTTTCCAGGTTTCATCAGACTTTTGTTGGCTGTGTGAACGGACCAACTTTCTGCCAACAAAAGTCCGATGGACCAAAGTCCGACCGTGTGTACACAAAACCAACGGACTTTTGTACAAAGTACAAACACGCATGCTCAGAACCAATGCAAAAGATCAGACAACAATATAGAAGTTGACCAAAGGTGGCGCTGGAGTATTCGAATGTCCTCTTTTGAAGTGTCGTCAGTACGTTGAAACGTTACTACGTTAATGTTTGTTGCCTAAAAAGTCCGATCGTGTGTATGCAATACCAACTTGGGGCCAACGCCCTTTGGACAAAAATCCACGGGAAAGTTGGTCCACGGTCCGATCGTGTGTATGAGGCTTTAGAGTGGATTCAATATTTTGCTCCCTAACCATATAGTTGGTTATTTATATTTACCACTGCATATAGATATTTAAGAATAAATTGCCTTTTTTTTTTTTTTAAACTTTACATATTAACTAAATTATACACCACACTTTTTTTTTAAGGTTATTAACCGATTAATCGATTATTCGAAACAATAAATCGGCCAACTAAGCGTTTATGAAAATAATCGTTAGTTGCAGCCCTAGTTATGTGTAAGTAACTGTATGTTGTGTAATAAGTTTGTGATGTATATGAGAAATAGAAATGGATGACTTGTGATTACAAGTAGATTGCATGAGTCTTGTAGATTGTTTAACTGACTCAAGACACAGATGGTTTGCAGAGTCATTTTGAAATGATTTTGTAGAAAGCTTTTGGTTTGAAAATGGCTGCTGTATATACAAGTGGCCATGTGGCTGAGAGGGGGAAGGGCAGCCATGTATTGTTGGAAGGCACTTACAATGAGAGCCGTTTCTTGAATAGGCTGCGCCCTGTGGATGGTCTCAGGTTCCTAGGTAATAGCATAGGGGAGCTCTATTGACCGCTATTTGTGTTTCTCAATGGCTTGTTCCTGTGGAGGCTGATGTGATCTTTCTTTGAGAACAGGAGTGTAGGTTTAAATCCGTGTTGTTTTTTGTTTATGCAATGTTGGCGGTTAGTGATCAGTTATTTGATTGGACAGCCTGTGTCTACGGTTAAGTGTGCATTCTCAATTGTTTCAGTCAGTTTTTGTGGGGAAAAAATGTTGGTTTTATAGTGAGGAAATCTTGGTTTGTGCTGGTTTTGGTGGGCTCAGCAACTGCATTTCAAATGTTTGTTTTACCATGTGGTCCGATTGTCGTTGGCCATTTTGCTATCTACCATGTGGCCCAGCTTTCGTACCCATATTTTCTTGTAGTCACCATGTGGCCATGGCTTGATTTTTCGTTTGTTGCAACTGCCATTTCGTGTTTGCTGTGTTTTTGTTCTGGTGGAATTGCTCTGCTTTTGGGCCAGGTTTAAAAATTTGATTTTGGTTTGTAGAGGTGCAGTTTAAGGATTTTATACTGTTTAGCCGGTAACTCATTCCAGAGTGGAAATTTCTCCAATTTCAGGGGTGAGACACCGGGAACTGAGAAACTGTTTTGTTTGTTTGTTAAACTCAACAGATTGACCGTCGCCGATGTCTGTTAAAATGTATGTTGACTCTCCGATTTGACTCTTCAGGTATTTTTTTGCATATGGGGGAACGCCCTGGGCTGTCTACCCAAGCCTCCATACCTCGAAAATGAGACGTTTAAAAATATGTGCGAACAACCGGGCGACCACCAAGAGGCGCGTCGCCCACCCCAGTTTCGCCGTTCGCCCGCATTTTGCTTTTCTCGCCTTTACCACATTGAACCTTGCCTGGTGCCTTTACCTCAGGCACCATATTCTGAATTCTGGCGCCTGTGATAGTGGTCCCTATGCAGTCATCATCGCAAACTGAAAAAAGCACATGGATGCGCCTCTTTGAGACATGTAGGGAGAAACTCGATATGGCACAAATGTTGAAAAGGGTGTGGTATCATTTTTTGGCCCAGTCACAAATTTTTGCGCCGTCCGGCGTTTGCGCAGGGAATTTTTTATTCAAATGTTTGCATTCCTGGCTGTAGAGATGCAAACAGCCACCGTGTGTCATAAAGGAGTTGATTTCAGTTGTCATCTCAAATAGCAGCGGCTAGATGTCACTGTTGCATTAACTTTAATTTGATTGTGTTGTAAGCACTATAAAAGACTAAAATACTTTTTTTAAAGATTGATTAAATGTTATCAAGTCCACACTTGAACTGGTCAGTATTATTACAATTACATATGTATGATTTATCATTTGGGTTTAGAGGGTTTGGTTTATTTTGTCATTTAGGTCCAAAAAAAAAAATTAATATTTTTGGGTCATTGCATATATTTTTGTAGCGCTGGGCTCCTGAAGAGCATGCGCTATATTTTTGTCAATTTAATGTTTATAAAACCGTAGTTGGGTTTTAGGGTTAATTGTTCCAAATTATGGTCTCAATACCAGTTTGGCTGGACTGTATTGTGTTCTGCTTGGCTATAGGTGTCACCTCTGGCAAGTATGGGAACGCAGTCCGGTTGGACGCATTGGGTGCCAATCTTTCTCAGAGCCAATCAGTGAGTGTGTTTTCTCGCTGTGAATTCTGGGAGAGGGTACTTAAGGTACTGAGGTCATGTGATTCTGGGTTTCCGGTCCAGAAGATCTTTCTGACTGTTTGGTCCTGGTCCTCCTGACCAGCCCCCAGGGGCCCTCATGGCCTGGGGTGCGGATCCATCCATTTCCGAGTCTCAGGACTGGCCAGCCCGAGGCACAGTAACTGGAAGGAGGGTTCCAAGGTGGTCCGGTGCCGTCTCGGTTTTGGAGAGGCCCAGCAACAGAGAACGCAACCAGGGGAGGACTCTTCAGAAGAGGGCCACGCACAAGGCTGGCTGCTCAGCAAGAGCCTGGAAGCTAAGTTGGAAGGACACCAGGTGAATCCACACTCATACAGTATTGCCGGACCGGCTGCAAGATACTGGTACCATGTGAGAGTTCTCAGAGTTCATCTTTCAGTTACAACCAAGTCTGTGGCAGATACTTTGCTTTATCCGAATCACCTGTCGGTTGCTAAATTCACCAAAAGCAGCTGCGCTTTGCGAGCAGTTTTAACCCTTTTATGCGGCCGCTAGCAGGGGTTAAAACCGCAATGCTAGCGGCCAAATAGCGGCGGTAAAGCGGCGCTTTACTGCCGACGTCCGACGCCTGATTCTTTTTTGAAAGCACCACCAGTTTGGCATGCAGATTTTGAGGTCCTCCAGTCAGAAACATCCAGTCAGAAACATCATCCAATGAGAAACTTCATCCTTCATCACACTCACAAGGCCACAGAGGTTTTTATGTTCCACAATGACAGCTGTATAGCATTCTATTATCTCACTAGCAGCTTGGAGTCAAGTGCGTAAGCAAGCGCGTTGTGGGAGGATGACTTGGCGCTGCACAAGCATGACGGGAGTTAACACAATGCAGCTTTTGGCTTGCAGAGTCATTGGGTGTCACGGTTCATGGAATGTGGATCTCAGGTGGAAAAAGCAAAACTACATCCACGTCCTATAGACAAGTGATTAACTCAGCAGTATCCATCCGTTTACATGCTCAACTATGCATTCCTTTAAGCTGACCCTTCTCTGAGCATGACCAAATGTCCAATTGTGAGGCTTCGCTGCGTCTGACAGCACTTTTATAACCCCATGATGTCCCCGTGCATCAGAGGGGGCGGGGTCACCAGGTGGCCCCGCCCTCTGTTATAAAAGTCCTGTCAGACGCAGCGAAGCCTCACACAGCGGGAGCCTCCCATTGCGAGGAGCGGCCCAAGAAGAGACGCCAACGTCATGGAAGAAGATGCCGGACGAGAAGACCAGAGCAAGAAGAAGCGGATCGGAGGAAGAAGAAGATGGAAGAAGAAAATGGAAGAAGATGCCGGAAGGAGAAGATGAAGAAACCGAAGGATGAAGAAAGGAAGAAGGAAGACCAGAAGAAAGAAGATTTTAATAAAGGAATTGTCAAAGACCGTCTCCTGTCATTTTTACAATTTTTGTCACTTTTTTGGTGAAATGGTAGGGGTACTTTTGTACCCCCTTACCATTTCACACAGGGGGGGCAGGATCTGGGGGTCCCCTTGTTAAAGGGGGCTTCCAGATTCCGATGAGCCCCCCGCCCGCAGACCCCCACAACCAATGGCCAGGGTTGTGGGGAAGAGCCCCTTGTCCTCATCAACATGGGGACAAGGTGCTTTGGGGGGTCACAGACCCCCAAAGCACCCTCCCAATGTTGAGGGCATGTGGCCTGGTACGGTTCAGGAGGGAGGGGGGCTGCTCTCATCCCCCCCCTCTTTGCCTGCGGCCTGCCAGGTTGCCTGCTCGGGATAAGGGTCTGGTATGGATTTTGAGGGGGACCCCACGCCATTTTTTTTTCCTTTTGGCCGGGGTTCCCCTTAAAATCCATCCCAGACCTGTAGGGTCTGGTATGGATATTTAGGGGGACCCCTACGTCATTTTTTTTTTTTTTTTAAATTTGAAGCGGGGGTTCCCCTTAATATACATAGCAGACCTGAAGGGCCTGGTAATTGAATTTGGGGGACCCCCACGCTTTTTTTTTTTTTATCAATGACTTTGAATGAATGACTGTTCTCTGTGTTACGGAGCCGACAATTCATTAGCTGCGAGTGATTTCAAATAGATTTTTTTTCCTGCAAAAATTACACTTTGTCATTTGAATCATTCGTTATATCCGCTATAATAATTTCTTTCGTATTAGTTGAAATTAGATATTTGGTAGTTGGATTCGAATAATTCGGAGCCGAAATTCGTAAAGGGAATTTCGTATTCCGTACAGAATTCGTATTCGTAAAAATTCGTACTATGGATTCGTACGAATTTCGAATTAGTACTAAACTAATCGCACATGTCTAGTGGTGATTTGAGTAATGCCGCGTACACACGATCGGAATTCTCGTCGGAAAAAACTCTGACGGTTTTTCCGACGGAATTCCGCTCAAGCTGTGTTGCCTACACACGATCACACCAAATTCCGACGGTCAATAACACAGCGGCATAAAACACGTTCCACAGCACTATAAAAGGGAAGTTTAATGCTTCTGAGCATGCGTCGAATTGTTTCCGAGCATGCGTCGGAATTTTGCGTGTCGGAATTGCATACACACGATCGGAAAATCCGATAGAAAGGTTTTCCGTCGGAAAAATTGAGAACAGGTTCTCAATTCAAAGTCCATCGGAAATTCCGACAGAAAAAGACCATTGGGCATACACACGGCCGGAAAATCCGATGAAAAGCTCCCATCGGACTGTTTCCATCGGAAATTCCGACCGCGTGTACGCCGCATAAGAGTTGGGGAGAGACACCTGTTTGGAGTAATGCACATTTGCTAGAAGCTGTCAGCCAGAATGGCTGTGCTAAGCCTGGGGTAAAGTCCCATCTATGAACTGTGTTTCCTCATATTTTGTTTGTGCTTTTGTAGACAAGCAGACTTTTTGCGTGTTGCATTTCTTTGTGCTTGCCTTAAGAAAAAGTAAACCACTATTAGTTTAAAGTTAAATGGCTTTGCACATGGTGGTGTGGGGCTATAACCCCCAAACTTTACACTGCTTAATGGTGGTGCCACAATGAACATACTCTTTCAAACGTATAAGCCAACCCTTGTGTTGGGTAGCTATACCATTTTGGTGATATTGTGCACCCAATCAGCCTGATACACTTGGCCAGGGCAGCTGTTAGGCTGAATGGGTCCCCATGATTTCTATCTGGCAGGGCCCCCCATATGACAAGGGTTGGGCCTAAGCTCCCCTCCCTCTAGCGCAAAGCAGTCAAGAAGACGGTGGCTTGGACTGTGTGCAATGGAGAATGATCTGTATTATATTCTATATTTGATTTCATATCATCTGTTTATATTTCAATTTCTCGCGTGTGCGTTAGATAATCACAAAGCAAAAGCCAGGCTGACCATCTATTCTATATTGGTTTTATGCACTTGTTTTATATATATTTTTTTGTTCTAGGCCCTCTGGTCGTTTCACATTGTTACTTAGAACAGGTGCTGCTGCGCTGCTCAAACCCTATTACAGTATGCAATAAAGCCAACCCAACGCTCAGAGCCTGGGTTCAGTTCTCCCCAATGAGACTTGCCAAGCACCTGCTTTTGAAAATTTCTTCTGTCTGGGGTCCTTGGGCAGTGCTTCTCCGGGGGGCCCTCCTGGAACTGGGGACCATCCATAAGCTGGACCACATTTAATTTTGTAGTTGCAAGCCAAAAGAAGCCCACAGTTGTCTGCAGAATCATAAGCTCTTACAAACTCATATGAATGCTTCTGAGTATGCGCTCTAGATCAGCCATTTTCCACCAGAGTACCCATGCAAAATTCCTAAATATTTACCACAGATGTATACAAGCCAGCAGGTGGAGCAAGCCTGCCTTTTAGTTAAATAAAGCCACAGGTTTTCTTCTAGCCACCAGTGTCCTAAGAACCAATAATCCTCCACTTGCCCCTTTCTGTAAGAGCTGGGGGTTACATTGGAGAAAAACTGAGGTAGAAGAGAAACTTTGGAATATTAGTCAGTGCCAGTGTGCAAAAGTGTATTGGATTTGGAAAAATAAAAAAATTACACCCAACGGTGAGTGTCTTACATGTGTGGATGACGATGTATTATATAAAACAAATTAGACTGTTTTTAGGTTTTAAAATGGGGTGCCCCAAGACTCTTCATAACTTTAGAGGGTGCCTTGGCAAAAAAAAGGTTTGAGAAGCAATGCTCTAGAACAGGGGTCTCCAAAGTACGGCCCGCGGGCCACATCCGGCCCGCTGGGACGTTTTTCCCGGCCCGCAGGTTGAGTCGCCGATCCGTGATCCGAACGGGCCACCCCGTTCGGATCGGCACACCCCGCGATCCGCGGAGCGCTCCGCGGCCTCGGCCTTAGGAAAGGCCGCGGCTTCGGCCTAGCTCCGGAGCGGCGGCGGCCATCTTTGTACACCCGGCGGCCTTAGGAAAGGCCGCGGCTTCGGCCTAGCTCCGGAGCGGCGGCCATCTTGGTACACCCGGCCACTGTTTACAATGTGATCGCTCCGTCAAATTTGACGGAGCGATCACTTGTAAACATACCCTGCATTACCCAGCCAATATACTGCATTAACCCAGCCAATACTCTGCGATACTCTGCATTACCCAGCCAATACTCTGCGATACTCTGCATTAACCCTGCATATACTCTGCATTACCCAGCCAATACTCTGCGATACTCTGCATTACCCAGCCAATACTCTGCGATACTCTGCATTACCCAGCCAATACTCTGCGATACTCTGCATTAACCCTGCATATACTCTGCATTACCCAGCCAATACTCTGCGATACTCTGCATTAACCCTGCATATACTCTGCATTACCCAGCCAATACTCTGCATTAACCCTGCATATACTCTGCGATACCCAGCCAATACTCTGCGATACTCTGCATTAACCCTGCATATACTCTGCGATACCCAGCCAATACTCTGCGATACTCTGCATTAACCCTGCGATACCCAGCCAATACTCTGCGATACCCAGCCAATACTCTGCGATACCCAGCCAATACTCTGCGATACCCAGCCAATACTCTGCGATACCCAGCCAATACTACAGTGGGGAGAGGATGTGGATATTACAGTGGGGGAGATGACGTGGATATTACAGTGGGGGAGATGACGTGGATATTACAGTGGGGACTATATGGTGGCGGAATTTTCACAGGTTTTTGCAAATTCAATTATTTGCTGATCCGAAAAATGATCCGATCCGTGACTCCTGATCCGAGGATCGATCCGATCCGTGAGTTTTTTGATCCGTTGCACCCCTAGCCCTGATAGTATGCAGCACAGGTCCCGCAGCCCGACGGAGCATGTCCAACCCGGCGCCTCACTAGTTGTTGATAGGACCTACTGCGCCTCCCGGGTCCCGCCCCTCTGTTAGCATCAGTGTCCTTTACGGCTGTGCTTTTGGCTACAACGTGCCTGTGTAACAGCCGGGCGGGAGTCGGGAGGTGCAGCAGAACAGCGCTGAAGCCGGACACAGATGTAAGAGGGACACAGATGTGACTGTTGGAGGTGATGGGGACACAAATGTGCGGCGGGGGCTAGTTTGAGAGACACAAAAGTGAAAGGGGAGCTCTAAGGGGGACACAGTTTTGCAGGGGGCTCTAAGGGGGACACAATTGTGCTGGGGTCTCTGATTGGGGCATAAATGTGGAAGGGGGCTCTAAGGGGGACACAATTGTGCTGGGGTCTCTGATTGGGGCATAAATGTGGAAGGGGGCTCTAAGGGGGACACAATTGTGCTGGGGTCTCTGATTGGGGCATAAATGTGGAAGGGGGCTCTAAGGGGGACACAATTGTGCAGGGGGCTGTGATGGGGGGCATAAATGTGGAAGGGGGGCACTAAGGGGGACATAATTGTGCAGGGGTCTCTGATGGGGACACAAATATGGAAGGGGGGCTCTGATGGGAATACAAATATGAAAGGGGGCTCTGATGGGGACACAAATATGTAAGGGGGCTCTGATGGGGACACAAATATGGAAGGGGGCTCTGATGGGGACACAAATATGGAAGGGGGCTCTGATGGGGACACAAACGTGTCAGGGGGCTCTGATGGGAATACAAATATGCAGGGGTTCTTATTCAGGCACAAATATTCGGGGGGGCTCTAAGGGGGACACAAATATGCAGAGGGGGCTCTGATGAGGATACAAATGTATGGAGGCGTGTGTGTGTTGACAGTAACACAGATGCAAGACCCTGTGAACACTGGAATTTTAGCCCCAGTGCATGAGGTTACATCGTTTAGGTGCGCCATCAAGCTCTACTGCCGGCAGCCTGTCAAATTCTATTTTATTCTACTGCCGATTCATTAAAAAAAAAATTTATTTTTTCGGCCCGCGAATATGTGAAAAATGCACAATGTGGCCCCCGAAGTGAAAAGTTTGGAGACCCCTGCTCTAGAAGATCACCATTACTGTGAATATACTGTAGTTTATATGAGCTTGTTGTAGCTTAAAAAGGCCATTTTGTAGTTGCAAACCGATGCCAAAAAAGCTCACATTGTCTGTAGAATAATGAGCTCTTAGAAAGTCATACAAAGACATTGGAGCATGCTCTCTAGATTAACATTACTGTAAATGGAGTTTATCTGAACTTGTTGTTACTTAGAAAGACCACAAGATGTCCCCATTGTCTGCAGGATGAGAATGCTCTAGCTTGTCATTACTGTGAATATACTTTTTATTTGATGTTGTAGTGTAAAAATGACTGGAGTCAAGCCATCAGACAGTTGCAAATCAGTGGTCTTGCTATCAGACAAGTTTTTTTTGGTTGGCTATAAAACACAGAAAAACTAAATATAACATCATGTATGTGTGACAGCTCTGTGTAATCATTATTTTATATATTACATCACCCTCTCTAACATTTACAATATGGTATGATTTTACTGTGGAAATTTAAAGATATAGAGCCCAAAATATCAACCCATTGGCTAAAAACTGACATTTCCGCAATACTTCAAAATGAGTCGGAAACAAAATCTCCCATTGGACCAATACGTTTACAATGCAGATGTGTCATACACACCGCCCTCTGTGATATCTTACAATACGGTATGATTTTACTGTGGAAATTTAAAGATATAGAGCCCAAAATATCAACCCATTGGCAAAAAACTGACATTTTAGCAATACTTCAAAATGAGTCAAACAAAATCTCCCATTGGACCAAAACATTTACAATGCAGATGTGTCATACACTCCCCCTTACAATACGGTATGATTTTACTGTGGAAATTTAAAGATACAGAGCCCCAAATATCAACCCTTTGGCTACAAAGTGACATTTTGGCACTACTTCTAAATGGGTTCAAAACAAATTCTCCCATTGGACCAATATGTTTACAATGCGGATGTGTCATACACACCCCCCTCTATGCATTGTAAACATATTGGTCCAATGGGAGATTTTGTTTTCAACCCATTTAGAAGTAGTGCCAAAATGGCACTTTGTAGCCAAAGGGTTGATATGTGGGGCTCTGTATCTTTAAATTTCCACAGTAAAATCATACCGTATTATAAGATATCACAGAGGGGGGTGTGTATGACACATCTGCATTGTAAACGTCTTGGTCCAATGGTAGATTTTGTTTCTTATCCACTTTGAAGTATTGGAAAAAATGTCAGTTTGTTGCCAATGGGTTGATATTTGGGGCTCTGTATCTTTAAATTTCCACAGTAAAATCATACCATATTGTAAATGTTAGAGAGGGTGATGTATATATAAAATGATGATTACACAGAGCTGTCACACATACATTATGTTATATTTAGTTTTTCTGTGTTAAATATCCAACCAAAAAAAACTTGTCTGATAGCAAGACCACTGATTTGCAACTGTCTGATGGCTTGACTCCAGTGACTGGCTCTACAGTGGATATCCCTGGAGACGCAATGGATTTTATTGCAGTGCACAGGTAGGCACCAAATGTCAAAATGTTTTTAATATATATTTTGTTTCACTTTATTCAGTCTCCTTTGCATTTTCATTGGGATTTTCTACAGCTTCATTCTATTACAGCCTGTCTACATTTACACCATCTATCATCTGCTGAGCATTATTGATCTTGACCATTGGTCTCCAAACTGTGGCCCTTTGCTATCCTATGTGGCTCTTGGGGCACTAATCCTTCTACACACAACCAACTGTCATAAATACACAGATCCCAACAAGGATGGGGCACTATTTTGTCCTACTGCTCACAGGCTTGTTTATTGCTTACCCCCCAATGCTGAGACATTTTCTACTCCCCCGCGCCACAGGCTAGGGACCCTAAAGTATGAAGAACAGTACGCTGAAACTTTTGGGGGATCTCTGGTCTAGAACAACCACATTTTGTCACTTTTTCAGGTACAGAGTTACAGGTACTCCTTGCCTGCTTGGAGATTTCACTTCACTTAATCTTCTGGAGGTGCAACAATAACTAGTGTAAAATCCCTTTACAGGGGGTCCCCGAGTTACGAACTCGTTAGGGACTGCCCGCCTGTACGGAAGTCGGAAATGTTCGTAAGTCGGCCGCGCATGCGCAGACCGACAAATACGGAGATTTCCGATGTTCCGTCTAATGCCGTTCTGCGCATGCGCGGCAAGTTACGGACATTTCCAGCATTTTCCGAGGCTCCGTATGGCCGCGCATGCGCAGAACGGCCGAAAGACGGCGAAAAACTTCGAAAAATGGCGGAGGGTCCCCGCAGTGCCCCGTTCGTAAGTAGAGGTTGTTCATAGGTCGGGCGTTCGTAAGTCGGGGACCCCCTGTATAAAGGGGCAAAAATTCCATAATTAAGCGAGAAAATTGTAGCTGCATTACTGCATCCAATTTTTAGGGACTAGCTTTTGGGGATTGTCGACCAAGCAGTACTCCTTGGGCTGCCTGAAAGCCTGGCCTGCAAATTGGATGTTAGTATCACAACAGTACTCGCTTGTTCTTCACATGGCAGTTTAGCAGCATACACTCGATTCCAGGAGCAAGAGTCAGCACATTGAGGCTGGCGTGAAAAATGCATGTGAAAGCGATGGCCGCTCAGCCTATACAAACTCATGTCAGGCTGACAGCGGCTGATGCTGTTTTTATGTAGTCACACACCAAGGGGTGACAAGTGGTTAAGGGCAGTTGTCTGATTTTGGACAAAGCTGACAGCTTCCAGGTTTCAACATTGAATCTTAAGAGCAGGCAACAAAGGTCTAGCTAGCTAGGCTTTTTATTACTAAAAAAATTACACTTTTCCCCCAAATGTGCAAAAAGGACCGTCTTGAATGGCTGCAGGGACATGTGACCTAGCATGTTTACACTATACAGTACATTTACTATTTGGTTAGGGAACATGTATGTATCTTTGGGCCTGAATATTGTTTGGGAGAATAAATTGCTTGTCTGGTATTGACTTTGCAAAGTGACAGGCTTAGGATGACCATACAGTATACAATCTGATTGTACAGTCTCCTTTAACCCTTTTGCTGCCAGGTCCATATGACGTACAGACCTGACAGCAGGGGTTATCGCACACAATCCGGTGGCTGCAGCTCCTGCCAGTGTGGAGAGAGTGGGACCAAGCAACACTGTCTGAATGTACAGTATGAAAATGATGCAGTTGTGCAAGTTATTTGGGAAATAAAAAGAAATGGAAAGAAACAATCATACAAGAGATGTGCCACTGAGCAGCTTTAATGCTAAAATTTGGTGAATTTAAAGTTGGCACACAACACGAGATGTCCTAAAAAGCCCCATCCACACTTCTACAAGACTGAGAATTATAAGCAGCCTAGAGAGAAAGAGAGCTAATGTGCATTGTCTATACCTACAATGCAAGACTATGCTCCCACCTGTTCAGGTGTGACAGTACATACATTTTTCTTTGTGTGTTTTTTTTATTTTTTGCATGTCCTGTTTAGCGATTCCATTTGAAACGGCTTTCCTACACACCATCACACAAGTGCCACGATGCTCAAAATATGCCACACCAAACAAATGCTTCTTTGTCACCATGTATCTTGGCATGTGCATTAGCATGGTGTGTGGTGATACCATTAGGAATTGATTGCGCTGTCACTTACCTACAAAATAAATGTGCGTTTTGGGTGCATTGCAGAGACATGCGCAATTGTGTATGTTCCCACAATGCAGACATGTGAACCTAGCCTTGGAATAGATGCCAAGACCTACACCCAGCATACAGAACAAGAAAAGATGCACTGTGCAGCAGCCATACAGACAGTGAAAATTATACATCTGGCACCAATAAAAAATATATGGCTTGTGTTGCTGTATTATGCAGTATTTCACAAAAGTGAGTACACCCCTCACATTTTTGTAAATATTTTATTATATTTTTTCATGTGACAACACTGAAGAAATTACACTTTGCTACAATGTAAAGTAGTGAGTATACAGCTTGTATAACAATGTAAATTTGCTGTCCCCTCAAAATAACTCAACACACAGCCATTAAGCCGCTGGCAACAAAAGTGAGTACATGCCCAAAGTGTCAATATTTTGTGTGGCCATCATTATTTTCCAGCACTGCCTTAACCATCTTGGGCATGGAGTTCACCAGAGCTTCACAGGTTGCCCTAGAGACCTTGCACTCTTCTACCTTCCGTTTGAAGATGCTCAATAGGATTTAGGTCTGGAGACTAGGAATGAGCCGAACACCCCCGGGTTCGGTTCGCACCAGAACCTTCGAACCGACCGAAAGTTCGCACGAATTTTCGAACCCTATACGTTATAATGGACGCGAACGTTCGAAATCAAAAGTGCTAATTACAACGGCCAATATGCATGTTAATGTCATAAAACAGGTTTGGGGACCCGGGTCCTGCCCCAGGGGACATATATCAATGCAAAAAGAACTTTTAAAAACTAACGTTTTTTCGGGAGCAGTCATTTTAATGATGCATAAAGTGAAAAAAAAAAAGTGAAATTTTCCTTTAAATATTGTACCTGGGGGGCGTCTAAAGTATGCCTGTGAAGTGGCATGTGTTTCCCGTGTTTAGAACTGTCCTTGCACAAAATGACATTTGTAAAGGAAAAAAAGAAGCCATTTAAAACCACTTGCGGCTTTAATGTCATGTCTTGTCCTGGCCGCCATATGGCTGAAAATCCTTGAGAAAAATGGCATGGATACCCCATCACCCCCCCACCCCAGCCCCTTTGGGTCTTGTATGGATATTAAGGGGGACCCCGCACCCAAAATAAAACCCTATACCTACAACCCTATATACTCTGAACAGCAGTATATAGGTGGTGCAAACAAGACACGGACTGTAGGTTTGTTCTTAAGTATAATCTGAACAGGTACATTATGAAGTGTAGCTCCATCCCAAAAAAATCTATTTTTAAGCTTTTTGGAGAACATAGGGAGGGGTTATCACCCCTGTAACATTTGCTGTCTTTGCACATCTGTTCAGAACATGTCACCTCACTTTCCGTCCCAATGACAAATGTTTTTGGAAAAGTGGGGTTTGAATTGAAACAAGGATTGGTGATAAAGCATCAGTAGAGAGGAGAAACCTTTTTCCCAAATTAAATCTAACAGGATAGAATTTCCCTTCCTAGGGGTAGATTTCCTCTCACTTCCTGTTTTCTCTTTCCGTTTGCAAGTAGGAGTCGTTTGTAAGTTGGATGTTTGAAAGTAGGGGCCTGGCGTATATACTCTGCAGAAATTTGCCCTATTAGATGTTGGTGTAGCCACAAGACTGGTGGGCACAGGAATGGGCCCTGCTGTGAGTTAATAGATCAAGATTTGTACTTGCATGCACCTGTTGAACCGGGCAGAAAAATTGGGCCTGTGGTGGTGGTGGTGGACGGTGTTGCCACAAGACTGTAAACCCTCACAGTTACTCTTGGGGGGCGCAGGAATGGGCCCTGCTGTGAACTATTAGATCAAGATTTGTAATTACACGCCCCTGTTAAACAGGGGCTGAAAAATTGTGCCTTAGGCATTGGTGCTGGTGCCACAACACTGCAACCCCTCACAGACACTGTACTCTTAGCACAGCAATGAGACCTGTTGCAAAGCATTGCCTAAAAATTGTAATTACACGCCCCAACAGGGGCTGAAAAATTGTGCCTTAGGCACTGGTGCCACAAGACTGCAACCCCTCACAGATGCTGTACTTGGAGCACAGCAGTCACACCTGTTGCGAAGCATTTTTTTAAAAATTGTAAGTACACGCCCCTGTTATACAGGGGCTGAAAAATTGTGCCTTAGGCACTGGTGTGGTGGCATGGATCATTGAGGAGGAGGAAGAGGATAGTCAGTGAACATAACAGGACATTCACTCAGCATCAGCATAGGCAGTCTTGAAGGGATGTGACATTATAAATTATTCCGTTATATCCGCTTCAGGTGCCTGGTAGCTGGTGGTGATCCAAGACTGATTCATTTTGATGAAGGTCAGTCGATCAACCGAGTCGGTGGACAAGCGCACCCTATGATCGGTGACAAATCCTCCAGCAGCACTGAATGTGCGTTCGGAAAGAACGCTGGAGGCAGGACAGGCCAGTAGCTCAATTGCATACTGTGCAAGCTCTGGCCAGTGATCCATCCTCAGGACCCAGTAAGCCAGAGGATTTTCGGTGGGAAAGGTGTCCAAGTCTGACCTTGCCCCAAGGTATTCCTGCACCATGTATATCAGACGCTGGCGATTGGTTGCTGGAACCGATCATACCTTGGGGCTGCGGACTAAAAAATTGTCTGAACGCATCGGTCAGACGTCCACCTTCCCCACCGCTCCTTCTGCTACTGACCGAAGCCTCAGCAACTCGTCGTCCAGGACCAGGAGTTTGTAACCTCCCAGTTTCTGGGAACGCGTTGCACAGACCTTTCTGCAAGGCCTCCCTGAGATGTCTCATCCTCTGCTCCCTCTGCGACGGCAAGATAAGGTCCGCAACCTTACCCTTGTACCGTGGATCAAGGAGAGTGGCCAGCCAGTAATGGTCCCTCTCCTTGATCCGAAGAACACGAGGATCCTTCCGCAGGCTTTGCAGGATCAGGGAGGCCATGCAGCGTAGGTTTGCTGAGGCATTCGGTCCGGAGTCTTCTGGGTCACTGAGGATGATATGATCGCCAGCCACGTACAAGTCCACTGGTTTGTTGGGACTGTACATCATCCCTAAAAGACTGCTGATGCTGAGTGCCAGGCTCCACCTCCATGCTCACACAATCCTCCTCCTCCTCCTCCTCCTCCTCCTCCTCATCATCCTCATCCTCTTCCTGTGTGATGGGTGGGACAGAAGGAACACTGTCCGGATAAAGGGGGCCTTGAGAGGCAAGGAAGTCCTCCTCTTCCTGCCTCTGTTCTGCCTCAAGTGCCCTGTCCATTATCCCACGCAGCGTATGCTCCAACAGGTGGACAAGAGGTACAGTGTCACTGATGCATGCACTGTCACTGCTCACCATCCTCGTGGCCTCCTCAAATGGTGAGAGGACAGTGCATGCATCCCTGATCATGCTCCACTGACGTGGGGAAAAAAACCAAGCTCCCCTGACCCTGTCCTGGTGCCGTAGTCGCAAAGGTACTCATTGATGGCCCTCTGCTGCGTGTGCAGTCGCTGCAGCATGGCCAACGTTGAGTTCCACCTGGTGGGCATGTCACATATTAGGCGGTTCTTGGGCAGGTTCAGCTCCTTTTGCAGCTCAGTCAGCCGAGCACTGGCATTATAAGATCGGCGGAAATGCACACAGACTTTCCTGGCCTGCCTCAGGACATTCTGTAAGCCTGGCAACCTGCCCAAGAACCGCTGCACCACCAGGTTGAGGACGTGAGCCATACAGGGCACATGGGTGAGCTGCCCCTGTCGCAGGGCGGAGAGGAGGTTGGTGCCATTGTCAGAAACGACCATTCCTGGCTTAAGCTGGCGTGGCGTCAACCACCTCTCGGCCTGCCCCTGCAGAGCTGCCAGAACCTCTGGCCCAGTGTGGCTCCTGTCCCCCAAACACACCAGCGCAAGCACGGCATGGCATCTTTTTGCCTGCGTACTTGCGTAGCCCCTTGTACGCCTACGGAGCACCGCTGGTTCCGAGGACAGAGCACTGGAGGAAGAAGAAGAGGAGGGGGTGGAGGAGAGAGGTGTGTTACAACCAGTAGCAGTAGTAGCATTTTGGAGGCGTGGTGGTGGAACAACCTCCAACACTACTGCACCTTGTCCTGCATCCCTCCCAGCTGCCAATAGAGTGACCCAATGGGCCGTGAAAGAAAGGTAACGTCCCTGTCCATGCCTGCTGGACCATGAGTCAGCGGTAAATATGCACCTTACCGCTGACCGCCCTGTCCAGCGAGGCATGGACATTGCCTTCCACATGCCGGTAGAGAGACGGAATCGCCTTCCGTGAGAAAAAGTGGCGTTTGGGAACCTGCCACTGAGGAACCGCACATTGAACAAACTCACGGAAGGGGGCCGAGTCTACCAACTGAAAAGGCAGCAGTTGAAGTGCTGGCAATTTAGCCAAGCTAGCATTCAACCGCTGGGCATGTGGATGGCTGGGAGTGTACTTCTTTCGACGGTCCAGCAGCTGGGGCAGGGAAATTTGCCTGCTACAATCGGACGTCGGTGTACTGCAAGTACTTGGTTGTGACACACCTAATTCTACACCTTCAGTCCTCTCAGAGCAGCTTTCAGAGAGGACTGAAGATGTAGTGGGGATGGAGATCCCAGCTGATGAGGAGCAAGGAGAGGTCCGCTTAGTTCTTTGGTGTGGGTCTTTTATGTGTGCTTGCCAACGAGCTGCATGGCAGGTCGACATATGTCTGCTCATGCTTGTGGTGCCCAAGCGGCTGATGTTTTGGCCACGCGAGATACGCTTGAGACAAATATTGCAAATAGCAGTGGTGCGATCTGATGCACTCGTCTCAAAGGCCCACACCAAAGAACTTTTCTGATAACGTGCAGAGGCGGCGCCCTGCACAGGCGGAGCTCTGCGGTGTTGTACAGTTGCTGTGCTGGCCTCTAGCTGGCCTCCAGGGGGCATCCTGCCTCGTTGGACATGTGACGCTGCATCCTCCTCCTCCTCCTCCTCATCCTCCTCCTCATCCTCTCTCCCTTCAGGCACCCACGTGGAGTCAGTGACCTCATCATCCCCTCCCTCTTCACCACTAGAGCAAACCTGGCAGTAAGCTGCAGCTGGTGGAACAGTACTGCCAGATTGCTGTCCTTCAGCATCCCCTCTCTCTGCGCGCACACTACTGACTTCCTCAAGCTGGGTATCATCATCCGAGCCTTCGAATCGTTGGGCATCCTCCTGGAGCATGTACCCAACACTGTGCTCAAAGAGTTCGGGGGACTCCTCAGGAGGACATGGTGGGTCTAGGGAAGGGGTGGCTGATGATGCCATTGAGTACGCTTTGGCAGGTGCTCTGCCAGTACCCTGAGCCTGGGTGAGAGAGGATGAGGAGGGCTTGGTCATCCATTCTACCAAGCCTTCAGCATGATGCGGCTCCACATGTCCAGCTGCCGAAAACAAAGACGCGCGTGTCCCATGGCCACGTGCTGATGACGATGCACGACCACGTCCACTAGAAACAGAGCCTGCCTGCCCTGTGTTCTTGCCTCTGCATGCTCTGCCTCCCCTTGGCGGTCTTCCAGCCATTGTAGTCGGTAGTCCTGTGGGTGCTGCTGAGAAGAAAATATAGGAGCTCTGTGTGATGCCACTAACACACTAGAAATCCTATGGGTGCTTCTGCAAAGAAAATATAGGAGCTCTGTGTGATGCCACTAACACACTGGAAGTCCTGTGGGTGCTGCTGAGAAGTAAATATAGGAGCTCTGTGTGATGCCACTAACACACTAGAAGTCCTATGGGTGCTTCTGCAAAGAAAATATAGGAACTCTGTGTGATGCCACTAACACAGTACAAGTCCTATGGGTGCTTCTGGGAAGAAAATATAGGAACTCTGTGTGATGCCACTAACACAGTACAAGTCCTATGGGTGCTTCTGGAAAGAAAATATAGGAACTCTGTGTGATGCCACTAACACAGTACAAGTCCTATGGGTGCTTCTGGGAAGAAAATATAGGAACTCTGTGTGATGCCACTAACACAGTAGAAGTCCTATGGGTGCTTCTGGGAAGAAAATATAGGAACTCTGTGTGATGCCACTAACACAGTACAAGTCCTATGGGTGCTTCTGGGAAGAAAATATAGGAACTCTGTGTGATGCCACTAACACACTAGAAGTCCTATGGGTGCTTCTGGGAAGAAAATATAGGAGCTCTGTTTGCTGCCACTAACACACTAGAAGTCCTATGGGTGCTTTTGGGGTGCAATGCTGTGCTAACAGCACTGCGGTTGGTACTACTGAAATACTGTACTAACAGTAAAACATGCACCAGACTAAACCCCAGCAGCAGCTAAAAACACACTAACCAGCAGCAATGAACGATCAATGACAGGTTGCAATGGTTTAAATGGTTTAGCAAAGTAGAGCAAATCTTTCTATATGAATGAATCTAGCAAAGACACAGAATCAGCCTGATCTGTCCTAAAGCCGGTACTCATGTGACCGGCGCCGACGGCGTGGCGGCCTTTTAAATGGTGGGGCGTGTACTAAAGCCCCTGAGCTGTAATTGGCTACAGGCGTCCTGCCTGTAGCCAATTATGGCTCTCCGAGTTTTCGGCGCTGTGATTGGCCAAGCATGCGGGGTCACAGTGCATGCTTGGCCAATCATCAGCCAGCAATGCACTGCGCCGCCGCGCCGGCCGCAATGCATTGCGGGGCCGCTCGCATCACACGAATGTGATGCGAGCGGCCAAAATAGTTCTGGGCTCGCCGAGCGAGCGAACGCCCGGTGCTCCATGCGAACATGGGTTCGCATCGAGCACCGGGCCCATCCCTACTGGAGACATGCTTGGCCAGTCCATCATCTTTACCCTCAGCTTCTTTAGCAAGGCAGTGGACATCTTGGCGGTGTGTTTGGGGTCTTTATCATGTTGGCATACTGCCCCGCGGCCCAGTCTCCGAAGGGAGGGGGATCATGCTCTACTTCAGCATGCCACAGTACATGTTGGCATTCATGGTTCCCTCAATGAACTGTAGCTCCCGAATGCCGGAAGATCTCATGCAGTCTCAGACCATGACATTCCCACCACCATGCTTGACTGTAGGCAAGACACACTTGTCTTTGTACTCCTCGCCTGGTTGCCACCGCACATGCTTGACACCATCTGAACCAAATAAATGTATCTTGGTCTCAACAGAGCAGAGGACATGGTTTCAGTAAGCCATGTCCTTAGTCTGCTTATCTTCAGCAAACTGTTTGCAGGCTTTCTTATGCATCATCTTTTAAAGAGGCTTTCTTCTGGAATGACCGCCATGCAGACCAATTTGATGCAGCAGTGGCAGTGCGTCCATAAAGGGCGCAGGAGCGCCGCCCCCCTCTCCTGTCACTCTCTATACACCATAGATAGATTCATGCATTGCATGAATCTATCTATGGTCGCTGCTGACACCCCCTATTCAGGTGTCCGGTGGGGGTGTTTTATGGAAACACCTGATTAGCGCCATAGATGCTAATAGGCGTCCAAAAAGGTGACAAGCGGGCGCAACGCTGTGCGTTCCTTGTCACTCAGCAGTATGTTAGCAAACCGAAGAAATTCGGTTTGCTAACATTGTACGGCCCCTTAGCCAATCAGGAGCACAGGTCTGTGTTACCTGTGCCCTGATTGGCTGAAACGACAGGCGCTGTGATTGGGCGCCTATCAGGCGTCCAATCATAGCAGAGGATGAGAGGAGGAGCGGGCAGAAAAAATGGCAAAGTGGCTGCGTTTGATGTCACAGGGGCACAGTGGCTGCATTTTGATGGGCGCAGTGGCTGCGTTTTGATGGGCGCAGTGGCTGCGTTTTGATGGGCACAGTGGCTGCGTTTTGATGGGCACAGTGGCTGCATTTGATGGGCTTTTTTTTTCAGTTTATTTGCGCCCCCCCCAAAAAAATTTTGAGCACCAGCCGCCACTGTGATGCAGTGTATGGTCTGAGCAATGACAGGCTGATCTCCCCTCCCCCCTCCAATTTAACCTCTGCAGAAATCCTATGTCTATTTCCCAAAGGTACAACCTCTGGATAAGACGCTGAGCATGTGCACTCAACTTCTTTGGTCTACCATGATGAGGCCTGTTCTGAGTGGAACCTGTCCTGTTAAACGGCTGTATGGTCTTGGCCACTGTTCTGCAGCTCAGTTTCAGGGTCTTGGCAATCTTCTTATAGCTTAAAACCTCAACAATTCCTTTTTTCAGATCCTCACAGTTATTTGCCATGAAGTGCCATGTTGAACTTCCAGTGACCAGTATGAGAGAGATGACACCAATTTTAACATCTGTTCCCCATTCACACCTGAGACCTTGTAACACTAATGAGTCACATGACAACGGGGAGGGAAAATAGCTAATTGGGCCCAATTTGGACATTTTGACTTGGGGGTGTACTCACTTTTGTTGCCAGCAGTTTAGACATGAGTTATTTTGAGGGGACAGCAAATTTACACTTTGTTATACAAGCTGTACACTCACTACTTTACATTGTAGCAAAGTGTCATTTCTTCAGTTTTGTCGCATGAAAAGATATAATAAAATATTTACAAAAATGTGAGGTGTGTCATCATTGTGGTGTGTAGCTGTATGTACATTATCTCACAAAAGTATCTTATACACAATGCTGACTGAATAGATAATTACTTGACGTCTGGGCCTACTGTTGGATAACCAAGTGTCCTCTTTGTCTTGTCTGATTAAAGGAATTACTATAAAAAAAGGGCACAAAGTTTTCCTTCTAACACTGGATAACTACAGGTTACAGGTCAGCAGGTGCCCAACATGTTGGCTAAGAGGTCAGGTCTCTGCTGAATTAACTCTTGATAAAGTCTGAGGCTGCTATTCAAATGCTAATTGCATCTGTCCCAGAGAGTTGTCTGATAGTGTGGCCATTGCAGTAAATCGTTGTGTCACTTATCTTGTTTGCCTCTAGAAACACTTGAACTTTTGTTATAAACTTTTACCTCTGGCATTTTCTTATCCAGCTCCATAGGTATCCAGGCTTTATTGGATAAAACAAAAAATGTATTTGCTAGCATACATATACCAACTTTGTTTTACTCCAACCCCCTATGACCTATGTGTACCTTACTGCAGATACTACAAGGTATAATTGGGGAAGTTGCCATTAGTCTGGCCCTGTGTGTGTATATATAATATACATATATTTTTTTCTTATTTTAATCATCCCAGTTCCAATTTATTGGCTTTTTTTATTATTCCTAAGGCCTGGTTTATACTGTTCTGTGTAATGCACACATGTAAATGTGAATGGACACAATGTTTCCTTAGTCTTTGACAATAAACTGCAGCATATTGATATTTACCAGTCACAGAATAGGGATTTCTTAGGCTACTTTCACACTGGGGCGTTTCGCCGCCGGCGGTAAAACGCTGCTATTTTTTGCAGTGCTTTACCATCCTTTTTGAGGCCTCTAGTGGGGCGCTTTTAACCCCCCACTAGCGCCGCTGCAGTGACGATTTGCCGGCGGCCCTGCCCATTGATTTCAATGGGCAGGGGCGCAGTCGGAGCGGTGTATACACCACTCCGACAGCGCCTCAAAGATGCGGCTGGTAGGACTTTTTTGAGCGTCCTGCCAGCGCACCGCTCCAGAGTGAAAGCCAGTGGCGTAACTAGAACGCTCAGGGCCCCGATGCAAGAAACCATGGAGGGCCCAAACCCCCCCCCCCCCGACCTCCGGACAAAGCTCTTTTCTCCGAGCCCGATGGCAGAACGGACAAAGCTCTTTTCTCCGAGCCAGATGGCAGAACACCAGGGCCCGGTCACAAGTGGGTGGCTGCATATAAAGGAACCGATTTCTCCATTTGCCCCCCGCTTCTCCTCCTCTCCCACCCACAGGCATTCAGTGGCTGTAGGAGGAAAATGGAGAGATGGGTTCCTCTATGTCGGTGTTTCACAATCTTTTTCCAGTCAGGGCACCCTTGAGGTACACCCCTAGGTGAAAGGGGCTGCACTGCAACCACTCTGCAACTGTGTGCATTGCATGCAGTTGCAGCCTAGTAATGATGCATTTAAGGGGTTAAAACAGGTGGTCAGTAGGCAACATATTGCCTCTCTACTGGCTGTCAAATGTGTCTGAAAAGCGATCTGAGCATGGATCGCTTTTCGGAGGAACAGCATTTTACATAAAATGTGCATACATACATGTAAACACACATATATAAACACACACATAATACGCACACATATACTATATATACAGGGCTCGACAAACCCCCCACTTGTGCTGCAGTGTAAACCCAGTCTTACTCTCTTTCTGGGCAGCCCAGAACCCTGATGTAACAGCGTTACATTGGCATTATTGACTGGGTGCTCCGTTGCGGGTTAGGGGGCGAAAATTACTGGCCTTACCCCCGGCGCTGACAATCCATACTACGCAAAAAAAATTGGCTCCTAACTTTTTTAACTGGCTACTAGATTCAAAGCAAATTTGTCAAGCACTGATTATATATATATATATATATATATATATATATATATATATACACATACACATATATAAAACACATATATATATATATATATATATATATATATATAATATATATATATAAATGCACATATGCACGCACATAAAAACCAGTGGCAGCTGGTGCTCAAAATTTTTAGTGGGGCGCAAGCAAACTGAAAAATTCTGAAAAAAAAAAACAAATTGCAGCCACTGTGCTATCAAATGCCGCCACTGTGCCCATCAAGCTCTGCCACTGTGCCATCAAATGCCGCCACTGTGCCCATCAAGCTCTGCCACTGTGCCATCAAATGCCACCACTGTGCCAATAAAATGCTGCCACTGTGCCCAATAAATGCTGGCAGTGTGCCATCAAATGCTGCCACTGTGAATCCCCCCCGCCTGCTTGCCGTCTGCCCGGCACTTACCCTGTCTTGGTGGGGCAGCGGGTGACGGCCACGAGTGGGGCCCTCCTTGCGTCTCCTGCCATCCTCATCTCCTGTCCTCGCCTCCTGATAGGTGCAGCTATTGGACACCTATCATTTCAGCCAATCAGGTGACGGGTAACAGACCCGCACACCATGCGCACACACACACACAGACATACATGCGCGCGCACACACACACACATGCATCATGAACACACACACACACACATGCATCATGCGCACACATACATGCATCATGTGCACACACACACACACACATACACGCATCATGTGCACACATACATGCATCATGTGCACACACACACACACATGCATCACACACACATACACGCATCGCGCACACATACACGCATCATGCGCACACATACATGCATCAATGCGCACACATACATGCATCATGTGCACACACACACACATGCATCATGCGCACACACATCAGGGGCGGATCCAGAGCCTAGTGTCGGGAGGGGCACTGCCAGAAAATACTTTTTTTGGGGTAAATTTATTGAGGAAATGGCTGGTGTTAGCGCTTCAATCATCCCGGCACCATGGTTGTTATGGTGTCAGGATGATTGAAGCGCATTATTACTATTACATTGTATTAAAAAATGGAATGGTTCAACTCACCATAATGCAAAATCAGTAGGAGCCCCGAGCGTGTCACTTGCCACTGTCACCTGCCACACGTTACGGATTGTCACTTGCCATGTCGCCTGTCACCAGATGCAGATTGTCACTTGCCACGTTGCCTGTCACCAGATGCAGATTGTCACTTGCCACGTCGCCTGTTACTTGCCACTTCCCATGTCACATGTTGCAGATTGTCACTTGCCACGTCCCATGCCACACGTTGCAGATTGTTACTTGCCACGTCCCATGCCATACGTTGCAGATTGTCACTTGCCACATCCCATGCCACATGTTGCGGATTGTCACTTGCCACGTCGCCAGATGCAGATTGTCACTTGCCACGTCCCATGCCCCACGTTGCGGATTGTCACTTGCCACGTCCCATGCCACGCATTGCAGATTGTCACTTGCCACGTCCCATGCCACACGTTGCGGATTGTCACTTGCCACGTCCCATGCCACACGTTGCTGATTGTCACTTGCCTGCTATAATTGTCTCTTTCTGTGTCCCAGAGTCAGGCAGCAGATTACCAGTCAAGCAGCAGAGAGATGATGTAATCTCTCTGCTGCCGTGGCTGCCTGCACACTGCACAGTGAGTGAGGGCGGAACTGCAGGGATGCCGGGCGGGCGCCGGGCAGTGAGAGATGATGTCATCTCTCTGCTCCCCCGCCCCCCGATTGGCCAGCAGCCCAGCGCCCGCTCACACACTGTCACCGAGCCGCACAGCTGCTCACCAACCAAGGCGCCCGGCCCACCCACGGAGCGGCCCGCTCTCTCACAAACGGAGCCACCCGGGCTCTCAGCCGTGGAGCCGCCTGCCCGCCCGCCCACCTCACTCACCTGCATTCTCGGAGGGGGCAATTGCCCCGTTGCCCCCCCCCTGGATCCGCCCCTGACACACATGCATCATGCGCACACACACACACACACACACACATGCATAATGCGCACACACATGCATCATGCGCACACACACATACATGCATCATGCATTGCACACACATGCATGCACAGACACACACATACATCATGCACACACACACACGTATGATGCACACACATACAGTAGATAGATAGTCTTAGATATTAAAAAAAAAAAACGTCAGTCCTCTTACCTTGTCTCTTCCTGCCGGGTACTGCACTGTAGGGGGAGACAAAGAGCACAGCACACACTGCTTTCACTTTAGCCTATGTGAGGAGCTCCCTGCACACAGCGCCTATTACAGTTTAGAATCGGGGAGCTCCTCTCAGCCGCCACTCCTAGCGAAGAGTACAGGGGGCCCCCAGGCCGCTTTTTCAGGGCACTTTGCAGACGCTATTTTTAGCTCTTTAGCGCCTGCAAAGTGCCCCAGTGTGAAAGTAGCCTAAAACACATGGATTTTCATGCAACTCTTGCATTCTCTTTTTTTTTTTTTCTTTTTTTTTTATTTCCACCTCAGTGATCGTTAAAGAGACTTTTATTCAACTTAACGTTCATTTCTGTCTCTCTCTTTGAGTCACATCATTGTGGTGTTTTCGTTTCAAATTTAATCATATAATTTACCATCCCCCCCCCCCCCCCCCCCGCTCCCACCTTGCAATCGTTTTGGAAAGGCCGTTACTTATTGTTGTTCTATTACCATATAATCTATGAGATATTTATCGTGAAACCTCTTCTACATATTTCCATGTATTTTAAATTCCTTCCATGCTGTCCATTTATCCCTCCCGTCACCACCCACTTCAATCACTTCCCCTTTCTCATCGATATTCTCTAAATTTTGTATTTTACTTATCTGGAAAATTAGATCCCTAATTTTCGGGCTCTTTGCTGCTCTCCAGTTTTTTGGAATAAGGTTTTTTGCTTCATTTAAAACAATGGGGATTAACGTATTTTTGTATTGTTTAACGGGGGGGGTCTGTCGCATGAAACAGACATGTCCATGGGTCATCTGCTATTTCCACCCCCCAACTCTTGCATTCTGATGCATTCTGATGATTCAAAGTTGGGCAAATGCAAAATGGGTCTTAAAATTCTTAAATATATACTGTAATGTGCCAAATTCTTCCATCTGGGGACCCCTCAAAATGGCTTCAGCAGGTGTTCAGACCAGGGAAATTGGCATAGGGATGGAGAGAACCCCTCATAATGGCCACAGCAGGTGTACAGACCTGGGAACACATCACAGGGATAGTGTGAACCACTCATAATGGGCACAGCAGCCAGCAGGTGTACAGACGTGGGAACTCCTCATAATGGGCACAACCAGTGTACAGACCTAGGAACGCAACACAGGGATGGTGGAAACCCCTCATAATGGACACAGCAGGTGTACAGACCCGGGAATGCAGCACAGGGATGGTGGAAACCCTTTATAATGGACACAGCAGGTGTACAGACCCGGGAATGCAGCACAGGTATGGTGGGAACCCCTCGTAATGGTCACAGCAGCCAGCAGGTTTACAGACCTGGGAGCCCCTCATAATGGGCACAAGTTATACAGACCTGCCAACACAGCACAGGGATGGTAGGAACCCCTAATAATGGGCACAGCAGGCATACAGACACAGGAACTTGGCACAGGGATGGTGGGAACCCTTCATAATGGGCACAGCAGGTGTACATAACCAGGAACTCAGCATAGGGATGGTGGGAACCACTCAGAGCCGATCGGCCCTATAGGCACACTATGCAAGCTGCTTAGGGCCCCGCCGCTGTGGGGGGCCCCCAAGACCCAGAATCCCCCCCTGCACTTTTAGAGTGCAGTGAGGAGAGGTGGGAGGAGGTGGAAGGCGGCGATCGGCAGCTCTATGGTGCCTGAGTGGGCGGCGGGATCTCCCTGGGGTTTGTAGTACTCTCAGTGTATACAGTGGAGAGGAGAAGAGAGGGGCCTCTGACCCAGGCAGGTATCAGTTTCACTTTCACTCTGCTTGAACACTGTTGCTGATGCCCGGGTCAGAGGCCCCTCCCCTCTCCGCTGTATACATTCGGAGATAGAACTACTAGCCCCAGGGAGATCCCCCTGCCTGTGGACACCATATATCTGCCGATTGCCGCCTCCCACCTCCACCAGCCAGGTACAGGGGAACCTCTGCCAGGGGGGGAGTCAGCTGTTTTTGGGGCCCAAATGTAAGAGGGGGGCTTTCTGGGGACACTAATGTAAGGAAGGGGGCCTCTGGGGACACTAATGTAAGAGGGAGGCTCTCTGGGGACACTAATGTAAGGACAGGGCCCTCTGGGGACACTGATGTAAGGACGGGGCCCTCTGGGGACACTGATGTAAAGACGGGGCCCTCTGGGGACACTGATGTAAAGACGGGGCCCTCTGGGGACACTGATATAAGAGGGGGCCCCCTGGGGACACTAATGTCAGAGGGGGGGCTCTCTGGGGACTCTGTGTAAGGAGGGGCTCTCTGGGGACCCTGTGTAAGGAGGGGCTCTCTGGGGACACTAATGTAAGAGGGAAGGCTCTCTTGGGACACTAATGTAAGGGGAGGCTCTCTTGGGACCCTGGTGTAAGGGGGGGCTCTCTGGGGACCCTGGTGTAAGGGGGGGGGGGCTCTCTGGGGACCCTGATGTAAGAAGGGGCTCTCTGAGGATCCTGATGTAAGAAGGGGCTCTCTGAGGACCCTGATGTAAGAAGGGGCTCTCTGGGGAGCCTGGTGTAAGGGGAGGCTCTCTGGGGACCCTGGTGTAAGTGGAGGCTCTCTGAGGACCCTGATGTAAGGGGAGGCTCTCTGGGGACCCTGATGTAGAAGGATACCCTCTGGGGACCCTGATGTAAGTAGGGAGGCTCACTGGGGACCCTGATGTAAAGAGGGGCTCTCTGAGGACACAGATGTAAGGGGGGCTCTCTGGGGACTCTGATGTAAGGAGGGGCTTTCTGGGGACCCTGATGTAAGGGGAGGCTCTCTGGGGACTCTGATGTAAGGGGGAGGCTCTCTGGGGACCCTGATGTAGGGGGAGACACTCTGAGGGCACTGATTTAAGGGGGGCTCTCTGTGGACCCTGATGTAAGGAGAGGCTCTCTGGGGATCCTGATGTAAGGGGAGGCTCTCTGGGAATCCTGATGTAAGGGGGGCTCTCTGGGAATCCTGATGTAAGGGGGGGGGCTCTCTGGGGACCCTAATGTAGGGGGAGGCTCTCTGGGGACCCGGATGTAAGGGGGGGCTCTCTGGGGACCCTGATGTAAGGGGGGGGGCTCTCTGGGGACCCTGATGTAAGGGGGGGGGCTCTCTGGGGACCCTAATGTAGGGGGAGGCTCTCTAGGGACCCTGATGTAAGGGGGGCTCTCTGGGGACCCTGATGTAAGGGGAGGCTCTCTGGGGACCCTGATGTAAGGGGAGGCTCTCTGTGGACCCTAATGTAGGGGGAGGCTCTCTGGGGACCCTGATGTAGGGTGAGACTCTCTGAGGACACTGATTTAAGGGGGGCTGTCTGGGGACCCTTGTATAAGGGGGGCTCTCTGGGGACCTTGGTGTAAAGAGGGGCTCTCTGAGGACCCTAATGTAAGGGGGGCTCTGAGGACCCTGATGTAAGGGGGTCTCTCTGGGGACCTCATTCTGTTCTATATTATTGTACTTATTCTTTGACTGTTTTGTTTAAAGGAGGGAGGATTGTTTTGGGAGCACTGAAGTGTCAGGGGTGACTGTGTGGCAATGGCAAATGGTTTACATAGCTCACCGCATCACGGGTCAAGTAGAGGGCCCCTTAGCAGAATTTTGCTTAGGGCCCCAGGGAGGTCAGGATCGGCACTGGAACCACTCATAATGGGCACAGCGGCCAGCAGGTGTACAGACGTGGGAACCCATTAGAATGGGCACAGCAGGTGTACAAACCCCGGAGCATAGCACAGGGATGGTGGGAACCACTCAATGCACACAACATGTCTACAGACCCCGGAACTCGGCACCAGGATGGTGAGAGCCCCTCATAATGGACACAGCGGTGTACAGACCCAGGAACTCAGCACAGGGATGGTGGGAACCCCTCATAATGGGCACAGAAGATTGCAGATCTAGGAAATCCAAATTATTACTAGTAGCCCCCCTGAGACCAGAATAAACTGGCAGGTGATTTATAGCTCCAACATCCACCAAACACTAATACAATTTATGGGTGGACTGATCCTTTTTTTTGTAACGATTCTGCACAGCGTCAGAATATTATATTTGTTCACACTTGGCAGCATGGGTACGGGGACAGATCCTCATTTTTGTCCTTGTGCACAGCTTCCTCCGTCGCCAGCATTCAGTCATAATCTTTATGTGTTTTTTTTCCCACCATGCAGTCTGTTTGGAACTTGTGTGCAAATTCTGTTAATATTGTGTGCCCCACCCCCAAAAACTTTGAGCACCAGCCGCCACTGGAGCCGACAGCCCAGCTGTCTCCTTGCTCAGCAGGGGTTAGTGGACAGATCTGCCAGAGTAAAGGTAAGTCCAGGTGGGGCCCCCCTTGAGTAAAGGGGCTTTAGAGACACAGCTTGTAGACATGAAATTCCTAATGACCTCTTCACACGGATTTCCTTTAGGCACACACATACAGCATTACTAGGGGAAATCAAATTTTCACATTAATATTCTGAAGTTTGCAGTAAAAAATGGTAAATCAAGTTTCATGCCTCGTTGTGATATCATTAAAAATAAAATAGTGAAGCAGTGCACCAAGACCCTTTTCACACTGAGGCATTTTTTCAGCCACTTTTGGGCTAAAATAGCGCTTGTATAGTGCCTAAAAAAAATGCATCCCCCCTGTAGCCCCAGTGTGAGAGCCCGAGTGCTTTCCCACTGGAGCGGTGCGCTTGCGGGATGTTAAAAAAAAGTCCTGCAGGCAGCAACTTTGGGGCGCTTTAGGAGCGGTGTATACACCATTCCTAAAGTGCCCCTGCCCATTAAAATCAATGGGCAGCACCGCCGAAGCACCTGCAAAGCGATTCGACAGCTGTGCTACACAGGGGTGCTATTAACCCCTTCATCGGCCCCTAGCAGGGGTTAAAAGCTTCCCGCTAGCGGCTGAAAATCGCAGCTAAAATGACAGTAAAGTCCATCTCCACTCATTGTGCAGGAATGGACCTGTCAGAACCCCGCTCTCCTCTATGGGGGATTGGATGAAAACGGATCTGCCTGTCTGTATTCATCCGATCCAATCCGCCAGATGGATGGGAAATAGGGTTTCCATCATCTGCATTTAGCGGATCGGATCAGATGTCAGTGGACATGTCACCAATGACATCCGTTGCTCCATAGAGGTACATGGAGCGTCTGTTCAGGTCCACCGGAAAAACTGACAAGTGTGAAAGAGCCCTAAAGGAAACCTATTATTTTTATGATAAAATCTATCTTGAACAATGCTAGTTGCAGGGCTGTCTGTGGCTTCAATACTTTTGAGTAAGGGCCAGTTCACACCACATGCAGTCCAGTGCGTTTTTTCTGCATCAAAAACGCATGGAAAGTAGGTTATATGGTTTTCAGTGGCATAGCTCACACCAGTGCTTGCAGTTCCAGTGTGTTCCAGTTCCAGAAAAAAAGTAGAAGATGCTGCATTTTTCCTGCACTATAGTGTACTGCAACACTGTAAAATGCATCAAAAATGCACCGAAACGCACTTGAACACACGTCCTTATTTAAGGTTAAGAAAAAAGAGGGGAGAAAAATGCACTAGACTGCACCAAAAATGCATCAGCAAAGCATCTGGACTGCATTTCTATGGTGTGAACTGGTCCTAACAATAAAGTTGGAACTTTTCTGGGTGGTTGTTCCCCTAAATACTTGTGTATAATTCAGAAAAGCATTTGCACTTGTGTTGGTAACATTACCGATACGTGTCGCAATTTCAGATACTAAAATCCTGGTGCAGCTCCACATGGAAACCAATCAGATTCCAGGTTTTCTTGCCAAAGCCTATTGGAACAAGCTGAAGTTAGAAGCTGATTGGCTACCACACAGATTCTGAGTGCACCAGTTTTAGTAATATGTTAATGAGCTCTAAAAAAATCCAACTGTACCCGTGATATAGTGTTATAGCAACCAACCAAAATAAAAATACCTGCCCATGGTATTGCTCTTGTCCCTCCCATTCAGAAGATCAGAAGATAAGAGAAGAATAAAAACTCTCATGAAAACTCTCACACACAGTCAGAAAACAGATTGGAGGGAGAAGCTGTTGAGTTTTGCAATTTTAGTTTTCTTTATTATACTTCTTACAATCATGGAGAAGGTTCCACGCCGTGTGTAAGTAGGAAACTTGTGTTTGTTTAGATTATAGTAGGTCCATATAATGTGTGCCAACTTAACATTTATTTATTTATTTTGTATTCAACATCAGCCATTGTTTAAGTGTTTTAAGCAATGAGATATCTTTTAAGTGGCTTTTATGTGGTTATTTAAGGTTTTCTTTTAGTTTGGATATCAAATATTTAAAAAATGTATATATATATTTTCCCCACATTCCATGCGTATAATGAAAATGTTCTTCTATATTTGTAGGGGGGTGGTGGGGGTGCGTGTGTTTGTTTTCCTTAATACAATGGCAGGTTTGGGCTTGTCCTTTTTACCTAAGATTTCTGGAAACTGAGCAATCAGATTGTATAGTGTATGACCAGCTTTACACACCTAATTGTTAGGATATGAGAATTTCTAATACTGAATTTTGGACTAATGGCCTGAAAAGGATGGAGTGTTGGGCATTGTTTTTTTGCTTTTAGCCTGAATATCAAATATTGAAAATATATATTTAATGTATGCTAACTTAACATAGCTAGTCTGTTTGTTTAGGTTCAGTTTCCACTATTGCAACCCCAAAGTCATGCGATTTTACCCCAATTTTTGCTGCAATTTGATGGACTTGAAGCAATGCCTGTGTATTCTTGGGGTCTATGGACCTCAAGTCACATCAAAGTGGGACCAAAGTAGTGCAGAGACTACTTTGAAGTCGCACAGATATGAACGGTACTCATTGTAAATCATGGTGTACGACTTGTCATGCGACTTTGCCGTCCCAAGTCGCACCAGTGGAAACCGAGCCTTATTTTTTGTATTGTAGATCAGCAATTGTTTAAGTGTTTTAAGCAATGAAATATCCTTTAAGTGATTTTATGTGGTTATTTAAGGTTTTCTTTTAACTTGGATATCAAATATTTAGAAAATGTGTGTGTATATATATATATATATATATATATATATTTTCCCCACATTACATGCGTATAACGAAAATGTTCTTTTATATTTGTAGGGGAAGTGTGTGTGGGGGGGGGGGGGGGTGGTGTTTGTTTATCTTTAAACATGTTTGTCCTTTTTACCTAAGATTTTTGGAAACTGACCAATCAGATTGTATAGTGTATGTCCAGCTTTACACACCTAATTGTGAGGATTTGAGAATTTTGAAAACAAAGATTATTGGCCTGAAAAGGATGGCGTGTTGGGCATTGTTTGTGTCTGTTTGAACCCATTTACCAATGTAAAGTCTTATCTCCTTTTCTATGCTGGTCTTTCCAAATCACTTTCATTAAAAAAAAAATATTTTTCCATTTCAGGGTAAGAAGGACTCCTCTCATGTGTCCAATTTGTTTTAAAGTGTACACGACACTTTCCACCCACCTTAGAAGGGCTTGTATGGACGATGCCCCTGATGAGGAAATAAAAGCAGCCATTGTCGGTGCTCAAGACAAACTTAGGAAATTAGCCAATCATTGTGTGGTCCCTTACAAGCTATTGGAAAGAAGATTTGATCCAATAATTGCCGATGACGTCGCCATGTTATTGGAAGAAATAGGACTCACTGTAGTCAACAAACCTGGAGTAGCAAGGTATGTAAGGATCACCCTGTTTTGTCTTATTCTTACCCCACCGCTTACAATCTCATTTTAATTGAGAAATGTCAGTAATGCACTTTTTTTCCTGCAATAACCTCCAATCAGGACAAGCTTTCAGGGTGTCCTCCCTTCTTCAGGCAGTACTAAGATACAACGTTTTATCCGGGGTGTTAATAAGACAATCTCTGAAGATAAAATCAAAGATACACAACAATGGGAAGTAAGCTTGGATAGTTAGTGAGAAAAGGTAGAGAAAGAGCTATGAGATGGGTGAGGGAAGAGTCCGACTTCACAGCTAAGAAAACTGTTGGATAAAGATGTAAAAATACTGAATCTACATTTAGTCGATTATCTTTTACAAATAGAATTTGCATTCTTCAAAAATGTTCCTTTTCTGAGTAGTTTTGAAGTTCTTTAAGAAATAAAACATTCATATCTTTCATAGTGAGATCTGGTTGTGAGAAATGTCCCACACACTAGACCACACTATGGAAGACTTGGATGTTTTGGTTCTTAAAAAAATACTCGGGAATCTTTTGCACTAAGGCCGGCCATACATTATACAATTTTCTTGTACAGCTTTCATTTAGATTTACCAAAACCATCTAATAATATGAGGTCAAAGCTAAACACTTCCAATGTGTATGCAATCAGGCAGGCCCTTGTACTACTGTACATAATTGAAGGGAAATCTAAAGGAAATTGTATAGTGTATGGCCAGTTTAAGAACGGTTATTCTTATGTACACAAAAGATAATAGCCTAAATGCAGACCTCAGTTTTCTAAATCTTTATCCAGCAGTTTTAATCCCCTGTAATAAGTATGACCCCCCCACACCATTCCATAGCTCTCCCTGTCTTCTCTCATTACTCCCTGAGTATAATTACTATTGCTCTCTATGTTTCTGGTGTCTTTATTTTGGAGAGATTCTTTAACACGCTGCTTGTGTATGACTGCTGCTTGGACCTTGAAGAAGGGGGGACACCCCAATAGTTTGTCCTACAAATGTGGATGCTAGTGCAAATAAAGTATCATGGACAGTACTCCATTTCAAGGACATAAATCTACAAACAACCTGATAGAATAGATGAAGATTGTTTTAACCACTTCAATACCAGGCGGTTTCCCCCCTTCCTGCCCAAGCCAATTTTCAGCTTTCAGCGCTGTCACTTTTTAAATGACAATGGTGCGGTCATTGTACCCAAACACAATTTTTATAATTTTGTTCCCACAAGAGATTTCTTTTCATGGTATTTGATCACCTCTGGGATTTTTATTTTCTGCTAAACAAATAAAAAAGACCAACATTTTTCTTCTTTGTTTCTGTTACAAAACTTTGTAAATAAGTAAGTTTTCTCCTTCACTGATGGGCACGGATAGATGGCACTGATGGGCATAACTGATAAGTGTGGCAGTGGCAGGCATTAGTGATGGGCACTGCCATTAATTCTGGGCACTGATTGACATTCCTGGTGGTCATGGGTGGCATACCTGGTGGTCACATGTGGTGGGCATCCCTGGTGGTCCTGGGTGGGCATCCTTGGTGGGGCTGTGCTGATAATCAATCAGCGCAGACCCCCTTGTCAGAGGAGCAGCCAATCGGCTTTCCTCTACTCGAAAGGAGTAGCAGCCAACAGCAACATGTGCCAGTGGCTGCCGTTATAAAGGACAAAAGCATTTTGTTCTCATTGGTGGTGGGCGCATCAGAAAATAAAATTGCCAAAGCTGCAGTTTTTCAGGTTGGAGCGGTGCACAGGACAACCGCCTGTCTCAATCACCCTTAAGTACTATTCAAATCTGATATCACTGTTATTGAACACCTTTGTACTACAATAAACAGTATAGTCTGCAGAATGTCATGGTTGCCAACTGTCCCACTTTTAGGCTCCTGTCCCAGTCCTGACTGACTGGCAGGAGGGAGCACACCTGCAGTGCTCCCTCTTGCCCATTTCTGGGGGTAGCATGGCCGAGCACAAACTGAGAGGGTAGAGGAGCTTCTCATCATCTACCCAGTATGAGTCTGACAGGAAGCTGCACTTGGTGCACTCGGTGAGCAGCTTCCTGTCATTCTGGAGAGAAGATGAGAAGCTCCTCTACCCGCTCAGTCTGCGCACGGCCACGCTACAAGGTACAGGGAGAGGTGGGCACAAATAATCTAGGCTTACCTGTAGGTCAAAGTGGTTTGTAAGGGTTTACAACCACTTTAAATACAAGCTGGCACACTCCTCTTGTCAGAGGCACTGAGCTCAATGGACAGCTTGGAGCCTGCAGAGTATGACGGGCAGCACCACCTGTCAAACTCGCCTATTGAGTTCAATGGGGCCACTCTGCAACTGCAAGCCAAACTCACTCTCAGTAGCAGCATAGTCCAACAATGTAAAACTACCATTCAGTAATGTAAAAAAAAAAAACGCCTGTCAGCTACTGCTATACCACTCATTGAAAAGCAATCCATCACAGATCCCTTTTCAGAGGGCAGAAAGCATTACTGCAAATGTGAAAGAAACTTGAAACACATCATCTATTTCACACTCCCCACCAACCAGGTCACTCCCCAGCCACTGCCCATGTTATCCACCTCCCTTCAACATATTTTACAGGTGACCATTTTCCAACCTGCAGATGGCAGACCCTACTCTAAAAGATATCACTCCCAGCTACTCCCCCCACCCGCTGATTGATATCCCCCCATGACCACCTCACACCCCCTGATGACAGACCTCTCTCCCCAGCCTGTCCCCACACACCCTCTCATCTGCTGACCTGTGGATAGGGGAATCACTCCCGCAATGTTGTTGTGTTCTGCCAGTGGGGAGCCTTCCATACCCACACAATACAATGATCAGTGTCAGCACTGTCAGCTGGCAGCACTGATTGTTTTGGGGAAAACCTGACAGGCTGGTTGTACTCAAGTCAATTAATAAATTGACTTGTGTACAACCAGCTAGCCCATACATAGATCCACTATGACTGGTCTCTGCGTAATTGGCTAAATTTCAATCCATGTATGGCCCACTTACCACTACGCAGACCCTAAATATCCTTTCACAAACCTTTGCATTTTTCCTTTCCAGATTCCTTAATCCTCCTTACTTCTGTACATAGTGCCCACTGTCATACACTCCTCTCCTGTACATACTGCCCACTGTCATACCCTCCACACTCCTCTCCTGTACATACTGCACACTGTCATACCCTCCACACTCCTCTCCTGTACATAGTGCTCACTGTCATACCCTCCACACTCCTCTCCTGTACATACTGCACACTGTCATACCCTCCACACTCCTCTCCTGTGCATATTGCCCACTGTCATACCCTCCACACTCCTCTACTGTACACACTGCTCACTGTCATACCCTCCACACTCCTCTCCTGTACATACTGCTCACTGTCATACCCTCCACACTCCTCTCCTGTACATACTGCTCACTGTCATACCTCCACACTCCTCTCCTGTACATATTGACAACTGTTTTTCTCTCCACACTCCTCTCCTGTACATCCCTTTTCTCTCTTTCTCATCCTCCCTCACGCTATAATTTAATTTGTTACAAAAAAAATTGCATATTTATTTTTTATAAAAAATCCCCACCAAAATCCTCAGCAGCAGGCCCATGATGTTCTTAATCTGGCCCTGGTAGTGAATAATGCTGTACCGTGGAGTAGTGGCTTAATCTCAGGTACGTTAATGGCCTAGGACTGCCACCAGCCTGACTGCGGACCTGGGCATACTTAAAAGTGGAGGGCCACCCTAAAAAAAAAAAAAGAGCACTAATATTCTGGGAAAAAAATGTTTTACCTGATCCGAAATCCCTGTTGCTAGGCAGGTTTATTAATCTGCTTCCTTCCTACTCCGCGGTGATCTTCGGTCTTCTGTCCTCCGCCGCGTTGTCTGCTGGGTAATGGGGCGCACTGTGTTATGGGAACTGTGTGTTCCCTGACACAGCACGACCCATTCACAAAGCGCCGCGCGACTCGCGCATGTGCAGTAGGAAACGGGCAGTGAAGCCGTAGTCTCCACTGCCTGTTTCCCTTACTGAGGATGGCGGCGCTGGTACCGGGACATGTCGGCCTCGGGGGCCGACATCGCGGGCGCCCTGGGAGGAGGGTAAGTGTACTTAATAAAAGTCAGCAGCTACTTTTTTTTTTAGCTGCTGACTTTTAAAAAAAAAATTTCAGCTGAAACACCGCTTTAAGTGTAGGGTAAATAATACTTTTTCATAAGTTACATAAAATCATGCTTATTATGCAGCAATTAAGTAAATCTAATTTTAAATCCACTTTTACGACAATATGATAACCTTTTGGCCTTCATTTTCACGTTAAGCTGTTAGTGGAATCAATAATTATTTGCAATGAAATTATTATTATTGTAGAAATCTCTTTAATTTCTAATTTGCTTACCTAAAAATTTAGGAGGACTCAAGGAGTAAGCACCGAGGGTGGGATAACAGTCCGTTCTACAATGGAGCACAGAGTTGGTGAGTAAAATTAAATATATTATGTTTTGTAATGATATTTAAAAAAAAAAAAAACAACTTGTCCAAGGGACTAAAGCAGAAGGCGATCTACTTGTCCCGTGTCCCTTAAAATCTACTAGTCCTAGCTTTAACTGACAATTGCGCGGTCGTGTGACGCTGTACCCAAGCAAAATGTATGTTTTTTTTCCCACAGAGCTTTCTTTTGGTTGTATTTGACCACCTCTGTGGTTTTTATTTGCGCTATAAACAAAAAACATGACAATTTAAAAAAAAAAATATATATATTTTTTACTTTTTGCTATAATACATACCCCAATTTTTTTTTTCATCAGTTTAGGCCAATATGTATTCTTCTACATATTTTTGCTAAACAAATTGCAATAAGTGTATATTGATTTGTTTGCGCAAAATTTATAGCGTCTAGAAAATAGGGAATATATTTATGGCATTTTTATTATTATTATTTTTTACTACTAATGGCGGTGAGCTTTGATTTTTAGTGCAACTGCGACATTGTGCCGGACAGATCGGACACTTTTTTGAGACCATTGACATTTATAGAACGATCAGAGCTAATAAATATCAGGGAAGGGGTTAACATTAGGGGGCGATCAAGGGGTTAAGTGTGTCCTAGGGAGATGTTTCTAAGACCCCATGCACACATTTTCTGAAGATTTTTGTCTTCAGATTTACCAAAACATATAATATGAGGTCAAACCTTAAGAGTTTCAATTTGTGTGCAATCAGGCAGGCCCTTGCACTACATGGTTTTGGTAAATCTGAAGACAAAAATCTGCAGAAAATCTAATAGTGTGTATGGGGCCTAACTGTGGGGGAATGTACTGACAGGGAATAGAGAGAGAAAGCTGTTCCTGATTACTAGGAACAGCAGATCTCTCTCTCCTTTCCCTGACAGAACGGGGATCTGTCTCTTTACATTGACAGATCCCTGTTCTGTCTCTCTCAGAAGCGATTGTGGGGGCCCGGCAGACATCACAGCCACCGTCCACACGCATCGCCTCCTATGTCATGTGCAGACACTAGTGTGTGTGTGTGTGTGTGTGTATTATTTACACATACACACACTCGCAGGCCACTTTGCTAGGTACATCTGTTCAATTGTATGGTAACACAAATTGCTAATCATCCAATCACATGGTAGCAACTCAATGAATTTAGGCATCTAGATGTGGTGAAGATAACTTGCTGAAATTCAAACCAAATATAAGAATGGAGAAGAGAGGGGATTTAAGTGACTTTGAACATGGCATGCTTCTTGTGCCAGACAAGCTGGTCTGAGTATTACAAAAACTGCTGATCTACTGGAATTTTCACGCACAACCATCTCGACAGTTTACAGAGAGTGGTCTGAAAAAGAGAAAATATCCAGTGAGCGACCGGTGTGTGGACAAAGATGCCTTGTTGATTTTTTAATTGCACATTTACAGGCAGGTAGACAGACATACATAATTACAGGCAGTCACACACACACCAGGCAGGCCTAGCGTTGCCCCCAAAATCCATACCAGAACCCTTATCCCAGCCGGGCAGGTCAGGAAAGGGGGTGGGGACGAGCGAGTGCCCCCCTCCTGAACCATACCAGGCCACATGTCCTCAACATGGGGGGGTGTGTGCTTTAGGGCAGGGGGGACCTGAGCCCCCTCACCCCAATGCACCTTGTCCCGACAACCCTGGATTGTGATTGTCAGGGTCTATGGGTGGGGGGGCTTACCGGAATATGGAACATGTCCTCAACATGGGGGGGTGTGTGCTTTAGGGCAGGGGGGACCTGAGCCCCCTCACCCCAATGCACCTTGTCCCGACAACCCTGGATTGTGATTGTCAGGGTCTATGGGTGGGGGGGCTTACCGGAATATGGAAGCCTCCAGATCCCGGCCCAAAACCCTATGTGAATGAGTATGGGGTACATTGTGCCCCTACCCATTCACCTAAAAAAAAAAAGTGTGAAAAAAAAAGTGTAAAAAAAAAAAAGAAAACAGTGCAGGTTTTTAATTTTTTCGCGTTTGGTTCCCCTTCAAGATCAGAGCACAAATCGCATGCCAAAGTCGGATCAGCTAAGAGGATGATCTGACTTTGATCTGACTTCAATAAAATTCAATGGGCTGAATTAGGATTAGGATCAAAGTCGGACCAAAGTAGTGCAGGAACCTTTTTCAAAGTCAGACCGACTTGTTTCGGACCAGTTAAGACGACTCGCATAGGGAACCATTCATTTATACACGCCAGTGCTCCCAATGTCGGAGTGTTTGTCGTACCAGTGTGAACCCACACTTCAGATATAAACAGGACACACCATCATCACCTATACATTACAATCAGTGTACACACACATAGGCCCTTACTATAGAAAACATCAAATTACATTTCTACTGATTTTTTATATAACTTTGTTTTGTCAATTGATTACAATCATGTTACAGTTTTACATTCCTACTTTCAGGAGGGATAGAGAAGAATCACGATAGACAAATAAAAAGTATGGACAAACAGGATGTTTCAAAAATAATTTAGACTAATGTATGGTTTTTGCTAAATAAGTTGTAGCTGTGTTTATTTAGATAGGAAACAAATCTTTTTAGGATTCTCTCTCCATATCTATCTACAACATTTCCACAAATCATCAATTTATTTGTGTGTTAGTAAATACTAACATTGCCTGTCTCGTCTATTTCAGATCAACGAAGCTTGTCGGAGGGGGGACCTCTGTCTGCAGTCTTCTCCCCATGTAAGGAAGAAGTGGACCAACTGCCTGTGACTGATACTGTCCCCACTGTGAATGTGCAGCAGGAACTCCCACCACAACAGGCACCGCTCCAGCCAGCCAGCAGGACGGAGGAGCTGCTGCAAGAGTTAGTCACTTCTACAGGGAGGCTGACCAGGGCTGTCGATCAAATGAGAGCTGAATTACACAATCGCTTTTGATGGTGCCTTAGCCCAGGACAACCTCGAGCAGCACCAGGCGATGGAGCATATGTGATTATCCATCGTTGAAACGATTAAGCATCATCTACCGAATGCTCCATCACCTGGTAACTGTTATGTAGCTCCTCCGTCCAGTCTGCTAACCCCCACCAAACCTCCGTGACCATCCCATCCTTCAAGTTAGCCACTGGTGAAATATTCCCCTGCACTCCCTCCAACATATTGTTTAAATACTTTTTTTGTTAAGATGTAATTGTTATAGGTTATTGATGTTCTGATTTCTTTGTAAAATACTTATCTGCTTCTGTGTTTTCCTGAGAGCACTGTCCTCTTGGATCAATGGTGTCCCTTGTTGATGTGCTGCTCCGCTTCTGCTTTCTGCCTTAAAGGAGTGCCAGTCTTTTTATTTGTAATTCTAAAACATATTTCTATTAGTAAATTAAAGTATATTGTTTTGCACCTGCAGTGGTGGTCCAATTAACTTATTTTGTAGCAATAGTTTTGATTACATTTTAGAAATAAAACAAAATACATGTAAAAAAAACGAGAATGAATATCAGAGAAGATAGAACAACCAAAAGGTATAACCTGAGGATTTATTTGGGAAACATTGGAAGCCAATAAGTTTGTTGGAATTTAGGATAAGTGTTAGTGCTGATGGATAGAGCCTTTTCCTACTCAAAGGTAAGATTAAGGTACATGGTGAGTTCAGAAACATTAGGAGCTCGGCCTGTTCACCATAGTCTAGTTATGAGAGTTTTGGCGGCTAATAAAATGAGTACGGTGATGGTGTGGAAAGGGATGTGTTCTATACCCAGATATAGAAGGGCTAATGCTGGATCAGGCTTGAGGATAAAACCTGTAACTTGTGAAATTAACTTAAGACTTCGTCCAATTAACTTCTAAACTACGTAAGTTAATATTAATTTGGCCATTTGTTCTTCATTAGCCTATAAATGCTAAATGAATAATCACTAATTGTTTAAACTTTGGACTGAGACCTATAGTGTATGTACTGTAAGCTTTTGTTTAAATACATCATAGATCACATGGCCTGTCAGCCATCGTTATTTTTGCAAATAAACCCATTTTTCAGAATCTTAAAGTCTTTCAAAAAAAGGGTCGAACAATATTTAGACATTCTGGAAACACTTGGATCCCACCTGACCACTACCTCATCTTTGAGCCCCTGTTCACATCGGGACAATATTACATGCAAATTGACAAGTCAAGGCATGTCTAATTGGAGCCTATTGCCGGCAATGGCACCATTCGAGTTGGTGCGACGCCGACTTTGCGGCACTGTGCCGATTCCCAAAAGTAGTAACTGCACTAGTTTTGACGACTTTGGGGGGAAGTTCAATAGACATCTGTGCATGAACCTGCACAGAGGTCTGTCAAATCACCCCGAAGTAGGACTGAAATGTCAGTTTGAGATTGTGGAAGTTCAGTTGAATTCAAACCCACCCTCAGTGTGAACGAGGGCTTAAAGACATGTGGAGGCAATTTGCAATTGTGTATATTTGAATGATACCAGTGTGGGAATCGCATTCCTGTTATCCCCAGCCAGCTGGTACATGTTGGGATCTATATGAATGACAGGAGTCAGATTGTACACTTCTATCTATCCAACAAGAATGTGGGGCTTCTTTAATAGATGACTTACCTGTGAGGCCCATTAATACTCAGAAACTAAATAAAAGAATAATAGTGCACTAATCCTATAAAATATTAATACACAGCGCTAATATTCTAACAATAGCCACTAAGACTAAATGACTCCTAAGCATAATGATGTGAACATAATATGCAATTGTGATCAATAAATAAAACAATTTAAAAACAATCCAAAAAGTCCAAACTATGAGATAAAAGGTTGAAGATTTCTATTGATATTACTCCACTCCAAATCAGTGGCACACATCAATTGTATAATGGGTGATTCAAAAAACTAACACCACCACCTCTGAGTGCAATGCCTGGTCACCTCAGCAAAAGAAAACTCCTTTGATCAAATGATCTTGAATGAAAAGGAAAATATCAGTGCTGCCCAGGATCCAGTATATTCCTCTATTTATAACCTGGGAACCGCTCCTTTTTAATGTTGCTCATAAGCAAATAGGAAACATTCATTGCGCAAAATTGCTTATAAAATGCATTTTTTTAAACATATAAAAAGTGCCCACTCACATATAACACATCTTGTAATATTGCTTTTTTGTAATCTAAGACCTTTGAGAGCTTGCCTCCTCAACGTTGCTTCCGAGTGTACGAGGTACCATGGTGACAGGTGAATCATAGGGTCACCCTCAATTAGTACAACTTAACATAAAAGTAGTCACTGCTAAAAAATCATGACATTTCACTGTCACGATTTACATTCTTCTATCATGTGACCGTTATCGATATATAAAAATAGAGTGTGACATCAGTAATGCAGCATGTTGTAGGCACTACCAACTACCGTAATTGCTACTGAATTCAAAACAATAAATTACACACATAAATACATAATAAAAATCCCCTACAGAATAAAAAAACTTTATCCGTGGTGTAACAAATATAAACACTCGATGTACAAATTAGAGACTCATAGGGGCTGATTTACCAAGATGAATGCGCTGGGCCGCCAGACAAATTATTACTTGAGCGTATGAACCGGCGCACACATAAGCGCAACACATAATATACTGGCGCACCGCGAATAGCGCACGCCATTATCATTAACGGTCCATTCACACACGGGCAACACGCCTTGGGGCGACTTTACAACACGACTTCCAGCGCGACTTGGGGCGACTTACAACACGACTTTAGGTCGCCCCCAGGCCAGGCGACTTTAATAAAAAAAAAAAATCGACATAGGTTTCCCTCCAAGAGCATACCAGGCCCTTCAGGTCTGGTATGGATATTAAGGGGAACCCCGCCCAAAAAAACGGCGTGGGGGTCCCCCTCAAAATCCATACTAGGCCCTTCAGGTCTGGCATGGATTTTAAGGGGAACCCCGCCCAAAAAAATGGCGTGGGGGTCACCCTCAAAATCCACACCAGACCCTTATCCGAGCACGCAACCTGGCAGGCCGCAGGAAAGAGAGAGCCCCCCCCCTCCTGAACCGTACCAGGCCACATGCCCTCATTGGGAGGATGCTTTGGGGTCCCCCCCAAAGCACCTTGTCCCCATGTTGATGAGGACAAGGGCCTCATCCTAACAACCCTGGCCGTTGGTTGTGGGGGTCTGCAGGTGGGGGGGCTTATCGGAATCTGGAAGCCCCATTTAACAAGGGGACCCCCAGATCCCGGCCTCCCCCCTATGTGAAATGGTAAGGGGGTACAAAAGTACCCCTACCATTTCACCAAAAAAGGTGACAAAAGAGTTAAAAATGACAGGAGACAGTCTTTGACAAGTCCTTTATTAAAGTCTTCTTTCTTCTGGTCTTCTTTCTTTCTTCATCCTTCGGTTTCTTCATCTTCTTCCTCCATCTTCTTCTTCCTCCATCTTCTTCCTCAGATCCGCTTCTTCTTGCTCCGAAGTTCTCGTCCGGCATCTTCCTCCACGGCGTCTCTTCTTCATTAGTGGGCCACTCCGCGCAATGGGAGGCTCCCGCTGTGTGACGCTTCTCTTCTTCTTCTTCTGATCTGCTTATTGCTCTGGTGTTCTCGTCTGGCATCTTCCTCCACGGTCTCTTCTTCTTTATTGGGCTGCTCCGCGCAATGGGAGGCTCCTGCTGTGTGATGAGTCTCTTCTTCTGACAGGTCTTGTATAACGGAGGCCGGGGCCACTCAGTGACCCCGCCCCCTTCCGTGCGCCATTTTGCAGGAGCAGTGAACCAGAGCACATGAACGGGCGCAAATGGCGCTCGCGAATGCGCAGTACATAAATTGACCTCAAGTAGTTACAAGTGTATTTGCAGGCGCAGCAAGCCTGCTCAGAGAAAGTTAGTTTTCCGTTCTATTCTGGGCATATTTGTTAGTTGGACAGTCATATCTACACTTCCTCACATCACCCACATCACCCCCATAATATTGCCACTTCCAGATTCTTTTATTTTCTGAGTTGAAGATGCCGTGCGCCAGGTCTATAGTGACGCACAGATCGCGGCCGCTCGTGTGACGGCAACCTTATAGTAAATGGGGAATTGCACTGAGGTACAGGTGCAAATGCTTTGTGAATACGAAAACGGCCGCTGCACGGCGGCGTGCACTGCAACTCATGACGCAAATGCTTGGTAAATCAGCCCCATAGTGATACTAAAAAACAAAGCCCTCTAGTGGACATTGAGCGAAAACACACTCCCTTAAATAGAGGAGTGAGCAGGTAAACAAAGTGAGGAAATTGTGCAAAAGTGAATCAAGATGGATATTTGAACTCTATATTCTCCATCTGTATGGAATGAATATTGATTTTGATCTTAATTGTTTCATTTCTGATTACTAATATATATTTTTCTGTACACAAATTGTATTTATTATTGGGTTTTTTATATCTTTATTTTTACATTTAAACATTCATATTTAAGGCTGCCCACTAGATGGCATTATTTTATATTACCCGCTCACTCTTCTATTGAAGTGAGTGTGTTTTCGCTCAATATCCACTAGGTTATAAGTAGATGAATATACTGGATCCCAGGCACCGCTGTTTACCTTTTCATACAAGATCATTTCATCAAAGGTATTTCTTGACCCATGGGGGTCTTTTGCTGAGGTAACCAGGCATTGCACGCAGAGGTGGCGGTGTTAGTTTTTTGAACCTCCCATTATACAATTGATGTGTGCCACGGATTTGGAGTAGAATAATATCACAGAAATCTTCGCACTTTTATCTCATACTTTGTACTTTTTGGATTGTATTTTTATTTTTTTATTTATTGATCACAATTGCATATTATGTTTACATCATTATGCTTAGGAGTCATTTAGTCTTAAGCCCCATACACACGGTCGGATTTTCCAATGGATTCTGTCCTATCGGACAATGTTGTCGGAAATTCCGACCGTGTGTAGGCACCATCGGATTGTCTGACGGACAAAGTTTTATCTCCTGCTCTCAAATTTCCCGACAACAAAGTCCGGTCACACCAATTCCGATCGTGTGTAGCCTAGTCCGACGGACAAAGTGCTACGCATGCTCAGATCACATTACAAGACCAAAGCTATTGGCTACTAGCCTCTACGTAGTCCCGTCGTAGGCAACAAACGTCACCACGTTCAGAATGATCGGATTTTCCGACAACTTTGTCCGACCGTGTGTATGCAACACCAGTGTCGGAAAAAATCCGATGGATTTTGTGGTCGGATTTTCCGACCGTGTGTACGGGGCATTAGTGGTAATTGTTTAACTATTAGCACTGTGTATTAATATTTTATTTGATTAGCGCACTATTATTTTTTTATTTAATGTATTACAAGTGTGAGATTACGACTGAATATTTGCAGCTATCCTGCCTATTATCACTCTTACCACCTTACATAGCAGCACTTAGGTATTTTATATACATTGTTCCAATACTCAGAAACAGCCAATGGCCGCTGTACTCGCAGCTCCAGGAGCTTTAACTGAGTTGAATCATTGAAAAGGTCCAAAGGGCAGACTGAAAAACTCATGCGGTACCCAGCAGTGGCGACTCTAGGAACAAAATATAGGGGGACACATCAGATACTCAGTCAAAACTGGGGGGGCACTAATCATTTCCACCACTAAAAAAACGAAATGATATATAATATATAAATATACACACAAACATATTCAGAAGTGACAAGTGCCAAATAATAGTTTACAAATTAGAGTAAAAAGGACGTCAATTTTTTTTGGGAGCCACGTCGCACAACTGCGCAATTGTCAGTTAAAGCGACATAGTGCCGAATCGCAAAAAGGGCTCTGGTCTATGGCCAGTCAAATGGTCCGGGGCTTAAGTGGTTAAAAAGGAACTGCTGTCTGCGCACATAATTTGTAATGAAAACATCTTTGCCATTCTGAAGCTTCCCTCCAACCACTTTACATATTATTTTATATATATATTGTGATTCTGTACTTGCCAAATATGCTGCAGAAAGCTCCCTCCACTGAGTATAGCTGCAACCATTTTAACTGTGGGCAGCTGAAGCTGCTGCCTGTTCACTTCCTGGATTTACACAGAGGCACACCTCTAGCTCTGCAGCTCTCATTGGCCCTCTTATTACTCATCCCTCCCTCCCTTCCTGGCAAACTCTCACAAGAGTGAGAGAGAGAGCTGTGCATTATGTCATAAGCCTAGGCTAATGACCAGACAAGAAACAGGAAGTGGGCTATATAAGGTATTTACTAGCAGAAAAAAAAGGTTTTACTATCCAAAGTTAAAACAACAAGGGCAGATGATTTAATAAATGGAAAGATAAGGGATAATCAAGAGTTAAAGAAAATATTAAAATTGGTACATACATCCTCAGTTAATATCGGAATAGTAGAGACAAATTATAAATGCCTATCCAGGTGGTATAGGGTCCTAGTGACTGTAGCAAAGTTCCAAGGGGACCAAGCTCTTGGCTGTTGGAGAGGATGTGGACAGAGAGGGACCATGGCACATATATGGTGGAGCTTCCCCAAGATTGAATTATATTGGAAGGAAATATTAAGATACATCAAAGATATAACGAATACCCAGGTACTGTATGACCCCTGGGTCTGTCTGTTTCATGGAGTTGAAACCCCATATGGAGAATACACTAACTCTCTGATAGTGCATCTTATGAATGCAGCCAAGACCTTAAGCCCTAAAAAATTGAAAACAGTAGATAGACCAAAAGTAAAGGAATGGTTTGATAAAATAAACGAAATATTTGAAATGGAAGGGCTTAGGGCAGGCGAAGAGGGGGGAAGAGAACGCCGCAATATCAGGTGGGAAGCCTGGAAATAATTTAGGTTAACGGAGAGGTACAGTGAAGTAATAGGCCTGCAGATTTAAACTGAGAAGAAAAGATGGTGGGACCGGGAGTGGGGGGGGGGGGGGGTAATGAAGGGTAAAGGGTAATTAAGATAGATAAGGGGATAGAAAGAGACGAGTATGTAAGAAGATGGGAAATTAGAAGTAACATTTAAAAAATGTTAAATATTAAAAAAATAAAAATAAAATAAAATAAATGGAAAGATGAAAAAAATGATTGAAGTTCTGCTTTAAATAAAAAGGCTAAATGCAGGAGTGCAAGCGTGGATAAGACATGTAAGTACATGCAAGACATGTACTGGTGGATTAACAATCTTGCATTGCATTAACCATGATGCAAATTATGTGCCTTTACCCTAGGTTCACACCTATGCGTTTTTTAGTGTGAGTTGCAGAAACGCACTACAGTCCATTTAACATGGTTTCCTATAGTACATGTTTACATCTATGCGTTTTGTGGCCGGTGCATTTTTGGAAAGCGTCTGGGACTTTTTTCCAAGTTTTTTGTGTAATAAACTTGGAATCACACTAGAAATTCAAGTGTTGTGTTGGTGATGCGATTTTTAATGTGTTTTTTGGTTCAAAATGGGGGCAAGGTGCTTTGGGGGGGGCAGAGCTCTCCCCCCAAAGCACCTATCCCCACCATGTTAAGGGCATGCAGGCGTGGTATGGTTCAGGAGGGGGGGGGGGCGCTCACTCATCCCATCCCTTACCTGTCCTGCCTTGCCGGGCTGCATGCTCGGCAGGTCCTGGTATGGACCTGGGGAAACCCCACGTTGTTGTTTTTTTTGTATTTTTTTGTTTTTTTTTTACGGTAATTTTTCCTTAGCAACCAGCTATATACAGTGTGTTTACAGAAGTGTTTGTCAACTCCAGTCCTCAAGGTGCCCCAACAGGTCATGTTTTTAGGCTTTCCATTATTTCACACAGGTGATTTGATCAGTTGCCTTAGTAATTACCACCCTGTATCCAATTTGCATGGCAGAAGTGCGTGTCCAGCTATCAATGGAGCCGGTTCACACATCTCTGGGGCATCCGAGGAGCACACAGCAGAAGTGTCCAATGTGTCTTTGGCTCTGTTTCAGGTCTGCATTCAAGCAAAAATCTGGACCTGAAACGGACCCCCTGCTGTGCTCCCATGCCGCACAAAGTGTGAACCCAGTCTTAATGGCTACAATCTGTATCTCTAAGGCCCCTTACTCAATGGGGGACTCTATCAGGAGTTCTCTTACTCTGTGGCGGATCTGTCCTCTGATCCCTCCTGAGCAAGAGGATGGCTGGTCTGTGTCAGCTCCGCTTATGAAAAGCGAACACAGCCCGCTCTCCTCTATGGGCAGTCACAGGGCCGATCCCAGGCGGGTGATCAGGGTGCAGTGCACCCGGGCGCCACAGAGGTGGGGGCGCTGAAGCGCCAGAGTGCTCCCTCCCTCTACCTCCTCCTCCTCTCCTTGTCCGTAGGCATCACCGCCACCTCCACCGCTATGTTTCCTGAAGCCCATCGGATCCCCCCTCCCTCCTCCTGTCAGAGGAGGAGAATGAAACAGCCGGAGATCGGAGCGGCTGTCTGTGTGCAGAGAGACCAGCTGCGCCACGCAGTGATGTCACGGGTGGGGGGGGGGAAATCCGTGCCCGACGTGTTCCAGTTCGCCTCCTCCTGTGTGTAACTCCTGCCTGCTGCCCAAGCCTGACACGCTCTATTCTCCACCCGGGCGGCACGGCTGCACACTGTCCTCTCCTCTCCAGCTGCTGCCCAGGTGTTTTTAATTAGCCTAATGGAGGGGGGTCTATACTAATGGAGGGGGTGGTTTGTCCTGGGGGTCTATACTAATGGGGGGAGGTTTGTCCTAATGTGCGGGGTGGTTTGTCCTGAGGGGGTCTGTACTAATGTAGGGGGGATGGTACTAATCCTGGGGGGTCTATACTAATGGGGGGATGGTTTGTCCTGAGGGGGGTCTGTACTAATTTAGGGGGGGTCGTTTGTCCTGGGGGGGTCTATACTAATGGGGGGTTTGTCCTGGGGGTCTGTACTAATTTGGGGGGGTTGTCCTGAGGGGGGTCTGTAGTAATGGGGGGTGGTTTGTCCTGAGGGTGGTCTAGACTAATGGAGGGGGATGGTTTGTTCTGAGGAGTCTGTACTAATGGAGGGGGGGTGGTTTGTCCTGGGGGTCTATACCAATGGGGGGTGGTCTGTCCTGGGGGTCTGTACTAATGGAGAGGGGGGGATTTGTCCTGGGGTCTGTACTAATATAGGGGGTACTCTGCTAATCTGTGGATTTGGGTCTTGGTAGAACTTCTTAGAAACCTAAACCCCGCTCATCTAGACAGAACCAGGACTCTTTTCTGGACTCCCTCCTACTGCCCTCTCTGACCACTGATCATAAGGACATACTAGACTGCCCGTTCTCTCAAGAAGAGGTTCTAAACACTATCAACTCCCTGCAAATAGGCTCATCACCAGGACCAAATGGCTTTTCCACTGGCTACTATAAAAAATGTGGACCCTCTCTGGCTCCTCACCTGACAAAATTCTTTAACTCCCTTAGGGAAGGGACCCCCCTGACTGCTGATATTAACTCAGCATATATATCAGTAATACCCAAACCAGGCAAGGACGCAAGCGAAGTAGGCAATTATCGCCCGATATCGCTAATAAACAACAATATAAAAATTATGACAGTAACCACATTCAATATTGTATGCCTACGAAAATCACATGTTATATTACCTGTTCTGTTTCAATCCTCAATAAAAATTTTGATTGAGAAAAAAAAAAAAAAAAAATTATGACAAAGATATTAGCCAATAGGGTTGCAAGCTTTATCCCATCTTACATCCATACAGACCAAGTAGGCTTTATCCCCGGAAGACAGGGCCCAGACCAGATCAGAATGACCATTGATATCTCCCTCCTAAACTCCCGCTGGGACCGGGGACCCCCTCAGGAAGGGCTCCTTCTCTCGATCGATCTACACAAAGCCTTTGATTCTATAGACTGGGATTATCTGTCTGACATCCTCAGACAGTGGGGCTTTGGCCCATATTTTCTTAATTTAATCACGTCCCTCTACTCGAACCCCTCGGCCCAGGTACGTTTGATGGGCAGATACTCAACTTCATGCACCATAGGTAGGGGTACCAGACAGGGATGCCCACTCTTCCCCCTCCTTTTTGCCATCGCCATTGAAACCCTGGCCATTGCTATTAGATCGAACCCTGACATTAGAGGAGTAACTTGCAGAGCACAGGAGCACAAATGCGCTTTATATGCCGATGACTTCCTCCTATATATAACTTCTCCTCTAATCTCCATCCCGATGATATACAAAGTACTAGGAACTTTTAGTACACTCTCTGGACTTACAGTGAATATGAATAAATCGCTAGCACTAAACATAAATATCTCACCTGAGCGGCTTACACAACTCTCTAATAACTTTGACTTCGCCTGGGCTCCTACAGCTCTTCCTTACCTAGGGATCAAACTTACACCCGCCATTAATGACCTCTTTAAAGCGAATTACACTCCTATGCTAACCAAATGCAGAGGTGATCTTGAGCGATGGTTTCGATGTGGTCTGTCCTGGCTGGGTAGGGTGCATGCTGTAAAAATGACCCTCCTTCCCCGTCTTCTGCACTTATTTCGGTCTCTACCTATCCCAATTCGGAAGCAGTTCCTCAGCAAATTCCAATCAGAGATAATACGCTTTATTTGGGGTAAAAATGGTTACAGGTGCCCATCAAGAACTCTCCTACGCTTGAAAACTCAGGGTGGGTTGGGCCTGCCGGATCTCTGGTCCTATTATCTGGCAGCGCAATTAACTCAAATATCAATGATTTTCTCCAGGGGTCCAAAGCCAGACTGGCTCTCTATGGAGAGACAAGCTATCCCCCTTAACACTATTGACTTCCTACTATGGTGTGATCCTAAAGTCCACTTCATTTCCCTGGCGGGCCCCCTTTCCTACTGCAGGAAGAAACTCGACATGCCTGACACAGAATTGTTCAGATTCTCCCAAATTTCCCACTATTTGAAATCCATTTGGACCAATAAGAAAGAACCTTACACGATAACCCCCTACGAACATTGCCATTGCCAAAAGTGCCAACACCACGGATCAAAAAGGAGGTATCGCCTTGATTTACACAGCCCTCTTATCGAATGTGGACAAACCAACTTATGCTCGGGCCTGGGAGGAAGACACGGGCAGTATATGGACCACAGCAGAATGGTTTCGGACCTCTACACGTTCTTTCAAAGGTATATGTAATTTTTCTCTAATAGAAGCCAGTCTAAAAGGTATTATTCCGATGGTACTATGTTCCCTCTAGACTAGCGCTACTGTTCCCAGGTACCTCGTCCTTATGCTTTAAGGGCTGTGAGCTAGAGGGTACAATGATGCATATATGGTGGACTTGCCCACGCATTAGATCATTTTGGCAAAAAGACCTTCAGTATTATTGGCCTTTTGACTAATACTACAGTCACTCCCAACCCTAATGTAGCCCTCCTTAACCACTACATCTCCAACATGACTAAACCTCAACAAAAACTATCTTTCTTTATCCTGTTGGGGGCAAAAACCACACTGGCAAAAGCCTGGAAGAGGCCTACGGGTTCGTTCCGGTGCTGTAGAAGAAAAGTGTCCTGGATTATGTCCCAGGAACACATAGTGGCTAAATTAAATGACAAGGTCGAGAAGTTTCATCTCACCTGGGAACCCCGGGGGCGAAATATTGTGACATACCTTTACTACCTGGAATGGAAAATAGATCTGAGATTTCCACTTCCTCCCCTCCCTGACACTATCCTGTTCCTCACCTCTTTCTTTTCACACGTTTCTTTCTTTCTCTTCTCGGGACACCCTGGTCACCACTTCTCTGCACTTTTGACAATACCTGTTGTTGTCCTCACAGGGGATGCCTCACTGGTTGTAGGTCGGAATGTCAGGGGGATATAGCCCTATATACTTGATGGCAGATACCTCCTTGTCCTAAATTTAACCCCTGGTAAATGAGTACCCAGTCTGTATGGCACTATCCTTCAGCAGGGAGCGACCCCAGTTGGGGGCCGGGGATTGGCTCCGCGGGAGCCCTGAGCTTGTCCACAGTTAATTCCCAATGGGGTGGCGAGCATGGGGCCCCCGGGGTCATTCGTTGACCTCCTACTGGGACACCTATACACATCAAGACATTCTTCTCTATGGGTGTCACCCCCTGGCAGTCCGGACCCCGATATACTTGAGTTTTTCTGATAAATGGTTATCCACAGTGTCTCCCCTGTTCACTGTGATGTTTTTGGATAATTACCGTTATCTGAACGTATTTATGTAATAATGGAGGGGGGGTGGTTTATCCTGAGGGGGGTGGTTTGTACTAATGTAGGGGGGTTTGTCCTGAGGGGCGACTATAGTTGGTGGAGGGGGGGTGATACCATGGGCCAGGGAAGAACAAAAAAGGAAGAGAGAGAGAGAGAGAGAGAGAGAGAGAGAGAGAGAGAGAGAGAGAGAGAGAGAGAGAGAGAGAGAGAGAGAGAGAGAGAGAGAGAGAGAGAGAGAGAGAGAGAGAGAGAGAGAGAGAGAGAGAGAGAGAGAGAGAGAGAGAGAGAGAGAGAGAGAGAGAGACAGGAGCCCGGGAAAGCTTTCAGGGAAGTACACCCAGGACTCCAGAGGGAGAGGACAGTGCTGAGTGTACACCATCAGAGAGAGAACCCCGCTGCCCTGCGTCACCAGAGGGAATGCCACACAGCATGACGCCATCCCTGGCGGAGAAAGGAATGGAGTAATTGCCAGAATACAGATCTGGGCTCTAACCAGCGGAGTCGCCACGGGCAGTTCAGAGTGAGCTGACTCCTGATCAGAGGAACCGTTGTTGCTGTATCACTGGGTCAGGTGAGAGGGCCGATTGGCCATTATCTTCTAAGGTCCATAGGAACTGCAGTCTCTGATCATCTCTTGTAACATGTCTGCAGTCTCTGACCATCTTCTGTAGTATGTCTGCAGTCTCTGCCCATCTTCTGTAGTATGTCTGCAGTCTCTGCCCATCTTCTGTAGTATGTCTGCAGTCTCTGCCCATCTTCTGAAGTATGTCTGCAGTCTCTGACCATCTCTTGTAACATGTCTGCAGTCTCTGACCATCTACTGTATCATGTCTGCAGTCTCTGACCATCTACTGTATTATATCTCCAGTCTCTGACTGCCTCCTGTAGTATGTCTGCAGTCTCTGACCATCTCTTGGTAACATGTCTGAAGCCTCTGACCATTTCTTGTAACATGTCTGCAGTCTCTGACCATCTCCTGTACCATGTCTGCAGTCTCTGATCATCTCCTGTACTATGTCTGGGGGCTCTTTCTAACAGACTCTCTAACAGAAGCCATCTCTGTGTGCATCAGAGAGACTCCCCTCCAGGTCTCATTAGTGTACGCTCTTGTATTTTCTTTATTGTTAAAAGATCATGGGAGAATCCTATGGTAACAAAGACTTCTTAGGGGAGCATCTCTGTGTTTGAGTCGTTGGCATAGAAACATTTGTAAAGGGGAGGAGTTGGTAAGATGACCACGCCCACGTGGGAGCGCCAGAAATATCTCTGCACCCAGGCGTCCATGACCCTAGGATCAGCCATGGGCAGTCATATGTAATACAGACCACCTATTCACACCCGACTGCTATCAGATTTGATCCACTAGATGAAAGGGGAGCAGATCCCCATCCATCCATCTTTAGCAGATCAGATTGGATGTTGGCAGGTGTGAACAGACATGTCCGTTTATACCTGCTGCTCCAAAGAGGAGAATGAAGGGTCCGATAAGGTCCAACTGAAAAACTAACAGGCGGACCCAATTGGTCTGCCTTTGTTAAAGGGGTCTAACAGAACTTCAAGACCCCTTTTGCATTTGCCCAACTTTGAAGCATCAGAATGCAAGAGTTGCAGGAAAATTCATGCGTTGTACAAATCCCTATTCTGTGACTGGTAAATATCAATATACTGCACTTTATTGTCAAAGGCTAAAGGGAAGTCTGTATCCATTCACATTTACATGTGTGCATTACACAGAACAGTAAAACAGTAAAAATCTGAACTGGGATGATTACAATTTAGAAACAAAAATACATGGCCAGACTCTAATGGCAACTTCCCCAATTATAACTTGTAGCTTTTGGAGTAACACAAAGTTGGTATGCATGCTAGTAAATCTATTTTTAGATTTCTACAATAAAGCTATGATACCTGTCGGGCTATTTAAGAAAATTCAGGTGAAGAAATGTTTTAGGATTCTTTATCAATTTATAACAAATCTGCTATCATGACTTGTGCTACTCTACACAAGTTCAAGTATCTCTATAGGTAAACAAGATAAGTGTGACTCATAAAAACTGACCTGAATGGTCAGACTATCAGACAGCAAGACAGATATCAGGGACATAAATTCAATTAGCATGTGAAAAGGGGCATCAGACTCAATCAACATTTAGTTTAGACCTGACCACTTATCCAAGATTGTGTTTTAGCCACCTGCTGACCTTTTTGACTCCTGTATTGGAAGCATAACCTTGTGCACTTTTTTAATAGTAAGTCTTAGACTTATTAATCAGATAAGACAAAGACGGCACGTGGTTATCTAACAGTAGGTTAGGACTTCAAAATAATCATCTACTCCTTCAGCATTTTGTCTGCATTGTGTATATTTTGTCGCCTTGAGGCGATTCAGTTCGCATTGTAGCGATATACAAGTTATTCATTCATTCATTCATAAGACATCATTGTGGTGGGTATGTATGTATCCTGTATAATAAAGCAACACAAGCCATATATATTGATGGTACAGATGTGAAATTCTCACTGTCTGTATGGATGCTGCACAGTGCATCTTGTCTTGTCCTGTATGATGGTCTTGGCATCTATTCCAGGCTTGGTTCACACTTCCACATTGTGGAACACGCACAATTGTGCATGTCTCTGCAATGCACCAAAAACACACATCTCTTTTGTAGGTGTGTAGCAGTGCAAATCATTCCTAATGGTATCACCACACATGCCAAGATACATGGTTACAAAGAACCATGCATTTGGTTTGGCATGAGTTGAGGGTCATGGCACTTTTGTGTGACTGCTTGTGTAGGAAAGCTGTTTCAAATGGGCTCCCCTAAACATGACATGCAATATCACAGAAATATGCATGTACCGTCACACCTGAACAGGTATGAGTGTAGTTTTGCATTGTATGTATGGACAATGCACAGTAGTTAAAATGTGATCGTGACCTGACACACACATTGAGAGACATGGCGGCCTCCATCCCGGGTTTAATGAATAAGAAAGGGTGAGTTAATGGGACTTTAAATGAGGATACGCCATGTGGAGAATTAAAAATAATAACAATATAAAGTGAGATTGAATCCACAATACAAAATTTATTATACCCTAAAATACATATCGAATGTTTTTGTATCAAGTACACAGGTAGTCAGCAGACTTTTGATGCATATGTTGCTACATTGTACACAATACAGATAAACATAGACATAGTAGATATACATGTTGTAATACATCATTGTGATATAGAGAAATAACTGTTGATATATAATGGCACTCTACGCGTTTCCTGGTATTTCAACCATTCATCAGGAGTGTTATGAAGTAGTAAACTGAGAAAAGGAGAGCAGGGGTTAATAACAAGAATAAAAGGAGGGCTGAGACTATCAAGTCTCACTGTAATGAAAATTACATTAGAGTACTTACAGGTGATCCCTAGGCCCAGTTCGGTATCCACCAAGGCAAGCAGGGGCCGGAGGCATGGTGTCAACCCCCAGGGTTGAAGCGGGGGAACCCTTCCAGGGTGGGGAGCAGCCCCCGGAGCCCAGCATAGTGGTCACAGTCAAGACTCAATGGACTATGTGTACACCAGAAGTGCATGGTAATTCTAGAAAACAGTGTGTCAAAGAAAAAAAGGGGGAATTAGTGTTGGTATATTGGGATGTGAAGGTGAGGGGACAGAATATCTATGTGTTTCCACAAAGGGACTACTTGATTGGGTGTGTAGAGAGAGTGATAGGCAACTGCAACATACCTTAGGAGAATAGTTGATCTTCCAACAGGGAAGTAATCTGTGTGTAGGATGTGTATCCTAAGGGTTGAGTCAAGCAAATGAACCACCTGCTACCTCCAGGTTGCTGATACTCCCAACCTCAGGGAGGGGCCCCGCTAACGCCATGTCTAATTGGCCACAGTGCACAGGGAAGGCGGAGGCACCCAGCTGCACACGGGGGAGCCATCAGCAGTGGGTCCCAGGCCCATCCCGTGCATGGCCATAGATGGAAAAAGAGTGACGTTAATTCAATGTCACTGGCATCGCCAGAGGCGGCGTGCAAGCATGGCGCCGATGAGGAGGGAACCAGGTCCCGCCCCCACCCGAAGGTGGAGGGGGGGAAAAAATGGGCCGCCGCTCATCGCAACCCTGGAAGCTGAAAGGACACCCCCAAATCCCCCACAGCCCAAGCTGATCCGAACTGGGAGTAGGGAAATGGTCGATTGACCAGATAATTATTGAATACATTTTAGGTCGAAGATAATGCATGGATAGGGAATGGCTTGGAAATCTGATGGGAATAGGGAAAGGTTTCTGATAATGAATTGATGTATTGCTACACAATTATTAAAACCCCAATAAAGTAGGTAGGGTGTGACAGGTCTAAGGGCGGGTTTTTTCAACCCAGAATTTGGTGTATAAAATGTGATCGTGACCTGACACACACATTGAGAGACATGGCGGCCTCCATCCCGGGTTTAATGAATAAGAAAGGGTGAGTTAATGGGACTTTAAATGACCCATTTGAATGACCCATTTAAAAACAACCATATTTAAAACAACCTTAGCTTCCCACTCGCAAGAGAGAAACTATAAAATCCTAACTAGATGGTATTGTTGCCCGGTACTATTAAATAGAATTAACCCGACCATACCAGACCAATGTTGGAGATGTGGTGAGTCTGGTGGTACACATCTACACACGTGGTGGTCTTGTCCGGCAATAAAACCATACTGGTCCACCATATTCCGTCTAAGCTACTTGATCACAGGTATTGCCGCGTACACACAGTCGGAATTCTCGTCGGAAAAAGTTATGATGGTATTTCCGACGGGATTCCGCTGAAACTTGTCTTGCCTACACCCGGTCACACCAAATTCCGACCTCCTAGAACGCGGTGACGTACAACATGTCCGATGCCACTATGCCGACTGTGTGTACGCGGCATAAGAACTGACCAGAGACCCCACAGGTTGCCCTCTTATCTTTGATTCAAGGATCAATTATATCTATCAAAAAGGAAATATTTAGATTTTTGCTGATGGCAGATAGAGCTCTGATACCTAGATTTTGGAAATCGATAGAAATACCAACAATACGGGATGGGTTGTAGAAGTGAACCACACCATGCACATGGAAGAACTGGTAGCTTCAGCTATTGAAAATGATTCTAAGTTCAGGGAGATATGGACCCCATGGGTGCAGTTTCTCAAATCTTCTTTACTCTTATCCTTTATGAGTTAATAGGCTTAGGCACCTCTTAGCTACACTGGCTTGACGTTTTGGGCTAGATATCATGTATCATGAATTATTAGTTAGCTAAAAGTTTTTGTATAGATCTATATATGTAAAAGTACATATACAAAAGCCTCTCTCCTCTATAATAAACTAGGAGCGGGGGTTCGGCCGCCTCCCTAATTGGATGTCTTTTACCCCCCTTATTTTTTCTTCCCCTTTGTTGGATAAGATGGCTTTGCTAGCTAATGCTTTATCATATTATAATTGTATAACTCTATTTAGATTGCTGCCATATGATGGGTTGAAAATTTTACTTTTAAAAGGTAAGCTTCTAGTAGAGTTAACAAGATTAATAAGAAATGATTGTATAACATTGCACTTTCCAACAACAATAAAAATGTATTAAAGATATTTTTGGCATTTGTTTTTATTGGTTAAATAAATTGTACAACTGCATCATTTTCATACTGGGCATTTAGACAGTGTTGCTTGGTCCCGCTTTCTCCACACTGGCAGGAGCCAATTACTCCCACTGCTGCCTCAATCTCCAGTGAGGAGAGAGCTGCTGCCCTTGGGCACAGCAATTAATCAAGACAGGGCTTAGGCAAGTATAAAGCCCCATACACACGGTCGGACAATCCGCGGACCAGGTCCGTCGGACCATGTCCGTCATACTTTGTCTGATGTTGGTTTTGCGTACACACGGTCAGACAAAGTTGTCGGAAAATCCGATCATTCTGAACGCGGTGACGATTGTTGCCTACGACAGGACTACGTAGAGGCTAGTAGCCAATAGCTTTGGTCTTGTAATGTGATCTGAGCATGCGTAGCACTTTGTCCGGTCGGACAACCGTACACACGATCGGATTTGGTGTGATCGGACCGTGTTGTCGGCAAATCTTTCCAGCAGGAGATAAGACTTTGTCCGTCGGACAATCCGACGTACACTGTCCGATGGTGCATACACACGGTCTGATTTTTCAACAACATTTTTCGATCGGACAGAATCCATGAAAAAGTCCGACCGTGTGTATGGGGCTTAAGGGGGGCTGGGGCACCTTCACACAGGTTTTTCACCTTAATGCAGAGTGAATTAAGGGTAAAAATAACTACTTTAGAACCATTTCAAATGTAGCGGGTGCTGCTCTGTCAACCAGCCAGCAGCACTGACACAAACATTTTTCTCTCCCTCTCCTCTTCACGCTGCCAAAGGAGAGCGGGGCGGATCAGACTGCTCTTTTCCCCTGGCTGATTGGCTATGACAGCAAAACAAATCAGAAAGCAGCGGAGGAGGATCTTGGCACACTTAGTCCCAAGTCAAGGAGGCCCTTTCTCTCTGCCTGAAAAAGAACTACAAGAGCCAGCAGGCTTTGAGGGAGAGGAGGTGTAGGAGCCAGAGAAAAAGATGAGGAGCCTGGGAAAGATGGGACTTGTAGCCGGTGAGGGGGACTGAGAGAGACCTGCTGTAAGAAGGCATTCTCACCCCTTTTGCTTGTCCTTGAAGCTGGAGTAGTGACCCTCTCAGCCAGCCAGTTACATCTGTGAATGTGGTCACCGGTCGCAAAAATCTTATTGGCTGCAGGCCACACGGGTCATCTTAAGGCGCATCTGTACAGACATAGTTGGGTTGCCAGTCTGGCACCCTTCAAGAGTCTGCTCCAGGACATCCACTCCTTTGGGCCTTGGTGTAACCAAGATTGGTAGGTGGGCAGTAGCCCATCTTGTGCATATACTTTAAAGTGGAAGTAAACCCCCCTATCGTTTTCAGCCAAGGAAGCTGCCATCTTTGCCTCTGTTTAATCTTCAACTGCCACGGTGCTGCACATGTGATCCGTTATGACACCAGCCATTGGATGGTTTGACTGCTTGGTTGAGAGCACAGCCAATGTGCAGTTAGCATTCACGGCATGCCTTTTTTTTTTTTTAGACTGTTAAATCGATGGGTTTACTTCCGCTTTAAGAGAGACACTGCACACAAATTATCCCGTTATTGTATAGAGATCTCTTTGGGCCTTTTGAGCTACCTGAAGATACCCGACATCTCCACTATAAGGACTCCCACATACCTTCTTTTACTACGCCAAGGACTCAGTGAACAACACTGGTATACATTAAGGGGGAATTCTCACTTTCAAAGTGTAAAGTCAACATTGCATATTGTTGTGCATTCCACTGTACATTTGTGTTCTGGGCCCATGATCTCAGGATTTTAGGGAAATAGAATGATCTGCGATAAATCATCTTTATTCCCCTTCATACCTGAGCACATAGGTCATATTTGGGGCCGGTGAATTGATTGAAACTGTGATCTAGCTACTTTGCATATGCCTTTATGCTGCCCAATATCGGAGTTTGCCGTAGGTAACTACTTATTTTAAGTTATTACTGTTTGCTTTCTGCAAAAGTCTTTCAGTAAAATACTTTTGATTTACTATAGCTTGGTGTCCTTTTACCACTATGTCTGCAATAACATTTGTTTGCCCGGTGTGCCAGAGGGGTTGAGACTGTTCTTGGGGTTAAGAGGCAGAACATAGAACCTAACATTCTCATGTGGCTCCAAAGATCAGATTGTATAGTGCAGTGGTCTCCAAACTGCAACCCCGGGGGCCGGATGTGACCCTTCATGTTGACTTTTTCTGGCCCTTGGGGAACTATTTCACCAACTGACACTGATTATCGAACACCATTCCCCCTATTGACACCAAAAATGGGGCACTCTTCCTTCCATTAAAACCTATAAAGGGGCACTGATGTCAGGGTCATTTCTTCTCCCAAACAGTCTGCGGGTATCAAGGAAATGTTCCCTAACCAAATGGTAAATGGCTATATAGTATAAACATACTAAGTCACATATGTCCCTGCAGCCATTCAAGAATGTCTCTTTTCCAGATTTGGGGAAAAAGTGAAAGGATTTTTTAGTAAGAAAAAGCCTAGCTAGATCTATGTTACCTGCAATTAGTTGAAGCCTGTATGCTGTCAGCTTTGTCCAGAATCAGACATCTGCTTTTTTAACCCCTTGGTGTGTGGCTGAGAACAGCATCAGCCGATGTCAGCCTGACATTAGTTTGTATAGGCGGAGCGGTTGTCGCTCTTCACATGCATTTGTCACTCCAGCCTCAATCTGCTCAATCTTGCTGCAGGAATCAAGTGTATGCTGCTAAACTGCCATGTGAAGAACAATCGAGTACTGTTGTGATACTGTTTTGTTTGCACTAACATCCAGTTTGCAGGACAAGCTTTCAGGCAGCCCAAGGAGTACTGCTTGTGCCTTTAATGAGGGGGACAAACACCAAAAGCTAGTCCTAAAAAATTGAATGTTGATGCAAATAGTATCACAGACAAAACTCAATTGTTCTTGCTGCAAGTACACTAATACGGCTACAATTACCTCAAGGAGGCTTAACCACTTGCCCACTGGGCACTTATACCCCCTTCCTAACCAGGCCAATTTTCAGCTTTCAGTGCTCTCACATTTTGAATGACAATTACTCAGTCATGCAACGCTGTAGCCATATTAAATTTGTGTATTTTTTTCACACAAATAGAGCTCTCTTTTGGTGGTATTTAATCACCACTGTTTTTTTATTTTTTGCACTAAGGCTGGGTTCACACCTATGAGAATTGGATGCAGTTTACACCGCATCCAATTTGCATTACACTTTTAATTTGAATGAGGCTGGTTCATATATCTGCGGTGCATTCGCACTCCACATTGCCCAAAAACGTGTGCGTTTTCTAGGCAGTGCCGACCGGCTCAGGTGCGAATTCAGGCCCATTATCTTCTATAGGCACGGATCTGATTCGCAGATGTGTTTCGTTGTAAACAGGATAAAATCCTGACCTGATAGTGATGCAATCCTGACCTGATCCTGATCAAAAACTGACGTGAGACACTGAACAACTGATATTTCTCTTCACAGGGAGAACGGAGCTGGAATTCGCACCGGGCTGGTGTGAACCCAGCCTAAATGAAAAAAGATTAAAACGTTTTGCCAAATAATTAACTCTTCTGTGTTTCAGTTATAAGATTTAGCAAATTAGTAATTTTTCTTTATAAATTTTGGTCAAAAGTTATACTGCTACATATCTTTGGTAAAAATAACCTAAATAAGTATATATTAGTTGGTCTTTGTGAAAGTTAGAGAGTCTACAAGCTATGGTGGCAATCACTGAAAATTGATCACGCCTGATGTACTGACGGCCTATTTTTTACTTCTTGAGACACTAGCAAGCCAGGAAAGTACAAATGAGCCCTTTTTCGAAAGTAGAAATTCCAAGGTATTTAGTAAAAGGCTTGGTGAGTTTTTTTAAGTTGTAACTTCTTCCCAAAATTTTTTGCAAAATTAAGATTTTTTTCCCCCACAAAATTATCATATTACCAAGTTATTACACACAATATAGGCATACTTGCAACTACACCCCAAAACACATTTTGCTACTCCTCCTGAGTATGGTGATACCACAAGTGTGAGACTTTTACACAGCCTGGCCACATACAGAGGTCCAACATGCAAGTTGCACATCCAGGCATTCGAGGAGCATAAATTACACATATCATTTCCTGATAACCTATCACACTTTTGAATGTCCTGGAGCACCAGGACAATGAAAATGACCCAATTTTGGAAAGCAAACTGTATATTCTATGAATAGAAGGTTTTGGAAAATGTGGAAAGAAAATGAAAATGCATTTAAAAAAAAAAAAAAAAACAAAGTTGTCCATTTAATACAGATATTTCTAACAAATAGCATGTACATACCAAAAAATTACACCGCAAAATACATTCTGCTTCTCCTCCTGAGTATGGCGATACCACATCTGTGAGACTTTTACACAGCCCGGCCACATACAGAGGCCCAACATTCAGGGGGCACCGTCAGGTGCTCTAGGGACATACAATTCTAAATCAAAATTTCCTGACTACCTATTACACATTTTTGAGGCACTGATGTGGCAATGAATCACTGAAAGAGCACTGATGAGGCATGGTTGTGGCACAGATGAGGCATGAACAGGGCCACCATCATGGGGGGTACAGGCATTACACATGTAAGGGGCCCGAGTGTCCCTAGGGGCCCGGCCAGTCAGGGCCCACTCCCCCCATCCAGAACCGCAGCAGATAAGCATCCACAAGAGGTGACACTTTCACTTCACTTCCGAAAGCACCCTCCCCCCGCTGGTTGATGTTAAGCAGCTCATCCGATTTGCAAACAGGTTCAGAAACTTCACAATAGCACCCCAACACTGTAACTTTCACCAATAAGTGGAGGATTCTTCTACACACAGACACACAGCACAGGTTTACTTGAACTGTAATTGGTCGAGGCAGGGGGAGTGGCCAGCTCGGTGCACATGGACACAGGGCACAGCAATAACAGGTGCCATGATGCAGATGGATCCGAGAGTGCAGCATGGAGGGTAAGTCTCAAATAGTAATATGTAATGTGGTATAATTGAGTTGCATTATTAAAATGGATGACTCTGGGTGCATATGAGGCTTACATTTTGGAGAGCCTCTTCACTGTTTAACTCTCATCCCCACCCAGAGTCATCCTCATCTATTTTCACAGTGCAACTCAATCATCCTCATCCCCACCCAGCACCATCCATCCCTCCGGTCTCCACAACGCATCCCCATCTATGCCCAGCACCATCCATCCCTCCAGTCTCCACAACGCATCCCCATCCACGCCCTGCACCATCCATCCCTCCAGTCTCCACAACGCATCCCCATCTACGCCCAGCACCATCCATCCCTCCAGTCTCCACAACGCATCCCCATCTACGCCCAGCACCATCCATCCAGTCTCCACAACGCATCCCCATCCACGCCCAGCACCATCCATCCATCCAGTCTTCACGACGTATCCCCATCCACGCCCTGCACCATCCATCCCTCCAGTCTCCACAACGCATCCCCATCTACGCCCAGCACCCTCCATCCATCCCCACACTGTTAGAGCACACATTTAACCCCTTGATTGCCCCCTAGTGTTAACCCCTTTTCTGCCAGTGACATTTACACAGTAATTAGTGAATTTTTATAGCACTGATCGCTATATAATTGTCAATGGTCCCAAAAAAGTGTCAAAAGAGCTGTCCTTCACAATGTTGCAAAAAAATTGTGAATCACCACCATTACTATAAAAAAAAATGCCATAAAAATGCCATAAATATTTCCCATAGTTTGTGGATGCTATAACTTTTGCGCAAACCAAACAATATACACTTATTGCATTTTTTTTTTACCAACAACACGTAGAAGAATATATTTTGGCCTAAACTGATGAAGAAATTTGTTTATTTTTAAAAAATGTTTTTGTTTATAGCGCAAAAAATAAAAACAGCAGAGGTGATCAAATACCACCAAAATAAAGCTCTATTTGTGGGAAAAAAAGGATGCAAATTTTGTTTGGGTACAGCGTCGCACGACCGCGCAATTGTCCGTTACAGCGACGCAGAGCCAAATTGTAAAAAGTGCTCTGGTCAGGAAGGGGGAAAAATCTTCCACGGCTGAAGTGGACGACCAGTGGGAAGGCCCTGGGGAATGTTGGGGTTGGGCTCCGTAGGGGCCCAGGCCTAAAGTTATGTAAGGGGCCCCAAAATTTCTGATGGCTGCCCTGCCTACAGGTAAGCCTTAATCTAGGCTTACCTGTAGGAAAAAAGTGGTCTGTAAGGGTTTACAACCACTTTAAGACCCCTTTCACACTGAGGGAGTTTTTAGACATTTTAGCACTAAATGGCCTCTAAAAGTGCCTGGAAACTGCCTCCCATTCTGTGCATTGTGTACTTTCACACTGGGGCAGTGCACTTGCGGGATGCAGCATTTTTTGAGTGGCTTGGGAGCACTGTATTTAGCGCTTCCAAAACGCCCCTGCCCATTGAACTGAATAGGCAGTGCTTTGAAAGCGCTGCAAAATGGGGCTTTTTACTTTTCTTTTTTTTTTAAATGCAGCGCAAAAACAGAGCGATCCCCGCTGAGCTAGCGGAGTATGTTAAAATGGACATGCCATGTGTGAAAGGAACCTAACATTAATAATGTACTATTAGCCTTAAACAAAACTTCATTAACCACTATGCGACCGCCGGCTGTCTATTGACGGCCAGGCGGCGCAGCTCTCAGGACGGTAGGACGTCATATGATGGCCCTCCAGGGAGTGCGCACGCGTGCCCACCGTGTCACTGGGCACCCGATGCCCGCCGAGCACCCACGATTGCCCAGTAACACAGCGGGCCCGTGGATCTGTGTATGTAAACACACAGATCCACGGTCCTGTCAGAGGAGAGGAGCCGATGGTGTGTTCTCAGTACAGAGAAACACTGATCGGTCTCCTCCCCTTGTAAGTCCCCTCCACCATACAGTTAGAATCACTCCCAGGGAACATATTAACCCCTTCAGCTCCCCCTAGTGGTTAACCCCTTCCCTGTCAGTCCCATTTATACAGTAATCAATGCATTTTTATAGCACGGATTTTTGGGACCGAATGGCCCCCTAAAATGTGTCAAAAGTGTCCGATATGTCCACCGCAATATCGCAGTCACGATAAAAATCACAGATCGCTGCCATTACTAGTTAAAAATAAATAAAAATACTATAAATCTATCCTCTATTTTGTAGACGCTATAACTTTTGTGCAAACCAATCAATATACGCTTATTGTGATTTTTTTTTTACTAAAAATATGTAGAAGAATACGTATCGGCCTAAACTGAGGAAAAGAAATGTTTTTTTAAATATTTTTTGGGGATATTTAGTATAGCAAAAAGTAAAAAATATTGTTTTTTTTTTTAAACTTGTCCCTCTTCTTTTGTTTATAGCGCAAAAAATAAAAACCGCAGAGGTGATCAAATACCACCAAAAGAAAGCTCTATTTGTGGGGACAAAAAGCGATGAAATCTGAAAAATGGCTTGGGCAGGAAGGGGGTGAAAATGCACTGTACTGAGGTGGTTAAATAGGTATGATGTTTTTAAAAATGTGAGCCACCATCACCATGGACATTACTGCATTGCTGCTGCTTTTTTTTTTTTTTAGACCGTTTTAGCCCACATTTACATTGGGTCGATTTGACATGTCAAACTGCATGTCAAATCGGAGGCTATTGCCGGCGATGGCACCGTCCGAATTGGTGCGACGCTGACTTTGCGGCAATGCACCAATTCCCAAAAGTAGTTCCTGTACTACTTTTGGCGGCTTCAAGGGTAATTTGAATGGACATCTTTGTATGAACCCACGCAGATGTCTGTCAAATCACCCCCAAAGTCTGACTGCATGCAATTCCGTGCACTTTTTTCCTGCACTAAAATGCATGCACAGTGTTTTCCATGTATTCCAATGACTCTAGTTCACACCAATGCAGTCAGTTTACCATGCATAAACTGACTGGAAAACTGACTGGAACTGACTGCATTGGTGTGAACTGGAGCCATTGGAATACATGGAAAACCCTGTGTATGCATTTTTAGCGCAGAAAAAAGCGCACAGAACTGCATCTGGTGTGAACTGGCCATAATCCTAGGTTCACACTGCTGCAATGTGGGGAACAGTGCGATTCCTGCATTTGTTCCCACATCGCTCCTCTCCCGCAGGCAGTTCACACTGGCTTCTGCGAACTACGGCAGATGTCATTACATTGTTATTGACACCACGAGATTGGTTCACAGATCGCAGTGTGAACTATGAACTTGCACAGGATTCAGATGGCATAGGTGAGAACACCTATGCCATCCGATTTCAGTGTGGGAGAAAAAGTCCCATTACTTTATTTTTTCCCTGTGAATTTAATGCTAGTTCAGCCATACAACTGTATAGCTGTACTTGCATAGCATAGACATTGCATGTAATGGACACCTGCAGTGCGGGTGCGAATCACATTCTATGTCTAAGATCGCAGCAGTGTGAAACTGGGCTAAAACTTAACATTTCAGGTACTAAGGCAGAAAACTAAAACCACATATATTAAAACGAGTTCTATGATTTGCATATTTGGAAAGAAGTGTTTTTGCAAGTAAAGAGATTAGACTTTTATAAAATGACAATTATGAAGCAATTTGAGACTCGGATGCTGGGCCATCTTAAGAGCATCATAGGCCCCCGGGCAATACAGTGCACAGTGCATACAATCACGCACGAGAATAAAAATGCAAATTGTCAATAAGCAGGGGCGTAACTAGAAATCACAGGGCCCCATAGCAAAATGTTGTATGCCCCCCCCCCCCCCACCACCACAAAAAAAAAATGAACTAATGCCAGACACCAGTGCAGCTGTGAAGTGGTTAAAGTACATATGAAGCTAAGTACAGACACCCCACAGCATTACAGACCCCACCTCAGTGCAGACACCCCCCTCAGTGCAGGACCCCCCCTAGCAGTACAGACACCCCCCAGTGCACACCACCCCCCTCAGTACAGACACCCTCCCAGTGCAGACCTCCCCAACATTACAGACCCCCCCTCAGTGCAGGACCCCCCAGCAGTGCAGACCCACCCCCCTCAGTGCAGACCCCCCCTCAGTAGTACAGAACCCCCCCCCCACAGTAGTACAGACACCACCTTAGTACAGACACCCCCCCTAGTGCAGACCCCCCCAGCAGTACAGACACCCCCCCTCAGTACAGACCCCCCACCCAAGTGCAGACCCCCCCCCCCCATCAGTACAGACACCCCCCACCCAAGTGCAGACCCCCGACCTCAGTGCAGACCCCCATCAGAACAGACACCCCGACCTCAGTGCAGACCCCCATCAGAACAGACACCCGACCTCAGTGCAGACCCCCATCAGTACAGACACCCCCCGACCTCAGTGCAGACCCCCATCAGTACAGACACCCCCCATTACAGACCCCCCATCCAAGTACAGACCCCCCCAGCCAAGTGCAGACCCCCCATCAGTACAGATGCCCCCCCACCTCAGTGCAGACCCCCATCAGTACAGACACCCCCCACCTCAGTGCAGACAATCCTCCATTACAGACCCCCCCACCTCAGTGCAGACCCCCATCAGTACAGACACCCCCACCTCAGTGCAGGCCCCCCTCAGTACAGACCCCCCCACCTCAGTGCAGACCCCCTTAGTACAGACACCCCCATTACAGACCCCGCACTTCAGTGCAGACCCCCTTAGTACAGACAATCCCCCATTACAGACCCCCCCACCTCAGTGCAGACCCCCTTAGTACAGACACCCCCCACCTCAGTGCAGACCCCATCAGTAGACACCCCTTAGTACAGACACCCCCACCCATTACAGACCCCCCTCAGTGCAGACACCCCCGCATTACAGACCCCCCCCCATCCAAGTGCAGACCCCCATCAGTACAGACACCCCCCAACCTTAGTGCAGGCCCCCCTCAGTACAGACAATCCCCCATTACAGACCCCCCCATCTCAGTGCAGACCCCCTTAGTACAGACACCCCCATTACAGACGCCCCCCACCTCAGTGCAGACCCCCTTAGTACAGACACCCCCATTACAGACCCCCCCATCCAAGTGCAGACCCCCCCATCAGTACAGATGCCCCCCACCTCAGTGCAGACCCCCATCAGTACAGACAGTACAGACACCCCCACCTCAGTGCAGGCCCCCCTCAGTACAGACAATCCTCCATTACAGACCCCCCACCTCAGTGCAGACCCCCTTAGTACAGACAATCCCCCACCTCAGTGCAGACCCCCACCCATTACAGACCCCCCTCAGTGCAGACACCCCCCCCCCCCCGGGAAGTGCAAACCACCCCCCATGAGTAGTGCAGAGTGCAGACCCCAGCATACCTCAGAACAGCGGCGCGCCGGCGTGTGTCCCTCGAGGCTCGAGCGCAGGCTCCTCCTCCTCTCTGGATGTAAACAGAGAGGAGGGGAGGCGGCTTCGGTCCGCACCGCTGTCCCTCCTGCGCTCCAGAATAGAAGGCACAGTGAGCGGCGTTAGTGGTGCGGCTGCCGCTTCCCACGGGTGTCACCCCCGCTAGCGGGTGTCACCCGGCGCGGCCCGCACCCGCCTAGCAACGCCGCTCACCGGGCCCTTGATTGGCTGCGGGCCCCATAGCGACCGCATGTGTCGCTATGGCGGTAGTTCCGCCACTGTCAATAAGGCTATATTTATTGGTACTTCCAACAAAATCAGTGTTTAAACATTAACACAACGTTTGGGCAATATAACACGAGTTTGATGGGCACAGTGGCAGCGTTTGGGCACAGTGGCAGATTTTAATGGGCATAGTGGCTGCGTTTAATGGGCACAGTGGCAGCTTTGATGGGCACAGTGGCTGCTTTGATGGGCACAGTGGCTGTGTTTGGGCACAGTGGCTGTGTTTGGGCACAGTGGCAGCTTTTGAGGAGCACTGACAGTGGCTGTGTTTGATGCACAACTTGAACTTACTTAAGTAGACATTATTAGACTTACTTGAGGCCGCCGGCCTGGTGCGGTACAGTGTGTCACTCACAGCAGCAAGGCAGCGCCAGCTATCAAGGACCGTCTTTCTGCTCCCTCTCCATGCTGTCTGAAGAACATGGCAGAGGTGGGCGGAGCCTGTTCACTAGCCACTGGGGCAGCCGCGGTGCGCTATGAATGTTGGGGCGGCCTCTGATTGACGTCACTGGTTGCTAGCTAGATTCTGGCCGGCGAAGTGAGAAACCAGTGCAGTCAGTAAATTTAAGCAGCAGAGGATCAGCCCTGGATGGGGCCCTCCAGACAAGTGGGGCCCCCGGGCAACTGCCCAGCATGCCCAGTGGAAAAAACGGCCCTGCTCGGATGTCTCTATATTTCAGTAGAACATATACATCAACATTGAAGAGCAATACTGTACAACAGGTGTTATTTTTTATTTATTTTTTCACCATTTGTTTTAAAATGCTAATGAGGCATGATATCCCAGACTTGTCACAGACAAAGGTGGAGACGAGAAATCTAAAAAAGATAGACACAGACCTCAAGGCTCCTCATTTTCAGACATCAGAGTAAAAAGGTTTAGCCAATAATTGGTAGTATATTAAAAAAAAAAGAAAAAATCCTATTGGTTGTCAGCAATTCAAACCCTCTATAAATTTTACAGACACAGCCATTTCAAACAGAACTCCTGATCCTGAGATGGCTTGCGATATTGGATTGACATTTTGCAGATTTTGATTTTTATCCTTTTAATATTCACATTTGTATAGATTTATCTTGTCTTTGTCTATCCCTTTATAGTTCTTTATAGATATTTTGTTTTCATAAATTGTGTAGTTTATTATTACTGTTTATTGTCAGTTACTGTGTACTGAATTATTACTGTTTCCATTTGAACTTCTGTTTGTATTATAACCTGTTTTGTATTTTAGGATTTCAAAAAAATCTGCCATGGCATCCGAGCGGTAAGTACATTTGATTTTATACTGTTCATTGAATCTTCATTTAAGCCATTTATCTTCTATGCTAGCCATCATTGTTTTGTCCCTGACATTTGATTGAGGAACATTCATTGCGCTATTGAGCTGCGGCCCCATATACATGATTTGTGGGTCCCAGATTTTTTATTTTTATTATATATATATATATATATATATATATATATATATATATATTGTTTCATATGTGTATTTTATTTTTGGGTTAGATACACTTTTGTGCTGGTGGGTATTTTGTATTAGTATATTTTTAAGCAACTCGTGGATTATGTGATTTTATATATACACATATCTATATTGATAGGGAATTCCTCCCACGGCGCTATTGCGTTCTGCCGGCTGGAAAGGATCCCTGCCGGCAGAGCACAATGGGATTGATTTATTAAAACTGGAGAGAGCAAAATACGGTGCAGCTGTGCATGGTAGCCAATCCGCTTATGACTTCCGCTTGTTCAATCAAGCTTTGACAAAATACCTGGAAGCAGATTGGTTTCTGTGCAAAGCTCCAACAGATTTTGCCAGTTTCAGTAAATAAAGCCCAATGATTACTGCTAGCTGCTATAGCCGCAGCAGAAATTGCATGTAAAAACTCTCTGAAAGGCTAATTGCCCCCAAGTAGATCAATGAATAGGATAGACTTGGGTACAACCAGCCTGCCCATTGATGACTTGAATCCCAACTGGTCTCTGCTGAACCGTTAACTTATGTGCCATGGTTGGATTTTAATTTATAAGATTTTTTCTCATTGGTGGGTTGAAGGGAGGGAAGTGGACGGTTCAGCAGGGACCAGCTGACCAACTTGCACTGGCTGTGCTATTGTATTCTGAAAGTGGGGGGGTTCCCTGTCAGAATATAATCACTGCAGTGACCATAGAATGCTGGCTGTACCAAAGTCGATTGACAACTGGTTGTACTGAAATTGATCGATTTCAGTACAAATGGCTGAGTTGCAATAGTCTGTGGATAGCTTTAGCATATACATTTCTCCCCAGCTGCTCAGATGTTCCCCTGGGATGAATTATACCCCACCTTAACTGCCCCTTAATTCTAGGAATTGTACATGATTTTACTCAATTTGATTCCAGGGTGGATTTGATTTAAAGAGCAACTGTCTTCTCTGTCCTGCAGCAGCTCCTCCTCTGACCTACTGTTGACTCACCGACGGTCCCATTCACTTCAATGGGATGGCTGGTGATGCGGCAGTGACACAACAGGGTGAGGGACACGGCGGTGGCAGCAGGTGAGTGGATGCCCACTAACAGGCGCTGCCATGATGGATCTGAAATGACAGGTACTCTTTTAAATGTCTTGTTCTTGCTGGTAGTTAAAAATCTTTAATATTTGCAAACAAAATTTAAAGGGGTTGTAAACCCTTGTGTGTTACCTTGTGGGCATGCCCCCTAATGCAGCATTTGCGTGCATAGATACAGAATGCCAGACTCGACGCCTGCATCATTGGATTTGATTGACAGCAGTGGGAGACAAAGGCTGCACTGCTATCAATCTATCCAATCAAGAGCTGAGAACCCCAGGCAGAGAGGTACAGCGCATCTCCAGTGTCAGAATTTTTTTCGGCTGCATTAAGGTGAAAAAACACGAGGGTTTACAACCCCTTTAGGCCCCTTTCACACTTATACGACTTGTCCCACTATTTGGGACTGCAAAGTAGCATGACAAGTCATTCCCCATGATTTCCAATGACAATCATTCATATTAGTACGACTTCAAGTCGTTCCGACTTCAAAGTAGTCCCTGCACTACTTTGGTCCGATTTTGATGCCACTTACACAGGCATTCCTTAAAATTGCGGTAAGATCGCGCGACTTTGAAGTCGCACAAGTGTGAAAGGGGCCTAAGGCTGGGTTCACACATGTGTGGTGCGAATTGAAGCTCAGGTTTCCCTGCGAAATGAAAACTCAGTTGTTCAGCGTTTCATGTCAGTTTTTGATCAGTATCAGCGCATGATTGCTTCAGTATCAGCTCAGGATTGCATCAGTATTTTATCCTGTTTACAACGGAACACATCTGCCAATCAGATGCGTGCCCATAGAAGATAATGGGCCTGAATTCACACCTGAGCCGGACTGCACTGCCTAGAAAACGCACACGTTTTTTGTGCAATGCAGAGTGCGAATGCACCGCAGATATGTGAACCAGCCTCATTAAAATGAATGTATTTTGAAATGTCCTGCGAATTGGATGCGGTGTAAGCTGCATCTAATTCGCATAGGTGTGAACGGGGGATTAAGGCTTCCAATTTGGGCCTTTTTTTCATGCAAAATGCAGCGTTTTGTATGTAATTAAAGTCAATGGACCCGCATCCAAAACGTAAGTACCACGTTTTTGCCGCGATTTGCGTTTTTTCTTTTTTTTTCACTGTATATAGCTAAGCAACCACAGTGTAAAAAAATTTATAAAAATAAAAAAAAAACGTGGCAAGCACCGCAAAAAGCACTGCAAAAACGTTTAAAAGCAAAATGCATAGATGTCAATCGAACCTAAAGCCCCATACACACGGTCGGATTTTCCGATGGATTCTGTCCTATCGGACAATGTTGTCGGAAATTCCGACCGTGTGTAGGCACCATCGGACATTTTCGTTCGACCGCTCGTCGAGCCCAGAACTATTTGGGCCGTTCGCATCAAATTCGTGTGATGCGAACGGCCCACAATGCACTGCGCCAGTCGCAGTGCATTGCTGGCTGATGATTGGCCAAGCATGCACTCTGACCCCGCATGCTTGGCCAATAATAGAGCCAGCGGCGAGGAGAGCAATAATTGGCCACAGGCAGGATTAACCACCTTTACCCTTCTGGCCTGTTGTGTCATCTAAGGCAGCCATCTGCGGCTAATAAATTGGCGGTTCCCGTAACACAGAGAACAGTCATTCATTGAAAGTCATTGATAAAAAAAAAAGTCATTGATAAAAAAAAAAAAAAAAAAAGCGTGGTGGTCCCCCCAAATTCAATTACCAGGCCCTTCAGGTCTGCTATGGATATTAAGGGGAACCCTGCATCAAATTAAAAAAAAAAGGACGCTGGGGTCCCCCTAAATATCCATACCAGACCCTTCAGGTCTGGGATGGATTTTAAGGGGAACCCCGGCCAAAAAAAAAAATGGCGTGGGGTCCACCTCAAAATCCATACCAGACCCTTATCCGAGCACGCAACCTGGCAGGCCGCAGGAAAAGAGGGGGGGACGAGAGCGGCCCCCTCCCTCCTGAACCGTACCAGGCCACATGCCCTCAACATTGGGAGGGTGCTTTGGGGGTCTGTGACCCCTCAAAGCACCTTGTCCCCATGTTGATGAGGACAAGGGTCTCTTCCCCACAACCCTGGCCATTGGTTGTGGGGGTCTGCGGGCAGGGGGCTTATCGGAATCTGGAAGCCCCCTTTAACAAGGGGACCCCCAGTTCCCGCCCCCCCCTGTGTGAAATGGTAAGGGGGTACAAAAGTACCCCTACCATTTCACCAAAAAAGTGACAAAAATGGTAAAAATGACAGGAGACGGTCTTTGACAATTCCTTTATCCTTCCCTTCGTTAGCAGACAGAGGCACTTGGGGAAGGGGGAGGAGTCCAGTGATGTGGATGTCCGTGATGTCACTGGATCTCCGACGGAACTCCCTGAAGTCCCGGAAGCTGGCGGAGAGGTGAGTATCGATCAAAAAAATTTACGATTAATCGAGGAATTACTCTTTTATTTCCACAGCCCTAATTTTTAGTTTTTTTTTTTTAGCTTTTTGCATTTTGCAGATTTGCACTACAGAACATGTTCCATAGGAAACCATGTTAAATGGACTGTAGTGCAAATCTGCAAAATGCAAAAAGCACTAAAACTTTTTAGTGAAAGTTGGCTGAAAAAGTCTTGCTGTGTGTGTGCAATACAAGTTCAGGGCCGACGCCCTTTGTCCAAAAATCCACGGGAAAGTTTGTACAAAGTCTGATCGTGTGTATGAGGCTTTAGAGAAGCCTAGAACAGCTTCCGGTGTTTGGTTCTGTCTGTGTCCCTGTAGAAGACTCTCTATACTGTCTGGCAAAAGTTTTGTCAGCAAGAAAAGGAAAAAATATACATCTTTATCCAAAAAAATCAAATAAAAATGTTCTGCTGTTTTATAGAAGACATTTCAAATAGTAAAGGTCATAGAACCACCCTTTAGCCCAGGTTCACACCGGTGCGATCAGACATCACATGTGATTTGCACCCGCGGTACCGATCACATGCGATATCTGTGAAATGCGAGTTCAGCCATACAGTTGTCTGTGATACTGCAATGCTGTACTAACAGCTCGCACAGAAAAAAGTGCAGGGACTTGTTTTTCCCCACACTAGAATTGAATCGCATGGGTGTTCTCATCTATGCAATCCAATTCCTGTGCAATCTGAACCGATCAGGTGGTGTCATTAACAATGTAATGACACCCACAGCGGTTTATAGAAGGCAGCGTGAACTGCATGCGGGAGAGGAGAAACGCGGGAAACAGCGCTGTAATTGTGCTGGTCCCAGCATCGCATTAGTCTGAATCTAGGCTCAAGGCAGGGTTATGTCTGTAAGCTTTAGAATCCAAAGTTTGGGGGAAATGTATTAAAACCATTGCAGCTGTGCACGATAGCCAATAAGCTCCTAACTTTAGCCTGTTCGATTAGGCAGCATTCACAACTGAGAGTAGCGTTTTTGTACAGGCGCTTTGAAGTTCAAAAGGTCACCAATGTAAAAAAAGCTGTAAAACGCCTATAATCTGCCTAAAAAGACGCTCATGTACTTTTTTAAATTTCAGGTGACAGAATGCTCCGATGTGAACAGGGGCAATTTAAATGAATGAGACTTTGCTTGTTAGGTGTTTTGGAACTTTTGAGATGAGCGTTTTATGAGCTGAAAATGCTGAGGTGCGAATGCCGCGTTAATCTTTGGCAATATATTCTGGAAACTGATTTGTTTCTATGCAGTGCTGCACCAGATTTTGCACTCTTCAGTTTTAGCAAATAACATCTCTAAAGTTTGGATGCACTTATTTGAGAGAGCTTGTAGTCCTACAATCAGCATGCTGCAGAACTTTATTTGTATTCCTATATATCATGAACATTTCTCCTCCACCTCTGTGACAAGCACTATCTTGTCTCAGTAGGCAGATTGTAGGCCCCTGTTCATCCTGCTTTGGAACAAATGTAATCTATTATACACACTATAGGCCCAGAAAAATACGGTTTCATTTTCACAGTTTTGAATAGAGTGGGACAGGATTAGAACCCCTGTCAGGTTGTACTGCTATCTGGGTTTCCATTAGAATGATATACTTGATTTTACTATTCTAATGACATTTTACCAGACATGACGTGAGAGAATCTTTAAAATGGCAAAACCTACAGAAAATAAAAGTGCTTTATTTAATAGATTAGGACAGGGGTTTCCAATATCAATTGGCATCCAGCAAGACACATTTGCATGTGTAGGAATGCTGTCTCCAATGGCAACAGTCTTAGAACAGTTCTAACACAAGTTGTAACAAACTTTAATTTCTCTACAGTCAATTCTGGTTCTCAACCCACTGAGCCCCCAGTCTCTCTCACTACAACACTGGAGTGGTGCGCTGGCAGGACGCCAAAAAAAAGTCCTGCAAGCCACATCTTTGAGGCACTGTAGGAGCGGTGTATGCGCCGCTCCTAAAGCGCCTCTGCCCATTGAAATCAATGGGCAGCGCCACCAAAGTGCTGGTAACCCTTTTTCAGCCGTTAGCGGGGGTTAAAAGTGCCCTGCTAGCGGCTAAAAGGAACTGAAAAAATGTGACGCTTTACCGCCAACGCCCCAGTGTGAAAGTAGCCAAAGCGAAGGCTAGAACACTTTCCAGGTTTTTGGTCCTGTTTGTGTCCCTGTAGAAGATTATCTCTATACTGTTTGGCAAAAGTCTTGTCAGCAATAAAAGTAGAAAACATAGACCTTTATCCAAAAAAAAAAGGGTAAATATTTTTTTTTTCCTTATGCTGTTTTGTAGCAGTAAAGATTTGTACATCCCCCTTCAAAGCAGAATTATGTGTGAAAGCTTTCGCGCCCACAGTTTGGGTGGTATTTATTAAAACAGGTACAGCTGTGCATGATAGACAATTAGCGTCTAACTTCAGCTTCTTCAATTAACCTTTGCCAAGAAAACCTGGAAACGAATAAGTTTCTATACAATGCTGCACCAGATTTTGCATTCTTAAGTTTTAGTAAAAAACATGTCTAAGCCCTGGTTCACATTGATGCTACTTTGAAATTGTGCTACTTCACTTGAAGTAGCGCAATTTTAAAGTAGCAAGGTCGGCGTGATTTCAGGTGCTACTTGATAGACATCTGTGTTGCCGATTTCAGTTACGACTTCAATAGACATCTGTGCATGAAGCCAAAAGTAGTACAGAAACGACTTTTGCAAATCGGTGCAGCGCCACAAAATTGGTGTTGCACTGATTGGAACAGTGCCATTGCCTCCAATAGGCCGCGACTTGTCATGCGATTTGATCTCTCAAATTGCATGACAAATCGCTCCAATGTGAACCTAGGCTAAGGTTTGGATGCCTTTTTTGAGACGGTTTGTAGTCCCACAATCAGCATGATGAAAAAACAAATTTTTAGTCTGATTATCTATCTATATATAAACTATAGTGATTTTCAAAGTATTGGATAGGACAGGAAAATTGAATGATGTATGGCCAGCTTTAATTTGTATATATAGATATTGCAAAGAATGCTGCCTCTAAACTGTATTTTCATTTAACAATGGTTTCTCTCTCTAAGGCTGGATTCAAACCTATGCATTTTTAGTGCTTTTTGCATTTTGCAGATTTGCACAACAGAATGTATTCCATAAGAAACCATGGTAAATGGACTGTAGTGCAAATCTGCAAAAAGCAGTAAAAATGCATAGGTGTGAGTCCAGCCTAATTTAGAGAAATTAAGACTTAGGGCTCTTTCACACGGACGGTCCGTATGTCCGTTTTTCATCCTTCCGTTTTCGGATGCAGAACGGACATGCATGTATCCCTATGGGATAGCGGGTGAACATCCGCTGACACGCGATCTCGTCCATGCCCGCTATGGTCCATTTCTGCAGACGGAGGAAAACCCTATTTTTCCATCCGTCTGCAGAGCGGATCGGATGACGACGAACTCTACGGTCTGTCGTCACCCGATCTACCATAGGGGAGAGTGGCGCTGTGACAGGTCCGTCCCTGCACAGTGTGCAGAGACGGACCTGTCATCTTCCTGCTCAGCGGAGATCGCTCCAGCGATCCTCGCTGAGCAATCAGATATCCACGGGGCGGATCTGCACTGATCCGCCCAGTGTGAAAGAGCCCTTAAACGGTCTAAGGATATCCCCGAACTTGATAATGACAACTGGGATGATATGTGGAATTCTCCTTTCAATTCTCTTGTCTCCCTGAGAGACCGATTGATTCAGTTCAAGATAGTCCACAGGGCATATTACACTCCTTATATACTATAGAAAATCAATTCAGACCTTGCCCCAGGCTGTTGGCAATGTGGGGAGATCCCTGGAGACTTAACTCTAAGGCCCCTTGCACACTGGGGCAGGAGCCGCGGCGACGGTAAAGCAGCGCTATATTTAGCGCTTCTTTACCGTCGTTTTAGCCGTGGGATTCGGCTGCTAGCGGTGCGGTTTTAACCACCGCTAGTGGCCGAAGAAGGGTTAAAATCCCCCGCAAAGCGACACCGTATCGGCGCTTTGCGGTGGTATTGCCGGTATTGCTACAGCGGCGCTTTGCAGGCGGTTTTAACCCTTTTTCGGCCGTTAGCGGGGGGGGGTTAAAACCGCACTGCTATCGGCCGAAAACTGTGGCTAAAACGACGGTAAAGCAGCACTAAATATAGCGCTGCTTTACCGCCAACGCTGCTCCCGCCCCAGTGTGAAAGGGGCATTAGTTGGAAAAAAACTACCCCCCATCGCTGGCTATGTGGAAACAACTCATTAATAATAGCTTACCATTATATAAGGAAACATATATAAATAGGGGTTGTCGCCTCAAATATTAAAAGGTTTGGTCTAAATGGCTTACAGATCCTTCCACAGCCTCTGTAGCCTCGTAGAGGAATATGATTCCTGGCCAACTTTTTGTTAGCTACCGGGCAAATACTTATGACCATTCGAAAATCTTAGGCCCCTTTCACACTGAGGTGCTTTGCAGGCGCTAAAGTTCTAAAAATAGCGCCTGCAAAGCGCCTTCAAACAGCCGCTGCTGTCTCTCCAGTGTGAAAGCCCGAGGGCTTTCACACTGGGGCGGTGCGCTTGCAGGACACTGAAAAATGTCCTGCAAGCCGCATCATTGGAGCGCTGTAAGAGCGGTGTATTTACCGCTCCTAAAGCACCCCTTCCCATTGAAAACAATGAGGCAGCGCTCCAAACCAGCCTGCAAAGCGCTGCTGCGGCGGCGCTTTGCGGGCGGTTTTAACCCTTTTTCGGTCGCTAGCGGGGGGTAAAACCGTTAGCGGCCGAAAAGCGCCGCTAAATATAGCGATGCTTTACCGCCAGCGCCTCAGTGTGCAAGTTGCCTTAGGTGGACATATGAACCATAGGACTCTTAAATTTTTTAATTAAGCTGCCATAAATACCATGTATGACCTATGTATGTATGTGGGTTTTTTTCTTTTTTTTACCCTGGTTTTGTATATATATTGTTTTGGTAATTGTCAAAAAAAAAACATTTCTTTTTTTATTGTGTTTCTGAAAAATCTAAAAAAATAAATTATATATATATATATATAAGAGAGAGATATCTATATATATCTATTAAAAGAAAATTTTCCACAAATCCCTGAAGTTCATTATGCTCTGTTTTCATCGTATCATAAAGGCAGAACCATACACAGCAGATTGATCAGATCTGACCAATCTCAGCAAAAAAACTCAAAATGGTGAGACATTATGTTGAGATGGGACATACTGTATCGCAAGTGAAATATATGGTCAATTATGCAGTCCCCCCCCCCCCCCCAACAAATGGGGGGGGAGGGTGATCTTGAATTAAAATTAAAAAATTGGAAGTACAATGGATAAATTGGATATTTTACAACCTAGAGGTTTAAACTCGGATTTTGACTTGCATTTATTTCTATAGATCACAAAAATTAGGTTTATTGTATATAGATTATGATTCAAATACATTATCTTTGATTATTGTATTTTTTTCTGGACATTTGTTAATAGATTTGTATGTTTTAATACTAGGATAAATGGAACTTTTTCTATGCGATTGGAGCGTGATTACATCTCGTTGCACCATCTCTCTGGAATCTAGCATGAAAATAATTATGATAATTTGTATTGATTAATCGATGCCTAATGGATTTCTGGTGTGAAATGTAACAATATAAAATGAAGTCAGAATAATAGCAGTATCCATTTTGTTCTCATCTGAAGGAGGGTGCAAGCTTTGTAGCCTGAAACGACATGTAAAGTATGTAATTTATTACATCTAGAATTAATAAATTTTAAGTGCAAAAATCCCTGGACTTTTTCTATATATAAACAATACACACCACAATGATATCTTATACACAATGCAGTCTGAATAGATAATTATTTGCAGTCTGAACCTAGTGTTAGATAACAAAGTACCGGCATCTTTGTCTGATTACAAAGTATAAGAATTACAATTAAAAAAGTGTGTAATCCTTCTAACACCAGACTTAAAGGTCAGCAGGTGGCTAAAATCTTGTCTAAGAGGTCAGGTCTCAACTGATTTGACTGTTGATAGCGTCTGGGGCTGCTTTTCAAATTCTAATTGAATTTATGTCCCAGATAGCTTTCTAATCAACTGTGACCATTGGAGTAAATCTTTTGAGTCACATTAGTCTTGTTTGCCTATAGAGACACTTGAACTTTGTTAAAAACTTTTAACTTCTAAGACAGTTATTTACCTGCATTTTCTTATACAGCCCAATAGGTATCTCTATTGTAGAAAACAAAAAATGGATTTGCTAGCATGCATACCAGCTTTTTTACCATCAATTTTAATTTTTTTTCTCATTTTAATTATCCCAGTTCTAAATTTATTGGCTTTTTTTCATTCTTAAGGCCTGGTGTATACTGTTCTGTGTAATGCATGCATATAAATGTGAATGGACACAAAGTTCCCTTTAGTCTTTGACAATAAACTGCAACAGATTGATATTTAGCAATCACAGAATAGGGATTTTTATGCAACTCTTGCATTCTGATGCTTCAAAGTTGGGCAAATGCAAAAGGGGTCTTGAAGTTCTATGTGAGATCCCCCTTTTAACAGGAGTGGGCCAATCTGGTCCACCTGCCAGATGTTCAGGTGGATCTGATTGGAGCCTCAATTTTTCTCTTTGGAGCAGCAGATATAAGGCCCGGTTCACACTGCTGCGGTGCGGGAGATCGCATATGATTCGCACTGCAGTTCAAATCATATGCGATCTCTGTGCGATGCAAATTCAGCCATACAGATAGTATGGCTGAATTTGCATCGCATTCGGCCCAAAATCGGACAGGACCCTTTTTTTCGGTCCGCAGCAGAATCGGATCGCATGGTGTTCTCACCATGCGATCCGATTCCTGTCCGAGTTTGCAGATCGCAGTGCGATATGCGAGCTGCTATGGGGGTGTCATTAACAATTGATTGACACTCCCAGCAGCTCGCATAGGGCAGTGTGAACTGCGGCATGCGGTGCGGGAGACATGCGGGAGACATGCGGTGCGGGAACCCGCAGTAGATTCGCAGCGTTCCCGCACCGCAGCAGTGTGAACCCAGCCTAAACGGACATCTGTTTGTTTACACCTGCCGACATCCAGCAAAAACAGACGGATGGGTAGTCGTGTGTAACTGGACAAGCGTTCTGTTTTACATCTGACTGGCCATAGAGGAGAGCAGGCTGTGTCCACTCTTCATAAGTGGAGCTGATCAGTGGCGGCCCATCCCTCCCAAAGCTAATCACAAAAAATAAAAAATAAATTGTCCCTTTAAGTATGTACGGGACACCGGACACACGTCTGTCTATGGGAAGTGTGACGTCTATGCAATCACTTGATTTGCAGCTGAGATGCTTCATTGGAGTGTGAACTCCCACTCTAAAATGATTGTGCCTGTGAGTTTTGTAATTGGCATAGCCATAGGAAGTGGGCGGCACTTTTCGCTAAGCCTCAGCGTCCCTTCCTGTTTCCCACTGGCAGTGAGAAAATGGAAGTGACGCAGAGGTTCCGTGAATGGAACACACGACCTGAGCGCTGCCTCCTCTCTTAGGCCCCTTTCACACTGGGGCAGTTTGCAGGCGTTATTGCGCTAAAAATAGCGCCTTCAAACCGACCTGAAACAGCCGTTGCTGTGTCTCCAGTGTGAAAGCCCGCGGCGCTATTTTAAGCCGCTTTAGCGGTTTTTTAGTGGCGCTATTTGGCCGCTAGCGGGGCGGTTTTATCCCCGCGAGCCGCCGAAAAAGGGTTAATACTCATTTGCCAACCAAATTTCTTTTTTTCTAGCTTATGTCCCAACCTACCGGTCTCGTCTAGACTAAGGCTATTTTCACACTGGGGCGCTGGGTGCGCTGGCGGTAAAGTGGCGCTATTTTAAGCGCCGCTTTAGCTTTTTTTGTGGCGCTATTCGGCCGCTAGCGGGGCGGTTTACCGCCAGCGCACCCAGCGCCCCAGTGTGAAAATAGCCTTAGTCTAGACGAGACCGGTAGGTTGGGACATAAGCTAGAAAAAAAGAAATTTGGTTGGCAAATGAGTATTAACCCTTTTTCGGCGGCTCGCGGGGATAAAACCGCCCCGCTAGCGGCCGAATAGCACCACAAAAAAAACGCAAAATCGGCGCTTTGGTTTGCAAATGAGTGGATGATGGCAGAGTTTCACCTCATTTCCAATAAAATATTTACAAAAATGTGAGGGGTGTACTCACTTTTGTGAGATACTGTATTTATATAGGAATATAAATTAAAGCTGGCCATACATCATACAATTTTCCTGTCCTACCCTATCGAAAATGTTGAAAATCACTATAGTTTATATCTATATAGATATATGAAAACTATAGGCCCAGAAAAATACTGTTTGATTTTCATAGTTTTGGACAGTGGGACAGGATTAGAACCCCCTGTCAGGTTGTACGGCTATCTGGATTTGCATTACAACAATATACTTGATTTTACTATCCTAATGACAAGGTTTTACCAGACAGGAAGTGAGAGAATCTTTAAGCCCAGGTTCACACTGATGTGGTGCCAGACACTGCATGCAATTTGCACAGGAATCGCAGCACATTCCAGTGCAAATTACATGGGGTGTCTCTGGGGTGCAATTTTAGCCATGGATTTGTATGGTGCAAATGGCACTGCATTCACCAAAGTCCTGCAGGATCCTTTTTTTTTTTTTGTGGATGGGTGAATCACACCCATGCAATCAGATTCTGCAAATCGCACTGAGTTTTGCAAACAGATTTTGGGGTGTGGTTAACTTGACACACAATCGGTTTGCATGAACGCTTTACCGCCGACGCCTGCACTGCCCCAGTGTGAAAGGGGCCTTAGGGTTAATTTACAATTTCAGTTTGGGGGGGGGGGGGTGGTAAAACCCCACAGTCATGATGTATTTGTACCACCCCTGCCCCAACCGCACACCACCCTTTAGCTGCAGTCGCCAGGGGTGTACACATGTCACCTCTGCAGCGGGATTTATATGTCATGGTTGCTGGGTGTAGCACCTGCCAAGCACGACCCATTCAAGTGAATGAGGCCACTCTGCAAGTTCCCTGCAAGTGCACAGCAAACAAGTGGTTAAAGCAGGCAGTGTTGTTTTCTCCTCACCTTCTTTAACCCCTAGGACTCTGTAGAAGCATTCATTTGCGGGGCACTTGCGGAGTGACCCCATTTACTTAAATGGGTCATGATTGTCAGGTGGTAGCACCTACCAAAAGCAAAAGAGGTCTTGATTCCTGCTGTGGCATGTGTACACCTTTCACTTCTGCCTCAGCTTCTAAAGGGGGTAGGGGCATTAAAATAGTGACTCAACCACAAGGGTTTTACCACCCCCCCCCCAACTTTACGTGTGAACGAGCACAAAGGTGCCACAGCTGAATGCGACTAAGGGCTCATTCACAAGTTCAAGCACTGAAGCTATTCTAAAAAGCGATCCAAGCGTGTTTGCCAAGTGGTGAGGAGGCGATATGTTGCCACCTGAACTAATCCCATGATTGCCGTGAAATGCTCACGATTGCAACACATTCGTGCAGCAATTTGAATTTTAAATCAGGTATGAGGAGGTGACACTGGGCCTAGTGATCTTTGACTTCTCCCATGTTGTTCAGTAAGATCTCCACCTATTTAAGGTTGCAAAGCCGTGCTGAAGCTGATGTATTATTACATACCGTCTGACAAGAGACTTTTCATTGGGACCGGTATCAAGGTTAGATCTTCAGCCAAACAATAAAAAATGGAAATACTATTTTTGTCCTGAACTGCTAGGGAAGAAATCTCAAATAGTCAAAACATCACACTGCTTCTACAAGTCTTTAAAGCAAAATGTTTCATTCCATTTGGATAGAGGGGAGGGTTATAACCCCTGTCATTTACATTTTTGACATCTGTGTCCCGATGGGGAGATTTCCATTCACTTTCTGTCCCATAGCCAGAAAAGTAAGTGAGATGAAACCACTGTAAAATTAGGGAATCCATGGTTGTCACCAGAACTAGCACTTCCATTGGAAAATATCCTCACTATTCATGTACTGAGGACAACCCACAATTTGGGATTTTCTTTTACTTTCACTGTTCTTGATAATTGTATACAGGACTAATAGAGATGGTGGATCTTCCTATCTGGGGGCACAGACAAACAATACAAATCCCACAGGTGTTCTAATCCAGTGTTTCTCAACTCCAGTCCTCAAGGTGCCCCAACAGGTCATGTTTTAAGGCTTTCCATTATTTTGCACAGGTGATTTGATCAGTTTCACTGCCTAAAGCTGGCCATACACCTATAGATTATCTGCAGATTTTCTATGGTTATATGGTAAAAAGTGCAACAGATTTCTCCATGTACGCTAAACTGTGTGGATGGGGGAATCTCCCACTTTTTCCATCTTACCATAGAAAATCTGCAGATAATCTATAGGTGTATGGCCAGTCTAAGGCTCCATTCACACTAGCGCGTTTTTTGATGCATTTTGCAGAAATGCAGGGAAATTTTTTAACATGGGTTCCTATGGAACATGTTCACATCAATGCATTTTTGTGCCTCTGCGTTTTTGGAAGGGGTCGTGGACTTTTTTTCATGCAAAATGCAGCGTTTTGCATGTAATAGAAGTCAATGGACCCGCATCCAAAACGCAAGTACCGCGTTTTTGCAGCGATTTGCGTTTTTTTTTTAAAAAATTTACACTGTATATAGCTGGTTGCTAAGCAACCACAGTGTAAAAAAAAAAAAACATAAACGCAAATCGCGGTAAAAACGCATGTCAAAAAACACGGCAAGCACCGCAAAAAGCACTGCAAAAACGCTCAAAAGCAAAATGCATAGATGTGAATCGAGCCTTAGTAATTACCACAGCTGTTTCATCTGAGGGAAATCCTGAAAACATGACCTGTTGGTGCGCCTTGAGGACTGGAGTTGAGAAACACTGTTCTAATCTATCTCCATTCTATCCTATGTCTTTAGCCTGGGTTTACCCTGAAGGCGGGTTTGAAATCGTACAAATTCAGCTGAACTCGCATGATTACAAACCCGCATTTCAGTGCGACTTTGGGAGCGATTTCAGAGACATCTGTGCAGGTTCCTGCCCAGACCTCTATTGAAATTGCCCCCAAAGTCACCTAAAGTATTGCAGGAACTACTTTTGGGAATCAGTGTGGTGCCGCAAAGTTGGTGTCACACTGATTTGGACGGTGCCATTTCCGGCAATATGCAGTGATTTGAGATACGATTTGACGTGTCAAATTGGCCCGATGTGAACGTGGGCTAAGTTATATTTTAAGGCAGGGGTCTTCAAACTACGGCCCTCCAGTTGTTCAGGAACTACAATTCCCATCATGCCTATTCATGTCTGTGAATGTCAGCGTTTTACAATGCCTCATGGGATGTGTAGTTCTGCAACAGCTAGAGGGCCATAGTTTGAGGATCCCTGCTTTAAGGCCTTGTCCACACCTATACAGTATTTGGTGCTTTCTGCGGAAAGCACTACAGTTCATTTCACATGGTTTCCTATGGAACACGTTCACATCTATGCTTTTTTTGCAGCTGCTGTGTTTTTGGAAAGGGTCAGGGACCTTTTGAGATGCAAAACAGTTTTTTTGGTTCAATAGACAACAATGGAGAAGCTGCATAAAAGCATGTCATGTATTTTTACTGCAATTTGGTCACAATTTGTGTTTTTTCATTTTTTAAATCTGCCCAACAAATCGCCCCCTCCCAAAAAAAATTGCATAAAAATGCAGATTGCGGTAAAATTGTGTGTGCAACAATGCAAAACTCACAGCAGAAAAAAAGGATTAAAATCAAACTGCATAGGTGTGAACCGAGACGTTGACCCTATACACTATGGGATTTTTCTGCAGATTTCTGTCTTCAGATTTACCAAAAACATATAATATGAGGTTAAACCTTAAGAGTTTCAATTTGTATGCAATCATCTTGCACTACATGGTTTTAGTAAATCTAAAGACACAGATCTGCAGAAAATCTAATAGTGTGTAGTGGGGCCTTAGTTTAATCGCAAAGGTACATCTCTGTGAGTGGAATCTGACACAGGACTAAGGTGTGAATGACTTTATGACTTGGTAGGGAGATTGTAGTCCTGCATTCAGCATAACATGGACCTTAATGTGTGTATGATATACATATATATTAGTGACAGCAGGCAGATCGCCTGGTTGCATACTGGATAGCAAATGTGCGTGTCCCAGATTCAGGCTCTAGGCCGATTTGTATTACTAGGGGGAAGTGCTGAGAGTCCTTCAGTGGTAGAGGTAATGAGCCCAGCTGAATTAAGTTGACTCATTAAGGCCTCTACAAAAACTCCCAGAATGCAAAGGGAGTTGCTCCATCCTGGAACTAGTTTTGTGCCTGTTTAGACTGGGGAGTGTGATGAGACAACACCTATGTGGCAAACCGCTATTTTTCATGTTTCTTTTTGTTTTGCTGTTTTTGGACCACTGTATATAGTGTAAATAAATCACACCCTCACGATAGATATCATGTACATTTCTCATCCACCTCTCTTACAAAAATCTTGGAAAGGGTTTAGGCCCAGAGACTCTCCTGTCTTGATAGATGGATTGTAGGCTCATGGTTATCCTGCTGTGGAAAAAAATGTATACTGTTTATGTATGGAAACTATAGGCCCAAATAAACAATGTTAGATTTTTTTTTTTTTTTTTTTTGGCTAGAGTGGGGCAGGATTAGAACCCCTTTCAGGTTGTGCTACTATCTGGGTATGCAGTAGTGTGAGTTACTTGATTTTACTATTTTAATTACAACATTTTACCAGACAGGAAATGAGAGCATCTCTAAGGCTTGATTCACACTAATGTGTTTTTTGATGCAATTTGCAGAAATGCAGGGACATTTTTTAACATGGGTTCCTATGGAACATGTTCACATCAATGCATTTTTGTGCCTCTATTTTTGGAAAGGGTCAGGGACTTTTTTTTTTTTTTTCACACAAAATGCAGCGTTTTGCATGTAATAGAAGTCAATAGACCCGCATCCAAAATGCAAGTACCGCGATTTGCATAAATTTTTTTTTCATTTTTGAAATGACACGCTCTGAAAAACTATCTTGGGTTCCATGTCAGCACCACCAGTTTTTTTTTTTTTTTTTTATTGAAAGCCTGTGGCATGCAAAACACACTCAAAAACTCAGACCCCGTTCTCTGGAAGGTCTGCCGAAACAGACCTACCCAAATACTAGGTGAGGCTCCTCCGAAGGGAGACTCGAACCCTATGGCCCCTTTCACACCGGGGCGTTTTTCATGCGGTACAGCGCTAAAAATAGCGCCTGTTCACCGCCTGAAAAAATCCGGCTCCTTTAACTCCAGTATGAAAGCCGGCGGGCTTTCACACTGGAGCGGTGCGCTAGCAGGAAGGCAAAAAAAGTCCTGCTAGCAGCATCTTTGGAGCGGTATAGGAGCGGTGTGTTCACCGCTCCTATACCACTCCTTCCCATGGATTTGAATGGGAAACCGCGGTCAAACCGCGGCAATAGCTACGGCGGCGCTCTGCGGGGGTGTTTAACCCTTTTTCGCCCGCTTGCGGGGGGTAAAACTGCACCGCGAGCGGCCGAATACCGCGGTTAAAACGACGGTAAAGCAGCGCTATATATAGCGCTGCTTTACCGTCACCGCGGCTCCCCGCCCCAGTGTGAAAGGGGCCTATGAGAGAGGGTGAACTAAGCCAGAAGGCCATGTCCACCCCCTCCCCAGACTTTCAGGACAGGCCCTGAGACCTGTGACCCTACTCATCACACGTGCAAAAACAAGTGTACCAAATACAAAAAGTGACAACACAAAGGAATAAAATAAATAAAGTGGGGGAAGGGATAGTGGAGAGGAGAGTGAAAGAAGTGGTCATTGTGTGAAACAATGAACAGGCCCTCCGGCCAGGAATAAAAAAAATTCCTCTGGTCCCAGCCAAAAGGCCCGGCCCAAGAGGCAGGTGCTAAAAAAGAGTGATATGGTGGTGTGACCGTGGTGCCATAAATCAAAGTGACCCTCACTCACAGTGATTGTACGGCACCCCTGGACTGCCACTCCAGGGGCACATACTCCACCACCAGTGATGAAGTTGAAGGCTGCTCAGCAGCGCCACATCAGGTTACTTTGGAAATGACATGCTATGAATGCATAAAGGTGAGGGAGTGTTCAACTTGTGCAGTAAATACTGTAGTTAAATCGGCCACCGCGGGGGACATTGCATATATTTCCCTCCCATATTTTTTTTTTTTTTTTTTTTTTTGCACTGCTAATTTCCTGCAGTCTATTAGCATCCAATTCCCTCCATATTTTTTTTTCTCATCTAATTTTCTGAAGTATATTAGCATATAATTCACTCCATATTTTTTCCTCAGGTAATTTCCTGCAATCTAGGGGGATGTACTAAACTGCATATTGGGGTGATGGGATTATTGGCTGCAATACTGAGAACTCTCACTAGATGTCTGTGTACTTTATACACATATATATGGTAATGACTCTGTTGTTTCTCAAAATATGTTATTCTTTCCTACAGTGCTTCATACAGAAGTAATGTAAAAATTACATTTGACCTGTTTTTGATGGGAATATGGTTACAATAATTATTTCTCATGGGGTTTATAGGAGGAATATCATGTTAACTCCTGAAAATGAACATATTTAACCCATTTCTGAAAATAATATGCATATCATGTTTTTTCTACATGGGGATTATGGGTGAAATATTGTTTATAAATATACATAGGAACCTATTTAACCCATTTATGATAAGAATATGCATATAATAATTTTTCTACATGGGGATTATGGGTGGAATATTGTTTATAAATATACATAGGAACCTATTTAACCCATTTATGATAAGAATATGCATATAATAATTTTTATACATGGGGATCATGGGTGGAATATTGTAGTTAAACATACATAGCAACCAATTAAACCCATTTCTGATATGAATTTGCATATACAGTAATTATTTTTCTACATGGGGATTATGGGCGGAATATTGTTTACAAATATACATAGAAACATGAGCAAAGAAGTGTATAGCGGGTGGCCTAAGTGTACACACTACTCAGCGCTGGATGTGTTTATACAGTGAAACAGGTTGACCGATTGAGTCAACAAATGGTTTATATAAATAGGTGAATGTATTTATATAATTAAATAAAATTAAAAAAGCAGCTGTTTAAAATCAAGTAAATATATAAAGGAGATAGTAAAATATAAAACAGTGGTTCCTGTAAAATACAATACTAAAACAGCGCTAAAACAATGACATAAAAAGAAAATGAGTTCTTTCTGTGATAAAGTCCACAGGTCATAAATAAAGTGAAGAAATATTGTAGCGGAGGTAGTCCTTTAAGTGTATCTCAGAATTAGAGTGCACAGTTCAAATAATGGGTGACTTTTCAAGTGGTTAGGTATTCCAGATGTCTATCCAAGCACCTCTTTAATCCCTTTATAACATTCCACCACGTGAGGCACGCTCCCCTCAGGGGGTTAAACTCACCAGAAGAATAAATTAAACAGGCCTTAAGATATATAGCATCATCTCGTTATATATTGCACAGGAAACGCCAAACATCCAGAATCAGTGCCAATCAGATCACTTCCTCAGCCTTAACTGAGCATTAACGAGGCTCAGAAAGTGAAGGCTGAGGAAGTGATCTGATTGGCACTGATTCTGGATGTTTGGCGTTTCCTGTGCAATATATACCGAGATGATGCTATATATCTTAAGGCCTGTTTAATTTATTCTTCTGGTGAGTTTAACCCCCTGAGGGGAGCGTGCCTCACGTGGTGGAATGTTATAAAGGGATTAAAGAGGTGCTTGGATAGACATCTGGAATACCTAACCACTTGAAAAGTCCCCCATTATTTGAACTGTGCACTCTAATTCTGAGATACACTTAAAGGACTACCTCCGCTACAATATTTCTTCACTTTATTTATGACCTGTGGACTTTATCACAGAAAGAACTCATTTTCTTTTTATGTCATTGTTTTAGCGCTGTTTTAGTATTGTATTTTACAGGAACCACTGTTTTATATTTTACTATCTCCTTTATATACATAGAAACATATTAAACATATTTCTGATAAGAATATGCATATATATTTTCTACATGGGGATTATGGGTGGAATATTGTTTATAAATATACATAGGAACCTATTTAACCCATTTATGATAAGAATATGCGTATAATTATTTTTTATTATTATGGGTGGAAAATGACAGTTAAGCATACATAGGAACATATTTAACCTATTTCTGATTCATTCTCTTATCAAGAACATGTTAAATATGTTTCTTGTCAAATGTAACAATGATATTTCATCCATAATCCCCATGTTGAAAACAATTATACCAATAATCTTTTCAGATACAGGTTAAATATGTTCCTTGTTAGGCATAACCATGACATTCCCCCATAATGCATAACAATGTATAAAATAATTATTCCAATGTTCTTATCAGAAATAGTTTAAATATGTTACTTGGAATGTGTAATTATGATATTCCACCCATAATCCCAATGTAAACAAATAATTATGTGCATATTTGTTTCAGAAATAGATAAATATGTCCGTTGTTAGGTGTAAACATGATATTCCATCCATAATACCCCTACGAAACAATAACTATACCCATATTCAGTGGCGTCGCTATGGGGTGGCTTTTGGGGCTATAGCCCCAAGTCTCTGCAGGGGTCCCCAAGGGGAGGGGAGGTTCTCTGGGGAACCTGATGTAAGTGGGGGGCTCTCTGGGGACTCTGATTTTAAGGGGGAGACTCTCTGGGGACCCTAATGTATGGGGGGCTCTCTGGGGACCCTGATGTAAGGAGGAGGCTCTCTGGGGACCCTGATGTAAGGGGGGCTCTCTGGGGACCCTGATGTAAGTGGGGGGGCTCTCTGGTGATATATACACACACACGTATATTACTGTATATACATGTATATGCCCGCAAAAGCAATAATCCCCATGAAAAACAATATTTATTCTCGTATTTCTATCAGAAATAGGTTAACCACTTAAGGACCGAGCCTCTTTCTGAGATTGGTTTTGCTAAATTACTTAGAACCACCAAACATTATATATTGTTTTTTTTCTAACACCCTAGAGAATAAAATGGTGGTCGTTGCAATACTTTGTCACACTGAATTTGCGCAGCGGTCTTACAAGCGCACCTTTTTTGGAAAAAATAAAAATAAGACCACAGTAAATTTAGCCCAATTTCTTTTTATATTGTGAAAGATGATGTTATACCAAGTAAATTGATACCCAACATGTCATGCTTAAAAATTGTGCCCATAGGCGATGTTTAAAAAATTCTACAGGTTGCATGTTTTGAGTTATAGAGGAGATACAATTATTGCTCTCTCTCCAACGATCGCGATACCTCACATGTGTGGTTTGAACACTGTTTTTCATATGCATTTGCTTCTGCATGCAAGCTTGGCGGGACGGGGTGCTTCAATAAATTATTTTTTTTCTTATTTATTTAACTTTATTTTTTATTTTCACACTATTCTAGAAAAAAAGTTGTCTCTTTTATTCCTATTACAAGGAATGTAAACATCCCTTGTAATTAGGGATGAGCCACACACCCCCCGGTTCGGTCTGCAGCAGAACATGCGAAAAGGGCAAAAAGTTTGTTCGAACACGTGAACACCGTTAAAGTCTATGGGACATGAATGTGAAAAATCAAAAGGGCTAATTTTAAAGGCTAATATGCAAGTTATTGCCATAAAAAGTGTTTGTGGACCTGGTTCCAGACCCAGGGGACATGTATCAATGCAAAAAAACGTTTTAAAAGCATAATTTTTTTAGGGAGCAGTGATTTTAATAATGCTTAAAGTTAAACAATAAAAAATAAATATTCCTTTAAATATTGTGCCTGGGGATGTCTATAGTATGCCTGTAAAGTGGTGCATTTTTCCCATGTTTAAAACAGTCCTGCAGCAAAATTAAATTTCTAAAGGAAAAAAGTCATTTAAAACTGCTATTGTCGGGTCCCGGCAATATAGATGAAAATCATTGAGGAAAACAGCATGGGTCCCCCCTCAATCCATTCCCCTTTGGGTCTAGTATGGATATTAAGTGGAACCCCACACCCCAAAAAAAAAAGGCGTGGGGTCCCCCAGGCCCTATATACTCTGAACAGTAGTATATATATATATATACACTATACGGCCTGCCCTATATACTCTGCAGAAAATTGGGCCTTAGGTGTTGGTGGTACCAGAACACTGTAACTCCACAGATACTCTTGTTGAGTGCAGGAACGGGCCCTGCTGTGAAATATTAGCTCAAAAATTGTAATTACATGCCCATGTTAAACAGGGGCAGAAAAATTGGGCCTTAGGCAGTGGTGGTGGTGCCCTAAACCAAAAATATTCTTAGAAGCTAGCATCATCAAGATTGAGGAGGAATAGGATAGTCACTCAGCATAGGCAGTCTTCAAGGGATCCCACATCTATAAAATTAAATTGGTCAGCTAACAGGTGCTTGATCCAAGACTGATTCATTTTTATGAATGTGAGCCAGTCTGTGGACAGGTGCACTCTATGATCTATTACAAATCCTCCAGCAGCACTGAATGTGCATTCAGAAAGGACGCTGGATGCAGGACAGGCCAGTAGCTCAATTGCATATTGAGCAAGCTCTGGCCAGTGGTCCATCCTCCAGACCCAGTAACCCAGTGGAGGCTCTGTTGGAAAGGTCTCCAGGTCTGCTCTTATCCCTAGATATTCCTGCACCAGGTAATGCAGATGCTGGTGATGGTTGCTTGAACAGATCAGACCTTGGCGCTGAGGACTGAAAAATTGTCTTAAACCAATTGATTGGCCAAAAGTATGCAAGACCCTGGGCCAGAAGTGCAACTCCCCTGGCCTCAGGAACCATAAAAGGCCAGATAAAGCGCTGCCTTGAGCACCAAGCTGGTTCACAACGCAAAAGGAGTCCTTGAGAGCATGACGGATATGCATGACGGAAACATGAGAAACTTTAGAAACATAAGAAACATGAGAAACTTAAGAAAACATGGGAAACGTGAGAAAAGCGTAAATTGGCATGAGAAGCGAAAAATTGCATGAGAATCGTAAATTTCCTGAGAATCGTAAATTGCCTGAGAACCGTAAATTGCCTGAGAAATGTTCTAGAACCATGTAGCCCCCAAGGATCCACATAGAATATAATGAGATGACAGGTCGACGAACAGGTGTCATGTCATCTCTGCAGCCTGAATTAACCCCTGAAGCACTAGCAGCGTGGCTCCATGCAGGTGAATGGCAGCATACCACAGGCAGCCCTGTCCGCTGAACGGACACTTACTACCACGAACACCCCCATCCAAGCCTTAGTAGCATGAGGGGGAGCGATTGGGCTGTGTGATGGATGCACTGTGCCCACTGACAGGGGGAGATAAGTCGGCTGATGACGCCAATCATCATAGTACTTACCGCAATCCTCAGCCTGCATCAGCCGGTAGGGTCCCCTATATAAGTGCGCCAAACACACAGAGCCGGGTGTTTGACAGTAGGTACCACCAGGAAGGGTGTATCTAGAGATAAACGCTATCCCAGAGACCTCTAGTGATGCTGAGCTCCTGCAACAAGCAGAACACCAAGCAGACCAAGGGCAAGTCCCTGCACTGCAACTTCAGGTGGCAGCCATACGTATGGCTCTAATTGCTTTTTAGCAGCCTGACTCATCCTACAAATACAGGCCGTACACACGATCAGACTTTTTGAAAACAAACATGCAAATTAGCTGTTTTGGAGCAACATCCGACCATGTGTACGCTCCATCGGACCAACTTTTTCAGTTTTCATCAGACTTTTGTTGGCTGTGCAAATGGACCAACTTTCTGCCAACAAAAGTCCGATGGAGCAAAGTCCGACCGTGTGTACACAAAACCATCGGACTTTAGTCCAAAGTACAAACACGCATGCTCGGGAGCAAGGACCAGCACGAAGAGGTCGGTCTTGTAAAACTAGCGTTCGTAATGTAGATAGCACATTCGTGATGTGTCAAATTCAGAATTTTCTAAATGCAGTGTACATTCTCTTCATTTTTAATGTTTTAATATTAAATATGATTTGCTGGTGATAACGACAAAGAACTAACAAACATATTTTACATAGGATTTGTGTTCTAATGATATCAATAACAAAAAAATAAATATTTTGGCCATTTTGTTTATTGTGCATTCACAACATAAATACATTTATTAAATTATTAGAGACATATTTTCTGTCATCACAATTCTAAATTGAAAATTATAAACCAAAAGAGCAAATACACCAAAAAACAAAAATATAGCCTATTAAATCATACTTTAAACAAAAAATACAACATGCTAAATTAGTATCCCCTAAACTCCCCAGACCACTGGCCTTGTGCATCCTGGGGATGATTTTGCCACTGACCACCATGCTGCTGGAGTGGGTGGGCTTGCTGAGGTGGGTGGGCTTGCTGAGGTGGGTGGGCTTGCTGAGGTGGGTGGGCTTGCTGAGGTGGGTAGGCTTGCTGAGGTGGGTAGGCTTGTTGTGGAGGAGTAAAGGTGTGTGGTCCAAATTACACACATGTGATTTGGTGGTTAGCTCACGTTTCCTGGCCTTGCTGAAGAGCTGGATGATGATACCCTCACATAGCTCCCTTTGATCTGGGTCAATTTCACGGAGCTTATTAGCTGTAAAACAGCCAAACCCTTCAGCACTATCGGGTGCTGTGGTGATCACGAAGTAACCCTAGCTAGGAAGTCAGCTGTGGCCTCATCCAGGCGGTGGCTCTTCCTGGCCCTTTTGTTGGGAGGGCGCAGGGGAGGGATTCTGCACTCTGTTGTCTGGCTGCTGGGCCCAGCCTCTTCTTGGCTCAAAAGTTCCTGTGTGTGAAAAAACAACATTTACATTTTTGGTCATCAATCACAAACACCTTTCATATCATGACTTTTTTCATTTGGAATGTGTCCAATTAGTAAAGACTATCAATATGACTCCAGCATTTCTCATTCTTGTCCAAATACTTTTTGGCCACTACTTGTCTATTGATATGGAACTCGCTTTTTTAAGACAACTAATTATTAGGCATACTAGCATCTAATTAACAATATATATATATATATATATATATATATATATATATATTTTAGCCAAGCTTTTAAACAATGCTATACCTGGGTCAAGCTGAGCTCCTCCTTTTCTTCATCCTGTGTAGGATCATGCTCAGTATCGGTGACCTCAGCTGAGGCGGAGGGTAGAGTAGAGAGCGATCTGCGTGGTACTGTTTGATCCTTTAAAAAATGGAGGCTGTTAAAATACCAGAGCTTGGGAACATACACTTCTTCAGCTGCTGCTCCAGATCTTTTTGATTCCTCTATCTTCAGTTCCCTGTTGTACACGCTTCTGAGGCCACCAATTTTTGTCTTTATCATGGAGTATGTTGCTCTGGGGTACACCGTTTTTGCCAATTCCACTAGTTGCTCAATTGCTGCTATCCTCTTGTTTTTGTTGCAATAGTTTTTATGTTTCTGCCACAGACAAGTGAGCTCCCTGTATTTGTCTATGAATTGTGCAATGAATTCGTGTGAATTTGACTTCATAATTTTGATGTCTGCAAAACACAGTAAAAAACAAACCATAATGGGTGGCGTATAGTTCATAAGCTGCTCACAATATGGGCCTTTATTTAAGCCAGGGGTGCCCAACCTTTTGAAGAGCGAGGACCTTCGAACCAACTTGGTAACCGGTCGCGGGCCAAAATAATTGTAATGGGCGGATGACAGGTCTGTATCTACGCTGTATATGCAGAATGGATATGGACACAGCCCATGCTACTCTATGGGCCCTCCAATTCAATCTGACAGAAGTGGATGGTTCCCCTTCATTTTTTTTGCGTATCATCAGATTGAAGGTAAGCAGGGGTAAAGGGACATAGAGGTGAATGGAGGGTCCGATTGGGTCCTAAGGCTGCTTTCACACTGATGTGCCACGTGCACCTGTGACTTTCCTGCAGGTTAGCTGCACTTTGCCATAGACTTCTATTATATCCTAATGGTATAGTGCAGCAAAGCCACATGTAATAACTAGACTTGTGCAAAACGGAAAAATCTGTTTAGTTTTGGTTCGTTGTCATTCGTAAAATATATAATTTCGTTATGTTATATTCGTTATGTAACGTTAATACGTTTTCGGATAATTTGTTATTATTCGTAGGGTGTCGATATTCGTTATACTGAATCTTGAATCATGTCAAATTAATTCCTTATATCCGCTATCATTTCTTTCGTATTATTTGAAATTCCTTCTTTTTTTATTCAGACATTCGGATGCATTCGATTGTCCGAAAGATGCAAAATTTGTACGAATTTCGATTCGTTACGAAACGAATTGCACAAGCCTAGTAATAACAGAACTCTATGACTCAGTGCAGGTAACCTGCAGGTGTATGATTAGTTTAACAGGACTGTTGCTGTCTGTACTGTAGGCGGGTCTGTGTAACATGCAGGGGGTCCAGAGCTGTTAGGCGGGGTGTCTGTGTAACATACAGGTGTCCACAGATTTGGGGGGCTGTGTAATGTAAAGGGGTCTAGAGGTGATGTGTAATGTACACAGTAGTGACAAAGAGATATTTAAGGATGCAGAGGTATACAGGGGGCACAGTGGGGTGTTTTTACATTTTAAGGTGGAGGGGGGGGGGGGGTGGTTGGGTATTGGATGTCTATAGTATGCCTGTTAAGCTGCGCATGTTTCCAATGTTTAACAACAGTCCGAGAGCAAAATTACATCTTCAAAGCAAAAGACAATCATTTAACAGTACCAGTGGTAGTGACAAATTAGAAAAACGTACCTTCCCTTCGTGTCTACTTTCGGCTTGCGTTTCCAATGTTTAACAACAGTCCGAGAGCAAAATTACATCTTCAAAGCAAAAGACAATCTTTAACAGTACCAGCGGTAGTGACAAATTAGAAAAATGTACTTTCCCTTCGTGTCTACTTTCGGCTTGCGTTCGCCTTCCGCCTGAACGGTACATTGCATCACACGTTCGTGCTTTATACATGGCGTATGCGTGAAACCTCCGCCCTCCAAGCGTCATGACGTTGGGCCTTGACCATATTACAGATTCTGCAATGCATCGTTATTAATATTTAAAATTTGTGTCCCATTGACTTTAATTCTTTTCTTTATTCATGTATGTATGTATGTATATATATATATATATATATATATATATATATATATATATATATATATATATATATATATTCATCTATAAATGTGATTTTTTTTTTTTCTTTACATACAAATTCTTAGTGAAAGAGAAGTTCAGTGCTTAAAACTTTCGATCGTGTATGGGGTGGAGTCCATCGTATATTCCGATCGGAACAATATACAGACCGCGCGTTAAGCTTGACATAACACTACACATGCGTGAAACTCCGCTTGCGTCGCCCACCCCCGACGTTCCTTTTCTATAATATTCCCCGCCCCTTCTCTCTTTGTTGCGTAGTCGGAGCAAACATGGCGGAGACACAAATGTTGGCCAATATGTCATCCAGCGAGGAGGTATTCCGATCTAGGAGGAGGAGATTTAAGGCCACCAACATGGCCTTTGAAGAAATGGTGGAGATGGTGCACATTTTGAATAAGGAGGATTATGATGGGAAACATGTTGCATCCAAATTTGGTCAAGGACAAAATCCTCACAAAAGTTGTCAACACTCTGGAGCACAAGTTTGGGGTACGACGGTTCAAAGACCAATTAAGGAAACGCTGGTCCGACATTATTTTTTTTTTCCAATTTAAATCTTTATTTATTTCTAGGAAAAGCAAGGCATACAATTTACCATCTTCACAACTCATATATTATTCAAATCTATGAATACACCTCTGATAATCAATTAGGTCATTTCCCAAACATATAACCCCATACAGTAGGTACCGTCGGCTCCACTGTCATTTTCTGCTTTCTTAAATAACACAAATAATAAGATGGGATACCCACTACCTTTACCCCAGGCCAGAGCTTCTCTCCCGCTCTGCCCTAGGGTTCCCTCTTTATATATTCATAGGGTGTTGAACCTTGTCTCACTCCTGTATTTATTTCCCCCAACAAAAAATTACCTAATCAGTAACCCCTAGCCTGCCCCCTCCCCCCGAAAAAAAACAAAAACAAAAAAAAAAAAAATTATTTTAACCCCCGAAACCTGGTCTCCTGTGTTCTTATACAGATTGAGGATCCAAATATGTTGCCTATTATTTTTTTGCACTGCTCCTCTGAAAATGTTTGGTCTAGATCTCTTTCCCACTCCCTAAAAAAGGGCAATCTAAAATCCTCCGACGGTGCCACTAACAACGCATACGTCCTAGATAGGGTGTGATGCAGGGTCCCCTTCGCATTACAATACCTCTCAAATGATGTTAGCGGGCGATCGTAGCCTCCTAGAGGTTTTAGTGTATTCAAAAAATGTCTCAACTGTATCGCACGCCACAAATCCAAGTGGGGTACTGTAGATCCTATTGTCATCGCCTGTATCGTAGGCCATGTTCCATTTATCAAAAAGTGCATAGCTTGAAATATCCCTTGTTCTATCAGTACTCTAAAATTTCCGTCCCTTAATCCTGGCTCAAATTGTGGGTTTCCCAGTATTGGGAATAGGGGAGAAGCTATTGTCGACAGTTTGCCTTCCAAAAATAGTCTATGACTCATCTTTAAAGTAGGTCCTATCAGTGGATGTACCTTAACTGAGATCGGGAGTTCTCTATAGCACCAAGCAGCTCTTTGCAATATCACCTTGCTTTGCGCCTGTTCCAGACCCGGCCACATCTTCCATTCCACGTGTCTGCTCCAATCTATCAGTCGGCTCAAAAGTGCCGCCTGATAATATTTGTACAGATCGGGTATAGCTAAACCCCCAAACTTTTTAGGTAGGTTCAATAGAGATCTACTGATTCTCGGGCGTTTATTTGCCCATATAAATCTAATCATTAGGGAGTGTATTTGCTTAAAATAGTTTCTGGGTATATCAATCGGTAATGCTTGAAACAGATATAGGAACTTCGGGAGGATGCTCATTTTAATAATATTACACCTCCCAAACCATGGGACATTAAATTGAGGGAGCCGGATCAGTATCTACAAATAAAGAAGGTGCTTCGAAAAAGTAAGTACCCGTCGTGTGATCCTACAAATAGTAACTTGCTTGCAAATCGTTCGTATGTATGGATCACCGTTCGTACTTAGGAACCACATTCATAGGGAGACTGTTTACTAGTAGATACAATGTCTTTGGCCCCTTTCACACGGATGGACCGTCTATCCGTTTTTCTTCCATCCGTCGACGGACGACAATGCATTCCTATGGGCAGACGGATAAACATCCGTCACCATCAGTTAACCTCCGCTTCCGTTTTTATCTGTTTTTTTTCAGAGATGTACACTCCACCAGGTGAGTGTCTGACACCCCTGCTTCACGTAATCTATGTCTGGCCACATATTTCTCAATACATGTTTTTTTAAGATGATGTGCTGGTTGTGGAACAAGAACCTGAACTGTTCACTCAAGACAGTGCACAGAGGCTCATCGGGCAAATAATGGCATGGAATGGGGAGATTGATGGCATGTGCAATCAACTCAACATTATGCAGCAGGAAATGAAGGATATGATAGATGTTTTGGCGAGAATATACAAAATTTTTCCATTTTAACAAAAAAAATGTTTTGGCGAGAATATACAAAATTTTTCCATTTTAACTAAAAAAAAAAAAAAAAAAAACATTAACCACTAGGCGCCCGCGCTATAGCCGAAAGGCGGCTACAGCGCGGACGCTTCCTGCCGGGAGGTCGTCCCTGGACCTCCTGTTGTTTACTTACCTAATGCGTGCTCCTGAGAGTGCGCATCGGGGAAGTTCTGTGCTGGCCGTGTCCGTCGGACACAGCCAGTCACAGATCGCTGTAAATCCAATGTGTCCAATGAGAGATGATCTCATATGCAAACATATGAGATCATCTGTCAGCGCCGCTCTGCCTCCTCACACAGACAGCGTGTGAGGAGGGAGAGATGAACGGCTGCAGCGGCGCCGTAAGTAAAAATAAAGTGATCTGTCTCCAGTACCACCTGTCCCCAGTGCCATCTGCCAGTGCCACCTGTCCCCAGTGCCATCTGCCAGTGCCACCTGTCCCCAGTGCCATGTATAAGTGCCATCTGTCGTCAGTGCCACGTGTCATCAGTGCCACATATTAGTGCCATCTGTCATCAGTGCCATGTATCAGTGCCATCTGTCATCAGTGCCAACTGTCAGTCACGTGCCATCTGTTATCAGTGACACGTGTCATCAATGCCACGTATCGGTGCCATCTGTCATCAGTGCAACGTATTAGTGCCATCTCTCATCAGTGCCACGTATTAGTGCCACATGATATCAGTGCCACGTATAAGTGCCATCTGTCACCAGTGCCACATATAAGTGCCATCTGTCACCAGTGCCACATGTCAGTGTCACGTGTCATTAGTGCCATCTGTCATCAGTGTCACGTGTCATCAGTGCCCCGTATTAGTGTCACGTGTCATCAGTGCCACGTCAGTGTCACCTGTCATTGTCCTGGTGCTCCAAGGCCTTCAAAAGTGTAATATGTAGTCAACAAGTTAGATGTGCAATTTATGCTCCTAGAACACGTGATGGCGCTCCCTGCATTTTGGGCCTTTCTAAGTGGCCAGGCTGTGGAAACGTCCCACACATGTGGTATCGTAATACTCAGGAGGAGTAGCAGAGTGTATTTTGGGGTGTCATTTGTGGTATACACATGCCATGTGAGAGAAATAACCTATTACAATGACAATTTTGTAGAAAAAAATTAAATAAAAAATAAAAAAAAAATTCATTTTGCAAAGAATTGTGGGAAAAAAATGACAACATCAAAAAGCTCACCATGCCTCTTACTAAATACCTTGGAATGTCTACTTTCAAAAAAGGGGTCATTTGTATTTGTTATTTCCTGGCTTGTTCGGGTCACAAGAAATGAGATAGGCCACCAGTGCATCAGGTGTGATCAATTTTGTATGATTCGCACCACAGTTTGTAGCGTCTGTACCTTTCACAAAGACCAAATAATATCCACTAATTTGGGTTATTTTTAACAAAGATATGTATAAATTGTGGCCAAAATTTATGAAGAAAAATTAATAATTTGCTAAATTTTATCACAGAAACAAAGAAAAATTATTTTTTTTTCAAAATTTTCAGTCTTTTTTTCATTTATAGCACAAAAAACCCAGAGGTGATCAAATACCACCAAAAGAAGCTTTCTTTTGGTGGTATTTGATCACCTCTGGGTTTTTTGCGCTATAAATGAAAAAAAGACTGAAAATTTTGAAAAAAAAAAGAATTTTTCTTTGTTTCTGTGATAAAATTTAGCAAATTATTAATTTTATTAATAATTTTTAATAATTAAAATTATTAACTATTTGTGGGAAAAAAAGGACAAAAAATTCATTTGGGTACAGTGTTGCATGACTGAGTAATTGTCATTCAAAATGTGAGAGCACCGAAAGCTGAAAATTGGTCTGGGCAGGAAGGGTGTTTAAGTGCACAGTAAGCAAGTGGTTAATTTCCTGCTGCATGATGATGTCCACATTGCAATTTTTTAGTTGTTATAGTTAATGTTTATTTTATTATTATTCAAGTTAGTTCATGTTCTGGTTTTTAACATGACTCTTAAAAAAAAAAAAAAAAAGGATGTGTGTGTGTATGTATATGTATATGTATATGTATATGTATATATATATATATATATATATATATATATATATATACACACATACTCGCCACCAGTTGCCCCGCCCCTAATCCCGCCCCCATAGATTCTCTCATGAAATGATACTTAAATGATTTATGCAGAATTAAGTTATAAATATTCACAACAACTTTGTCCACCAATGCAGCCTGTGTCCCCCCCCCCCCAGTGCAGCATGTGACCCCTCCAGTGCAGAATGTGACCCCCCCAGTGCCGCCTGTGTCCCCCGTGTCCCCCCCAGTGCCGCATGTGACCCCCCCAGTGCAGCATGTGACCCCCCAGTGCCGCCTGTGTCCCCCGTGTCCCCCCCAGTGCAGGCTGTGTCCCCCCCAGTGCAGGCTGTGTCCCCCCCCCCAGTGCAGGCTGTGTCCCCCCCCCCCCCCAGTGCAGGCTGTGTCCCCCCCCAGTGCAGGCTGTGTCCCCCCCCAGTGCAGGCTGTGTCCCCCCCCAGTGCAGGCTGTGTCCCCCCCCAGTGCAGGCTGTGTCCCCCCCCAGTGCAGGCTGTGTCCCCCCCCCAGTGCAGGCTGTGCCCCCCCCCCAGTGCAGGCTGTGTCCCCCCCTCCCCAGTGCAGGCTGTGTCCCCCCCTCCCCAGTGCAGGCTGTGTCCCCCCCTCCCCAGTGCAGGCTGTGTCCCCCCCTCCCCAGTGCAGGCTGTGTCCCCCCCTCCAGTGCAGGCTGTGTCCCCCCCCCCAGTGCAGGCTGTGTCCCCCCCCAGTGCAGGCTGTGTCCCCCCCCCAGTGCAGGCTGTGTCCCCCCTCAGTGCAGGCTGTGTCCCCCCCCCAGTGCAGGCTGTGTCCCCAATGCAGCCTACCTGTGCAGGGGAGGAGAGCCGCCGCCGCCTGTCTGATTAGAGCGGCAGAGGAACATAACAGCTTTCGTTTCAATAGCTGTTTATTCCCCGCCGCACGCCGTCATATACAGCCCCTCCCCCTTGTCCGAGTCACTTTGATAGACAGATCACCCGTCCAATCCTGGGTCAGGTGATCTGTCTGTCTATCATAGTTCCCCGGACAAGGGGGAGGGGCTGTATATGACGGCGCGTGGCGGGGAACAAACAGCTATTGAAACAAAAGCTGTTATGTTCCCCTGCCGCTCTAATCAGACAGGCAGCGGCTCTCCTACACTTGCGAGACCTCAAAATCCACTCGCAAAATGCGAGCAGGCGAGTGGATTTTTTGAGGTCTGTGTATATGTATGTATATATATTTTTTTTATTTTTTTTTATTTTAGTAGTTTAGTAGTTTGATGTTTTAAAAACAAAGTTTTGTAACAAAACAAACCAAAAAAATGTATATTTTGCAAAGCAAGAAAAAAAAATTTTGATGTTAAAAAAAATTAAAAAAATTTCATGTTCTAAAAAAATTATCAAAAAAAGAAAAAAATATTTTGATGTGAACCAAAAATTTCACACAAAAAATATAAGATTAAAACGCACAAGTGAATGTGCACAGATTAAAAAAAGTTGAAAGAAAAACAATGTGTGGCTTCTTATTTCAATGCTCAATATCAGTATATTTGTTAAAGCGGTTCTGCACCCATTTCATTTAGTAAATCTCTTTGCCTTCCAAATCAGGCAAAGAGTACTAAATGAAATGTTTTTTTTTTTTTTTTTTATTTTTACTTACCTTGAAATTGATGACTTCCGGTCTTCTCTCTCTTCGGCGGCGGGGGGGGTCTCTGCGTCGATCGTCGTCACGCCGCACTGTCTCCTGGGATCTGGTGTCATTGATCCCAGGAGTCAGTGCGGGCATCTTCCGAAATCTCGCGAGATTTCGGCCACATCTTCCGAAATCTCCCGAGATTTCGGCCACATCTGCCGAAATCTCGTGAGATGTCGGCAGATGTGCCGTTACTGCGCACGCGCGAGTAACGGCGGTGCATGCTGGGCCATCTAAAGTTCCTGTGGGTGTTTCACATGCCCACAGGCAAGATGGCCCCCAGCACAAAAGAAGAAGACGAGGAACTTCATCGGACGAAAACCGGCGGCGATCGAGATGGAAGATGGAACAGGTGAGTCCCCCAATAAAGGTAAGCATCCTTTATATTCCGTCCCAAAAAAAAAAAAAAATTATACAGAGTGCATAACCGCTTTAAGTTGTTGTAGTTGCATTGACTGTGTACTCTAAAATGTGTGTAGCCGAGATACAGCACAATATAAAAGTTAGCTCAAATTGAGATGGTCACCTCATGTTGCAAATCAGGTTCGTTTAAACTAGTGGCAAAAAGGACAAAGATCATGGCTATTTGCAAACATAAGAAACACAGACAACAGTAGTTGAAATGAAATAGTATTTTATGAATAAGTAAAATATTTACTAATTATCAAGAACATTTTGCTGCCAAGGCACTGACCCTCGACCGACAAAGTAGTCCAAATATTGTTGACGGACAAAACGCCTATTCTGGAGGACAAAACCAGCATGTGCACTTTCAAGTGCTGGCATCACAGCCTCTTCAGCTGGTCGGGAAAAAGCCTCATCTGTTTGCCCTAAGGCAATGTAGCTGGAAGCATTTATCCTTAAAAAATTATGGAGGATGCAGCAGCATGACACCACATGATTCATTTTATATTCTGCCTAGTTTATGGCAGTTAAAAAGAGCCGAAATCTACTGGAAGAATTCCAAAGGCATTTTCAACTACCCTTGGGGCACGAGAGAGGCGATAATTGAAAATCCTTTTGTTCTGGGGTTAGGTTCCTCATTGGGAAGGGTTTGAGAAAAAGTTCCCCGAAAGAAAAGGCATCATCTGCCACAAACACAAAATTTAGGCCCTCAATATTGTCCTGAGCAGGTGGCAAATGTAAGGTCCCTTTCTGCAGCCGGTCATAGAATTCTGTATGCATCAGCACACCTCCAGCAGAGTGACGGCCATTCATCCCAACATCAACGTACAAAAAAATCATATTTGGCTGACACCACAGCAAGCAGAACTATGCTGCAAAACCCTTTGTAATTGAAATAATAGGATCCAGAGTTTGGCGGTGGGACTATCCTCACATGCTTGCCATCAATGGCACCTCCACAGTTGGGGAAATTCCATAAATTGTCAAACTGGGCCGCAACATCCTGCCATTGCTGGGTGTTTGAAGGAAACTGTGGAGTCAAACAAATAAAAAAAAATTAATACCCGAGTACATAAAATTGCAACCATATTTGACACAAACATTGTGGGCCAAAATAATATTCTAACATTTAAAAGTGTATTTTAAAACCAAAAGAAAAGTTACAATTATATGGTCCCTCACCCCCTCTGGTGGCACATTATAAAAATCTTAGGAGGGGGAGTTGAATGAGTAGATGTTTTGGACAAGTAAACCTCAACACTTCCATGAAAACTAAATGCATTAAAATTTAAGTTTAATTTGGCCAACCCATCCATCTTTACAAGATTATCAGGCCAGTGGACAGGTAAGAAGTGGCAAAAAACAACAAAAATATGAATGCACATTGTCCAAATCTAGACACATTTTGACATACATCGTACAAAATAATAAAAATAATAATTAATTATGAGTATTCGTTAAGATGAAGTTGGCACAGCACAGGGACGTTGGGAGCCATTCTTAATGAGAAATTAATCATAACGAAAGTATAATTTGTACATTTTGAAGGTAATCAGGCAGGCCATTGCACTATAAGATGGGGACACATTTTAGGCAGTGTTTAGGGTAATGAAGGAAGCATAATGAATACAGTGTTAAGTACTAGACTAGGTGTGTATGGGCCCAGGGTAGCATGCTGGGGAGGTTAGGGAAGGAAAATATGCATGTAGGCCAAGAAAAAGGTTACAGCATGCATGAGGACAAAAAAGACATTCATTCACAGCATATTACAAAAATGTGAAGGATGGAATCCAAAAAAAAAAAAAGTGCATTAGATAACATGAAGGTGATATTAAAGCAAAAAAAACTTACACGAATATAGTCCTTCTGCAAGACTTGGATGATGGCACTACATGTGTCAGTGATAATGACTCCCAGAGCCTGGGGAGAGATACCAGTGGTAAATTTTATGTCCTGGAGACTCCTCCCTGTAGCCAAATAACGCAAGGTGGCTATGAGCCTTTGCTCTGCTGGAAAGGCAACCCTCATGCAGGTGTCCTGCTTCACAATATAGGGGGACAGCAATGACAATAGTTGCTGAAAGCAGGAGTCTGTCATTTGGAGATAATTACGAAAATCATTCGGATTATTCTCCTGCAGCTCAGGCAGCAAGGGCATATGGCTAAATTGATCATGATTAAGTAGCCATAAATAGCACACTCTCTCCTCGGATCGCGCAACATGGCTGGTTGGCCAAAACGGTCGGAAACGAACACGGATCGAAAAACGCGAATCAGCACTGACCAAACCTCTACTAGCTCGAAGTTAGCAGACGGAGCCCGAAGGGTGACGCCAAAGAATTGAACGTCCTCTTTTGAAGCGTCGTCAGTACGTTGTAACGTCACTACGTTCGTGTTTGTTGCCTTAAAAGTCCGATCGTGTGTATGCAATGCAAACAAAAGTCCACGGGAAAGTTGGTACAAGGTCCGATCGTGTGTATGAGGCTTTACACTTATCCTCCACGTTCATGCTGACACAATCCTCCTCCTCTTCTTCCTGTGTGTTTGATGAGCCCGCAGGAATACTATCTGGATAAAGGGAGCCTTGAAAGGTAAGGAAGTCCTCCTCTTCCTCCCGCTGTTCTGCCTCAAGTGCCCTGTCCATTATTCCATGAAGCATCTGCTCCAACAGGAAGACAAGAGGGACAGTACCACTGATGCATGCATTGTCCCTGCTCACCATCCTCGTGGCCTCCCCAAATGGTGACAGGACAGTGCATGCATCCTTGATCAGTAGCCACTGGCGTGGCGAAAAAAAAGCCAAGCTCCCCTGACCCTGTCCTGGTGCCATACTCACATAGGTACTCATTGATGGCCCTCTGCTGCATATGCAGCCGCTGCAGCATTGCCAACGTTGAGTTCCCCCTGGTGGGCATGTCACAAATGAGGCGGTTGGTGGGCAGGTTGCATTCCCTTTTAAGTGTCAGCCAGCCAAGCACTGGCATTGTATGACTGGCAGAAATAACCACAGACTTTTCTGGCCTGCCTCAGTAGATCCTGTAAGCCTTGGTACCTGCTCAAGAACCGCTGCACCACCAAATTCAGGACGTGCGTCAAATATGGAACACGGGTCAAGTGTCCCTGTCGGAGGGCGGAGAGGAGGTTGGTGCCATTGTCGCATACAACCATTCCTGGTTGAAGCTGGCGTGGCGTCAACCACCTCTGAGCCTACCCCTGCAGAGCTGACAGAATCTCTGCCCCAGTGTGGCTCCTGTCCTCTAAGCAGACCAACTCAAGCACCGCATTGCATCTTTTTGAGTGCTTGCATAGCCCCTTAAACGCCTACGGAGCACCGCTGGTTCAGAGGAGGAATCTGCAGAGGAAGAGGCCATAGAGGAAGAAGAAGAGGAGGGGGTGCAAGAGAGATCTGTCCTGTCCAGACCCTGTCCTGAATCCTTCCCAGCTGCCAGCAGAGTTACCCAGTACGCAGTAACATCAGTGCCCATGCCTGCTGGACCATGAGTCAGAGGTAATATGCACCTTACTGCTGACCACCCTGTCCAATGAGGCCAAAACATTGTCTTTCACATGCCGGTAGAGAGCCGGAATGGCCTTTCGTGAAAAAAAATTTGCATTTTGGAACACATTCCACAAATTCACAAAAGGAGGCAGAGTCTACAAGCTGAAAAGGCAGCAGTTGTAGTGCTAGCAATTTGGTCAAGCTAGCATTCAGACGCTGGAGCATATGGATGGCTGGGACAGAATTTTTTTCTACAATTTAGCAACTGGGATAGGGAAATTTGCCTGCTAAAATCAGATGCTGGTATACTGCTAGCAGATTGGCTGCAAGTACTTGGGACACCAATTACTATACCTTCATTCCTCTCAGTGCTCCTTTTTGAGAGGACTGGACGTATAGTGGGGTTGGAGATCCCAGATGAGGAGCAAGGAGAAGTCCGCCTTTTTTTTAATGTTGCCAACGGACTGCATGGGAGGTCGTCATATGTCTGGTCAAGCATGTGGTGCCCAAGCGGCTGCTGTTTTGGCCACGCTTGATCACCTTCAGACATAGGTTGCAAACAGCAATGGTGCAATCTGCTGCACACGTGTCAAAAAAGGCCCACACCAAAGAACTTTTCAAAATCAACGGGGAGTCAGAAGTGCCCTGCGGTGTGATGCAATAGGGTGGCTTCCCTTAAGCTGCCCCCTGGAGGGCATCCTGCCTCGTTGGAAATGTGTACACCACCAGAAGTGTAGTATCAAGTGCACTATGGCTGCACTGTATTGTGTACACCACAAGAAAAGTAGTAGCAACTGCACTACAGGTGAATTGTATTGTGTCCACCACCAGAAAAGTAGTAGCAACTGCACTACAGGTGCATTGTATTGTGTCCACCACCATAAAAGTATTACCAACTGCACTACGGGTAAACTGTATTGTGTACACCACCAGAAGTGTAGTAGCATGTGCACCAGGGGTCAAGTCCTGGGGAAAAAAGTGTGGGAACTCCCACCAAAGATCCACTCGCCCACCAAAAAAAATAAAATGATACGCTCATATGCACGAACGCTTCAAAAGTAGTATTTTTCATCCAATTTTCGTATTGTGTGTATGAAGCTTAACTGTTAGTACATTAAAAAAAAACAATCCTCAAACATAAATACGGTAAATCTCTGAATAATCAGCATTCATTCAATTGTGCTTCCATGCAAATGTGAACATCATGTTCTGATCTTTATTGAGGAATTCTATTTTGTATATAGAGTGTTTATGTGGTGAGTTTACACTTTTCATTGAACAGAGTTTGGATAACACAGGGTTAAACGGAAAGGTAATAAATTAACTGCACATTATCTGGACAGAATGCTTGGGGAGATAGTGATGTGTTCCTGCTTAGGAGATGTATGTTAGCTTGGGGGGCTGCAAACTCTGCAGGGCTCCAACACACACTTGCTGCTATTCCAACCCTTCACATATTTCGGGGACTTACTAAAACATTTAATGTGAAAATGGCTTAATGTAGCTTAACGTGTAATAAAGTGCCTAAACCTCAATCAATTGCCCTGAAACTTTGCACAGCCTAAGATCTCAACTTCCCAAATCTATCCAAGAAGTTTCATGCGATTTCGGAGTTCCACAAGGCAAATTAAGGACATTAAGCTTGTTTTTTGGGGAGCTTAATGTGGCTTAACGTACAAAAAAGACCTTAAATGTTATCCAATTTCCTCCAAACTTCACACGATAGAAGACTCTATCCATGCCAACATATTTTGAAAATTGCAGCTCATTTAGTAAATCACACCAAAAGTTATTCACATTAAGCTATATTTTACAATGCTAAAACGTTTAATGTAAAGAGCTTAACGTACCATAATGTGCCTTAACCTCAATCAATTGTCTTGAAACTTTGCACAGCCTAAGATCTCAACTTCCCAAATCTATCCAAGAAGTTTCATGCGATTTCGGAGTTCCACAAGGCAAATTAAGGACGTTAAGCTTGATTTTTGGGGAGCTTAATGTGGCTTAACGTACAAAAAAGACCTTAAATGTTATCCAATTTCCACCAAACTTTACACAATAGAAGACTCTATCCATGCCAACATATTTTGAAAATTTCAGGTCATTTGGTTAATCACACCAAAAGTTATTCACGTTAAGCTATATTTTACAATACTAAAACATTTAATGTGAAAATGGCTTAATGTAGCTTAACGTGTAATAAAGTGCCTAAACCTCAATCAATTGCCCTGAAACTTTGCACAGCCTAAGATCTCAACTTCCCAAATCTATCCAAGAAGTTTCATGCGATTCGGAGTTCCACAAGGCAAATTAAGGACATTAAGCTTGTTTTTTGGGGAGCTTAATGTGGCTTAACGTACAAAAAAGACCTTAAATGTTATCCAATTTCCTCCAAACTTCACACGATAGAAGACTCTATCCATGCCAACATATTTTGAAAATTGCAGCTCATTTAGTAAATCACACCAAAAGTTATTCACATTAAGCTATATTTTACAATGCTAAAACGTTTAATGTAAAGAGCTTAACGTACCATAATGTGCCTTAACCTCAATCAATTGTCTTGAAACTTTGCACAGCCTAAGTTCTCAACTTCCCAAACCTATCCAAGAAGTTTCATGCGATTCGGAGTTCCACAAGGCAAATTAAGGACGTTAAGCTTGATTTTTGGGGAGCTTAATGTGGCTTAACGTACAAAAAAGACCTTAAATGTTATCCAATTTCCACCAAACTTTACACAATAGAAGACTCTATCCATGCCAACATATTTTGAAAATTTCAGGTCATTTGGTTAATCACACCAAAAGTTATTCACGTTAAGCTATATTTTACAATACTAAAACATTTAATGTGAAAATGGCTTAATGTAGCTTAACGTGTAATAAAGTGCCTAAACCTCAATCGATTGCCCTGAAACTTTGCACAGCCTAAGATCTCAACTTCCCAAACCTATCCAAGAAGTTTCATGCGATTCGGAGTTCCACAAGGCAAATTAAGAACGTTAAGCTTGATTTTTGGGGAGCTTAATGTGGCTTAACGTACAAAAAAGACCTTAAATGTTATCCAATTTCCACCAAACTTTACACAATAGAAGACTCTATCCATGCCAACATATTCTGAAAATTTCAGCTCATTTGGTTAATCACACCAAAAGTTATTCACGTTAAGCTATATTTTACAATACTAAAACATTTAATGTGAAAATGGCTTAATGTAGCTTAACGTGTAATAAAGTGCCTAAACCTCAATCAATTGCCCTGAAACTTTGCACAGCTTAAGATCTCAACTTCCTAAACCCATCCGAGAAGTTTCATGCGATTCGGTGTTCCACAAGGCAAACTAGGCACGTTAAGCTTGTTTTTTGGAGAGCTTAACGTACAAAAAAGACCTTAAATGTTAACCAATTTCCCCCAAACTTCACCCAATAGAAGACTCTATCCATGCCAACATATTCTGAAAGTTTCAGCTGATTTGGTTAATCACACCAAAAGTTATTCACATTAAGCTATATTTCACAATGCTAAAACATTTAATGTGAAAATGGCTTAATGTAGCTTAATGTAGCTTAACGTGTAATAAAGTGCCTAAACCTCAATCGATTGCCCTGAAACTTTGCACAGCCTAAGATCTCAACTTCCCAAACCTATCCAAGAAGTTTCATGCGATTCGGAGTTCCACAAGGCAAATTAAGAACGTTAAGCTTGATTTTTGGGGAGCTTAATGTGGCTTAACGTACAAAAAAGACCTTAAATGTTATCCAATTTCCACCAAACTTTACACAATAGAAGACTCTATCCATGCCAACATATTCTGAAAATTTCAGCTCATTTGGTTAATCACACCAAAAGTTATTCACGTTAAGCTATATTTTACAATACTAAAACATTTAATGTGAAAATGGCTTAATGTAGCTTAACGTGTAATAAAGTGCCTAAACCTCAATCAATTGCCCTGAAACTTTGCACAGCTTAAGATCTCAACTTCCCAAACCCATCCGAGAAGTTTCATGCGATTCGGTGTTCCACAAGGCAAACTAGGCACGTTAAGCTTGTTTTTTGGAGAGCTTAACGTACAAAAAAGACCTTAAATGTTAACCAATTTCCCCCAAACTTCACACAATAGAAGACTCTATCCATGCCAACATATTCTGAAAGTTTCAGCTGATTTGGTTAATCACACCAAAAATTATTCACGTTAAGCTATATTTCACAATGCTAAAACATTTAATGTGAAAATGGCTTAATGTAGCTTAATGTAGCTTAACGTGTAATAAAGTGCCTAAACCTCAATCGATTGCCCTAAAACTTTGCACAGCCTAAGATCTCAACTTCCCAAACCCATCTGAGAAGTTTCATGCGATTCGGTGTTCCACAAGGCAAACGAGGAACATTAAGCTTGATTTTTGGGGAGCTTAATGTGGCTTAACGTACAAAAAAGACCATAAATGTTAACCAATTTCCTCCAAACTTCACACAATAGAAGACTCTATCCATGCCAACATATTTTGAAAATTACAGCTCATTTAGTAAATCACACCAAAAGTTATTCACATTAAGCTATATTTCACAATGCTAAAACATTTAATGTGAAAATGGCTTAATGTAGCTTAATGTAGCTTAACGTGTAATAAAGTGCCTAAACCTCAATCGATTGCCCTGAAACTTTGCACAGCCTAAGATCTCAACTTCCCAAACCTATCCAAGAAGTTTCATGCGATTCGGAGTTCCACAAGGCAAATTAAGAACGTTAAGCTTGATTTTTGGGGAGCTTAATGTGGCTTAACGTACAAAAAAGACCTTAAATGTTATCCAATTTCCACCAAACTTTACACAATAGAAGACTCTATCCATGCCAACATATTTTGAAAATTTCAGCTCATTTGGTTAATCACACCAAAAGTTATTCACGTTAAGCTATATTTTACAATACTAAAACATTTAATGTGAAAATGGCTTAATGTAGCTTAACGTGTAATAAAGTGCCTAAACCTCAATCAATTGCCCTGAAACTTTGCACAGCTTAAGATCTCAACTTCCTAAACCCATCCGAGAAGTTTCATGCGATTCGGTGTTCCACAAGGCAAACTAGGCACGTTAAGCTTGTTTTTTGGAGAGCTTAACGTACAAAAAAGACCTTAAATGTTAACCAATTTCCCCCAAACTTCACACAATAGAAGACTCTATCCATGCCAACATATTCTGAAAGTTTCAGCTGATTTGGTTAATCACACCAAAAATTATTCACATTAAGCTATATTTCACAATGCTAAAACATTTAATGTGAAAATGGCTTAATGTAGCTTAATGTAGCTTAATGTAGCTTAACGTGTAATAAAGTGCCTAAACCTCAATTGATTGCCCTGAAACTTTGCACAGCCTAAGATCTCAACTTCCCAAACCCATCTGAGAAGTTTCATGCGATTCGGTGTTCCACAAGGCAAACGAGGAACATTAAGCTTGATTTTTGGGGAGCTTAATGTGGCTTAACGTACAAAAAAGACCTTAAATGTTAACCAATTTCCTCCAAACTTCACACAATAGAAGACTCTATCCATGCCAACATATTTTGAAAATTACAGCTCATTTAGTAAATCACACCAAAAGTTATTCACATTAAGCTATATTTCACAATGCTAAAACATTTAATGTGAAAATGGCTTAATGTAGCTTAATGTAGCTTAACGTGTAATAAAGTGCCTAAACCTCAATCGATTGCCCTGAAACTTTGCACAGCCTAAGATCTCAACTTCCCAAACCTATCCAAGAAGTTTCATGCGATTCGGAGTTCCACAAGGCAAATTAAGGACGTTAAGCTTGATTTTTGGGGAGCTTAATGTGGCTTAACGTACAAAAAAGACCTTAAATGTTAACCAATTTCCTCCAAACTTCACACAATAGAAGACTCTATCTATGCCAACATATTTTGAAAATTACAGCTCATTTAGTAAATCACACCAAAAGTTATTCACATTAAGCTATATTTTACAATTCTAAAACGTTTAATGTAAAGAGCTTAACGTACCATAATGTGCCTTAACCTCAATCAATTGTATTGAAACTTTGCACAGCCTAAGTTCTCAACTTCTCAACCCCATCCAAGAAGTTTTTTATGCGATTCGGTGTCCCACAAGGCAAACTAGGGACATTAAGCTTGATTTTTGGAGAGCTTAATGTGGCTTAACGTACAAAAAAGACCTTAAATGTCAACCAATTTCCCCCAAACTTCACGCAAAAGTGAAAGTTTCAGCTGATTTGGTTAATCACATCAAAAGTTATTCACATTAAGCTATATTTCACAATGCTAAAACATTTAATGTGAAAATGGCTTAACCACTTGCCGACCGTTGTCGGCACATATATGTCGGCAGAATGGCACGGCTGGGCAAAGTAACGTACCCGTACGCCGCAAGCCCCGTGACAGTGCCCGCGGATCCCACGGACTCGATCAGTGCGGGGATACCCGCGATCGTGTTACGGAGCTCAAGAATTGGTAGATGCCGATGTAAACAGCATCTCCCCGTTCTGCCTAATGACAGCACACTGATCGTCTGCTCCCTGTCATCTGGAGCAGCGATCAGTGTGGTATCACACAGAGCCACGCCCTCAAATAGTTAGAAACAAGCCCCCAGGATACACTTAACCCCTCCCCGCCCCCTAGTGGTTAACCCCTTCCCTGCCAGTGACATTTTTACAGTAATCAATGCAATTTTATAGCACTGATCGCCAATGATCCCAAAAATTTGTCAAAATTGTCCGCCTTAATGTCGCAGCCATGATAAAAATCGCTGATCGCTGCCATTACTAGTAAAAAAAAAAAAAAAATTATTTATAAAAATGTCATAAAACTATCCCCTATTTTGTAGACGCTATAACCTTTGCGCAAACCAATCAATAAACACTTATTGTGATTTTTTTTACCAAAAATATGTAGAAAAATACGTATCGGCCTAAACTGAGGAAAAAAAATAGTTTTTTTATATATTTTTGGAGGATATTTATTATAGAAAAAAGTAAAAAATATTGCTTTTTTTTCAAAATTGTCGCACATTTTTTTGTTTATAGCGCAAAAAATAAAAACCGCAAAGGTGATCAAATACCACCAAAAGAAAGCTCTATTTGTGGGAAAAAAAGGATGCAAATTTTGTTTGGGTACAACATCGCACGACCGCGCAATTGTCAGTTAAAGCAACACAGTTCCAAATTGTAAAAAGTGCTCTGGTCAGGAAGGGGGTAAAATCTTCCGGGGCTGAAGCGTTTAAAGGGATTTTAAAGTCAGAAGGTTTATTTATCTTAATGCATTCTATTCATTAAGATCAGAGGCGGCTCTAGGCTTTGTGAGGCCTTAGGCAAAACTTAGACATGAGGCCCTCTCACGCCCATAATTGGAAAAATAATTAAAGCGATAAAAAAATAATACTACATTGCAATGTACAGTATACAATTAACTGATAGCACTCCACCCATGGCCAGTCCTCAAAGATTCTAGCATGTTATTGGATCATATCACACCAGTGAGCTCACCCAGACGGTCCCCTCCCCCGTTTTGTAGGCTGTGCTCTGCACTCCCCTGGGAGTGTCTTGTCAGCAGATTGCCATTTGTGAGTGGTACATAGAGATAACATTGACAGCTCGAGGTGGCAGCGCCATCCTTCTTCCCAATGCTGGGCTCTCCCCTCCAGTGGCATAGCATGGGTTGTCAGTGTTAGGGGCAAGGCAAGTAATCAGAGCTCCCTAACCGTGGACTTTTAGCTCTGGTCTGGTCACATGATCCACTGTGTCAATTAGTATTGGCTGCAGGCGAGAGGAGAGAGCACTTGACAATCACTGGTAAAGCCTGGAGCAGTGACATCACCCACATTTTCCCATGTCCCATCTGTTGTTGGCGGTTGTATGGTCACATACCTCTGAACCCCTAAACCTTAGGTGCTCCATTATGCAAATCTTGACCAGCCACTGTTGTAGAATGCTTGGGCCTGCACTCTACCTTACTGGTAAAGGAGGCCATCCATCAAAGTTATAAGCCAATAACAACCAATGGAGCCTTACCACTTCCTCTGGCTGGTCTAAATCTGTATATGATAGAGTTCTTGGGGACTCAGGTCTCCCGCATTTTCCACCAGGTAGGTAAGAGGAATGCAGCACATATAGGGCCTGTTTTCATGCCCTGAGATAGTTTGGAAGGCTTAAAGAGTAAGTTCACCATTTCACACAAAATGAAAAGCTGAACTAACTCTCAGAAAGGGAGAAGGAGTGGATAGGGGGAGGTGGAGGTTAGCGTGGACAGAGGGAGAGGATATAAGGGGGGGAGAGGAGAAAGGATAGAGAGAGGGAGGGGGAGAGGATAGCCTGGATAGAAGAGAGTAGAGAGTGGACAGGGGGAGGGGGGGAGAGGAGAGAGTGGATAGGGGAGGATAGCCTGGACAGTAGGAGGGGGGTGAGGAGAGAGTGGGCAGAGGCAGGGGAGGGGGATAGGAGAGAGTGGATAGGGGGGAGAATAGCCTGGAGGGTAGGAGGGGGGTGAGTAGAGAGTGGACAGAGACAGGGGGAGGGGGAGAGGAGAGAGTGGATAGGGGGAGGATAGCCTGGACAGTAGGAGGGGGTGAGTAGAGAGTGGACAGAGGCAGGGGAGAGGAGAGAGTGGATATGGGGATAGCCTGGAGGGTAGGAGGGGGGTGAGGAGAGAGTGGACAGAGGCAGGGGGAGGGGGAGAGGAGAGAGTGGATAGGGGGAGGATAGCCTGGACAGTAGGAGGGGTGAGTAGAGAGTGGACCGAGGCAGGGGGAGGGGGAGAGGAGAGAGTGGACAAAGGCAGGGGGAGATGAGAGAGTGGATAGGGGGAGGATAGCCTGGACGATAGGAGGGGGTGAGGAGAGAGTGGACAGAGGCAGGGGGAGATGAGAGAGTGGCTAGGGGGGAGGATAGCCTGGACGATAGGAGGGGGGTGAGGAGAGAGTGGACAGAGGCAGGGGGAGATGAGAGAGTGGATAGGGGGGAGTATAGCCTGGACGATAGGAGGGGGGTGAGGAGAGAGTGGACAGAGGCAGGGGGAGATGAGAGAGTGGATAGGGGGGAGGATAGCCTGGACGATAGGAGGGGGGTGAGGAGAGAGTGGACAGAGGCAGGGGGAGATGAGAGAGTGGATAGGGGAGGATAGCCTGGACGATAGGAGGGGGTGAGGAGAGAGTGGACAGAGGCAGGGGGAGGGGGAGAGGATAGAGTGGATAGGGGAGGATAGCCTGGACGATAGGAGGGGGGTGAGGAGAGAGTGGACAGAGACAGGGGGAGATGAGAGAGTAGATAGGGGAGGATAGCCTGGATGATAGGGGGGGGGGGGGGTGAGGAGAGAGTGGACAGAGGCAGGGGGAGATGAGAGAGTGGATAGGGGAGGATAGCCTGGATGATAGGGGGGGTTGAGGAGAGAGTGGACAGAGGCAGGGGGAAGGGGAGAGGAGAGAGTGGATAGGGGGGAGGATAGCCTGGACAATAGGAGGGGGGTGAGGAGAGAGAGTGGACAGAGGGATGTAGGTAGAGAGGACAGAGGGGGAGAGAGGATGTGGCAAGTGAGGAGAGAAGAGAAAGACGGTGAAGAAAACAATGGGGTAATGGAAGGGGGAGATAGGAGGGTTAGAGGGCAGAGGGCGTGGGGGTAGAGGGGGCAGAGGGGGGGCAGGAGGAGTAGAAGGAGGAGGGGGCTAACATGTGGTAATTGGGATATGTGGAAACAGTGTACATATCAGGGTGTTCAGGGCTCCTCCTCACACTGCAAAGCCATCCAGACATGTTATACTGAGAGTGGGACTGTTACGCTATGCTTCCCCCTCCAGCCTCACACTAAGTTAGTTGCTTGTCCTCCACATACACATGCTGGACATTGTAGTCCCACTCCCACAGACTCCCCTCCACAATGGGGCACACAGACACGGCTATCCCGCCCAGCCTCCGCCTCTATCACAAACAAGCTCCACTCACCGAGCATGTATTTCTTCAAGGGCTGCTCCCGAGTCCTGCCTCCCGCCATGCATTGGGGCCGCTGTCGCCGACTTTAGGGGAAGGGCTAGAGGTTGAGCCTGCTATTGGACGCAGGCAGCCTTAGCCACGCCCACGACACTTCCACTATGCTCGTCCGCAGCCGCGGATCGCGGCGCTGGCTCAGCTAAGCTATTAGCTCACTCTGCGCAGAGCGCCCGCCGCCAGACAGTCTCAACACGGCACCTGAGGCAAATTAGGCAATCGCTCGACGGCGAGGCCCTTCTGTGGGCGAGGCCTAAGGCAATCGCCTAATTTGCCTAATTAAAGAGCCGCCTCTGATTAAGATAAAAAGCCTTCTGTGTGCAGCAGCCCCCCTAACACTACCCTGAGTCCCATCTAGATCCAGCGATGACATTGCAAGACCCTGACAATCACAGGCATGTCTCCTAGAGGCATGATGGGATTTGTAGTTTCACCACAGCTCGAGTTGAGCTTGAGCTTGTCTAACCCCTTAAGTTAACAACAAAGGACAAACAAGGCTTTCTTTTTGTGAATATTGTCCTGCAACAATAATTTTTACAATTAAGTGTAATAAAATTAAACAAAAGGCATTTTTTTTCTTTCTTTCGGTATATATATGTAAAAAGGTGTCAACATTTTTAATAAGCAAAGCAAACAAAAAAAATGAAAAAAAGTTTAACTACTAGTTAATAAAATAGAAAAGAAAAAATCACCAGGAAAATTACAATTCAATAGAGAAGGAGAATATAGAGTTAATCAGTGCTGATTAAAGAAAACTAAAGGGTTAATTAGGAGTTCAACAGAGGAACATTTAATTAGAAAAAAAAAAATGTTTTATTTACATGTCAAGGTTGCTTTAACTCTCTTCACCTTCAAATCGAAGTTCATCCCTTTGATCTGTGAATGCAAAACACAGAAAGTTACAATTGATACAATGTTTCAATGTAACTTTCTGTGATGTGGTTGTTGATAAACATTGCCAGCCTGCTTCTATTTTTAGACAGTTCCTGCTGAATTGTTGGGTACAGAGACAGGGAAGGGTCCCAGCAGCAGAGCAGAAGGACTGGATGTACTAGACTTGACCTGTGTACATTAATGACATGTTTTTGGGCGTGTCTAATGCGCCCAAAGTCTGCAACTGGTTAAGGATTGTAAAAAAAATGGTGAATAACTTTTGGGGTGATTTACCAAATGAACTGGAATTCTTGAATAGGTTTGGGAAGTTGAGATCTTGGGCTGTGCAAAGTTTCAGGGCAATTGATTGAGGTTTAGGCACTTTATTACACGTTAAGCTACATTAACCACTTTCAGACCGGACCAATTTGCAGCCAAAGGACCAGGCCCCTTTTTGCGATTCGGCACTGCGTCGCTTTAACTGACAATTGCGCGGTCATGCGACGTGGCTCCCAAACAAAATTGATGTCCTTTTTTTCCCACAAATAGAGCTTTCTTTTGATGGTATTTGATCGCCCCTGCGGTTTTTATTTTTTGCGCTATAAACAAAAAAGTGCGACAATTTTGAATAAAACGCATTCTTTTTTATTTTTTGCTATAATAAATATCCCCCAAAAATATATAAAAAACATTTATTTTCCTCAGTTTAGGCCGATACGTATTCTTCTACATATTGTTGGTAAAAAAAATTGTAATAAGCGATTATTGATTGGTTTGCGCAGAAGTTATAGCGTTTACAAGATAGGGGATAGTTTTATAGCATTTTTATTAATAATTTTTTTTATTAGTAATGGTGGCGATCAGCGATTTTTATTGTGACTGCGACATTATGGCGGACACATCGGACATTTTTGACACATTTTTGGGACCATTGTCCTTTATACAGCAATCAATGCTATTTATATGCATTGATTCCTGTGTAAATGACACTGGCAGTGAAGGGGTTAACCACTAGCTGGCAGTGTAAGGGTTAAGTGTGCCTAGAGGTGTGTTTCTTACTGTGGGGGGGGGGGCGTGGCTGTCAGCTAGTGAATGCTGATCTCTGCTCCTATCACAGGGAGCAGAGATCAGCGTCACTAGTTGCTAGGCAGAATGGGGAGATGCTGTTTTTTTTTCGCATCTCCCCGTTCAGCCTTCCCGTGAGACGATCTCGGGTATCCCCGCGGCAATTGAGTCCGCGAGACCTGCGACCGGCCTCACGGGTATCCCAACCTGCGCGAGCGCGCGCCCGGCATCTTAAAGGTGACGTACCTGTACGCCCTTATGCCTGTCCGCGCTATTCTGTTGACGTACATCGTCGTGCGCCGGTCGGCAAGTGGTTAAGCCATTTTCACATTAAATGTTTTAGCATTGTAAAATATAGCTTAATGTGAATAACTTTTGGTGTGATTAACCAAATCAGCTGAAACTTTCACTTTTGCGTGAAGTTTGGGGGAAATTGGTTGACATTTAAGGTCTTTTTTGTACGTTAAGCCACATTAAGCTCCCCAAAAAATCAAGCTTAATGTCCCTAGTTTGCCTTGTGGGACACCGAATCGCATGAAACTTCTTGGATGGGGTTGAGAAGTTGAGAACTTAGGCTGTGCAAAGTTTCAATACAATTGATTGAGGTTAAGGCACATTATGGTACGTTAAGCTCTTTACATTAAATGTTTTAGCATTGTAAAATATAGCTTAATGTGAATAACTTTTGGTGTGATTTACTAAATGAGCTGCAATTTTCAAAATATGTTGGCATGGATAGAGTCTTCTATTGTGTGAAGTTTGGAGGAAATTGGTTAACATTTAAGGTCTTTTTTGTACGTTAAGCCACATTAAGCTCCCCAAAAATCAAGCTTAATGTTCCTCGTTTGCCTTGTGGAACACCGAATCGCATGAAACTTCTCAGATGGGTTTGGGAAGTTGCGATCTTAGGCTGTGCAAAGTTTCAGGGCAATCGATTGAGGTTTAGGCACTTTATTACACGTTAAGCTACATTAAGCTACATTAAGCCATTTTCACTATATGTTTTAGCATTGTAAAATATAGCTTAATGTGAATAACTTTTGGTGTGATTAACCAAATCAGCTGAAACTTTCAGAATATGTTGGCATGGATAGAGTCTTCTATTTTGTGAAGATTGGGGGAAATTGGTTAACATTTAAGGTCTTTTTTGTACGTTAAGCTCTCCAAAAAACAAGCTTAACGTGCCTAGTTTGCCTTGTGGAACACCGAATCGCATGAAACTTCTCGGATGGGTTTGGGAGGTTGAGATCTTAGGCTGTGCAAAGTTTCAGGGCAATTGATTGAGGTTTAGGTACTTTATTACACGTTAAGCTACATTAAGCCATTTTCACATTAAATGTTTTAGTATTGTAAAATATAGCTTAACGTGAATAACTTTTGGTGTGATTAACCAAATGAGCTGAAACTTTCTGAATATGTTGGCATGGATAGAGTCTTCTATTATGTGAAGTTTGGAGGAAATTGGTTAACATTTAAGGTCTTTTTTGTACATTAAGCCACATTAAGCTCCCCAAAAAACAAGCTTAATGTCCTTAATTTGCCTTGTGGAACTCCGAATCGCATGAAACTTCTTGGATAGGTTTGGGAAGTTGAGATCTTAGGCTGTGAAAAATTTCAGGGCAATTGATTGAGGTTTAGGCACTTTATTACACGTTAAGCTACATTAAGCCATTTTCACATTAAATGTTTTAGTAAGTCCCCATATTTCGACATAAACTTCCCTCCTGGCATTAAACATTGCCAGGTATTGTGCTCAGCTTACCACCCCAAACTGATGTTCCTCCCTCAGCTCACCTCTCTCCTTGCCTGTCCTGTGAGCAGAATAGCTGTGCTGCTCCTCTGGGTTCTCTCACATGGCACTGAAGATAGAGGAGGGGGGATTCAGAGGGACACACAGAGCAAGTATGCAGGAGACTGGAGGGGGGGGGGGATAAGGAGACAGAAAATCAGGAGGGGCCGGCGGGGAGGAGCGCATCATGAGAGGTCTGACTAAATACAATCTCTTAGCAGCAGGGACCTGATCTACCTGTCAGCTAGCTGTGATTGACAGGTAGATCGAAGCGGAAGCTGTCATGGGGCCCCCTACTTGCAATGCCTTAATGGTCAGGTGTGCGGCACTTACTATTGCGATCTGTGTCGGCTAGACATGTGCACAACAAAAAAATTGTTTATTTTCGTTTCGTTTTTTTCGTTTCCGTTGATTCGTAACGATTCGTACATTCGTACGTCGTCAGTGTTCGTATTCGTAACGATTGGTACTGTCCTGGAAATTTATAGATAGGCAACTCCTATCTTCATATTGATTAGTGGTTCCAAATTAATAATAACTACTGCAGTAGGGAACAGACACAAAAGATACGCTCAGCATCTTTCCAAATAACCGTTCTCCTTTATTATGACGCAATTCAGGGGTTTTATACACATGATTACGTAGGTATCACATTAATATTACAATTGTTCATTTATGGTAACAAGGGGCATATCATAGGCAGGCTTATTCTAATCAGGACTCAAAAGAATGTAAACATGTACTGAAAACATTATTAGTGCCGTGTGCACAGTGAGGGCAGTGTGCAATACATACAAAATAGAATACAATTATATACAGAACTTACAAATTTCCATTACAGCCTCCCCTCTTTTGATCAATATTTTGATCACTAACCATACCTGCTATCACCTTTAACCTGGAACCTCCACACACTTAGGTGGAGGTAGTCCTGGCCAAAGAGGCAAAAACTCCATTGTGGAGAAAATAATAGCTGAGCAGCTTTTTTCATTACAAAATGACTTTTCATTGTGAAAAACAAATGATTGATAAGACATATTTACAGAGTACTGGCTGTACACTCCTGTGGCCAGAATGGCCTTCTAGCTTAATGTTGGTATGCTGACTTATCAGCAATATGTAAACACAGACAATTCTATAAAAAATGGAAGAGGTACAAAAGACAAATATGACTTCAACATGGCTAAACTACTTTTCAAATATATATCCCTTACAATTAAAGTAATTGAATCAATAAAGTACCCTAGACTGTTATTGCAAGAGGGAAACAAATCAAACTCAGAGATTTCTTTAATTTAGTCATTTTTGCAGTGTCTGGTGTGGATCCAGGTGACTTTTCCTTCAAGTTTTGCAAAACTGTACATGAAATAGATGCTGTATTGAGTCTCCAAACATTTCCTTATATATAAATGTCTCTTAACAATCCACAAGTCACCTGGCTTTAGTTTTAGATCCTTCCAAACTTTTAGGATCTGGAATTGGGGAGAAAACACATAAATGAGTTTGTCAAAAACCTTTAAAAGATCAGCAACATTCTCTGTGAGATCCAAATGCAGGACTTCAGCTGCTGAGACACAATATAAGCAAGTGAGTAACACACTCCCAAACCAAATGCCATAGGGAGAGAGTCCAACATCCCCTTAGGGGCTTGATAAATTATAAGAAAACACTCAGGTAAAAGTTTTCTTACTCTACTTTGTCCGCTACATTGTAGACAGTAGGGAATGTAAAAATAAAACCTCAAAACTTCTAGTAAGGACTCTTCTATAAAAAATTATTTCCTCTGTTACTCTCTGTACTTACAAACTACTTCTGATAACACTTTTTACTGTGGCCTTTGCAGTAGCATTGGCCACTGGACATCCAAAAAACATGTCCATACAGACAAAATGCATACTCATAAGATCCTGACTTGGGAAACTGGATATATCTTTTTGTAATCTCTGGAAGGGATGTTCAGCTTTTGGTAACACCTTTGGTAACAGGTAAAACAAGAAGTGGTATGTTATAAAAACAACTGTGGTACACCCTGGCTCTATCCCACGCTCATTTACTAAGGCAGCCATAACTGCTTGTGACTGGTGACACGGTCCATGTGTCAAGCTGGAGGGAAAAGAGTGGCTGGCAGACATAAATGATCACCTTTTCCAATGTCCTGTTTCATAAGAAGTTGCCCACTGTGGACCACTTGTTCTTCTCGTTCTGGGGTCCTTAAAGTTGAATTATTAATCCCAGCTATACTGGGCCAGAACTAGGGTGGAATCTGTGAGTTGCACAGACCCAGCAAGTGTCCGGGGCTGTAAATGCAGCATCCTTAGTCGGTCTGCTTCCATGTGTGAGTTTTAATGTTAGTATGGCTACCTCAGCAAGAACCGGGAAGGCTGAAAACAGCCGATCAAATTAACTTAGTATGCTTGATTGGTTTACCTGCCGAAGTAAAAACAAACTTCTGGCCCTTCAAATGGAACCAAAAGCTCTCTAATTCTCTACTATCTATATAAATATATACTCTTTTTATAGCTCACAGGCTTTGCTAAAACATGGAGCTCTGCTTCTTGAGCTGGGGAAAAGGGATCCAATGACTCTATATACAGAGTATCCTTCTGGGTGATAAACTGCATACTCAGTATAAAACCGGGAATAACTCTACAAAAAATATAAATATCTGGGTCTTCAGGGAGTGTGTCCTGCACTGGGCTCACAGCAGCTGATTCCTACGTCATCAATTTAACACATGTGGTCTCCCCCGTCTACAGCCTCCTCCAATAGGGGCAATAAGGTGGCTGGATTAAAATGTACACATTTTTCATTGTTAGATTTGTACACAAACAAACAAAACAAACTCCTATTTTAAACCTTTCATTAGACAAACATTTAGTTGGCTGTATATTTGCTGCGCAAAATGTCGGACCATTAAAAATTTAATATTTGACCAAAATAATGTCTAACTTTGTCTAATAGCACCTTTGCATAAAGGTACAGCTCTGATATATCGGGGTGAACCCTTCATTACCGAGTCCAGCTTGCATAACTATATTACAATGGCTTGTTTTCTATCACGCTGTTTGTGTAAGAACTCCAGTTTCATGTTTCAAAAAGACAACTTTTTCCTGGCAATATTATAATAAATGATAACAATACCCTGCGGTCATGCAGAGATGTCCATAAATCCAAAATATTCTTCTGCTTATACCACTGCACTTACAAGGAAAAGGGGCACATCATTTCACAATCCACACATTCTGCTTTGGATTCAAAAATAAAAATAAATAAAAACAAACAGAAAGCGCTCAGCCACATCAAAAACTATAAAACAACTGGCTGCAGGTGGGATCTATCCTAACAGGGTGTGTGAACTTGATGTGATGGGTCTGTCATATTTAAATATTATTTATTATTACTCTCACATCATGGACCGCACATCAATTTATTATCAGACTTTAAGGTTTAATTTTTGTAGAAAAACTTCTTATGTATCCCATCCATCTTGGCTTTGTTAAACATTATGGCAGCTGTATTCCAATTAACAACCTCATCTTAATCTTTTTTCTTTCCACTCAATAAATGTAAAATTACAAAATTGTTATCTTGAACTAAACTAATACCATTTTTATAAATTCCCCATTAACCTGGATTTCATTTCCAATCAAAGGTTGTCTAAACCAATTTCAATATATCAATATTATTAATAAAATTGTTAAACTCCAATTAGAAATTAATACTCAAATGATAATTTCAATATCACACCCTAATATATATATCCACAGATAACGTTCCTTAAAGGGGGACATATTACTTAATTTTACTTAATTCCCTATTAAATGCACTGTTTCCACTATCAAAGGATATTCAATTTGTGTAATACACGGTTAAATGTAACCTTCATTTTACCATGTTTGGAAAACAGATTCAAAAATAATTGTGATCACATTGTTTCTCATTAGATTCGTTAACCCGGCACATAAAGTTATAAATGTTTTGTCTAAAAAACTGAAATTGGCATGGTTTCCTTCCAGCTTATCACTGACCTCTCATCCCAGCTACATTCTTTCAGGAGAGCACAAAGGAGGGGGTCACATCTGCGTACATGACACACACAAGCGATAGAACTAAAGATTCCAGCATTCACACACATACACAAATATCTCTCTAAAATCGCTTACATTTTTCCCATTTGTACACAACACATGCATATCATTCTCTCACATTCTTTTAACTCTTTTAAATACTTCCTTGCTAAATTTCTGCTTTCCTTATTTTGTTCTGATATCCTTTGCATCCAATGTATTGTAATACCATACTTCACATACTGTACCTTCTACGATCAGACGGGCAGCCATAGTGCTCATCCCATCTTCCCTCTCTGACAACATATAAAATATTCTGTTTTAACTCTCATTTCTCTGTTTCTTGACTTTACTAGTTGTAGTGCCTGACCCCAAATTCATCCCACAACTTAACATGAAAATGTCTCTTTCTGTCTAGTGTTAATTGTCACCCTTGATTCATCCTGCTCACATAGATGTTTCTCTATCTGTGTACTCTGCATGATTCTTAGTCCCTGTGGACTTTGGTGGATCCCTGTCCACTTTAACCATTAATCTAGGGGCTCAGTATAGGCGGAACCGCACCTTCGGTTCATATATAGCGCTCTTCTTGCGCTGGGCATTTTTGAGGGTCTCTTACCCTTCATTCCCTTACTTAATTTAATGCCCATAATGACTGGCCAGTCTTCTCTACGTGTGCCTATACCCTCTTGCCTCTAAACTACTTTTTCTAGCAGATGTACTACATATACCTGTGAACAGCACTATTCTTCTCTTTCTTATCTATAACACTCCGATGGACAGTAGACAGTGATAACATAACATATAACCACCAATCAATACAGTTCGATTAAGGGGAGTAAGATAGGTACCCTTTGTCCCGAAAATGCCTTACCGATCAAGGAAGTCTGATAACTCAAATGTAAGCAAAAGGCTTACCTCAGCCGGCTGATTATCAGAAATTCCCGGATCGTCTCAAGCTCCTCGTTTCGGATACTCAGGGTCACCTTTTAACCCCTCCTGGGAAAAGCTCGCCACCTGTCCTGGAAATTTATAGATAGGCAACTCCTATCTTCATATTGATTAGTGGTTCCAAATTAATAATAACTACTGCAGTAGGGAACAGACACAAAAGATACGCTCAGCATCTTTCCAAATAACCGTTCTCCTTTATTATGACGCAATTCAGGGGTTTTATACACATGATTACGTAGGTATCACATTAATATTACAATTGTTCATTTATGGTAACAAGGGGCATATCATAGGCAGGCTTATTCTAATCAGGACTCAAAAGAATGTAAACATGTACTGAAAACATTATTAGTGCCGTGTGCACAGTGAGGGCAGTGTGCAATACATACAAAATAGAATACAATTATATACAGAACTTACAAATTTCCATTACAGCCTATTCGTAAGAGTTATTTTTTCTTTGATTCGTTTTTCCGTTAGTTTAATTTCCGTTTATTCGTTTATTCGAAATTCGGACGCATTCGTATTTATTCGTACATTCGTAACATTCGTAATCGGAGCATAATTCATAATTTTATGTAATGTGTATGCTATTATTACATTTTAATAGACACGGAAAATTACGATTCGAAAAAAAAAGTTACGAATGTACGAATTTTTTCGTTCAATCCATTCGAAGCACGTTAAGCAGCGCCATTGTAAGAGACACAGAAAATTACGAATCGAAAAAAAAAAAGTTACGAATGCACAAATTTTTTCGGTCAATCTATTTGAAGCAAGTTAAGCAGCACCATTGTAAGGGACATGGAAAATTACCAATTCAACAAAAAAAAAAGTTACGAGTGTACGAATTTTTTCGTTCATTTTCATTTTCGTTGTTCCTGTTTTCGTTTTTTTTTTCGGATTTTCTTCATTCGTACATTCGTTGTTTCTAATTAGTTTTTTTCGGATTTTCGTTATTTTCGGATTCGAACGATTTGTTATTCGTTAAATTTTTTAGCGAATCGTTTGTTCATTCGAACGAAAACGAATGAACGAAAAAAAATCGAAAAACGAAAAAAAAACTAAACGAATTGCACATGTCTAGTGTCGGCAGCTGCTGGTGTAGCACCTGCCACACAGCTCGCATACTTCAAAGTCTTGCAGGACACGGCTGCTAACGGGAACTGAGTTCCTGTTGTGGAAAAAAGTACAGGAACTCCGTTCCCATGCGTTCCTGCAGGACTTGAGCCCTGATGTGCACTACGGCTGCACTGTATAGCCCCATACACACGCGCGGATTATCCGAGGACCAGGTCCGTCGGATCATGTCTGTCATACTTTGTCCGATGTTGGTTTTGCGTACACACGGTCGGACAAAGTTGTCGGAAAATCCGATCATTCTGAACGTGGTGACGTTTGTTGCCTACGACGGGACTACGTAGAGGCTAGTAGCCAATAGCTTTGGTCTTGTAATGTGATCTGAGCATGCGTAGCACTTTGTCCGTCGGACTACCATACACACGATCGGATTTGGTGTGATCGGACCTTGTTGTCCAAAAATCTATCCAGCAGGAGATAGGACTTTGTCCGTCGGACAATCCGACGTACACTGTCCGATGGTGCATACACACGGTCGGATTTTTCGACAACATTGTCCGATCGGACAGAATCCATGCGAAAATCCGACCGTGTGTATGGGGCTTAAGGTGTACTGTGTACACCACCAGAAAAGTATGAAAGTGCACTACGGGTGCACTGTGTTGTGTACACCACCAGAAGTCTAGTAGCAACTGCACTACGGCTGTACTGTATTGTGTACTGTGTACACCACCAGAAAAGTAGTAGCAACTGTACTATGGGTGCACTGTACTGTATAGTAGAGAATGTATACCAGGAATGCACTGTAGATATAGGCTACACTGGATGCAGAGTGTGTATATAATATTATAATTATTTATATATATATATATATATATATATATATATATATATATATATATATATATATATATATATATATATATACACACATCTCAAATATATTGAAGCTAACTTTGTGGGTGTGTAGTGTTGGGCGTGGACTTAGTCCCCCTTATGCCGCATACACACTTTTCCCGGCGGACCTAGTCCAGCGGACAATCCGCCAGACTTTCCAGCTGGCTTCGCCGGACTTTCCGAGCGTGTGGACTTGCCCACACACGCCCGGACTTCTCCGGCGGACAATCCGCTGGACAAAGTCCGCGGGACTTTTGAAAAATGAACGGACTTGCCCACACACGGAGCAGTCCGTTCATTTAGAACGTAACTTCAGGTACGTAGCTAGCGTAGGCAGTAAATGCCGGCGCGCTAGCTCCGTCACCTGGCATGGATTTAAAGGGAATCCCCATGCCGAAAAACGGCGTGGGGGTCCCCCCCAAATCCATCTCAGACCCTTATCCGAGCACACAGCCCGGCAGGCCAGGAAAGGGGTGGGGACGAGCGAGCGCCCCCCCCTCCTGAGCCGTACCAGGCCGCGTGCCCTCAACATGGGGGTGCCCTGGGGAAAGGGGGGCCGTGCGGCCCCCCTACCCCAAAGCACCTTGTCCCCATGTTGATGAGGACAAGGGCCTCTTCCCGACAACCCTGGCCGTTGGTTGTCGGGGTCTGCGGGCGGGGGGCTTATCGGAATCTGGGAGCCCCCTTTTATAAGGGGGCCCCCAGATCCCGGCCCCCCACCCTATGTGAATGAGTATGGGGTACGATGTACCCCTACCCATTCACCTAAGGTGTAAAATGTAAAGTAAAAAAAACACACTTTTGAAAAAATATTTTATTGCACTGCTCTGGGGGTCTTCTTCCGTTTTGGGGGTCTTCTCGCCGGACTCCTCCGCCATTTACCTAGCTCTTTTACCGAGCGGAGAAGTCCGGCTACCTTCTTCGTCGTCGCCGCCGTCGTCTGGGGGTCTCGATCCGCCTTCGGGGGTCTTCCGGTGTCTCTTCTGTTCTTGCCGCTGTCGTCGCTTTCTGCGCCGCCGCCTTCTTCTTCTTCCGCCTTCTTTTTCTTGTTCTTCTTCTTCTTCCGATGTTGACACGTCGCCCTCTCTGGCCGGAATGCCAGAGCCGCGCTGTGCTGGGACTTATATAGGGACAAGGGGACAGGGTCACATGCTCATGTCACATGGTGACCCCGCCCCCTGTGATGTCACAGTCCCAGCATCCTCCGGGACTGTGACATCAAATAATTATATGCCTATTCTTATCAGAAATAGGTTTAAGATGTTGCTATGTATGTTTAACTACAATATTCCACTCATAATCCCCATGTAGAAAAATAATTATATGCATATTCTTATCAGAAATGGGTTAAATAGGTTCCTATGTATATTTGTAAACAATATCCCACCGATAATCCCCATGTAGAAAAATAATTATATACATATTCTTATCAGAAATAGGTTTAATATCTTGCTATGTATGTTTAACTACAATATTCCACTCATAATCCCCATGTAGAAAAATGATATGCATATTCTTATCAGTAATAGGTTAAATATGTTCATTGTCAGGAGTTAACATGATATTCCTCCCATAAACCCCATGAAAAATAATTATTCTACCCTTATTCCCATCAAAAACAGGTCAAATGGAATTTTTACATTACTTCTGTATAATTTACTATGTTCCTGTTGTACAGCTGCATATATATCAGCAAGTAAACAGTTAAACATTAGCAACTGCTTCTTGCAACATTGTATCAAGCACTGTAGGAAAGAATAACGTATTTCGAGAAACATATATATGTGTACAAAGTACACTGACATCTAGTGAGAGTTCTCAATATTGCAGCCAATAATCCAATCATCCCAATATGCAGTTTAGTAATTACACTGTATCGTACTTTGCAGGTGTTGCCATTTCTTGCTGTGCAGGGTGTAGGATTAGATTTTGATTTGTAATGTCAGGGTGACACCTGGTGGACATTTTTCCCAATGCAGACTTTTTCATTCTATATGTTCACTTGTGATACAAGAGTGACATCCAGTGGTTGTTCGTACGTAGCATACAAATTTTAAATATTTATCTGTGCCAAGCTGTCAAGTCTGTTATTGCACATATTCCTTGGTGGTTCAACCCTCACAATTTTGTTTTAAAAATGGATATAAAAACGTAGCTTGATAGGGGATTCAACTAATACAACTCCATTAATTTAAAAAAATAGCTATAAGATCTTTTATCTCAATTTTGACACAGGCTAATCGATGGGCAAGGACCCTGCCATTAGCCAGAGGGACGTGTAGGTGATCTAGTATCTAAACGCCCCCACTGCAGTTTAAAAACTACATTAGGACAAGTCATCCGAGCTCACCGAGAGTCAAGCCTGCAAGCATGTTTTAGTCTTCTCATTGTTTGTATTTAGTAACAAGAGTATGTTTGAGGGGTCCACCCGCTGCCCGCCCTACACCCACCCTACAGATGCGCTTGAGGAGAACCTATGGGACTCCCCGGGCTCTGGGCTGAGAAACCCAGTTTGAAGAGGGGAGCGGGTGAACACCCTCAAATTAGATGCGGTTAAATGTTCAAGAGCATAAAAATGTTAATGATTGTTTTGCTGGTGCTATGTTATAAGTCAATCTTTCTAAGAAAAATGGGTCTGGTTGGGGAGCTCTGGACCTCCGTGGTGTCCAGTCACTCACCCACATAGGCAGCCGCCCCGATGGGGCCCTGTTTTTTTTTTGAGGGTCCTAAGGGTTGTAAGAGACTTAGTCTCGCAAACGCAGATAGCGTTTTAGTATTAGGGGCCGCTGTACTTTGGAGCCCCTCTAATTTCCTTTCCATTCTCCTCCCATAAGTACCACCTCCCCTTCCCACCCACAACACCCTCCACACCTCAGCCTTACCCCCATCTCTACTACTACCTCCCCCCTCTTTCCCTCCTGCCCCTCCCCCCTTTTTTTATTTTAGATAACCCTCCTCCAGCCCGACACAGACCATGGGGACCACAAATACACTCAGATTAATGTCCTGGAATACAAAGGGCCTGAACACCCCCGAGATACGTTCATTAGTCCTAGCCAACCTGAGACATTCAAACTTACATGTCTGCTTTGTCCAAGAAACCCACTTTAGAGCTGATAAAATACCTAAACTCCACGACCGATATTTCCCGACCGTTTATCATGGCTGTTCCTCTGAGTCCAAATCCAAAGGGGTTAGTATTTTGATCCGAGCCACGACACTGTGGAAGCTGCAAAACCAGTGGGAGGATGGGAAGGGTAGAGCCCTGTTTGTAAAGGGGTTGCTGGGTAGTAGAGTGGTAACATTGGCCAACCTATCCCTCCCCAACACGGGACAGGTGGGATTCCTTGAATCCATGCTGACAAGACTGCAGGAATTCGCTGAAGGGGAGGTGATCCTAGGGGGGAGAACTGAACTTAACGTTAGATCCCCATTTAGACTCATCTAGACAGGTGTCTCAAATTTCTTTCCCAGCCCTCAAACGCCTAAAGAGAAGCCTCCATTCATTCCACCTGGTGGATGTGTGGAGAGTGTTAAACCCCACCCAGAGGGATTATTCTTTCTACTCTCACCCCCATGATTCCTACATGAGAATCGACCTTATAATGCTGCCTCAATCCTTGCTATCGAAAGTCCAATCAGCCTCCATAGGTTCCATTGCGCTCTCAGACCATGCTTCAGTCTTTGTAGACATAGACATCCTAGAAACTGGAAATAGGCAATGGCAATGGAAGCTAAATGAAACTATGATCCAGACTCCGGAGGTAGTGGGAGAGATCTCTAGGGAGTTGAGGAATTTCTTTAACTCTAATGCGAACACAGGAAGCGCCCCATTGATAGTTTGGGAAGCCCACAAGTGCGCCATTAGGGGTATCTTCATAAAAATTGGCACTCGCATTAAGAAGGCCAGGGCCAAGCTGACAGAGGACCTCCTGGGTAAGATCCGGTCATTAGAGAGCCTACACAAACAGTCAATGGCTACACAGGTTCTACAAGACCTAACAGGCTTGAGGAACCAATTGAGAGAGCTAGCTATGTTCAGAGCTAAGGCGGTTATTGCAAAATGCAAACGTACCTTCTATGAACATAGCAACAAATGTGGTAAGCTACTAGCGAGGGCCTTGAGGTCCCAACGAGCCTTCATCCCGGAGCTTAGGAAGGAGGGTGGGACCAAGGTACACACCACAGAAGAGATTTCTGACCAGTTTTGTAAATATTATTCCTCCCTATACAACTTACCTCGCCAGCAATCGGAAATCCCTAGAAAGAGCAGCTATAAAGAGATTATATTCAAAAGTCGGGCCTTTCATGGCTGCCAGAAGAATCATTAGGTACTCTAGAAGAACCACTCTCGGGGCAGGAAACGGCACTGGCCATGGTCAGAATGCAAAAGGGCAAAGTACCGGGACCAGACGGCTACTCGCTGGGATATTACAAAACCTTTGGCGACATACTAATGCCCCACTTCTTGGCGGCGTACAATGAGGCAGGGGAGGGAGGGGCCCGCCAGAAGATTCCCTAAGGGCCTTTATCTCAGTTATACCTAAAGAGGACAAGGACCCCCTGTTGTGCCAAAACTACAGACCGATTTCTCTCCTTAATGTGGATCTGAAGATCTTCACTAAGGCTCTCTCAATGAGGCTGTCAGAATGGATCCCAGCATTAGTCCACTCGGATCAGGTTGGTTTCGTGGTGTCTAGAGAGGCCAGAGACAACACTACTAAGGCGATCAACCTCATCCAAGCGGCCAAAACAAGGGGTATCCCGTTGGTGCTGCTTTCTACCGACGCCGAAAAGGCGTTTGACAGGGTCCACTGGCCTTTTTTAATGGAGACCCTCCGTCACATAGGTTTGGGACAGAGAATGCTATACTGGATTCAGGCCATCTACTCCCGGCCTTCTGCCCGGGTTAAGATTAATTGACAGCTGTCATCCGCCTTTAGCATAACCAACAGGGCTGCCCGCTATCTCCTTTGATCTTGATCCTCTCTTTAGAGCCCTTTCTGCTCACAGTAAGAAATAACCCCAACATCACTGGCATCAACTTGGGGGACTCCCTCTCGCCAAAAATAGCGGCCTTTGCAGACGACCTGCTCTTTTTCTTGTCCAATCCCCTAGTTTCAGTGCCCAACTTAATGGCGGAACTGGAACAGTATGACAGACTGTCCTTCTTCAAGGTCAATTTCCAGAAATCGGAAGCCCTGAACGTTTCTATGCCCACCTCTTCCTGCGCTTTGCTAAGAGAAGACTTTCCCTTTAAGTGGGCGAGTTCCCACATAAAGTACTTGGGGATCCGTTTACCAAACAAAATCGAGAACATCTTCTCCCTCAACTTTCCTCCCCTCCTGCAGAATATTAAAAAAGGCTTGCAGAAGTGGCACACCGGCATGTTCTCCTGGTTCGGAAGGTGTAGTATAATAAAGATGAATATTATGCCCCGTATTTTGTACTACCTACAAGCTCTCCCAATTAAGATCCCGAATACCTCCCTTAGAGCAATAAACCGAGCACTCATCAGGTTCACCTGGGCGGGCAAACCTCCGAGATTGGCCCAGTCCATTCTGCGATTTCCGAAAACGTTAGGGGGTATGGCCTTTCTAGATGTGTCCCTCTATCACGTTGCCTGCCATTTGACAAGGATCATTGATTGGTGCCGCCATGGGACACTTAAGCAATGGATCCAAATTGAACAACGCCTGACAGGGGTGGATTTACAGGGGCTGCCTTGGTGCCAGAAAGGCTACCCAGAGCAAGTAACCAAACACCCCATGGTAGGGAAGACCTGGAGGGTGGCCCAGAAGGCCACTTTGGAGCTGCTGGGGTTGTCCCTCCCCTCCCCAGTAATAGGAAACCCTGACTTCGGACCAGGACTCACCAACTCCAGGTTTCTAGACCTATGGGTAACTAGGAAACATCAAATACGCCACTTTATAAGAGATGGTAGTTGGATGTCCAGAGAGGAGATAGTGGATGACCCCCTCTTGAGCAATCTCCCCTTCTGGCAAAAGATACAACTAGCGCATTTTATCAGGGCACAGCCTCTCCCGAGGCTATTTATGAGAAGTTTAACACCATTCGAGCAGCTATGCTCGGAGCAAGAGCCCATAAGACACACAATATCATTGACCTACCAGACCTTGAATACGCCCCCCAGCGATTTTAGACTTCCATATATACAATGAACTGGGAAAGAGACCTGGGGATAGAGCTCTCTGAGAAACAAGTAGAGAGGATACTTCTCTTCACAAACAAAACGGCGCTGAGCGCGAACCAACAGGAAACCGGATATAAAGTCCTCACGCGCTGGTATTATACCCCTGTGAGAATACACAAAATGTTCCCCCAGAGCTCAGACCGGTTCTGGAGGTGTGGTGAGGAGGCGGGCAGTCTCCTCCACATCTTCTGGTCCTGTAAGCTCCTGACTCCATACTGGACGGAGGTCCACCGCATCAGACAGAAATTTGCGGAGAAGACATTGCCCATGTCCGCAAGGTTCTTCCTAATCCACCACCACGACATGCCGGGCAAAGCATACAGGAAATCCATTATCCCCTTACTGGTCACGGCAGCAAAAAGTTTTTTCCCCCTTCTGTGGAAACAGACAAACCCCCCAGGAGTAGCAATGTGGTTGAAAAGAGTAGCTGACATTCATAGAATGGAAGACCTGGTGGCCACTGACAGGGGCACCAGGGAGCAGTATCTCAAGAAGTGGCACTATTGGCTTGAATTTTTCTTCTCAGATGAGTATGCGAGGTTGACGACATGAGCTATGGGGGTCCAAGTCCCCCTAATCCAGCTGGACAACCTGGCTGGAAGGCCCCCTTTTTTTTTTTCCTTCCCCCATTCCCCCTTCTCCCCTGTCCTAACCTAACTGATGAACCCCTACCCACGTCTATCTCTGCTTCCCCCCCCCTCTCTCCCCACTTTACCCTCTCCTTCATTTTTCCTAACTATGAAAAAAGAAAAAGATTGTCTACCCATGGGTGGACATTAAAACAGGCCGATCTGACCATTGAACAGATTAACACCACGGGGGTCACAAGGAGCTCCTTGACCCCCTCACTATCTGGATTGGTAACAGGGATACCTCGACCTAAGGCCTAACTGGTTGTAATTTTATATAAGTACTGTTGAAGTCGAGTGATACTGATACTGAAATCAACGTATGGAATATGTCTTTTGTATCAAAGTTTATCTATGGTTATTATCTTATTTCACAAATAAAGAATATAAAAAAAAAGAATACGTTTCAACCTACCGCAACAGCCCTCTTGCGTATCGTGGCTGTTGTATTTTAGGAGGAACGTGAAAGTAAGGGTTACAGAGGCTTTAGTTATTGCCAGTTTTGAGGAATGTCAGTGACAATTTTACCAATGTACATGAATGTTGTATTGTTTACCATTCTTTGCAGGTTAAATATGAAGGATAGAGTATTAACTTTTGTTTATAAGTATCTTTTCAGGTACAAGGAGTTTCTGAAAGTGTGTGTACATAGAAAGCAGGTATATGTAGATCGCTGTACACATGCATAAACACACACGCCTGAGAAGGTAAAAGTATCATAGGCTATTTCCCTGTTTCATATTTTTTTCTGCACTATTCTAAACCCCGTGCGTCTTCCTCCCAGTTTGTAATGAGGAAGAAAATGGGGAGATGATAGTGGTGAGAATGACAATTTTCAAAACCAATAATACTAACCGCCCTAATTCTAGCCAAGTTTGTGACCTAGTAGAACGACATGTTCCATGACTGTCTTTCTTTGATGGAATTTGAATCAGCAAGCAGCAGTTCGGTGAAGGAGGCTCCCATCCCAGAAGCTAAGAACATTTTTGTCAATGGTTCCAGGTATTAAACCCCAGATGGTAAGCCACGCAGTGACCACAGTCATTGAGTTAGGTTTGTTTGGAGGTCAACCAAAAACGGTTGTACTTTCCTCAGCAGCTGTCGACATTCTCAGCTGATGGGGTAGGTGCAGTCACTGTAACATGAACTTCAAAAGGTCCACCACAGGGTTCACGAGTCCCTCCTGGACTCTGACACAATAACCGGTAGACTGGGTCATTGTAAAGAAGCTTGAGGGACAAGACAACTGGATCCACACCAGCCACTGCAAGAAGCTGCTTAACTACACCATGAGGAGTATCTTTGTTTATTTATATTTTTTAGTTTAGTATATGTCGGCAAGGGTAACGATGAAGAGCATTCCAACTTTTTAAACAATTTAACCGATTCCCGACCAACCTCCGCAGTTATACTGTGGCAGGTTGGCTCCCCTGTGTGAGCCACCGTAGCTATACGACGGCTCGCGTGGTCGGGACAGCGGGCGCGTGGCCGATGGTCGCGATGACCAGCGGCCACGAGCGATCGTGAGCACAAGAGACAAAACACACACTTCCCTGTTCTGTGTTCCTATTAGCTAGGGACAATGATCTGTCACTTCCTCTAGTCAGTCCCCTTCAGTTAGAATCACCTCCCAGTTAACCCCTTGATCGCCCCCTAGTGTTAGCCCATTCACTGCCAGTGACATTTTTACAGTAATCAATGCAATTTTATAGCATTGATCGCTGTATTAATGCCAATGGTCTCAAAAATGTATAACAATTGTCCGATGTGTCCGTCATAATGTCGCAGTCATGATAAAAATCACAGATCGCCGCCATTACTAGTAAAAAAATAAAATAATAAAAATGCTATAAATCTATCCCTTATTTTGTAGACGATATAACTTTTGCCCAAACCCATCAATATACACTTATTGCTATTTTTTATATATTTTTTATATATGTAGAAGAATACAAATTGGCCTAAACTGAAGAAAAAAATAGTTTTCTTTATATATTTTTGAGGGATATTTTTTATAAGTGAAAATGTGGTAATTACTGCGCTAAACCCAAAATCTAAAAAAGCAACTACAAAAAAATGTGACAAACATAAAAGTTATGAATAATGTAGTGCTAACTAGTCAGCACAAATATGGAAATATGTGTAAAAAAAGGATACAATACAGTGATAATGACATGTGAAAAATCAAAAGTCATAAAAAAATGTCCAACACCAGGTAATGGGGAAATCACAGAAGTGAAGATAAAGATGAAACACTGTTCAGTGAAGAGACATCGAAGATGGTATATCAAGAACAATGGGAGATGTGTATGCCCTTACCGAAACAGATGGACTTCAATGTCAGTGACATGGAGTCAAACGAGCAGAATGCCACAAATGGCAGATGTATAGACCTCTGGTTAATGGAATACCTCCGGAACGAAATCCAAGGACACCGAACGCGACCTCCAATCAAGCTGACACCAATCCTGATGGTGGGTTCAACCGGATAGTGGAGCCACTTGCTTCCAGATGATATGTTGAAAAATAAATGACTTCCACATAGTGTAGGTTAAAAAGGTATTTTATTTCTAAAAACCAGCATGTAACAATAAAAAGTGATCACAAATAAAGTGTCAGGCAATGTGGAGCTGATGAGCCTAGCCCAACGCGTTTCGACCAAAGAGTCTTCAACAGGGGCATGATATATTATAGCAAAAAGTAAATAGTGTTTTTTTTTTCCAAAATTGTCGCTCTTTTTTTGTTTATAGCGCACAAAATAAAAACCGCAGAGGCGATCAAATATCACCAAAAGAAAGCTCTATTTGTGTGAAAAACAGAACAACGTCACACGACTGCGCAATTGTCAGTTAAAGCGACAAAGTGCCGAATCGCAAAAAGTGCTCTGGTCAGGAAGGGGGTAAATCCTTCTGGGGCTATATTCCTTCTATATGCCGTGATGAGGCGCTATTGTTGCCTGATTGGACGAGTGAACAGAGCCCGAGCAGATGACCACATCTTCCTCTCTGAGATAAGACGCCCTGAAGCCCAACCCACGTACAAGATACAGAGGATCCCAGACCGAATTGTCCCAGTAATGATTAAGCACAAGATGTATGTGTGAAACGCATCTACGTGACCAAAGTTTGGATTCTCTGGTGTTATCTTTGTGAAGCAAAATAAAAGACAATCGGGAGTTCTGGATGTGGAGCCATTTCTTTCTTCTTTCCAAGTTTCCCACTAAGGCGGGCTGGGGCTAGTACTCTGTAAGATACTCCAATCAGCCTTATCTTTATACACCTGGAGCAGCAGTTCTTTTTATTGTTGAGGATCCCAGACCGAGCGGCCTTCATGTCCTCTAAGTCATCCCTCCTGAAGAACAGAGTCTACAAGTTAAGCCGTGTTTTCCTTTTTATGGGACTTAAGGACTGATTAAGAAGATCAAGATTCACAGAGGAACACATGGGAGCATATTACAAAAAGGAGGACCTGTTGTGGAAATTTTATTGTGTGTTTTATGGATTGTTGTCATCTGTCTCCCTGTGTCTGATTTAACAAAGGAGCTCTCTAGGAGAGTGCACTTGGGTTTAAATCGGGACCAGCAGTAAAACCTCATGGGCTTGGAGATGTGTTCTGTGTGTGTGTGTGTGTGTTTGCCGGTTTGTAAGTATCAAGCGCAATGCACTGGGCTTCTTACCTTCAAATGTCTATGCCTTGTTAATATACTCGTACTGTATATTGACAACACCAGTAGCAATATCCCCGCAGATCTTCTAAAGCCTGTAAGAGCAAGTAGAATGATCTTACTAGATACTGGTTACTCTGAGCAGTATTAAGTGGGCTCCATGCTGACTAAGATGGTGGATGTGGCTGGGTGGAGAGCAGGTGGATGAGACATGTGCACTTCTCCCTCCCACTCCTGTGGATGCCCTCCCCTTTAGTGTCATTTCCTGTGTAGTGTCAATTTGTATGGAGGAAGCGATTGGCTGTTGGGGCCATGACTTCCTGTTTGTCACTTCCTTTTGTTGTCCATGAATAATAGCCAAGAGCCTGTGCACAGGAGAGGCAGATGAAGAAGCAATGGAGCTAAGATGGTGACTGTTTATTGGGGAAATGAGGGCGACACGGATTGTTTAAAGATGTATTATACTGAAAAGCTGGAAGGGCGCTTAATAGCGCAAGAGTATCATGGTTTATCCACAACAGTGGGCAAGGGGAGGTCTATTGAAGTGCAAGCTGCCTAGCTATAAATAAAGCTCTGGAAATGGTAAAGACCAAGTCATGGTCCATAGAGGAAGAATCAATATGGCACTAATAGGCACACAAGAGGTTCCACTAAGATATTAGTTCCCAATAAGCCATTTAAGGTACCTACCACCTTAGCCCAATATTTCTTCAGGCAGGAAGGCAAAGGAGAAATTAACACTCCAGGTGAGCCAATAAGATCCCACAGCAGGTAACCCCACAGATGCTGACCCGGCTTGTGATTGCGACAAAAAAGGAAACTTGGAATAAGCAGCCGCACACCGCAACATGATACCAATAAAAACATATTTATTGTAGTGGAGACAGATGCAGTGACAGGAATAAATGGAAGGTTAACATGTTTCACACATCTTGTGCTTAGTCATAACCCATACATATCTCTTCAACTTGGGACATTGCCACATAAGGTGGATAAGGAATCCTGAAGAATGGCCACACCTGCTACAATTTTGGTTGTCTCTCACCCCAATTGTATTTAAGAATTTAGGAGTTCTATACACCCTATGTAGAATGTATACCTGAATAAATCTATGCTAAAGGAGAGAGAGAAATCCATTGCACCGATTGTAAGATATCTTTCTAAAAGTAATCTGAAAAGCTGCCTATATCCCTCTACCATCTCTACAAGTTAACAGGAATGAAGAAGGAGTGGTCTAGTAACGCCACATATGTAGCTGTGATCAGACCCTTTGTAGACGATGCCCGTACATTACTGTAAATTGTATGCATGTGAGAGAAGGAGCTAGACGCCAAGTTACATTGTACTTGTATGGTATGCCTTAGTTGAAGAAACTGTTAAAACAATTTATAATTGAGTGCAAATTCCTCAGTCAGATGTACAAAAGACTTCAAGGATCCATTGTGGTATAGCTAGAACAGAGTGTGAATTCCATCTTTCTGCCATTTCTGAAAGCCCTGCAGCTTACATATACATCTGGAAACAGGCCATTATGCGAAATGGGAGTATACCTAGTAAAAGTGGATAATGCCTAATGCATACACACGAGCGGAATTTACATCCGAAAAATCTAGGATGTTTTTTCCGACAGAATTCCGCTCAAGCTTGTCTGCATACAAACGGTCACACAAAAGTTCTCTGAATTTTCCATCGTCAAGAATGCGGTGATGTACAACACTACGACGAGCCGAGAAAATTAAGTTCAATGCTTCCGAGCATGCGTCGAATTGTTTCCGAGCATGCATGATTTTTTTGCTACGCGTCCGAATCGCATACAGACGATCAAATTTTCGGATAGGAAATTTTCCCGACCAAAAAATAGAGAACCTGCTTTCAATCTTTTGCTGGCTGGAATTCCGCCAGCAAAAGACCAATGGAGCATACACACGGTCGCATTTTCCGTCAAAAAGCTCTCATCAGAGTTTTGCTGGCAGCATTTCCGATCGTGTGTATGCGGCATTACTGTTTCTTTGCAGCGCCCCATACCTTTCTTATCAAAAGAGGGGTAAATGACGAGATTGTGACCTCTTACCAATAGGTGTTTCAAGAACATGAAGTGGATACCTACCTTGAAATAGAAAAACAAGTAAACCAAAGGAAGAACTGGAGCAATCCACACAGTCACATTCAACTAGATGCTGCAAATGGGCAGCGATAAAATGTATTCAGGGATTGCGAAACAGCTAAGCCTCCTGCGTTTTTAGAGTATTGCAATGACTCCAGTTTATTCCTGGGGGACTTTTTCCAACTCAAGCCTCTAAAGATAACATTATTTTTTGTAAACATTTTTGGTTGTATCCATATTGGGGAATTGTGCAAAAAAATTAAGAAGTTGGGGCATCAGCACCATTTTTATTAGATTTACATGGCCTACCACAGAGAGAGGAAGCTTACACTATCCTTTACATTGATTTTGAAATCTAGTGAGTAAAGGTAGAATATTATCTGAGACATAGTCTCCAGGGAAATAAGTTATAGTAATGCCCAGGTATTGTAAGGCAGAAACTACCTTGAGATGTGCAAGTGAAGAGGGTAGAGGTGAAGAGTTGTTTTCCAAATTAATATGCATTCCAGAGAATTTCCCAAACTCCCTAACATGAGATATAGCAGATAGTAAAGAAGATTGGGTATTGCAAAGAAATAGTAATATGTCATCCGCATATAGGCTTCTATGTCCCATTCTTTTGTCAGTGCTCCCTCCTCCCTTCTCAGCCACCATTGACTGACACAGGGGAGCCAGATCACATGACTGGAATGGAGTAGGATGAAAATAAGTATATATATATATATATATATATATATATATATATATATATATATATAAACAGTATCTCACAAAAGTGAGTACACCCCTCACATTTTTTGTAAATATTTTTATTATATATATATTTATTTATTATTATATATATATATATATTTATTTTTATGTGACAACACTGAAGAAATTACACTTTGCTACAATGTAAAAAGTAGTGAGTGTACAGCTTGTATAACATTGTAAATTTTCTGTCCCCTCAAAATAACTCAACACACAGCCATTAATGTCAAAACCACTGGCAACAAAAGTGAGTACACCCGAAGTGAAAATGTCCAAATTGTGCTCAAAGTGTCAATATTTTGTGTGGCCACCATTATTTTCCAGCACTGCCTTAACCCTTTTGGGCATGGAGTTCACCAGAGCTTCACAGGTTGCCACTGGAGTCCTCTTCCACTCCTCCATGATGACATCATGGAGCTGGTGGATGTTAGAGACCTTGCACTCCTCCACCTTCCATTTTATGATGCCCTACAGATGCTTAATAGGGTTTAGGTCTGGAGACATTCTTGGCCAAAGAGGCGGCTCTCTAATTCGGCGGCCGCCTAAGGCCACACACTCACAGGGGCCTTGTGGCCGCCTAATTTGGTGAATGATCCTGTCTTGAACCCTGAACTCTTTGCTCATCTCATGAACTTCCTGATTTAAGCCATGCCTCTGCACTTCCTGTTTGCCAGATTATTGTGCGCTCTCCAGCCAGTATCACGCTCCTGTCTTCTCTGCTGCCGCCCATATTTTACTACCACTCCTTTATCGACCCTTGGCTTGCTTCTTAGACCATGCTTTTGCCTTATCCCAATCTGCAACTACTCATTATCGACCTTTTGACTTGTTTACTGACTACGCTTCTGTTTGATCCTTACCTGCTTATCCGCTACTGGACCCCAGCTTGCTAACCTCCTGGTGGGGGGGATCCTGAGGACCGCAACCTGGTACTAACATGCAGCAAAACTATCTCCACCATCAGGAGCTCTGGTGAACACCGGTTAGTACTTAGACTCTGCACCTCTGGTGAGCCCACTTCATTCACCTGAGTGACTGCCTGTGTACTCTATCTTGCTGGTTGGTGGTAGTTCTGCTACTGCTGTAGCAACTGGTCTTAGAGCCTGACCCCTGATCATGGCATGCTCTGTGAAATGTGTGACACAGCAGTGCCTACTCACAGGGTATAGTGAATATGTGTCACAGAATTCAAGGAAGTAAATGTTTGGGGATCTTCACAAAGTTTACAAACTTTAAGATCATTCAGATTAATAGAATTAGACTAGAAATAACTAAAATACAACATGGAAATAAATATCCAACTTTACATTTTGACCATAGATACACTTTAACTGAATATCTTTTCCTGAAATGTCACTAACGCTTTCTTTTTGTATCTGCCCTAATAAAGAAGAAGTGGTAATTGGTTGTTTATGTACAACATTTGAAAATTTGTCTTTCTTCGTTTGCATCTAAAGTTTGCCACTGTTAGATTAAACTGAAAAGCAATACCATCTTAATTAGTATACACAGTGGTGCTCCCCTTGTGTATGTGCCACAAACTGAATGATGTTCAACCAGAGCTCAGCTGGCATTAGAAAAATGGTTCCATTAAAGATGCAATTACAGCAAAAAAGCAGGATGCCAAATTTAAACAGGGTAAGCGTTCAAAACAATAAATATCTTCTTCATTTAATTTCTTTTTATTGTGATAGCAAGGTACTACCACATGATAATATTGGCATTATAGAGACCTCAATATAAGCACACACAAAAGACCAAGTGTGAGCACCAAATACATATTCATTATTGTACATTTGACCTATATCAGTATATTATGCCTTGATACTCCTTCTCCTTGTCTGTTGTTGACAATCTCAAGGAGCTGTGCCTTTATCCTTTGACAAGAAATTAGGGTTTCACGACAGCACATATCAGACCATTCACATAGTAATCCACAGTAATCAAGCATTGCATATCCACTTCAGCCCCAGAAGGATTTGCCCCCTTCCTGACCATAGCACTTTTTGCGATTTGGTACTGCGTCGCTTCAACTGACAATTACGCGTTCTTGTGACGTTGTACCCAAACAAAATTGACGTCTTTTTTCCCCCACAAATAGAAATTTCTTTTGGTGGTATTTGATAACCGCTGCAATTTTATTTTTTTGCGCTATAAACAAAAAAAAGAGCGACAATTTTGAAAAAAAAGCTATTTCCTGACAGACTCCATGGCAGCCTACGTGTGGGTTAACCCCGCCTCCTCTCCAATGCTATAGGACCCCATTCAAATAAAAGAGCACTCACCCCATGATACTATGTTCCTTTTTTGTCCTCCTCCAATGGACCATATACATACTACTGGCGTCCGGTCGGATGAATACAGAAATGTCGGCATACCTTGCGGTGCAGCTCAGATCTCAGCCATGGGCGGGCGAGTAGCTTGATAGGCCCGTTGATACCCTAGTGGGGTGGTTGCCTCTGGATGCTTGATGGACGGATGACTGTTGGACAGTGGACGCACTCTGACTGGCAAAGGTCTGGATTCTTCATGTCTTTCTTCTCCATGGCAGTCACCTCTTAGTTATGTATGTTGTTTTGTTGTCCCTGCCATGCAGAGCGTTTTACTTTTCCCTTATGGCGGCTGGAACGCTCCGGGTAGCGGCCGTTCCCGCTGCTCACGCATGCGCTGTAGCCTCCTCGGGAACGAGGCTTGGCTCGCGAGTGCGCGGTCCGGTCGTTTTCCAGCGGGCGCCGTTAGGATTTTCCCTTCTGCAGGGGGAGGGTGGATGACGTCACAGGCGGATTTTAAAAAGCTGCTTTAAGCTTCTGTCACTGGGGATTTCTGACAGTGAACAGAAGCAGAGCAGCAAATACAAGCCTGATTCCGGTTTAGCCTGTGTCCCCATCGATTGGTGAGTGATCCTTTTGTGCCTAAAATCATTTAAAAAAAATTAAATAATTTATTATATATTTAAAAAAAATTATATATATATATATATATGTATGTATGTGTGATATATATTTCTATTGGGTCTGCTGATTTTTTTTTCGCAGAACGCCCGCCTGTTATTCTTACGTCCAGTCAGTATGGAGAAGTCATCGCCTTTAAGTGGCCAGCCCTCACGCACAAGGTATGTGCCGATGAGGGGAGGGGTTTAAGGTTTTGTCATACCTTTTTACGCTCTTTGATGCATGATGCATTCCCCCCCCCATTTTCTTTTCAACCCTTCCAGTAGAGACCTTGCCAGACCACAGCAGCATTCATCTTCGAGATCAAGACGTGAATCTCCATCAGATATACACCACCAGACGAGACGCTCTAATTCCTCCTCCAGACACCGCTCCCACCACCAGGACAGCCGCTCTAATCGCAGGGCCTGCTGGGGATGTTGGTGCATCAGTCTCTGAAGGAAGTAGAAGCACCTCACACTCTGAGCCAATCCACTCGTTCCAGCTCCCCAGCCGTTGAGACACACGAGGTGGCAGGCCCCTCTCAGCCTTACGTCTCTTCGCCTGACTCATCGGATGGTGAAATTGATGGTGAAGAGGAGATTGTAGGTTTTGATTTCTTCTTGGTTTCTCCTTTAATCAAAGCAATCAAAGAAGCCCTTAATTGGGAAGATCCATCTACCCCACCAGCTAAACATATAACGTTTTTCAAACAGTTGGGGAAAGAACGAGCGAGCTTCCCGCTCCTTACCGAATTAAAAGACATTGAGGAAGAATGGAGCAAGGTGGACAAAAAGTCTTCAATGTATAATAAGACGTCCAGGTTGTATCCCTTCAAAGCAGAAGAGGTGAAGTGCCTGGAGAATGCCCCTCTTGTGGATGCTGCTTTAATGCGTTTAGCCAAGCATGTTACCCTCCCTCTGGAGGATGCTGTATCCTTTAAAGATGGTCTGGAGAGGAAGATAGACCAGGATGTCAAGAGGATCTATGGGCTTGCTGGTTTAGCTTGTAAACCTGCCCTCGCTTTAGCGGCCATGTCTAAGGCCATGGAAGCCTGGACGGAGAATGTGGATTCTTCCTTAGAGGAGTGTCTGAAGAGTTGGCCAGAAGCTCGGCGGCGGCAGAACTGAAACTGGTGGCGGTCTTCCTGGGGGAGGCGTCCATTGATTTGATTCACCTGTTGGCACGAATCATGTTATCTTCAGTCACAGCCAGGCGGGCCTTGTGGTTGCGTCCTTGGCTTGCTGACCCAGTCTCCAAGCAGTCTTGATGTAGAATTCCCTTTGAAGGGTCTTCTCTGTTTGGAAATAAACTAGATGATGCCATACCCCATGCCACGTGTGGTAAGTCGGGTTTCCTTCCCCAGGATAGACGTCTGTCTGGAAGAAAGAGGTTTCAGTATAAAAGACGCAGCCAAGAGCGCTCAAGGGAAGCACGCTCCTACAAACCAGGTCGCAACTTCAGGAGAAATTGGGGCAGAGGACAAACTTCCTTTCACAAACCCAGTAAGAGCCAAACATCCGATGGTCAGGAACCGGCAAAGTCCTTTTGAGATTACGCCCCGCCCCCGGGCAGGTTGGGTGGGGGCCCATCTGCTCCTTTTCCGGCACGTCTGGGTGGCCTCGATCTCAGATCACTGGGTCATCAAGACGGTTTCATCAGGCCACAGATGGGCCTTTTCCAGTACCCCTCCCCCCAGATTCATATCCACTCTACTCCCTTGTTCAGAAGAGAAGAAGCAGGTGCTAATGTCATATGTGGACATACTAAAAGCTCAAGGAGCAGTAATGCATGTTCCAAAAGATGAATGGTTTCAGGGGGTATACTCCCCACTCTTCCTAGTTCAAAAGAAAAATGGCGCCTGGCACCCAGTCAGTCATCGACCTAACCTATCTCAACAGGTTCATAAAACACGGAAAATTCAAAATGGAGACTCTGTCGACCATTCAGCAAGCTGGATGATTTCTATCGATTTAAAGGACCCCTATTTCCACGTCCCAATAGAAAGAGTTTCACAAGTTTCTCAGGTTTCAAGTCGGGGAAGAACATCTGCAATTCATCTGCCTTCCCTTCGGGCTGACAAAATCCCTTTGAGTTTTCTCGAAAAGTGCTGTTGGCCATAGTGGCTCTTGTCAGACTAAAAGGTATACGTCTCTACCACTACTTAGACGACCTCTTAGTGTTGTCCCAGGACAAAGAGCAGTTACTTTTTCACAGGGAACAGGTAATTTCCACCTTGTCCAGTTTCGGGTGGCTCCTGAATTTGGAAAAAAGCCATCTGGCCCCATCTCAGCATCATGTCTATCTGGGAGCCCAATTCGATACAGTAAGAAATACCATCTCTCTCCCATTGGAGAAAATTACAGTGATTCAAGGGAGGATCTCGCAGGCTTTACACGCATCACGTCTGAAGGCCTCTCAGTGCCTGGAAATCATAGGGACAATGGTCTCTACGACTCAGATGGTCAAGTGGGCACTATGGAGGTTACGGCCCTTCCAGTCAGGGTTCCTTCGTCAATGGAAGTCAGGCGACAAGAACCAGTCTATCAGGATATCCACGGCAATGAGGATAAGCCTCTTCTGGTGGCTTCTTCGCAAAAATCTGTTGAATTGCTCCCATCTCCTGAGTCACAGTCACGACCAACGCCAGCGGTACCGGTTGGGGGGCCTTGTGCAGGTCAGCCCTTGCTCAAGGCAAATGGGACACTCAGCTAGCCGACCCTGGGTCAAACGTGCTGGAGCTTCGAGCAGCCTGGTGTGCTCTCCAGTCCTTCTGAAGGGGAAATCAGTGTTGTTAAGGATGGACAATACCACGGCGGTATCCTATGTCAAGAGACAAGGAGGTACACGGAGCACCACACTCCTTCGGGAAGTAGAACCCATCCTTTCATGGGCCCAGAAGAACCTGGCCGGCATCTCGGCAGTATTTGTTCCTGGAGTCCAGAACTCTCAGGCGGACTTTCTTTCTCGCAACCAACTAGACAAGGAGTGGTCACTTCATGTGAAAACATTCGAGTGGATTCTGTCAATAGGGTTTATTCCAGAAGTGGATCTCTTCGCATCTCCCTGCAACTTCAAGGTGGAGAAATTCTACACTCGGGGTCGGTGCAGCCAGGCGTTTGGAATAGACGCCCTGACGGATCGTTGGAGTTTCAAGAAGGCATATGCCTTTCCTCCACTCCCAGTTGTACTCAGATTTCTGCGGAGGCTTCAATCGGAGGAGGTAGAAGTTGTGACAATAGCTCCATTTTGGCCAAACAGGCCTTGGTTCCCACTTCTGGTCTGTCCTGGAAATTTATAGATAGGCAACTCCTATCCTCATATTGATTAGTGGTTCCAAATTATTAATAACTACTGCAGTAGGGAACAGACACAAAAGATACGCTCAGCATCTTTCCAAATAACCGTTCTTTATTATGACGCAATTCAGGGGTTTTATACACATGATTACGTAGGTATCACATTAATATTACAATTGTTCATTTATGGTAACAAGGGGCGTATCATAGGCAGGCTTATTCTAATCAGGACTTGAAAGAATGTAAACATGTACTGAAAACATTATTAGTGCCGTGTGCACAGTGAGGGCAGTGTGCAATACATACAAAATAGAATACAATTATATACAGAACTTACAAATTTCCATTACATCTCCTCTCTTTTGATCAATATTTTGATCACTAACCATACCTGCTATCACCTTTAACCTGGAACCTCCACACACTTAGGTGGAGGTAGTCCTGGCCAAAGAGGCAAAAACTCCATTGTGGAGAAAATAATAGCTGAGCAGCTTTTTTCATTACAAAATGACTTTTCATTGTGAAAAACAAATGATTGATAAGACATATTCACAGAGTACTGGCTGTACAGTCCTGTGGCCAGAATAGCCTTCTAGCTTAATTGTTGGTATGCTGACTTATCAGCACATGTAAACACAGACAATTCTACATAAAATGGAAGAGGTACAAAAGACAAATATGACTTCAACATGGCTAAACTACTTTTCAAATATATATCCCTTACAATTAAAGTAATTGAATCAATAGAGTACCCTAGACTGTGATTGCAAGAGGGAAACAAATCAAACACAAAGATTTCTTTAATTTAGTCATTTTTGCAGTGTCTGGTGTGGATCCAGGTGACTTTTCCTTCAAGTTTTGCAAAACTGTACATGAAATAGATGCTGTATTGAGTCTCCAAACATTTCCTTATATATAAATGTCTCTTAACAATCCACAAGTCACCTGGCTTTAGTTTTAGATCCTTCCAAACTTTTAGGATCTGGAATTGGGGAGAAAACACATAAATGAGTTTGTCAAAAACCTTAAAAGATCAGCAACATTCTCTGTGAGATCCGAATGGAGGACTTCAGCTGCTGAGACAAAATATAAGCTAGTGAAATAACACAAACTCAAAACTCAAAACTTCTAGTAAGGACTCTCCTATAAAAAAATTATTTCCTCTGTTACTCTGTGTACTTACAAACTACTTCTTTTTACTGTGGCCTTTGCAGTAGCATTGGCCACTGGACATCCAGAAAACATGTCCATGCAGACAAAATGCATACTCATAAGATCCTGACTTGGGCATCTGGATATATCTTTTTGTAATCGCTGGAAGGGATGTTCAGCTTTTGGTAACACCTTTGGTAACAGGTAAAACAAGAAGTGGTATGTTATAAAAACAACTGTGGAGAACCCTGGCTCTATCCCACGCTCATTTACTAAGGCAGCCATAACTGCTTGTGACTGATGACACGGTCCATGTGTCAAGCTGGAGGGAAAAGAGTGGCTGGCAGACATAAATGATCACCTTTTCCAATGTCCTGTTTCATAAGAAGTTGCCCACTGTGGACCACTTGTTCTTCTCGTTCTGGGGTCCTTAAAGTTGAATTATTAATCCCAGCTATACTGGGCCAGAACTAGGGTGGAATCTGTGAGTTGCACAGACCCAGCAAGTGTCCAGGGGCTGTAAATGCAGCATCCTTAGTCGGTCTGCTTCCATGTGTGAGTTTTAATGTTAGTATGGCTACCTCAGCAAGAACCGGGAAGGCTGAAAACAGCCGATCAAATTAACTTAGCATGCTTGATTGGTTTACCTGCCGAAGTAAAAACAAACTTCTGGCCCTTCAAATGGAACCAAAAGCTCTCTAATCTCTACTATCTATATAAATATACACTCTTTTTATAGCTCACAGGCTTTTCTAAAACATGGAGCTCTGCTTCTTGAGCTGGGGAAAAAGGATCCAATGACTCTATATACAGAGTATCCTTCTGGGTGATAAACTGCATACTCAGTATAAAACCGGGAATAACTCTACAAAAAAATAAATATCTGGGTCTTCAGGGAGTGTGTCCTGCACTGGGCTCACAGCAGCTGATTCCTACGTCATCAATTTAACACATGTGGTCTCCCCCATCTACAGCCTCCTCCAATAGGGGCAATAAGGTGGCTGGATTATAATGTACACATTTTTCATTGTTAGATTTGTACATAAACAAACTCATATTTTAAACCTTTCATTAGACAAACATTTAGTTAGCTGTATATTTGCTGCGCAAAATGTCGGACCATTAAAAATTAAATATTTGACCAAAATAATGTCTAACTTTGTCTAATAGCACCTTTGCATAAAGGTACAGCTCTGATATATCGGGTGAACCCTTCATTACTGGGTCCAGCTTGCATAACTATATTACAATGGCTTGTTTTCTATCATGCTGTTTGTGTAAGAACTCCAGTTTCATGTTTCAAAAAGACAACTTTTTCCTGGCAATATTATATAAATGATAACAATACCCTGCGATCATGAAGAGATGTCCATAAATCCAAAATATTCTTCTGCTTATACCCACTGTACTTACAAGGAAAAGGGGCATATCATATCACAATCCACACATTCTGCTTTGGATTCAAAAATAAAAATAAATAAAAACAAACAAAGCTCTCAGCCACATCAAAAACTATAAAACAACTGGCTGCAGGTGGGATCTATCCTAACAGGGTGTGTGGACTTGATGTGATGGGTCTGTCATATTTACATTTTATTTATTATTACTCTCACATCATGGACCGCACATCAATTTATTATCAGACATTAAGATTTAATTTTTGTAGAAAAACTTCTTATGTATCCCATCCATCTTGGCTTTGTTAAACATTATGGCAGCTGTATTCCAATTAACAACCTCATCTTAATCTTTTTTCTTTCCACTCAATAAATGTAAAATTACAAAATTGTTATCTTAAACTAAACTAATACCATTTTTATAAATTCCCCATTAACCTGGATTTCATTTCCAATCAAAGGTTGTCTAAACCAGTTTCAATATATCTATAGTATTAATAAAATTGTTAAACTCCAATTAGAAATTAATACTCCAATGATAATTTCGATATCACACCCTAATATATATATCCACAGATAACGTTCCTTAAAGGGGGACATATTACTTAATTTTACTTAATTCCCTATTAAATGCACTGTTTCCACTATCAAAGGATATTCAATTTGTGTAATACACGGTTAAATGTAACCTTCATTTTACCATGTTTGGAAAACAGATTCAAAAATAATTGTGATCACATTGTTTATCATTAGATTCGTTAACCTGGCACATAAAGTTATAAATGTTTTGTCTAAAAAACTGAAATTGGCATGGTGTCCTTCCAGCTTATCACCAACCTCTCATCCCAGCTACATTCTTTCAGGAGAGCACAAAGGAGGGGGTCACATCTGCATACATGACACACACAAGCGAAAGAACTAAAGGTTCCAGCATTCACACACATACACAAATATCTCTCTAAAATCGCTTACATTTTTCCCATTTGTACACAACACATGCATATCATTCTCTCACATTCTTTTAACTCTTTTAAATACTTCCTTGATAAATTTCTGCTTTCCTTATTTTGTTCTGATATCCTTTGCATCCAATGTATTGTAATACCATACTTCACATACTGTACCTTCTATGATCAGACGGGCAGCCATAGTGCTCATCCAATCTTCCCTCTCTGACAACATATAAAATATTCTGTTTTAACTCTCATGTCTCTATTTCTTGACTTTATTAGTTGTAGTGCCTAACCCCAAATTAATCCCACAACTTAACATGAAAATGTCCCTTTCTGTCTAGTGTTAATTGTCACCCTTCATCCATCCTGCTCACATAGCTGTTTCTCTAGCTGTGTACTCTGCATGATTCTTAGTCCCTGTGGACTTCGGTGGTAACCCAGTTACCCATTGTGAATCCATGTCCACTTTAACCATTAATCTAGGGGCTCAGTATAGGCAGAACCGCACCTTCGGTTCATATATAGCGCTCCTCTTGCGCTGGGCATTTTTGAGGGTCTCTTACCCTTCATTCTCTTACTTAATTTAATGCCCATGATGACTGGCCAGTCTTCTCTACGTGTGCCTATACCCTCTTGCCTCTAAACTACTTTTTCTAGCAGATGTACTACATATACCTGTGAACAGCACTATTCTTCCCTTTCTTATCTATAACACTCTGATGGACAGTAGACAGTGACAACATAACATATAACCACCAATCAATACAGTTCGATTAAGGGGAGTAAGATAGGTACCCTTTGTCCCGAAAATGCCTTACCGATCAAGGAAGTCTGATAACTCACATGTAAGCAAAAGGCTTACCTCAGCCGGCTGATTATCAGAAATTCCCGGATCGTCTCAAGCTCCTCGTTTCGGATACTCGTTTCCCTCCTGGGAAAAGCTCGCCACCAACTCAGTTTTCGAGAGTCGGTGCCTCTTCCTCTCAGACCGGACCATCTTTCTCAAGGGACAGTCCTTCATCCTTGTCCGGCACAGCTGAAACTGATGGTCTGGTTCTTGAGAGGGAAAGGCTGGAATCATTCGGATGCTCCTCAAAGGTGATCTCTACTCTAATGAGTTCAAGAAGGTCAAGCACGATTAAAGTTTTTTGATATGATCTGGGCAAAATTTGTAGAATTCTCTTCCTCCTCGGGCAGATACTTTAGACAACCGGAAGTTCAGGATATTCTTGCCTTCCTCCAAACTGGCCTAGACTTACAGCTACCCATCAGCTCTCTCAGAGTCCAAATTTCGGCTTTGTCAGCCTTCTCAGGAACCTCTTGGTTGGTTCACCCTTTAATTGTCAATTTTTTTGTGGAGCGTCAAGTCTCAAGCCTCAGAGGAGACCAAGGTTCCCCAAATGGGACTTGCCACTTGTACTGGATTACTTGTCTGGACTTAGTACCACGGGGTCTTCCCGCTTTCCATTAAGGACTTTTCGGCGAAAGTAGCTTTCATGATAGCCATTACCTCGGCCAAGAGGGTTTCAGAGATTGGATTTTTGGGTCACAAGGAACCCTTCCTGACCTTCTTCCCGGACCGAGTTGTGCTCATCCCGATGCTGGGTTCAAACCCAAAAGTGACGTCGGTGTTTCACGATAATCAGGAGATCACATTCCAATCTCCAGATTCTTCCGAGATGCACCCACTGGATGTAGGTGAAGTCCTCAAAAACTATCTAAGTATCACCTCTTCTTTTAGACGATCTGATCACCTTTTTGTTCTTCACTCTGGTGCTAATAAAGGAAAGAAAGCCTTGACTAGGACAATTGCATCTTGGATCGTACAGGTCATCCATCAAGCTTACAGGGCTAAGGGCTTGGCTCCCCCAGAGGCGGTGACAGCTCACTCTACTCGGGGAATGGCAGCGTTATGGGCAGCGGCTCAGCATGTGGCTCCAGATGTCATCTGCAAGGCATCAATACATTTATGTTTTATTACTGTATAGAGCCTGCTTCACTGTCTTCTGTTAATTTTGGTCTAAAAATCCTATCGGTGGATAGGACAAATTAAATCTTTGTTTGTTTAAGCATACCCTCCCATGTGGTTTGGCTAGTTATTTCCCACACGTAGGCTGCCATTGAGTCTGTCAGGAAAAAGGAAAATTTATTGTCAAATACTTGCCATAATTTTCCTTTCCTGATGGACTCCATGGCAGATGGAGTTCCCACCCATTGGTTATTGAGTAGGCTAGTTACGGAATGTAGTATCATGGGGTGAGTGCTCTTTTATTTGAATGGGGTCCTATAGCATTGGAGAGGAGGCGGGGTTAACCCACACGTAGGCTGCCATGGAGTCCATCAGGAAAGGAAAATTACGGTAAGTATTTGACAATAAATTTTCCTTTATTTTTAACTTTTTGCTATAATAAATAACCCCCAACTATTTTCCTCAGTTTAGGCCGATATGTATTCTTCTACATGTAGCGATACCCCCAGTTAAGAGGGCCGCTTGTTTGTTTTGGGTCCCTGAGTACAGCTCCACCAACCCCCCGGCAATTTGCTCTACCCGCTCTGGCACAGTTAGTAAAGGGGTATGTATCTATGCACATATAAACATCACTTATACTCTAAGTGTAATGGACTCAAACTCACAAGCAGACTGCTGAGATAAGAATAACTGGCTTTACTTTGGCAGTAAGAAAAGAAATAGTAACATGCATTTAAACATTTGAATTACGATACACATGAACAGGTCCCTGTAGTATATGCTATGAACATGTACACACATGTGGGTCTGGGTAGCAATGGGGAACGGAGCGCCAAATGTAGCGACCGTCTACTATGCACCTCTGAGGTGCAACCATCTAACTGCGCCTACCTAACGGACCAGGCCTGATCCCTAGCAATAGAGCTCAGTCCTTGAATAAGTACAGTATTCTTCACCGGCAAGAGAACTGTAGAGGTGGTGCACATGTAGCTTTAAATGGTGTCTTTGTAATCCACAGAAAGAAACTTCTGCTGCTCTGAGGTAAACTGTGCCTTGGCAGTTCAATAGGCATAGAAGTGAATGTAACAGTGTAGGATGAGCCTTTCAGCTCGCTCACCACTCCTGGGTACCGTCCTCAGCTCCGAGACCTCCACTGGCGGCGTCCGGCCTCCTCCGTCACAGCCCCTGCGCTCCGGTTCTCTCTCTGACCGACCGTCTGTAAGGAAAAGCCTCCGCTCCGCTGCTGCTGACACTGAGGGGTGAGAGTCTCTCTCCACCTGCTGCAAGGCCCAGGCTTCAGGCCTTCAGCAGTCCCGGTCCGCACAGGTGTCTCCTCACTTGCAAGTCTCTGCGTCACCAGCCCAGTCAGAAGAGAAAGAGGCGGTCTCTCCTCTTCCCTTTTATCACCTCCCCCAGAAGCCTCTCGGGCGGAAACAAACAGCCTCCCGGGAGCCTGGGGAATTATGGGGAATGTAGTCTTCTCCCCTAAAAGGGGAACGACCCCGCTACACACTCCCCCCCACTTTGAATCTTTGGTCCCCAAAGACATTGTTCAATCTACAAGCTTTCTTTGAGACAACACGTTCACATAATTCAGACAGAGGAGCCTCCCACCAATTAACATAGGATGGGGAGCTGTCCTGTCTACAGGTCACTTCAGTGTGGGCGACCTGTTTAACTGTGCCAGAGAGTGAGCTGGGGTTGCCCTCCACCAAATGAACAGTGGATGGGTCAGGGCGTTCAGCACTTCTCCTTGCTGTGGTAACAGAGTCCTCTGAACTTTTTCCCATTTGGGGGTAAGTTAACTTCTTGGGAGGCCTCACAACTCTGCGAGCTCTCTGTTCTCTTGGGACTTCTTCAGGAACACATTCTGGCAACATCTCTGGTTCTGGAACATCTCCTTCTTCTTCTTCTGAGTAGAGACCAGGGATATCTTCCCAGCACTCAGGCACAACACTGAATGGAACAAACTCTGTAGCTTCTGGGTTCAATGTTTTATCTTCCACTTCTTCAGTAGGTGGAAGGTCTATGGCGGAATTTCCTGGAGTTGAGGAAGGCCATAGCCATTCAAGTTCTCCTCTTTCTTCTTCAGCTGATGGGGGGTCCTGTCCACCCCTAGCTTGGGAGGTCTGAGACCGAGTGTTAGGCCTGGGGGTATCCAGAATGGAAACAGATTCAGGTAAGTCTCTCGCTGGAGGTTCTGACTGCTTCAGTGAGTGGAAGCAAGTGATTCCTATGCCAGGTCTTCAAAGGCCCCACTCTTCCTTCTGGCTTCAACTTGTAGACAGGCAATCCAGGAAGTTTTCTACAGATGATATATGGCTCTGATCTCCATCTATCAGCAATCTTGTGTTTTCCAGGGATCCCTAGATTGCGTAACAGTACACGGTCCCCCGGCTGTAGGTCCTGTACTCGAACCTTCAAGTCAAAGTTCCTCTTATTTCGGGCCCCCCTCTGGTCAGAGGCCGCTTGAGCTTTCTCATAAGCTATCTTCAGACTGTGCCTCAATCTGTCCACATATCCTTTGTGGGAGGCGGCAGAGGCATGGTCTAAGGAAATGCCAAAGGCCAGATCCACTGGCAATCTTGCTTCTCTCCCAAACATAAGTCGGTAAGGAGAAAAACCTGTCACATCACTTGTGGTGCAGTTGTAGGCATGCACCAGAGCTGAAATGTGTTGACTCCAATGTTGCTTCTTCTCTGTTTCTAAAGTTCCCAACATGTTCAATAGGGTCCTGTTGAACCTTTCAGGCTGGGCATCACCTTGAGGGTGATAGGGTGTAGTTCTAGTCTTCTCTACTCCCAGAGAATCTAGTAGCTTCCTGATCAGGCGACTCTCAAAGTCCCTTCCTTGGTCTGAATGGATTCTCTGTGGTAGTCCATAATGAACAAAGTACTTCTCCAAAAGTACCTTGGCTACTGTAGAGGCCTTCTGGTCCTTGGTTGGGAAAGCCTGAGCATAACGAGTGAAATGGTCGGTTACCACCAGAACATTTCCCAATCCACTCAAATCGGGTTCAAGGCAGAGAAAATCAATGCATACCAGATCCATTGGGCCTTGACTCTGTAGATGGCCCATTGGGGCAGCTTGATGGGGTAAAGTCTTTCTCTGAATGCATCTTGCACAGGAATGGCAATACTCCTCCACTTCGGTCCTCATGCAGGGCCAATAAAACCGGTCTCTGACAAGTTGGAAGGTTCTCTCTGCTCCCAAGTGACCATGCTGGTCATGTAGGGCAATCAGCACAGTCTCTCGATGCTTTTCGGGGAGAAACAACTGCCACTTATCTTCTGAGCTATCAGAGGGGCCCCTTCGGTAGACCACTCCCTGATGCACCTGTAACTTGTCCAATTCTCTCCTCAGTAGGCGAGCTTCTTTGGAAGGGTGAAGTCGAAGTCCCTCTGGACTCTTGTCTTCCAGTGCCTCCAGGACCAATTTCCCCATGGGGTCTTCCAATTGGTCACACCTTAGCTCCTTCTTGGACAGCTTCGGTAGGCACTCTTCTTCTAGTTGAGTTACTCCACTGTGGTAACTCCTATCTCTTCAGCTCTGGATCCTCCTCTGGCTTGGAGTTCAGCCCCCTGACAAAGGGCTCGCACTCCTTCTGGTGCCACTTGGGTCCAGTCTTCCCAATCATCGACCATGACATGGGATCTTCGGGACAGGGCATCTGCATCCCTATTTCCAGCCCCTGGTCTGTACTTGAGGCTGAAATTGAATCCAGACAATGCCGCCAACCATCTGTGTCCAGTTGCATCCAGCTTGGCGGTGGTGAATAGGTAGGTCAAGGGGTTGTTATCTGTCTTTACAGTGAATTCGGCCCCATAAAGATAGTCTTTCAACTTGTCGACTACCGCCCATTTGAGGGCTAAGAACTCCAACTTGTGGGTGGGATAGTTCTTCTCGGAGGGGGTCAGGCTCCGGCTCACATAGGCCACTGGTCGTAGCTGGTCTTCATACTCCTGGTAGAGTACTCCACCTATGCCCTCATGTGTGGCATCAACATGTAGCTCATATGGTCTAGTGGGGTCAGCATAGGCCAAAACTGGGGCTGTGGTGAGACTTCTCTTCAAGGTTCTGAAAGCCTCTTCACACCTTGAGTTCCATTGGTCTTGAACCGATTCACCGGGCCTCCTAGGCCCCAATCCATCTTCCTCTCCTTCTGTCTTGAGCAGCTCGTTTAGGGGTTTGGCAATGCGGGCAAACCCATCCACAAACCTGCGGTAGTAGGAGCAGAACCCCAAGAAAGACCGAAGTTCTGTAACTGTCGTGGGTCTTGGTCACGAAGTAACTGCCTCCAACTTCTCAGGGTCTGTAGCCACTCCTTTTTCAGACACTATGTGTCCCAGATAGTTCACAGAAGACTGATAGAACCGACACTTCTCGGGGAAAGTTTGAGCCCCTCTTCACTGAGCCTCTTCAGTACTTTCTCCAATCTGGCTTCATGTTCTTCCAAAGTCTTTCCAAAGACAATGACATCGTCCAGGTACACAAGGACTTCGATGAGGTTCATGTCTCCAACTGTCCTTTCCATAAGGCGTTGAAATGTAGCAGGAGCTCCAGATAGGCCCTGAGGCATCCTGTTGAACTCAAAGAACCCTACTGGGGTTATGAAGGCAGTCTTTTCTCTATCTTCTGGATGCATGGGGATTTGATAGTACCCACTCTTGAGGTCCATCACACTGAACCACTTAATTCCAGATAAACTCTGTAAGGCATCCTCTATCCTTGGCGTGGTGTACTGGTCAGGAATGGTCCTCCTGTTTAGAGTTCCGTAGTCAATGCAGAGCCTCAATGACCCATTCTTCTTCCTGACTACCACTATTGGGGAGGCATAGGGGCTTCTGGACTCCCGAATCACTCCCGTCTTCTTCAGTTCCGCAAGCTGCTCCCTCAGATCCTCCAGATCTGCTAGCGGGACTCGCCTGACTCTCTCTCTGAATGGCTTGTCCTCTTGCATGCGGATTCGATGGGTGGCACTCCTCGCACACCCCACATCAAACTCATCTTTAGAGAAAATCTTCTCCCATCTGGTCAGCTGGGCCTTGGCTCTCTCTTTCCAAGCTCCAGGTAGGTTTGGGTTTTCCATGGAGAGTTTCTTCCAAACATCTTCTCCTTCACCCGTCCCCTTCACTTCTGACCAGCCAACTGGGACAGCAGGACTCACCTGTCCCAGAAGCATCCTGGCAGGGATCTCCACGGGCCGCTCCGTGGAGTTCCTCACACTGACAGGGACTCTTCCTCTGGCCTTCTTCAGGTCCTTCAATGAGATCACTTCTGGTATCACTTCCAGACCTGAGTGACCCTCCATTGGGTCGGATTCCAACATTACAAAGGGGCCAGGCTGTTCCCAATTAAGTTTCACCGTGGCCCTCAGGCAGGTCACCTCTCCAGGCTGTAACACCGCTCCTTCTCTTCCAAGCCTCCATACCCTTCCTATCCCCTCACTTGGGGTCTTCTGCTCTAGGACCAACCGCTGGTAGGCCGCCTTCAGCATGGGATGGATCTTGGGAGCTGAAAGATTCTGCTTCTGTACAAGGGGGGTCAGGAGCCTTCTGACTAGATCCGTGTTCGTCCCTATGATCAGAGAGGTCTTGCTGGTTCCAGGCGGGCGAGGGCACACCACTGCCAGGGTGTCGAACACTTCAGCCTTTCCAGCCACGGATGGGTCAAAGGTCAACCGTATGGGTAGGTATCCATCATAGGGGAAACTCTGAGTTCCCAGTCCCCTTATCTCCAACTCTTCTATCTTCTGTATGGGCAGATGACTCAGGTATCTGTCATAGAAGTCCCTGTACAAAAGGGTCACTTGTGCTCCAGTGTCTAGGAGGGCCTTCGTGTATATCCCCTCCACCTGGATGGGTACAGTAGGGGATGGACCAACCAGCTCTTCTGGGTAGGGCCGAGTTGATGCTGTCCTCTTCTTTGGACTCTTTTCTTTCTCACTTGATCTGCACTTGATCCTTTCTTGAGCCTGGTATGCATTCATTTTCTCCCTCTTAGTGGGAGTATGAACCCGTTGAGGGACATTGTTATCTCTCACTTTTAAGGGTTCTCGTTTAGGAGTACTGTATTTCTTCGGAGGGGTCTTGCCCCCTTTCTCTGGAGTGTACCTTGGTTGAGGATCCCTGGGCCCCTTTTTAGGGGTTTGATCTCCTCGCTTTCTTTTCCCGTTATGCTTCTTGGAGCTCACTGAAGGTGATGGGCACCCGGTTGACTCCTTCACCGGGGCCCTTTGGCGTTTCCCGCCGCCTGGCGGCTATCTGTTTTCTTCTTCTTGGGACTGGAGCATACAGCTGCAATATGGCCCACTCCCCCGCAGTTAAAACAGATCATCTCTCCGTAGTCAGGTGGGGATGCTGGTGCTGAAACAGTTGGAAACAATTCCCTCCTGCTTGCTTCTTTCTTGGGACTGGGCGTCTCTTTCGCCACTAGAGACGTCAGTATCTCCATCATCTGGGACATCTGCAACTTCAGGGCATCTACTTCTGTCTCTCTTTCAGGGGTTAAGGCCGACCTGACCGTGGCCACTGGAAGTTTTGTAGACCCATCACTTGCTTTTCCCTTTTCTCTTCCAACATGGCCTCTTCTTCTCTGACCATTCGAATGAGATCGGGGTAGTCCAGGCTCTTCCCATCCTGCCGGGTGCGTAGTATGAGTGCGACAGGGTCCAGGGGTTGGGCTCCCCTCATCACCTGCTGGGCACGGGCTTCGTCTACTTTCCCCGGATCTATCCCCTTCTTCAGGATAATCCTGTGCAGGATCTTGTCTATACGTCCCATATATTCCGACAGCTTCTCCCCTGTCTTCTGGTAACAGTGTTCCAGTTGATATGTAAGTTCTGTGACTTTTTCTGTCCCACCAAACACACTTTCCAGGATGTCTAGGTAGTCCTGGGCAGTGCAATCCTTTTTGCTTGTCTTCAGATTGCGTATGGCCTCTAAGGCAGGCCCTTTTAAGCTCTCAACAATCCTTTGCTTCTTTCTACCTTCTGGGACCTCCCATTCTTCTAAGGCCTGCGTGGCACCATCTAACCACTCTTCAAATCCCTCTTCTCCCGAGGGTACAGGTTTCCTCCCTGAAAACATCCGGAGTTTCCTGTATCCCGACATTGGGTAATCCCCGGGGTCTCTTCTGCACTGAGTCACAATTTCCCCTAGGACCGCGCACAGTTCTGCACTGAGAGTGGTCTGTGCGGGACTTTCCGCGCCCTTCTGCTCTTCCTTCTTTGGGGATAGCATAGTTTTCACTGGAGAACAGTCTCCCTTGCGCGGCAGCGCATGCAGCAATTGATAGGTCTGACCATCCAGTGCTCGTATGCTTTGGCTCCTGAACTGCTCTGGAGTCTCACTTCTCCCTTCTACTAGGGCATATGTATACCCGGCATCATTTCTCATAATGTCATTATCCCGGACGAGCCCCCACGTGTAGCGATACCCCCAGTTAAGCGGGCCGCTTGTTTGTTTTGGGTCCCTGAGTACAGCTCCACTAACCCCCCGGCAATTTGCTCTACCCGCTCTGGCACAGTTAGTAAAGGGGTATGTATCTATGCACATATAAACATCACTTATACTCTAAGTGTAATGGACTCAAACTCACAAGCAGACTGCTGAGATAAGAATAACTGGCTTTACTTTGGCAGTAAGAAAAGAAATAGTAACATGCATTTAAACATTTGAATTACGATACACATGAACAGGTCCCTGTAGTATATGCTATGAACATGTACACACATGTGGGTCTGGGTAGCAATGGGGAACGGAGCGCCAAATGTAGCGACCGTCTACTATGCACCTCTGAGGTGCAACCATCTAACTGCGCCTACCTAACGGACCAGGCCTGATCCCTAGCAATAGAGCTCAGTCCTTGAATAAGTACAGTATTCTTCACCTGCAAGAGAACTGTAGAGGTGGTGCACATGTAGCTTTAAATGGTGTCTTTGTAATCCACAGAAAGAAACTTCTGCTGCTCTGAGGTAAACTGTGCCTTGGCAGTTCAATAGGCATAGAAGTGAATGTAACAGTGTAGGATGAGCCTTTCAGCTCGCTCACCACTCCTGGGTACCGTCCTCAGCTCCGGGACCTCCACTGGCGGCGTCCGGCCTCCTCCGTCACAGCCCCTGCGCTCCGGTCCTCTCTCCGACCGACCGTCTGTAAGGAAAAGCCTCCGCTCCGCTGCTGCTGACACTGAGGGGTGAGAGTCTCTCTCCACCTGCTGCAAGGCCCAGGCTTCAGGCCTTCAGCAGTCCCGGTCCGCACAGGTGTCTCCTCACTTGCAAGTCTCTGCGTCACCAGCCCAGTCAGAAGAGAAAGAGGCGGTCTCTCCTCTTCCCTTTTATCACCTCCCCCAGAAGCCTCTCGGGCGGAAACAAACAGCCTCCCGGGAGCCTGGGGAATTATGGGGAATGTAGTCTTCTCCCCTAAAAGGGGAACGACCCCGCTACATACATATTTTTGGAAAAAAAAAATAAAATTTTATAGCATCTACAAAATAGGGGATAGTTTTATGGCATTTTTTTTTTTTATTAGTAACGTCCGCGATCTGTGATATTTATCGGGACTGCGACATTATGGCAGACAGATCGGACACTTTTGACACCATTTTGGGACCATTGTCATTTACACGGCGATCAGTGCTATAAAAATGCATAGATTACTGTGTAAATGACACTGGCAGGGAAGGGGTTAACCACTAGGGGGCGATGAAGGGGTTAAGTGTGTCCTAGGGAGTGATTCTAACTGTGGGGGGGCTGGGCTTCAACACACATGCCAACAATCACTGCTCTCGATGACCGAGAGCAGTGATCTGTCATGACACAAGGCAGAATGGGGAAATGCTTTGTTTACAAAAGCATCTCCCCGTTCTCCCTCTCCGTGACACGATCGCGGGCACCCGGCGGACATTGAGTCAGGCTGCTTCTTAAAGGGGACGTACATGTACGTCCTTTCCCCACCAGTGCCATTCTGCTGACGTAAATCGGCGCGTGCTGGTCGGCAAGCGGATATAGACTCAGATTTAAAAAAAAAAGGGATGTACATTTTCCAAAAAGTGATCTACCTCCAAAAAAAATTTTTAAAACTTAAAGCAGACCTTCCAGATCAACTAAGGCTCTGTGTATTCCCACCACACTCCGCAAATTAAACTGTCAGGGTTTTTTTTAATGTTAGGCCTGGCCCCACGCACCACCATTTCCGCCTATGTGAGAATGATTTGTCCTTGCTGCCTTCTGGGATTCCATGTCACATATCCCAGGAGGCTGTGGTCATCATTGGAGGCCTGATACCAGAAAAGGCAGATGGGTTCCAATGACTAAGGAGGACCAAGAAGGCACCACGGGACCCAGGCTGCAGCACCTGATCAGTGGATTGCAGCAGTGGATCCACTGGGCAGATGCGTATCTGAATTCAGGACAACACTGCGTAACAGGTAAGTGGGTCTAAAATAAAAATCAGAAGAGAAACTGAAGTTCCTGCTGCTGAACTTTTGGTACTGAGAGGCTTAAATAACTGACAGGATTCTCGCCCTTATTACTATAACCTAAAAGCAGAAGCCGGCAGGAGGGGGTGTGTCCGCATTGGATCATCTTTAGTGCAGCTGAGCCTGGAGACCTGAAGCTGTTAACCCCCACAGCACCGGAAGTTCAGCAGCAGGAAGAAGACAGGGTAGCCTACAGAATCCAGCAGCCTACACACCGTGGGACTTCATTACAGGTAAGTAATGTAACTAAAGCTGTAGTAGACACCATACTACCGTTATCTCTACTAGTTTTTGGGTGCCATGGCATGAGCACCATTCAGGAAACACTTTGCATTTCCAAAATGCAAAAGGGTTCTCTGAATGGCACCAGCAACCTAGAAGCAAGCGGCAATAACTATATGCAAAAAATAAGTGCGCAAGTTGTTTCCAGTCAATACCTCTTACGGTGAAACTTGTTAGATGGAGCTTTATTCTGTGATGTCACCACACACCAGCATGCAGGATGAGGTCCGCGGCTGTGCTTGACTTAACATGCTTTTTTTATGTTTGAAATCTTGTAAGTGCAATATGATATTTTAAATAAATGTCAGTTATTACATACTGCACCATGAAGTTCCACCTTTCTTGAAATCCCTTTGTCCCGAAGAGCATTTGTAACAGGATGATCGGTGGAACCAGGTACCTATGAGACAAATCTCGTAACCAGGTTATATCCATATCTCACTAAGAGGGAAGTTTCAAGTGGATTATCGCAGCTGGTTTCTAACAAAGCATGTGAGATCCCCATCATCTGGGATCCATTCCTTCTGGTAAGAGGCACATAATTCTTTTCTTGTGGGAGAGAGCACCAATTAAAGCACGGATGTTGTTGAATTCACATTAAGAGCACTCCATTTTTCTCTTTTGACACTGATGTAAGCGATATAATAATTACTATTATATCTGTGTATTAATTTGTCTAGTCCCTATAGATTAGTTAGTCTATTAAAACTCTGAGCGCATGCTACTGTTAATATCACAATAATACAAGGTTGGCTATGAAACCAAACAAATGGTTTATGAGTAGGGGGTGCAACGGATCGTCGCCGATCCGTGATCCGAACGGGTCACCGTGTTCACATCGGCACAACCCCGCGATCCGCGGTGCACTCCGTGGCCTCCGCCTTAGGAAAGGCCGCGGCTTCGGCCTAGCTCCGGAGCGACGGCCATCTTGGTACACCCGGCGGCCCTTTACAATGTGATCGCTCCCTCAAATGACGGAGCGATCACTTGTAAACAAACTCTGCATTACACCCTGCCAATACTCTGCATTACACCCTGCCAATACTCTGCATTACACCCTGCCAATACTCTGCATTACACCCTGCCAAAACTCGGCGATACCCAGCCAATACTCGGCGATACCCAGCCAATATTACAGTGGGGGGATGACGTGGATATTACAGTGGGGGAGATGGCATGGATATTACAGTGGGGACTATATGGTGGTGTAATTTTCACAGGCTTTTGCAAATTAAATTATTATTTGCTGATCCGAAATATGATCCGAAATATGATCCGATCCGTGACTCTGATCCGAGGATTGATCCGATCCGTGAGTTTTTTGATCCGTTGCACCCCTATTTATGAGTAATCAAGTCTCATTTATTTCCCAAGGAAATAAGAAAGCTAACATAAGGTATTAAAATAAGTTACAAGATTACATAGCTTACAATCAGAACACAATAACAGAATATACTTAGCACATCCTATCAGTTGAGCTCCTGCTGGAATAAGAGATCTGGGCCCACATGGTTTAGGCCCAAGCCATCATCCAGAGCAAGGTCTCAAGATGGCCAAGTCATCAGGTTATCAGAGAACAGCCTCATGGCAGGCTTTGCAACAAACAGGGAGAAAGGGGCAGAGAGGGAATAGCCTGAGTGTGTGCTCTTTTCATTCAAACATACACGCCTACTCATAGCCACCCCCCATTTGCCTTCCATCCAATAGATATCGCCAAGAGGTAATCCTTCAAAATGTCTACCCATTCTTCAGGAAGCATGCTGTATTGTCCACTAGGGGCAGCGTCTCCTATTAGCCCTGGACCGTCCTAGCTAGCTATCGAAAAAGTGAGTACACCCCTCACATTTTTGTAAATATTTTATTATATCTTTTCATGTGACAACACTGAAGAAATTACACTTTGCTACAATGTAAAGTAGTGAGTGTACAGCTTGTATAACAGTGTAAATTTGCTGTCCCCTCCAAAATAACTCAACACACAGCCAATAATGTCTAAACCACTGGCAACAAAAGTGAGTATACCCCCAAGAGAAAATGTCCAAATTGGGCCCAAAGTGTCAATATTTTGCGTGGCCACCATTATTTTCTAGCACTGCCTTAACCCTCTTGGGCATGGAGTTCACCAGAACTTCACAGGTTGCCACTGGAGTCCACTTCTACTCCTCCATGACGACATCACGGAGCTGGTGGATGTTAGAGACCTTGCTCTCCTCCACCTTCCGTTTGAGGATGCTCCACAGATGCTCAATAGGGTTTAGGTCTGGAGACATGCTTGGCCAGTCCATCACCTTTACCCTCAGCTTCTTTAGCAAGGCAGTGGTCGTCTTGGAGGTGTGTTTGGGGTCATGTGTTGGAATACTTCCCTGCGGCCTAGTCTCTGAAGGGATGGGGGATCATGCTCTGCTTCAGTATGTCACAGTACATGGTAGCATTCATGGTTCCCTCAATGAACTGTAGTTCCCCAGTGCTGGCAGCACTCATGCAGCCCCAGATTATGACATTCCCACCACCAAGCTTGACTGTAGGCAAGACACACTTGTCTTTGTACTCCTCACCTGGTGGTTCCACACATGCTTGACACCATCTGAACCAAATAAGTTTATCTTGGTCTCATCAGACCACAGGACATGGTTCCAATAATCCATGGCCTTAGTCTGCTTGTCTTCAGCAAACCGTTTGCGGGCTTTCTTCTGCACCCTCTTCAGAAGAGGCTTTCTTCTGGGACGACAGCCATGCAGACCAATTTGATGCAGTGTGTGGCATATGGTCTGAGCACTGACAGGCTGACCCCCCCCTACCCCTTCAATGCTTACATCTATTTCCCAAAGACAACCTCTGTAAATGACGCTGAGCAGGTGTACTCAACTTCTTTGGTCGACCATGGCGAGGCCTGTTCTGAGTGGAACCTGTCCTGTTAAACTCCTGTATGGTCTTGGCCACCAAGCTGCAGCTTAGTTTCAGGGTCTTGGCAATCTTATAGCCTAGGTCATCTTTATGTAGAGCAACAATTCTTTTTTTCAGATCCTCAGAGAGTTCTTTGCCATGTTGAACTTCCAGTGACCAGTAAGATAGAGTGACACACCTGCTCCCCATTCACACCTAAGATCTTGTAACACTAATAAGTCACATGACACCGGGGAGGGAAAATGGCTAATTGGGCCCAATTTGGAAATTTTTAACTTAGGGGTACTCACTTTTGTTGCCAGCGGTTTAGACAGTATTGGCTGTGTGTTGAGTTATTTTGAGGGGACAGCAAATTTACACTGTTATACAAGCTGTACACTCACTACTTTACATTGTAAAGTGTAATTTCTTCAGTGTTGTCCCATGAAAAGATATAATATAATATTTACAAAAATGTGAGGGGTGTACTCACTTTTGTGATATACTGCATATATTTTATATGGGTTGTGCACTTTTTTGCATATGGGTTTGGATTGATTATTCAGATCTTTATGAGCAGCAACACCTTTATATATTATTCAATAGAATTTTTTGTGGGTAAGCGCGAGATATATACTTTTTACAAGTGGCAATAACTGTAGTAGTGCCACCTACTGCAGTGATTTCCAGCTTTCACAGAGATCGCCCAGTTACAACACATACATACATACATACATTCAGGGCCGGACTGGGAATAAAATCCAGCCCTGGAAAAAATTTCACACCAGCCCCACAGCGTTATTATACCAGCGCAACAGCATAACGTCATTATTTCCTGGTTCATGAAAGGGAAAACCATACGTTTTAAAGCAAATTTGAAGAGTGTATTATATATAGATAAGACAGATATGAAATCACATAGGACTTTATATTATATTTATATATATAGATAGAGTGCTGGGGGGGGAGCCAAAAAGAACAGGGGTGGAGAGCACTGGGGTGGGGGCTGGAGAGCACTGGGGGCAGAAAGAACAGGGGTGGGAAGCACTGGAGTGGGAGCTGGAGAGCACCGGGGGCAGAAAGAACAGGGGTGGGGAGCACGGGGGGCTGGACAGCACTGTGGGGGGCTGGAGAGCACCGGGGGCTGAAAGAACAGGGGTGGAGAGCACTGGGGTGGGGGCTGGAGAGCACCGGGGGCAGAAAGAACAGGGGTGGTGAGCACTGGGGTGGGGACTGGAGAGCACCGGGGCAGAAAGAACAGGGGTGGGAAGCACGGGGGGCTGGAGAGCACTTTGGGGGGGGGGGGAGCACTGGGGTGGGAGCTGAAGAGCACAAGGGCAGAAAGAACAGGGGTGGGGAGCATGGGGGGGCTGGACAGCACTTTGGGGGAGCTGGAGAGCACCGGGGGCAGAAAGAACAGGGGTAGGGAGCATGGGGGGGCTGGACAGCACTGTGGGGGGCTGGAGAGCACAGGGGTGGAGAGCACTGGGGTGGGGGCTGGAGAGCACCGGGGGCAGAAAGAACAGGGGTGGTGAGCACTGGGGTGGGGACTGGAGAGCACCGGGGCAGAAAGAACAGGGGTGGGAAGCACGGGGGGCTGGAGAGCACTTTGGGGGGTGGGGAGCACTGGGGTGGGAGCTGAAGAGCACAAGGGCAGAAAGAACAGGGGTAGGGAGCATGGGGGGGCTGGACAGCACTGTGGGGGGCTGGAGAGCACCGGGGGCAGAAAGAACAGGGGTGGAGAGCACTGGGGTGGGGGCTGGAGAGCACCGGGGGTAGAAAGAACAGGGGTGGGAAGCACGGGGGGCTAGAGAGCACTGTGGGGGGTGGAGAGCACTGGGGTGGGAGCTGGAGAGCACCGGGTTCAGAAAGAACAGGGGTGGGGAGCACGGAGGGGCTGGACAGCACTGTGGGGGGGCTGGACAGCACCGGGGGCAGAAAGAACAGGGGTGGGGAGCATGGGGGGGCTGGACAGCACCGGGGGCAGAAAGAACAGGGGTGGGGAGCATGGGGGGGCTGGACAGCACTGTGGGGGGCTGGACAGCACCGGGGGCAGAAAGAACTGGGGTGGAGAGCACTGGGGTGGGGGCTGGAGAGCACCGGGGGTAGAAAGAACAGGGGTGGGAAGCACGGGGGGCTAGAGAGCATTGTGGGGGGTGGAGAGCACTGGGGTGGGAGCTGGAGAGCACCGGGGTCAGAAAGAACAGGGGTGGGGAGCACGGAGGGGCTGGACAGCACTGTGGGGGGGCTGGACAGCACCGGGGGCAGAAAGAACAGGGGTGGGGAGCATGGGGGGCTGGACAGCACCGGGGGCAGAAAGAACAGGGGTGGAGAGCACTGTGGGGGGGCTGGACAGCACCGGGGGCAGAAAGAACAGGGGTGGAGAGCACTGTGGGGGGGCTGGACAGCACCGGGGGCAGAAAGAACAGGGGTGGAGAGCACTGGGGTGGGGGCTGGAGAGCACCGGGGTCAGAAAGAACAGGGGTGGGGAGCACGGAGGGGCTGGACAGCACTGTGGGGGGGGCTGGACAGCACTGGGGGCAGAAAGAACAGGGGTGGGGAGCATGGGGGGGCTGGACAGCACCGGGGGCAGAAAGAACAGGGGTGGGGAGCATGGGGGGGCTGGACAGCACTGTGGGGGGGCTGGACAGCACCGGGGGCAGAAAGAACAGGGGTGGAGAGCACTGGGGTGGGGGCTGGAGAGCACCGGGGGTAGAAAGAACAGGGGTGGGAAGCACGGGGGGCTAGAGAGCACTGTGGGGGGTGGAGAGCACTGGGGTGGGAAGCTGGAGAGCACCGGGGTCAGAAAGAACAGGGGTGGGGAGCACGGAGGGGCTGGACAGCACTGTGGGGGGCTGGACAGCACCGGGGGCAGAAAGAACAGGGGTGGGGAGCACGGGGGGCTGGGGAGTATGGGGGTACTGAACAGCACTGTGGGGGGTGGAGAGCACTGGGGTGGGGTCTGGAGACTGATGGGGAGAGCTAGAGAGCACTGTGGGGGGTAGGAAGCAGGGGGGGGGGGGCTGGAGAAGGATGGGGAGAGCTGGAGAGAGGGGGAGGCAGAGAGAACAAGGATTGAGAGGACTGTGTAGGGGGGGGGGGCTGGGAGAGTGTGGTGGGGGAGGAGAGCACTGGGGGGGGGGGGGAGCAAAAGGAGAAGGGGGGGCAGTAAAAGAATTTGGATAGGGGGATCAGCAGTGGGGCTGCATATAGAGGAAATGAGCTTTCTATATTCCTCCATGCAGCCCCTGAATGCTTGATTCTCCTCCTCTCCCTCCTCCAAGCATTGAGCGGCTGCATGGAGGAACATAGAAAGATAATCTCCTCTATATGCCGCCTCCCCCCCTATCCAGGCACACAGTTTGGGCTGTACTCACATCTCTCTCTTCCTTTGATCACGGCGCTGGCCGGGGCTGTGCTCTGCGGCCGCGCACCGCGCTGTAACACGGTCCCGCCCCCATAGACCGGCTCGTGTGATAGGTGGAACACACACTGATTCTATCTACTATCACATGAGCCGGTCTAGGGGGGCGGGACCGCGTTACAGCGCGGTGCGCGGCCGCAGAGCACAGCCCCGGCCAGCGCCGTGATCAAAGGAGCAGGAGAGAGGGGATTCAGGGGAGCACTGCAGCCGCAAACCGGCCCCAGGGCAGGCAGCCTACCGGGAAATATCCCGGTATCCCGGTAGGCCAGTCCGGCCCTGCATACATTTGTCCAAGCTGGACCAAAGTCCCAATTCAAAAAAGCCATACCTTAAATTCAGCTATAAGGCCTATTTGCACCACTGTCCTGCAGTAATGCATACATTAACATGCTTTTTACCACAACAGAAGTTACATATCTTTGTACATGGTAGTGCCATTCATTGTAGGTAGAACTACGCACCTGTGTTGCAGCATACTACAACACGCAGTAACACACTACTATATGTTGCAGTGCACAGTATTAGCAAAAATGCTGCAAGTCAAATTTTAGTCTGTTGTGGTATCAAGGCCGGCCCAAGACATTGTGCTGCCTGGGCCCAAAAAATAAATCATGCCCACCAAAAAGCCCCCACATTCATTATTTTATATCATGATAATTAAAACAAAAATAAATTTATCAGAAAATCAGATTTACATGCAACAGCAGTCCATATGCAAACTTGTATCACAAACCATTAAGTTTAAATCCAAACCTTTTTTGTTTATTGTACAAAAAAATAAAACCACAGAGGTAATCAAATACCACCAAAAGAAAGCTCTATTTGTAGTAGGAAAAAAAAAAAGGACGTAAATTTTGTTTGGGTACAACGTCGCATGAGCGCGCAATTGTCAGTTAAAGCAACGCAGTGCCATATTGCAAAAAATGGCCTGGTTCAGGAAGGGGGCAAATCCTTCCGGGTCTGAAGTGGTTAATCAGGGCTGGGCAAGGCAAGTCCCTATCAGGCTCTCACGTCTCATACAACGTGAGATGTGTGTTTGTACTTACAGTTTTGATTCAGGCTCCTGCAGACAATGCTGCTATAGGGAACTCACTGGTGGCCAAATGGACAGGATGAGGGTCATAGGTGTGCGCAGCCTATTGCATTAGGGTGTGCACCCCAAAGATCAAACACACATGTGTGTATATATATATATATATATATATATATACACACATACACACACACACATTATATTGTCAAAAGTTTTGGGACGCCTGCTTTTACACATGTAGTTTGTCTGGTTGAAAAAAGACACAAGCCCATCTAGTTCAACCATAAAAATAAGTAAATAAAATTAAAAATATTATACAATCCCATATACCCAATCCTATACCCCCAGTTGATCCAGAGGAAGGCAAAAAAAACATAAAATGAGGGTCCACTTTGCTACAGCAGGGAAAAAAACCCTTCCTGATCCCAGAGAGGCAATCAGATTTTCCCTGGATCAACTTTACCTATAAAATAACAGTACCCAGTTATATTATGTACATTTAGGAAAGTATCCAGGCCTTTCTTAAAGCAATCTACTGAGCTGGCCAGAACCACCTCTGGAGGGAGTCTATTCCACATTTTCACAGCTCTTACTGTTTAGCCTGTTGCATTTCCAACACTTACCAGTGGTCACAGCAACACCCACGGTCAAGTGGAAACTAGCACAACCCAGCTAAACTGATACAGAAACCAGTACTTTAATGCCAAACTGCAGCTACAGACTAACTTAAATTTACAAAATAATAGCATCTGCTCATGGCGCTACACTAACATTTAGGTTTAGTGCATATTTTCTGATAAAATATATAATTGGATTTTTGTACTTACCTGTTAAATCCATTTATTGGAGTACATCATGGGACACAGAGCAGGCTATAAACATAGCGCCCAACTGTCCCTGATTTCGAGGGACAGTCCCTGATTTGGAACAAAGTCCCTCTGTCCCTCTTTCCTCACTTGTCCCTCATTTTGGTCATATCTATATAGTTCTATAAAAATTTACTTTTTATTTTCAAAAAGTGTTTCTTAGTGCTAAACTTTTCATCCAATTTCTAAATTGCTGCATTTGTAAATGTCAAACGCCAATATAAAGGAATAGTAGTGATAAAAAAAAGCACTTGTGGGTTTAACTAATACATTTATTTTGTATAATTCTTCTTTAAGTGGGGGGGGGGGTGGTAGAGGATTTGTTCTATGCCTACATACTTATGCTAATAGGTGTTCCTCGTTCCCATCTCAAAAAGTTGGGAGGTATGTATAAATCATGACTGGGTTATGTGCCACCTATAGCTGAATGGACACTAGCAGAAAAAAAAACAGACAGGAAGTCCCCCTTGGATTTCCCAAATGAATGTATACAGTATGAGGGGTAGGAGACAAAGAAGCCACTGTCAGGTCCAAGAAAACGACTCTGCAGCCCAAAGTACACTGCGCCCAAAAGCAGTATCCTCAGCAGCCTTAACGTCAAATGCAAAACTTTGTAAAAGTTATGTACTGAAGACCAGGTTGCAGCTTGTAAACCTAAACCACTGACACCTGATCACTGATAGCCCAAAAGGCTCCATCACTTCTGGTACAGTGAGCCTTCACTTGAAAAGGTGGAGCCTTACCCTTCAAGCCATAGGCATAGGCAATAAGCTGACAGATTCACCATAAAATGGTTGACTTCATAGCTGCCTTACCTTCTCTTTTTCCAGTGACTGAAGTCTGAGAAAAAATGAAGGCAAAACAATGCCCTTATTTAGATGAAAACTCAAAACCACCTTCAGCGAGAATGACAAAAAAAAGGGGGATCCCCTATGAAATGGACTTTTAAGGCATAAAGTATTTTTAACCCCAGATTAAAGATTAAATAATATATTGAAAATTATTTATTACAAAAATATATATAGTATTGACATACACATGGATGTATAAAAAAGTAGAGTGTTTAAACAGTATTCAAAATAAATACAAAATATGGATATGTATCATAAACATTATTTATCACAACCAACGCGTTTCAGAGATTTGTGGTTTCCTCCTTCTTCAGGGTTGAGAATATGATAAAGATCCTATTATAGAGAAATAATGATGGAACAGTATGTCAAGGTACATGTTTTCATACATACAAATGCATAATAACAAGCAATGTAAAGAGAGAAAGGACTTACAGCAATTCGAATAATGTGTGCAAAAACACTCCAATTGGTTTAAAAACAAAGCCTGGGAGGAGGAGCTTCTTCACCTTATATTTCCCTAGAAGGCATGCATAGACAGGTGATAAATGCCCATAATCGGGTGGGGGAGCCAACAAAAGACCCCAAGACCCTCCTCAAGTAATGGGAGGGTTGGTACATGTGTCGCAGTGGATTGGGGGGGTGCCAAAGAGGGCACACTGGGGTCAGACAACAGCAGGAGAACCCTATTGGAGTAGAACATATATATGCCTATATAAATAAATAATCATTTTAAACAATGGATTAAACTTTTTAGATTTATTTCAAGATTTATTATCTATCTATAGCATGCCCAAATACCTGTCAAGATGGACTGGTTACCTACACCACAGGTCTTGGGATCTTATTAATGTATATATGCTGTTTAAAGCAGTAGCTCTAGAAAAAAAAATATATATAATAAAAAACAGTTTTTTTTTTTTTTTACACAGAATTTTTTAATGTGTCACATATTTTATACCGTTGCACAACTGATGAATATGAGACTAAATGTAAGATGTATATCTGTGTGCGTTGTCCTTAATAGGAAAAACGCATCAAACGGCTATGTCAATGAAATTGATATGGGGTAGATAGAGAGCAGCAATAACAAATGAAATTGTATAATCAACAATCCCATAAGTCTGTTATGGAAGATCTCCGCGCTTAGGACCGGGAATAAGGTGTGCGGCCTGTCCGTAAAAAAATTAACCCCCTAGAGGGCAATTTATATGTAAAGTGCAAAATATGAGGGACAAATGGCGCTCCCTGTAGGTAATAAGTATGGTGAACCTAAAAGGTATAGGTGAAAAAGTGCGTACCTATAAAGAGTATCTCCCTTATTAATCCTGCTAGGTGTAAAGTAGATGTTATGATATAGGTGGGGTGTGCCACCCTAAACTTATCCACCCTGTAAATAACAATATTATTGAACTGCTCCAATCTGTGAATCCCAGTGCTAGTGAGCATGAGCAACTTAATAAATAGAAAATAAATAAATAAAAAATATAGAAACACAAATATAAATGATGTGTAGTGTGTATTATAAATGTGGCTGATTAGATACGTGGCTAGACCACAGATGGGTAATAAATTAGCCACCTGATACCACACATGGGTATATCCTTCTGTTTTTTTCTGTGAGGCACCATCCGAGCACCATCTGGGGTATTCCCCCTCCCCCGCATCTGAGGGTGTTGGCTGCATTCACTGGAGAAAGTTACTGGACCAGGACCCGATCCAGATTACCACCAGGAGGACCATCCGACATCCATATTCCCATGCTGTTCACCCCTGCAGGGGTACCTACGTCTGGTGAGTGAGGGAACCTTGGGGGGGGCAGCACAACAGTCACCTACTACTGCCTGAAGCACTATAAGTCACCGGTGGAATTATCTTCACAACTGTTACCCATATATCCTCACCCACTCATCAACACATTGCCTATTGATCTTGTTGTGGGCCCCTGCATAGGATTGGACTCCCTTCCTTTAATACATATGATTTTTGTATTTTTCACAGCCGTATTTTTGGACTGTTCAACTTTTACACACTGAGTGTATGGTTTATACACAGGTTTTTTATTATTATATTTTCTATTATTATTATTATTCACTTTTAATTTTTGCTCTTTTGTATTGGGACTGTCACCTGCATATTTATAGCACACTGCTCACTTGGCTCTTACATTACCAAAGGTACTCACCATTGGTGGTTTTGGTACAATTCTAAATCTACTTGTATTAATGGTTAATATTATGGATACACTACTAGTTGGGTAGAGGATACATGCTAGCTGGCCAGCTGCTACCTCCCTTCCCCTGTGGTCTAGCCACGTATCTAATCAGCCACATTTATAATACACACTACACATCATTTATATTTGTGTTTCTATATTTTTTATTTATTTATTTTCTATTTATTAAGTTGCTCACGCTCACTAGCACTGGGATTCACAGATTGGAGCAGTTCAATAATATTGTTATTTACAGGGTGGATAAGTTTAGGGTGGCACACCCCACCTATATCATAACATCTACTTTACACCTAGCAGGATTAATAAGGGAGATACTCTTTATAGGTACGCACTTTTTCACCTATACCTTTTAGGTTCACCATACTTATTACCTACAGGGAGCGCCGTTTGTCCCTCATATTTTGCACTTAACAATCCCATAAGACTGCAGGATACACGTTCTAAAACCTGCATGTATATTATTTTTTATATATGTGTATTTTTAATATTGTTCCATTATTTCTCATTTGGAATTTACTTTGCTGTTATGTTGTTTATTTTATACCATCCTATATTCCCATATTCAGTATTTTATATTTCATTTAACGGCATTGATAGACTCATATTTAGCATGATGTTTGTTCAGTTTTTAAATATCATGGATCTCAAATTATGATCCAAGTTTAAATGTCAAAAGAGCATTTAAAAAAGGGACCTAGCTTGATCCAAGGAGATAAAAAGGTGTGGTGTATATATAGGGCAAGAGGGCATAAAGCTAAGTTTAGATTTCAGTTAATAAAGGAATATGTTTCAAAATAGTTGATTTACCTTGACTCTAGATGTGTGACCGCTCGTCTCATCAACCCAGCAAGTGGAGATTTACATTGACATTATAAGGTATTCCCTGCCTCTCAATCAGCTGTTGAGAATACAGCTGATTATCGAGGGGCAGGAAAGGTAAGGGCTCTCTAGGCCGGTCCCCCGAGCGCTGAGCGCGCAGCGGGGTCCCCCGGCACCAATGAAAGGTCGCACATCGCGACCCAACCACGCCCACAGCGCCCGCCGGAACGTCAAGCTTCACAGGCGGACGGCGCATGTCTGCCGGGTGAAGCAAGATGGAGTCCCGGCGTCAGAAACAGACGCTGGGTACTCCTGATTTGCCGCCTTGTCCACCCGAGAGGTGGGTGGGTGGCTGGGCGGCCCACTAGGCGTCACCCCACCACCGCAAACTCCATGTGTGGGGAAATAGTTGTAAGAATGTGTAGAAATAGTGGAAGCTCCTTCGTCCAGATGCTTATAGTAGATAGCTGAATTTGTCATGGGGATATATATATATATACCGTATTTGCTGGCGTATAAGACGACCTTTTACAGTTAAAAAAACGCCCCAAAAAACGGGGGTCGTCTTATACGCCGGGTATAAAATGCCGCCGCTGGATGTCAGTCCGTCGGATGCTTGCTGAATGTGCGGTAAAACTGTATGTAGCTTCGGCTACACACAGTATACACCGCTGAGCCAATCCCGGCGAGCAATGTATTCTATTGAATACAGAGCCTGCTCAGATTGGAGTAATAACCTCTGCCAATCCGAGCAGGCAACATACAGTAGTCTGCTCGGATTGGCTTTGAGAGTCAGAGAGGCACGAGCTGATATTACAGCCTCTGCCAATCCGAGCAGGCTTTGTATTCATTAACAGAATACATCGCTCGCCGGGATTGGCTCAGTGATGTATACTGTATGAAGCCGAAGCTACATCCAGCGTAACTGGACAGGACATAGTGGAAGTGGGCAACTATGTCATGGAGAACAATGTTGATTGAGGAATTGGCTAGGACAATGCCGGTAAGTCCCCTGACTGTAAATAAGAATCCGAGGGCTCATAGTATTGGGACCTCTCATTTAATAATTCCCTGTGCATTGTGGTCAGTCAACTAAAGATTTTAACGCCTGTTGGAAAAGCAAGGATTTTTGTGGTGGATTAAAGTATGCCCATGTGTCTACATTTAGGTCGGTGGTGAATATGTGGTTGAATCAATTATTTTGAAAGGGTTTTTTTTTATATGGTGTTGCCTTGGAAGCTGGGGTAGTCTTATATGGTGAATATAGCCCAAAACCTATTTTTTCACTTCAAAAATAGGGGGTCGTCTTATACGCCCAGTCGCCTTATACGCCGGCAAATACGGTAATATATATATTTATATTATAACAGGGAAAGATATACAGGTATTAAGTTACATATTCTGGAGTACATTGTATAGTTCTTTAACAAAATATATACAGGGGGTCCCCGACTTACGAACGCCCGACCTACGAACATCTCCTACTTACGAACCAGGCGCTGTGGGGACTCTCTGCCATTTTCCGCGGACCTACGGCCGTTCTGCGCATGCGCGGCCATACGGAGCATCGAAAAATGACGGCAAACATCTGAAATGTCCGTAATTTGCCGAGCATGCGCAGAACGCCATTTGACGGAACATCGGAAATGTCCGTAATTGTCGGTCTGCGCATGCTCGGCCGACTTACGAACATTTCCGATTTAAGAACAGGAGGACAGTCCCTAACGAGATCGTAACTCGGGGACCCCCTGTATATAAAAATTCATAGTAGAAATTCTAAATGTGGGATTCCAGATTGATATAACAGAGGGAGAAGAGAAGTAATGCAGATTCATAATACATCAAGGCATACCTGAATCTCTATATACATGTACATAGATATCCAACCTGCCCAAAGGTATAACAGACATATATCGTTCAGAAAGGAAAAATCTGTTTGTGACAGGAATCCATACTTATTCTTAATCACATATACATATAACATATATAGTTTATATAAGAAATCTACAGTGAATATATTCAAAAGGTAAATTTAATCAATTTTTGCTCAGAGTATATATAACTATATAGATATAATGGGTAAAATTTGTGTATAGGATCTGTATATGTATCCGATTAATGAATTCCCATTTAAGAAAAGAGAGGCAGAAAACAATGGAGGGTGGGAGAAAGTAATATCACTACAAAGATGTTATTTGCCAATTATTCACTTATTTTTCCATCCCTCCGGAGGAAAAACCCTCCAAGAAGGGTTTGAACCATATGGCCTCTTGCTTGAGTCGCTTTTAGTCTGAAAATCCCCTCCTCTCGGGTTTGGGTGGATGCAGTCCAAAATGAGGAATTTAATCTGGATCACAAACTTGCATACTGGCAATGTGTTTATATGCTCTCCTCCAGAACTCCAACTTTGTTTTCCCTATATAAAAACATGAACAGTCACACTGTAACAGGTATATGACCCCTAATGTTTTACAGTTTGAGAAGTGTTTCGCCTTGAAAGTTTGACCATTTGGTAATTTTGGATTTTTCTCCACCCACATAAACTTGCAGTAGTTACAGGATCCGCACATATATGTGCCCCTAGATTTACAATGGTTTTTTCTATTTTCACTGAACTCGCTGCTAGTAGTTTGATCTCTTAAAGATGTGGCTCTTTTGAACGTAAACATAGGTTTCTCTGTGACAAATTGACCCAATGTGGAATCGTGGGTCAAGAGATGCCAGTACTTGTCTACAATCTTTCTTATTTGCTGTTCTTGATTGCTAAACTTGGGGGTTAGTATCATTCTTAGGTTTTTTTGAATATAGGAGTTGGTCTCTGCTTTGTAAACACGCTTGTTGGTATGACCTTTTGAGAGAGGCATGTGAATATCCCCTTTTTAGTAAACGGTCACGTAGATTGTCAGTTTCTTGTTTAAAGATGGCATCATCGGCGCAATTGTACCTAATCCTCAAGAATTGGCCATATGGTATGGAATTTAACAAGGGTTTGGGGTGGAAGCTAGTCGCATGCATGATTGCATTGCCTGCTGTAGGCTTCCTATAAAGTTTAGTAAGTAAATTACCTCCCTCGACACCGTCTTCTTCTCCCCCTCCAGCCGCAGCCATCGCTCTTCCGGGTATCGCCGCTCCGGCCAATCACAGCGCCGCTGCGGCGGTGTGATTGGCCAGAGCAGCGAAGACGTCGCTCCGCACATGCGCGCGGGGCACTTCAACTGCGGTGAGCCGCAGTTTGGAATGGGGATTAACCCGTTCAATGCACCGTTGTCTACGGCGCGCATGCGGCGTAGACAAAGCTGTAAATCGTTCTTTCCAAATATCTCCTAAACCGTGCAGGTTTAGGAGATATTTCTTGTACCTACAGGTAAGCCTTAATCTAGGCTTACCTGTAGGTGCAAGTTGCAATTTAGGGTAGACAACCACTTTAATATTACATTTTTATCATAGAGCTGGCCAAAAGTTAATATCTTATTCTGCTTCCAAAATTTACTGTCCTCAAATGTTTCCAGATGTTCAAATTTTGGGTTATTCCAAAGCACAGTTTGTTGGGATACCAACAAATCCCATCAATTTCTTAGCCTCCCTCCATACTGTTCTTGCCACTTTCAGTAGGGGGATTTTTACTCCCACTCTCCTCAGATCTTTTAATTCTAATCCCATCATTAAATCATCTATTTGCATTTTGCTAAGAAGATATTCCTCTATCCTTGTTATTTTTTCCTGTCCTACCCATGATCTTAAATGTTTCAGTTGCCCTGCCAAATAATATAACTATAAGTCCGGGAGGGCCAGCCCAGCTTCTGTCTTTGTAGTTTATAAAATTTTAGTTTGCATCTTCCATATGCCCAGATGAACCGAGTCATCTGCGAATGTGTGCGAATACATATAAACACTTGGGTAGTATAATAGATTTTATCAACTGAATTCTACCTGCCATTGATATTGGTAGCTTTATCCATATTTCCAATTTTCTCTTAACTTGCTCTACTAATGGGAGTATATTGGCTTCCATCTCTTCTTCAGATTTCAACGTAATATTTACTACTAAATATTTAAACACTTCAACTATTTTTAATGGGGTCTGGACTCTCTTTTCATTACCTGTACCTAGAAGCATCAGTGCGGATTTTTGCCAATTTATTTTTAATCCTGAGAACCTTCTGTATATTTCTATTATTCTCATTGCTTCCGTCAAAGATGCTTGCGCATCTCCCATATATAATATAATATCGTCCGTGTATGAGCCTATTTGTTCGTTTTTTTCCCTACTTTAATCCCTTTATATTTATCTGATTGCCTAAATCTATTTGCCAATGCCTCAATTGCCAGGGCAAATAATTGCGGTGACATTGGACAACCCTGCCTTGTTCCCCTATATAATTTTATTGTAGGAGATAATATACCATTTATTAACAGATTGGAGCATGGTTGTTTATAAATTATTCTCACCCATTTTCTAAACTTTTCCCCAAATCCGTTCCTTTCCAGCACTGTCTGTAGAAATTCCCATTCTATAGAATCAAATGCCTTGGCCGTATCCAACGATGCCAAGGCACTTGTTTCTGGAATAAACTCTCTCATTTGTATCATAAATTGCGTTCTTCTAATATTGATTGAGGTGGATTTCCCTGGCATAAATCCAGTTTGGTCCTCCGCTATTATAAATAGAATTACCTGGTTTAGCCCTTTGGCAAGTACTTTTGCCAGTACTTTGTAATCTATATTTATTAATGATATTGGCCTGTACGACCCACATTCAGTTCTATCTTTGTCTGGTTTTGGTATCAGTATAACTGTAGCATCATACATGGAGGCAGGCATTTCTCCCCTTCGAAACGCCTCTCCATACATTTTGGTCATAACTGGTACCATAATCTCTGCATATCGCTGGTACATTTCCAATGGTATGCCATCTGGCCCTGGGGATTTACCCTTTACCAAAGAGAAGATAGCTTCTCGTACTTCCTCTATGTCTCTCTCTATCTCCTCTTTTTGTTCCTCCTGTTCATTTAAGAAAATCTAAATCCTTCAGGTAATCCTCTATCTCTTCTCTTGTACAAGTCAGTGTTGATGTATACATGTTAATGTAGTATTTTTGGAAGGTCTCAAGTATCTCATCGAATGTATTTACCGTCTCCCTTTTCTAATTTTTCACCTCTGATATTACTAATGATGGGGTTTGCCGCCTTATCAGGAAGTTTAGCATCGTATTAGATTGCTGTCCTTGTTAAAAAAAAATTTGTGCATGTTGGAATTTCTTACGTTTAGCATTAATTATTAGTTGGTTCTTGTATTGCCGTGCTAAGGCTGCCTATCTTATTTGATTTATATTTGAGGGGTCACCTATAAACCTATTTTCTGCCTGTGCACATAACTGTTCCATTTCCTCTTCTTCCTGTCTATTAGTACGTTTTATATATGATATTGTTGATCTTGTTATTCCCCTCAAGTATGCCTTGAATGTATCCCAAAGTACTCCATCTATTTTCCTATTCCCATGTGCTTCCAGGAACATTCCCATTTGCTCTGGTATTCTATCGTTTGATCCTATCTGGGTCAACCATTGAGCCTGTATCCTATAACCCGGTCGTCTTCTTTTTGGGCCTATTTTTAGCTCAAAGGTTAATCCAGAGTGGTCAGACACCCCTCTCGTCATATAAGCTACAGATCGAACCATTGGCAGGATCTTTTCGTTTCCCATTACCATATCTATTCTAGACATGCACCCTCTCCCTGGTGCATGCCATGAATAGAACCGAGTCCCTGGGTTTCTGATCCTCCATAGATAAGCCCAGCCTACTAAATTCATAAATTTCTCCAACACCTTCGGCCCTACCGCTCCTTTTTGCTTACTTCTCCCATATCTGTCTATCTTTGGATCTATACACATATTGAAATCTCCCATACATACAACATGTGCCTCTGGGTATTCTGCCATAAATATCACTGCCTCCTTCAATACTCCCATTGTAGCTGGGGGAGGGTTATATATCCCCACAATTACAACTTCCAATGCATGCATCAAAGCAAAAACAAAAACATCTTCCATCAGGATCTCTTTTTTCTCTAATACATTCTCATGTTACTCCCCGGTGCACCAGGAGAGAAACCCCTTTTGAGTATGTTGTATGGCATGAATGGCTTGACCATTGTATCCAAGGTTTTTTTAAATACTTCAGTCTCTCTTTGATCATATGTGTTCCTTGGATACAGATGATCTTGGCCTGCATTTTATTAATTTCTGTGAAAACCTGTGTTCGTTTTAATTGTGTTCCCATACCTCTCACATTCCATGACAAAAACGTGTACTGATTACTCATTTTTATTGTATTTTATTTTAGCCATTATTCCCCCCCCAAAAAAAAACCTATGTCCCTTTTTTTTCCCTTTCATGACCATTCTCTTTTCTACCTCTCTCTTCTCATTCATCCATTCCACTCCATTCATCCATATCATTTTTTTTTAGGGCATTACCAACATATTGCATTTTGCCCTTATATAGGTAATTTGTTTAGATCTCAGCCTTTCTGCTCCTTCCCTTCTCCCGCATTTTTTCTTTTTCCCCCTTTTTATAGATATAGGAGATCAGGGGTGGGAGGAGGAGAAAGGAAGAAAAAAAAAAAAGGGAAACTTCTCCTCTCCTCCAATCACCAAAAACAAAAATAAAAAAAGTTTTTTTTCCTCTATCTCTCCTTCCCCCTCCCCTCCCCCTCTCCCCCCTTAAGTTTACTTGTGTTTATAGTGTTTATAATGTGTAATATTCTATTATTGTGTTTTTAATCTTTGGTATCTTTATTTCTTATTCATCCTCATATATTAATTTCCTGTGACGTCTCCCAAAAAGAAACCCTCCATACATGTCTTCCTATTTCACAACCTCAGTGCTACTAAAAAACCAAACAAAAAAAAATAAAAATTATAACTAGTGTTTAGTTCAATGTGACTTTATCTCTGTTTTCCTATTCATACACACCCCATCACCCTCCATTTGCCCCCCCCCCCCCCCTCCCCCATCAAATAAACATTTACATTTTCCCTCTTTTCCCCTTCCCTTTTTTTTTTTTCCTTTCCCTTCTCTGTTCTTCCTCGTACTCCCTCCTTCCCTCTCCTCCATCTCCTCTAGTTACTTAGTCACCAGAGAAGAGCCAAAAAAAAAAAAATAATAATAAAAAACACAGCAAAGGACCCAAATCAGTAAATTACTAAAACTGCTACCTTTAACCAAAAAAAAAAAAAAAAAAAAAAAGGGAAATATAAGAAATAAATATAAAATAAATAGGAAAAAAGTCCTTCTCACTCCCCCTCCTCCGCCCCCCCCCCCATCCCCCAAAGTCCCGATCTTCCAAGTGTCTCTTATCCTTCAGGGCTTCCCTTATTCTCTTATCGAGGTACAGGCTTGACTGTTCCCAGCCAGTCTTTGGCTTGTTCAGGTGTACTGAAATACATAGTCTTTCCCCCCTCCTCCACTCTCAATCGTGCTGGGTATGCCATAGAATATTCGATTCCTGCCTCTGTCATTTTTTTTTTGTAAAATGTTGCCCGTTGCTTTTGCAGCTCCAGAGAAAAGTCTGGAAATATTGATACTTTACTGTTCTCGTAGCGAATCTCTCCCTTTTTGTCTTGCCTTCCGCAGGATTGTGTCTCTGTCTCTGCAGTTTAGTAAGCGTGCCAACAGGGGTCTGGGGGGTATTAGTCCTGGTTTAGGTATTACTGCTGGCACCCTATGCGCTCTCTCCACTGCATATGCTGCTGATACCTCCATATCTGGAAATACATTTTTCAACCATTTTTCTATGAAGTCCCCAGGATTAAACCCCTCTGCTTTCTCTGGTAAACCGACTATTCTTAAATTATTGCGGCGCATACGGTTCTCAAAATCATCAGATTTTTGATGCCACAGGATAATCTGCTTTTCTGCCATAGATATCCTTTTAGGCATAGGGGTAACAGTATCTTCCAATAAAGCTGTCCTGTTTTCCACTTCCGTCATTCTCTCTCTTATACTCTGCATATCATGCCTGATCAGTCCTATGTCATTTAAAATCTCATCCATTTTACCTGTTAAGGCTGCGTTGCTCGAGTGGATGGCCTCCATTAACTGGGAGTTTATCTGCTCCAGAGTCAGTTTGGGATGCTTCTCCTGTTTTTCCGCTTTCCCGGGCTGCGGCTGGGGTGTACTAAGCTTCTGGATCTCCAGAGCTGATGGTCCGCCTCTCCGTGTCTGTGGAGGGCTTCGCCCGCCGTCTTGTTTGTCTGTTTGTGCGAATTCTTTAAGGCGGTCGGCTGCCGACAGCTTACTATTACTCATCGCGCCAGGCGTTCCTTTTCACGGGTTTGGGTCTCGGTAGCAGAGACTACTCAGGATTCTGTAGGAGACTCAGGCTGATCTCGGAACTCCCGCTGCTCACACCTGAACGCCGCGTCCGACTGTCACATCCGGTCACGCCGGCGGAAGTCAAGCCCCGTCACTTATATCTTTAATATTGACTAAGTTAATTGCGTAACAATGCTGGCCAGATCGGGGAGCGGTATCTACTACCAAATATTATAGAAAAAGTTGTAGGCTAGCACATGCTACACAAAAATGTAGAGGGGAATTTAAGGTATATGCCACATCCTATATTCAAGAGAAAGAAAAGGGGGATCCCCTATGGAATGGACTTTTAATTCATAAAGTATTTTTAACCCCAGATTAAAGATTAAATAATGTATATTGAAAATTATTTATTACAAAAATATATATAGTATTGACATACACATGGATGTATAAAAAAGTAGAGTGTTTAACCACTTGCTTACTGTGCACTTAAACACCCTTCCTGTCCAGACCAATTTTCAGCTTTCAGCGCTCTCACACTTTCAGTGACAATTGCGTGGTCATGCAATGCTGTAACCAAATGAATTTTTTATCATTTTGTTCGCACAAATAGAGCTTTAGTTTGGTGGTATTTATTCGCGACTCGGTTTTAAATTTTTTGCGATATAAGCGAAAACATAGCGGAAATTTTGAAAAAAAAAACTATTTTCTCTTTTCTTTTTTAAAAGAAATCCAATAAAATCAAATTTTGTCATAAATTTAAGCCAAAATGTATTCTGCTACATGTTTTTTGTAAAAAAAATTCCGTTAAGTGTATAATAATTGGTTCGCGTGATCACGGACATATGTACGCAAATGATCATGTAAAAGGGGTGTGCAGGTGATCACGGACATATGTGTGCAAATAATCATTGGCACATGTTATTTTACTGGGACATATGTGAGGGACATGTGTTTTTATTATTTGGGGACATGTGTGTTTTGGGGACATGTGTGTTTTACTGTGGGGACATGTGTGTTTTACTGTGGGAACATGTGTGTTTTACTGTAGGGGACACTACACTGGTGATCAGTGAGTAAAAAACTGTTAATACTCACTGATCACCAGCCGGCTGCAGCGATCCGCTCTCCTCTCCTCACCGACGACTTCCGTGTGAGGAGAGGAGGGCCGATTGCCTAGCAACCGGCTGTTTGTTAACATCACATGACGGCTGTGATTCGACACGGCCGTCATGTGATCAGGAGGGCCAATCAGCGAGCCCTCCTGCCAATCCGAGATGCGCCGTGTCCGGGTGACACGGCCACATCGGGATCGCGCCACTGCGCGGGCACGTGCGCGCGCGATCCCTCTACTTCTGAAGGACGTTCCGGAACGTCCATTCAGAAGTAGACGGCTCCCACCCGGCCGTATATGTACATTGGCCGGGTGGGAAGTGGTTAAACAGTATTCAAAATAAATACAAAATATGGATATGTATCATAAACATTATTTCTCACACTCGACGCGTTTCAGAGATTTGTGGTTTCCTCCTTCAGGGGTGAGAATATGATAAAGATCCTATTATAGAGAATTAATGACGAGAATGACGGATGAGAATGCAGCACTACCTTGTCACAATGGAGTATTAAAAATGACTCCTTACAGTAAAGAGCAGTCAGTTCCAATACTCTCCTTGCCTAACTGATTGCAACAAAAAAATTTCTTTTTGAGTCCATAGGACTAACAGAAACTCTTGAATTGGGTCAAAGGGTGATTTCTACAAAGCGAACAAAACCAAAATCAAATATCATGGACACAGGGGAACCACTTTCAGACTGGACCATTTTGCTGGCTTAAGACCAGCCCACTTTTTGCGATTCGGCAATGCGTCGCTTTAACTGACAATTGCGCGGTGCGACATGGCTCCCAAACAAAATTGACGTCCATTTTTTTCCCACAAATAGAGCTTTCTTTTGGTGGTATTTGATCACCCCTGCGGTTTTTATTTTTTGCGCTATAAACAAAAAAAGAGCATCAATTTTGAAAAAAAAAAACGCATTATTTTATACTTTTAGCTATAATAAATATCCCCCAAAAATGTATAAAAAAATTTTTTTTTCCCTCAGTTTAGGCCGATGCGTATTCTTCTACATATTTTTGGTAACAAAAAAAAAAATCCCAATAAGCGATTATTGATTGGTTTGTGCAAAAGTTAGCGTTTACAAAATAGGGGATAGTTTTATGGCATTTTTTATTAATAATTTTTTTTTTTACTAGTAATGGCGGCGATCAGCGATTTTAATTGTGACTGCGACATTATGGTTGACACATCGGACATTGACACATTTTTGGGACCATTGTCATTTATACAGCAATCAGTGCTATACAAATGCACTAATTCCTGTGTAAATGACACTGGCAGTGAAGGGGTTAACCACTAGGTGGCAGTGTAGGGGCTAAGTGTGTCCTAGGGGCGTGTTGCTAACTGTGGGGGGCGTGGCTGTGTTGTGGACATCACTGATCTCTGCTCCAATCACAGGGAGCAGAGATCAGTGCCACTGTTGCTAGGTAGAACGGGGAGATGCTTGTTTACTATAGCATCTCCCCGTTCTTCCTCCCCGTGATACGATCGCGGGTATCCTTTCGCCAAACGAGTCCGCAGGACCTGCGATCGGACTCGCGGAGGTCCTGACCGGCGTGCACGCGATGGCACAGCAGCAAATTTAAAGGGACGTACCTGTACGCCCTTATGCCTGTCCGTGCCATTCTGCTGATGTACATCGTCGTGCGCCAGTCGGTAAGTGGTTAAAAGGCAGAACCATGTGGGTTACCACCTAAACAAAAGCCTCAAAAATGCTACCAAACATGTACAGTATTTATGGGATCCAACTGCCTCTTCTCACACCAGGATAAATAATACTTCCAAGTTTTATGATAAATCTTTCTAAAAGGAAGGCATTCTGGATTTTAATAAATTAGGAATGACTGTATCAGAAACTCTTCTATCCTTCAGCACAGGGGGTTTCAATAGCCAAGCCATAAAACCTAGTGACTGTAAAGCAGAAAGCAATATTGGACCCTGAGACAGAATGCCTGGCCGTGCCAGAAGTGCCCAAGGGCCATCCACCGCTAAGTTCACAATGACGACACACCATCTCTTAGGCCAAGCTGGTGCGACTAAAATTATCGGTGTTGTTTCCTCCCAAATCTTTCAGCTTTTATTGAACCTGGATGCTAGAAGATCCTTGTCTGGTGTGCCCTAGCGCTGATAAATTGGGGTGAAGAGACCACTTGACTGGAATCAATTGCTTGTGACTGAGGAAGTCCGTCTGCCAGTTTTCCACACCTGGAACAAGGCCTGAACATGATCCTTTGCCCAGGACCGAATCTGATCCACTTCCAACTGAACAGCCTGACTCTTGGTGCCCCCTTGATGGTTGATATATATGCCGCCACCACTTGGACTCTGACTGGAAGCTGCCACAGCTAACTTGTCCAGTAAAGCAGCTCAAGATGAACTGTTTGAAGCTCCAGAATGTTTATGGGTAAACTCCTTTCCTGAGGAGACCACATCCCCTGCGCTGAAAAACCCCAAAACAGCTCCCCATCTTGTCAGACTGACATCGGTAGTCACCATCTTCCAGGCAATTGGAAAACATGACTTCCCTGCTTTCAACCTGTGAGGAGCCATCCACCAGCTCAACACTGAATGGGACTGGGACTTGAACATTCGACAATCCTCCTGTTTCCCTGTACTAGAATATTCCTCTGTAACTGTATAGAATGGAACTGAGCATTTGGAACTGTTTCAAATGTGGCGACTTTCTTTCGCAGCAGTCTCATACAAAGATGAATCAAGGGAAACTGCTGACAATACATTATATCACGTGATAGGACAAATTGGATTTCCAATTGTCCTATCACTTGATATGATGTATCGTGGACTGGAAGTTGCTGTTTTAATATGACAAGCTTTGATGTATCTGTCAGTTTGGGAGTATAATACTTACCACCTTTTCATGAATTAAAAATTGTGTTGAATTGTTTTGTTTTATGGTTTCTTAATAGGCCCAGCACCGGAGCTAACACTTTTGTGAACACACGAGGAGCTGTGGCTAGACCAAAAGACAGGGCCACAAACTGAAAGTGCTGGTCCTCTATCGCAAAGTATTAGAATATCTGATGCCCAGCAAAGATTGGCACATGGAGATTAGCATTCTTTGTCTACTGCCACAAGAAAGTCTCCCTGCTGAAGTGAGGCCACGACCGAATGAACTGACTATACTAAACATCAGAATTTTGAGAAATTTGTTCAGGGGTCCAAAAATCGTCCGTACATCACTGTTTGTTTGGATTTGGGACCATGAAGAGATTGGAGTAGAATCTGAGGAATCTCTCGGACACCAGAACCAACCTGATTACCCCTTGTGGCAGAAGACAATTAAGCACCTGAAACAGTAACGCTCTCTTTTGCTGATCTGTAGACACGTTTGACCCCATAAACCACAGAGGAGGAAAAGTCTCCAACCTGTACCTTAAGAGAGACTGGAGAGGACCCAATTGTCTGAATTTTTTTAGGCTCAAAATCCTCCAGTGAGGATTCTAATATCTGACCCTCCTCAAGTTCTACATCTTCCTCCTCCTTGTCTATATCCACCGATTCCTTATTCACTACCAGAGGAGGATAAGAGGAAGGCTCCTGTTTCTTACTGCCCTGCCCAATGGAGGTGAGCATGCCAGTAATATTTCTCACCAATGCAATAGTCAAGTCCTCCTTGGTAACATATGCTGAATTGGATACCCCTGCAGTGGCCACAATTCCAGACAGATGCAGTGGCTCTGATGCACCTGTCACCTCTGGTATATTGGGAGACATAAATTCAGCAGGGATATGACCCGAGTCCTCTGGACCTGATGGTGACCCAGCTGTGCTCCCCCACCCCACTTTCTGGAAGACACCTTCAAAGCATGCTGGGTAAAAAAAAAGGGGATGTGCTTCTCAGCTACCGACACTAGAAAGAAGGATCTGTTAGCCAACAGTATAGTAGGACCTTGAGGGACCACCTGACAGTGTCCTTAACCAGTTGTGTACTCCCATGCCCAGGGGAAGCCTGCCCTGTGTCTCTTTTGCTGCACTGCTATTGGCCCCAGCTACTGCTGCAAACAGAAAGTCTCAGGAGAAACTCTGGCTTACTTTCCTTTACAAAGATGGTTGCCAGCTCTGCCTCTGTGATGCATTCTGCCTTTTCTGTGTACACATGCACTCTGACGTGCACGCCCGCCATTACCTCTGTGGTACACACAGAATTCTCCATACTCAAGGCGGCAAAGGGAACCCAGCAACCACCACACCCCTAGTTGACAAGAACAGGAAGACAACTCAGTCAGCCCAATAATAATCCTCATTTAAATGGCCCCTATACTGCAGGGATGCTCAACATTTCTCTCCACAGGATCCCACTAACAAGCTAAGGATCCAATGTTCACCCATCATGTTGGCCCATGTCCCCCTGGACCCTCAGGATCTCGATTCCCCCATATATTGGTGTCCACTGCCCTGGACCTGTACAGCACCCTACCGGAAAACCCTTAGTCAGTTATTAACACACAGGGTTCTGTATGCAAATAAACCATCTCTGAACAGTCGCATTACAATCAATCCCCACTTGAACGTCCACTTCTATCATAGCAGTGGCCGGGTACTATCCATCTTAGCCTCCCAGCTATTGGAATGGATCTCGATGACCAACCTCCTAATCCCTACTGGAATCACTTGAGAATCTGGTACTACTATGCAGAGAGCTGCACTTCAGTGACCATCGCCTTGCAGACACTGGTGAAAAAATTGAGGAGCTTCCTGAGTAGGAGAGATTATATAGAGCGACTTCCTGTCTGTTTTTTCTGCCAGTGTCTATTCACCTATAGGTGGCACATAACCCAGGTAGTCTTGATTTATAGCCTGCTCTGTGTCCCATGATGTACAAAAAAGAAAAGATTAGATTGCTCTGATTAATAGCTACCCAACATGTCAAGCCTTAAAATTATGAGCAAGTGTGAAACTACAACAAACTTCAGTACCCAAAATCATCCATAGGCAAAGCTTTAAAAACATTTACAGATCATTAGTTCTGAGTTGCCTGTAAAATAAAGGCCCTAAAATTATTGCTATTACTCAGGCTTGCGCAGCAATATGTAACACATGTAGCACAATTTTGTTTATTCAGTCATGGACAAAGCATCTGCAAGGGTTTACTCTGACAACCTCTCTTTGTCTGTAAGGCTTTCTTTGAATTGTGTTTGGGATCTTCACTGGTGAGAGATTAAGGGTCAGATGATGCAGTTGTCAGCACTTTGGCTTTCACTATACAGAAAACCCCCGCTATATCGCGGTTCAGTTTTTACAGTCCCGGTATATTGCGGTATTTTAATTAGGACCTGTTATTCTGATATTGTGGTAATATTTCGCCATTTTCGCAGTTATGTACTCTATTTTTTACTGTACTGTACAGTATACTGTACTGTTAAGACAATATTTTTGTGTTTTACAAATCCTCTTGATCTCTCTCTCCATCTTTAATGTGTTTCTATTGCATAAAAGTGTGTTTAAAGACCCTTAAATGCTATTAAAAAATTAACAAAACATGCCTAGGGTGTATTTAAATAGGGTCTTTCTATTTCGCGGTTTTTCACTTTTCGCGGATGGGTCCGGAACATAACCCCAGCGATGGAGGGGGGTTTACTGTACATAATTAAATGTAAATGGCAATGTTAGAGCAGTTCTATTATTCTTTAAAATGTGAAAAAATACATTTTCTTCATTAAAGAGGAGTTCTGCATGCCCCTTTTAATTTTTAAAGTCAGCAGCTATACATACTGTGGCTGACTTTTAACATTAGGACACTTATCTCTCCTGGGGTCCAGCGATGTCGGCACAGCAGCCAACGTTTACATCGGCTGGTCGGGTGCTGCTGCCGCTGCCATTGCTGGCAAGGGAACCCGGCAGTGTAGCCTTTCAGCTTCACTGCCGGGTCCCTGCTGTGCATGTGTGAAGTGGTCTGCGCTCTCACTGCCCCGGAAGAAGGGGATGGAGGAGGAGGGGGACTGAGCTGCTCATGTACTTCACCGCGGCCCGGTCTCCTGGATGTGGGGAAGGGGACCTGTCAAAAACAGGCCCCCGTTCCCCCCTGAAAGGTGCCAAATGTGGCCCTGCAGGGGGGAGGAGAGGAATAAGCGAAAGTTCCACTTTTGGGTGGAACTCCGCTTTAACTTTTCTGTCCATATACCACTTAATATTCTCAGAAATAATTCCCAGACTTCTCTGGCCTCCCAGTACTGGTCTATATGCACATCTATGAAAATAGACAAGGTAACCTGGAATGTTTTCTGAAGGGTTTTCAAATGAAAGTCATTTTCCTCTTTCAGAAATAGGCCTTGGCATTCTAAACTTTCTTAAAATGGTAAAAAGCTAGGTGTATAATGGGGGCTCTCCAGTTCAATTGATTACAATATTGCCTTTGCTGTTGGTTATGGTCAATTAGCATAAAGCTGGATGGACTTGGTTTAGGTTTTATTTGGCCTGTGCTGTGATAGCTATGTCATATGCATGTTAGGGGTTTTTTTTTTGTTCATTGATTTGGATCTTCTTTTCTATTAATTTGGTCCATTTTTGGTTTTGTTTATGTATATTTAAAGGAAATCTATGATCACAGCATTTTTCATTTTATAACATCAGCATTGTAATAGCAATACAAACAATGGGTATTTGCATAATCCAGTGTAGCTCCCTAGTCGTAAACTGGGGCTATCATGTAAACTTTGTTTTTGGCTGGGCTGTAGACAGCTCAGATTGATTGTACAGTTTATCTGGTCTTTCCCTAATCTCCATCAGGTTATGCATTTCTCACTGGTCGCCAGTAGGTGTCACTGGTACTACAAGCCAGTATGAGAAGTACAACTACAGGTAGGTTGAGTTATGAATAATTATTTTTCTTCCAGCCAGCCCAGTAGGAGATTCTTGGCCACATTCTGGGAGAGGACATATACAGTCAGGTTCATAAATATTGGGACAGCGACACAATTCTAATCTTTATGGCTCTATACACCACCACAATAGATTTGAAATGAAACAAACAAGATGTGCTTTAACTGCAGACATTCAGCTTTCATTTGAGGGTATTTACATCCAAATCAGGTGAACAGTGTAGGAATTACAACAGTTTGTATATGTGCCTCCCACTTTTTAAAGGGACCGAAAGTAATGGGACAGATTAACAATCATCCATCAAACTTTCACTTTTTAATACTTGGTTGCAAATCCTTTGCAGTTAATTACAGCCTGAAGTCTGGAACGCATAGACATCACCAGACGCTGGGTTTCATCCCTGGTGATGCTCTGCCAGGCCTCTACTGCAACTGTCTTCAGTTCCTGCTTGTTCTTGAGGCATTTTCCTATCACTTTTGTCTTCAGCAAGTGAAATGCATGCTCAATCGGATTCAGGTCAGGTGATTGACTTGGCCGTTGCATAACATTCCATTTCTTTCCCTTAAAAAACTCTTTGGTTGCTTTTGCAGTATGCTTCGGGTCATTGTCCATCTGCACTGTGAAGCGCCGTCCAATGAGTTCTGAAGCATTTTGCTGAATATGAGCAGATAATAATAATTGCCCAAAACACTTCAGAATTCATCCTGCTGCTTTTGTTAGCAGTCACATCATCAATAAATACAAGAGAACCAGTTCCATTGGCAGCCATACACGCCATGACACTACCACCACCATGCTTCACTGATGAGGTGGTATGCTTTGGATCATGAGCAGTTTCTTTCCTTCTCCATGACTAAGTACAACATAACTCATTTTGTGCTACCCATGTGTACACTCCCACCCTTACCATTCCCATTAACGGAAACCACACAGAACTGGAGTGTAAATTAGGCCGTAGCAGCCTCCTTTATTAAATATCAAAATATAAATGAACTTTTTTATAAACAAATAAATAACCAATAAATAACCAATAACAGTATACCAATGAAGAAAACTCTGACGTAGGACTGTAGGACCTTACCCCTCCCCCACCCGTTTTAGCGTAATCAAAACTCGTGCACTGCGGTCATATAAACTGTAACTAGGCCTCAAGCTGACATGCTAGCTCAGAGACAACAATATTCCAGCAGTGCAGTCATCCACCATATTCCTTACATCACTTATAAGGAATATAAACAAACGGGCCCATATCTCCAATGGGTCCCGCATCAACTTCTCTGTGGGGAGGGGGTTTCTTCTCTATACCTACGTCAGCCAACATCCGCCAATGCTACGACGTCCAAGCCAACCTGTAAAAATTTATCAACACCTGCAAGAAAATAGGGAGGGAGGGCGGGAACTTCTCTCTATCTGCAATGGCTCCTTCCTTGGCCGTTGCCCCTCCTCTTCCTGTTGCCAGCTCCACCCCTCCTCTCCTAACTCTTAAAGGGGCATACCTAAATGGCATGTTTACTTTACTCATGCCAGCCCTACGCCTATTTCCTCTGTTCTCTGCTGCGGGCTGTTCTTGACTAAGTACAACATAACTCATTTTGTGCTACCCATGTGTACACTCCCACCCTTACCATTCCCATTAACGGAAACCACACAGAACTGGAGTGTAAATTAGGCCGTAGCAGCCTCCTTTATTAAATATCAAAATATAAATGAACTTTTTTATAAACAAATAAATAACCAATAAATAACCAATAACAGTATACCAATGAAGAAAACTCTGACGTAGGACTGTAGGACCTTACCCCCCCCACCCGTTTTAGCGTAATCAAAACTCGTGCACTGCGGTCATATAAACTGTAACTAGGCCTCAAGCTGACATGCTAGCTCAGAGACAACAATATTCCCGCAGTGCAGTCATCCACCATATTCCTTACATCATTTATAAGGAATATAAACAAACGGGCCCATATCTCCAATGGGTCCCGCATCAACTTCTCTGTGGGGAGGGGGTTTCTTCTCTATACCTACGTCAGCCAACATCCGCCACAGCAAACAAGGTTAAAACCTTAACCTTGAGCGCACCTCCACACCCTAAGCGCTCTTTCAATTCCGTCCTGTATACCCATGGTCCACATATCAGTGCCCACTGGGTTCAAATGAACCCCGTCAGCCCTCAAATATCGCCACGTCTCAATCTCTAGCTCTCTGTGTCTAATCGCTAAGCCACCGTTTTTAATAAAAAACCTGCTCACCTCCTGATTAATCTTTCTTCTGGCCTTATTAACCAGTTCCACTGACCTCGCTAGCCGCCATGAAGACCTGGCTATCATGTCCGACCATACAAGGACAGTTTTTGGGAATGCCGCCTGTAATAGGCAGAAGTCATGCTTGATGTCCCTGGTAATGTCTAGTTTTGTCCTCAAAACCAAATCATTCCCCCCCACATGAATCACCAAAACCTCGGGCGGCCTGTCCCGTTGTGCAAATTTGTGCGCCTCCGGGACCAGACGGCTCCAAAGCATCCCAGGGAACCCCAGCCATTTAATGTACGCCTCCCCCCTGGAAAAATCTAGCTGTCTCCCGTCTGGCCTGGCATCCCCCCTCCTGGCACCCCAGCAAACATAGGAATGTCCCATGATCCACACGAGACTCGGCGAGGTATCTGAAAAGAAAACAATAAGAAAATTCCGGTGAAAACTCATCACAATGTACCACACGAAACCATGCCGGCACCTAAACGCACACCACTCAGTAAAACGTCAAATAACTAAATCAAGTCTGACATAAGACCGGAATCGCCTCAATTCCCATCTCCCAATCCGTTTTACAGCTTCCTCCGTTAGGCCCCACCTAACTGCTTCCGTTGCCGCACCAATTCTAAATGAATGCGTGGAAAATTTCTGATCCCCCAGACCCAGGATGACTAAAGATTTCCGAAAGATAGAAATAAATTGGAAACGCGACAGCGCCACCCCATCCTGATGTACTAAAAGAGGGCCATCCCCCGCTGGCCTCTGTGTCAAATAAACCTTTGTAACTAAAACGGGGCAGAGTTTGGCGTCAGGAATAGCGAACACCACCACATCCTTGCCTCGGCCCTCCTGATCCGTTTTAGATCTACGCAAACGCATCACAAGTCTATCTTCCATGTACCGAACCTCCCCCACCGCTAATCCATCCCTTGTTTTCTTGGAGGAACTCGCCAGCTCCCCTATTCGAAAAGCGCCGAAAAAGGGCAACACAAAAGCTGTGCGGAAAAGCCCCACCTCATATACGGATCTACAAACTCCAGGCAAAATGTCCACCATTCTACCCAACAGTGCGAACGTAACTGGTCGCCTCTCATCCCGGACTCTCTTCCCTCGGCGATAACCCTTCAATGCCTGACGTGCCCAAAACTCTTTTGTCCAATCTCTCCCCCCTTCGAGCTTGAACAAAAATGCCATGGCCGCCATAACCTTCCCCAGCCTCGACACGGAAACTCCCTGTTCCATGTGTCTGGCGACAAAATAGATAAATCGCAATCTATTCTCTCCTTTAACCGCCCCCTCTGCCCGTTCATGGAAAGCAAACCATTCGTCCCATACTTTCTTGTATGTTTTCCATGTTCCCTCGCTCAATGACCGCCTGATCCACTCACCTATCCTTCCAGGGCAATCTTCCATAGTTCCAAAGGACACGGGACGCCGTGACGCTCTGCCCCTGGTACCAGCTCCCGAAATTTCTCCCACTGAAACCGAGAAAGAGCGTCAGCAATCACATTGTCCACTCCTGGTAAGTGTACTGCCTGAATGAAAATGTTCATCTGCATACACCGAAGCACCAAGTGTCTCAACAAACGTATCACCGGCGGTGACGCCGCAGATACCTTATTAATCACCTGTACCACCCCCAAATTGTCGATGTGGAAGCGCACCTTCCGATCCCGGAAGAATTCGCCCCACAATTCTACCGCCAATACCACCGGAAACAACTCAAGCAACAACATGTTCTTGAGCATCCCTGCTTTGTTCCAGCTGTCCGGCCAAGGGCCGGCACTCCAATGCCCCTGGAAAAAGGCCCCATAACCCGCTGACCCCGCTGCGTCTGTAAACAATTCGAGGTCGAAATTATTCACCGGGCCAATCATCCACAACGCTCTACCATTAAAGTTGTCCAGAAACATGTGCCACATTCTCAGGTCATCTTTATGTTCCCGTGATAGTGTCACATAATGTCTGGGCGACTCAATGCCACCCGTACTTGCCGCTAATCTTCTCCCAAAAACCCTGCCCATCGGAATGATTCTGCACGCAAAATTGAGCTTGCCAAGCACCGATTGCAATGCCCTCAGCTGAACCTTGCGCCGGCCCACCATCCCCTTCACCTCCTCCTGTAATGCCAACAATTTTGCTTGAGGCAACCTGCATTCCATGGCCATGGAATCGATTACAATCCCAAGAAAACTGATCACTGTTGTGGGCCCTTCCGTCTTGTCTGGCGCAAGCGGAATGCCGAATTCCCCTGAAATCCTCTCAACGGTTGTTAAGAGCATCGCGCAAACGTTAGATGCGGGTGGCCCTATACAAAGAAAATCGTCCAAATAATGGATCACCGAATTCAAACCTGAAATGTCCCTCACTACCCATTCCACAAATGTGCTGAAACACTCAAAGAATGCGCACGATATAGAACAACCCATTGGCAGACACATATCCACGTAATATTCCTCTTGCCATTTGCAACCCAATAAATGAAAGCTATCGGGATGAACAGGCAGCAAACGAAAAGCCGCTTCAATGTCTGTCTTTGCCATCAGGGCGCCCCTACCATACTTCCTTACCCAACGTACTGCTGCATCAAAGGATGTATATGATACAGTGCAAACTTCCAGGATCAATAGCGTCGTTCACCGACTGTCCTTGTGGGTAAGACAAGTGGTGAATGAGGCGAAATTTGTTGTGCTCCTTTTTGGGTACCACCCCCAAAGGAGAAACTACCAGGTCCTGCATGGGTTTTATGGAGAAGGGGCCCGCCATCCTCCCCAAAGCTACCTCCTTATTTAATTTTTCGGACACTACTTCATGATGTTTTAAAGCGGACCGTAAATTTTCAGGAATGGGAGGAGTTAAGTTCAAAACCGCAGGAATCATGAAACCTTCAGAAAATCCCAACAAAAGTAGATGAGCCATTGCCTTATCTGGATATCTATCTAGAAAAGGCCGCATTTTTTCCACCTTCACTGGCGTCCTCCCCCTTTCCCGCAAAATCGCTGGCCTTTCCCTTACCCTGCTTAAAACACCTTGATGAGGGATGTGATCCACCGCACCCTGAACACTCGTGTTTATACTTACATCCATGTCCAAATTTACAACTTCCCTCGTTGTACTGCCAGCAGACTCCTTTTTTCCTTGTGGCCGATTGACCCAAAGCCCCTGATCCCCCGGCCCCCCCCTGAAAAAACTGACTAGCCGGTTTGGCCGAAGACATCAATCGCATCCAAAGACTGATGTCTTTGTGATCCCACCTTAAAGCTGGTCTCACTGCCCTTCTCTGCCGAAACTGTTCGTCGTAACGCAACCATGCTAGACCCCCGTAAGTCCGGTGAGCCTCGCCAATAGCATCCAAATAACAGAACAGGGCCGAGCAATGTTCCGGCTCCTTTTCGCCTATCACGCTTGCCAATACCCCAAACGCTTGCAGCCAATTCTGGAAAGTCCGGGGTATTAGTCTGTACCTTCTCTTCTCCTCCTCTTCTTTTTTACTATCCTCGGGTTTCACCCTATCCAAGTTGAATTTCTCAAGGGGAAGCAGAGAAAATATCTCCACATACTCCCCTCTCCAAATTTTCTCTCTCACCTCCTGTTTCAAATGGGCCCCTAATGGCCCTTCAAAACAGACATAAACCTCACAGCGTGCGGAATCAGCTAACCGCACTATGTCCTGTTTCTTGGTTTTGTCACCCCCCCCCCGTTTGCCCCTCTCCTGGCGTGAGCTGAGATGCCTCTGTTGCTTCCACGATACCCGCCTCACTCCCCCCGGGCGGAAACGCGGGCGGATTCGCCAACACCGTTCTCTCCGCTTGTACTGTAATACCCTCTCCCCCTCCCCCTTGGCCCCCCTCAGTCAACACCCTCCCTGCTGAAACCCATGCCCCTGCTGGCCCCTGTTGCGCAGGTGTAGGCTCAAACCTGCCCACCAGCTCCTTGAGGCCTGCTAAAAAACCCTGTAATCCCCCTTCCAAAAGTCCTGTTTCAGGGCCGGACTCGGCCGTAAAGCCCCCACCCCTCTGGAACCGATCACCATGCCTCCTGCCCCCCTCCCCCACATCCCCCCCCAAAGACATTTTACCCCCGCAAGACCCCGAATAAAAACAGGACTTACCGGGCTGCATGGACAATCTTCCACCAGCCGAACATCCTGCGTCCTTCGTTGTTGTGCGTCCTCCTGCGACCTCGTCCTCCGATTCAGGCAGCTCGCCCTCTGACCGCTCCCCCATCTCCTCTGCAGTTGAAAGACCCTGCCCTCCAAGGTCTTCAGCCTCAGATGCAGACGAACTGCGTTCTCTCTCGTTTCTTCTCGTCCCCACTGCCGACTTGCTGGCCTTATTAAGTGGGTTCCGAGACACCGACCCTGACATCTCCGCTTCTTTTCCTTGGTTAATGTTCCTACGGGCGGGCGGATCGCCTCCACCTCGCAGACATCCTCTGCTGTGTTCCCCCCGGATCTTAGAACGCAAGCTGGGCCGACCGCCACCTGCTTGTGAATGCCCTATTCCCCCTTTCTGCATAATATGTGCCTCACCGCAATGGGCGCCATCCGCACTGTTGCTAGAATATGCGCCTGTCCTTTTTCTAACCTCCATGCCCCCTGCCCTAGGTGTAGGTATATGAACCTTGGCTGGCTTTTGTCCCCTTGCAGGTCTTTTTAAAATGTGGATGTTTTCCTCTCTGATCCCCCCTGTTGCATCCCCCACTGAAATGCTGTTGCTGCCGTTTTTGGTGCAGTCCTGTTGCCAGCTCCACCCCTCCTCTCCTAACTCTTAAAGGGGCATACCTAAATGGCATGTTTACTTTACTCATGCCAGCCCTACGCCTATTTCCTCTGTTCTCTGCTGCGGGCTGTTCTTACTTTTCTCTTCCCATCACTCTGGTCTCATCTGTCCATAGGATGTTGTTCCAGAACTGTGAAGGCTTTTTTAGATGTTGTTTGGCAAACTCTAATCTGGTTTTGAGGCTCACCAATGGTTTACATCTTGTGGTGAACCCTCTGTATTCACTCTGGTGAAGTCTTCTCTTGATTGTTGACTTTGACACACATACACCTACCTCCTGGAGAGTGTTCTTGAGCTTGCCAACTGTTGTGAAGGGTGTTTTCTTCACCAGGGAAAGAATTCTTCGGTCATCTACCACAGTTGTTTTCCGTGGTCTTCCGGGTGTTTTGGTGTTGCTGAGCTCACCGGTGCGTTCTTTCTTTTTAAGGATGTTCCAAAGAGTTGATTTGGCCACACCTAATGTTTTTGCCATCTCTCAATGGGTTGGTTTTGTTTTTTCAGCCTAATGATGGCTTGTTTCACTGATAGTGACAGCTCTTTGGATCTCATATTGAGAGTTGACAGCAACAGATTCCAAATGCAAATAGCACACTTGAAATTAACTCTGGACCTTTTATCTGCTCCTTGTAAGTGGGGTAATGAAGAAATAACACACACCTGGCCATGGAACAGCTGAGCAGCCAATTGTCCCATTACTTTTGGTCCCTTAAAAAGTGGGAGGCACATATACAAACTGTTGTAATTTCTACACCGTTCACCTGATTTGGATGTAACTACCCTCAAATTAAAGCTGAAAGTCGGCAGTTAAAGCACATCTTGTTTGTTTTAATTTCAAATCCATTATTTATTTATTTTTAACAACATTTTTTTATTTATGTTTCAAAAAACAAACAAACATTATCAGATGTCAAAATAAGGTTACAGACAAAGATCAAAGTTCAGGACAGGATCAACAAAAGTACGATCTCATGCAGTAGGTATATACTTTCAGTCATCGAAAGGCACAGTAGGTACAGTTGAAATCTCAGTATCCAGAAGCAGGGCTACAGGGGTCAACGTAGGGGAGTTAGCGGATCCGTAGGGACCTCCGGGGTTCAGGCAATTGTCAGATATTTTGCTTCTACCCAATTGTCCCAAATCTTCCAAAACTTTTTGGGACAGTTTCTGCCTAGATATGTCAGTTTGTATAATGGTAGTGCTGTCTGCCACATGTGCTTGGTAGGGGGGAGGGGTTAGTTCCACTGCAGCAAAATAGCCTTCCTTGCATAAAGTGTAGTATAGAACACAAACAGTTTCTTGCCCCATGAGATCTCCAGGAAGTCGCCCACCCCCAGCAGAAGAGGTATGGGACTAAATGGGACCACCAGTTGCCCAATATCATTAATGTCAGACAGCACCTCCCTCCAGAAGTCAGTTATCCCAGGGCAGGACCAACTACATGGAAAAAGTCTGCGTCAGCAGAGGATCACCTAGGACAGGTATTCGAGCGGTCTGGGTAAATTCTTGCCAGGCGTGACGGGGAATAATAGGCCCGATGAACAAATTTCAGCTGGAGAAAAACCTATCTCTCGCTGATATCGTCAGGGGTAAGTACTGCTGAATGTCTTCCTCCCAGTCCTCCGCAGTAAGCTCCACAATATCATTATGCCAGTGCTGGAACAGTTGGGAAACCTTGGAGGTGTCATGCGTAGCGAATATGTTATACACTGTGGAGAGCACGCGCCCCTCATCAGGAGAGCGGAGCGCACCCTCCACTTCCGACACCCCCAGATTCACCCAGTCAGAGAACTGGGGTCGGAAGGCATGCCGCAGCTGCAAATATCTGAAAAACATATGGTTTGGTAAAGCGTGATCCCTCTTCAGAACATCAAAGGGCAGCAGCTGCTCCTGCGAGACAATGTCAGCTAGTGTTGTAATACCATGCCTAGCCCAGACCACCGGGTCCGGGATAGAGTGGAAGTGGGGGAGACGGGGATTCCCCCAGAGGGGGGTTGCCGGGGACCAGACATCTGGAGTCCCCATCTGTCTTTTAACCGTCTCCCAGACCTTCAGAGTCGCCCGCATCGGGAGAGTTATACCTGGGTTAGATCGAGGCCCTCTGTGGACAAGGTTCCTTAATTCCGCATAGGAGCCCAACAGCGCCGCCTCCAAGGAGGATGCAGGGTTGGCAGGGCTCTCAGAGAGCCACCACTTAACTGTAACTAGTGCTGCCGCTCAATAATATTTGAGGAAGCAGGGTAAGGCAAGACCTCCCAACGCAAGGGGAAGCTGAAGGGTAGTTCTAGCTATTCTGGGGGCTTTCCCATTCCAGACAAATGAGGTGATGATGCTGTCTAGGTGTTGAAAAAATTTGTTGGGTATAGGGACGGGGGTCTGATGGAAGAGATACAGTGGTGTGAAAAAGTGTTTGCCCCCTTCCTCATTTCCTGTTCCTTTGCATGTTTGTCACACTTAAGTGTTTCGGAACATCAAACCAATTTAAACAATAGTCAAGGACAACACAAGTAAACACAAAATGCAATTTGTAAATGAAGGTGTTTATTATTAAAGGTGAAAAAAAATCCAAACCATCATGGCCCTGTGTGAAAAAGTGATTGCCCCCCTTGTTAAAACATACTATAACTGTGGTTGTCCACACCTGAGTTCAATTTCTCTAGCCACACCCAGGCCTGATTATTGCCACACCTGTTCACAATCAAGGCATCACTTAAATAGGAGCTGCTTGACACAGTAAGGTCCACCAGAAGATCCTTAAAAGCTACACATCATGCCGAGACCCAAAGAAATTCAGGAACAATTGAGAAAGAAAGTAATTGAGATCTATCAGTCTGGAAAGGGTTATAAAGCCATTTCCAAAGCTTTGGAAATCCAGCGAACCACAGTGAGAGCCATTATCCACAAATGGCGAAGACATGGAACAGTGGTGAACCTTCCCAGGAGTGGCCGGCCGCCCAAAATTACCCCAAGAGCGCAGCGACGACTCATCCAAGAGGTCACAAAAGACCCCACAACAACGTCCAAGGAACTGCAGGCCTCACTTGCCTCAGTTAAGGTCAGCGTTCATGCCTCCACCATCAGGAAAAGACTGGGCAAAAATGGCCTGCATGGCAGAGTTCCAAGGAAAAAACCACTGCTGAGCAAAAAGAACATCAAAGCTCGTCTCAATTTCTCCACAACACATCTTGATGATCCCCAAGACTTTTGGGACAACATTCTGTGGACCGATGAGACAAAAGTGGAACTCTTTGGAAGGTGTGTGTCCAAGTATATCTGGCGTAGAAGGAACACTGCATTTCAGAAAAAGAACATTATACCAACAGTAAAATATGGTGGTGGTAGTGTGATGGTCTGGGGCTGTTTTGCTGCTTCAGGACCTGGAAGACTTGCCGTGATAAAAGGAACTATGAATTCTGCTGTCTACCAAGAGATCCTGAAGGAGAATGTCCGACCATCTGTTCGTGTACTCAAGCTGAAACGAACTTGGGTTCTGCAGCAGGACAATGATCCTAAACACACCAGCAAGTCCACCACCGAATGGCTGAAGAAAAACAAAATGAAGACTTTGGAGTGGCCTAGCCAAAGTCCTGACCTGAATCCTATTGAGATGTTGTGGTATGACCTTAAAAAGGCTGTTCATGCTCGAAAACCCTCTAATGTAACTGAATTAGGACAATTCTGCAAAGATGAGTGGGCCAAAATTCCTCCAGGACGCTGTAAAAGCCTCATTGCACGTTATCGCAAACGCTTGGTTGCAGTTGTTGCTGCTAAGGGTGGCCCAACCAGTTATTAGGTTTAGGGGGCAATCACTTTTTCACACAGGGCCATGATGGTTTGGATTTTTTTTCACCTTTAATAATAAACACCTTCATTTACAAATTGCATTTTGTGTTTACTTGTGTTGTCCTTGACTATTGTTTAAATTGGTTTGATGTTCCGAAACACTTAAGTGTGACAAACATGCAAAGGAACAGGAAATGAGGAAGGGGGCAAACACTTTTTCACACCACTGTACGTGAATTTAGGCAAAACCGACATTTTAACTAGGTTTACACGTCCCACTGGCGATAAGGGCAGGGCTTTCCATGCGGTACATTTCTGGGCTAACTGTGTGACCACCGGGTTCAGGTTGAGATTAACAAACTTCCCCAGGTCCCGGTGGATCTCCACTCCCAGGTACTTAAACTGTGTGACCCTCTGCAACTGCCCGTCTGCCAGCGGGAGGGAAACACCAGAATGTAGAGGGAATAGTACAGATTTTCCCCAGTTTATACATATGCCCGAGTAATGACCGAACCTATTTATTATGGTCAAAGCCGCTTGTAGTGATTCCCCATCGTCCCTGAGATACAACAGGGTATCGTCAGCATACAGTGATAGCTTTTCAGTCAGGGGACCTCGAGTAATCCCCCGGACCTCAGAGGAAGATCGGAGGAGGGCTGCCATAGGCTCGATCGCCAGTGCAAAGAGCCACGGGGAGAGAGGGCAGCCCTGTCTGGTACCTCTGTGTAACCGAAAAGATGAGGAAATAACCGTGCCCGTGCGAACCCTGGCCGTGGGCGCCTTATACACCGCCCTGACTCAGGAGACGAAGAACGGACCAAATCCAAATTTACGGAGAACCTCCCAGAGATAGGCCCACTCCACGGAGTCGAAAGCCTTCTCCGCATCTAGAGAGGCAACCACCTCTCTTTCTCCGTCCTCGTTTCCAGAGGCCAGGACAGCGTACAGTCCTCTTAAATTAATGTCGGTCCCCTTCCCGGGCATAAAGCCCGACTGATCATCATGGACCAGGGTAAGGATCACGTCATTTAGCCGCCTGGCAAGAATTTTGGTTAGTACCTTTGTGTCAGAGTTGAGCAGGGAAATGGGGCGGTAGGAAGGGCATTGTTGGGGATCCTTGCCCGCTCTGGGAATGACCACAATAATGGCCTGAGCCATGGAAGGGGGAAGATCACCCTCCTTCAGGGCCTCCGTAAACATGTCATGCATTCTTTCGGCTACTCCCTCTGTATACTGTTTGTAAAATTTGGGCGGTATCCCGTCTTCCCCAGGGGTTTTCCCCATCTGCATGGAACCCAAAGCCAATTGGACCTCATCTAGGTAGATGGGGAGTCTAAAGTTTGCCTGGCTTCTGGCGATAAAGTAGGGATCGTTACCTCCCCCAGAAAGGCCATAAGTTCGTCCTGGGAGTAACCAGTCCTGGAGGAATAGAGAGCAGTATAGAAGTCAGCAAAGCAGGCATTAATACCAGTCGGGTCAGTCACCATACCCTGTTTCCCCGAAAATAAGACCTAGCGTGATTGTCGGTGAAGGCTGCAATATAAGCCCTACCCCCCAAATAAGCCCTACCCTGTTTCCCTGAAAATGAGCCCTACCCTGAAAATAAGACCTACAAGGACTTTAACTAGGGCTTATTTGGGGGGTAGGGCTTATAATGCAGCCATCACCGACAATCACGCTAGGTCTTATTTTCGGGGAAACAGGGTAGTACCGTCAGGTTTACGTATACAGGGTATTGTGGATATAGGGGCCTGCTCTCTGGAGATCCAGGCCAGCAACTTCCCTGTTTTGTCACCCTGCTCAAAGATCCTCTGTGTTTGAGCAAGTTGACATTTATTCGCCTTAGCCACCCTCAGCAGTGTCACCTCCCTGTAAGCTACCTTCATATCCTGTTCTATAATAGGATTGGCCATGAGAGTGAACCGGGTTTCCAGTGCTTGTGCTCTAGCCTCTGCCTCTTCTACCATGATCCTGTCATTTCTGCGTTCTCGGTTATGCGAGGATAGGTATCATCCACGCATATAGGCCTTGAATGCATCCCAAACCAACCCCTTTGAAGCAGTATTAGCATTTGAACGCCAGTACCCATGTATTTCCTTGGCCATTTCTATCTCCAGGGTAGGGTGCTTAATCCAGTACCTAGAGAGACGCCATAGCCTATCTGCCCGTGGTGTAGAGGTTTGTAGTGTGCAGAGTAAGGGGGAATGGTCAGAGATACCCCGGGGGAGCAATTCAATTTGCAAGATAGTAGTAAGCAGTGTGGTGCTGGCATATAGAAGATCAATGCGGGAAAGGGTGTTGTGAGAGGAGGAGTGACGCGAGTAGTTACGCTCTGTCGGGTGTTTCCACCTCCACACGTCCTCCAACCCAAACGTCCGAGCCCATCGTGAGAGCGCTGAGTCTGTGGCCGGGTCAAGGGTTAGCTTATCCAAAGATGATCACATTATCAGTGTGAAATTGGGCAATCAGTGAGGTTAGTTTGTGTAGCAAGGAAAGATTAGCCGGAGGGGGCATATACAGACCCACCAATACCATTTCCATTGTGTCTATGCTCGCGTTAAGCAGCACATACCTGCCCTCCTGATCCGTGACAATGTCAAGTGGCACAAAGTTTAGTGACCTGTGTACTAGAACACTAACCCCCTGTGCGTAGTTGGAATGGGTGGCATGGTAGTGAAAACCCACCCATGGCCTCTTCAGCCCTAGAATCCTTCCCCCCCATCAGATGTGTTTCCTGGAGAATACACAAATGTGGCGTGTATTTCTTCAAAAAATCAAAGACTAGGGATCGCTTAATTCGTTGGTTGAGCCCCCTGACATTCCAGGAGAGGACCTTTAAAGGAGCCATAACACGGAAGGGCAGAGGGCATCAAGCAAGACCACCGACGAGCCGGGCCCTGAGCGGGAAGGCCCAGAACGTGGGCCTAGCCATAACTCTCCCAGAGCACCGCGCGTTGACGGGGGGTCCCATTTCTCACTGTACGACATTTTACACCTGCTGCAGTAGAACTGTCTGTAATAGAGGTCAAATATACAGATAATGTTGAAACACATAACCCAAATACAAGTAGAAAATAACACCCCTCCCATCTCTCCCCACACCCCACAAAAAGAACCATGGGATGTTTGAGTACCCAAACCAAACTGGAACATGTTGTAGGAGCAAACTCCTATGGGGGCAGTGTGTACAATAGGCACACCAAGGACAGAGTCACGTGCAGTACAGGGTCTCCAGCGCAGCCGCTACCAGGAGGCACCAGGCACAAAAATAGGGATAAAAAAAAGGGAAAAGGGGAAAAAAATACCTGAGAGGGCACAAACAGTGCATGTCCTGCAATCCGGCTACCGTCCAATATACACTTAGATTGCTCTAAGAGCACCTTCTTAGTTGCAACAATCCACATAAACTTAGAACTTGGGCAGAAGAAAAAAAAAGATAACAGACACTGGAAAAAAAACAAAAATATTGGTTCCTCCTGCCACTTAAGTCTCAAATTGGCCGGGGGGCCGCCGCCTGGCCCCAGCCCTCAGTGCAGTATCTGGGCACTCCAGTGTCGGACCTCCACAGAGGCCATACCTGCGCCCACAGCAGTCCCGTTAGTCCCAGAACATAGTCCTCCATCCCACGCATCATGGATCCATCCAGCCAGTATAAGGCCTCCCCGCCATTTTACCTTAGGAGATCAGAAGCAGCATGACCCACTCAAAGCGGTAGCAGTGTCGGATACAAGTCCGCCTAGGTGCAGATATCCCAGTGCTGTGGAAAGGGGTGAATGACTTCACCGCCTCGGTGTAGTACATACCACAGGGGCCATAGGGTGGTGAGGCATAGGTAATGGCAAGGGTGGAGGATCACTATAGCGGTTGCTGGGCACAATGTCTACTGCAAAGAGTCCCACACCAGAGCAACACTAGAAAGTTCAGGCATGTCGGGGGAGGGAGTCCAACCATCTGGAAGCTTCGCTCTGGGAAGTAAAACATTTTACAGACTCACCATCCACCACTCTAAGTTTCGCTGGTAACATCATGTTGTACTTTATTCCTTTGGTTCGGAGCTAGGCCTTGACTTGGTCAAACGTGCGGCGCAATCTCTGCGTCTCAATCGAGTAGTCCGGAAACAACATAAGCTTGGTATTTTCAAAATGCAGTTCACCAGTTTTCCGTGCCTCCCTGAGAACAAGATCCCGGTCCCGAAAGTTCATGAGGTGGAAAATAAACGTACGTGGTGGGGATCCCGGTGGTCCCCGGACCGAGGGCATTCTGTGAGCCCGCTCTATCACAAAGTGAGGGGAAAATGGCGTCTGCGGGAGCAGCGTGCGGAGCAAGTGTTCTGTGAAGTCTTCCTTGTCTCTCCCCTCAGCACCCTCTGGCAGGCCGACCAGACGCAGGTTGTTTCGTCTGTTCCTATTTTCCTGGTCTTCCGCTCTGGATTCCAGGGCCTTCACCCTGACCTGAATAGTGTGGAGGGAGGCAGCATGGTCACGGACGGTGTCTTCAGTGTCACTCACCCGCCGTTCGGCCTCCGTGATGCGTTCCCTGTGCTTATCAAGGTCGCGCCTGATCAGGCCCATGTCAAGCTGTATCTGCTCTATCTTGGTGGTCAGGGTGGACTGACAGCCCGTGATGGCTTGCATCAGCACCTGAAATTGATCCTCCCCGAGCGGTGGCGCAGCCGCCTGGTCGGTCTGGGACGCCATGCTGGCTTGGGCCTTCCCGCGGGTGCCTCGTGTCTGCAGCGGGGTTCCGGGAGCCGACTGCTTATTCTTCTGGGAACCGGAGCTTCCCCTGCGCATACCCGGTCTCGTGAGGTAGTTTGTGAGTCGGTAGGGTGTCAGTACAGCCCTCTCAGCCAGATAACGTGCCTGCTAGCAGCGGAGCTCTGTCTCCTTGTGTCCTATCAGGCCGCCATCTTGACCATGCCCCAATTTCAAATCCATTATGGTGGTGTATAGAGCCAAAAAGATTAGAATTGTGTCAATGTCCCAATATTTATGGACCTGACTGTATTTGGGCAGGGCCATGCGCTCGCTCTCTTGCCTCAGGCCCTGAAGTGAGCTCTGCATGTAGGCCCAGAAGCCTGTCTGGTGCCTACTAATCCTGAGGTGGCCCTTAGGCTGTCTTGCCCAGCGTGGAAGAAGCCAAGCCAAATTGAGAAGATCCAGGGGAGGACCCTTGCTGGAGAGAGCCATGAGAAGGCTGGTGACTTGTTTGGAGGACGCACCTACCGTGCCTTGCAAAAGTATTCACCCCCTTGGCATTTTTGGTGTTTTGTTGCCTCACAACCTGGAATTAACATTGATTGTTTGTGGATTTGCATCATTTAATTTACAGAACATGCCCACAACTTTGAAGATGTTTTTTTTTTTTTATTGTGAAGCAAACAACAAATAAGACAAAATAACAGAATAAGTCAATGTGCATAACTATTCACCCCCCTAAAGTCAATACTTCGTAGAGCCATCTTTTGTGGCTACCACAGCTCCAAGTCGCGTTGGATAAGTCTCTATGAGCTTGCCACATCTTACCACTGGGATTTTTGCCCATTCCTCCTTGCAAAACTGCTCCAGCTCCTTCAAGTTGGATGGTTTGCACTTGTGAACAGCAATCTTTAAGTCTGACCCCAGATTTTCTATTGGATTGAGGTCTGTGCTTTGACTTGGCCATTCCAAACACATATACATGTTTCCTCTTAAACCACTCAAGTGTTGCTTTAGCAGTGTGTTTGGGGTCATTGTCCTGCTGGAAGGTGAACTTCCGCCCTAGCCTCAAATCACACACAGAGTGGTACAGGTTTTGCTCAAGAATATCCCTGTATTTAGCACCATCCATCTTTCCCTCAACTCTGACCAGTTTGGATGGTGTTCTTTGGGTGATGTGATGTGATGTGATGTGTTGGGTTTGCGCCAGACATAGCGTTTTCTTTGATGGCCAAAAAGTTCAATTTTAGTCTCATCAGACCAGAGCACCTTCCGCCATACATTTTGGGAGTCTCCACATGCCTTTTCGCAAACTCAAAATGTGCCATTTTATTTTTTGCTGAAAGTAATGGCTTTTTTCTGGCCACTCTGCCATAAAGCCCAACTCTATGGAGAGTACGGCTTATTGTCACCCCATGTACAGATACTCCAGTCTCTGCTGTGGAACTCTGCAGCTCCTCCAGGGTTACCTTAGGTCTCTGTGCTGCCTCTCTGATTAAAACCCTCCTTGCCCAGCCCATGAGTTTTGGTTTGTGACCGTCTCTTGGCAGGTTTGCTGTTGTGCCATGTTCTTTCCATTTGGTTATGATAAATTTGATGGTGCGCCTAGGGATCATCAAAAATTTGGATATTTTTTTTTTATAACGTAACCCTCACTGTACTTCTCAACAACATTGTCCCTTACTTGTTTGGAGAGTTCCTTGGTCTTCATGGCAGTGTTTGGTTAGTGGTGCCTCTTGCTTAGGTGTTGCAGCCTCTGGGGCCTTTCAAAAAGGTGTGTCTATGTAAAGACAGATCATGTGACACTTAGATTGCACACGGGTGGACATTATTTCACTAATTATGTGACTTCTGAAGGTAATTGGTTGCACCAGAGCTTTTTATGGACTTCATAACAGTATTTTTATTTCTGAAAAATAGTTTTATGTATATATTCTTAAAATTTTACTTCACCAACTTAGACTATTGTGTTCTGATCCATCACATATAATTCAGATTAAAAAAACATTGAACTAAAGGCTGTAATGTAACAAAATAGGTAAAAAGCCAAGGGAGGTGAATACTTTTGCAAGACACTGTACATCTAAAACTTGCTTACAGTGTTGCTGGGTCAGCTTAAAAGGTTCGGACACCATGAAGTTGAATTTTGTTCTACATTTGAAACTGTGTTTGCAGTATCTCCCGGTCGGCTTAAAGGTTATGGTACTATGAAGCTGTACTTTTTCTGGATCCAAGGAGTCTCTGAGTGATCTGCTACTGGTATCTAAGACCCCTAACCCTCTCCCCTACTACCTCCTTCCAAGTTCTACATTAAGCTGTGAAAATATCAAAAGTGACTGGCGCCCAATTTCTGTTCAAAACTCCTCAGCCATGGACTCCTCATTATAGCCATGGACACCTTGCCCTTAAAAAGTTAGGGGGCTCTACACCAATATTACCTAACCCTAAAAATCTTCTTTCATGTTGTCAGTTCTGCCTGTCTACTGGCCATCGCTTTCCACAACTTCCTGGATTCCCTGCATGCTTTGCAGCTTCTCATCTGCTGTTTACTTTCCATTTCTCATGACTACATATCCCATGGTACCTTGCTGCCTGCAAGCAGTGATTCCACCTCCTGAAACTCCTCTCAGCACCTCTGTAGTTCAGAAGGCAGGCTCTGTGAAATGTGTGACACAGCAGTGTCTAATGAATACGTGTCACAGGATTCAAGGAAGTAAATGTGTGGCAAGTTTACAAACTTCAATGTTTCAGGTTATTAGGTGAGGGCTAGAAATAATTGAAATACAATATGGAGATTAATATAGGATTTTTAATCCCATAAACGGCAGCCACCGTTTGTTTTTATTTTTATTTTTTTAATTCTTTATTTAAAATTTTTTAACAGATAACGCACAATACAAAACATACTTTCTCCATTTCGCATATTTATACTTATATTAGCCCCTCCCAACCCCCCACCCCACCTTGCATAACAGATTTAGAGGTAGCTAACACAAACCAATTTCCTCTATTGTCTTCCCCATACAATGATTCCAAGAATTTATTTAGTAATCTCTGTTACATATCTCCATGATTTTTTAAACTCGTTCCACTCTACCCATTTATCCTTCCGATCTGTTTCTTCTTCCCCATCCTCATTGTTATTTTCTAAAATTTCCAGTTTTTGCAAAGCATTTACCCAAAATATCCAATCACGGATTTTAGGGCTCTGTTTCCGGCCATTTTGTCGGGATTACATTTTTGGCTTCGTTTAGGAGTATGGGAATTATTGATACCTTATACTGTCTCACCGGAATCTCCGTCCCGTGGAAAAGACACGTCCACGGGTCCTCCAGAATTACTTTATTAGTAATTATCTTAAATTAAATATAAGACCTCTTGCCAAAATGTTTTAATTATAGGACAATCCCACCATATATGGGCCATTGTGCCTAAGACTTCACAGCCTCGCCAACATTCAGGGGACTTTCCTTTTTGATACCTGCCTATTTTATCGGGTGTTACGTACCATCTCATGAGGCATTTAAAAAGTTTGTTTCAACCGTCTTACTGTCTATCGCCGAACTGTGTGTTAAATTTTAAAATTTCTCTATAGCCTACTGCACCGTGATCCCAATTCCTTTTCCCATCTCTTGATATATGGCGGAAGCTCTGGTCCTTCTTCGTGCATTAATATTTTATAAATTTGTGAGATATTATTTCTGGTTGTTATTCGCATACAGAGTCTCTCCATCTGCGTGTAATCGTCTCCATACCGAATTGTTTGTGGCAGGTTCTCGACAAAGTGATTCAACTGGGTGTACCTCCATACATCAATCGACATTAATTCTGTGTCTGAACTCAAATCTTGAAAAGTGCATCTTTTCCCATTCCACCGTTGTTTATACATCAGTACTTTGATGTGGAATACCGTTGTTATGGCAGCAGATAGCTGCCATAACTCCTGTATTTTCTTAAATGTCGGGGCAGCTGGCTTTCAGATAAAAGTGGTCTTTGCGGCGGATTCTCCGCGAGATCACTTTTATTCACAGAGGGAGAGGTGACCCCCTCCTGCCGCGCTCTGGTCGTCTCTGCCACTTACTGGAGCTGTCGTAGTGGCGGAGATGATCAGGTCTTCTCCCCTGTGAGACTGGATGCCAAGTGAGGGAAAAATGGCCCCCACTCGGCTCCATAACATTGGATGACAGAAGCGACGTCAATCGTCACTTCCGCCCAATGCTCTTTACGGGAATTTTTTTTTATTTTTTCACAAGAGACATGTTTTTTTTCTATTACAAGGGATGTTTACATTCCTTGTAATAGGAATAAAAGTGACCTAAATTTTATATTTTTTTCAAAAAGGACAGTGTAAAAATAAAAAGTAAAATAAATAAAAAAATTTTTTTTAAAGCTCCCCGTCCCTCCGAGCTTGCGTGCAGAAGCAAATGCATACGCAAGTCGTGCCCACATATGAAAAGGGTGTTCAAACCACACATGAGGTATCGCCGCAATCGTCAGAGCAATAATGCTAGCACTAGACCTCCTCAAAACTCAAAAATGGTAACCTGTAGAAATTTTTAAACATCACCAATGGAGATTTTTAAGTGCCATTCCACGAGCAGGCACAATTTTGATGCATGACATGTTGCGTATCAGTTTACTTGGCGTAACATTATCTTTCACAATATAGAAAAAATAAGGCTAACTTTATTGTTAAATTTTTTAATTCAAAAATATTTTTTCCCAAAAAAATTGCAAGACCGCTGCGCAAATACGGTGTGACAACGTTTTTAAAGCCATCTTATTCTCTAGGATGTCTGAAAAAAAATATATAATGTTTGAGGGTTCTAAGTAATTTTCTAGCAAAAATTATTTTAACTTGTAAACAACAAAATATCAAAAAGAAGCTCGGTCCTTAAGTGGTTGATGAATGTTATTGCATTTACATTTTTGAATATTTATTGAATTGGAATAAATAAATGAATGAATATTTTTACTGAATTAATTACCTTTTTTTTCCCGTGTGCCATCCCATAAGACAAGATCTCATAGGGGCCAGTTCACACCACGTGCAGTCCAGGGCATTTTTCTTCTGTATCAAAAAAGCATGGAAAGTAGGTTATATGGTTTTCAATGGCATAGTTCACACCAGTGCTTGCAGTTCCAGTGTGTTCCAGTTCCAGAAAAAATAAATAAAAAGTAGAACATGCTGCATTTTCCTGCACTGCATTTTTGATACAATTTACAGTGTTCCAGTACAGTACATACTGGAACACTGTAAAACGTTTTAAAAATGCACATGTCCTTATTTAAGGTTAAGATAAGGTAATGGATTGCATTAAAAATGCACCAAAAACGTGCATGCAGAAAAGCAGTTGGAACGCATCCGGACTGTGTTTCTATGGTGTGAACTGGCCCTTAGTTAGAAAGGGACTGCATGGGATGAACCAAGAGAATAACGATAGGGAACAAGGTACGTTCTGCTTCTCTTACAGGCCCTGTACTTGCATTACCTATCCACTCACCTGGGCTTCTGAAGTTGACTGTCCTCCCCATGCTATGTCAGGGTTTTTTTTTTTTTTTTTTCACAGCTATTCGGACCTGAAACGGAGCCAAAAACGCAGAGGACCCTTGTGCAATTCGTTCTGCGGCTGCCCCGGTGATGCGTGAACCAGCTCCATTGAGAGTCGGTCACACTCTCCTGTCATGTGAATTTCTCCACATCCAATTCGCATTGCATAAGTGTGAACCCAGACTAAAGCTGGATGGACTTGGTTTAGGTCATTTTTGGCTTTCTGAACTTGGCCTGTGCAGTGCTAGCTAGGTCATTAACCTACATTTGTAATGTTATTTTAATGATGTTAAATGGTTTAGATCACCATATGATAGAATTATGTGGCCTTTCCAACCATCTGCTTGGTCCATAGCTTCCAACTATCCCTCGTTTGGAGGGACTGCCCTTCTGTCCTTTCCCTCTCACTAATCTCTCTCTCTCTTTTTTTTTTTTTTTTACTGATATATAGAGACTATTTATAGTGAAAAGTGTTGTATTATACCAAATACTGCACCCAGCCTCTAAAATTATTGCATTTGCCATGTTGAAAATCCATTATATGGAAAAGATTAGCACTTGTAGGTACAGACAATATTTTTTGGATCTTGCGAGCTATGGTAGGATCATTTGCCTAAGGCTGGCCATAGATGACGTTCAGCCAGTGATAAAAAAAAAAACAGATTGCCCATCCACATAAGGCGAGGAGTCCTCCATGCTGTGCCGTTGTATAGACAGTGGACTTCTTGTCTGAACACACTGATTAGTAGCTGCAGCACATGAAAATTTTTCCAACAAGCCTGTTCAACAGAAACCGATCAATAGATTGACTTCAGTCAAATGGGAGCAACCACACACTGATTGAAATTCATCCAGCGTCTGCCGAACCAGCCATATTCCGATCCATGGATGACCAGCTTATAGGTGTCCCTTTTTCCATCTCAGAAAGTCGGGAGGGATTGTTGGTCCATCGTCCAATTATTACTTTATTTTTTCCTACATAACATCCCAGGACTGGGTGTACAAATCAGAAATGAGGCTGGCCAGAATTACAAATCCTTTATGTACTTCAGTGGTTTAATTCACGGTTTTAATTCTGGGAATAAAGAGCTGCTAGTATACACCCATTTTGAGTTAATAGACACAGGCACCAGGAGCTGCAGTTAGGGATGAAAGGGTTAAGAGCCAGCATCCGCCGTGTAGTGTGAGTATGTGGAAGCTGGGTCCCCCCACCCTCCTGTGTCTCCACCGCTGATTTCTAACACTACACACCCTCCTTCTGTACAGGATCCCACACAGGAGCACAGGGCTGGAAGACCACACCAGAGACAACACCATAGGGTGTTACACCATCTAGACATCATTCCTCATACAACACAATCCCTGACATGGAGACAAAGAAAACTACACCTCCCAGCAGGCACTGTGTGCAGAAGTGGCGGTCACATGGGCTGTCTGTGGCCAATCAAAGGTGAAGCTGTGCTGTCTGCTTCCTAAGGTTACAGACAGGAGGATACAGGTAGGATTGTACTTCATTTACTAAGGAGTGTTATCTGATAACATGCTCTGCTATCACTATAGGTGCTGCATTCTAACCAGCTTACATTCTGTATACTAGAACTATTATATTGTTTACTTACAATGCTGATAATAGAAATGCTACAGGACCTCCTAAAGTCGGGACTAGTTGACTCTTCCAAAATAAAAACGACGAGCCTCACAACGTATATGCTTTTCGGAGGCTTGACTATGTATAGGGCTGACTCCAGATACTCCCACATTTCGGAGGTTTTACTGCACCATTCCTGGTTTTCATCTGTAATCAACTTCACAATCAACCCATGGTTTTGTATTACTTTAACCACTTCAGCCCCGGAAGATTTTACACCCTTCCTGACTAGAGCACTTTTTGCGATTCGGCACTGCATCGCTTTAACGGACAATTGCGCGGCTGTGCGACATTAGACCGAAACAAAATAGTTTTTTTTTCCCCCACAAATATAGCTTTCTTTTGGTGGTATTTGATCACATCTGCCTTTTTTTTGGCGCTATAAACGAAAAAAAAGAGCGACAATTAAAAAAAAAAAAAAAAGCTATAATTTTTACACAAATGATTTCCTCCAGTTTAGGCTGATATCCTCTATATTTTTTTGGTTATAAAAAAAAATAAAAATCGCAATAAGCGATATTGATTGGTTTGCGCAAAAGTTATAGTGTTTACAAAATAGGGGATAGTTTTATGGCATTTTTATTATTATTTTTTTTATTAACCTCTTCCCGACCGGCGCACGGCGATGTACGTCGACAGAATGGCACGGACAGGCATAAGGGTGTACAGGTACATCCCCTTTAAGATGCGCGTACCGGTTTGGACCCCCGTGAGTCCGGTCGCGGGTCGCGCGGACTCGTTCGCCGCGGGGATACCCGCGATCGTGTCACAGGAAGGCTGAGCGCATCTCCCCATTCTGCCTAGCAACTAGTGACGCCGATCTCTGCTCCCTGTGATTGGAGCAGAGATCAGCATTCACTAGCTCACAGCCACGCCCCCCCCATTGTTAGAAACACGCCTCTATGAACACTTAACCCCTACACTGCCACCTAGTGGTTAAACCCGTCACTGCCAGTGTCATTTACACAGGAATCAGTGCATTTAAATGGCACTGATTGCTGTATAAATGACAATGGTCCCAAAAATGTCCGATGTGTCCGCCATGTCGCAGTCACAATAAAAATCGCTGATCGCCGCCATTACTAGTAAAAAAAATTTTTTATAAAAATGCTATAAAACTATCCCCTATTTTGTAAACGCTATAACTTCTGCGCAAACCAATCAATCGCTTATTGCGATTTTTTACCAAAAATATGTAGAAGAATACGTATCGGCCTAAACTTTTTTTTTATATATTTTTGGGGGATATTTATTATAGCAAAAAGTAAAAAATAATGTGTTTTTTTTCAAAATTGCTGCTCTTTTTTTGTTTATAGCGCAAAAAATAAAAACCGCAGGGGCGATCAAATACCACCAAAAGAAAGCTCTATTTGTGGGGAAAAAAAGGACGTCAATTTTGTTTGGGAGCCACGTTGCACGACCGCGCAATTGTCAGTTAAAGCTACGCAGTGCCGAATCGCAAAAAGTGGTCTGGTCTTAAGCTAGCAAAATAGTCCGGTCTGAAAGTGGTTAATAATGGCGGCGATCTGCGATTTTTATTTTTTATTTTTTAAAATCGGGACTGCGACATAATGGACACATCAGACAATTTTGACACTATTTTGGGACCATTGTCATTTATACATCGATCAGTGCTATATAAAAATGCACTAATTACTGTGTAAATGACACTGGCTGAGAAGGGTTAACCACTTTAGCCCCGGAAGATTTTACCCCCCTCCTGACCAGAGCAGTTTTTTGCGCCCGGTCGTGCAAAGTTGTACCCAAACAAAATTGATGTCATTTTTTCCCACAAGCTTTCTTTGGGTGGTATTTGATCGCCTCTGCAGTTTTTATTTTTTGCACTATAAACAAAACAAAAGAAATGGCCTGGTCATGAAGGGGGGTAAATCTTGTGGAGGTCAGGTGGTTAACCAGTGGCGTCAGCGGGGGGGACTGACGGTGGCTGGACCCCCGAGTGGGTACCCAAAAATCCATGGGTCTCGAGCATGCACAGTTTTGTTATTAGCCCCGAGTGCCGTGGCCGAGCAGGGAATGAGCTGACCCGAGCGCGGCCGAGTGACATAGCAGATCCCGCATTCTGGAGCCTTCAGCGCCTATGATGGACGTCCCACTGGTCCAATGCGGGGACCGAGGGATGTGTGACATCCACCATAGGCGCTGCAGGCTCCAGAAGGCAGGAATTACAATGCGGCCACCGCGCCACTGTGATAAGATCCCCACTCGGCGCTCAGCTCTCCTGTCCTGTGTCATGGCTCTGGCTGCCTGGAGTGCCTGCTGTCTACTCTACGGGTATGCCACACACTATGGCTGAGCTGGAGGAGGAGGAGGTCACGTCACCTGAAGTCTGGTGGTTAGGTAGGTGAGTTTAATGGTCAGTGTGGGTCAGGTAGGTCAGTGTATGTCAGGCAGGTGAGTGTAATGGTCAGTGTGCATCGAATAGGTAAGGTTTGCTTTTCCCCATGTTTTGTGGGTGACGGGAATCAGCCCTGCATTGTATAGAGAGGAGGCTATTTGTTTAGTTAGCGCCGGACAGCAAGGATTTAACCACTTGCTTACTGGGCACTTAAACACCCTTCCTGCCCAGACCAATTTTCAGCTTTCGGTGCTCTCACAATTTGAATGACAATTACTCAGTCATGCAACACTGAACCCAAATTATTTTTTTGTCCTTTTTTCCCCACAAATAGAGCTTTCTTTTGGTGGTATTTGATCACCTCTGGGTTTTTTATTTTTTGCGCTATAAATGAAAAAAGACCGAAAATTTTGAAAAAAAACCCCATTTTTCTTTGTTTCTGTGATAAAGTTTAGCAAATTATTAATTTTTCTTCATAAATTTTGGCCACAATTTATACTGCTACATATCTTTGGTAAAAATAACCCAAATTAGTGGATATTATTTGGTCTTTGTGAAAGTTACAGACTCTACAAACTGTGGTGCGAATTATACAAAGTTGATCACATCTGATGCACTGGTGACCTATCTCATTTCTTGTGACCCGAACAAGCCAGGAAAGTATAAACACCCCCCAAATGACCCCTTTTTTTGAAAGTAGACATTCCAAGGTATTTAGTAAGAGGCATGGTGAGCTTTTTGATGTTGTCATTTTTTTCCCACAATTATTTATTAATTTTTTATTTTTTTCCACAAAATTGTAATTGTAATAGGTTATTTCTCTCACATGGCATGTGTATACCACAAATGACACCCCAAAATAAATTCTGCTACTCCTCCTGAGTATTACGATACCACATATGTGGGACTTTTCCACAGCCTGGCACTTAGAGAGGCCCAAAATGCAGGGAGCGCCATCGCGTGTTCTAGGAGCATAAATTACACATCTAAATTGACTACCTAGTACACTTTTATAGGCCCTGGAGCACCAGGACAATGACACGTGACACTGATGTGGCACTGATGACAGATGGCACTAATACGGGGGCACTGATGACACGTGACACTGATGACAGATGGCACTAATATGTGGCATTGCTGACAGATGGCACTTATACGTGGCACTGATATCATGTGGCACTAATGACAGATGGCACTGATACGTGGCACTGATGACAGATGCACTGATACGTGGCATTGATGACACGTGCCACTGATAACAGATGGCACATGACACTAACAGGTGGCACTTTTGACAGATGGCACTGATGACAGATGGCACTGACGTGGCACTGATGACAGATGGCACTGACGTGGCACTGATGACAGATGGCACTGACGTGGCACTGATGACAGATGGCACTGACGTGGCACTGATGACAGATGGCACTGACGTGCCACTGATGACAGATGGCACTGACGTGCCACTGATGACAGATGGCACTGACGTGCCACTGATGACAGATAGCACTGGGGACAGGTGGCACGAATGGCACTGGGGACAGGTGGTACTGGGGACAGGTGGCACTGGCACATGGCACGGATGGCACTCTGGGGACAGGTGGTATTCGGGACAGGTGGCAGCAGGGACAGGTGGTACTAGTGACAGGTGGCAGCATGACAGGCAGGTGACAGATCACTTTATCTTTTATTTTATTTTTTTTACTTACGGCACGCCGTTCATCTCTCCCTCCTCACACGCTGTCTGTGTGAGGAGGCAGAGCGGCGCTGAGAGATGATCTCATATGTTTGCATATGCAAACATATGAGATCATCTCTCATTGGACAGCCCGATCTTGCTGTAAACGGCCGCTGTGATTGGCCGTTTACAGCAATCTGTGACCGGCTGTGTCCGACGGACACGGCCAGCACAGAACTTCCCCGATGCGTGCTCTCAGGAGCGCGCATTAGGGAAGTAAACAGGAGGACGTCCAGGGACGTCCTCCTGGCAGGGAGCGTCCGTGCTGCAGCCGTCTTTCGGCTATAGCGCGGACGCGTAGTGGTTAATTTACTGTTTGTTTGTTTTCATTTTGCAAACCTCCTGCAAATAAACCTGGCGTCCGCCAGATTTTCAACAAAGTGCCCGTTAGCTGACTGTCCTTCAGAAAACTGCGATTCACACAAGCTAATTCTCCCACTAATATATATATATATATATATATATATATAACATTTTCTTACTAGTAATAGCGGCGCAGACAAATTGGACATTGAGGCTACTTTTACACTGGGACCACATTACCGGTAAAGCAATACTAGCAGGGCACTTTTAACCCTAGCCACTGGCCGAAGAAAGGGTTAAAACCACCCGTGTTGCGGTGCTTCCAAAGCCCTGCCCATGCGTTCTAATGGGCAAGGGCGGTTTAGGAGCGCTGTATACACTGCTCCCAAACAGTCCCAAAGATGCTGCTTGCAGGACTTTTTGTAATGTCCCGCAAGCGCACCGCTCCAGTGTGAAAACACTCAGGCTTTCACACTGGGGTGGTATGGGAGGCAGTTTTCAGGTGATATTTTTAGCGCAAAAACGCCTGAAAGACACCTTCAGTGTGAAAGTAGCCTAAGTGACACTTTTTTTGGGGACCAGTGACACCAATACATTAACCAGTGCTACAAAATATGCACTGTCACTGTACTAATGACACTGGCAGGGAAGGGGTTAATATCAGGTCCGATCAAAGAGTTAAACGTGTTCCTAGGGAGTGATTACTGACTGTGGGGGATGCGAGTTTACTATGAAAAGGCAGAGGTCCGTGTTCCTGCTTAGCAGAAACACAAGATCTCTACCTTCCCTACTAACAGAACGGCGATCTGCCTTGTTTACATCGGCAGAGCGCCATTCTGTCTCTCTCGGGAACGATCGGCGGGTCCACCAGACCCACTGATTGGCTCCCGATGCGTCCAATGAAAGCGGGAGTGGGTCACTGGCGGCGCACATGCACTCCCCAGACTTGGAAGTGCAAAATCGCGTGTAGGTACGTGATTCTGCGCAGGGAAGCTGCCTTGCCACCGTATATGTAAGTACATGGTTGGCAAGCGCTTAACAGATTTATGAAGTATAGGCTGGAGGTGGCCCAAAATACACTTGAAGTACTAGCCCAACCTGCTGCATATTTCATGTCACTGTCAACACAGTAGGGTAACTTTGTGATTGAGAAATAGCTTTTTACTAACCTGGGATGAGGATGTGCATATATTTTTTTATATTTTATTTTTTTGGGTGAAAATATTTTTACTGATCACATTACTGGGTATTCATGCTGGAACACTGGCAGGAGGTGGCTGTATATGCACTTTAGGCACCAGCTTGTCCCGCTGTGTCATGTTGAAGGATGCAGCCATGTGAATCTGTGACTTAAAGGAGTTGTACAGGCAGAAGGTTTGTGTGGCAGCACCCCCTAATTACCTACCTGAGACCCTTCTCTCTCCCCAGCAATGTCCACGATCCCCTCAGCCATCCAGGAAACTCCTCCTGATTGGCTGAGACAGGGCAGCAGCGCCATTGGCTCCAGTGACTGTCAGTCATCCAATCGGGAGAAAGGGGGCAGGGCCAGGTCTGGACTCCGTGTCTGAATGGATACATGGAGCTCTGACTCGGTTTGGGTGCCCCCTGTAGCGAGCTGCTGGTTGAGCGGCACTCAAAGGAGGGAGTGGCTAGGAGCAGCGAAGAGGAAGATCTATGCTGCTCTGTGCAAAACCAACTGCACAGAGGAGGGAAGTATAATATGTTTGTTTAAAAAAAAAAAAAGGAGCCTTTACAATTACTTCAAAGCGGACCTTCAGTCATTTTTTCAACTTTCCATCTATTAAATCTTCTCCCCCTGTTGTTTTAACTTTGGACAGTAAAACATTTTTTTTTCTGCCAGTAAATACCTTCTACAGCCCACTTCCTGTTTCTTGTCTGGTAAAAAGCCTAGGCTTATGACATTGTGCACAGCTCTCACTCTCTCTCTCTCTCTCTCTCTCTCTCTCTCTCTCTCTCTCTCTCTCTAGAGAGATTGCCAGGAAGGGAGGGGGATGAGTTATAAGAGGGCCAATGAGAGCTGCAGAGCTGGAGGTGTGCCTCTGTGTAAATCCAGGAAGTGAACAGGCAGCAGCTTCAATTGCCCACAGCTAAAATGGTTGCAACCAGACTGGGTGGAGGGAGATTTCTGCAGCATATTTGATAAGTACAGAATCACAGTGTATATATATATATATATATATATATATATATATATATATATATAAAATAATATGCAAAGTGGTTGGAGGAAAGCTTCAGAATGATAAAGATGTTTTTATTACAAATTATGTGAGCAGACTGCAGTTCCTCGTTAACAAAGTGGTTTTACAAGGCCACAATGCAAGACTGAGAAAAGAGGCAGGTTTTATTGTGAAATATAATTGAGTCAGCATTATTGTAGGAGCAGTTTGAGTAGGACGCATTTAAAAAGGGATGCACGGCATGCAGCTTTTCATCCCAAAACAACATCTATAGGTATGTGTATATATACATCATAGAAAATAAAGGAGAATATTGTACAGACTACACAAATAGAATTTTAAGAGTTTGAGCATGCTGCCTTTTTAAAAAGACACAACACGTGCAGCTGTTCAGGCCACATATACACAACAGAGTGATGGAATATTGTACATACTGCAATACCATTGCCATACCCAGTCTGTCCAAACTGTATTGTCACCAGCTGACTTGGCACCATCCACAGGCAGCTAAGAAGTTAAATCCAACATAACTTCAGTGCAGTACAGAGGATTTTTCCAGTCTTCTGAAGTTTAAGAACCTTCTGCAAAGACTAACATTGACTAACTGAGGAGGAACATGGAAGAAATAGGGAGACTCCAGCTAGGAATGTACCAACTAGCACCAAACAAGAAGGTAGAAACAGAGGGCTGCACCAAATCACAAACAAACAAGATGTAGTGGCCCTATCTACCACTAGATGTCAGCATGCATCAGAATAATAATAACAAGGAATTCAATAGTTCAATGCTATGACAGAAAAATACTTATAGGGGGGCAGAAATCTACCATTTCAGGTAGACCTTATAGGCTAAAACACGATACCCCTTTTAGCTTTGGAGGACAGCAAAACAATGTTGTGGTTTTTTTTTGTTTTTTTGTGACTATTTTTGTAATTAAAATAGAGGTAATATGCTAAAGACAGCATAGGTATTGTTTCTACCACATCCTGTAGACCTCCTTTCTAAACCACATCCCCATTCAAAATACATTTAAAATTGTATTTGTCAGATTACAATATGCTATATACAGAACACATGACATGTAAAAAATATTATTTCAGACCTCATTGGCTTAAACCACACCTCTGTTTATCTTTGGAGGTTAGAAAAATTAAATGTATATTCAGATTGCAGTCGAAGTAATATGCCACACAACATAAATATATTTTTACAATTTTATTTAGACCTCATTGTTTTAGAGCAGGGGTGTTTAAACTCAATTTCATTTTGGACTTCATCTGCATTATTGTTGCCCTCAAGGGGCTGGTGTTGTGTCGAATACTGTGCCCCGTCAGATAGTGTCCACCCTGTACTGCGCTTGCGCAGTACGGAGGACAAGGAGACGTTGAAAGATGAACGACGCCTGCGCACCAGGCGTCCAGGTTCAAGCCCCACCATCCAACTGGACATAGAGTTAGAATAAAAAATTGCCAAGCAAGGCTGTGCCTGAAGCATGGCGAGCGAAGCGAGCCCGCGAGGGGCCCTGTTACTAAGTGCTACCGTATGTCCACTTGGATGGTGGGGCTTGAACCTGGACTGCGCAGGCGCCGTTCATCTTCGGAGACTTTCGGAGTCTCCTTGTTTTCCGTACTGCACAAGCGCTGCGCCTGCGCAGTATGGGGTGGACACTATCCGATGGGGGGACAGTTTTTGGCAGAACACCGGTTATATCTGTAAGACTATATAAATGTATCTACTTTTCTCAACACCCTACATTATTACATACACAAAACACAGTAAACACAATTAAAACCACAGGGGCTCACAGTGTAGTTCTCATGAATGTTGTGGTACACCAATAACACAAACCTTGAGCAAATATCAAATGGTACTATATCAGGGAATGTATTTATATTGAGCTTTCTTGTTTTTTGTGATAGTCTGGTTGTGGTGTTCTGTGTTGGGTCCATGTGGTTGCTGTGTGCCATTTGTGGTGCTATGTGTTAGTTTTGTTGTTGTGTTCTCCTCTTTTTGCAGAGCTTGTCGGTCAGCTGTAGACTTTTTGCTGGGTGTATTGTTTCACCCTGATGGGTGTTTCTTTGTACCCAGTTTGGTATTGATTATGTCATCTGTGATGTCACCAGGGTACCAGAAGTGACAAATCCAGCAGCAGGGGCAATGGAGCTTGAAAGGGGGATACAGCAGAAGGAATGAGCATCCTGCTGGCATACACATGCAGAACTAGTTTATGACAGTCTCAGACCTATGAAAATTAACATAAATCTTGGTTCTGAAGAAGCTGACCTGATCTGAGAAACACATAGACCTGTAGCGTGTCTAATATTTATTATGGTGGTGATAGGCTCATGTACATTTTAAAGTTGCCCCTTGAAACCTGTCCTCTACTAGTGTGTGTATGTGTGTTTGTTTTTAGTTTTTTTGGGAGGGGGTTTATGTTTCAAAAAGTTTTATTGAGGTAATAAAGGAAAATACAAAGTAAAAGGAGTACATTAAAGGGAGAGGTGTTCTCCCATTGAATGGCTTTACAAACATATAGAGCAGTAAACTGACATCTTGCAAGTTGCAACATGGATATACCATATGTGATAAGGTGTACATACTAGAACAAATATGGTACCTCATCACCAATTACCAGAGAGGGGTGGCGTTAAAGTTAAAAGGGAGGGGGGTGGTAGGGAAGGAAAAAAAAGTTAAGAGTTGGAGAGGATAATAGTTCCCAGCATTTAATATGTGGGGGAAATATAGTAAAGGTACATTTTGAGCAAGGAAACACAATAGGTTTGCATCTGTCTCTATTTGGTCCTGTATAGAGAGGATGTTACTTTAATGCCACGTACACACGGTCGGAATTTCCGATGGAAACAGTCTGATGGGAGCTTTTCATCGGATTTTCCGACTGTGTGTATGCCCATCAGTCTTTTTCTGTCGGAATTTCCGACGGACTTTGGATTGAGAACCTGTTCTTAATTTTTTCGACGGAAAACCTTTCTATCGGATTTTCCGATCGCGTGTATGCAATTCCAACACGCAAAATTCCGACGCATGCTCAGAAGCATAATACTTCCCTTTTTATAGTGCAGTCGAACATTTTTTAAGGCCTGGTGTTATTGACCGTCGGAATTTGGTGTGACCGTGTGTAGGCAAGACAGTTTGAGCAAAATTCCGACGGGAAAACCATCAGAGCTTTTTCCGACGAGAATTCCGACCGTGTGTACATGGCATAAGTGGGTCCAATGCTTCTGGGATGAGCTAGACACGGAGACCAGTGTTTAAGGAATTTGTCACCTTGCAGATGACTTTTGGCAAGAAGAAATTCCATACAGCATTAATACAGTGGTCATTAATGGTGGAGATGGAAAGAGGAAAAAGGTGGTGGTTGTGGATCCTTCCATGCCAGTGGATGTTCTGTTGGAAAGGTCTCCAAGTCTACTCTTGCCCCTAGATATGGGACCAGAGGCTGAAGACATATATTCAAAGGTAACAATACAATAAATACACACAGACTACAAAAGTGGATTACAATGGCCGTGGTCCTTTATTATTGGCATAATAATAATACCATTTTAATAATATCATATCACTTTACATTACCAACATATATACTAATAGTTCAGCTATTAAAGCTCGAACTATATATAAACATAAACATGTAATAGTTCAGCCATTAAAGCTCAAACTATAATAATCAAATATACCAAAAATACCCCTGTACATGGATGAAATATAGCCACATAACAAGGACCACGACATAGGGAGGGAGGGAGGGATGCGTCTTCTTAAAGTGCCGGCGCTGCAACTGTCAACCGTTGACGATTCTTGTCCTTTTATAGGTAAAGTCACATGACCTTTTGTCTGTTACTACCCTTTATTTCATAAAGTTTATTGTCAACGTTTTTTTCTTTAACCTAAACATTAACTGACATGTCTCAGTCCCTGGTCCCATAGGCAGGGGTCGCTAATGGGCTCTTCCTGCCATTCATTCCTGCACCATGTAATGCAGACGCTGGAGATGGTTGCTTGACCTTGGCGCTGAGGACTGAAAAATTGTCTAAAGGCATCGGTCAGCCAGCCACCTTCTCCGCCGCTCTTCATCTAACTGAATGAAGCCCCAGCAACATGTTCTCCAGCACCAGGAAATTGTAGTCTGTAGTCTGGAGATGCATTGCACAAACCTTTCTTCAAGGTCTTCTGAAGATGTTTCATCCTCTGCTCCCTCTGCGAAGGCAGGATGAGTTCTGCAACCTTACCCTTGTAACGTGGATCAAGAAGGGTTGCCAGCCATTAATGATTCCTCTCCTTGATACCATGAATCCTAGGGTCCTTTTGCAGGCTTTGCAGAATCAGGGAGGACATGCAGCGTAAGTTTGCAGAGGCATTCGATTCTGAGTTCTCTTGGTCTCTAAGGATCACATGATCTGTAACAACCTCCTCCCAGCCAGGTACAACTCCTTGGGTTTCCTGGCACTGAAAACCATCCCTTGAAGACTGATGCTGAGTGTTATCCTCTATGTCCATGCTAACACAATCCTCCTCCTCCTCCTCTTGTTTCTGTATGTTTGGCAGGCCCACAGAAATGCTATAAAGGGGGACCTTGAGAGGTAAGGAAGTCCTCCTCTTCCTCCTGCTGTTCTGCCTCAAGTGTCCTGTCCATGATTCCACAAAGCGTGTGCTCCAACAGGAAGACTAGAGGGACAGTGTCACTGATGCATGTATTGTCGCTGCCATACTTGCACATGTACTCCTTGATAGCCCTCTGCTGTGTGTGCAGCCGCTGTAGCATTGCCAATGTTGAGTTCCACCTGGTGGGCATGTCACAAATGAGGCGGTTAGTGGGCAGGTTGCATTCCCTTTTGAATGTCAGTCAGTCGAGCACTGGCATTGTATGACTGGCGGAAATGATCACAGACTTTTCTGGCCTGCCTCAAGAGATCCTGTAAGCCTGGGTACCTGCTCAAGAACCGCTGCACCACCAAATTCAGGACGTGTGCCAAACATGGAACGTTGGTGAAGTGTCCCTGTCAGAGGGCGGAGAGCAGGTTGATGCCATTGTCTCAGACAACCATTCTAGTTGAAGCTGGCGCGGCGTCAACCACCTCTGAGCCTGCCCCTGCAAAGCTGACAATCTCTGCCCCAGTGTGGCTCCTGTCCCCTAAGCAGACCAACTCAAGCACTGCATGGCATCTTTTAGCCTGCCTGCTTGCGTATCACCTTGAACACTTATGGAGCACCGCTGGTTCAGAGGACAAATCTGCAGAAGAGGCCACAGGAAGAAGAAGAGGAGGGGGTGGAGGAGAGAGCTGTGGCAGAATCGCCACTAGCATTTTGGAGGCATGGTGGTGGAACAAGCTCCAACAACACTGAACTCTGTCCCCACATCACATCCTTCAGATTGGAGTTTCTCTCCTCACCTCCCCCAAGTTTCCTTTTAAACCACTTACCCTGGGACCCTCAGAAAGCAGTGGGTCTCTTACCCAGTGTTAGACAGCTGGCAGAGCAGGGTGTCATAGTGCCAGTACCAGCAGGACAGTTCGGGCAGGGATTTTATTCCCACATCTTCGTAGTCTCAAAGCTCTTGGGAAAATACTGCCTCATAATAAATCTAAGGAAAGTAAAATAGGTTCCTGCTGTAAGGTTCTGCGTGGAAAGCGTCTATACTCTAAGAAAGCACCTTCTGAAGGACGTATTTATGAAGGATGCCTATCTTCACGTTTTTTACAGAGCACCAGGCCTTTCTAAGGTTTGTGATCCCCTTGGAGTAGGGAGTGCAGCACTGGCAATTTTCTGCCCTACCCTTTGGACTGGCTACCAGTCCAAGAGTGTTTACAAAAATCCTGGCAGAGGTGGTTGCCCCATCATCTCCATGGAGTAACAAGGAGTAACGCTGATCCCCCCTATCTCGACGACATACTGGTTTACAGACAAAATCGAGTTCTCCTTCTCTCCGGCCTGGCCAAGGTAGTGAGTACCTTGGAGTCCCTTGGGGTGGATCATCAGCCAGGAGAAATCCTCGCTGGTTCCTGCCCCCAGACCAAGATCTATCTAGGGTTCCTGGTGGATTCAACAGCACAGAAGCTTGTTTTGCCCCAGGGGTAGGTAGAGGGCCTTATTTCAGCAGTAGCATCCCTTCTAGATGTAGAAGAGGTCTCTTACAGAAGGGTCATGAGAGTTCTCGGGAAGATGACATCCTGTATCCCAGCGGTCCCATGGGCTCGGCTCCATTCCAGGACTCTCCAGAAATTCCTCCTATGCTCCCGGGATGGGGAACGCTGGACGACAAGGTTCCCATTCCAGCAAGGGTAAAGGAGTCTCTACAGTGGTGGCTCTATCCTCAGAGGTTGCGGGAGGGCCACCTTTGGGCCCAACTCCAACCTCTCAGGGTAAGAACTGATGCAAGTGCCTGTTGGGGGGCCCTCTTAGAGGAACTTCAAGCCCAGGGCGCCTGAAACCAGAGTCAGAGGAGCGCTTCCTTCAACTTCCGGGAACTCTTGGCGGTAAGAGAGGCCTTAAGGGCCTTCAAGGAAAAAATCAGGTGTTGGTAGGTCCAGATCCTTTCCGACAACGCAACCGCGGTGGCATTCCTGAATCAGGGAGGTACCAGGTCTCGTGCTCTTCTGAACCTGGCTCTGGAGCTCCTCGAGTGGGCAGAGGAGAGAATCTCCTCCATCTCAGCAGTACATATAAAGGGGGCATACAATCTCGAAGCGGACTACCTCAGTCGGCAGCTGATTTACCAGGGGGAGTGGGAATTGAACCCCAACATATTTTCCCTTGTGTGCCGGAACTTTGGCAACCCAGAGATCGATCTCTTTGAAAAGAAAAGAAAGAGAGAATCTATTCACTCTTCTGTTCCCTCTGCAGGCAGAGGGGGTAGACGCACTGGCCCAAGTTTGGGAGTGTCGCTTGGCATATGCCTCCCCCCCCCCTTATTTCTGATCCCGAGGATACTGCAGAAATTAAGTCTGCCTCAGAATGAGAGAGAAAGTTCCTTTCATTGTTTAGATGTCAGATGTAGTCTGTTTGCTTATTTAGATAACGTAAGAGTTTAGAAGGTCCAGTCATTTATTAGTTAATTTTTCTGGCCAGAAGAAGGGTCAGCAAGCGTCTAAAGCATCCATAGCAAGATGGATCAAGCAGACTATTACTTTAGCCTTTGATCAGGCTGGTAAGGAAGCCCCGAAATGACCTTAAAGCACATTCTACTCGGTCTCTGGCAACTCTTGGGCAGAAAGGGCCAGAGCATCGGTGGAGCAAATATGCAGAGCAGCTACTTGGACAAGCCAGAGCACCTTACTGAGACACTACAGGGTGGAGTTGCTGTCATCTCAGGATCTTGGCATTTGGTAGGAAGGTCCTACAAGCTGTTGTTCCACCCTAAAGTAGGCCTGGGCTACTTGTTCTTCTCTCAGGGTGCCATCCTGGAAGACGACTTGAGAAAATGACCAGTTATGCTTACCAGTAATGGTGTTTCTGGGAAGTCTTCCAGGACGGCAGGCCTACTTCCCACCCGCTCTTTTGGTATGTTGGAGTTATGAGGTGTTTCACTCTCGTGCACTGGTGTGGGTCAATACCTTTCCACAACTGAAAAGCACAGGGAGGGGCGGGAGTTTTAACCTCTTTGTTGATTGTGTTTCCTGTCAGGTGGGACCAGTCATCTAAGGGTGCCGTCCTGGAAGACCTCCCAGAAACACAGTTACCGATAAGTGTAACTGGCCTTTTTTTTTAGCTTTTATCCCTTAAGTTCTTTCTAATAATGCATTGATTTGACTTACCGAAGTGGTTTAACCAATTTCGTAATCAAAAATCTGTCATGTGATGTGTAATCAAACAAATTTTCTAAAGAAAATTGAGCTTAACATGCACCCAGGGCAAAATACGGTACTGTCATAACTGCACATAAACTAGTTCTGCACCAATGAAAGCTAAAGCAACAGGTTCACCCCCCCCATAGACTGCTTATACTTGCCTTTCCCTCAAACCTTATTCACTCAATTTCCTGATAAGGATAAGAGAAACACTAAGTACTTCTAGGTAGGAAGGAGCATCTGACTTGGTCCCATACTTCCCATGTGACAACGTTGGCAATTGGCCATTTAGACGCCGGTGCTCTGTCATGGGGTGTGGAGATAGTCCTTAGCCCTTGTGTAAGCTCCCACAAGGATTTACTTTGTGGTCACCCAGGGCGTCTTCTCCTTCCAAAGGTAGAAAAAAAGAGGCAGAAGAGCAAATGAAAGCAGCCTTGGGGCAGAAGATTTTCTAGAGGTCACATAAAAAAAACTTACTAATATAGGTTTTGTAAACCTAAATCTTCCACTCCTATTATATAATATCTGAGTGGATATCTGTCGTTGTCGAAAGTTTGCCGATGCCCAAACATCATCATGTAGCATCAACTGAGAATGCCTATTGTAAGTAATCAGCATGTGTATATGCACCTTTTGAAAGATTGTACGCTCCATATTAAGGCCGCACATTGGCCATGTTTATTTTGGTGCCATTACTTGTACTAAAACTGTGTTTAGTGTTCCCCTACCATAAAAAACATACATAATGTACATGTTTAGGCTGTATCAGTTTACTGTAAGCTGGTTATAAATCATTGTCTATATTCAACTTGCATTTTTCAGTTTCTGTGAAGATGACAGATCAAAGTAAGATGAATGAAACGTCACTGTCTATGTCAGATTCCAATTCAAATGAATGCAGCAACATTCCTATAGCAGAAAATGATACATCTGTAAAGGTAATGTAGAATACTTTTACTTGGGAAAAGTTAGATGCCACCCATAGTTGGCCACTGACTGGCATACTTTTGTTTTGCTAACCTTTTTTGAAAAAAATAAAATAAATATATAATGTTACACACTGTATTGCCAAACGTATTCATGTCTTTATGTACTGTACCTTGCTTTATGCACTGGTGTGCAGTCATGTTGGAACAGGAAGGGGCAATCCTCAAAAACTGTTCCCACAAAGTTGGGAGCATGAAAATGTCCAAAATTATCTTGGTATGCTGACGCCCTAAGTATTCCCTTCACTGGAACTAAGGGGGCAAGCCCAACCCCTCATCACAATCCCCCTCCACCAAATGATTTTGACCAGTGCACAAAGCAAAGTCCATAAAGACAATGATGAGTGAGTTTGGGGTGGAAGAACTTGACTGGCCTGCACAGAGCAAACTGACAGAACACTTTTGAGATGAATTAGAACAGAGACTGCGAGCCAGGCCTTCTCGTCACACATCAGTGCCTGACCTAAGATATGCGCTTCTGAAAGAATGGTCAAACAGAGAGCAGTTTTTGAGGATTGCCTCTTCCTGTTCCAACATGACTGCACACCAGTGCATAAAGCAAGGTTCATAATCGGTTTATATTCGTTCCTGTTCCCTGAAAAGGTTCACAAACTGCTCTCTACTGCACTAGGGACAGCTTTGTCAAACGGCAGCTATCCTAATTTAAATAATTAGTTTTTTAGGTAGAAACTGAAGCACATGTAGGAAACTCAAACATGGCTTTGTATATTGTGCTGAGGCGTTAGAACCCCTCACCAATGTCACACAGATGGCAAAATAAAAAATTGACGGGTCTGAACTACCCCCTATTCTATCCACAATTTAAAAGTTTTAGCTTTAGATATACTTGAAGCAGAATGTCAAAATACCTACCAGGAGAGAAATGGGATGTCATTGGTGACATCCTTCTTAAAAAAAAATAAAAAATAAAAATAAAAAAAGAATTGTCTGACTGCCTTTTGAACTCAATACATTGAGTCATGGACCTAGAAAAACATGCAGTCTCTTAATCTAACAACACAGAAGTTCTCAACAGATCACTTATCCGACACTTTAGGAAAATGTACCGTACTAATGTAGTAATAAAGCAGCTGCTATAGTATAAACCAACATTTCTAAAAATGAAGCAATCCAAACTAAAATTTAAGTAAAAATAGTCCTTCAAACTTCAGCAGCGCTGAACAATTTAAATTGTTGCATAAAAAATTGTAAAAATAGTAGTCTGTAAATCCAAATGGGACCGAAGTTCAACACAAAGCTTTGCATGTAGCAGTTCATAAATGAGTCATCTGCTGTTTTGAACGTTCGACCATTACCACATCTAGTGCTTATACTCCCTATAGGAATTGCACTCACCGGATTGAAGATCAATACAAGCCTCTTTAAGAATGTGAGGTAGCTGAGATCACTGCCAAACGAACATCCCTCAGAAAACGATCAGCCAAGATGAAAACAGACACCTGCGTCCACTGATTCACCAGGATCCGATCAGCTGAAAGTTTTTCATGATACTCAGGCAAAAAAAGGGAGAGGGGAGCCTCATAGTGTAAAACTGTAAAGTTTTAATTTTTCTAAAAGACCCCCCTCTTCCCTTAATACATTGAACTTACAAACAAATATTTTAAAAAAAGCATCCAATAAAATGGTAGCACGGTACATTCGGTTCTGTTAATCTCACCACCCGTCGGAGAGCTGTAATCGTCCGTGGTGGTTCCCGGGGAGAAACCAGAGCCGATGACCACACGGCTTGCTAAACAGGTCATCGGCTCTGATTTGTCCTGCTGCTGAAGTTTAAAGGACTATTTTTATTCAAATTTTTAGTTTTGATTACTTTTTAGAAAAGTCTCTTAATCTACCTAGCTAATTTTGGTCAGTGATTCAAATAGGTCTAATGCCTCGTACACCCGATCAGACAACAAAACCGTGGAATTTTGTTCGAAGGTTGTTGACTTCCAACTTGTCTTGCATACATGCGGTCACACAAATGTTGGCCAACAATTATGAATGTAGTGACGTACAAGACGTACGGCGAGCCAATAAAAAGGAAATTCAATAGTCATGTGATATCTCCATTCCGAATGCTAGTTTTGCAAGACCAAGCCCTTCTGGCTCGTACTTGATTTCAAGCTTGCGTGGACTTTTGTGCAACAGACTTTTTTTTTTACAAGCAGCTACAAAGTCTTTGCAAGGTGTTCACTTGTGAGACTACTGGAATACCGTGGGACTTAAGAGGAACTTTCTTCTGCTAGTTAATCCTTTTTCTTTCAGGTGGTGATGGACACTAAATTGGAATGACTCCATCTGGTAAATGGGCAGGAAGAGGAGGTAGCATATGCATATAGCATGTTCTGGTTTCCAGGTTGGGGTTCCTGATATTAGCACCAAGGGACATGGAACAATCCAGGAATCCACCTGCACAGAGTTTACCAGTGTTCTGGCCACAGATAACAGAGTTTTAGCAAACTGCATTCTGTGTGAATAATCTCTTCTGCTAGTTTCTACCTTAGTCCTGACATATAAATGCAGCAACCTGTTATGTAAAATATTTAATTCTCTGCTCTGAACCTGAGGGGCAGGGACCAGCTATGGCCAATTAATTGTTATTCTTTTTTTTATCTGCCTTTAGCTACCTTTTGTAGCCTTGACAAAAATGTATTCTCCCTTTTGATGTTTTGTGTCAGGGAAACAAGATGGCAGAAGCAAAGTATAAGGCAAGTTATTAGGTTCAATATTATGCTTAACCCCATAGTCGTGCATGGTGACATGAAATGTTTTTTATCCTCCTGTCGGGTACTTGTATCCTTGGCAACTGTTGCATTTTAGAAGAAATTATGAACACTACCTAACCTACCATTTTACTTTTACTTCTGGTCCTACAATTGCTTCTGTAGCTAACAGCTCTCTTCCTCAGACCTTATTTCACACTAAAGTAACTAGCAAATACTTATGGGAGTGAGGGAGAGGCTAGAGAAGACGTGTTCTCCCTATTAATACTAGGCGGGCCAAAAAAGTTCTGGTTTTATTGACATTATGCTGCTTGAGCTGCTTATAACAATTGATTCTACTGTGGACAAGGTACATGCTTTCATAGTAGCAATTGTCTAGCACAGTGTTTCTCAACCTTTTTTCAGTCTAGGCACGATTTAAAACATGGAGAGTCTTGAGGCACCCCATTCTAAAATGTAAAAACTATTTTAATAGTTTTAAATAATGCAGCAACATCCACATAAGTAGGACACACAATATTATTGGGAATGTATTCTTCCAAAGCAAATACACTTTTGCAAACTGGTACTGACTAATATTCCAATGTTTCTCTTCCCCCTCAGTTTTTCTCCATCACTCAGCTACAGTATGTGACCCCCCAACACTGATGGAGAGGGGCAAGAGAGGGATACAAGGATACTGTGCAACTGACTGACATCCTCACTATCAACTGATGATGCTATAGGTCATTACGACCCCGGCAGCTAGAAGGTTGTGATGATGCACAATGAAAACCTGTGTTTTTTTGTAACTAAAACTAAAAAAAATTTGGGGAAATGTGTAGGCATTTTGCCAAGGCGCCCCTAAAGAAACCTCAAGGCACCCTGGTTGAATAAAGCTGGTCTAGCACACTACTGTGAGAGGTTAAAATTTCCTTAGGCAGTCCATGGTCTTCCAATGATTATAGTTTTATAAAATGGTATGAACTGAGAAAAGTTAAAATGAAAACTTAAAGCTTTCTGTTCCCAGGGTGTGTTTGACGAGAATAACTCTTAAATCTGACTAAGGACATAATCGGGCATGGAGGGTCTATTTTCGCCATATATTTGCATTGGCTTTAGACGGGTGCTTTAGTTTCCTCCCAGGATCCAAAACCATTGTGCTAGTAGTTTAATTGTACGCTGCCCAAATTGATTCTAATGTATGTGAGTTTAAGGGCATTCAATTTTGAGATCCTTCAGGGCAGAGAGACTAATGTAAATGATTCTGTGTACTCTGTGAAATACTACAGAATATCCATGCTATATAAATATTTATTTATTTTGAATAATAATAATAATGAGTAATTTCAAAGCTTCTATTGATCACTAAGCAGATACTATGGCTAATAAGACTCCAGGGGTCAGCAACCTTTTTACCACTTAAGGGTCGGATTCAATGTTTCTGAATGCACAGAGGGCTGCATTCACCTGCTAATAAATGAAGATAATAAAAATCCTAACACAGTAATAATAACAGTACAGGTTTACCTCACTTTGAGGTGCTTCACTAATACAAAGTCAGTTCACCCTGAGGGAGTATGTAGCCAGGGATTCAGATTTTACTGCCCCCCTCTTCCATCCTTGCACCCAAGGGTGGGTGACAACAGCCCTGCTAGCCAGCATGGGCTGAAGATAGTGTTCCTGTCCCTAGGGAAAATAGAGTTCCTGCTCTTAGGGGAGTTGGGGCCCCTAATAGGGCCCCCCCTATTGCAGTATCCTTTATACCCCTATAGCAGTGTCCTGTCCCCTGCCCCCCCCCCCACACCCACTGTAGGGTTCTCTGTCCCCTGCACCCCCCACTGTAGTGTCCTTTGTCCCCTGTCCCCCACCGCACAAACACACTGTGTAGGTAGAACTCTCCTACCTTACACAGGTGTACAGCAAACAGAGCAGCAAAGATGGATATCACAGGGTTGGATGGGGGCAGGAACTGCTGAAGTTAACTTTTCCCATTAACAGGCTGGTGATTGGTTGATAGGATCGCCCAGCAACCAATTAACTGCTGTTTACTTTGTCATTAAACTCCAGCAGTTCCCGCCCCCATCCAATGAAGAGGACAGCGGCGAAAATGTCTGCGGGCTGGGTGCCAGTGAATTGATCACGGGCACTAACAGGCCAGACATTCAGTGGTGGTGGTGGGCCAAGTGCGGCCCGCAGGTTGCCGACCCTACTCTAAACTTGTTTATTTTTTGTTTCTCTATTGCTTTGGTGTTCTATTAGATTTATTTAAATAGTACAGGCACTCCCTGAGTTACAAACCTCTTACATATGACTCATACTTACAAATGGAGGGAGACAACAGGAAGTGAGAGGAAATCTACCCCATAGGAAAGGAAATTTACTCCTGTAAATCATGGTAAAAAGGTGTCTCCACTGAACTAATCCTTGTTTCCATGGCAACCCAAAATGTTTGAAATCCAATTGCCACAGGGACAGAAAGTGAGGTTGAGGTGAAATCTTCTGAACATGGGCACAGACAGCAAAACAAACATTACAGGGTGTTACCCTTTTTCCTATGCTATCCAAAAAAGCTTACAAATATTTTTTTTGGGCTGGAGTTACACTTAAAGAATGCACCTGTTCCAACTTGCATCCAAATTCAGCTTAAAGTGTTACAAAACCCAGGACCCTGCATTCATATCTGGTCTCCCACAGTACACAGAACATGGAAATGCAATTATTTTAGTAAATATAAACTGCTAAATACCAGCAGTATATAGCAGTCTTGTGATCTCTATCAGGGTCTGGATAAAGCTTGTAGGAGGAGTTTTCATTCTACGCTGACTGTCCTATGAGGCTGCAGGACCCCTGACCCTCTGTCTGGACAGTGCTTATTGGCCCTGTGCTGTTAACATGCACCCTCCCAAGATAAAAAAAAAAAAAAGAAAAAAAACTCTAGCAATACACACCAAACTGAGCATGTGCAGAATGACTCCAAAGGCTCTACTATCAGGCGATGATTGGGGACAGTGGAAGAAGAGGAGAATCGGAGAAGACAGGATCAAACAGCCTTTTTACACAATGCAAAGGATTAACCCCTTAGGTTCCACAGTGAGTATAACAAGCATGCTTTACTGCATATACACACTGTTTTTACGGTTGTGGGTTTAGTAACATTTTAAGAACATATGTACAGAACCTATCTTGTTTGTAAGTCGGGGACTGCTTGCATTTGGCTAACTGCTGAAATGATTTGTAGAATGGGTCCTGAACAGGCAGGCATCCTCAGAATCTCAAAATACTGTCCATGAGACATGCTATAACATGAACGCCTTCAAGGTGAAAGATCTTGCCCCAGAGCCAGCTCAGCAGTCAAGATTTGCCAGATACCACTGGGCAAAATTTTTGATTGCAAGTCGCTTGGTCACAGGAATGTGAATTGAAAACATTGTTGTAAAATACCTATCGGTGGCCTCTGCTGAAAAAAGATCAAACTTGTGTTTAAATGAGGGTTCTCTACTCTCTCCGGTCTGTGCCAGAGCACCCTAGGTCAAACCTTTGCATGACCTTCATATTGGGTATATTCCCTTTTGTGTGTGTGTATATATGTGTGTGTGTGTGTGTGTGTGTGTGTGTATGTTTTTATATATATATATATATATATATATATATATATATATATATATACAGTTATTTGGGTTATTTGTTGACCAGTTTTTCTGAAGGGAAACTACAACTATCTAACGAGTTAATAGTACCTATCCATCTAAAGGATGTACCTCCTATATATTAGTCCTATACTAACTGAAAGGTTATCCCAGATTTGTAACAAGTTAACGGTACCCCATCTATCTGAGGGATTTATTTCTCCCATATTACCAATTTATACTAACCTCTGCTGGCACTCTCTGTTCCACACACTCAGACAAGCACATAGAGCCCTGTGGGAGCAATGGCAGATTAAAGTCAAACCATGGACACAGTGCATCACACAATTTATTTCCGGGTTCAGTATCTTAAATACAGTATATTATCAGGATATGCCCGGGCAATGTTTATAACATTAAACCAATTAACAAATGTCCACCCATTGCTTGTCATCATTAGTGACATACCCACTTTCATAGAATTGTTTATGGACATATGTTTGTCACCCTTACCTGTAGGTACTGTAAATATCTCCTAAACTTCCCCTTTTTAAGAGATATTTACTATATACCCTACCACCGTCATCATCAGTGCATGCACTCTGAAACAACGACCACCTGTGCTGTTTCTTCAGAGCCCTGTGTCGTGACCAGCGGCTCCTGCGCTCATGCGCGGGGGTGGCGTCATGGCGGCTCCGGCCAATCACAGCACCATAGCCTGTGAACCTGAAAGAAACACCGGGGAAGATGTCGGCCATCTCAGCAGTGTGCGAGCACTGCTACAGGGCTTCGTTCTAAGTTAAGTATTTCGGAAAAAGCTAGTATGCGATGCATACTAGCTTATTATGCCTTTTGTCTTGCAGGTTTTTTTTGGGAGGAGGTTTACAACTTCTTTTAATAATACCTGTTGGAAAGTAATACACATGTTCTTAAAGTATATATTTGTGTATTATTGTACAATCTTAAAGTTAATTAATCCTAGACATACTATCAGTATATTTGTGATTTACATTCTGTAAACATATTCTGTGATTTATCTTTCTAGTTCTCATGTTCAGTATCATCTTTTCTATGATAACAGTGTTGTCAAATATGAGACTGTTCAGCTAAAAGCAAATGTTAAAGAATCACTCTAAGTTAAGTCACAGTAAAGCACAAAGTAAGGTCAATATTATGAGGGGCTTTACAAGACCCTTACAACTCTGTACCTCTCAAAGGTCATTCCACTGCACCCAGTCTGGCTAGAACCTTTCTCCAAGAGTTTTGCCTGCATCTTGTTTCTAAAGGGCCCTTTGCCATCTTCTGCACATTCATTTGGCCTACTTATCTGCAGTCCAATAGGCAGATGGAAAAACCAAGGGGCCCTAAGAGGGGGTATTGTAATAGGTCAGTCCCAATTGGTCTGACCCACAGTCGCTGGGGCTTGCCGGTCTCCTGTTGCATCCAATTTTGCTCTTTGCTCTAGCAGCATGCATAAAACGCCTTTTTGTGTCTGCAGCTGTGTCAGTGACCTCATCTAGAACTTCCTCTTCCTGTGCTGCCTATTCTTATTGATTCACACCTCAAGCGTTTCATAGATGTGAGCTTGTGTTGTACTGTGGTTTATATTAGTACTACAATGCCAAGAACCTCTTGTGCACCTGTGAACAATTTCTCGAAATGGCATATAAGGAAGCACCAATCAGATTCCTGAGTAAAAAACAGTGCTTAGAGTTCCTTAGCTCTGGTATTTATTGTATGTTTATTCTGTGTACTATGCCTACTTTCAGATCTTTGTACATGCTACCTGTACAATGTTCTACACCTTCTGCCAGAAACAGAGGATCCATCTGCAAATCTGGTATATTACAAAATTCTGCTGAAACTTCTAAAAGCAAATAGTATTTATTTTAGCAGCCAGCCAGAGGAAAGAAAAATAATTTCTTGCACTACCAAAACAACCCTAAGGCCCATGTCACATTAGATCTATTTTTAGGTCTGTCTAATAACCACAGTCTTCAGGAGGTACATGAAAAAGGATAGCTATAAGCCTGACAACCAAGAGTTTTTTGCTTGTGCAGATAAAAAAAGTACGCATTAGGTATCCTTTCCACAATCTTCACACAAGTTGAATATTTTATTAGACCTTTTTTTATTTTTTGCATGAGGTAAAAGGATCCCTCAGTGACCAGGTGCAGAATCTGATCCTGCTACTAATGGTGATGCGGCTTGCCCTTGAGAGTAGAGACCTTTAGCTGGCGATGGCCCTTCTACCAGTCAAACACTTTCTGCGCTCTGAGGTGTTGAGGAGATCTATAAAGTAGGGCTAGGTGTATTCTTACTTTCCTAATTTGTTACCCAGAGTTTATGTACTACTGGTCTAGACTTACAAGTCATGCATTCAATGTAACAACATTTCTTATGGCCTATTAGAGTGTGTAAACTCTCATAAATGTCTGTCTCCTGAACCTCCTTTTCTTTTGAAACAGAATTTGGTATCCTGTAATTTCAAGAATGAGGAAGAAAATGCTTTGTGGATTGAAAAAAAGCCAGAGAAAGGTGTGTAGTTTTATCAATATAGTCAACACTACCAGTTTTAAGATTTATATTGAAACAACATATTTAAAAATCTCAGAAGCAATGCTGTAAAATAAGCTCTTGGTATAAACCTTTTACTAATGACACTTTTTTCAGATGCTTGTAGTTCTGTCATCCAGAATTTTGTGTGTAATCCTTTCATAAAGACTTAAAAAATGTAAATATGAAGCAAATTCTTACCTGAATCAATCAGAATACTTTACTGCTCCGAAGTTACAGTTGCTCTCAGTATAAGAACAGAGGGTAGATGGATCAGAAAATGTTTTTTTTTTTTTTGCTGAAATTATTACACCCACGATACCCATTCTTAACATTATATAAATATAACAATCAAAATCCAAAGACCAGTTTTACTCCTAGTGTTTACACTCAAGGGAAGAGTTATATAGTTTAATAGCCATAGGCAGAAATGATCTCCTGCATCATCGGTGCATCAAGGTTGTAATAATCTACTGCTAAAATTACCCCTCAGACTGACCAGCGTATTGTGGAGCAGATGGGAGGAGTTGTCAAAGATGGAGTTGTCAAAGATGGAGTTGTCAAAGATGGAGATGGAATGGAGATTGAATCAATCTCCATTCCAACAACCTTGCCAGCCTTGTGGATTAGTCTATTGAGTCTGTTTGTGTCTGCCACCCTCAACCTACTTCCCCAGCATACCACCGCATAGAAGAGAGCACTTGCCACCACAAACTCATAAAACATCCTCAGCAATAGTCATTTCATTCTCCAAGTCTTTTTTTATTTTGGACTACAAAGTGGATGGGTCCTTTTTTACTACCTACTGAAGTGGCCACTTCTTATAGGGTCTAATGTCATGATTTCGAAGACCCCTGTGGAAGTGGTATTACATCATGTCAAGGAGAGGGCAACAAAACGCATGCAGTGGATGTTGTGTTGTGGGTGGTCACAAGACAACTTTTTTCTATCTTTAAAAAGTGAGTGGGGGTAAGGTGGGAGGTCAAAATCTGCCCAGATGAGTAAACAATATCCTGGAGCTGCTGTATTTAAATGGCCAGAGACAACAGAGAATTTAGAAGTGTTTTGTGTGTCCTTTTTGCCCCAGTCTTGGGTTTGGAAGGATAATATTCTGTTGCATAACACATTTGGCAAGGAGACCAACATGCCAACACCGCTGTCTGGACCTAGTCTGTCTTAATATTTTGTCTTTTCTGTTACTGTGGAAATTTTATAACAATTTGTCTTGTGGTGGAAGAATAGTTGCCTACATACATTTGAATAGGTAAACGTAAGGTATATGTATACCTTTTCATAAATTAGTTAAGACTAGTTGAACACATAATATTCTAAGGACATTTTCTCAAAAGAAGATGGTACCAGACACCACAGACTGGTGCAAGATAACCTTTAGTACATTCCAACATCTTCCCACAAACACATGCTTCCAAAAAAAAATCCCATTTTTTAATAAATAGGCTCAGCACAGTATAAGATATTCATGTGTATTCTTTTATTCAGACAACAAAGCTTTAAAAATCATTCTGTGTATAGCTGTTGCATAAAATCATATGTGATAATATACAATAAAAAGCTATTAAATTAAATATTCATGCAGGAAATGATGCAGCACAAAGGGAAATAAGCATACAATAGGCCATTGGACTGCCTATCAGATCTGCACATACCTCCTTCAGAGCTGATAGGCTACACCAACTAATGGAACACACATGACAAGCTGAGAATAATGCTGCTAATTGTGACATGGCTTATTATTGTTTTTTGGCCTATAACAGGAAGTGTTATTGGCAGAATCTTCAGGTAAGAAAATAGCAACAGGTTCGCAAAAAAATATTTGCTTAAGAAAACTGTATATAATGAGGCATCCTGCCAAGCATATTGAAAAGGAGATTTTTGGGTTTAAAGGCTATAGCAACTCAGAACGTATTAATCAATTTAGAGTTAGAATAGTTGCCAGTGTGTTGAATCTTGCACTAGTTACCAAATATTTCCTGAGGCTTCAATATAATGAACAACCACATTATATATATATATATATAATATAAAATCTCTATCTTCACCCTTTAGTAGTGTGCTAAAGAGCATAGTTAAATGTAAGCAGGCCTTGCTAGTTGCTAGGCCTGTTTGTTTTCATTCTGGGCTGGGAGTTGCTCAGGGTAGGGCTGGGTGACTCACAGGTGGTGTCATCAGGACCTCACATTTCTTTCCAGAGGCTTCTAGTGCTTTCTGGAAAGAGTGGTCTGAGGGGAGGTGGAGCCACCTGGGGTGTTTTGAGGTGCCCTGATCAATCCCCAATCTGGATTGGCAGGGGCAGGCCTCCTAAAATACCCATTGTCAGCCCAGCTGGGGTGGAGTTGTTTGGTGAATGAGCTGGAGTGAGAGGATGCAAAGGCTGTCTGTGCCTTTGAGGGAGCTCCCCAGACCTTAAGCCTGGGCTCAGGTGCAGCCAGGACCACTTTCAGGAACACATGAAACGGTCCTGGACTGGAGGCACAAGCGAGAGCAAGGAGAGGACAGCGTGAGTGAGCACTGCTAAGAGACTCCACGGTGGACAACTGGTCGCAGCTAGGAGGGCTGGTGAGTGAGCCCCAGTCAGGAGGACTGGGAGATTGCAGTCTGAGATGGGTGCAGAACCAGAAGTGTGGACTGTGGTGGAAGGGGCATTGGTAAGAGGCAACTGCAGCCAGGAGGGTTGGCAGGGCCTGAAATTGGCTAGCTGGGATCGGTAGCCATAGATAGGGCAGCTAGCACAAGGACTTTTTCTGCTACACCATTGGGACCCGCGGTTCTAGCCTCCAAAGAGCATTTGCTGAGGCCTGGCTGAGCCAGTGTCAGGCCTAATCAACAACTAGTGCTAGCTGTTCCTCGGGAATCAATGTGCTGACGGTGACTAGGAGTAACAGTCTGCAGCAAGTGATGTGCTGGTGGAGTGAGAAGTGATGAGCTTCAAGCAAGTTTGTGCAGAAGGAAGCTGAAGGAGTATGTACAGGGAGTGTACATAGTTGTCCCAAAACCAATTGCTGTTTATACTGATCTATGCCGGGCATCCCATAGCACTCATCCCCATCCAAGTTATACCCCTCAATAAACAAAAAAACAACATTCACTGACTGCTTTATATCTGCTTTGTGCCTGAGAGTGACTGTTGGGCAGGGTGACAGACCACAATTCTAAGCAGCCCTCATGGGTTACTGATATATATATATATATATATATATATATATATATATAGCACTGACCCCCTAAGGAGCTGCTGGTTTGAATTGGGCCTGGACTCTACCAAGGAACCCCACTAACTTGGCTCAATTCCCTTGGCACAGCTGTGGTGCAATGTAATACAGTACAATATAAGAAAATGCAAAGTACCTGTATTGTACCATCAGGATCCACTGGCTCCACCTGGTGGGGAAAAACAGTACGCCACACAACTGGATACTTAACCAGAAATATTTTTACTGCAGAATATTCAAAAGGCGATTACAGAAATTGTGCTGTCATCCCAACATAGGACGACAGCACAATATATTTCAATATAAAACAATATAAGATGTGTATGTGTGTATATATGTGTGTGTATATATAATATTTAAACCTGGAAGCTCCCCCTACTTTAAAGGCGTGAGATCACACTTAAAGTACTTTACTTTATCCAGGGTCTTCTTTCTTCGCTGGCTAAAGTCACTCCTTTGTGATTTGTAATCCAAAGTCTGTGGGAATTTAAGTTGAAGTGCTCCTGGTGTAACTCCAATAACTAATTTACAACGCTTGAGGCACCAGAGTAGATAGGCCTCAAGCCTGCTCAGTGTCAGTTGCTCTATTACTCCTCCGTGGAACTACAGATTCCAGCGAGGCCTCTTGTATGTGAGTCTAACTGCGTGTAAAAGTTAACAAACGCTCACCAACTGCATCGGAGTTCCGTGTGGTCACTTTGGTCCGGTGACTGTAGCTTGCTTCTCGGCCAGCTAGGCCAGACGCTCCATACCGTTCCACCGGATAGATCCAGTCCTCTGATGCTCTGATGAGGGTCTCTGGGCCTTGTCAATCCGGTCACCATCTCTCAGACTTCGTCAGGTCACTTTACAAACAAGCAGGTTTGCGCTCCGTAGTGACAGTATGCCGCTGTCTCCGGGAAGCCACCTCACAGATCCGCAGGCAACGTGATCAAGAGACCTAAAATGGCCGCTCGGGTTCCTTTTATCTCCTACCCAGCATGCACTGCGTAAGAGAGTGTTCATGGGGAGGTCACACAGACTCCTGGGTAACAAGGTCAACCTTCTCAATCAAAACAACAGTCACTTCCTGTATAAGTCTTTTTGGGTTGTTCAGAGGTGATAATATACAAGTGCATTACCCATAATTTGTCACTAGATGGCTCTAGATACGGAACCATAGCAATGTCCATTAACCTTACATTAAAGTATGCATAATCACATCAATAGACAAGAATTCCTGCGCTACACACACATATATATATATATATATATATTTTTTTTTTAACCCTTACTAGACCTCAGATGTAAAGCGCCATCCAAATTAGATTGAAGGAAGGCTTTGTTTCATGAAACACATCAAAGCCAAGGAGAAACCCTGGAGAGCTTCTGTTCCCTCCACACTGCTCTACATCTGGGTTCTTACAAGCACATTACAGCTATACAGGTGGTTCTGCAGAGCCATGGGCAGCGCAACCCTGGCTTTGCAAAGACCCCCCCCCCCCCCACATAGTGGTAATGTGCAAGATATGTGTCCACAGAGCCAGGGATGGTCCATCATGGAGCAGGGGTGATATGATAGCAACACTCTCCTCACATTGTAGTGGTGATGCACTGGTCACGTCTTCTGCACATGGACAGGTCTCACACCCCAAAAGCTGGCCCTGATCTTCAACTTCTTCGAGCTCAACACAGTGAATTTTGTGAGTCACTGAGAATTGCCACTTCCTGTGCTGGTTGTTTCTGTGCTAGTAACTTGTGCTGCTAGCTTCTGAGATGTTTAAGCTTTCTAATTCTTTTTTAAGTGCCATTTCACATTTAGAGGGAATCTGGTGGTTGAAACGGCTTCTCAAATCTCGCAGGGACCTAAAGCAGCTGATTTTCACTTTTCCCAAATACAAAGAATCTCTTTATCTTTGTAATGGAACTGCAGAAAGAAAGATACTGCTGCTGAATTCCCAGAGGTTTTAAAAAGACTGATTGACTGCATTTACTTACAACTGAAATATCTATTTTTTTTTTATTATTATGCTTTAAAAGGTTATGCACTTAAAAATAAAACCCCTATAGGATTATAGTCGGAGTTAAGTCTGAATCCAGTGCATAATTACTATTCTCTTCTGTGTATACTTTATAGATTAACGTGAAATAGGTTTCTAATCTGAGAAGTTCCTGTATTTCATAAGCGGAAATCCTTTACATATTCTAAATGCTTTTGAAGCTGCTTTTGGTTACAGAAGTTTTTTTTTTTTTTTTTTTTGGAGAAATGGCAATCATGTACTTTATATGTGGAAGCAGTTGGTTGCTTTGTCAGAACATGTAGAATAATCTCTCATAGTGTAGAGATATATAATAACATATAGAGTATTTATATATAATCACTGAGATACTGTGTGTATATGTATGTGTGTGTGTGTGTGTGTGTGTATATATATGTATGTGTATATACAATCAAAAAGCTGCGCCAACACCACCAAAAATCTTTAAAGAATTAAAATGAATAAATACACGGTTATCCTAAAAATACCTGTAGCAGGAAATAATAGTTGTCATATTTCTGCAATTGCTTTTAAATAATGACCGCTAGTACTAAAACATAAGAAAATTAGTTCATAGATGAGTATGAAGAATCTATAAATTCCAGGGTGGATCACCACGGTGACTTCACATATGCTTGTCTGAAGTGAAATAAACCCATCCACCAGATAACAGTTGCGCTTACCAGAAGGCTAAACACAATAAGCATATAGCTAGCCACATCTGCAGCCTGAAGTGTCACAGCACTCTGGATCCACACTGACAATTAGATCGCATGTATCCTCAGGACCCTTCCTCGAATTAAAGCTCAAAGGAAAAAAGACTAACCATAGAGTGAACCCGTTTAAAATAAGTTTAATAATAAAAAAATCTTTGCACTTACAGAAATGCTTGATTCAATTCGCATGTATAAAACAATAGCCGGCCTGCAGATTCGGGAGCCCGTCCTCCCCTCGTGTAGCGTGGTGGCGTCACTGCGTACCTTCCCATTTTGCAGAAATATGACATCTATTATTTCCTGCTATTTTTAGGATAACAGTGTATTTATTCATTTTAATTCTTTAAAATTTTTTGGTGGTGTTGGCGCAGCTTTTTGATTGTATATTGTTTCCTGTGTGTGTATCCCACTTAAGCCGCCGCCTACACGCTACACAATCACCAATAGTTTAAAATTTTTGTTGAGCGCAGTTTATTTTTCCATATATATATATATATATATATGTGTGTGTGCGTATATATGTGTGTGTGTGTGTGTGTGTGTGTGTGTGTGTATATATATATATATATAGATAGATAAGGCCAGTATGGTGGCCTGAATTTATGGGAGGCCAAGTCTTCCAACTCATTCGGTGTTTGTGAGTCTTTCGAGTTCTCCGCTTGTGTTTTTCGTAGATCGTGTCTTGCCCAACTGTCGCAGGTAGGATTCGTTTATCGTTTCTTCATTTCGCGCATCGTTGTTTGCCAGATACCCCGTGTCACCAAAACCCCTGCTACGGAACTTGCGACTCGTAAAGTCTCCGTATGCAGCCTTATTTAGCCTTGTGCAAAACCACAAACTTGTAGCTCAGTTTGTGAGCACAAAACACTGAGCCATTTTCATCGGTTTCATTCGTCCATTCTCGTACCTTGTTGTTTCATGCCACATAGTAGGCCCATTTCACTTAAACATACTGGGAGTTATTTACGAAAGGCAAATCCACTTTGCACTACAAGTGTACTGCAAGTGTACTTGGAAGTGCAGTCGCTGTAAATCTGAGGGGTAGATCTGAAATTAGGGGAAGCTCTGCTGATTTTATCATCCAATCATGTGCAAGCTAAAATGCATTTTTTTTTCCTTGCATGTCCCCCACGGATTTACAGTGACTGCACTTCCAAGTGCACTTGCAGTGCACTTGTAGTGCAAAGTGGATTTGCCTTTCGTAAATAACCCCTACTGTCTATCATTTCAGTTATTTTAGTTTGCATTACCCTCTGGTCCAAATCTATTAGCATCAGCGACTCACCGGTTCGTCCCGGCTAGTTTTGTCATCTCATTTCATGCCATGCTCCACAGTCCAGTTCGTTGTCAGTCGCAAATTGCCACACACTGATCCGTGCCTCTGTCATGGCAAGTCATTTCATTTATTACATTTCACATACCCTTCACTCCGATTCGAATCCAGTCGCATCTGAAACACACCGATTCGTGTCGTCTCATGCATTCCACGCTCCGCAGTCTGGTTCCTTATCAGTCGCAATCGCGGCACATCGTTTCGTGCCACTGTCATGGCAAACATTTAATTTGTTCATTTAGATGCACTAATTCACGTTGACTTGTGTTGGCCATTATTTCCTGTTCCATAGACAGGTTCACTGTCAATGGCTATCGTGACACACCGATTCGTGCCTCTGTCATGGCAATCATTTTGCTCATTTCATTTTTTATATACCCCACACACCGATCCGAGTCCAGTCGCTTTAGCAGCAGATTGATTTTGTGTCGGCTTCATTTCGCTCATTTCATTTCGCCCTCATTTCATCCCATATTCCACAGTTTGCTTCACTGTCAGTCAGTTACGGCACCCCGATTTGTCACCATCACTTTCATTCAGAGGTATTATTTTGTATGTTACCTGTCATGTACTCCTTAGGTTTGGCAGTTGCTTCGTGTCGGGTCATTCGTGCATTTTTGTTTCTTTTATCCCGTCATAGATCTACTGTTCGATGTCGGTCGCCTCAGCGACGCAACGGTTCACTTTAAATTCAGTTCACTGTTTGATTTGCCACGTCATTGGCGGACACCCCCCAGTTCGGCTCACCCTACGGCCCAGTTCGAATCCAGGCGCAACAAAGCGTTCTCAATGCAGTTTTCCTTTCCATTCATGGTTTCAATTTGTTCGTTTATACCATTGCTTGCCCCCCAATAAGGTTCCCCTTGCAGTCGCTATAAACGCATTTCAAAGTCACACAACCCGGCCACTCATTCGCCTCTTAACCGCGTGTAATTAACCACTTCAGCCCCGGACCAATTGGCAGCCAAAGGACCAGGCCCCTTTTTGCGATTCGGCACTGCGTCGCTTTAACTGACAATTGCGCGGTCGTGCGACGTGGCTCCCAAATAAAATTGGCGTCCTTTTTTTCCCACAAATAGAGCTTTCTTTTGGTGGTATTTGATCACCCCTGCGGTTTTTATTTTTTGCGCTATAAACAAAAATAAAGTGACAATTTTGAAAAAAATGCAATATTTTTTGCTTTTTGCTATAATACATATCCCCCAAAAATATATAAAACATTTTTTTCCTCAGTTTAGGCCGATACGTATTCTTCTACATATTTTTGGTCCAAAAAATCGCAATTAGCGATTATTGATTGGTTTGCGCAAAAGTTATAGCGTTTACAAAATAGGGGATAGTTTTATAGCATTTTTATTAATATTTTTTTTTTTACTAGTAATGGCGGCGATCAGCGATTTTTATTGTGACTGCGACATTATGGCGGACACATCGGACATTTTTGACAAATTTTTGGGACCATTGTCATTTATACAGCAATCAATGCTATTTAAATGCATTGATTCCTGTATAAATGACACTGGCAGTGAAAGAGTTAACCACTAGGGGGAGGGGAGGGGTTATGGGCTGTGACGTGTGTGTGTTTTTTTACATTAGGGGGCGGGGCTGACGTCTGACGTCATTGATCAGCTTTCCCGATGACCGGGAACAGCCGATCAATGACAGGCAGAGTAGGAAGTGCGGGGAGAGGTTTGTTTACACATACCTCTCCCCGTTCTTCACCTCCGTGACCCGATCGCGGGACACCAGTGGCGATCGGGTCCGCTGGTCCCACGGCCGGGGTCACGGAGCTCCCGACCGGGTCGCGAGCGAGACCCAAGGCCAGGCAATTGAAGGGCCACGTATATATACGTGGTTTTGCCTGCCCGTGCCATTCTGTAGACGTATATCTACATGAGCCGGTCGGGAAGCGGTTAAGCCACTTACCGTTGTCCGTTTGCCATTTCTCCTCTAGGTCAGTCGCGTTCAGGTAGTTCCATCCTGCACCAGGTTGGATGTTATTCCCCCAGGTAAAAAAAAAAAAAGACTTTCATGTCACCCCCAATACAGCTTCCGGTCGACCTCAAAGACCAGAACTTTGCAACTAGGGCACAAGTCAGCCAGAGCCGGGACACAGGCCAGCAGCAAAGACCTCACATCTGCCCCTCTGTCCCCCTCTCCGGTTTCAAAGAGTGGCAGCCTGTAGTCCCTCAGGGGATGGACAATCCCCAAGTTAACAGCAGAGCTAAGGCGCAGGGGTGTGCCCTTCCACGCTACAGCCAGGAAAGTGAGCTCTTCAGGCTCCTCTTCCCGCCGCCAGCGACAGATGGGCCCAGCACCCAGCAGGCATCTCTTTAGTCCATATCCTCGGCCATTTGACAGCTTTACACCAAGGTGTGGTCTTTGCCCACTGCAGTCACTGACGTTCAAGCCAGAGTGACAGTCTAGGAGGGACACCCCCGGCCGCGGCCATTCCTGACTTGGTCACAGTACTGGTCCCGACACCCCCTCCTGCAGGTACAACAGGGAAGAGTTCTACTAACTTCCCAGCCCACCTGGTCCCAGCCAGCATCAGGAAGGACATTTTGAACGGCAAGGAAGTCAACCTTGCTTCCCTCCTCATTTCAGTGCATGATCTGGCAGAGAATAAATTTTATGCCTGGGAGGATGTATCAGTGGTCCTCAAGCCCAAAGACCCCAGGCTCAACCGCAAATTAACTATTGCAGAGTTTGCGTTGACCTTTGGGAATGTGAGCAGGGTCGCCATCAGGGGGGGTACAGGCAGTACTCCTGTAAAGGGGCCCCCCTTCCATCCTCCAGTGCCCGCTATAAAGAGGGAGAAGGGAGCATACACAGGTCTGATGAGCTGCTGCCTTTCTTTTACTAGCACACCCCCCCTCTCGGGGGCCGCTATAGAGGAGAAGGGAGGGAGCTTACATGTCTGAGCCACCACGCTGCCTTCCACTAGCAGTCCCCTGCAGGTGATTGAGGCGAGCATTCGCTCCACAGCACTCTTTCCCTGCTGAGGTGGAGCCTGATGGCTGCTGCTGCTAGGTTAGCTCTGATTGGCCAGGACTTTGGCAGGGGGTGTAGTCAGTTTGTCAGCGGTGAACAACCCAGCCCTGTTAGGTGCATGCAGATAGGAAGATGGAGAGCGGCATGGGAGGCTAACACCTAAAAAGTTGGTGTGCTGCTGTGCTGTATATTTGAACTTTATTTTAATCTCCTTCTCCTTAGATGGGATACCTGAAGCTCACAAGCTGGCATGATTGAGTTACATAGTGTAAATTGATGAGGATGACTCTGGGTGGAGATGAGTTTTTTTTTTTTTTTTATTATCAAATCTTTATTAATTTTCTTGACATTTCCATTTAACATCACATTTTTTTACCATAGATACAAGTATTTCTGCATAAAAACATCTTTATCGACCTTCCATATTCCCCCCGCCCCCCTTTTCAGCAACCCACATATAACAGGAAAAAAATAAATAAATAAAACATAAAAAAAATAAAAATAATAATAATTAATTATAAAACTCTTCACTCTTTCCCTCCCATCCCCCCTCCCCCTCCTCCCACTCCCCCACTCTCTCCCTCTCCCCTGTTCTTCCTTCTTTTCTCCCTTCCCTTCCTTAAATATTATATGTGATTTGTCCCTATTCCCTCTCCCTATTTCTACTATTAAACTTTCCGTTCCTATTATGTACGAGGATCGGCAGGATAATAATGGTGAGAAAAAAAAAATATATTAAATGTGTCTATGGGTGGAGATGAGTTACATTGTGGAGAGTCTCTTCACTTTGTAACTCTCATCCCCACCCAGAGTCATCCTCATCCATTTTCCACAATGCAAGTCCATCACCTTCATCTCCCACCCAGCATCAGCCATCCCTCCATTCTCCACAATGTATCCACATCCATGCCGAGCATCATCCATCCATACCTCCAGTATCCACATCCACGCCCAGCATCATCCATCCATCCCTCCAGTATCCACATCCACGCCCAACATCATCCATCCACCCCTCCAGTATCCACATCCACGCCCAGCATCATCCATCCAGTATCCACGCCCAGTATCATCCATCCATCCCTCCAGTATCCACATCTACGCCCAGCATCATCCATCCATCCATTCCTCTCAGTATCCACATCCACACCCAACATCATCCATCCATCCCTCCAGTATCCACATCCATGCCCAGCATCATCCATCCATCCCTTCTGTATCAACATCCACACCCAGCATCATCCATCCATCCCTCCACTCTCCACAATGTATCCACACCCAGCATCATCCATCCAGTCTCCACAATGTATCAACATCCACGCCCAGCATAGTTACATAGTTAGGTTGAAAAAAGACACAAGTCCATCCAGTTCAACCACAAATAAAAATAATAATAATATCATACAATCCCATATACCCCATTCTATACCCACAGTTGATCCAGAGGAAGGCAAAAAACCCCAGCAGCGCATGCTCCAATTTGCTAAAGCAGGGGAAAAAATTCCTTCCTGATCCCCCGAGATGCAATCGGATTTTCCCCGGATCAACTTTACCTATAAATGTTGGTACCCAGTTATATTATGTACATTTAGGAAAGTATCCAGGCCTTTCTTAAAGCAATCTACTGAGCTGGCCAGAACCACCTCTGCAGGGAGTCTATTCTCCATTTTCACAGCTCTTACTTTGAAGAAACCTTTCCGTATTTGGAGATGAAATCTCTTTTCCTCTAGACGTAAAGAGTGCCCCCTTGTCCTCTTTGTTGACTGTAAAGTGAATAACTCAACACCAAATTCACTATATGGACCCCTTATATATTTGTACATGTTGATCATATCCCCCCTTAATCTCCTCTTATCAAGGGTGAATAAATTCAGTTCCTCTATTCTTTCCTCATAGCTGAGCTCCTCCATGCCTCTTATCAGTTTGGTTGCCCTTCTCTGCACTTTCTCCAGTTCCCCAATATCCTTTTTGAGAACTGGTGCCCAAAACTGAACTGCATATTCCAGATGAGGTCTTACTAATGATTTGAACAGGGGCAAAATGATATCTCTCTCTCTCTCTCTCTGGAGTCCATACCTCTCTTAATACAAGAAAGGACTTTGCACCATCAACCCCTCCAGTCTCCACAATGTGGGTGGATTTGGTGGGACAGCCAGTGGTCAGGCCTTGGGGGCCCAGGCCTAAAGCTGTGTAAGGGGCTCCAAAATTCCTGATGGCTGCCCTGATGGTGAGGGATGTCCTGTGTTCAGCCAGTCCCAGCAGGAGGGAAGAGCTGGACTTATATCTTCACACTGTGGTGGACCTGGGCTATAAACACGGGGGGTTAATTTTATGATTACCACTGTTAATTCTCGGACAAAGCAGCAGCCAGGCTCACACAGTTCCAAGCAGGCACAGATTGGAGCCTCATGGACACATATTTGTTCTGGCGCCACTTTGTCGGTCTACGCTCACCAATCTGCCAGTCCTCCACCCACACCTCTGCCTGGTGCACCAACATAGCAGTTAGACACCCTCTCGATCTTCCCTCTACCTCCGGTACAGCTCAGGGCTTGTCGGCCCCAGTTCAGACGCCTCAGGTGGACAAGTTCGGACATCCTGTTCTGTCAGTAGGGGGAGCATCCATCTGTAATAACCTCATCAGCCACCGACCAACAGGCCATAGACCAGCTGTTACAGGCTTAACTTGACCGAGGCTTCATCATTTAGCTTCAGCATTTAAGCTTCTACCCATCCCACCGTCCCTCTGGTGGTGGCACGACAATAAATGGAAAGAGTCATACTACTTAACCACCAAACTGACTTTCAGCTCTAAAAGTAGCCGTGGCTCTTTGACACCTTTGCACAGTCTCTCACCTGGATTCTGTCGCACCAAGCCCAGTGCCAGAGGGCCTGGGTGACTTCTTGCTAATCGAACAGCCCAGCGTGCCCCAGTAGACCTAGATAGGTTAAGAGTGGTGTTTGGAAATCTCAATGTGCCCATTGCAGAACACAAAGTGGAAGGCCCAGCACGCTCTATCACCTTCTTCGGGGTCAACCTGGACACTCACTCCATGCAGGCCAGCCTCCCCCCCCCCCCGACAAACTGACCCACATCAGATTGGTTCTTCATGACTTTACCCGTGCACAAGGGTGTACCAAGAAGCAGCTTCAATCCCTCTTAGGGATGCTCAACTTTGCAATGAGAATCATTCCCCGGGACGATCTTTTATTTCACGCCTCTTGGTCTTCTCTCAGACACAGGACCCCGATCATATTCTTAGATTGGACACATCAGCAGAAGCAGACTTGTCTATGTGGGATGAGTTCCTTACTAGTTGAAATGGCATATCCATGTTCATACATCGCCTCTATCACCGCAGGTAGTAACGGATGCCGTAGCCTTCACAGGCTTGGTTGCAATTTTTGGCCATCATTGGTTTGCAGGACCATGGCCTCCAGAGATACTCCTAATCCCCAGGTTTATCCGGTCTTCCTCATTGTTTGAACTATACCTGATTGTGGCAGCCGCTCAGGACTGGGGCCATACCTGGACTGGTCAAACGGTGGCCTTTACCACCGACAACCAGACCACGGCCATTATCATTAATAAGGGCAGATCCAAGTCGCTCCCTATTATGTCCTTGCTACGCAGGCTGGTACAATAATTCCTGCAGCATAAGTTCAATGTCCACTGCACATTCATTCTGGGCAAGTGCAACGTCGCAACAGACTCACTGTCCCGTTTTAACTTTTTCAGCAGAAACCTGGAGCCGACCCAACATCATCTCTTATCCCACCTTGGTCTCAGCTGACATTGGATTAAAGCAGAACCTTCACAGCACGACCCAGCTCATCAATCAATCCTTATCCCGCAACACACTCAAGGCCTACCACACAGCTTGGAATGCCTTCTGCAAGTTTCTGGCATACTGCCCTGTGGCAACGTCAACAGACACTAAGCACTTACTAGCATTTCATATTGCCACAATCAATTGGCTCTATCACACAACACCATCAGACTATACTTAGCCGGCATCCAACACTTCCTGGCCTTACAGGATCCTGCAAAGCCGTCCTTGTTCGCAACCCATGCGATCCCAGCCATCCTGCCACCCGGCATTCTGAAGCAACAGCCCATAACCAGCTCCAAACGCTTGCCCATCATGAGTACCATCTTTAGAGACATGTCGACCATTCTCTCTCGTTCCCTGTTTGGCCTTCTTCCCAGCTTGGTCATTCAAGCGGCCATCTACCTGGCCTACTACGTTTTTTTGCAGCCTAGAAAGTTTACCTGTAATAGCCCTGCCGGCCAGGTACTGTGTAGACATCTCCTGGCTCGCTTCCAGGATCATTTCATTCTCCACCTTGCAGTATTCAAAACCCAGCAATCTGGCTCCGAGGTTGACATCCATCTTTTTAAGACAAACAACATCTGGTGCTACTTGACCGCCTACTGTCGCTCCTACCAAGGCAATCGAAATCTAGTCCCATACTACCTTTTCTGACCAACCCCTTGAGTGGCTGTCAGTTCATCAAGCATGTCAGGATCCTCCAGAGCAACCTAGACCTTGAACCCAGTTGGTACTCCTGGTCACTCGTTACGAATTGGAGCAGCCTCGAATGGGGTTCCAGACCATATCATCAAGAGATTAGGCAGGTGGAAATCTGCCTGCTTTGCCGGGTACATCCCGAATCCTCAGGTAGAAATGTCACAAGCATTTACCAAACTTGCTCAGTGAATAACACTAAACCAATAAAGAGCTTTCACCCCTACCTGAATGTTTTTGCCCCCTTTATTTGTATACTGACCAGCAGACCAGGGCACACTTCAGGTCCATTTCATGTTGTAAGTCTTATTAAGCAAGTCTTAAACACACCTTATGTGTTTATATTTGGTTCACATCCATCCCGTTTAAAGGGCTTCGACCATAAAAAAAAGGCCGGTATGGTGGCCTGAATTTATGGGAGGAGTCTGGGGGGGTATTTAAGCAGTCCACTCATCTGTGGTCTTTGTCTGTTCCTGTGCGCGATATTCTCCCTCCCATCCCCTTTTTCTGGGCATTTCTCAAATTAATTTCTCTTCACAGACATCTATTACTTATCTTGGGTATGCCCCCTTTTTTGGTATACCGACCAGCAGACCAGGGCACACTTCAGGTCCATTTCATGTTGTAAGTCTTATAGCGTGTTTATGTTGTTCACATACATCCCGGTTAAAGGGCTTCGACTTTATATAATTTTATTTTATAATTATATAATATAATTTTTTTTTTTTCATTAAATTCTTAAATAGTCAGTCAGGTTATACAGTTGCCTACAGGAGATTGGGACACTGGCAAACACAAAAAGTTGAAACCAGCCCCTGTGTAACCCTTCCACTAATTGTCATGCCTCAATTTTTTGCTCCCAGGAGGTTGGGGTGTTTTTTTGCTAGCTCTGGTAAAGACAGCCAAGCCCCACATTATTTTTGCCAGCCTTCTTATTTTGTTTTTTATTGCTTTGGTAACTTTTATTTCAAGGCTGTTGCTGCACCGCTGATAATTTGGCAAATCCTCAGCGACATCTTTGAAGGCTGTACCCAGACCTTATTAAACTGTATAATTTCAGGGCTGGCCTGCAATTTGCCTTTCAGGCACTGGTCCTCTGCATTGAAAAAGAAAGGGGAATACCCCTAGAGTGGGACTTTTAAGGCACTACTACAATGAAAAAGAAATGTATATGAAAAAATATAATTTTATTACAAAGAAAAATAGCATATCTAAAAAATATATAAATACATATAATACTTGTACACGGTTGACAATTATGGATACAATTAGAAACCGTCAATGGCATGTGGTAAGATCTCCCTGAACCAACGCGTTTCAGAAATTCATTCTTTCATCAGGGTTCATACAGAGAAAATTACATCTGAGAAGTTACAGAATGCAAAGAAAGGTTATTAATTAATATCACCACCGAAGTAAACCTTCAACATTACCACAGATGTAGTTCACTTACTTTTAATTCATTGACACTACATAAGTATCCATAGGGTTAAAAATAGGATTTATGCAACTTCATGCCAGGCTCCCCACATACATCCACTCAAGCGTCTGCTAAAAATCTCCCGGGCTGGTGGAAAAAGCACCCAAAGGGAGATCTCCCTAAATGGTGTTGAAAAGACCGCTGTATTCTGATCCCAGGTACAGCACCTGTGTGTGTACTGGCGTGTGTCAGAAAAAGAACCTACATAAGCGCCAAGATGCAAATATAGACCGGTGAGTAGGCTGGTAGATAGAGACAGCTAAAATGGCACTAGTAGAGCATCTCCAAACCAGAGCAACTGCAGTATAAACATAACCAACTGTGGTATGGACACAGATCATAAGAGAAAAAAAGAAGCACAGAGACCAGAGTTATTAATAAGCATCCAAAATTAATCAACCAAAGGATGTAGAGTAAAAAAAGATAAGAATTCCACTTACTTTAGAAACACATCTCAACCTCTCCTAGTCAAGCCGTCCTGACCACAACCTGATCTACTACCTAATGAGCAGGGCTATTTATAGTAATGTGAGTGACCTTCGCGCTGTTAAAAACTAGAAAACGTGCACATAAAACCAAAAATGTATGTTCAGTGTGATAATAATAAACTTAAATTAGTAAACAGCTGGATTAAAAGCCAGCTAAAACGTGCTAAAATATAGAATAAAATTATTAAAGGAAGCAGCAAAATCGAATGGTATACACAAATCCACAAATAACATAAAAACAATAGTGATTTCGCGCTAAAATGAGCACCAAAAATAATGAAGTGTAAATCTAAAAATATATAAAATAAATATATATATAAATATTACTATATTAGTGCACAAGTGCAAATAAAATGATAATATTAAAATGAATATTCGTGAACCAAATATAAATAATAGTGAAACTTGTATGAAATGAAGTGCACAAATATGTGAATAAATGCAAAAAAAAAAAATATATATATATATATATAAACACAGTGATCCTAGTGGATCAAATAGAGCTCTATATGGTTACTCTCTTTATATGAGAGATAAAAGGGGTCTATATCCTATGGATGATAGTGTGATAAAGCAATAAAGTCCAAATATCACACTCCAATAAAAACCAAAAGGTAAACAATAAACGGAGTCCGTGTGTCATAGATCAGTCTCTGAAGATTGAAGTCTGTGTGTAGAAGAGATTGACCCTGGCAAGGTTTTTTTTTTCCGCCGGACGGCGGCCGTCACTAAGTGTTATAGGGAACAGGTTGGACACCTCCCATAAAGAAGCACCTAGCCAGTGGAGACAGCGGAGGAGAGGAGCCCATGCAGAGCCAATCTAATCTCTCAATGCCCATTGAAAGTGGTCTTAAGGTGAGAGGCTAGTGAGCACGGTTAAGGATTAGATTCCCCGAGGAGGGGCGTGACCAGATGGAGGAGGATGTCTGTGCGTGAGTGAGAGTGCAGGTCTCTCCTCTCCGTTCCCTATACCTCCGATGGCTGATAGCTGGTAGCTGAGGAACCCACTATGAACATTGCGAGCACCGACTGGCTAATTTAAAGGAGTCGTTTTTGGCACGTCCCCACTATTTCCTCTCCCTTTCTTGGAAGTATACTTGCCCTCCGGAAGACGCTGTGGGGCTTTGCAAACCTAGGTGGAGCTGCGGATGAGTGGCGTCTCCTTTCCCACTTCCCCCTGTGTGTGCTGACGTTCCGGAAGTAACTGGAACCGACCGGACCTGGCGTGGTGTGTCGGAAGCGCGCCCGAGAATCCGCAATCCACAACACACAGACAGACAGCAAACCTGCAGCCTGCAGAGAAGCAACGGTGAGGAGCGGTGAGGAGCGGTGAGGTGCGGGACGGCGTGCGGTGAGTGCGGCTTTCTCCTAAGGGGGCTGACAGGTGTATGTGGGAAGCGTAACGACTGGAATTTGCAAGTACCCACCTGGCCAACCCGATCCCCCTCTTTACACTCGCTTACACCCACCGGATCCCCGAAACTGAGAATAAAGGGAGAAAAGTGTGTGTTTATTGGACACTATTAAGGCCCATTTAAACGAGTTGGTGTATTCCCCAGAAGGAAAAGAAAGTGACTCTATATACATTTGTGGGTGCCTGGCTCTAATATATATAGGGGAGTATAGGTGTCTACCTAATTGAACTATCGCACTCCCCCAGTATTTATTGGTTACCTCGGCAGTCACCTATTGGACTATGATCTGTGCTGGGGAGAAGCGGTAGGGGTGAGAGTCCATACCTAATACCTAATATACCCCCCTATATCTAAAGGTGAACTATTGTGTGGGACTGTGATTTTAAAGCGACCAGCAGAGACGCAAGAACTAGTTGTACATGCTCACGGCTTACACCTGGTGGAACAAGACTTTTTTCCTTTTTTACATCTTGCCCCGCTGATTTTTAAAAAACAAGCTGGAGGAAACCTATGTGTCACTTGGAGAGTCCACTCTGTTTGATCCTGTCACAAACCGGATAATATAGGATCAAGGCTGGAAATTGACGGGGGGTATTGTTGCGAGTTTGCAGGTGTTTGCCCAATTATTGCCCTATATATATGTCTGACACCAAGCTTCGATCAATTGACTGAAGTTATAGCCCATAAGGACTATCGAGGAGCCCCCCTTTCCCCCTTTTTTTTTACTTAATTTTTTTTCTTTTTCCACCCTCCTGGAGGGCCTATGTGACTATTTAGGGGAACATCTGTGTGGGTGGGAAGGAGTGGGAAGGGGGACTATCGGGGAGGGTAACTGTGAATTGTGAATAGGGGGAGACCAGGTAAATGTAAATGTGATCGTTGGTACATTTAATTAACTACTGCATACTTTTGTCATACTGTCTTGCCCTACACTACCTCGCTACTCCCCCCTGAGAGCTTTGTCCCCTTCCCTGGCTCTTTTCTCCCTCCTCCCCCCCCCCCTTTTTTTTTTTTTTGTTTGTTGTTTGGTGGGGGTGGGGGAAGTAAGGGGTAGTTTTGTTTAATAGGTACCCGCAAAAGATAGAACATGCCGACCCAACGTACCACCAAGGCCAGCCAGGCAGCAAGTCAAGCAAGCCAGGCGGCTGCTAAGCTTGAAAAATTTGCTCATACCCCTGGCCAAAACCTTCAGACCCCTCCTAGAAACAACCAACAGATGCAACAAGGCCAACCCAAGGTGGGGACATCGGGGATAAGAAGGAGCCAGGGCCAGAGTCAGCCTGCCGGGCAAAATCATCTCCCAGTAGTGGTGGAAGCTGTGGAAGTGGGGGCCGTAGGACAAGACCAGAGGCACGAAGGGGCCCAGGGGCTACCAGTAGGGGGGGAGAACCACTACACACTGAGCCATCACTAAAGGAAGTCCTACAGGCGGTTAACCTGTGTAGAGGGTCTCTAACCGAAATGACGGTTCAGCTAAATTCAATCCAGGTGGATCTCCTATTAGTTAGACACGATATACAAACAATTCAGGAAAGAACTACAGCTCTGGAGACACGAGTCGCTCTAATTGAAGATGACTTAGACCCCCTAAAAAGTGAAATAGCAGCTATGAGAGGACAATTAAGCAAACAGGAAACCAAGATAGATGATATGGAAAATAGGATAAGGAGAAAAAATGTACGAATTCTTGGGTTCCCTGAACATAGTGAGGGCACAGATCCAGTAACTTTCCTTGAAAAGTGGCTCCAAGATACAATGGGCGTGGAGGTGCCCTCGCCCTTTTTTTCGATAGAACGAGCACACAGAATTCCGGCAAGACCCCCCCAGCCCGGCTCATCTCCTAGACCCCTGATAGTCAAACTACTACACTTTCAGGACAAGGTGACTATTATGCGCAGAGCAAGGGAGTTGGGTGAAATGAGATATAATGGCTCTAGGGTCTCTATATATCCGGATTTTTCACCGGAACTTCAGAGGAGAAGAGCTAGATTTACTGAAATTAAACGTAAATTACGCCAGGCACACATTACATACGCATTGCTATATCCGGCTAGACTACGGGTGACAGGCAGTGGGGGGACCACATTCTTTGACACACCTGAAGGGGTGAGCGAGTGGCTGGCTACCTGTAATAAGTAACATAGAGGAGGGGTTTACGAGAGAGACGGCCCTTCTCCTGGGCTTTGAGGCCAGACCCTCTTCTCTTTTCCCCTCCCTTTTTTTTTTTTTTTTTTTTTTCTTTTCTTTATTTTTTATTTCTTGGGTTGTGCTTCGGCAATCACACAGGGGTGCAGCCTATAAACATATAATATATAATGTGGGAGGACTCAATCCTCGGTGCTTTATTTAGAGGGGGAGGGGAAGGGGAGGAGGGATGTGGGATATGTAAGGATGGGAGCAAAGAGCAAGATGCCCCTCTTTGCTTTTGACAAGAGGGGTGCGGCAAAATGTTCTCAGATTGTTTATGTTGTATTTTTGTGTTTTTTCTTCGTTGGTGGAGGTGGGGGGGAAATGGGTGGGAGGGTTAAGGGAGAGGGTGGAATGTTGAATATATGGGGAGAAGGTGGAATGTTTGTATCAAGTCTGTGGTATGGAAGGATAGGTCACAATAGGAAGCCCCTGGGTAGGCCTAGGAAGGCAGAGAGGGAAGAGCAGATGGAAGGAAGATGGTATGTATGGCTTCGATGGTGGGTGGATATAGAAGCAAGGTATGTATGTGCAATAGATAGGGATGACTGGAAGGAACGTGTCTCTAAGTGGGAAGCTAGGCGTTTAATACAATGGTTCACTAAAATATTTAGATTTGAGTGGGTGAATAGATATCAAAGGTGGAGGTGGGTCAACAATAGGACTCGCTTGAGCAATAGATATTATTTTTATTTAAATCACACGATAATCGCATCAAAGGAATTAGGATTTAATGTAAAAGCACCACAAAACAAAATTAGGGTTCACACTGTTATAATTAAAAAACACTTTCACGTATATGGCTAACAACACACGGTTAAAAAGGAACGCTATCACAATTTGTTCATGGAATGTAAGGGGACTAGGGGATTTAGGTAAAAGAGTGGCAGTCTTGAACACAGCAAATGCGCATGGGGTTTCCATTTTGTGTCTACAGGAAACCCATTTCACAAACACTTCTATACCTCACTTGGGGTGGAGGGATTTTCAATTTCAATACCACTCTATTCACACGTCCTACTCAAGGGGGGTCAGTATTTTTGTTAAGAAGGGGGTAGCATTCAATTGCTTCCAGAATAAGACTGATGAATATGGGAGATACGTTTTTCTCCACTGCAAGATAGAGCATAAGATCTTTGTCCTTGCTAGTGTGTACATACCACCACGCTTCAAATTGGATATCTTTTATGAACTAGCGGAGTTTGTACTGGATAAGCCTGACAGTCCGATCCTTATGATGGGTGACTTCAATATGGTCATAGACCAGGACCTTGATAGATTCCCACAACCAATCCAAGGGAGAGGGCTAACGGATAAAAGATTAGCGCAAATAATGGGGGAGATGGGCCTGAGGGACCTATGGAGACTGCACAATCCGGGAGACCGGGCTTACTCATGCTTTTCTAGTACACATTCTACACTTTCCCGAATTGATATGGTACTGGGGAACGACAAGGCAATCATTATATCTGGTACCCCCAAATATTTGCAGAGGCGCCTCTCCGACCACTCCCCAATGACAATATCCTTGGAGACTGGTGGGGAGAATCAGCCTCGGGAATGGAAAATTAGTCCAGTTTGGCTGGAACTCATTGGGGAGCCCCAGGAAGTTAACAGGGCTCTGACAGAGTTTATAGATGTAAACACTGGAACAGCACCCCAGGGGGTCATATGGGACACTTTTAAAGCATTCCTTAGGGGTCTTCTGATCCAGCAGATCTCACGAATCAAGAGGGAGTCCAATAGGAAGGAGGTAGAGGCAGCACAAAGCGTGATACAATTAGAAGAACAATATATTAAAGATCCATCAGTAGGGAATCTGGGGGCATGGACAGAGGCACAACGAATCTATCGTTGGATAATGATGGGGAAAGCGGAAAAAAGATATATATTCCAAAAGCAAGTTAGTTTTGGGGAAGGGGAATGTGTAGGCCGGATGCTTTCACAATTGGTGAAACTTAACTCACCTTCGTCATTGGTGCCAATGATCAATACGACCACAAGGGGAATATCTTCTAACACCCCAGAAATTGCTGACTGCTTTAAAGAGTACTATGAAAATCTCTATAGCTCCAATCAAGAAGATATGAGTGATCTAATGGAAAACTTTTTTGAGGACCTGGTCATCCCCCGCCTCTCTGAGGATAATGGGAACAAACTTGATGCTCCCATTACACTAGAAGAGATACAGTACACGGTTCAGGCAATGGCGACCCGGAAGTCTCCCGGGCCGGATGGCCTACCAGTCGAGGTTTACCGCCATTTTGGAGGTGTCCTTCTCCCCGAATTATTGAAGACATTTAATTGGGCGCTGGCTAAAGGGGAACTCCCTCTCTCCATGAGGGAGTCAACCATAATAGTCATACCAAAAGAAAATAAGGATCCATTGGACCCTGCATCGTACAGACCTATCTCCCTACTTAATCTGGACGTCAAGATTTTGGCTAAGATCTTGGCGTCCAGATTGAATGGGGTGATAGAGGATCTTGTCCACCCTGACCAATCAGGATTTATACCTGGCAGGTCAACTAATATAAATATTAGATGCGTACATCTAAATTTACAAATCCCAACTGATGACGAGGGACACAGAGCCATTCTTTCTCTAGACGCCGCTAAGGCTTTCGACACCATAGAGTGGGAATACTTGTGGAGGATTTTGAGAGAGTTCCAAATTGGGCCATCGTTCTCTAACTGGGTAAGAATGATGTACAAATCACCAGTGGCAAGGGTGAGGGTTAACAATGAACATTCTGCAAGGTTCCAGTTGCTAAGGGGGACGAGGCAGGGATGTCCTCTGTCCCCCCTTTTGTTTGCCCTCGCAATCGAACCTCTGGCCATATCTCTTCGATCTTGTAAAGAGATTAGAGGCTTTTCAAAGAGGTTTAGAGGAGGAAAAAGTGGTCTTATTTGCAGACGATCTACTCATACTCCTTGGGGATGTACAGAACTCCTTAAAACAAACTATGGGTAAAATCAGCAAATTTGGCGAATTTTCTGGGTTAAAGATCAACTGGGGAAAATCTACCCTACTCCCAATTGACCCTCTAGATAGTTTACTACCTCAAGAAGCTAGACGATTACAGATAGTATCTCAGATGAAGTATCTTGGTGTAATTATTACGAGAGACCCCAAAGCATATATAGCAAACAATTTGTCCCCACTGCTATCCAGGTTTAAAGAGAAAACTAGGATCTGGAGGAGGTTTCCACTATCCTCGATGGGCCGCTGTAACCTAATCAAAATGATTTTTCTGCCCCAAGCCCTGTACATCCTAGCCAACTCCCCAGTTTGGAGCTACAAAAAATGGTTCTCTAGGTTTGATACTATATTTAGAGAATTGATATGGAAGGGTAAAACGGCGCGTATTAGTCTAAAAATTCTCCAACTTCCGACCAATACCTGTTTAGATACTTTTTAGCATCTCAACTACAATATATGAGGAACGCTGGGGCGGGTGGAGATCTTCTCCGGATACTCCTAAAAAGACAAACCGTTGAAATCGTCGAGGCAGGTACGGCGATACAGGGAATTCCCACCCTGGATCTAATGAACAAAGTATGGATAGCGGCCAAGGAAATATTGGGGTATAGAGGATATACGGAACATTCACCATTATGGGAAAATAACAATCTAAGCGAGGTACAAAAAATAGGACCGATCAGGGAGTGGGAACGAAGAGATATAAAATATCTACACCAGCTTTATACTAATGGGCAATTAAAAACGTTTCAAGAGCTTAGAGAGGAGTTTATAATACCAAGGAAATCTTTCTTCCGATATCTCCAACTTAGGCATGCACTCGCAGTACAGTTTGAGGACTCACCACTAGAATGGTGTAATATTTCGACATTAGTGAGATTAACGGAAACAGAGTCAACCAAAGGGCTCACGTCAGGGTTATACTCGATTCTACACAAAGACGCTAAGGGCTGCCAGTACACCTCCGCCTTTAGAGATAAATGGGTAAGGGATGGAAGCAACATTACAAGTACAGAATGGGATAGGATTCTTGAGCTAGCACCATGGGTGTCTCTCTCTCCACCTCAAAGGATGTCGCATCTGTTTCTTTTATATAGAGCTTACTTCACCCCTAAAAAACTATTTAGCTTTGGATGCAGAATAGATTCCTCTTGCCCTAGATGTGGAAGGACAGAAGGAGATATGATACACATGTTTTGGAGATGCCCTAAGTTACATCGCTACTGGATGGAGGTAGTGGAAATAATCTCGCAAACTTTTGAAGTCTCTATTGAGACAGAACCCAAGATCTGCATACTAGGTTGGGTAGATGGAAAGGGAAGGCCCAAAGATACCAATGTGGCAGTCTTGAGATGCCTATTCCAGGCGCGCAAACTTATAGCCCAGAGATGGCAGTCGCCCACCCCTCCATCTAGTAGGGAATGGGAGCAAGGCGTGAATACTATGATACTAAAGGAAAAAACACTTTATATAAGACAGGGATGCACTAAGAAATTTGAAAAGATGTGGAAAATTTGGTGTGAAAAGAAGAAGAAGAATATAGACACACTATAAGCTTTTGAATAAGGACGGATGAACTAAAGAGACACGTGGGAAGGTAGATGTGTGAATGATTAAGATATGATAGTGCATGAATGTGGGAATTATACTAACCAGCTGGGAATATAGGGGAAGAGAGAGGGAGTATACTTTTAGAGGCACTAACCGTGTCCTCCTTTCCTTCACTAAACTGTGTTTGCTTCTCCTTTGTACTCTCTCCCTTTTTTGTACTATGTACACTTTTTTAATGAAAACGTCTAGATGTAAGAATGTGATGTTTATGTTGTTAAACTGAAAAATGATCAATAAAAATATAAAGTTAAAAAAAAAAAAAAAAAAAAGGATTAGATTCCCCCTCACTCATCACCCACTCTGTCTTAGAAGACTATTGATGTCACAGCTATTTCTTCAATCTTCAGAGACTGATCTATGACACACGGACTCCGTTTATTGTTTACCTTTTGGTTTTTATTGGAGTGTGATATTTGGACTTTATTGCTTTATCACACTATCATCCATAGGATATAGACCCCTTTTATCTCTCATATAAAAAGAGTAACCATATAGAGCTCTATTTGAGCCACTAGGATCACTGTGTTTATATATATATATATATTTTTGCATTTATTCACATATTTGTGCACTTTATTTCATACAAGTTTCACTATTATTTTTATTTGGTTCACTATCTATATTTGGTTCACGAATATTCATTTTATTATTATTATCATTTTATTAGCACTTGTGCACTAATATAGTAATATTTATATATATATTTATTTTATATATCTTTATATTTACACTTCATTATTTTTGGTGCTCATTTTAGCGCAAAATCACTATTGTTTTTATATTCAGGGCTATTTATAGCCCTGCTGATTCAAACATCAGCTGATTCCAAATTGGAATCAGCTGGATGGGGGTGTGCCTGGGCGGGATCCTCACTACGGGCCCCCTGAGTGTCGGCCGCACCCTGCCTCCCCACCGCGCCGACGACGCACCGTGCATGCACGACAGCCAAGCTGGAACTTACAGGCAGACCGACGTCACACAGCTGCGCCATGGAGTGAGGCGCCGTCGTCAAATCCCACCGGCAAAGCTGACAAGCCCTGGAGACAGCCAAGTTTGGCTTGTCCAGGGCTAAGAAGGAGAGAATGTGGCAGATGGAAAAACACAAACCCTCCCTATGTGTCCTCAAAGAGGACATAAAGGCCGTGCCGGGCACACACACAGCAAACACCGCAAACTGGGCAATTAAAGCACTATCTCACCACATAGGTAAAGCCACAAGTAACACATAAGTAAGCAAAAATAGAGTGTTGCCGATTGGTGTTGAAGATGGCAGAAAAAGAAAGCGGTCACTAATAATAACACCCTGGCAATAACTATTATATAAAATTCTTTGACCCGTGGCGACGGAGATAAAGCTGATGTGGTAAGTCGCACAGTGGATAAGTATGCATAGGAGCCACCCATGAAGTTGCAAAAACAAAATATGGCCATACCAAAAAAGCATGCAGGACTGGAAAACAATACAAAACTAGATATAATTATAACAACTGGATAAAGGATCTATATTTTAATACAGTTAAGTGCATAGCTCCAATACTATCCTTATGGCATCAAAACAAGATAAAGACATAGATGAATTACATAATAAATCTAAGCCAACAATGTCATCGGTCAAAAAATGGGGGGCATATATTCCAGGAGCTGGAACCACTTTACCTAAATGAGACGATCAAAATCAGTAGTCCTATTTCTCCATGCCCCCTGAATCAAAGCCCTCCAAAAATGGTTTAAAACAAACCACAAACCACGTTGAGCCCTGGAGGCTTGGTAGCTCTCAAATTGTAAATCCAACGTAATTCGAGTTGGAGGAGACTCTTATTCCAGTCTCCCCCCCTCGGATTCGTGTGTACCCGGTCCAGGATCAAAAACGTGATCCTTGGGGGAAGACACCATGATGTACCAAAGGTGTATGTCTTCCCAATGGCAAGTCAGGGTCACATATTTTCATGCTCCGAATGTGTCGGTATGCCCTATGCCAAAACTCGAGTTTGTCTTCCTGACATAGGAACACCAACAATCACATGGGAGCATGTATATAACACCTAAGGTTTTGCAATTTGCGAAGTGCTTTCTCCTGAAGGTACTACCATCAGGTAGAATAGGATTCCTGTTGGTATCCATGAATTTGCAGCACCCACATGGCCCGCACATAAAAGTACCCTTTTACTTACAATGTTCAATATCGTGACCACCCTTGAATTCACTTCTTACTAATCTCGATGCCACTGATGTTGCTTTTCTAAAAGTAAAGAGAGGAGTTTCGGGAAGATGTCCCCCCTAGATTGGAATCCATAGTTAGGACAATTTTTCTCACTTCTACATGTCGATTACAGTACTTTGTGATAATCCGAAGAGGATTATCCTGGTTTTTCGGTTTCTGTGAATAAATGAGTTTGTGCCGGGTATGGAATGTGGCCCGTCCAAAGGCTTTTTTTAAAAGAAGTATGTGAGTAACCTCTGACAAGAAGTCTTTCACATAAATTATCAGCCTCTGCTTTAAAGGTTACATTATTGGTACAGTTTCTTCTCACCCTAAGATACTGGCTGTACGGTATCGATCTTATTAAACTCTGTGGGTGGAAACTTAAAGCATTTAATATGGTATTGCCCGCAGTGGCCTTCCGAAAAAGACCACTGCTGAGCGTACCATCCTCACTGCTCGAGACCATAACATCCAAGAAATAGATCTCACTACGACTAGATGACATAGTAAAAGTGAGGTTAAATTGATTCCTATTCATGTTGTCAAGACACTGATGTAGAAGTTCTAGAGGGCCATCCCAAATGGTGAAAACATTATCGGTATATCGGAACCATACAAGACCATACAAGAAGATGGTCCGAATATATCGATAAAGCTTCATCACTGAAAAACATATTTTCCCACTCCCCCAGGTACAGGTTAGCATAGAGTGGGGCACAGCAAGTCCCCATCGCTACTCCCTGTACCTGGAGGAAGTGGGAACCATCAAAAGGGAAAATGTTGTGGTACAAGATATACTCTAGTAACAATAGAATGAATTTGTTATATACCCAGTCACCATCCCCTCTTTGATGGATACCATGTTTAACAGCTGCCAATCCCTTAGAGTGGGGGATGGAGCTGTAGAGGGCCTCTACATCAATGATGATTAGGTAGGCGTTGTCGGGTACCACAAGATTTTCAATAATCTTTAGAAAGTGGATTGTGTCTTTCACGAAGGAACATATAACATGAGGTTTGAGATATTCATTAATCAATCGACTGGCATGTTCACTAATGGATCCCCTACCCGATATAATGGGTCTGCCTGTCGGATTTAAACTGTCCTTGTGGACATTTGGTAATGAATAAAAAGTTGGTACAACCGGAAATTTGACTCTGATATACTCCCATATAGTTTTATTGATGACATTGTTGTTATAGGCTGAATCAATCAGTGAATAATATTCCTGATTAAATCGATCTACAATGTCTCCAGTAATCTTCCTATACCAGTTTTTATTCATTAAGATTTTTATACACATAGAGGTGTATTGGGCATTGTCCATCAGGACAATATTGCCCCGCTTGTCAGCTGGCTTTATAGTTATTTATTTGTTGTCAGTTAGCATTTTGTGAGCCTGCTTATCCAATGTGTTGACATTGGTTGCCCTCGGGGATCGAATGGACAATTTATCGATCTCCGCATTAACCAACTTCAAAAATATGGAGATATTTGGATTAGAATTAGGGGGTGTAAACTGTACCGATTTTTTTCTTAAATTTTGACCCTTTGATGGAATCCTGTGTTGACCTACCAATATTATCCATCGGAAAAGAAAGTACCATGGGTAAATCAATGCGGTCAATTAGATCAGTTGTATCGCTCTCTTCCAAGGGCGACACCATCTGATCCATAGCTTGATTTTCCTTGGGTGTTAAATCAATGGATCCCTGATACATGTTTTTCAACATAAGTTTACGTGCAAATAGTTCTAGATCCTTCACCATTTCAAACTTATCCCTATTTTCATTTGGGCAAAACCCTAGACCTTTTTGGTGTACCTGGGTTTCTTTTTCTGTCAATATGCAAGAGGAAAGATTAATAATGTTGAAAGATGTATTAGGTCCCTCAACTATTCCAGCAAATTGTTTTTCATTACCCTCAATTAGATTTTGTTGGCAGATTTGATTAAAAGAGTTTCCACTAAAGGGGTAGAATCGTATCTTTCTACTCCCTGTGTGGCTCTAGATCTCGTAACTGGAGGTTAATTTCCATTGCCTCCCTGAGAGGGTAAAGAGGAAGAGACAGAAGAGCCCATCGCCACAATCGGTACTCTACCTGTAACCAAGGGCACTATCAAAGAACACCCAGGTGTACTTTCAGTATGGACTTTTTGTCCCTGTGAACGGTAGTCGCCCTGATAGTGACGAGGTGCCTTTTTGTTTTTTTGAGGAAGCCTGTGAAGAAACAGATGATAGACTAGAAGATGAATTAGAAATTGCAGAATAATGATCCTTGCGATTTTTTTTAATTTATTATTATTTTTTAGTTGTTGATTCCATCTATAGGCACTATTATCCTCAAAGGCACAACGATCCCTACCATATTTACTCTCTTTTTTGGTTAGAATATCCTTATTGCAATCTTCCAGATTTTTTAGTTTAACCACTTTCCGACCGGCGCACGCCGATGTACGTCCCTTTTTTGAAGAAGGATATCTCGGTAACGGCAGCAGCTGATTCGCCACGAGATCACCGTTATCGGCGGCGGGAGAGTTCCCCCCCCCTCCCGCCGCTCTCCCGCGCCTTCCGCCGCTTACCGGAACCGTCGGCAGCGGCGGAGGCGATCGGGTCCGTTCCCCTCCTGTGTCTAGAGATGAGTGACGCTAAGATGGCCGCCACTCATCTCTATACCATAGGAGGGCGGAAGCGACGTCAAAAACGTCACTTCCGCCCATACCTCTTAAAGAGGAATTTTCAAATGTCATTTTTTTAAATGACATTTTTTTTTTTTTTTTTTTATTGAAGTCCAAATATGAGATCTGAGGACTTTTTGACCCCAGATCTCATATTTAAGAGGACCTGTCATGCTTTTTTCTATTACAAGGAATGTTTACATTCCTTGTAATAGGAATAAAAGTGAGCCAATAATTTTTTTTTAAAAAAACAGTGTAAAAATAAATAAAATCAAGAAAAATAAATAAGAAAAACAAAAAAAATTTTTTTTAAAGCGCCCCGTCCCAACGAGCTCGTGCGCAGAAGCGAACGCATACGTGAGTAGCGCCCGCATATGAAAACGGTGGTCAAACCACACATGTGAGGTATCGCCGCGATCGGTAAAGCGAGAGCAATAATTATAGCCGTAGACCTCCTCTGTAACGCAAAATATGCAACCTATAGAATTTTTTAAAAGTCGCCTATGGAGATTTTTGAGGGTAAAAGTTTGATGCCATTCCATGAGCGGGCGCAATTTTGAAGCGTGACATGTTAGGTATCAATTTACTCGGCGTAACATTATCTTTCACAATATATAAAAAAATTGGACTAACTTTACTGTTGTCTTATTTTATTATTCAAAAAAGTGAATTTTTTCCAATAAAAGTGCGCTTGCAAGACCGCTGCGCAAATACGGTGTGAAAAAAAGTATTGCAACAACCGCCATTTTATTCTCTAGGGTGTTAGAAAAAAAACAATATATAATGTTTGGGGGTTCTAAGTTTTTTTTCTAGCAAAAAAAACTGTTTTAAACATGTAAACACCTAAAATCCAAAACGAGGCTGGTCTTAAAGTGGTTAATCTCTCTAGCTACAAATATTTTATGTGTTTGAAATGCTTGAAGCCGCAAACATGTAGTTTCTATGTCACCATCCAGAACCCCTGAACGTTTCTCATATTCCATAATGAGAAGTTACATCATGTCTTTGGAACATGTGCGTAATTTTTTTTCCCATGCATTTTTGAAATCAGCGTCCAGACCCTCCAAATTGGGAAAGATCTGGACCCTGAGTCCCAAGGGATTCATATCATACTTAATGTAGTCCTGAAAGGACTTGATGTGCCAAAACATAGATGATTTATTTTTAAGGGTTCTAGTAAGTTTAAGAAGAAAACTGTTGACCTCAGAGTCAATATGCTTGTTTTTTCCATAATCATTAAGATATCCAGACATGAGATTCTCCCAATCACTACCTGTGTAATTAGCCATGACCAAAAACCCGTAATCTCACTCAAACACAGAAAATTGTTTTACTAATACAAGTTCTCAAAAAACAATCAAAAGTAAAGAATTATGATAGTAATATGTTTAAATCAATGCAACCAAAAGGTTGTTGAAATAGATAAATATTCACTGTCAGAAAAAACGGGGACTGGTATTTGCTACCAAAGCATGAATAGAAAAAGGATCTGACAGAGAATACTTAACCAAAAGTGTGCCACATCCCAATAAATCATAGAAAAAGAAAGGGCAATACCCCTAGAGTGGGACTTTTAAGGCACTACTACAATGAAAAAGAAATGTATAGGAAAAAAAAAATTTATTACAAAGAACAATAGCATATCAAAAAAATATATAAATACATATAATACTTTTAAAACCGTCAATGGCATGTGGTAAGATCTCCCTGAACCGACACGTTTCAGAAAATTCATTCCTTCATCAGGGTTCATACAGAGAAAATGACATCTGAGAAGTTACAGAATGCAAAGAAAGGTTGGTAATATCACCACCGAAGTAAACCTTCAAAATGAACACAGATGTAGTTCACTTACTTTTAATTCATTGACACTACATAAGTATCTATAGGGTTAAAAATAGGATTTATGCAACTTCATGCCTGGCTCCCCACATACATCCACTCAAGGGTCTGCTTAAAATCTCCCAGGCTGGTGGAAAAAGAGCCCAAAGGGAGATATCCCAAAATGGTGTTGAAAAGAGCGCCTTTGTGTGTACTGGGTTCCAAAATATGAGAGACCTGAAACCAAAGGCACATCGTTAAATAAACTAGCTAATAAAGCTAGAGAATATCCAAAGAAGAGAAAAGGGGCTGTGTCGGAAAAAGAACCTACCTAAGCGTCAAGATGCAAATATAGACCGGTGTGTAGGCTGGTAGATGGAGAGCTAAAATTACACTAGTAGAGCATCTCCAAACCAGAGCAACTGCAGTATAAACATGGCTAAAGGTGGTATGGAAGAAGAAGCACAGAGACCAGAGTTATTAATAAGCATCCAAAATGAATCAACCAATGGATGTAGTGTAAAAAAGATAAGAATTCCACTTACTCAACCTCTCCTAGCCAAGTCGTCCTGACCACAACCTGATCTACTACCAAATGAGCAGGGCTATTCAACCATCAGCTGATTCCAAATTGGAATGTGGCACACTTTTGGTTAAGTATTCTCTGTCAGATCCTTTTTCTGGTCCTCTGCATTGGGGCACTTTCCAGACCTGTCTACTGTTTGCTGTAGAGTGTTTTCTTAGTCCAGAGGCGTGGCACAGCCTCTTGTGTGTCTTTGAAGACTCACATAGTGAGTAAAGCCAGTCGAGCTAAAACATTAGGAGCTACATCACAACTGGTACTGTTGGGTGTCTTTTTTTTTAAATTTCCCACAACAGTTTTTTCTCTCAATAAGGGTTGAGACTGGGAGAATTAAGTGCTGACACCATGCACTAAATGGAGTATTGCTCCACAATCTTTCTCTTGCCATTACAGTCTAGAAAACACAGCATCTGGCTGCCACTCCTGCAGCACCATGTGGATCAACCAACCTCCTGTCTTGTTCCAACGCCCATTATACAGTGACTTGGTTGCCTCTCGTCATCTGCAGGTTGCAACCCTTATTAGCACAAGCTGCTTGGATTTGTAAGTACCTCACTTTGGGCCTAGTTTTTGTGCCAAAATTTTGAAAATTTTTTGTTTCTGCGATAAAACATAAAAAATTTTTTTTTTAATAATCCAATTTCTTTGTAAAGTCTGCAATTCAACCTAAAAAATTGATATAAATAGGAAACACCAGTAGTGCTTGTGTAAAAAAATCTCATACAAATTTCAAAGTACAAAAATTAAAATGTGATATGTAAATAACTTAATTAAATTACTTAATTAAAAATGTGTATAAATCACCCCCTGATAGGGGGCGTGGCTACAGGACAAACACTTGTACTGACGTGAGACGCTGCTCTACTCAGAAGCTACACTGCCGCCAGGAGCAGAGACCTAGGAGTTGGTGAGACTACGGTTGTGCGCACACTTCTGGTCCTCCCTGGCCGCAGTACACTACTGTACCATTACAGTTCGTTTGCTGTGTTTTTATTGAAGGCTTGATTTTATCTTGTGAAATGAAGTTCAGCACCTTAAATACCTCTTCCCAGAATACGCAGCGGGGCCAGACGCGCCCACTGATTGGCTCCGGGAAAGTTTGGTACCTAAGACATCCAACCAGGCCTGGTTCTCGGCCTGTCATGGGTGCCTTACTGCACCTATGACCAGGCGGAACCCCAGTACAGCCCAGCCAGACTGATGCCAAAGTAAATCCTGTACAATTAACCCCCAGAACTCCATTACAGTTCTGAGAAAAAAATAAATTTGCACTGGTAGCGCACACTTAGTAAAGTGTGACTGCTACATTTACATAATCAATCTAAAGGTGCTCCAGTCTGATCATGTGATTTTCCCCACCAGCTGGCTTCAGGGGAGAGGAGAGAGCATCCGCAATAGCTGCAGAGCCTGTGAGGTGACTTTGTGAGGAAGATTGTAGACTAATAGAACCTTTTGATATATGGAGAGAACTATTTTTTTAGGCAGTTATATTGTGTGTATTATTTATTTGTGTTACCAGTCAGTTTTTTTTTTCACACAGTATAGTGTATGTACAGTATATTTATGTTTGTATGAGTGGATGGTGTATACACTAAATAATTGGCACATTTTTAAAGGTAGAGTAAAGTTATCAGCACATCACATCCTAGAAAATATAATTTTTGATATTATCTAAAAGTCAATAAGCACTGCAGCCTAGCACAAAGTTAAGTAGGAGTAGGATTTTGGGCCCCTCCTGAGAATATGAAGTAGCTTTTTTTTCTTTGAACAGAATTTATAGAAGTATTTTCTGCCTACTGTAGATGCTCCAGTGATCCACACCCACAAGGGTCAATGTTGTTCTCATATTTAAGGATTTTACTTAGATCTAGTTAAAACCAATGGGAGTGGCCAACGTTTGGAAAAAAAAAATGTCTGGAGCCCTGCACTTTAGCTGTGATTTCCTCTTTCAAACCTCTAATTTCAAAATTGGTGTTTTGCATGAAGGATGATGTCCTTTCATATGAACAGGGCACTTCGGCTACATGCCTGGGACACTAATGATACCTTCTACGAACATCTAAATGTTGTCTCTTTGGACCTGCTTTTGATATTGCCATTAGCAATGCCTTTGGGGGTCAGCGTGTACCCTATCCTTTTCCTTTAACAACTAAAGCAGTAATATTGTACCTCACAGACTGTCACAGCTATCTTCCACTCAAATCACAGATCTTGAATCCAGAGATCCTCTTTCCCTCCTAGTCAACCTTCTGCATGAAGATATATCCCCACATCTGTAAGAGAGGGGTGCCTTTTGTTTTTTTGGTAGTTTCCCTTTGGGTGCTCCGAGTCAGGCCCCTTCTTTAGTTACCTCTCCTCAATCTTCTGGTATCATTGCACCCCATTGTGCATTTTCCAGGTTTGTTTGGACTTGCTGCACCCTGGCTTTAGTGATTACTACTCTAGTAAAAGCCTTTGCTTGGTAATAGTATCCCATTTGAGCTCACATTTCTCCCAGCAGGAGACCTTTTCTCTCACAGGTAGTTGCACCCCCTGCAGTGCTTGGCCTCGGCCCTATCCCTCTTCTGAGACCTTGGCCTACAAGGTGGGCAGGGATCAGTCCCTTTTGGATTAAGATGTCCTAAACATTACTTACAAGGATGGTACTTTCCCCTACCATGGGAGGACTCCTCTAATGGACGTGGTGCTTGAGTCTGGTTCTCCAGAATAGACTGTTCCTGAGTTTTTAAGGGTTCCTTCTGTTGGTCAGTCTAGCCTATGATGGACATCATCCAGATGCTGCAAGGCCTTAACTTCCAAAAAGACTTGGGAATTACCCCTGAGACAGATCAGTTGAGCTACTTTCCACTTTGCACATTTGTGAGGTGAGTAATTCTTGACCACACTGTTTATCCTAGAGTCAAAGTATTGCCTTCGGGGGTCCCCTCAACTGACTGTCGCCACATTGATGAGCGATGGTTCAGCACTTGAATGCCCCTCATTTCTTCCTAAGAAGGGAAGTATCTATTGCTGATGTGTACTGTACTATCCTGGATGAACAGCAGACGGAACACACTGGTACCCTTCTGTGGATTCCCCCTAAAGGGAATACAGTAGTGTGAGTCTAGAGGCCTTCATGGGACCTGATCATCAGGCGATAGTTCCTCTTTCTTTGGCAAAGCTGCAGTCGTCTTTAGGTTTCCTTCTTTCTTGTATTTTCTATCAGGTGACTGTTCCTAGCACTAGGATTCCTACTTCTCATTCCTTGGCGGAGGATTCTGCTCTTTACAGGGGTAGGTTAGATGGTTCTTAGAATCATATAGTTCAGAAAGGGTGAGGCTTTCAATGTACTTGTCGCACCCCACAAAACCTATGGGCATTAGATAGCTGGCGTTCTACTCATCTTTCTAGTTCTGGTGTTGTTGGGTTATGGTGTATCCTCATCCCTGCTTACGTATTTATGCAGATGTTGGTTAATCACTCAACCCCGAATCTCCTGAAGGAGGAGATAAACACCTTTCATTTTTTTCCAGCTTAAAGCCTACCTCCAGGTTTCCTATGACTTTAAAAAGTTAGTTTGGACCAATCTGCTCCAAAGAAACGATTTCCTTTACGAACACATGCGCCCTCTTGGAGCACTGTATACAGTGCTGTATTCTGGCAGCGGTATAGAGATTTCCTATCCCATTCCCAGAACAATATTGAATCAGGGTGAGTGCTGCTCAGCAACTCACAGGAAGCTTTGTATTTTTTTTGAGTGAATACAAGACTTACCCTAATTGGCTGACATGGAAGAGTCTGGTGGATAACCTCACGCTCTCCTCCTCAACCAATCAAAGGAAGCCTTTATATATATATATATATATATATATATATATATATATATATATATATATATTTCAGAAAAATACAAGGCTTCCTAGGAATGGTTGAGCAGCGCTCAGCCAAACTCGATTTTGTTCTGGAATGGAATGTAAAGTCTGTCATGCTGCCGGGACATGGTGCTGTGTAATGTATGTACCCGATGCTACATACAGTTTATACAGTTCTCCCAGCGGGTGCATGTGTAACTAAAGGAAATAGTTCGTTATTTTGGACCAGCCTTGCCCAAACAAACTATTTAAAGTAATAGGAAATATGGAGTTAGGCTTCAAGGGGCCTCCCTTCTGCATTTAGATTTTGGTATAAGGGCTCTTTCATCCATGAATATCTGAGATCGGAAAATAAAAAACACAAATGCTAGATAGAATCATAAATGGTACCAATAATGGTTAAAGCTGCTGACACAAATCTCCTGGCACAGAAAATAATCAGAATAACATAAATCACAAGTGCAGCGCTAATTATCTCTGAGATCGGTTGTCTAATCAAGTAACACCCTTCAGTCAAGGATGTAGCAGAGTGTCTCAGAGGGAGCTTGGAAAAGTCCTGTTTGGGGTTTACACATGTCCCAGGCTCTTCTCATACTCTTTTAGGGATCTTTGATCCTTGGTTGAGCTTGGGTTTTATTCCTCTCCCCACGGGTAATTTATACTCACCTTAGACATGTAGGCAGTGCTCTCATACCTGGGGAACAGACCAGTCCTGTCCAGGAGAGCTGTAAGGGTGAAAAGCAAACACAGCATGCTGTGATGGGGAGGCTGAAAAGTGTTAGGCTTGCTCAGCCTGAGAGTCAGAGTTGTCACTTTGTGTAGTTAGTGCCAGGACATGGCTAGGATTTTTTGTAGTCCCCCCCTGTTTAATTTCTGGAACACTGTACAGCACTTGTAAATAGCACCAATAAATACTGCAATGTTTGATTCCACTCCATTGATCTGGTATCTGTGCCTGAAAGTGTGCCCACCCCAAAGGAGCTTTTGTACCTGCTACCTATCTCCAGCTCACAAGGGTTTGACACGTTTGGTTTCAGCCTTCTGCTGTTAAATAGCTGGTCTTTCCTGTGGGCATGATAAGTCTGTCCAAGCTTCCTTTCCCTGAAGTCAAGGGTTAGGTATGTTAAGCTTATGCTTTTTTCTGCAGTTAACTGAATATTTAATGGAAATGGTATGTCTGTTACAGCTTTCCCTAAAAGAGGATTTGTAATTCTTTATCTGGTTTCCTCCTGTTTACGTCATTTATTCCACCAATTTTTTTTGTGCATGGTTAATTGGTCTCCTATTTCAATGGTTAAAGCTGAACTCTAGCTTTTGTTACACTTCACATAGTTCAGCCATTTATAGAAAGTGATGCATTCTAGCAACGAATACACAGCTTCCTCTGATTGGCTGAGTCAGAGGTTGTTACATCATCAGCCCGCCTTTCTGACTCCGCCAATCAGAGGAAGCTTTGTAGCCATTGTTAGAATTAATAGCCTTCTATAAATGGCTGAGCTCCGCTCAGAAAGACTTTTGTGTTCCAGTATGAGACAGGAAGGTCTCGGCTTGAACCTGGAACACAGTCCTGTATGCTGTATGTAGCCTCAGATACACATCACATCCAATGGCCACACCTGCTAGTGAAGGGCATAGTTCATTTGGGCCAGCTTGGCCCGAACTATGTAAAGTGTAAGAAAAGGCCTATCATTTATTTTTTTAGATAGGTTTCCAGTTTGTAGTGTTTTATCTGTCCTGGTCTGGAGCAGTCTGGAGTGATCCATGGTGTCCTCCCTTCGTCGTGGCAATTGCCATAATTGCTTTGGCCCTTTCTTCAGCTAGCCTTGATTCAGGTGTTGATTTATTGTTGTAGCTGTTGTCCACCCCTCAGTTGAAATGCTTTTGGAAGCCCTAACTGTTTAAGAGTTTCCAAAATGTCTTTGTCCCTCAATAAATCTTTGTACTTGTTAAATCTTTTTCTTGAATTTCATTGATTGACACAGGTCCTGCCTCTGTGTATTTGACTCTTTATACTGCTTGCTCAGAAAATGAAGGCATTACAAATCGAAGGAAGGGTTAGAGGGGTTTTATGTGCTTTTGCACACAAGTATAGCAGATTTTTATCTCCACTTTTTGTATGTTTTATTCCAATAATGTTTTGTAATAAAATATTTTATGATATATGGTCTGTACATTGGTATACTGAGGGGTCATCCTTGAACACCCTTTTTTTTCTTTTGCATATATTTTTCCTATTGGTCTCTTGGGTTGATGATGATCGGGTTGCTTAAGCATTAAAGTGGATGTAAATTTTTTTTTTTTTTTTTGATGTCAGAATGTAGAAAATAAGATTTCCTGTCCCAGTCTTGCCATACAGATTTACTCGAAGCCTGAGTAATCCTCTTTTTATTGTTCAGTTAGAGAAATCTTGACAAAGTCTAGAAAACTTTGTCAAAAAACGCCCCCTTGCTGTGAGTGACAGGTGATTTACATATCATGCACTAGCCTGAGACAGGCACATCATGTGTAAAAAGTTCACAATTCACATCCCCCTCCCCTCCAGCTCTCCCTGCTTTACTGTGTTTTGACTGGATGTTTCTCATCATGGGATGCAGTGAACAGTCAGAAGACTATAGACAGACAAGTGATTTAGGGGACATGTATGTAGTCAGAGCTGGGCAGAGTAGAACATCCAGTGATCTGATGATAACCTGTCTCAGGCTAGTGCATGATATGTAAATCACCTGTCAATCACAGCAAGGGGGCGTTTTTGACAATGTTTTCAAGACTGTCAAGATTTCTCTAACTGAACAATAAAAGAGGATTGCTCAGGCCTCGAGTAAATCTGTGTGGCAAGACTGGGCTCAAATGAAAGGAAATCTTATTCCTTTTGACGTCCGGGAAGTGGTTTTGTTATCCTGACTGGGCGTCATATGACGTCCTTCAGGATAACAGATGCTGCGCGCCCGTGGGGGCGCGCATCGCGGCGATCGGGGGAGCGGTGTGTCTGACACACCGCTACACCGATCTTGGTAAAGAGCCTCCAGCGGAGGCTCTTTACCACGTGATCAGCCGTGTCCAATCACGGCTGATCACGATGTACAGAGGAAGAGCCGTTGATCGGCTTTTCCTCACTCGCGTCTGACAGACACGAGTAGAGGAGAGCCGATCGGCGGCTCTCCTGACAGGGGGGTATGCGCTGATTGTTTATCAGAGCAGCCCCCCCTCAGATGCCCACACTAGACCACCAGGGAAGCCCCCAGGACCACCAGGGAAGCCCCCAGCATGTGGACGGCCAAGTACATCCCCCATGGTCATCCACATGCTAAAAAAATGCCCAAAATATGCCAATCAGTGCCCACAAATGGACACTGATTGGCACATCATATGTGTTATAAAACAGGGATGCCCAGCAATGCCACCAATCAGTGACACCAGTGCCACCCATCAGCGTCCATCAGTGCCCATCCAGGCCCACCTATCAGTGCCCATCCATGCCACCTATCAGTGCCACCTATATGTATGCATCAGTGCCACCCATAAGTACCCGTCAGTGCCGCCTATGAGTGCCCATCAGTGCCACCTGAGTGCCCATCAGTGCCGCATACCAGTGCCACCTATTAGTGCCCATCAGTGCCACCTATCAGTGCCACCTCATCAGTGCCACCTTATTGGTGCCCATCAGTGCTGCCTTATCAGTGCCCATCAGTGCAGCCATATCAGTGCCCGTCATTGAAGAAGAAAACGCACTTATTTACAAAAAAAATTAAAACTTGTCTTTTTGCAAAATTTTCGGTCTTTTTTTGTTTGTTGCGCAAAAAATAAAAATCGCAGAGGTGATCAGATACCACCAAAAGAAAGCTCTATTTGTTGGAACAAAATGATAAAAAATTTGTTTGGGTGCAGTGTAGCGTGACCGCGCAATTGTCATTCAAATTGCGACAGCGCTGAAAGCTGAAAATTGGCCTGGGCCTGGGAAGGTGTCTAAGTGTCTGGTATTGAAGTGGTTAAGCTAAGATCTGTAACTTCTTCCACACATGTTTGTAGGTAAAAATGATAGTTGGTGAGGGGCTGGCTTTAACTTTTTTGTTTGCCAATGTGCCAACCATCTATATGCAACAGTATAACCAAACTATTTAAGAATATCCTAAATTTGTGTCCCTCAATAGACTTACAGTAAGTAGAAAACTATATTCCCCTTATGGGTAGAAACCAGGTACTGCTAGACAAATACAAATAAAAATGAAAACTATAGTACATTTGAAACCTCTTGTTTATATCGGCAGAATGGCGCTGGCTGTCAAAAGTGTGTACAGGTACGTCCCCTTTAAGAAGCAGTGTTGCAGGGTCTCCGTGGGGTGCCCGCGATCGTGTCACGGAGAGGAAGAACGGGGAGATGCTTTTGTAAACAAAGCATTTCCCCATTCTACCTATTGACAGGACAGAGATCACTGCTCTCTGTCATCGAGAGCAGTGATCACTGTCCTGTGTGTTGAAGCCCACTCCCCCCCCCCACAGTTAGAATCACTCCCTAGGACACACTTAACCCCTTCACTGGTTAAGCCCTTCACTGCCAGTGTCATTTACACAGTAATCAATGCATTTTTATAGCTTTTATCGCTGTTTAAATTACAATGGTCCCAAAATAGTGTCAAAAATGTCTGATGTGTCCACCATAATGTCACAGTCCCGATAAAAATTGCAGATTGCTGCCATTACTAATAAAAAAATGTAAAAAAAAAATGCCATAAAACTATCCCCCATTTTGTAGACGCTATAAATTTTGCGCAAACCAATCAATATATGCTTATTGCGATTTATTTTTATTTTTTTTACCAAAAATATGTAGAAGAATACATATTGGCCTAAACTGAGGAAAATAATCATCGTTTTTTTATATATTTTTGGAGGATATTTATTATAGCAAAAAGTAAAAAATATTGTGTTTTCTTTTTTTCAAAATTATCGCTCTTTTTTGTTTATAGCTTAAAAATAAAAAACCGCAGAGGCGATCAAATACCACCAAAATAAAGCTCTATTTGTGTGAAAAAAAGGGCGTCAATTTTGTTTGGGTACAACATTGCATGACAGCGCAATTGTTAGTTAAAACGACGCAATGCCGAATCACAAAAAGTGCTCTGGTCAGGAAGGGGGTAAAATCCTCTGGGGCTAAAGCGGTTATGTAACTGTGATTCCAAGAAAAAAATGCAAGGGTAAGGAGGACACAGTTATTTTGCTGTGTCACCTACAGGCGAAATCTGGTTTGACTGTAAAATACAGCCCTCTAACAATAATTCACTATCAAAAGCCAGTGTATTGCAGTAGTCCAGTTTCAGTGTGCCAAGCAGTGTGACAAATGTGATAGTGTTTTGTTGTTCCATGGGACTGTGTGCAGGAGGGTGACCTGTACAAGGTATATGCAAGTAATATGGTTATTGCAATTATTACATTTAACTGTCCCGATTTTCATTTTCAGGAGAAATACTTGGCAAAGAGAACACAGATCACTCCATTGTGAACAAACATTTACTACCAGAACAAGAATCTGTAGAAAAGATATCTCATCCAGCCAAGGAAACAATCAAAACCGTATCCAGTAACGAACCATGGAAAGACATACCAGTGTATAGTTCACAGGACCTCAGCAATGTAGTCTACGCCAGTGCTGCTACAACTGGTACAGAAAGCACTGACCTCAATGCATTCATCTGTAATAGGTCAGACCTACCACTGCGTGATACTGAAGCAAACCCTAGCGCTGAACTTGAGAATTTATCTTATCCACCAACCTTGGACAGTAACGAGAGAAGAGTCATGGAAGATAAACCATATGGGTGTAAGTATTGCATTCGTAGGTTTGCCCATAGCTCAAGTCTTTACCGGCATCAAAAAAGCCACATGGAAACTAAGCTTTTTAAATGTATCCTGTGTAATAAAGCCTTTACCAGTGCCTCAAATCTTAATGTCCATTCCAGAATTCACACTGGGCTAAAGCCCTATGAGTGTAGCGATTGCGGGAAGAGGTTTACACGCAAATTTGGTCTTGACCAACATTTGAAAATCCACAGCCAAGAGAAATTATATATTTGCTCTCATTGTGGAAAGACTTATACTGACTACTTCTTTCTAGTCAAGCACCAACAAATGGAAAGAGCTTCTGTGCCATACTCTTGAGATTGTTCAGAAATAAAGCATGTGTGCCAAGTATTAGTGTTTTTTGTGTTTCTCTCACCAAAAACAGAAACCACCTTGCATAGATTTGGTGTTATAGGTGTATATTTTGGAAAGGAGAACAGCTTAAGTTCACAAACATGATGTTACAAAAACTAGGTAAGGAAACGGTTCACTCTGTAAGCCCCATTTGAAAGAAGACACAGCATTAGTGATATTTCTTCATGTTAAAGTTCATTTAACCACTTCAGTCCCGGTAGATTTGGCTGCTCAATGACCAGGCCATTTTTTGCACTGTCGCTTTAACTGACAATTGCGTGGTCGTGCAACGCTATACCCAAACAAAATTGATGTCCTTTTTTTCCCACAAATAGAGCTTTCTTTTAATGATATTTGATCACCTCTGCGTTCTTTTTTTATTTTTTTTGTGCTATAAACAAAAAAAGAGAGGCAATTTAAAAAAAAAAAAAAAACAATATCTTTTACTTTTTGCTATAAAAAAATATTCCAAATAAAAAAAAAAATCCTCAGTTTAGGCCGATTTGTATTCTTATACATATTTTTGGTAAAAAAAAAAAGAAAAAATTGCAATAATGTATATTGATTGGTTGGTGCAAAAGTTATAGCATCTACAAAATGGGGGATAGATTTATGAAATGTTTATTATTTATTTTTTTACTAGTAATGGCGGCGATCAGCAATTTTTATTGGAACTGCAATATTGCGAAGGACAAATCGGACACTTGTGACACATATTTGGGACCAGTGACATTTATACAGCGATCAGTGCTATAAAAAATGATTACTGTATAAATGACACTGGCAGGGAAGGGGGTTAACACTAGGGGCTTCTCAAGGGGTTAACTGTGTTCCCTATGTGTGTTCTAACTGTAGGGGGATGGGACTGACTGGGGGGTAGAGAGATCGGTGTACGTACTTAGTATGAACACACGATCTCTCTCCTTTCCCCTGAGAGAACCGGGATTTGTGTGTTTACACACACAAATCCTAGTTCTCGCTCTTTCACGAGCGATCACGGGTGCTCGGTGGTCATCGCGCTGCCAGAGGTGTCTTAAATAGCCGACTTACAGCTACGGTGGCTCGTGCGGGGGAGCCAACCTGTCGCAGTATAACTGTGGCGGCTGGTCCGGAAGCGATTAATGTCTCTCGTTTTTTCCCTCTGAGTTATGATAAACAGACATTTTCATTGCAAGTTCACGTTAAGTAGATCATGTTTTTTAATAATAAATGCAGCTGGGAAGCTACTTTTATCGTGTACCATATTAAACAGTGCTGGAGGGGGTGGCAGGGACCAAACAGGGATTTTACATAATATTCCAAACCTCCTACAAATAGTCCTACCCAAAGCACCGTTTGATGATACATTGGCCTATTAACTCTGTCAACATCTAAGCAGCTGCAGCACTGTCGCCCCACCAATGAAAGTGCCTAGCCAATTATTCTATTCTGAGGATCAGTATAAAATGTTCCGGGGATACTGAGGATAACCCACTCTTACTACACACGTTCGGAAAATCCGACCACAAAATCCATCGGATTTTTTCCGACAGATTTTGTCCGACACTGGTGTTGCATACACACGGTCGGACAAAGTTGTCGGAAAATCCGATCATTCTGAACGTGGTGACGTTTGTTGCCTACGACGGGAGTACGTAGAGGCTAGTAGCCAATAGCTTTGGTCTTGTAATGTGATCTGAGCATGCGTGGCACTTTGTCTGTCGGAATTCGCTACACACGATCGGAAAAAGTCCGATAGGACTTTGTCGGAAAATTTGAGAGCAGGAGATAAAACTTTGTCCGTCGGAAAATCCGACGGAAAAAGTCCGATGGAGCCTACACACGGTCGTAATTTCCAACAACATTGTCCGATAGGACATTTTCCGTCGGAAAATCCGACCGTGTGTACGGGGCATTACTGTTATGGGCAGCCTACTTCACATTTGATTTTATAATTTTACTAGAGTTCTACAATAACGGATCTACTTAATGGGTCTATGTAACTGGCTGTGTTTTATTTTTTTTATAATTTTACTACTTTTAAGGGGTCTATTCATTTAATTTTCTCTTACACAAGTTGTACACAGCTTTCACCCAGAATATTAGTTGAACTAGATGTGACTTTGTGACACACATTTTATAATTATATTCAATTGGAAAAATTAGTGAATTCTTGAAAAAGTTGTGTGAAGAACATTTAGAAGTAGACCCCTAAGTATACAGCACGCATGCTAGGTAATGTGAAAGTGTAATGCCCCGTACACACGGTCGGAAATTCCGACCACAAAATCCGTCAGATTTTTTCCGACGGATTTTGTCCGACACTGGTGTTGCATACACACGGTCGGACAAAGTTGTCGGAAAATCCGATCATCCTGAACGTGGTGACGTTCGTTGCGTACGACGGGACTACGTAGAGGCTAGTAGCCAATAGCTTTGGTCTTGTAATGTGATCTGAGCATGCGTGGCACTTTGTTCGTCGGAATTCGCTACACACGATCGGAAAAAGTCGGATAGGACTTTGTTGTCGGAAAATTTGAGAGCAGGAGATAAAACTTTGTCCGTCGGAAAATCCGACGGAAAAAGTCCGATGGTGCCTACACACGGTCAGAATTTCCGACAACATTGTCCGATAGGACATTTTCCGTCGAAAATTCCGACCGTGTGTATGGGGCATTACACTAATGCCCCGTACACACGGTCGGATATTCCGATGGAAAAAGTCAGATCGGATTATGTTGTCGGAAAATCCGATCGTGTGTGGGCTCTAGCGGGCTTTTTCCTGTCGGGAAAAAATTTGAGAGCAGGATCTAAAATTTTCCGATAACAAAATCCGATCGGACTTTTTCCGATCGTGTGTAGAGAATTCTGACGCACAAAGTGCCACGCCTGCTCAGAAGAAATTTGGAGACAAAAGTTATTGGCTACTGGGCTCTACGTAGTCCCGTCGTATGTGTTTGTACGTCACCACGTTCGGAACGATCAGATTTTCCGACAACTTTGTCTGACCATGTGTGTGTGTTTTGGACAAAATCCGTCAGAAAAAATCCAATGGATTTTGTGGTCGGAATGTCCGACCGTGTGTACAGGGCATTATAGGTATTTGTTACATCTCAAAATGATCACAGTACTCTCTCAAAACTGGCTCCATCTTTGTTCATGCATTGTCCTCTACTAGTGAAAAAAAAATCTGTGCTGTGCTTCTCTTTAAAATTTTCAGTCTAAAACCAACAACTCTCAAATAAACGTCACAGTGAATAATGCAAGAGGCAATAAAATAAATATACAATCATGTGAAACAAAGGTCAAGTGACTATGTGTCCAGGTAAAATCTTCACGAAACTTCAATAAGCATGTGGCCAGTGAAAAAATGTGTAGAGCTATACTCGACATGCCAGCTCCAGTGCACCATCAACGAGAAACAAGAGCCTCTTGCCAGAAATACATGACCCCCACCAACCAAGGTCATGCACATAAAATGTCCACAGGATGAAGATGGCCAGCTTGGCATGGATCACAACCATGACCGCAGTCAGGTCACCAATAGAATGAGGGCAGCAGGAGACATCAGAAGAGAAACAAAGCAGACCAGATAGTGTAGCACTATATAAAACCACTGAATTTATAAAGAATCACGTGTACTCACAAGACAAATTAAATAAGCTCAAAGCCTGCCCTCCAGCATCGGTGGAAGTGATGAAATCAGCAACTTAGGTTCCGCCCAACATGTTTTGTCCCCTAAAATGCTGGCCAGGAGATGATGTGATCATTTAAACCGTAATATTTGCATCGAAGCTTGTCACATGTTTAGTAAAGCAGTGGTAAAGCTGGTTCACTTTAATACAGGGCAATTGAAACCGACATTAAAAGAAGTATTCAATTTTTTTTTTAGAGAATCATACTTTCCTAGCAGTGGTGGCTGGTGCTAAATTTTGTTGGGGGGGCAGACCGCGGTACCCCCAGCCAACCAGCCCCCAGCTCTCTGCTTTACCCCCCTTGCTCTCTGGAGCGCTGGGCTGTGGATGGGCAGGAGCTTCCGGCTCAGGCTCTCTGCGGCACACAGAGGCTGAGCTGGGTGTCGGTCCACAGATCTGAGCGGATCCCAACCATATGTTTGCGATCCTTCCTGAGCCTGGACTGGCTCTTTGATGTCAGCAGACTTCTGCCCGCTGTCTGCTGAAAAACGTGTCACAGGAGTGCAGAACACACTACACTCCTGTGATTCACAGGAGAAGTCCAGTCAAATGAGCTTTGGCTGTACTTCTCCTTTAAAGTGGTGGGACACCCTGAAAACAAAAACTTTTTAAAATGTTAGTAACAATTTCAAATGAAAAAAAAAAAAAAAATTTTTTTTTACTTACCAGAAATGGCTGTTGCTAGGCAGATTGTCCTAATCTGCCTCCTCCAGCGCCGCGGTGATCTTCTCTCCTTCCGTCTTCTATGGAATGGGGTGCAGTGTGTTATGGGAACTGTGTCCCACAACACATTGCGCTCCCCATTCACAAATCCCACTCGCGCATGCGCAGTAGGCCGCGTGAAGCCGTTTCCCTTACTGAGGATGGTGGCGCTGGATCCGGAACGCCGAGGGACATCTCGGCCTCCACCAACAGCATCGCGGGTGCCCTGGGAGGGTAAGTGTACTTATTAAAAGTCAGCAGCGACTTTTTTTTTAGCTGCTGACTTTTAAAAATTTTTTTTTTTTGCTGACACACCGCTTTAAGTAGAATTGTAGCAGTACTTAGAGCTATTTAACAACAATAGTGGGCCTGAAAATTAGTCTTGGTAATAGAGTTGCCCCCAGATTACATTGTGGGGAGCAATTTTCTACCTGTCCATAAATGTCTGGGAAGGGGAATTGATTGCCTGTAAAAAAAAATATGGCTGCGGGTCAGATTCGGAACTGTGCATGCGTAGTTCTAAAGCTAGCCAAATGGTACTCTGTGAGCTTGGGCTGTGTGGTGTGCACCTGCACTTAATTTAAAAAAAAACAAATACATGTAAGCTTGATATCTGTTCTGTGCAAATATATGAAGATATACAGATAGAAATATACAGTACTGTTTGCTAGAGAACAGTCTAATTACAGAGACAAATATGCATGGATTTGTAAAAAAAAAAAAAAAAATAGGCCTTGTAGAATATGATCAGTTTTTATAAGGGGACAAGTATAAATCTAAAAGTTGACAATGCTTATGATGTGATATATTTGGATTTTGCAAAAGCATTTGAGTACTCTTTATACATATATTAAACGTGGCTCGTCTGCCACTGTTTTCTGTGAGCCCTCAGTATAAAAGCCGATATTCTGCCAGTGTTTCCTGTCAGTTCTCCGTGCATAAGCTGATATTGTGCCAGTGTTTCCTGTGGGTTCTCAGCACAAAGACTTATCTTCTAATGAACAGCATGAATATCATTTTGCTATGCAAAGTGGTTTAAAACACTGTTGAGTAAACTGATGTATGTAGAAACTTAAAAATTTGGTTTGATCGTGAAGGGTTTGATTACCCACTACACTCCTGTTCTGCACATACTACCCACGGTCATATTTTTCTCCACTGCTCTATACATACCAGGAGCAGCCATACTTTCTGGCACTTTTCTACAGTATATCTTACATACCTTGCCTCCATATTGTGCATGCTGTAATAACCTTCTCTCCTGTCACCCCTCCAATATGTTTGTGTGCTGTCATACCCTCCACAATCCCCACCAGCACGTACTGCCAGCAGCCATACCTTCTGGCATGCCTCTCCAGCACGTCTTACACACCCTGTCTGCATATTGTGTCCAATGTCATAACCTCCACAATCCTCACCTACACATAATGCTTGCTCACACTGTCCATCACTGCTTTACATCGCATTTTTATTCCATACAAGATATAAAAGAATACTAATACCTAATGGGACCATGGGACCACTTTAACCTACAGGCAAGCCTAGATTAAGGCTACACGGTTAAGGAGATAGTTTACAAAAAACGGGCACCGATGTCTATGGCGCATGCGTGCCGTAGACAACGGTGCAAGCGCACTGAACATGCCGTTAGTGAAGGCTAACATGCCGTCACTGACGGCTCCCATGCACATGCGCCGGAGTGATGTCATTGCTGCTCTGGCCACTTACAGCGCCGGATCAGCAATACCCGGAAGGAAGATGGGCGCTTCGTGGAAGAGGGGACAGCGGTGACATCGCTGGCTCCTGTATCAGGTAAGTGAAACATAATGGGCTTCTATGCGATGCATAGTAGCCCATTATGCTTTACCTTTGCAGGGAAACAAAGAGGAAGTAAACCCATCATTGTTTACTTCCTCTTTAAAGGCAACTATACAAGACACAATAGCTTTCAACCCAAACAGTGGTATAGGATGCCAATAACAGCTCTGATTACATTATCCATGTGATAATGGAACACTCATGTAATATAATTACAAGGTATTGTAATCTCTATGCGTTTCACTTCAAAATCTTCAGCAGGAGACCACTTATTGTGAGCTGGTATATGTGTACAAAGGCATGGGCATACGGTCAACAAAGAAAGGAAAGGGTCAGGTAAGCCAGGTCTAAACTGCATAATCGTCAACAGAGGAAGGCACAAATATAGAGGGGCATATAACCATCCAGGCCGCACAGGAACCCACAACCCAAAAAAGCCTACAATGATGTTATAAAGCCTCAGAGGGACATTGTTGTGAGGATCCAGGCCATGGCATGCGCTCCTCCCCCCAACAAACATACAGTTTTGTATCTATAAGGTATGATGAAAAGGTATAATGAAAATGTGAGATTGAGTCTGTTGCATTAGGGATGGGATAATTCTTCAGTTGCTGTAATATGTGGTAGAGCCATATATCACTGTAATTAATAAATCGAACAAATCATTTGAGTATGGTAATGAGACTGTTAAAATCTCATGGCCTGTAAAGGATCTTCAGTATAGGTATTCACCTTTTATAGGAATCACTGGCACCTCACTGTGGAGGTATGTTTAATATGTTTAATAATTCTGTATAGTAATGAGATTTTTCTTCTAGACACATTTTCTTGAAATAATCTAAATCATTCAGGCTTTACACACAAATACAGAAGACAAACTAAGGTTATAAATTCAAAAAGTTTATAGATGAGTAGCTTATGATGCGTTCTCTGTATTTTTCTGATATCTTCATCCATTGCACCAGTTCATAAAGGAAAACAAAATGATTTAGCTTGTTAGACTTTATACCAGATTTCCCCTGGACCATGGACACTAGCAAAGAACATATTAAAATATTAATAAGACCAGAAAATAGACTAGCAGTAAAAACATAGTGACAAAACTTGTCAAGATAGGCTGAGTCATTTTCCTTCCTCTTCTTCTAACTCAGAATGTCATCAGTGACAAGTCTAATTTAAAGCGGTTCTACACTGGCTTAGATGTTTGTTTTTTTTTGGTCTAATGTGCAGTAATGCGCTTTGCATATTCATCACTCACTTGTTGTACTTCTTGATTTTAATGCTGCCGTTTTTCTTCCGCAATATGAAGTTTTAAAACGACTTTATGCCGGCTTCCATCTTCCGTGTGGGCACCTGAAACCACACAGGCCCCTTTCTTCCGGGTTGCTGGCCCACAATGCCGACATCTCGCGAGATTTCGGAAGATGTGACCGAAATCTCGCGAGATTTCAGAAGATGTGACCGAAATCTCGCGAGATTTCGGAAGATGTGACCGAAATCTCGTGAGATTTCGGAAGATGTCCACACTGTCTCCTGGGATCAATGACACCAGATCCCAGGAGACACTGCGGCGTGATGACGATCGACGCAGAGACCCCGCCCACCCCCGCAGAGACAGAGGACAGGAAGTCAGCGATTACAAGGTAAGTGAAAAAAATAAAAAAAACACATTTCATTTAGTACTCTTTGTCTGATTTGGAAGGCAAAGAGATTTACTAAATGAAATGTGTGCAGAACCGCTTTAAATAGCACCACTTTACACCACTGAATGTTAACTTAACCAGCACTGTACATAAACACACTGCATTATAGTTTAAAACAATTACAATCAAAATTCAATCAAATCACTAATATAATATATATAAATATTTTTACACAGATGGATATTAAATCCAGATTTTCCAGTAAATATGTTGTGCTACTAAAGCAAATAGCTAAGTAGTTGATCAAATCATTACCAGCATAAAGAGAAAAAAATATATAAGATGATGCTAACTGGCTAACCTCCCTGTCTAAATTATAAATGACTTAGAAAAGATTGTATTTGTTTTTAAACAAAATGTTTTACAGGAAGGGAATGCATGGTTTAGAAATCTTAAACATGGTAATATACAGAAGATAAAAACATAAAATAGGCGTTTATAATAATTGCTAAAACCAATAAAATGCAACATTGTGTATTGACCCCAAAGAAACACAATAGCAAGGTTGAGCAGCTATAAAAATGTCACATTGCTAAAAATCTAAAAGCTAAAGTGACACTAAATTCTAGTTAAAAAAAAAATATATATATATATATATATATATATATATATATATATACACACACACACACACACACACACACACACACACACACAGTATATTCTATTGAAGTATGTATTCCTAACTCAGTAAGAAAATGCTTAATAAAACACCACGATTAACATCAAAAAACGTATGTATTTCATGCATACTGGTTGTTACATAAAAAAATAAACACAAAAAGTAATGAATTAGTAACTGACCTTGAAATTCTTAGTGTATAATGCTGTAATACCACTAGGTGGAGCAAACATCCTTGTGTTTGTAAACTATATATACTAAGTGACTGCAGACGACTCAATTGTTACTAAAAATGTTGCTACTTACTTGAAACAGCATTATAGAGCTGAGATGTGTTGTGGAAATTGGATGCAGGGTATAAGAACCAATATAACCTAAACCTTAAAACCCCAAAAATTGTTTTATATCCAAAGGTAAAATAGATCACAGGATGGTGTGTTCAGTCGTGTCCGACTCTTCGTGACCTCATGGACCATCATTGTCAGGTTTTTCTGTCCTCCACTGCGTGCTTAACTTCATGTTCATTGTTTCGATGGTGCTATCTATTCATCTTGTTTTCTGTTGTCCTTTTCTCCTTTTTCCTTCCATGTTTCCTAGCATCAGGGTCTTTTCCAATGAGTCCTCCCTTCGCATTAGATGGCCAAAGTATTTCAGTTTCAGCTTCAGGATCTGTCTTTCCAGTGAATATTCAGGGTTGATTTCCTTCAAGATTGACTGGTTTGATCTTCTTGCTGTCCAAGAGACTTTCAAGAGTCACTTCTTCGGTCCTTATGGCTTATGGTCCAACTTTCACAGCCATAGGTTACTACTGGGCATACCATAGCTTTGACAATAGGGCACTTTGTCAGTAGGGTAGTGTCTGCTTTTATAATGTTGTCTAGGTTTGCCATTGCTTTCCTCCCAAGAAGCAAGCATCTCTAAATTTCATGGCTACAGTCACCGTGATCTTGGAGCCTAGGAAGATTAAATCTGTCACTGTTTCCATTTTTCTTCTTCTATTTGCCAAGGAGTGATGGGACCAGTTACCATGATGTTAGTTTTCTTAATGTTAAATTTCAGGCCTGCTTTTGTGTTCTCCTCTTTTACCTTCATTAAAAGACTCTTTAGTTCTTCTTCACTTCTGCCATTAGTGTGGTATCGTCTGCATATCTCGGGTTGTTGATATTTCTCCCAGCGATCTTAATTCTGGCTTGTGATTCATCAATCCTGGCATTTTACATGATGTACTCTGCACATAAGTTCAACAAGTGGGGTGACAATAAACATCCTTGCTGCACCCCTTTCACAATTTTGAACCAGTCAGTTATTCCATGTCCTTTCCTGGCAGGATTGCCTCCATCCCGCAGGGTGGCAAGAAGCGTGCCAGATCCCCCCTCTCTGGAGCCTCCTAGGTTGGAGCAGGAATGGGTTGAGGATGGGGAAGCGCTAAAAGCTCAGTATTCTGTGGAGGGCCTGGCGGATGAGTCTGCTTCCAAGCAATCTGGACAAAAAGATATCCAGTTGATGTCTGCCTCTCAGTCGCAGAGGCTTTTCATCCTGACCGAAATGGTTCCTTCTGCCTTTAAGTTGCCTCTTGCAGAGGTGACTGAGCTCCCCTGGTCCTCTTGAAATTCCTGAGGCCTTTTCAGGCCGCACAGACTTTTCCCCCTACACCCTCAGCTGGAACAGGCGGTGTGTGTTGATTGGGAACAGCCTGACAGGATTTTGTTCCTCTTAAGAGGTTTTACCTTTTTACATCCCATGGATGAAAGGTTTGTTTAAAAAATGGAGCATGCCAGCAGTAGATGCAGCAGTCTCTTCCTTAAAGCGGGACTGTACCTGAATTTTTTTTTTAAAAGCCAGCAGCTACAAATACTGCAGCTGCTGACTTTTAAAAAAATGGACACTTACCTGTCTCCCAGTTCCAGCGATGTTGGCAGCAGAGGCCGATCGATCGCTCGGCTCTCTGCTGTTGCCGGCGCCATTCTCGGTGAGGGAATCAGGAAGTAAAGCCTGCGGCTTCACTTACCGGTTCCCTACTGTGCATGCGCGAGTCGCGCAGCGCAATGAGAATCTTCAGCGCTGTCTGCCGGGACAGGAAGCTGCGTAAACTCCCGTGGGAGTTTATGCCCGGAAGTGGGTGCAGATACCTGTCTTAGACAGGTATATGCACCCCCTCCCCCCTGAAAGGTGCCAAATGTGACACCGGAGGGGGGGGGGGGTTCCGAAAAGCAGAAGTTCCACTTTAGGGTGGAATCCTGCTTTAACCACTTGACCACTGGGCACTTAAACACCCTTAATAACCAGACAAATTTTCAGCTTTCGGTACTCTCACATTTTGAATGACAATTACTCAGTCATACCTCACTGTACACATATGAAATTTTTGTCCTTTTTTTCACATAAATAGAGCTTTCTTTTGTTGGAATTTAATCACCGTTGGTTTTTTTATTTTTTGCGCTCTAAAAGAAAAAAAAACAGAAAATTCTTTTTCATGATAAATTTTGGCCAAAATTTATACTGCTACATATGTTTGGTAAAAATAAGTACAAATTGGGGTATATTATTTGGTCTTTGTGAAAGTTCAAGCTATGGTGCCAATATCTGAAAATTGATCACACCTGAAGTACTGACGGCCTATCTCAATTCTTGAGACCCTAACATGCCAGAAAAGTACAAATACCCCCCAAATGACCCCTTTTTGGAAAGAAGACATTCCAAGGTATTTAGAAAGAGGCATGGTGTGTTTTTTGAAGATGTAATTTTTTCCCACAATTCTTTGCAAAATCAAGATATTTTTATTTTTTTTACAAAATTTTCATATTAGCAGGTTATTTCTCACACACAGCATATGCATACCACAAATTACAACTCAAAACCCATTCTACTATTACTCCTGAGTACGGCGATACCACATGTGAGACTTTTACACAGTGTGGCCACATACAGAGGCCCAACATGCAGGGAGCACCTGCAGGCGTTCTGGAGCACCCAGGCCAATTCTGACATTTCTCTCCTTCATGTAAAAATCATCATTTATTCACAAAAAAATTACATAGAACCCTAAACATTATATATATATGTTTTTTAGCAAAGACCCTAGAAAATACAATGGCAGTCGTTGCAACTTTTTATCTCGTACGGTACTTGCGCAGCAATTTTTTGAATGCGTTTGTTTTGGAAGAAAAACAGTTTTGTGCTTTATAAAAAACAAAACAGTAAAGTTAGCCCAATGTTTTTGCATAATGTGAAAGATGAAGTTACGCCGAGTAAATAGATACCCAACATGTCACCCTTCAAAATTGCAAACACTCGTGGAATGGAGCCAAACTTTGCTACTTAAAAATCCCCATAGGCGACGCTTTAAAATGTTTTACTGGTTACATGTTTTGAGTTACAGAGGAGGTCTAGGGCCAAAATTATTGTTCTCGCTCTAACGTTCACAGCGATACCTCACATGTATGGTCTGAACACCGTTTTCATATGTGGGTGGGACTTACGTATGTGTTCGCTTCTGCATGCGAGCACACGGGGACAGGGGCGCTTTAAAAAAAATTTTTTTTTTTATTGTTCATTTTATTTTATTTATTTTAATTTGACACTTTTTTTTTTCCCAAAAATATTTTTTTGATCACTTTTATTCCTATTACAAGGAATGTAAACATCCCTTGTAATAGGAATATGGCATGACAGGTCCTCTTTACAGTGAGATATGGGGTCAATAAGACCCCACATCTCACCTCTAGGCTGGAAAGCCTGAAATAAAAAAAATAAAAAAAAAAGATCCTGGCTTCAACCGTAGCGGTGAGTCGGTAGACGCACCGGAGGGCGGTGGGAGGGGGGGTGTCCCCTCTCGCCGCCCGTAAGAACGATCAAGCAGTGGAACAGCCATTATGATCATTCCTTTGGTGTAGGGAATCGCCGTCTGAAAAAGCTGATATCTGAATGATGCCTGTAGCTGCAGGCATCATTCAGATATCTCCGCACAAATTCAAGGACGTCATATGATGGCTGTCAGGCGTGGTGGTGGTTAAAACGCTTTTTTTTTTTTTTTTTTTAACACAAAGTTGTCCATTTATACAATATTTCTAACACATAGCTGTACATAGCATGTACATACCAAAAATGACACCCCAAAATAGATTCTCCTACTCCTCCTGACTATGGCGATACCACATGTGTGAGACTTCCACAGCCTGGCCACATACAGAGGCCGAGTACAGCCGAGTATGGCTGGGTATCGCCGAGTATCACTGAGTATGGCAGGGTATCGCATGGTATCACAGGGTATTGCAGAGTATCGCAGGGTATCGCAGGTTATGGCAGGGTATTGCACAGTATTGCTGGGTATTGCAGAGTATTGCTGGGTATTGTAGGGTATGGAGGGATGGCTGAGCATGGATGGATGGATCGGTAGTGACTGCAGAGCAGCGCTGTGGGCACTACAGATCCCGCCCACAGCGCTGCTGCCACCGGTCCTGCCCCCTCTCCACTCACACTGTACCGATCGGTACAGAGAGGTACATGTTTACATGTGATCACGTGGTAAACGGCCGTAATGAACGGCCATTTACCACGATCCGCCGGGTCCAGAGGATGTTCTGGACCCCAGGGGGCGCGCGAGAGTTAAGCAAGCGCCCTGTAGCCATCATTCGGCTATGGGCCGGTTGTTAAGTGGTAAAACAAGAACTTAACTTGTCCGGTAAATAACACACAGGTCTTGAAAGACCCTGTTGACAAGAAATTGGAGTCATTATTAAAGGCTTCCTTTTCTTTGGCCAGTTCAGCTATTCAGCCAGCTGTTGCAGCAATTGGTATCTGTCAGTCCATAAAGGATCGGGTCAAACGGCCTAACCAGGAGGATGATCTCCCTGAAAAGAAGACAGATATTCCTTGAGCGCTGTGTTTTGCTGTTGACGCCTTAAAAAGATTTAATACAGCAGGTTTCTCGTTTGGCTCTCTTGTCTGTACATGTGTGCAGACTTTTGTGGCTTAAGAACTGGTCAGCTGAGCTTCCTTGTGAAAAGTTATTGGCAGGTTCCCCTTTTCATGGGGAAGGTTTATTCTGTGATCATTTGGACAAATATATCCAAAAGATTTAAGAGAATAGTTCTCTACTTCCTGTGAAGAAAAGCACCAGGTGTCCCTCGTTTAAAACTTCAGGGACTGCTTCCTCAAATGTCTTCGCCCGCTGCCAACAGGGCTCTAGGGCCAGGGCCAGGGCCAGAAAAAGCCCTCGGTCCAAAACTTTTCTATACCCAGCACCAAGCTCTCCTTTTGAGGGGATGCCCCCACATTGGCGTCGGGGGGAGGCTTTCTGCACTTTGCGGACATTTGGAGGAAGATAATTCAGGACGAGGGGGTTACCTCAATTATATTCCGCGGTTACAAGCTGGAGTTGCGGGGGGTTCCCCCTCAGAGGTGGTGCCCTATGCCCAGTTCCATTCCAGGCATCTACAACAAGATATCTTGTTGGCTTGGAACAGAAGAGGACAAGCCCTGGATTATCCAATGTTCTTATCTCCTCGGGGACCCTTTAGCCTAAACTGGTGGTTCCAGGATCCGAACCTGCGAAAGAGAAGATCCTTCCTCCAGGTAACTTGGAGAGTTCTGACTACAGATGCCAGTCTCTCAGGCTGGGGAGCAACCCTAGAAGGGCTCAGAGCTCAGGGGAAATGATCAAGGACAGAACAGATCCTGCCCATCAACGTCCTGGAATTACAGGTAGTATGACTGGCCCTACGGTCCTGGACGGTGGTGCTTCAGGACTACCCTATCAGGGTTCATTCCGACAATGCCACTGCAGTGGCCTATATAAACAACCAAGGCCGTACCAGGAGTCGTTCAGCTCTGAAGGGGGTGAACCACATACTAGCCTGGGCAGAGGGACATGTGCCGATTCTATCGGCAGTCCATATCCCAGAAGTAGAGAACTGGAAGGCAGATTATCTCAGCTTCCATCAGATCTGCCTGGGGAATGGTCCCTACACCCAGGGGTGTTTCAGAAAAATTGCCAATGTTGGGGGTTGACCTGCTGACATCCAGGTTCAACAACAAGCTACAGCAGTTTGTGTCCCAAACAAGAGATCCACTGGCAATCGAAGCAGATGCTCTGGTAGTTCCATGGAGCCAGTGCTCCCTGGTTTATGCTTTCCCTTCGATCCCTCTCCTTGCCCATTTATTGCGCAGGATTCGGAGAGAGGGGTTTCCAATCATTCTGGTGGCACCAGTCTGGCCCAGAAGGTCCTGGTTCCCGAAGATTGTGAGACTGACAATAGACGGGCCATAGACGCTTCAACAACGCCCCAATGTACTGTCTCAAGGTCCTACATTCCACTCCAATTTACAGTCTCTAAATCTGACGACATGGCTATTGAAGCCAGGGTTTTAAAGGACCATGGCATCTCTGGACCAGTGGTATCTACCCTAGTGAATGTAAAAAAAAGCTGTCACTAGGAAGATCTATCATAAGTATCGCCATACATCTATCTTGAGCGGATCAGATGGCAGACGGTTGTGAGCGGACACATCTCCGCTGACATCCACCTGCCCATAGGAGTCAATAGATGGCCCGCTCGGATCCGCCTGAAAAACAGACAGTCGGATCCGAGTGGGCTTATCATGTGAAAGGGGCCTAAGGGTTCTAAGTAATTTTCTAGCAAAAGAAAGCAGATTTTAAGATATATCATATTTTTCTCTCCATAAGACGCACTTTTTTCTCTCAAAAAATGGGGGGGGGGGGGAATGTCTGTGCATCTTATGGAGAGAAGAATTGTCAGGGCGGGGGCACGGCTGCAGCCGGCCACCAACTAGCTAACGCACACTGATGCTGTTGCATCTTGGGAGTTGTAGTCCACTCCACGCATGATCAAGCTCTCGGTGGGTGGAGAAGCAGCGCAGCACAGCCAGGGAACTACAACTCCCAGGATCTTGGAGGCAGGAAGTCGGAAATTGGGACCAACGTGACTGGCTGGCTCGGGCTGCAACCTTGCTTGACCCTAGGACAGGAGCATCACCCCCCCCCCCCCCCAGGACTGGAGGAGGCCATGAAAGGTCCTGCTAAGCTGGCACTAGCAGCTGCTATCACTGAGGTGAGAGACCCTGACACCCCCAGGGCCAGCTGATCCCCACATTCCATCTATCCCCCCAAGACACACCCCATTTACTCTGCCCCAGTGTCCACCCAGTAACCTCAAAATAGTCCTCAACACTGTGGGTCCTGCTGAAAGTTGGCCATGGTTTGTGGGACCTGCTGGCCTGTGTGTCCTACTGCCCACTGGCCTGTAGGTCCTGCTGGAAGCTGGCCATGGCTTGTGGCCCACAGGCCAAGGCCAGCTCCCAGCAGGACCCACATGTCCGCGGCCAACTCCCAGCGGGACCCGCAGCCATTTGGTTCAGAATATTTTTAAAACCTAGGTGCATCTTATGGAGCGAAAAATCCGATATGGAAAATTTTTTAAAATTGCCCTGGGTAAGCAAGTGGTTAATGACCGCTATGGTAATAATATAAAACCCCAATAAAACAAACAAGACTGCAAGGGGCCCAGCAAAAAGTAACTACTATTACCTGTAACCAGTGATGTAAGTAACTGAGTTAAAATAAACTGAGTTACCTAACGCAGTTACTTTAGAGGGTAACTAGTAATCTAACTGATTACTTTTCCCCTCATGGTAACTCAGTTACCATTACTTTGGCTTAGTTACCCCAATTACATCTACCGCCACTAGAGTAGTAGTGTAATTCCGGTGTCCTGCCGAAAAAGTTCCCCCCGGATAATGACCCCCTGTACTGCGCAGGCACAGGGCTTGCGCAGTACAAAGGACTACGGAGCTTCCGAAAATTGCCAAACCTAAACAGCTCTGAGTGAACTCTACACCGCGCAGGTGCAGTTAACATGTAATTGTACGAAGTGATGCCGCACGCTCCCGATGCTCATGCTACTTTGCAAGGGGCGTCTATCGTGTAACTAAGGGGCGGGTCTAGTATTACTGTAACCAAGGGGCGCATTTATTATTATTGTTATATATCGAGCTCTGCCCATTCATTTAACATTCGCCCTCTTCTGTAGCCATCCGCTCCTTACACGATATAATAATAATAGACCCGCCCCTTGCTTACACGCTATAACAGATCTGCCCCTTGGTTAGAGTAATAATAGAGCAGCCCCTTGGTTACACCATATATAACAATAATAATAAATGCGCCCCTTGGTTACAGTAATACTAGACCCGCCCCTTAGTTACACGTATAGAATATTTAAAAAAAAGTCAGTTACTTTGCTGAGTAACTAATTACTTTTCCAATGTAGTAACTGAGTTACTAACGCAATTACTTTTTGGGAGAAGTAATTTGTAACTTAACTAATTACTTTTTTAAAGTAAGATGACCAACACTGCCTGTAACTACTACTACAATAGTCCTAAAAAGGGCTGTTATGTCCCTGAATTGTGTAAATGAGTAGGGGTTGGGGTTAGACATGAATATTCAGTATAGTCCACCATGCTGCAATCCACAGTAATTTAGCACAATATACCACTGTATAGCAACTCTCCCTGAACTACTCCAACACACACTGACAGTTGCAGAGAACTAACCCCTTTTAGAGTAAGATGTTCTTTATGTACCCTTTTGCTGAGAACTAACCCTTTTAGAGTGAGATGTACTTTCTTTATACGTGTACCCATTTCTTAAATAGCTAATTTTGAATATCAGACCTAGACCCAAGAGACTTCTCTATACCAACTCCTATTTTAATCTCTAGACTCTAGATTCAGGCTAAGGCAAAGCTTGTCATTACACAAAGATGCATTATCAAGAACAGCACTCCAGTCTGTATTCCTCCAAGCTGCTTTATTGGGTTATCCACAATTGATTCACAGCCATACTGTTTCCACCCAGGCAAACCATCTCCTACTTACGCATTTCACCACATAGTGGCTGAATTATATATTCTGTGTATCCATTGGCCTTTGCTAATACCATCCCGGGTAATGTTTAGAAATTGCGTGCAAAGGTCTCTGTGTTTACAGTTGAACCAGTGTGATTCATTGCAAAGAAATAAAGAGATGAATATTGGGACATTTCCACCCTCTAGTTTACTAATTACGTCAACTGCCTAGGAGGAAGTACTGTGGTTAAAATTTACAGGAAAACAATCATGTTTTTTTTAATAATATCTTGCTGAAATATACCAGTGAAATTGTTTTTTTTTTATCAGATTATTAGATTTTTCATTATAACTGAATCAAGATAAAAGTTTGATGCAAAGTCCAAAAAATGTAAACACCTGTTCCTAGGAGCACATTTATAACCACTTCAATACTGGGCACTTTCCCCCCTTCCTGCCCAGACCAATTTTCAGATTTCAGCGCTGTTGCATTTTGAATGGCAATTGCGCAGTCATGCAACACTGTACCCAAGACAAAATTTTATATCATTTTTTCTTTTGGTGGTATTTGATCACCACTGGGTTTTTTTTTTTTGCACTACAAATATAAAAAGACTGACAATTTTGAAAAAAAAGTTTGTTTCTGTTACAAAACAATAATCTCCTTCACTGATGGGCACTGATGAAGCTGCACTGATGAGGCAATACTGATTGGCACTGATGAGGCAGCTCTGAGAGGTGGCACTGATAGGTGGCACTGACACACCACACCATAAATCGCGGGCATGCACTGGCTTGTTATCCTGCTGGCACATCCATATGACGCCCAGTCAGTCCTTTTCTAGGCCATCATTCTGCTATAGACCGGGCGGAAAATAAAGTCTCAAATAATTTTTTCACCAACTTAATTGAACAATCTTTGACATATGGCAAGGTGAGCAAGTCACAGGTAAAGTGTTAAAACAGAACTAAACCCATCAATCTAACAGTTTAAAAAAAAAAAAATGAAATCACAATCCCGGTAAGTAAATAGGGGTCTTCCAGTATGTGGATTCAGGGATCTGAATCCAACCAATTGGTTGAAGAAAAAAAAAAATATGTCACTTATTCACAGCTTTTAAATTTGGCATGGTTTTCATTTCAAAATTACATTTCAGGTTTTCTGAAAAAAATATCTAAATAGGTTTTAATATAATCTCTCAACTTTTTAAACATTCATTAAAACATTCATTTAAATGGGGTATAACCAGAAACTGCAGCTCATAGCTCACCGACTTTCTTTTCTTTATATATACAGTATCTCACAAAAGTGAGTGCACCCCTCACATTTTTGTAAATATTTTATTATAGCCTTTCATAAGACAAACACTGATAAATTACACTTTGCTACAATGTAAAGTAATGAGTGTACAACTTGTATAACAGTGTAAATTTGCTGTCCCCTCAAAATAACACACAGCCACACACGGGTTCCACTTAGAACAGGCCTCGCCATGGTTGACCAGAGAAGTTGAGTGCACGTGCTCAGCATCATATCCAGAGTTTGTCTTTGGGAAATAGACGTATGAGTGCTGCCAGCATTGTTGTAGTTTGAAAGGGTCAAATTGTTCTGCATGGCTGTTGTTCCAGAAGGAAGCCTCTTCTAAAGATAAGATAAGAAAGCCTGCAAACAGTTTGCTGAAGACAAGCAGACTAAGGACATGGATTACTGGAACCATGTCCTGTGGTCTGATGAGACCAAGATAAACTTATTTGGTTCAGATGGTGTCAAGCATGCGTGGCAGCAACCAGGTGGGGAGTACAAAGACAAGTTTGTCTTGCCTACAGTCAAGCATGGTGGTGGGAGTGTCATGGTCTGGGGCTGCATGAGTGCTGCCAGCACTGGGGAGCTACAGTTCATTGAGGGAACCATGAATGCCAACATGTACTGTGACATACTGAAGCAGAGCATGATTCCCTCCCTTTTGACACAGGGCAGTATTCCAACATAACGACTCCAAACACACCTCCAACACCTAAACCCTATTGAGCATCTGTGGGGCATCCTCAAATCGAAGGTGGAGGAGCGCAAGGTCTCTAACATCCACCAGCTCCGTGATGTTGTCATGGAGGAGTGGAAGAGGACTTCAGTGGCAACCTGTGAAGCTCTGGTGAACTCCATGCCCAAGAGGGTTAAATCAGTGCTGGAAAATAATGGTGGCCACACAAAATATTGACACTTTTGGCCCAATTTGGTGTCAGAAACCATGAATCAGACTGATAAAGTACAGTTAAAACACACTTGTTTAAAAATAAAAGTAAAAAGAACAAACATATTCAAAACATAGCCTAAGTTCGGTAACCGGAATGGATAGTCAGACAAGCCAGAAAGTCAGGAAGCCCGAGATCAGCGTAGTGGAACAGCAAGCAGGATCTGGAGCCAGAAGGAATGTTAGCCAAGCAAGTCTTTAACAGGAACGCAGGAGACAGTCTCTGTGATGTTGACCAAGGCGAAGGCAGAGCTCACCTGGGCTGGACGGCTTAAGTAGGCAGGACTGACGAGCAGGATATCATCAACAGGTGAGTCACTGTGGAGAGATAGGAGCTGGCAGTTAGCCGATAGCTGAGCGGCCAGCTCAGAGAAAGGAAGGGCTGAGCCCAGCCCTGACATTTGGACATTTTCACTTAGGGGTGTACTCACCTTTGATGCCAGCGGTTTAGACATTAATGGCTGTGTGTGACAGCAAATTTACACTGTTATACAAGCTGTACACTCACTACAAAAAATGTGAGGGGTGTACTCACTTTTGTGTGAGATACTGTGTGTGTGTGTATATTATATATATATATATATATGTAAATTTCTGACTCACCTGTACCCTAAAATACCAAAAATAAAGGAAAAGGCTGTGAAATAGTTGTAAACTAAACTAACTTGTAAATAAGCTTTTAGACTTTTTTTTAATAGGAATCACGACTGAAGCAGTAGTAAGACTTTTTTTTGTTTTTGCAAAGTATACTGTCAATTAACCCAGAATTATTTTATAAATGTTTTATACATACATCCTAAACCACTAATACTTTCTTATAGTTGTATTATTCTAATATATCAAATATATTCTAAATATTTAAAATATTAAAGTTATTTCTAATAATTATATACTATCTCTTATTTTAATTTGATTTTTTTTAGCCTCTTATAGAATTTCATGATGTGGTAATTCCTGTGTGTTTCATCTCTCTTATCATTAAAGGATATGCCACAGTTATGGGTGTGGGGGGGGGGGGGGGGGGGGGGGGTCAGTAGCTGTTTGATTAGAAACTGAAAATATTTCTTATGCATTGTGACTTACAGTTTTGAGCTATTTTCATATACAGAAAAGGTGTCATAAACTTTATCCTTTAGAAGGATAGTAGCTTGGGAGACCAATTAGGTGGGAGTGCCATGTGCACAAATTGAAGGTAGTAGATCTACACAACAGAACATGCTGATTTAACAGCCACTTTTTTATTCTTACCTTACTCGTATTTTTAGGTTAATGGTATATTATTTTACAAAGAGTTTGGTCAAATTGCTTCCTTTGATATTAGCAATAGACATCATATACTGTAGTAGTAAAATATCCCTTGATTATACTTTGTTTTACTATTGGTTGAACATTCTTGCAATGGAATATTTAATTTATTTTCTCCAGACTTAACAGAATCCATATAAAAATCAGTGTTCCTGGATACCACCTCACTGACTACACACTGCTGGTTTTCATGTCTTTGTCTTATGATCAGTTCAGCTTTGGAAGTATAAAGCTGTCCTTGGATCAAAGGCCTGCAAGCACTTATTTATTTACAGGTCTGGATTTTTCTAAGTCCCATTAAGCAAAGTTTATGAATTGACACTGCTGTTCATTTAGAAAGTTTTGGGCTATATCTACGTAATTAATAAATGTCAGCACATTTTTTAAACTATGTCATGCACTTCCCGGCAGAACTGAGATGATGTATTAAAATAATACAGGTGCACAGTTTTTATGTGAGTTTTCTATTTTTTAATAAATTGTTTTAGTCTGGGCTTTTTTTCTCAGAGAAAAGGGGCAGGAATTCACCTTCCCCAGCCAACTCTCCGTCCCCAACCCTGCCTTTCTGTGGGGAGAGAAGTAAAGCAGCACCAAATCTGCATATTGCTCAAGGCCCAAGAGTACTGCACTTAGGAGCGCATAACACACAAGTCTCAGGAAAGTGTACTCTGCAGTGATGAGGTGTGTGTATCACACAGGGCACAGAAAAAAAAAATCAGTACAAGGGACAGCACGTTCATATCTCCCCCAATGTAATCATCTATTGCTTATCTATGTGCCCCCCATTCACACCTCACCTCTGCGACCCTTGTCCATAGCTCACCTATGCCCCCTATTCACAGCTCACCTCTTCTTTCCCTCATCCACAGCTCACCTCTTCTTCCCCCTGTCCACAGCTCACCTCTTCTTCCCCCCTGTCCACAGCTCACCAATTGTTCCCCCCATCCACAGCTTACCAATTCTTCCCCCCATCCACAGCTCTCCACTTCTTCCCCCGTCTGAAGCTTACCTTTTCCTCTTCCTGTCCACAGCGGACCTCTTCTTCCCCCGTCCGCAGCTGACCTCTTCTTCCCCCGTCCGCAGCGGACCTCTTCTTCCCCCGTCCGCAGCGGACCTCTTCTTCCCCCGTCCGCAGCTGACCTCTTCTTCCCCCGTCCCCAGCTGACCTCTTCTTCCCCCGTCCGCACCTGACCTCTTTTTCCCCGTTCGCACCTGACCTCTTCTTCCCCAGTCCGCAGCTTACCAATTCCCCCCCCCCCCCCCATCCGCAGCTTACCAATTCTTCCCCTCGACTGCAGCTTACCAATTCTTCCCCCCGTCCGCAGCTCACCTTTTCCTCCTCCCTTCCACAGCTCACCTCTTCTTCCCCCATCCACAGCTGACCTTTTCTTCCCCCTTACTCAGCTTACCAATTCTCCCCCCCCCCCCCCCCGTCTGCAGCTTACCACTTCTTCCCCCTGTTCGCAGCTCACCACTTTTTCCCCTTGTCCTCAGGGACCTTTTATAATCTAAAGCCAGCCATAGACGGTTTGAATCTTGGCCAGTTTAGCAGGAACAGATCCAACTATGTATGGGAAGGCTGAATGTAACCAAGTTGATTGATCGATCAACTTGGGTACAATCAGCCTGTTGGATTTTACATGCAATAATCACTGTGTTCTCCTGGTGAGGACGACTCCCCCCGGCTCCCACCCCCGGTGGGAGAACACAATGGCTCCACGTGAGGGATTCCCCCATCAACACTGACTGTGCAACCCATGGTTGCAGGAAAGAAAATCGCTCTGCCTATGGTCACCTTAAGGTCCATCGTTGAAGGTAAGATTGTGCCCACTGAGGAGTGGTTGGTGGCTGAACCTTTGGTGCACAATATACAGGCACAAATTAACTGGGATGATCATGGATTGATTTTTACACCAATAATTTAGATGAATTTGGGACTTCAATTTTTTTTATATATTTTTGTTTATATCGTTACTATTTCACTTATTGTACAATTGTAAAGTGAGCAATTTTCACTTTATATATTCCTGGTATATGTATGAAAGTTATTAATGTATTTTTGAATTATTGGTCAGGGGATTTTATTTATTTATTCAATATAGTGCAGCAATTTTTTATAGCAAGCTTGATTTTTCATAGTAGTGTTGGTGTGAAATAATAACACATTGAGAGAATGACACATTATACACATCCACATTCTTCAATCATGAAATAGTAGCTAGTCCTGATGAGGCAGGATAGCAGTGATGGCTGATGCTAAACTTTTTTTGGGGGGGATATAAACAAACCCCCCAGGTCCGCACTCACTCCTCCACGGTTCCCCCGCACTCACCCCTCCATGACATGACCCCCCCACTCACCCCTCCATGGCACTGTCCCCCCGCACTCACCCCCTCCGCGGCTTTCTCTGCTTCTCCTCCCGGCCAACACTATCCGCCTCCTGTCCTGCTTGGCCGGGAGGAGATGCCGGTAGACAATAGCAAATATTGTAATGTTTGACAAAATATTGACAATAGCAAATGTATATAATGTCACAAGTCGGTGGGTTCTGGGCGCAGTGCACTACCCCCCCCCCCCCCCCCCCCAGCCCAACCTTTTGCAAGCCTCAGGCTTTAATCATGTAGCATGAAAAAAAAAGAAATCATACAAATTGTATGAGTCCGGCACCCTGCATGCATCCCCACATGCAAACTAATGGACTGGCTGCTCCTGGGGGATAGTACATAATGCAATGACTGAAAACTATGAGGAAAAACTTTTCACATTTTTATGCATGTACATGCATGAATATTCATGCTGACTCACAAAAACACAAAAAATGAGTGAAAGGAATCCGGGCAATTTGTCTACCCAAACTTTGGTGATGGGAAGGAATTACTACCTGCATCAGCAAGTGTAGGATTTACAAAGCTTTGTTGGTTTGAAGAATTTACATGAAAAGATCTTCAGCCCATACCTAGTCCCGCAGACTGACAAGTAAAATATTACGTACATTGTAATGGATGTTTGCACAACCTAGTTGATTGTCACATTACACTTATGTGGAGCTGATAGATCCCCTCGGTGAGCACAGTAGTCTATATATTTTCTTTCAGATTACATTCCTGCAACATAAGAGGATTTGTTTCTGAAGACGATAGCAGCTGCTACAATAAGTTTACAAGTACAGTAGTACCTGAGGTGAATTCATCCATATATTCTCCATTCAGAATAGGAGTTCTTAATAATGGTATTTTGGCAAAGGTACAACTTGGGGCAGAGCAGTTAGGGTGCCACCTCATCCCTTTAAACCATAACACATATTAATTACTCAGGTTCTCTGGCTGATTAAGGTGGTAATTAAATTCACTTGGTGCCTTATCTGCATTAACCACTTTCAGACCAGACCATTTTGCTGGCTTAAGACCAGAGCACTTTTTGCGATTCGGCACTGCGTCGCTTTAACTGACAATTGCGCGGACGTACGACGTGGCTCCCAAACAAAATTGACGTCCTTTTTTTCCCACAAATAGAGATTTCTTTTGGTGGTATTTGATCACCCCTGCGGTTTTAATTTTTTGCCCTATAAACAAAAAAAGAGTGACAATTTTGAAAAAAATACATTATTTTTTACTTTTTGCTATAATAAATATCCCCCAAAAATATCTATAAATTTTTTTTTTTTTCCTCAGTTTAGGCCGATACGTATTCTTCTACATATTTTTGGTACAAAAATCGCAATAAGCGATATTGATTGGTTTGCGCAAAAGTTATAGCGTTTACAAAATAGGGAATAGTTTTATAGCATTTTTATTAATAATGTTTTTTTACTAGTAATGGCGGCGATCAGCGATTTTTATTGTGACATTATGGCGGACACATCGGACATTTTTGACACATTTTTGGGACCATTGTCATTTATACAGCAATCAGTGCTATAAAAATGCACTGATTCCTGTGTAAATGACACTGGCAGTGAAGGGGTTAACCAGGGGGTGGCATTGTAGGGGTTAAGTGTGTCCTAGGGGCGTATTGCTAACTGTGGGGGGCGTGGCTGTGTGTGTGAAAGTCATTGATCTCTGCTCCAATCACAGGGAGCAGATATGAGTGTCACTTGTTGCTAGGCAGAACAGGGAGATGCTGTTTACTTCGGGATCTCCCTGTTCGTCCCCCCCATGAGACTATCGTGGGTATCCCCGTGGCGTTCGAGTCTGCAGGACCCACGAACGGACTCACGGAGGTCCCGACCGGCGTGCACGCGGGCTGGCGCCCACGCGATGGCATTGCGGCAAATTCAAAGGGACGTACCTGTACACCGTTATGCCTGTCCGTGCGATTCTGCTGACGTATATGTGTGTGCGCCGGTTGGGAAGTGGTTAAATTAGCCTCAGAACCTGTGTAATTCATATGTGTTTGGGGTTAAAGGGATGAGGTGGCAACCCTAAAGGCAGTTAAGTTTTAAAATAGAAAATATTAGCACACAGATTTAGGGAAAGGACATACAGCTGCACTCTGACATCATGAAACAATATAAAGCAATAGAGAGCGCACGCCAACCCTGGTGTAGTAACGTTTTAATATGAAGTTCAATTTATAAAATACGAGGATTGCACTCACAGATTGTTGATATAAAAAACGTCATAATCAGCTCCACAACAGCCTCCTCTCCTGGTCTGTATGTTTTCCAGAGACTTGCAACAAGGTACAGGGAACACTGCAGGCATAGACCGCCTGCCATCTGATATCCTCCACTGCTCACAACATTAGCACGGACCGGCCGGCTCTGTGTGACGTCACTCACGGCCAGGGGAGGAAAGGCACTGATAATGTGCTGACTCCTCTAGTATGTAAACAACAATTGCTAGGACAACATGTTTCGGAGGCATGGCCTCCTTCTTCAGGTAACGCCCTCATCTCCACCAGTGACTTTTAACTGCACAGACCCCCCCGCCCCTTTTTTACACAAGCCAATGCAATCACACAGACCAGGGACAAGAGGTTTACAGCACAATATGTCTACACTGGGGAGGGGGCAGATTAGCAACAGTTTAATAGGCTAATGGTTATGTATAACCCCAGCCTAGTATAAAACAAAATAATTATAATTTTAATATTAAAAGTTAAAAGATAGTGTTCTATTCAGATACTACATAAATTGATAGACACACCTATTTAAAAAAAAGATCTTTGATTTGTCAGTTAAACACTACGAGCGAAGTAATGAATACATTTAAATAATCATGTATAATACGGCTTTGCATCAAATTATATTTTATATTATATGCATGTAAAATTATATATATATAAAAAATTATATATATATATATATATATATATATATATATATATATATATATATATATATATATATATATATATATATATATATATATATAAATGTATATTATTTTAATAAAAATCAACACCATATATACATATATTATACATATACCAAACGTGGTGTTGTGGTTGATTGACTCTACAACATTACATACCCAATCCATAAAAGACAATGCCCTGCATTATATTATACGCCATCGCAAGATGAATTTAAATGGATAATGATTGGCTGTTAATATGGCGTAGTCTGGTATATATCCCAGATTCTACATTCTATGATTTTGGTATAACCGTACATAATGCACAACTCCTGATAGGTCTTATATAAAGTGAATTAGAGATGAAACATAACCGAGTATAGAACTAAAATATATACATATTTATATATATATATATATATATATATATATATATATATATATATATATATATATATAGCGATACCCCCAGTTAAGAGGCCCGCAAGTTTGTTTTGGGTCCCTGAGTACAGCTCCACCAAGCCCCCGGCAATCTGCTCTACCCGCTCTGGCACAGTTAGTAAAGGGGTATGTATCTATGCACATATAATTATCACTTATACTTTAAGTGTAATGGAGTCAAACTCACACGCAAACTGCTGACTGAAATAACTGTCTTTACTTTGGCAGTAAGAAAAGAAATAGTAACATGCATCAAACATTTGACTTACAACACATTAGCAGGTCCCTGCAATATACACTTAAACATGTACACATATGTATCAGGATAGCAATGGGGAACGGAGCGCCACGTGTGCGACCGTCTGCTATGCACCTCTGAGGTGCAACAAATCTAACTGCGACTATCTAATGGATCAGGCCTGATCCCTAGCAATAGAGCTCAGTCCTGGAGAAAATACAGTATTCTTCACCGGCAAGGGAACTGTAGAGGTGGTGCACATGTAGCTTTAAATGGTGTGTTTGTAATCCACAGAAAGAAACAAGCTGCTGCTCTGAGGTAATTGTGCCTTGGCAGTTCAATAGGCATAGAGTGAAAGTGACAATGTATGATGAGCCTTTCAGCTCGCTCACCACTCCTGGGGTACCGTCCTCAGCTCCGGGACCTCCACTGGCGGCGTCCGGCCTCCTCCGTCACAGCCCCTGCGCTCCGGTCCTCTCTCTGTCCGACCGTGTGTAGGCAAAAGTCTCCGCTCCGCTGCTGCTGACACTGAGGGGTGAGAGTCTCTCTCTGTCTGCTGCAAGGCCCAGGCTTCAGGCCTTCAGCAGTCCCGGTCCGCACAGGTGTCCCCTCACTCAGAAGTGTCTGCGTCACCAGCCCAGTCAGAAGAGGCCGAGGCGGTCTCTCCTCTTCCCTTTTATCACCTCCCCCAGAAGCCTCTCGGGCGGAAACAAACAGCCTCCCGGGAGCCTGGGGAATTATGGGAACTGTAGTCTTCTCCCCTAAAAGGGGAACGACCCCGCTACATATATATATATATATATACATACACACACATACACACATCTATGATAGTGACCTCAGATAGAATAAAATTAAATAAAAAATATACAACAGTTCAATAACCCAACTAAATATACATTGTATACTATTATATAAGGGTGCTTATTTTGAGTTCTTCATTTAACCGCTCCGGCGCCATACTATTTAGGGTGAAGATCCAGAAGGATTCACGTTTGCACAAACGGGCTAAACGTTCACCTTCCGGGATAGACATAGATATGGATTCTATGCCAAACAACTCCAGCCCTATAGTACTACCATCATGTTTAAGCTTAAAATTACGTGGCACACTATGTTTATCAATCTTTTTCTCTATATACCTCCGATGTTCACCAAAACGAGTTTTCATCGCACGCACTGTTCTCCCTACATAGAGGTACCCCCATGGACATTTCAGGCCATAGACAACAAACTGGGTATTGCAGCATATAAACAGTTTGATGTGAAAAATACGACCATCTTTACAGCTAAATTACTTTTGCCCACTTCCGTTTCCGGGGGGTGTATGCCCTGATCATGACGGAGTGAGAGGAGCGGTGTCTTGTAGCGGCTACACACTTAGGCAGGAGAAAGGGAGACGCCGAGTGATTGCACGTGTTTAGTGCCGAACTACGGTAGGGGCCCGAGCAGTGACGAAAGTGTTGGCGCCGCTTTTTTTTTTTGAAAAACGAAAGAGTGGCAGGGAGCTGAGTATACAGACCGGATTGAGTGGAGATAATTTCCCCCATTGCTATCATAGAACATTGATGTAACGGCCGGTGACAGACAGCGGAGGCGAGCTGAAGCTGATAGGAGAATGCTGCAAGGCTACAGGCTGCTTGAATTTTCTACTCCACACTTTGTGACCTCCATGTCATTCCGCCCCACTTTCTAGTTAACTGTGTGGGACCTGAGTGAGTAGAGTGTAACTGTCTATACTTGAACATGCAGAGCACTGCAGAGGCGGCAGTTAGAAGAATGACAGCTGTATAACAGTGATATGTTATAAGAACGGAGCAGGTTAATGCTTAGAAGTTTATAGAAGTGAGGACTATGACGGTGCAATTCTTAAAACTGAGGAGCAGAAGCTGAGTGCGGAGTGAGAGGAGTGGACGGTTTATTGCCTATATATATCAGTACATATTGGGCACCTATATATATGCACTCAGTGTAGCACTCCTTGTAGCACAGTTGTACAGTAACAGTGGTAGTTGGCAGAGTGGCAGAACGGCAGAGTGGCAGAGTGGCAGACCATTGGGCGCTAAGAGACCAGAGAGACGCCATACGATTACCCGGGTTTCTGAGTGGGGTGTAAATGTCAGCAGCAGTGCCACTGCCCCTACAAAGAGTCCTAAAGAAGAAATGCAAAGCAGGGGGAACTGTCTATTTCTATGTGTCCTATAGCGCTATAGGGCTTTTCAGAAGCAGTGTGTTCTAGGAGGAGGCTCGTGAAGATGCCTTTTGATAGTGCTGTTTAAAACCAGGGTGGGGGCTGATTTCATGCGGAGAAGAAGGGGGCCTAGCAGAGCGAACTCACAGAGTTCACCTACCCATTCATACATTACAAGGTACCTTACAAGAAAAGACGCTGGGATGGCGGTGGACTTAGGAGCAACATCACAATGCATGGTTAGGGATAACCAGAAACAAACGACAGCAGAGGAGTCGGTTGGCAATATGGCTAACAGATCAGAGCGGAGCATTCGGATGGAGCTCGTGGAAGAGGTGGAAGTAAGTCTCCCGATAATCTCGCAGATCGTGACCACGGTGGAAACTGAGGTACGTCCTTTAGTTTTAAGGGGACAGGAACGGGATAGTGAGCCTGATATCAGACAGCTCATACAGGCGCTTCCCACAAAAGAGGACATACTAATATGGATGACCAATCTGAAAGCCATTGTAAGAGAAGAGATGAGTGAGGTATGTGTTAAATTTGAAGCAGTGGATAAAAGGTTACATAACTGTGAGACAATGCAGGACATTGCTGACAAACGCATTGACATATTGGAGGCAAAATTAAATGTACAACATCAAAAGTTGATAGAATTGCAATTACAGGCTGAAGAATTTGAAAATAGAAACCGAAGGAATAATTTACGCATTAAAGGGATTCCAGAGACAATTAAGATACCTGACCTAAGGAAGGCAGCAATTACAATCCTTAATTTATACTTAGAAAAACCCCCAGAGACTTATATAGAACTTGACTGAGTGCACAGGAGCCACGCAGTGCATAATCTGGAACGGGGGAACCCCAGGGACGTACTATGCTGAGTTCATTTTTTTTAAATAAAAGAAGATATGAGTGGCGTGGCTGAAGGGGGTTATGATGTTTGAGGACCAGGAAATACAGTTGTTCCCAGACCTGAGCTGGCAAACAAAACATAGGAGAAGATTACTGAGACCATTGTTGGATCTGTTACGTATGAAGGGAGCAACATATAAATGGGGATACCCGTTATCTCTGTTCATAAAAAAAGGAGAACATGTATTTACTTTATATAGTCCAGATCAATTGCCAGATCTCTTTTTATTTCTGAATACGGAAGCTGTGGAAATACCTGATTGGTTAAATGTCTCAATGGAGTCTGGAGGGGGGGGGTTAATTCCTTGAATAAAAGAGGAGGGAGAAAAAGGAACTAAATAGTAATATTAGTATATGAAAATATGGGAAAGACTTTTGCTCCCTTTCCTTTTTTTTTTTTTTTTCACCCGGGTCTTCCCCTCCTGAGCTTTGTCCCCTCCTTTCCCGATAAAAAACGCTAGTGGAAATTGACGGAAGATTTTTGAACATTTAGGAAAAAAGAAAAAAAAAAAAAAACGGTTTGAGGACCCTTTAAGGGGGGATGACTTAATGATAATAATGGTTTTGATGTATTTTATTTTTTGGTCTTCCTTTTTTTTTCTTTTCTCTCCTCCCTCTTTTTTTTTTTTCTTTTCTGGGACTGTGTGGGTTTGGTGTTTTTTTTATTACATGAGTAATTTCAATGCAACTCTCTGCGATTTTTTTTTATTTTTTATTTTTTTTTGATAGTGGTGTTAGGGGGTGTTTATTTTGGGGGGGGTGTAAAGGAATATTGATTAAGAAGAGGAAAAACTTACTTGCGGAACGTATAAAGATACACATATGATACAATATAATAACACGATATGCAACACAATATAGGTTCCCTTTTGGGGGGGGGTGACAGATATAGCTTATTTTACAGCAAACACGAATAGTGGGATTATTAGGTTGGAGGATCACATGCGGAGACACAAAAAAGGGGGATGGGTTGGGGGGGAGGGGGCTGGAGTAGGGAAATAGAGGGGAGACAGAGGGAGGGGGAGTGTTAAGTGGGGGTGAGGGAGGGGAAGGAGGGATAAGGTGAGGAAGGCCGGAAATGGAAAGATAAAGCCGTACTGGGGGAGGGGGGTACTGGGGGGGGGGGGTGGTGGGGTGGAATATGGAAGATATTACACGGTTAAATCGGAGTGGAAAAACTAAGAAATGAAGATGTAATATTAATCGTGTAAATATTGTTGAATATGAAAGTAAATAAGGAATATAGTTATATAAGATATGGATAAGGTGGAATGATATGGATTGTAAACTTAGGCTCTAATTAAGAAATAATGTTAGAGGAATCACAGTAACGGTGAAAATAATGGTGAAAATAACCAGGGGGGATTAAATGTTAATGTTATGTTTTTACCAAAAGAGGTGTAGCCGCTGGGGCTTGTTCCAATCTCCCGACGTGCTTGGGGATATTTCCCCCATAATAAGCGTCCCTCCTCCGAGTGGAGGATAAGTCAGGGACGTTGTTTTTTTTTCCCTTTTTTTTTTGCGTGTCTGGGTTTTTTTTATTTTTATTTTTTTACTTCTATAATTTTTTTTTCTTCTGTTTCTATGAGGGGGAACACAACGGTATAGGAGATACCGCACCGGTGGTGTTTGCCCCGAGAACAGATCAATTAAGGGGTTTTTTTTTTCTTTTTTTTTTTTTTTACTCTCCCCCCTGCCCTTTGTGGGGAAGGGATTTTTTCTTTAGTGGGGAAGGGATTTTCTCTCTTGGCAAAGTTTAAGAATGACTAAAATAAAATTTACTTCTTATAATGTCAAGGGATTGAATATCCCGGAAAAACGGGTCAGACTACTCGCCGAATTGGGAAGATTAAGGACACACATAGCTTTTCTACAAGAGACACACTTTAGTGGTAATAGAATACCAAATTTGGGGAATTACAGATTTTCCAATGTGTACCATGGGACATCTCAGAACTCCAAATCAAGTGGAGTATCTATTTTGGTGGCTAAGCAGCTACCCTGGAAGGAACTGAATGTAATAAGGGATGAGATGGGCCGTCTTTTGATTGTGAAGGGACTAATAGGGCAGCAAAAGGTTACATTGGTTAATCTGTATCTTACAAATGACGATCAGGTGAGGTACCTGGAGGTTAGTCTCCAGGTGATACAGCAGCATAAAGAAGGCTTACTGATAATGAGAGGAGACCTAAATGTCGCACTGGATCCCCTTATGGATACGTCAAGAGGTGCCTCCCACATGACATATATAAAATTGAGGAAAATAAAAAAATTATTATTTAACGAAATGCAGATGGTAGATACTACATACCCAAGATAGAGACTATACGTTTTACTCTGCGAAATATAAAACATATACCCGTATCGACTATATTTTAATATCACAGACTGAAATGACATCATTGGTGAAGGCGGATATAGGATCGTTCACACTGTCTGATCATGCACCGACAAGCTGCGAAATGGATTTAGGGGAAGCAGATCACCGAGAATGGCAGTGGAAGATTAATGAATCCCTCTTAAAAGACAAAGAATACGAAAAAATATTAAATCAGGAAATAGATTCTTTCTTCCAAATCAATGAGACGGAAGAAATAACACCATTTGGTCTATGGGAAACACATACATGTGTTATGAGAGGAGTTTTTATCTCATTAGGATCCCATAGGAAAAAGAAATTGAATGAACAGATAGAAGCCTTACTTAAAAATTTTAGGGAAGTAGAAATGGCTCATAATAAATCTCAGGCACAAAAGACAGAAGAGAAATTAAACAACCTACGGGGAGAATTAAACTCGTTGCTTATAGAACAGGCGAAAGCAAAGATAAAAAGGAGCAAACATTTTATGAGTATGGGAACAAACCGAGTAGGATGTTAGCGAAAGCTTTAAAACAAAATAATAAAGACACAGATAATGGGTATTAAAACACAAGGAGGAGAGGTAGTTAATTCCTCAGAGAAGATGGCCCAGGCCTTTAAGAGTTACTATGAGGACCTCTATCAATTAGAAGGGGCTATTACCCCAGAAAAAAGTAAAAAGAAAGAAGAGAAAGCCAAGGAATATCTGAGTTCATCAGAAATGCCTAAGTTTACAGAAGAGGTAGTGCAGAACCTAGATATACCAATAACGGTAGAAGAATTTAAGAAGGTACTGAACCTTCTGCCCCCAGGGAAAGCACCAGGCCCTGATGGGTATACCCTGGCCTACTATAAAGCATTTGGGGAAAAATTGGCTTCAAGGTTCACAGCAGCTTACAACTCACTACGCGAAGGACAGAGGATACCGGAGGAGACACTGCTGGCACATATAGCAGTGATTCCAAAGGAGGGGAAGGACCCATCTCAGTGTGCTAGTTACCGACCCATATCTTTATTTAATGTGGATTTAAAAATGTTCTCAAAAATCTTAGCGTGTAGGTTGGTTGAACATATTCCGGTATTGATCCACCCCGACCAAGTAGGGTTTACGCCAGGAAGGGAGGGGAGGGAAAATACAAAGAGAGTGGTAAACGCTATCTATTGGTCACAGAGACAACAGAAACCCCCAACACTAATATCGGCAGATGCAGAAAAAGCATTCAATAGGGTGGACTGGGTGTTTGAGGACCACACTGCAACATATTGGACTAGGGGAGGGAATGCTGAGATGGTTCCAAAACTTATACTCTGTACCGACCGCAAGGGTGAAGGTGAATGATAGAATTTCAGAGCCATTTCGAATTCAAAATGGAACACGCCAGGGTTGTCCACTGTCACCTATTATTTTTATCCTTACAATGGAGCCATTTCTAAGAAAAATACGGGCAAATTGTAATATTAGAGGTATAAAAACAGCAACTGAGGAATACAAGCTAGCGGCTTATGCCGACGATTTGATTTTTTTCATATCCTCTCCGGTCATATGCCTGCCTCCCCTCCTGGGGGAGCTAAAGCAATTTGGCGACATAGCAGATTTTAAAGTGAATTACAATAAATCGGAGGCAATGGGGTTGGAAATTAACCAAATAACATCACAATTCAATTTCAGATGGACAGATTCTTATATTAGTTATTTGGGGACTAAAATCCCCAAAATGGTAAGTAGGATATTTGAATTAAATTACGCTCCAATGTTAAAACAAATAAAAATAGATTTACAAAGATTGGACAGAGAGGTTTTTACATGGTTCGGTAGGACGAATATAATAAAAATGAATGTAATGCCTAGGCTTTTATACCTGTTCCAAACCTTGCCAATAAGGATCCCCCAAAGCTATATGAGAGAGGATCTTCCCGAGTGTTTTATCCTGTCCCAGAATTGGTCAGTGTTTTTGAACAACTCTTTTAATAGCCCAATGTTGGTCATTGAAGGTGGTAGTGAAAAGGATATCATGTTTGTCCTTTATCAGTGTTTTGTCATGTTCCCATTATGGATTCCTTCTCTGTAACGATCTCTTGCCTTTTTGATATGATCATCTACATAGCCCTTTTCCAAGAATTTCTTAGATAGTATACCAGCCTGATCATCATAGTCATTGATGTTACTACAATTCCTTTGCAGTCTACAAAACTGACTATGAGGTATGTTCTCTTTCCATTTTGGATGATGGCAACTCCTCTGATGTAAATAGGAGTTCCCAGCTGTTTCCTTGAAGTGGGTTTTGGATGTGATATTATCGTCCTTGTCACTACCCAGTTCAAGATCCAAAAACACAAGGGAGTTAGCATCTACTACATGGGTGAAATGGATACCAAAGATGTTATTGTTACAGTATAGGACAAAGTCATCAACCGTATTGAGTGGTCCATCCCAGATGATTAGTATATCATCGATATACTTCCCGTAGTATACTAGATGTTTAGCAAATGGATTATTTTGCCAAATGCAAAATTTCTCCCAGTATCCCATAAATAGGTTTGTGTAGCATGGTGCAAAAATGTGCACCCATGGCTGTGCCAGCTATCTGTCTATAGAACGTCTCCTGGAAGAAGAAATAATTCCTTTCTAGGGCAAACTGAGTACACTGGCAAATAAATTTAGACTGGTTAGGGTTCATAATCTGCCTCAGGAAATATTCGACTGCCCTTAGTCCACCCTCATGAGGGATTGACGTATAAAGTGAACCAACGTCCAGGGATAACCAAAGATAGCCTGGCTCCCACTTGTACTGCTGCAAAGTGTCCAAAATATGCGCATGGAGAGAAACCACAAGGGGTTGAAGAAAAGCATCCACATATTGTGAGACTATACTTGTAATGACATCCATACTAGCCACAATTGGCCTACCAGGTGGACATACCGGGTCCTTATGGACCTTTGGGGTGTGGTAAAAATAAGGCGTCGTAAAATAATTAGTGAGAAAAAACAGTTTTTCAGATTTTTGTATTAGTCCCTGAGTGAAGGCTTGGTTCATCATTTCCGTTAGTTCCGCTTTGTATTCTGGTAAGGGATCTTTTTGGAGTATTTCATAAGTGGCATTGTCAGATAGAAGTCTGTGTGCTTCTTTGAGGTATTCTACCCTATCCTGAATGACAATACCTCCTCCTTTGTCAGCTGTACGGATCACCAGCTCATTATTATCCTTAAGTACAAGTAAGGCATCCTTTTCTTGTTTAGATAAATTATGCATATTAACTTTTCCATGCGGTGACAACTTTTTCTAAAGTCTGCATACACCATTGCGTAAAAGGTTTTAATAAATTCATTTTTAACATGGTGTGGGTAGAATGTAGACTTCGGGCGGAATGTAGACTGAATGATCCCATTAGAATATGGTGTTGATATAAGTGTTTCCATCTCTGCTCCTCCCTCCAGCAGTAGTTCTTCAAGGATATTAATTGCCTCTTTGTCCATATTACTACTTATGGCATGATCACAGTTTTCTTCTGGCGGAAAAACATATTCTTTCTGAGTGCCATCTGATGATGTAATAGCTGTATTCTAATTTTTCTTTGTATTTTCACCGGTTCTTAAATCGTAGAATCGCTTCCCTGTAATATCACGGATGTACTTATGCAGATCTTTAAATAATTCAAATAGGTTGGCATTACTTCTAGGGGCAACATTTAAACCTTTCTGTAGAAGACTGATCTCACTCTCTATCAATGTGTGCGATGATAGATTAAAGATTTTTACCGTAGATTTTAATTCTCTATCTTTCCTCTCTTTGATGATCTTATTTCTTCTCCCTCCAGCCCCTCCTCTAGTTCCTCTTCTTCTTCGATTATCTTTCTTTTTCGGAGAGAGGAGGGGGGAGCACTAAAAAAATGATATTTCATATCGCCAGTCTGTTCTATTATAACATCCCTAACACCTGGTGTTAGTTGAATGGGATGGCTACTACCAACTGCACCCTCTATTGGCACATTCATGTCCAAAGTAGTATCTGCCTAGTTTTGTAACCTCAATAGATCAAATGGATTAGAGGTGGGAATTGTAACACTGTACTCATCCTCTTTTGTCCCATATTTGGGTGGAGCCAGAGGGGCATTCAATACAGGTGTGGGCTGCTGTTGGTTATTATTCATACCCTGTACCTGTCTCTGGCTCCTATCTTTATTCTCCCGAACATCCACAGGATTGGTTGTTTTGTTACTCATATTGTAGTTATCCCCATTTTTGTTTGCATGTTCATATTTGCTCTTTTTTTATATCAACAATCTGTGAGTGCAATGTGTGTATTTTATAAATTGAACTTCATATTAAAACGGTAATACACCAGGGTTGGCGTGCGCTCTCTCTTGCTTTATATTGTTTCAGATATTTGTCTGCCACCCAGTGGACTAATGGGAGAGCTGCAACACCCAGAGTGAAATTTAACCACTTCACATCCCGCCCATGTACATATGACGCCCACAAGTTGGATCTCCCATCCTGGGTGGGCATCATATGACGTCCTCCCATTCCCACCCGCGATTGCCCGTTAAAACAACGGGACCGTGCGGGACCGTGGAGCTGTGTGTGTAAACACACAGCTCCACGTCCTGTCAGTGGCGAGGAGACCGATCATGTGTTCCCAGTACGGAGGAACACCGATCGGTCTCCTCCCCTTGTGGGTCCCCTCCCCCCACAGTTAGAATCATTACATTAGGGAACATATTAACCCCTGCAGCGCCCCCTAGTGTTAACCCCTTCCCTGCCAGTCACATTTACACAGTAATCACTGCAATTTTATAGCAACGATCGCTGTGTAAATGTGAATGGTCCCAAAAATGTGTCAAAAGTGTCCGAAGTGTCTGCCGCAATGTCGCAGTCACGAAAAAAAAAAAGAAAAAAAACGCAGATCGCTGCCATTACTAGTAAAAAAAAAAAAATGCAATAAATCTATCCCCTATTTTGTAGACGCTATAACTTTTGCGCAAACCGATCTATATACGCTTATTGCAATTTTTTTTACCAAAAATATGTAGAAGAATACGTATCGGCCTAAACTGAGGGAAAAAAAAAGTTTTTTTAAAAAAAAAAAATAGGATATTTATTATAGCAAAAAAGTAAAAAATAGTGTTTTTTTTCAAAATTGTCGCTCTTCTTTTGTTTATAGCGCAAAAAATAAAAACCGCAGAGGTGATCAAATACCACCAAAAGAAAGCTCTATTTGTGGGAAAAAAGGACGTCAATTTTGTTTGGGTGTAACGTCGCACGACCGCTCAATTGTTAGTTAAAGCGACGCAGTGCCGAATCACAAAAAGTGCTCTGGTAAGGAAGGGTGTAAAATGGCCCGGTGCTGAAGCGGTTAATATATGTAAATATACATATATTCAGACTTTTTTCTTGTGTTGAAATGCACTACTGGGGACAGCGCTAATCTTGGTATACTGTGTATATTTGTACTCTGACATCATGAACATCAAAACTTTATTCCATAAAGCCAAAAAGACAATCTATGCCAATAGACTGCCCACTTTGAGACATTTCACCCCCGCCAAATTAGTTGCATCGACCCATGTCATTTTAGCAACCAATGACACTGTGCAGTGTGAATATTCATTTATTGGAGTAGTAATACTGCCTGGGCCATTAATCTGGCCAAATAGCTTAGCCGGTTCACAAACACTAAGCATGCAAACTTCAGGTCGAAATCCCTGAAACATTAAAATACTGTACATCAGGGGGGTGAAAAAGGTTCAAGAGGGCAGAATTTTCAATATGAAACCCAAAACCAAGAACATGGGGACATGACCTCAAACTAACTGGAGGAAAGTTCAAAACTCATATTAGAAAGTATTATTTTACTGAAAGGGTAGTTGATGCTTGGCACAGACTTCCAGCACAGGTAGTGAGACAGTCAACAGCAAGTGGTTTCAACCATGCTTGGGACTGTTGTGGAAAATGTTATTAATGTATGTTGTCAGATGCCCCCCAGTGTCGGTTATGCTGTAATGCACTCATGTGAGCGTATTCGCACATACAGACATTGGCGGAAGACCATTGGCCGCAAAAACCTTTCTGTGGACACTGCAGATCTGTTTGCTTTTTAGGGATGTTCATTTATGCCTCCCATGGAGACTGGCCACTTCTTGGCGACTGCATTAATGACTTCAAGCGAACATGTCTGTGTACATTGTAACTGTAGCATAACTATATGAATATTATGGCCCACTGAGCCATGGTTTTATATCGTTCGCATCATTGAAAGCAGTTAGACGGTTTGGATGCGGTTTTCTGCAGAACTATCTTTTTCTAGTGTAACCTTTGTCTCACAGAAAGCATGGTTCTCGCCTGACCATTTGCACACATCACTGCTAGTCTATTTGAATGTATACATGTCTGTGATTGGTTCTTTTGAAGGAAAACTAATTTCTTATTGGCTGTCTGTGAAGACACCACCTCCTTCTCCATTGTATTGTATTGCATTGTTTCAAATCCTTATATCGTCATTCAATTTCCTGTGAGGTCACAATCCTTTGTAATTTCTTTTGTTGTCTGAATAAAAGAAGGAAGCTGGCTTAGTGATGGGGGGGGTCGATGCTGAGATGATGGCGTGAGAATGTGGTAATGTCTGTTTACTGGGATATGGGGAACCAGGGGAGACATACGATCGGAAGGCACATTATATTATATCATTAGATTGAAGGGCGCTTATTAGCGCAAGAGTGTGGTGGAATATCCACGACAGGACAAACATAGATCTATAATCACACAAAAAAGCTAACAAAAAATATATATATTTTTTTATATATACAAAAACATGTATAAATAAATAAAAAAAAGAGGCAGACATGATTGACCACTTGGTCTTTTTTCCGTTGTCACTTTTCTGTTTCTATGTTACTACCTTAAATTTGGAAGAACCCATAGGATTGTCAGGAGTAGGTAGATTGTAAAGGGGCATTTAATATACATTTTATGGGGTTCACATTGCTTCTAAGGCACAGGCAGGCTACATTTTCTAAAGCCTTCTCATAAGTTCACTGACAATATATGAGAGATTTATCAATTCTGCTGACTAGCAAAGCGTGCAAAACAGGTGCAGTGAGACAGATGATAAAGTAGATTTAGGCCACTTTCACACTGAGGCGCTTCTAAACTGCCAGTAAAAACACTGAGCGCTTTTGAAGAGCTTTCCATTCATTTCAATAGGGAGGGGAGTTTTTCACAGCCCTGCCAGCACACTGCCCCAGTGTGAAAGCATTAATTGATTTTAATGGAAATAAGGTGCTGTTTTTAGCATGAAAGTGCCTGAAAAGCGCCTCAGTGTGAAAGTGGTCTTACTGTTGTGGACCTTTGACAAGCTGTCTCAGTTGGTTGCCCAGGATTACAGGCTCAGAGTTCTTGTATACTTTCCTAAATCAAAGGCAGCCTGATTTTTGGAAATAACTGTCATTAATGTGCTTGATAAATGTCCCTCAGTAAGTACACTACCAGTGTATTATAAAATAGAACATACGTAGTACATATTATATGTAAGAGCTGTAAATCTTTCATTATGGTGCTGAATGGCAACTCAATTTTGAAATGTTAAAATAATAATAATGAATGTTCAAAGTTTTAAATCCAAGCAGATATAAAAGACACACATTAATGCATCAAGTATTTTTACTTTTAATGTATAGTTTTTAAAGTTTGGCTTAGTATCAGCCTCTTGTAGTCCATAGCAGCAGGTCCATGACAGCTTGCACTCAGGGGAAGTGGTTAAAGGATGCCGGCTATCATTTAACCCAGAAGACTGATCATATCTAATGGCAGAAAAGAAGTACTGCATGGGATGAGTATTGCAGGGGAAACTGCTTTTGATTTTTTTTTAATTGTTGACTGGAGTCCTGCCTTACCTGAGAAATGCAACAGCTTATGTCCTAAGGCACCTGTTTGTGAGTGTGGTATGGAATCTTAATTAACCACTTGCCTACTGGGCACTTAAACCCCCCTCCTGCCCAGACCAGATTTCAGCTTTCGGTGCTTTACACTTTGAATGACAATTACTCAGTCATGTAACACTGTACCCAAATAAATTGTTTGTCCTTTTTTTCATACAAATAGAGCTTTCATTTGGTGGCATTTGATCACCTCAGGGTTTTTATTTTTTGCGCTATAAATGAAAAATATTTTCTTTGTTACTGTGATAAAATTTTGCAAATTATAATTTTTTTTTCATGAATTTTGGCCACAATTTATACTGCTCCATATCTTTGGTACAAATAACCCTAATTAGTGGATATTATTTGGTCTTTGTGAAAGTTAGAGAGTCTAAAAGCTGTGGTGCAAATCATAAAAAATTGTAAACACCTAATGTACTGGTTTTCTCTCATTTCTTGCGACCCGAACAAGCCAGGAAAGTACAAATTCCCCCCCAAATTACCCCTTTTTGGAAAATAGACATTCCAAGGTATTTAGTAGAGGGCATGGTGAGCTTTTTGGTGTTGTCATTTTTTACCACAATTCTTTGCAAAATTAAGATTTTTTTTTTTCCACAAAATTGTCATTGTAAAAGGTTATTTCTCTCACATGAAATGTGTATACCACAAATAATGTCCCAAAATACATTCTGCTACTCCTCCTGAGTACTACGATACCACATGTGTGGGACTTTTTCACAGCCTAGCCACTTAGAGAGGCCCAACATGCAGGGAGCACCATCACGTGTTCTAGGAGCATAAATTACACATCTATCTTGTTGACTACCTATTACACTTTTGAAGGCCCTAGAGCACCAGGACAATGACACATGGCACTGATGGCAGATGGCACTAATACGTGGCACTTATGACGTATGACAGATGGAACTAATATGTGGCATTGATGACACGTGACACTGATGTGGCACTAATACGTGGCACTGATGACACCTGACACTGATGACAGGTGGCACTGATGACACGTGGCACTGGGGACAGATGGCACTAACATATAGTTCAGATACTGAGAATGACTGAGAATTTCTTGGAAGGACATGCCAGCTTTAAGTTCAGGGTTGACAACCAAACTTGATCTTCGGGCTCCAAATTAAGCTCCCCCCTCCTTTTCTTATCAAAGATTTCCTTATAGTAATCCTGGGTCCTGGTCATTGTTTCTTGGAGGAACTGGTTGTTGAAATTAAAAAAGCTTAGGGTCTCCTGGCAGCAGGTACTGAGCATTCCGGAAGGCTGTTTGACAGAAACAGGGGATGGAATCCATAGTTTACGAAGAACAGAGTTTGCTTGGTTGCAGAATGGACAGAGTTGTTGTAAGCGAACTCAGCAAGAGGTAGGAGATCGTCCTGGGAAAAGGAAGAGAAACACCGTAAGTATTGTTCCAACGTTTGGTTTGTCCTCTCCGTCTGGCCATTGGTCTGCGGATGGTATGCTGAAGAGAAGGAGGAGGTTAATCTTCAGGGAACCACATAATGCCCTCCAGAATTTCGAGGTAAACTGTACTCCTCGGTCAGAAATAATGTCTGCGGGAATTCCATGAAGCCTTACAATTTCTCTTATAAAGACTTTAGCCGTTTCAGCAGCAGAAGGGGTACCTTTCATTGGTAGAAAACGGGCCATTTTGGAAAGTCTGTCCACAACCACAAAGATGGTAGAAGGGTTCTCGGAAGGAGGCAGCTCGACAATAAAATCCATGGAGATCATCCTCCATGGTCTTTCAGAAACGGGCAATGGCTTCAGCAGGCCCCAGGATTTGGTTTTGTTGCCCTTATTCCGAGTGCAGACTGTGCAAGACACCACGTAACTCCTGCAATCCTTCAACAATTGTGGCCACCAAAACGCACGCTGGAGCAACTCAAAAGTCTTGTGCACCCCGAAAAGGCCGGCTAGCTCGTGGTCATGACAGGCACTAAGAACAGCAATTCGAACCTCCTGGGGTACAAAAATTGCTTGCAGTGTGACATCAGGTGGAGGAGAGGTACTGATAGAGGCTTGTTTGATCTGGACCAACAAGTCTTCCTGCAACAAGAGTTCAAGTTCCCTGAAGACAGGATGTTGTCTGAGGATGAAACGGCTTTGGACTCACTGAACATTCTGGAGAGAGCATCTGGCTTGGTGTTTTTAGATCCTGGTCTGTAAGTGTCATGAAAGGAGCCTAAACACAGGCATCCAACACAAGTGAACAGATCGATGGGCTGCACTAAAGGAATCAGGCTCCAAAGGTAGTGATAAAGATATATATTTATTAAATAATAAAGACACACGTGAACACAGCAACCACAAACAAGCAAGAACGCAAATAACACAGCAAACCCCAAAGCCCTAATCTAACTAACTATACACACAAGAAAATGGAACATACATACATACATATATACATATATATATATATATATATATATATATATATATATATATATATATATATATATATATATATATATATATATATATATATATATATATATATATATATATATATATATACACATACACAAGGCAGGGAGAAGAGACCAAGGGGGAAACAGGAAGCAAGGGAACATTAAGGCAGGAATCAGGGGACGGGTCTCAGGAACCAGGTAAGGGGGACAACATCCAGGACAGGGCAGGAAGCGGATAAAGGGTCAGGTTTCAGGTTTCAGGTTTCAGGTCCAGGATCAGGTTTCAGAACAGGCAAAGACAAGGCTACAGAAAGGAATACTGAAGCACTGAGCTTCAGTGAAGGACAGGCTTATATAGTCTCAGCAGTTCAACAACAGGTGCAGCTTGATTCCTAGAATGTCCATCTGCTGGGAGACCCCCGCTGGTGGCCACCAGAACTGCACCCTTTGATGCTGAAGGAAGTAGTGACACCAGCAGGCGATCCAGGTAATAGCACCGTTCCTGACAGTTCCCCCCCTAAGGAGTGGCCTCCGGACACTCCATTCTGCCCCAGATCTGGCAGTGCGTGTAAAAGTGGGAGAGTCCCAAAAAGTCTCCTCTGTGACTGCAGACTTCTTTGCGCTCTCCGGCCAGAGTCTCTTAACCAACTAGGAGGCGTGCCACCCGAGTCCGACAGTGGGACATGTACCCCACCACCAGGGTCTGGAAGTTTAGATCTGGAAATAAAAACAAACAGGGCAGCAGGCTCCGGGTCATCAGGCTGGGCAGCGGGCTTCGGGTCATCAGACTGGGCAGCAGAGAGGAACTCATCAGGCTGGGCAGCAGACAGGGACTCATCAGGCTGGGCAGCAGACAGGGACTCATCAGGCTGGGCAGCGGACACCGGGTCATCAGGCTGGGCAGCAGACAGGGACTCATCAGGCTGGGCAGCAGACAGGGACTCATCAGGCTGGGCAGCGGACACCGGGTCATCAGGCTGGGCAGCGGGCACCGGGTCATCAGGCTGGGCAGCAGACAGGAACTCATCAGGCTGGGCAGCAGACAGGAACTCATCAGGCTGGGCAGCAGACAATGGCTCATCAGGCTGGGCAGCAGACAATGGCTCGTCAGGCTGGGCAGCAGACAGGAACAGATCAAGGTTGGGCAGCAGACAATGGCTCATCAGGCTGGGCAGCAGACACGAACTCATCAGGCTGGGCAGCAGACAGGAACTCATCAGGCTGGGCAGCAGACAGGAACTCATCAGGCTGGGCAGCAGACAGGAACACATCAGGCTGGGCAGCAGACAGGAACACATCAGGCTGGGCAGCAGACAGGAACACATCAGGCTGGGCAGCAGACAGGAACACATCAGGCTGGGCAGCAGACAATGGCTCATCAGGCTGGGCAGCAGACAGGAATACATCAGGCTGGGCAACAGACAATGGCTCATCAGGCTGGGCAGCAGACACGAATACATCAGGCTGGGCAACAGACAATGGCTCATCAGGCTGGGCAGCGGGCACATCAAGCTGGGAAGCAGGCACGGGCACATCAAGCTGGGCAGCAGGCACGGGCACATCAAGCTGGGCAGCAGGCACGGGCACATCAAGCTGGGCAGCAGGCACGGCACATCAAGCTGGGCAGCAGGCACGGGCACATCAAGCTGAGCAGCAGGCAGCGGGTCATCAGAATGGAAGGCAGGCAGCGGGTCATCAGACTGGAGAACTGGCAGCGGGTCATCAGACTGGAAAACTGGCAGCGGGTCATCAGACTGGAAAACTGGCAGCGGGTCATCAGACTGGAAAACTGGCAGCGGGTCATCAGACTGGAAAACTGGCAGCGGGTCATCAGACTGGAAAACTGGCAGCGGGTCATCAGACTGGAAAACTGACACCAGGACATCAGACTGGAAAACTGACACCAGGACATCAGACTGGAAGGCTGGGACTTCAGGCTGGAAGGCCGGCACCAGGACATCAGACTGGAAGGCTGGGACGTCAGGCTGGAGGGCTAGGACATCAGACTGGAAGGCTGGAACGTCAGGCTGGAGGGCTGGCACCAGGACATCAGACTGGAAAGCTGAGACATCAGGCTGGAAGGCCGGCACCAGGACATCAGACTGGAAGGCTGGGACATCAGGCTTGAGGGCTGGAACATCAGGTTGGAAGGCTGGCACCAGGACATCAGACTGGAAGGCTGGGACATCAGGCTTGAGGGCTGGAACATCAGGCTGGAAGGCTGGCACCAGGACATCAGACTGGAAGGCTGGGACATCAGGCTTGAGGGCTGGGACATCAGGCTGGAAGGCCGGCAACGGAACATCAGACTGGAAGGCTGGGACGTCAGGCTGGAGGGCTGGCACCAGGACATCAGGCTGGAATGCTGGAACATCAGGCTGGAAGGCCGGCACCAGGACATCAGACTGGAAGGCTGGGACATCAGGCTTGAGGGCTGGAACATCAGACTGGAAGGCTGGCACCAGGACATCAGACTGAAGGGCTGGGACGTCAGGCTTGAAGGCTGGGACATCAGGCTGGAAGGCTAGGACATCAGGCTGGAAGGCTGGAAGGTCAGGCTGGAAGGCTAGTACTGGCTCTTCAGGCTGGATTGCTGGCACCTCCGGCTGGAACTCTGGCGCTTCAGGCTGGGACAGATTAGTGGGTGTGGAGGCAGATTGGATTACTGGCAGGATCGTTTTGGTTGGGAAGAACTTTCGTTTTTTCTTTGACTTGGTCGCTGAAGCTTTGTAGGTGGGGGGTGCAGCAGACAGGGAAGGAGGATTGGAATATGGCAGAGAAGAGGTAACAGTAGCTGGGGGAAGTTTTTGTGAATTTGTAGGCAACTGAGAAGAGGCAGGGGGGTTGTATGCAGGATAGGTACAGGGAGAAGAGACCGGATATGAATATTTGGTTGGGAGCAATGTATACTGGGTGGCAACTGCGTTTGGCATGGGTGATGGGGAAACATACATTTGTGGATTTGTAGGCAGCTGAGAAGAGGCAGGGGGGTTAAATGCCGGATAGGTACAGGGAGAAGAGACCGGATATGAGTATTTAGTTGGGAGCAGTGTATACTGGGTGGCAACTGGGTTTGGTATGGGTGATGGGGAAACATACATTTGGGTAGGCTGGTGTCTGATGGCAGAAGTGGTTGGTTTGGCTGGGGCTAATTTTACCATGTCAGACCATGCTGAAAGTATGGGTTGTACAAACTGTGGATTTAAGTTTCCCTGTCTAACAAAAGACTGAGCGGACACAATGCACTCAGCAATCACCTGTGGGGAACAGCCAGAGTAGTGCTCACAGAAATCGGCAGGATCATCTTCAAAAAGCCATACTAGGGATACAACCTGATTCATATTAAAAGGGGGAGTGAAATCATCACGGCCCTCAGGAATACAGGGCCAGCTCTGTACAAATCTTGATCAGAGGCTGCACGTCCTCAAAAAGAAAATGGCCCTGATCAACGAAAACATGGGCTATACGGATGCACTCCAGTAGTTGCTCCCTAGTATAGTCACCCAAAGTCTGATAACAAAAATCTCTTTCTTCCATTGCCAGGAGCGAAAGATACAATATATCTTCCAGATGCTTCTTTCTTGGCAATAGCAAGTGTCAGACCCAGTTCCCAAGTGCAGCCGATCTGTTTGTATGGCTTCAGTATTCTGTCACAGGGCCGGTCCGTCCCGTGGTGCACGGGGTGCAGTGCACCCAGGCGCCACAGAGGTGGGGGCGCTGGAGCGCCAGAGTGCTCCGCTCCCTCCTCCTCTCCTTGTCCGTAGGCGGCGCGGCTCTCTCCGCCCGTCGCGGCCGCCGGAGCGGCCGCGCAGTGACGCCACGGGGGGGTGGGGCGGGGCGCTCAGTGGCCGAGCCCGACTTGAACAGAGCGTGTGTGATGCTGGTGCTTGTGGGCAGGAGGCGGAAGTTAAACACAGGAGGAGTCCTGTGTTTAACTTCCGCCTTCTGCCCACAAGCACAAGCATCACACACGCTCTGTTCTCCACCCGGGCGGCTGCACACTGTCCTCTCCAGCTGCCGCCCGGGTGGTTTTAATTAGCCTAGTGGTGGGGGGGTGGTTTGTCTAGGGGGGGTCTATACCAATGTGGGGGGGGGGGGGGTAGTTTGTCTAGGGGGGGGGGGTCTATACTAATGTGGGGGGGGGTTGTCCTGGGGGGCTCTATACTAATGTGGGGGGGGGGGGGGTTTGTCCTGGGGGTCTATACTAATGTGGAGGGGTTGTCCTGGGGGGTCTATACTAATGTGGGGGGGGGGTGGTTTGTCCTGGGGGGGGTCTATACTAATGTGGGGGGGGTTTGTCCTGGGGGGTCTATACTAATGTGTGGGGGGGGGTTTGTCCTGGGGGGTCTATATCAATGTGGGGTGGGGGGGTTTGTCCTGGGGGTCTATACTAATGTGGGGGGGTGGTTTGTCCTGGGGGGGGGGGGTCTATACTAATGTGGGGGGGGGGTTTGTCCTGGGGGGGTCTATACTAATGGGGGGTCTATACTAATGTGGGGGGGGGGTTGTCCTGGGGGGTCTATACTAATGGGGGGGGGGGGTTGTCCTGGGGGGGGGTCTATACTAATGTGGGGGGGGTTGTCCTGGGGGGTCTATACTAATGTGGGGGGTTTGTCCTGGGGGGGTCTATACTAATGTGGGGGGGTTTGTCCCGGGGGGTCTATACTAATGTGGGGGGGGGGGGTGGTTTGTCCTGGGGGGTCTATACCAATGTGGGGGGGTGGTTTGTCCTGGGGGGGTCTATACTAATATGGGGGGGGGGGTTTGTCCTGGGGGGTCTATACTAATGTGGGGGGGTTGTCCTGGGGGTCTATACTAATGTGGGGGGGTTGTCCTGGGGGGTCTATACTAATGTGGGGGGGGGGGTTGTCCTGGGGGGTCTATACTAATGTGGGGGGTTTGTCCTGGGGGGTCTATACTAATGTGGGGGGGTCTGTACTAATGTGGGGGGGGGGGGGTTGTCCTGGGGGGTCTATACTAATGGAGGGGGTGGTTTGTTCTGGGGGGTCTGTACTAATGGAGGGGGGGGGGGGGTGGTTTGTTCTGGGGGGTTTGTACTAATGTCGGGGGGGAAAGGTTTGTCCTGAGGGGGGGGTCTATACTGATAAAGGGGGGTGTTTTGTCCTGGGGGTCTATACTAATGGGGGGGGGGTCTGTCCTGAGGGAGGTATTTATACTTAGTGAAGGGTCTGCACTGACGGAGGGGGGGTCTATACTTAATGGAGTGGGGTCTGTACTGAGGGACGACTATAGTTGGTGGAGGGGGTGATACCATGTTTTACTGCACCAGGTGACACCAACCCTAGTGATGCCACTGCAGCTGCGGGCTCTTATTTCCCCTCTCCCTCACCTCCTCGTGCGATGCTGTACTAGTGAGCGGCGCACTATGTTTCTTCCCCCGCCTTCATAACGGCCAGGGAAGAAAAAACAAAGGAGCAAAGAAAAGGATTGTGGGACATGTGGTCCCAAGGACTGGCAGCCCCACTGTAACATGGAAACTGCAGCCCAAACAGCATGCTCAGCTGAATGGGAGAGAGAAAGCCAGGAGCCCGGGGAAGCTTTCAGGGAAGGGCACCCAGGACTCCAGAGGGAGAGGGCAGTGCTGAGAGAACACCATCAGAGAGAGAAAAAGCCACACAGCCTGGCACCATCCCTGGTGGAGGAAGGAATAGAGTCATTGCAGGAATACAGGTCTGGGCTCTACCCAGCGGAGTCGCCACGGGCAATTCAGAGTGAGCTGACTCCTGATCAGAGGAACCGTTGTTGCTGTATCGCTGGGTCAGGTGAGAGGGCCGATCGGCCATTATTTACTACCATCTCTTGTAACATGTCTGCAGTCTCTGACCATCTCCTGTATTGTGTGCAGCCTGACCATCTCCTGTACTATGATTGCAGTCTCTGACCGTCTCTAGTATCATGTCTACAGTCTCTGACCATCTCCTGTACTATGTCTGGGGGCTCTTTCTAATAGACTCTCTAACAGAAGCCCCCTCTGTGTGCATCAGAGAGACTCCCCTCCAGGTCTCATTAGTGTACGCTCTTCCTGTATTTTATTTATTGGTAAAAGATCATGGGAGGATCCCAGGGTAACGAAGACTTCTTACGGGAACATCTCTGTGTTGAAGTCGTTGTCATAGAAACATTTGTAAAGGGGAGGAGTTGGTAAGATGACCACGCCCACGTGGGGCGCCAGAAATATTTCTGCACCCAGGCGTCTGACCCTAGGATCGGCCCTGTTCTGTCATGAAAGGAGCCTAAACACAGGCATCCAACACAAGTGAACAGATCGATGGGCTGCACTAAAGGAATCAGGCTCCAAAGGTAGTGATAAAGATATATATTTATTAAATAATAAAGACACACGTGAACACAGCAACCACAAACAAGCAAGAACGCAAATAACACAGCAAACCCCAAAGCCCTAATCTAACTAACTAACTATACACACAAGAAAATGGAACATACATATATATATATATATGTATATGTATATATATATGTGTGTGTGTGTGTGTGTGTGTGTGTGTGTGTGTGTGTGTGTGTGTGTGTGTGTGTGTGTGTGTGTGTGTGTGTGTGTGTGTGTGTGTGTGTGTGTGTGTATATATATATATATATACACACACATACATACACACACACACACACACACACACACACACACACACACACACACACATACATACATACATACACACACACACACACACAAGGCAGGGAGAAGAGACCAAGGGGGAAACAGGAAGCAAGGGAACATCAAGGCAGGAATCAGGGGACGGGTCTCAGGAACCAGGTAAGGGGGCCAACATCCAGGACAGGGCAGGAAGCGGATAAAGGGTCAGGTTTCAGGTCCAGGATCAGGATCAGGTTTCAGAACAGGCAAAGACAAGGCTACAGAAAGGAATACTGAAGCACTGAGCTTCAGTGAAGGACAGGCTTATATAGTCTCAGCAGTTCAACAACAGGTGCAGCTTGATTCCTAGAATGTCCATCTGCTGGGAGACCCCCGCTGGTGGCCACCAGAACTGCACCCTTTGATGCTGAAGGAAGTAGTGACACCAGCAGGCGATCCAGGTAATAGCACCGTTCCTGACAGTAAGTGATGTGAAAAGAAAAATCGAGTAAAAAAAGAGTGCCCACCTGGCCTGACGTGGTTTCAATCTCTTAGCGACTTTCAGATACTCAAGATTCTTATGGTCAGTGTAGATGAGAATAGGGTGAGCTGCCCCTTCCAGGAGGTACTGCCATTCCTCGAGAGCTGACTTGATTGCCAATAGTTCCCGGTCTCCCACATCATAATTCCTTTCAGCTTCAGATCATTTGCGAGAAAAGAACGCAAGCAGGTGTAGGAGAGCCTTTGATCTCTGTCTTTGAGAGACTGCCTTGTTTCGGGAGTCCCGTGATGGGGGAAATGATGGCGGAAAAATCTTTAATAAACTTTGGATAAAAGTTTGCGAAGCCCACAAAGCGTTGAGCGCCTTTTTTAATCGGTGGGAGGCGGCCAGTCCAGAATTGCAGAAACTTTGAGGGTCCATTTGGATACCCTCCAAAAAGATGATCAATCCCAGGAACTGAATGCTTTGTTGCTCGAACACGCATTTTTCGGGTTTAGCATACAAACCATGGCAACAAAGTCTTGTTAACACTTAGACGTGTTCACGGTGCTCGGGTAGAGAAGGGGAGAAGATCAGGATATCGTCCAAATAAACGATAACAAACAGGTCAAGGTAGTCTCTGAAAATGTCGTTCACAAAGTGTTGGAACGTAGCAGGGGCGTTACAAAGCCCGAAGGGCATGACTAAATACTCAAAATGCCCGAACCGGGTGCGAAAGGCGGTCTTCCACTCATCACCACTCCGGATGCGGACTAAATTGTAGGCACCGCGAAGATCCAATTTAGTGAAAATTGCGGCCGTCCCCAGTCTCTGGAATAGTTCAGGTACCAAGGGTAGCGGGTACCGATTCTTGATTGTGACTTTGTTCAGTTCCCGATAATCTACTCAAGGGCGTAGCGAATGGTCTTTTTTTTCGACAAAGAAGATTCCTGCTCCTGCAGGAGAGGTAGAGGGCCGGATGAACCCCTTCTCCAGATTATCGTCTATGTAGGTCCTGAGGGTTCCTAATTCCAGTTCTGTTAAAGGAAAGATTCTCCCAAAAGGGATTTCGGCTCCAGGAAGGAGCTCAAATCGGGCAGTCGTATGGCCTGTGAGGAGGGAGAGTGTCAGCACCCTTCTTGCTGAAGACATCCAGGAAACCGTGATAGACTTCGGGAACGGATTGGCGGATCTCATTGTCCGCTTCCAAACACAGTAAAGAAGAAGGAACATCAGCAGTCTTTACTAGGCAGTGCTGGCTGCAATAAGAAGAAGGGAAACTAATTTTCCCCGTAGACCAGTCAATCTGTGGGTTATGAGCCCTCAGCCAAGGCATGCCTATAATGATGGGAAACAGAGGGGATTCAATAATGTCCAAGCATAACAGTTCCTGACGTTTTCAGTGGATGGTGATTAGCAGAGGCATGGTTTCCTGGGTAACTGGCCCGGACTTGAGGGTGGAACCGTCAGCCAAATTAACTGAAAGTCCTTTTGCTCTAGGCCATAAGGGGACATGGTATCTGGTGGCAAATGTCAAGTCCATGAACCCGCTGCAGGCTCCAGAATCAATAATTGTGGTGACCTGGGTATTCCCTCCTGGGAGCTGTAAGAGAATGGAAACAGCCAGGTGAGAAGCATTGTAAGAGAGAGCGGAAACAGGAGCAGGGGATGTGGCAAAGCACTTACGGAGCTTGGCGGGACAGGTCCTCATATAGTGCCCAGACTCTCCACAGTAGAGGCACAGGTTGTTAGTTTGTCTGCGTTGCCGTTCTTCAGGTGTAAGAGAAGGGCGCAAAAGGCCTAGTTGCAAGGGTTTGAAGGGGTCAGAAGTAGAAGTCACAGGAGCAGGAGAGGCAGACTGAGGAGGACTGGGTACACAAGGGAGCATCCAGACTGGGCGGTAAGGACCGGCAGAATGTTCAGTTTTTCGTTCCCTTAGACGCCTGTATCTGAATGGATAAGGTAATGAGGGCATCTAGAGTCTCTGGGGTACCCACTCGTGCCAGCTCATCCTTCAGGGATTCTGAAAGACCCATGCGAAATTGATACCGCAGGGCGGTGTTGTTCCAGTTGGTATCGGAGCTCCAACGCCTAAACTCGGAAACATAGTCCTCCACTGGTCTGCGGCCTTGCTGTAAGGCATGCAGAGCCGCCTCCGCAGTGGCTGTCAGTTGCGGGTCCTCTTAGAGGTGGGACATAGCTTGGAGGAAGGAGTTCAGATTCTCCAGAGAAGCGTCCTTCTGCTCCAGGAGACAATGGGCCCATGACTGTGGTTCCCCTAGTAGCAAGGAAATGACGAACTTCACTTTCGTGGATTCGAGTGAAAAAGTCAGGGGCTGCAAAGCAAAGAAAAGTTCACATGCATTGCGGAACGCTCTGAATTTACTCCGGTCCCTAGGTTCAGGTGGTAGCATCACTACTGAAGGAGCAGCAGAAATCCCTGATGAAGATGGTGAAGATGCAGACAGAGCCTGAACACGTTCCTCCAGCCGGTTGTAACTTGCTTGCAAATTATTCACAGCTTGGGTCAGACCAGCGAGATGATGGCAAAGTTCATCCATTGGAGAAGCTCCCTGCGTGGGCTCGGACATGGCTGCTCGGTACTGTCACGTACCCGGTGGATGAGCCCACTTATGCTGGGAGCGGCTTCTCGTATTCCTTTGACTCAAGAACCCCTGGTAGAGCAGACAAGGGCTCAGGAGCGCAAAGGGGCACAAGTGCTTGACTGGTTACTGAAGAAAGGGCTGGTCTGGACTTCAGGAGGTGGAAGGAGATCCGGATGCGGACTGGAGCTGGGACCAACGGTCAGCAGGAACAGCCGGACTGGAAGCAGAGGCATTCGGGAGGTGTCTTGTAGATCAGGACACTAGCTAGTAGACACTAGTAGATCAGGATCTCAGGCAGGCCAGGTCATACACAGGCGGGCAGGAACGGTACCAAGGCAGCAGGCAAGACGTAGTCGGGAGGCAGGCCGGGTCATACACAGGCGAGCAGGAACGGTACCAAGACAGCAGGCAGGAGAATAGTCAAGACAAGCCGGGATCGGAGGCAGGCAGCAAACAGAGGATAGCCAGGAGACAGGCCGGGGTAACAGGTAGCAGATCAATCAGACAGGTATCAACAGGGGAACTCAGGAACGCTGTAGACGGAGCAGCAAGGAGGCAAAGTGACAGGTTCCTTAAGTAACCCCTATGGTGCCAAATTCAGACACGTATGTGCACCCGCGTGCGCCCATCACCGGCAGCGCGCATACACATGCGCCCATCATCGTCAGCACACACCCGCGTGCGCCCATCACCGCCATCGATCACCCGTGTGCGCCCGTCTGCGCCAACGCGCACACGAGTGCGTCTGTTAGTGCTAGCGCGCACCCGCGTGTGCCTGTTAGCACTAGCGCGCACCTGAGTGTGCCGGTTGGCACCTCTGTTGGGAATTCTGGAGACGGATCTACCGGGGGCATAGGGGTAGCTAGAACGTCCTCCTTGACAGGGTTATTTATCCAAGCTTTCCTATAATTAAAAAGTTTTGTAACTTCAGTCTGAACACATTTTGACCATTGTCAGCTGGTTTCGTATCAGATTCATGTTTACTCGGTTTCAACATGAGTTCTGTTTTTTTTTACTTTAGCCTTCCAATGGATCGTATAACTTAATCAGCCATTTCTGTTGGGAGGGGGAGTGCTCTTCTGGAGCGATGATTCAGTTAAAGTCTAAATGAAAAATTATGATATTTTGGTGTGTCTCGGCTATGACACACCTATGTGAGTTGATGAGTTACAAGAATTTCCTTGCCGTGGCTCTAGATGGCACAGGGCAATCACTTATTAACCTATAACCTTGTAGGGATCTGCTGCCCTCTAATGTTAGCTTCTAAAATGACAGTGTTATGTATAATTATGTATTAGCACTTCCTGTCTCTAAGAGGCTGCCTTTAAAACCCCAAAAGCAGAAAGTGGATAGAAAGAAAGTTCTGCCCATCCTGCTAAATCCAGACTAGAAGAGATTATTACACAAGTATTCCTATGTTCCAATAGTTTAACTGCAGCTGCCCATACATTTTTGAGTGTGTTTCTGAATCCCTGTGGCAGACAGAGTATCTCTGTCTTTTTTTATTATTTCACATGCACATTGCCAGATTGTTATATCTGTGCTACTTATGTATGTAATGGTCAGGGGCGCCATGGGGGGGGGGGCAGCCCATACACAAGTAAGGAGCCCGTGCGTCCTGAGGGGCCAGGACCATGGGTCCCAAACCGGGCCGTCTTTATAACATGGTGCAGCTGTTGTCAGAGCGGACTAAACAGAAAAAGAGGCACCTTCTAAGTGCAGACAGTGTGGTATTTAATACAGCAAAGTTTAAAAACACTCACATGGAGGTAATAGGTGTCAGCATTTCAGTATAGTCCTGCCACTGGTGAGTCTCTAGGCACGCTGATCCGGGGTTTTGCGCCACTCGTTTCCCCTGTAGAAGCTGTCCACCAGCTCTGTGTATGGATAAGTCCAGAAAGGTGGGCTGGAAAGCACATGCACCGCAGCAGCATGTGACATCACCGGAACTGATGCAACGCATTTCCGAGTGTGCGCACAAGAGGATAGGTGTGCTCTTTTGTAAAGCTCTGAGCTTGACAAGCCGCTCCGGTCCATGTGTGTTCCAGCCTTCCTTCCTGGACTTATCCATACACAGAGCCAGTGGACGGCTCCTACAGGGGAAACAAGCGGCGCAAAACCCTGGACCAGCGTGCCTAGAGACTCTGCAGGACAATCCTGACATGCTGAAACCTATTACCTCCATGTGTGTGTTTTTAAACTTTTCTGTATTAAATACCACACTGTCTGCACTTAGAAGAAAGAGGCGCCTTCTGTTTTTTCTACATGCTTTGAAGTGTGCTTCCTTTAAGAGGCCAGCCCTGAGCTGTTGACTGTCTACTATTCCTGCTGGATATTTCCATCCACTTTACCATTGCATGACTCTCCCCTTTCTTTGGCTATTGTCCCAGCCAAAGACTTATGGTTTATGGTACCATTGATCACAGATTTGCGCAATTACCGTTTCCATTGTTGTCAGAGCGGACTGGCTGCCAGGATTAAGAGGAGGGTGGAGTGGTAGGTTGACGTGTGTGCAGGGAGCAGTCGGGACCCGCTGTCAGGCAGGCTCTGGTCAGGAATGACAGTGTGCGCTGGACCAGTTGGTTCCAGAGGATGGCCCAATGGAGGAAGAGGAAGAGAAGGAGGAGGTCAGGGTGGAGGTGCCCCCCCCCCAATATTTGTTGCATCTGCTGCCGGAGATTCTGGTGAAGATGTCACACAGGCTCAACTACCCCTCCTGGCACCAGATCCTCTCCACTGACACCATCTGGAGCAGCCACTTCTGGCCAGGTGAGAGCTGGGAGTACTTGTGCTTCCCAAGGTGTGTGTGACACTGCCCCCCCACCTGTCCTGCTGCTCCCCTCCGGTCCCCCAACTGTCCCACTGCCCCCCACCTATGTTGGGAGCAGATAGGATTGGAGGAGGAGGACATGGGATGGAGGAGGTAGGACTGAAGGAGGAATGGGATAGAGTAGGTGGGACTGGAGGAGGAATGGGATGGAGTAGATGGGCCTGGAGCAGGAATGGGATGGAGTAGATGGGACTGGAGGAGGAGGACGTGGGATGGAGGAGATGGGACTGCAGGAGGAGGAGCATGCCATTACATGCCTGACGAAGGGGACATTGCACTACACCGTTTGTCGATGTGACCATTCTTTGAATAAAAAAACATTTGGACAAAAATTGATGATCCTTGGTGTGCTGGCGAATATTTACATATTGCATAGGTTCCAGTATCCAGTTGGCTGCCGCTAGTACTCTAATGCCACGTACACACGATCGGACATTGACATTCTGACAACAAAATCCATGAATTTTTTCAGACGGATGTTGGTTCAAACTTGTCTTGCATACACACGGTCACACAAATCACGTCAGAAATTCCGAACGTCAAGAGCGCGGTGAAGTACAACACTTACGACAAGCCGAGAAAAATTAAGTTCAATAGCCAGTGCGGCTCTTCTGCTTGATTCTGAGCATGCGTGGCTCTTTGTGTGTCGGAATTTTGTTCACACGATCGGAATTTATGCAAATGGATTTTGTTGTCAGAAAATTTGAGAACCAGATCTCAAATTTTGTGCAACGAAAATTCCGATGGAAACTGTCCGATGGAGCCTACACACGGTCGGAATTTCCGCAAACAAGCTCCGATTGCACATTTTACGTCGGAAAGTTTGACCGTGTGTATGCGGCATAAGAGTTTATTACAGGAACGTGTGCAATGGGAATATGGACTGTGCAGGAGGAGGAGGGCGTGGGATGGAGGAGGAGGACATGGGATGGGGGGAGATGATCAAAAAAATAAAACTGCAGGGAGATCCATGCTGACTGAGAGTGTAATGGGTGCACTACCGGCTCAGCTTGGATATAGCTGGGGTTCCTGAAGCCATGAGAGGCATGCAAACAGAAAAGATAAACCAAAGGTTTAAACAGAAGCTTCAGATGGAACACACTGCGGTATGGGTACAAAAAAAAAAAAAAACTTTAATTGATGCAAAAAAAGCACATAGAAATGTTACAGTTGGCTGATGAGCCAAAATTAACCTTCACCAGAAATATAAAAACATTATGGCAATGTTGTTACAATATAAATGTAGCGGGCACACTTTTACGAGTGTGCGCTATACGTGGAAATTTATTTTTTTCCCTCAGAACAGTAATAGGGTTCTAAGAGTTAATTGTCCAGGTTAACTTTGGCATCAGTTTGGCTGGGCTGTACTAGGGTTCTGCCTGGTCATGGGTACAGTGAAGTACCCATGACAGTCCTAGAACAAGGCCTGGTTGGACATATTAGGTATCAGTTTTCCCCGGAGCCAATCAGTGGGCGCGTCTGGCCCCGCTGTGTAATCTGGGAAAGGGTACTTATGGTGCTGAAGTCATGTGTTTGGGGTTTGGCCGCAGTCCTGTTTCCTGGTTCTGGACCGGGGTAGCCCCATGGGGGTCCCGGGCCTGGGAGCGTTTGCTGTCCCGCAACATGGTCAGTTTGACTAGCCCCATAGACCCGCATGGTCTGGGGCAAGGATCCGTCTGTTCCCGAGTCGGAGCCGGTTAGCCGGAGGCCCAGTAACAGAAGGAAGATTCAAGGCGTCCCGGTGTGCTCTCAGTATTGGAGGGGCACCACAGCTCATACAAGTGACCGGAGGAGGACTCTTCGGAGGAGGGCCATTAATCTGGCATCTCAGTAAGAGCCTGGAAGCTGAGTTGTATGGACACTAAAGAATCCACACTTCCACGGTACTGCCAAAAAGACAGAGAAAGTTCCAGGTACTGGGGAAAGGTTCCTATTCACCTTCGGTTGCAAGTTTATTCTGTCAGAGACTTTTTTGCAAGTTTCCAGATCACATTATTGGCTGCCATACCTCTGGCTAGATGTCTGTCTAGCATTGAAGTACCCAGCTGCGAGTGGCTACTCTCTGGGTTTGATTAGAGACATTCAGTGGATGTCAGCAGTTCAAGGTGCCTGAGTTTATTCACCCTTGCCCTATATTCCTATCTGAGACTGTTATGTTGGATGTTACCACTGCAGAAATAAAAACCTTCAAAAAGGACTTTTATTGTGTCAGCATCTAAAGTTGTTGGGTACAAACCCTTGGAACCCCTGGACATTCATCGGCAAGCCAAGCGGAGGTAACCGGTAAGCCCAAAAGTCAAGACCGCCCCTTTGTGGGTTATGGCCGCTACATAAATAAAAACAGCACCTGCAAACTTGCACACAAACATTCACTTCTCACATTCACGGGGGGTGACTAGATGTTTAACAGTCTGGGAATTGGCATCCGGTGACACTAAATACTGGGGAGCATGAAGTTCCCCTTCAGGATCCCTTCAGGATCCCCTGAATTAATTGAGGAGACAAAAATTTCACAAACTCAGAGCCAGAGATACCACTCTGGAAAAACAGCCACAGTAAACCAACAGAGAGAAAGAAGAAAGAATACCGCTTGCACAAGCGCAGGAGAATATATTTTCTGTTTATACCTACACAGTAAACTAACAGTATGGTAAGAGCTAGGATGTATTTGTCCAAAAATCATTCATGTGGATGTATGCAGATGGATCCCAGATGGAAATGGTGCAGACATGGAGACTATCAATGAAGGAGCATACAGGTGGAGATGGATTATCTCCAACGTGTAAAGCTGCAGCAATATATTGGTGTGAGAGTCTGTATAATCAAGGTACAGTCTGAAGATATAGAGCAGGACTAACCGTCCGTGACCATGAAATGAAACCACCAAAAGACTCACGGGGTCTCCCAATTGGTCTGTCTTATGTTCCATAACGCCATTGGAATGAACCTCATCCAAGTGTGTATTGCTTAGAGCTCTTCCACACTGGGACTGTGCAGTGGGGCTGTATAGTGATCTTCCATGATACCGTGATGCCAGACCAGTTCCGTGCTATGCGGCGTGAGAAAGATCCGCATGTGTACGGCAGGAGAGCCGGGCTGTTGGACAGCGAGATGTCAATGCATTTCGCTAAACTCCGTGAGCTATGTCAGATGGGGGAGATGAGACTGGAAGGGGAAGACATGAGTTGAAGAACATGGGATGGAAAAGGAGGACATGGGATGGGCCTTTGTGTGACGGCCAGTGGGCAGGCCCCGGGTAATGTTGGCGGTCAGGCCCGGGGGAGGCCCAGGCCTAAAGCTGTGTAAGGGTCCCCAAAATACTGTTGTGGAAATTTTAATTAATGTATGTTCTCAGATATCCCCCAGTGTCGGTTTTTCTGCAATACGCTTGTAGCGATACCCCCACTTAAGAGGGCCGCAAGTTTTATTTGGGTCCCTGAGTACAGCTCCACCAACCCCCCCGGCAATCTGCTCTACCCGCTCTGGCACAGTTAATACACACACATACACATACACATACACATACACATACACATACACATACACACACACACATATATATACATACACACACACACACACATGAAATCACTTATGCTCTAAGTGTGATGGACTCAAACTCACAGACAACTTCTAGCTGAAATAACTGTCTTTACTTCTGGTAATTTAAAAGTGGTAACATGCATCAAACATTTTGCTTACAACACATAAGCAGGTCCCTGCAGTATGTATTACAATAATATAACTGAACCGCAATGGGGGGGGGGGGGGGGGGGACGGAGCGCCACGTGTAGCGACCGTTTCCTAAGCACCCCTGAGGCGCAACAATCTAATTGCGACTACCTAACGGACCAGGCCTGATCCCTAACTATGGAGCTCAGTCCTTGAGGGAACACAATATTCTTCACCGGCACAAGATCTGTAGAGGTGGTGCACATGTAGGTTTAAGCAAGGTATTTGTAATCCACAAAGGAAGAAACAATCTTCTGCAGACTGAAGTAATAGCCTTGGAAGTCTAATAGGCATAAAGTGTAAAGCAACAGCATAAGATGAGCTTTCGCTCGCTCACCACTCCGGATACCGTCCTTGGTTCTGGAACCTCCACTGGCTGTGTCCGGCCTCGTCCACCACAACTCCTGCGTTCCGGTCCCCGGTCCGACTGACTGCCGCCAGATGAAAGTCTCCGTGCCGCTCAGGCTGACAGTGAGGTGCGAGGCTCTCCCTCAGTCTGCTGCAAGGCCCAGGCTTCAGGCCCTCAGCAAAGCCGGTCCACACAGGTGTCTCCTCTCTCTCTCGTCCCCGCGTCAGAAGAGGAAGAGGCGGGCCTTCTCTCCTCCTTACATCACCTCTCCCATCAGCCTCTGCGCTGAGAACATCCAACCTCCTGGGAACAAGGGGGGTTCTGGGAATGGTAGTCTTATCCCCTGCTTCTGCTGGCAGAAACCGTCTTTTCCAAAAAAGGGGAACACCCCCGTTACACACTCCCCCCCCCTTTGAATCTTTGGTCCCCAAAGACATTGTTCGATCTAACAGCCCTTTTTGAATCAATGCGCTCACATAAGATAGACAGAGGAGCCTCCCACCAATTATCATAGGGTGGGGAGCTGTCCTGTCTACAGGTCGCTTCAGTGAGGGCGACCTGTCTAACTGTGCCAGAGAGTGAGCTGGGGTTGTCCCCCACTAAATGAACAGTGGGTGGGTCAGAGCATTCAGCACTTCTCCTAGCTGTCATAACAGAGTCCTCTGAGCTTTTTCCCATTTGGGGGTATGTTAGCTTCTTGGGAGGCCTCACAACTCTGCGAGCTCTCTGTTCTCTTGGGATTTCAGACTCCGGCGCCACAGGCTCTTCTTCAGGAACACACTCTGGCAGCATCACTGATTCTGGAACATCTACCTCCTCTTCTGAGTAGAGGCAAGGGATATCTTCCCAGCACTCGGGCACAACACTGGATGGAACGAACTCTGTAGCTTCTGGGTTCAATGTTCCATCTTCCACATCCTCAGTAAGTGGAAGATCTATGGCGGAATTTCCTGGAGTTGAGGAAGGCCATAGCCATTCAAGTTCTCCTTTCTCTTCTTCAGCCAGTTGGGGGTCTTGTCCATCCCTAGCTCGGGAGGTCTGGGACCGAGTGTTGGGTCTGGGGGTATCCAGAATGGGAACAGATTCAGGCAAGTCTCTCACTGGAGGTATTCTGACTGCTTCAGTGAGTGGGAGTAAGCGATTCCTATGCCAGGTCTTCAAGGGCCCCACTCTCCCTTCTGGCTTTAACTTATACACAGGCAATCCAGGTAGCTTTCTGCAGATGACATATGGCTCTGATCTCCACCTGTCAGCAAGCTTGTGCTTTCCAGGGATCCCTAGATTGCGTAACAGTACACGGTCCCCAGGCTGCAGGTCTTGTACTCGAACCTTCAGATCAAAGTTCCGCTTGTTTCGGGCCCCCCTCTGGTCGGAGGCCGCCTGAGCTTTTTCGTAAGCTATTTTCAAACTGTGCCTCAGTCGGTCCACATATCCTTTGTGGGAGGCAGCAGAGGCATGGTCTAGGGAAATGCCGAAGGCCAGATCCACTGGCAATCTTGCTTCTCTCCCAAACATGAGCCGGTAGGGGGAAAACCCCGTCACATCACTTGTGGTGCAGTTGTAGGCATGCACCAGAGCTGATATGTGTTGGCTCCAATGCTGATTCTTCTCTGTCTCTAGAGTTCCAAGCATGTTTAATAGGGTCCGGTTAAACCTCTCAGGCTGGACATCTCCTTGAGGGTGGTATGGTGTAGTTCTGGTCTTCTCTACTCCCAAAGAGTCCAGTAACTTCCGGATCAGGCGACTCTCAAAGTCCCTTCCTTGGTCTGAGTGGATTCTCTGTGGTAATCCATAATGAACAAAGTACCTTGGCCACGGTAGAAGCCTTCTGGTCTTTGGTTGGGAAAGCCTGGGCATAACGGGTGAAATGATCGGTTATCACCAGAACATTTCCCAATCCACTCAAATCGGGTTTGAGGCAGAGAAAATCAATGCATACCAGATCCATTGGGCCTTGACTCTGTAGATGGCCCATTGGGGCAGCTTGATGGGGTAAAGTCTCTCTGGATGCATCGTGCACAGGAATGGCAATATTCCTCCACTTCAGCCCTCATACAGGGCCAATAGAACCGGTCCCTGACAAGTTGGAAGGTTCTCTCTGACCCCAGGTGACCATGCTGGTCATGTAAGGCAATTAGCACACAGTCTCCCGATGCTTCTCTGGGAGAAACAACTGCCACTTGTCTTCTGAGCTATCAGAGGGCCCCCTTTGGTAGACCACTCCCTGATGCACCTGTAATTTATCTAACTCTTTCCTCAGCAGGTGAGCCTCTTTGGAAGGGTGATGTCGAAGTCCCTCTGGACTCTTGTTTTCCAATGCTTCCAGGACCAATTTCCCCATGGGGTCTTCCAATTGGTCACACCTTAACTCCTTTTTGGACAGCTTCGGTAGGCACTCTTCTTCTAGTTGAGTTACCCCACAGTAACATTTTGGGACTCCCACTGTGGTGACCCCTATCTCCTCGGCTCTGGATCCTCCTCTAGCTTGGAGTTCAGCCCCCTGACAAAGGGCTCGCACTCCTGGCGCCACTTGGGTCCAGTCTTCCCAATCATCGGCCATGACATGAGATCTTCGGGACAGGGCATCTGCATCCCTATTTCCAGCCCCTGGCCTGTACTTGAGGCTAAAGTTGAATCCAGATAACGCCGCCAACCATCTGTGTCCAGTTGCATCCAGCTTGGCGGTGGTGAATAGGTAGGTCAAGGGGTTGTTATCTGTTTTTACAGTAAATTCGGGCCCATAAAAGGTAGTCTTTTAGTTTGTCGACTACTGCCCATTTGAGGGCCAAGAACTCGAACTTATGGGTGGGGTAGGCCACTGGTCACAGCTGATCTTCATACTCTTGCTAGAGTACTCCACCTAGGCCCTCATGGCTGGCATCAACATGTAGCTCATATGGTTTGGTGGGGTCAGCATAGGCCAAAACTGGGGCCGTGGTGAGACTCCTCTTCAAGGTTCTGAAAGCCTCTTCACACCTTGAGTTCCACTGGTCTTGAACCGACTCACTGGGCCTCCTGGGCCCCAAGCCATCTTCCTCCCCTTCTGTCTTAAGCAGCTCGTTTAGGGGTTTCGCAATACGGGCAAACCCATCCACAAACCTTCGATATTAGGAGCAGAACCCCAAGAAAGATCGAAGTTCGGTGACTGTTGTGGGTCTTGGCCATGAAGTAACTGCCTCCAACTTCTCAGGATCTGTAGCCACTCCTTTTTCAGACACTATGTGTCCCAGATAGTTCACAGAAGACTGGTAGAATCGGCACTTCTCGGGGGAAAGTTTGAGTCCCTCTTCACTGAGCCTTCTCAACACTTTCTCCAACCTGGCTTCATGTTCTTCCAAAGTCTTTCCGAAGACAATAACATCGTCCAGGTACACAAGGACTTCTATGAGGTTCATGTCTCCAACAGTCCTTTCCATGAGGCGTTGAAAGGTAGCAGGAGCTCCAGACAGGCCCTGAGGCATCCTGTTAAACTCACAGAACCCTACTGGGGTTATGAAGGCGGTCTTTTCTCTATCTTCTGGATGCATGGGGATTTGATAGTACCCACTCTTGAGATCCATCACGCTGAACCACTTGGCTCCAGACAAACTCTGTAAGGCATCCTCTATCCTTGGCGTGGTGTACTGATCAGGAATGGTCCTCCTGTTGAGAGTTCTGTAGTCAATGCAGAGCCTCAACGACCCATTCTTCTTCCGGACCACCACTATTGGGGAGGCATAGGGGCTTCTGGACTCCTGAATCACTCCAGTTTTCTTTAGTTCCGCAAGTTGTTCCCTCAGATCCTCCAGATCTGCCAGCGGAACCCGCCTGACTCTCTCCCTGAATGGCTTGTCTTCTTGCATACGGATTCGATGGGTGGCGCTCCTCGCACACCCCACATCAAACTCATCTTTGGAGAAAATCTTCTCCCATCTGGTCAGCTGGGCCTTGGCTCTCTCCTTCCAAGCTCCAGGTAAGTTCGGGTTCTCCAAGGAGAGTTTCTTCCAAACATCTTCTCCTTCACCCGTCCCTTTCACTTCTGACCAGCCAACTGGGACAGCAGGACTCACCTGTCCCAACAGCATCCTGGCAGGGATCTCTACGGGCCGCTCCGTGGGGTTCCTCACACTCACTGGGACTCTCCCTCGGGCCTTCTTCAGTGCCTTGATTGGGATTACTTCCGGTATCACTTCCAGGCCTGAGTGACCCTCCATTGGGTCGGATTCCAGCATGACAAAGGGGCCAGGCTGCTCCCAGGTAAGCTTCACAGTGGCCCCAAGGCAGGCTACCTCTCCGGGCTGTAGCACCGCTCCTTCTCTCCCAAGTCTCCACACCTTCCCTATCCCCTCACTTGGGGTCTTCTGCTCTAAGACCAGTCGTTGATAGGCCGTCTTCAGCATGGGATGGATCTTGGGAGCTGAGTGATTCTGCTTCTTTACCAGGGGGGTCAGAAGCCTTCGGACTAGATCCGTGTTCGTCCCTATAATCAGGGAAGTCTTGCTGGTTCCAGGCGGGCGAGGGCACACAACTGCCAAGGTGTCAAACACTTCAGTCTTCCCAGCCACGGATGGGTCAAAGGTCAATTGTATGGGCAGGTAGCATAGGGGAAACTGAGTTCCCAGCCCCCATATCTCCAGCTCCTCTATCTTCTGGATAGGCAAATGACTCAGGTATCTATCATAAAAGTCTCTGTATAATCTCTGTATAGTCTCTGTATAATAGGGTCACCTGTGCCTAGGAGGGCCTGTGTGTATACCTGTCAGGGTCTCGCTCACACGGTACGGACAAATCGGCGTGTGCGCATGCGCACATGCGCCGCTGGAATGCCCAGGCATCAGCGCGGGTGTGCACGCCGGCGTGTCCCTCAGGCGCAAGCGCGCGCATCGCGGGCGCACACGTGAGCGCGCTAGCGCCGTTTGGCGCCAGTGGCCCTTTTTAGGAAATGGCAGTTGCACCTGATCGGTGCTGTCCGTCTGCAGCTGTACCCCTGCTTTAAACCTGTTTCCTTATCCGTGTATCCCTGAACTTTGACCCGGCTCTCTGGACTCTGCTGCTCTCTCCAACCCTGACCCCGGCTTGTTTGATTCTGCTTGGACTGATACCTGAACTCTGACCCCGGCTTGCTTTGACCCTGCTTCTGTCTGCATCCACTTACCTGCCTGCCCAGTGTACCAGACCCGGCCTGCCTGACGATTCTCTGCCTGACCCCACACATGCTGTTTGCCTACAGAACTGCTGCCATCATCTGGGGTCCACCCTGCATCCGGATACTGGGCTTCTGCCTGCCAGGTTCCGCTGTTCCTGCTACCAGAGGACTCCTGCCTGCCTCCAGCATCTGCCACAGCATCCAGTCCAGGCACTCCTACTCCGCTGCGCTCTCGGGTCCACTGTTCCCATTCCAGTGGCCCCTGAACCAGAGCCGTAAGAGAGGCCTCCTCCCAGCAAAGTCAGGCTCCCCATCCAGGTACTTAACAGTACGGACAGCCATGACTGAGCCTGCGGGAGAAGCCTCTCCCATGAAGGACATCTGCTCACATCTCGCAGCCCTCACCCAGGCGGTGCAATCCCTCCAAGATGGGTATACAAGACTGGAAGGACAAGTACAGCAACTCGCTGGTGCCAACGCTGCGGCTCCCGCACCTCCTCAGCCCCCTGCTCAGCCTGCTACCCCACCTGCAGTGGTTATGTTACCACCTGAACCAAGAGTGCCCGTTCCGGATAAATTTACAGGGGACCATTCCAAGTTCCGGATTTTCCGCAACGCCTTCCAGTTATACTTTGCCCTGCAGCCAAGAACTTTCTCCCTTGAAGCCACCAAGGTGGGGTTTGTGATCTCGCTACAACAGGGCGAGCCCCAGATCTGGGCACACCGACTGCTGGAGGGAAGGAGCCTACTGACCCAGTCTCTCTCATCCTTCTTCGAGGCCATGGCACAACTGTATGAGGACCCCCAGTTGACTACTACAGCCGAATCAGCTTTGTATGCGCTCCAGCAGGGTCGCAGAGCGGCCGAGGACTATGTAACGGACTTTAGACGCTGGAGCGCAGACACCCAATGGAATGACGCTGCACTAAGGCATCGATTCCGTATGGGCCTTTCCGATGGACTAAAGGATGAGCTCGCTCGGGTTGGTACCCCGGATACCCTGGAGGATTTAATAACCCTGAGCATCCAGATCGATCGTCGGCTTCGGGAGCGCAGATTGGAGAGGTCTGCTCAAGTTCATCGGCCAACCTGGATGACCGCAAGAGCTCCACTACCTGCTACCCGCTACCTACCTGCCCACCCGGTAGGCCCTAGTCATCCCACTCCTGATGTTGGCGAACCCATGCAGCTGGGCCTTATGCGGCCTACCCTGTCCCCGGAGGAACGTGCCCGACGTCGGCAGTTGAACCTGTGTCTGCACTGCGGTGGCTCTGGGCACTTCGTGAGCAGATGCCCGGTGAAGACACGTAAGTGCCTCTCTTCTGTGTCAACCAGTCCTGTGTCCTTGCCGGTCCATGCCACCCACATCGCTCTCTGTCGTTTCAGTTCCTAGGAAAGACGGTCCACACCAGCGCTATCCTTGATTCGGGAGCCAGCAGTTGTTTTATTGATGCCACCTTTGCCAGTCTGCACAACATTCCCCTCCAGAAAAAGGCCCACGGACTATCTGTGTTTCTCGCTGACGGTTCCCGCATTAGATCGGGCCAAGTTACTCAGGAGACCCTTCCTCTGTTCACCGTCTCCTCGCCTCACCACAAGGAACTGTTAACCTTGGACGTGATCTCGTCCCCCCTATTTCCCGTGATCCTGGGCATCCCCTGGCTGCAGGCCCACGACCCTACTATCAACTGGTCCTCGGGAGAGGTCAAGTTCCAATCCCCCTACTGCTTGGAACATTGCCTGCAGGAGACCCCAGCACCACCTGCCACGCTTCTTTGCCTAGACTCAGACCTGAACCTTGACCAAGTGGTGCCAGAACCTTATCATGAGTTTCTGGATGTCTTCAGTAAACGAGGGGCAGACTCACTGCCTCCCCACCGTCCCTACGACTGCCCCATTGAACTGTTGCCAGGGGCCGAGATCCCTTTCAGACGTATCTTCCCCCTTTCCGAGAAGGAGCAGGAGGCCCTGAAGGTCTACATCTCAGAGAATTTAAGGAAGGGATTCATACGACACTCCACATCACCAGCAGGCGCCGGTATCTTCTTTGTAACCAAGAAGGATCAGTCACTCCGGCCCTGCGTGGACTACCGGGAATTGAACAAAATTACAATTAAAAACCGTTATCCTCTTCCCCTGATACCGGAACTGTTTCAGAAGTTGAGAGCAGCCACTATATTTTCTAAATTGGACTTAAGGGGGGCCTATAATCTGGTCCGCATTCGATCAGGTGATGAGTGGAAGACTGCTTTTCGTACTCGCTTTGGGCACTACGAGTACCTGGTCATGCCCTTCGGCCTCTGTAACGCCCCAGCCACATTTCAGCACCTCATAAATGAGGTCTTCAGAGACTTTCTGGACATCTTCGTCATCGTCTACTTGGATGACATCCTGATCTTGTCCAGATCACTGGAGCAGCACCGGGGGGATGTGGGCCGAGTTCTACTCCGTCTCCGCCAACACGGACTATATGCTAAAGCAGAGAAGTGCACTTTCGAGCAGCAGGATATCCAATTCTTGGGACTGGAGATTTCCCCAGCGGGCATTAAGATTGACCCACAGAAAGTAACGGCTGTGCTGGACTGGCCGGCACCCTCTGACAAGAAGGGTGTGCAGCGTTTCGTGGGCTTTGCAAACTTTTATAGGAAGTTCATCAAGGGGTTTTCTGCCATTATTGCACCAATCACACAGCTAACAAGGCAGAATGTACGATTTCACTGGGGTCCAGAGGCCCAGGAGGCATTTTCTAAACTCAAGACACGATTCACCTCCGCTCCCATCCTTAGTCACCCTGATCCGTCTTTGCCGTACATCTTGGAGGTAGATGCCTCGGAGGTAGCGGTGGGAGCCGTGGTGTCCCAGCGCCAAGGCAATAACGATTTACTGCACCCAGTGGGCTTCTTTTCCCGAAAACTCTCCCCCGCGGAGAGAAATTATGATGTTGGCGACCGTGAACTGCTAGCCATCAAGTCAGCTTTAGAGGAGTGGAGATATTTGCTGGAGGGTGCAGTCCACCCCGTACTAATATACACGGATCACAAGAACCTCGAGTACTTGAGAACGGCAAAACGATTGAGACCCCGACAAGCCCGCTGGGCCCTGTTCTTTTCACGCTTCAGTTTCCATATTACTTACCGCCCGGGATCCAAGAATGTGAAGCCTGATGCGCTTTCACGCATGTATGACTCTTCCAAAGACTCCACGCCTCCGGACACTATTCTTCCTGCAAGCAGCTTCCTTCTGTTACAGCCGGACCTACTGTCTCAGATCAGGGAAGCATCTGTGAACCCACTCCTTCCTCCAGGAATTTCATTAACCGCCCGAGAAGGGCTCCTATGGAAGGATAGCCAGGTGTTTGTTCCTGAACCCATCCGGGTTAAAGTACTAGCCCTTCTGCACGACCACCCACTAGCAGGACACTTCGGGGCCCGCAAGACCTTGGAACTGGTGCAGCGCACCTTCTGGTGGCCTGGTCTGAAAGAGTTCTGCACAAAGTACGTTAGTTCCTGTTCAGTATGCTCCAGAAGCAAGACCACTAGGGGCCGGGCCTGGAGTCTACTTAAACCCCTTCCTGCACCTGATCGACCCTGGCGCAGTGGCGTATGATTACTATGGACTTCATAGTTGAGCTTCCACCCTCTGAAGGCCACACGGCCATTTTTGTAGTCGTTGATCGACTTTCAAAGATGGCACACTTTTTGCCCCTCAAGGGAACCCCATCCGCAGCAGAGACAGCCCGTGTGTTTATTAGAGAAATCGTTAGATTACATGGAGTACCCGCCAACATAGTTTCTGATAGGGGAGTCCAGTTCACCTCCCGATTCTGGAGAGCTTTATGCGAAAGTTTGAAGATCGAACTGGCCCTATCTTCAGCCTATCACCCCCAAACCAATGGGCAGACGGAGCGCACGAATCAAACTCTCGAACAATACATCAGGTGTTTTACCTCTTTCGTGCAAGACGATTGGGTGTCTCTGCTGCCTTTAGCGGAATTTGCATACAATAATGCCAGCCACTCCACCACAGGACAGTCCCCGTTTTTCGCTAATTATGGTTTTCATCTAACATTTCTCCCAGATTTTCTTGCAGAATCCTCCGTTCCAGCAGTCCAGGACACCGTAACCTTTCTCAGCCGCAACAGTAAAATCCTTCAGGAAGCCATAACAAGAGCCCAGGCGGACAGTAAGAGATCCTTTGACCAAAAGAGGAGGGGAGAACTAAACTTGCAAATCGGGGACCAGGTATGGCTTTCCTCTTCTAATTTAAAGTTAGCCTGTCCTTCTAAGAAGTTGGCACCCAAGTTCCTGGGTCCCTTCCCCGTGAAAAGTTAAATCAATGAGGTGTCTTATGAATTGTCCCTGCCTGACACTATGAAAGTACACCCCGTTTTTCATGTTTCGTTGTTGAAGCCCTCGGTACCCAACCCCTTCCCCAATAGGGAGGTCGGACCCCCTGAGCCTGTCCTCATAGATGGGAACGAGGAGTATGAGGTAGAGGCCGTGCTAGATTGCAGAAGGCGACAAGGGCGGAGACAATTCCTAATTAAATGGAGGGGCTATGGGCCAGAAAGTAACTCCTGGGAACCTGAGGACAACCTACATGCCGAGAGACTAATTCGGGCCTTCTTCACTTCTCACCCTGAGAAAAACTACCAGTTGGGCACCCGGAGGTTGCCCCTTGTGGGGGGGGCAATGTCAGGGTCTCGCTTACACGGTACGGACAAATCGGCGTGTGCGCATGCGCACATGCGCCGCTGGAATGCCCAGGCATCAGCGCGGGTGTGCGCGCCGGCGTGTCCCTCAGGTGCGCGCGCTTGCGCGGCAAGCGCGGGCGCACACGTGAGCGCGCTAGCGCCGTTTGGCGCCAGTGGCCCTTTTTAGGAAATGGCAGTTGCACCTGATCGGTGCTGTCCGTCTGCAGCTGCACCCCTGCTTTAAACCTGTTTCCTTATCCGTGTATCCCTGAACTTTGACCCGGCTCTCTGGACTCTGCTGCTCTCTCCAACCCTGACCCCGGCTTGTTTGATTCTGCTTGGACTGATACCTGAACTCTGACCCCGGCTTGCTTTGACCCTGCTTCTGTCTGCATCCACTTACCTGCCTGCCCAGTGTACCAGACCCGGCCTGCCTGACGATTCTCTGCCTGACCCCACACATGCTGTTTGCCTACAGAACTGCTGCTATCATCTGGGGTCCACCCTGCATCCGGATACTGGGCTTCTACCTGCCAGGTTCTGCTGTTCCTGCTACCAGAGGACTCCTGCCTGCCTCCAGCATCTGCCACAGCATCCAGTCCAGGCACTCCTACTCCGCTGCGCTCTCGGGTCCACTGTTCCCGTTCCAGTGGCCCCTGAACCAGAGCCGTAAGAGAGGCCTCCTCCCAGCAAAGTCAGGCTCCCCATCCAGGTACTTAACAATACCCCTTCCACCTGGATGGGTACAGTAGGACTCGGACCAACCAGCTCTTCTGGGTAGGGCCGAGTTGATGCTACCTTCTTCTGTGGACTCTTCTCTTTCCAACTGTGTTTGGACTTTATTCTTTCCTGAGCCTGGCATGCATTGACTTTCTCTCTCTTTGTGGGAGTACGAACCCGCTGAGGGATATTGTTATTTCTCTTTTTTAAAGGTTCTCGCTTAGGAGTGCTGTGTCTCTTCGGAGGGGTCTTGTCCCCTCTCTCTGGGGTGTATCTTGGTTGAGGAACCCTGGGTTCCCTCCGAGGAGTTTGGTCTCCTCGCCTTCCTTTCATCCTGTTCTTCCTGGAGCTCACTGAAAGTGATGGGCACCCGGTTGACTCCTTCACCGGGGCCCTCTGGAGTTTCCCGCCGGCTGGCGGCTATCTGTTTTCTTCTTCTTGGGACTGGAACATACAGCTGCAATATGGCCAACTCCCCCACAGTTAAAACAGATCATCTCTCCCAGTCTCGTAGGGATGCTGGTGTTGAAACAACTGGAAATAGTTCTCTCCTGCTTACTTCTTTCTTTGGACTGGGCGCCTCTTTCGCCACCAGAGATGTCAGTATCTCCATCATCTGGGATGTCTGTAGCTTCAGGGCATCTACTTCTGTCTCTCTTTCAGGGGTTATGGCGGACCTGACCGTTGCCACTGGAAGTTTTGTGGGCCCCATCACTTGTTTTTCCCGTTTTTCTTCCAACATGGCCTCTTCCTCCCTGACCATCCGAATGAGGTCGGGGTAGTCCAGGCTCTTCCTATCCTGTCGGGTGCGTAGTACCAGTGCAATAGGGTCCAAGGGTTGGGCTCCTCTCATCACCTGCTGAGCACGGGCCTCGTCTACTTTCCCCGGATCTATCCCCTTCTTCAGGATAATCCTATGCAGGATCTTGTCTATACGTCCCATATACTCCGATAGCTTCTCTCCTGTCTTCTGGTAACAGTGCTCCAGTTGATAGGTAAGCTCCGTGATTTTCTATGTCTCACCAAACACATTCTCCAGGATGTCCAAGTAATCCTGTGCAGTGCAGTCTTTTCTGCTTATCTTCAGGTTGCGAATGGCCTCTAAGGCAGGCCCCTTTAGGCTCTCAACAATCCTTTGCTTCTTTCTACCTTCTGGGACTTCCCATTCTTCCAAAGCCTGCATGGTGCCATCTAGCCACTCTTCAAATCCCTCTTCCCCCGAGGGTACAGGTTTCCTCCCTGAAAACATCCAGAGTTTTCTGTACCCCGCCATCGGGTAATCCCCGGGAGTCACAATCTCCCCTAGGACAGCGCACAGTTCTGCACTAAGAGTGGTTTGTACAGGTGCGGGACTCTCCGTGCCCTTCTGCTCTTCCGCCTTCGGGGTTAGCATGGTTTTCGTTTGAAAACAGTCTCCCTTGCGCGGCAGCGCATGCAGCAATTGGTAGGTCTGGCCATCCAGTGCTTGTATGCTTTGACCCCTAAACTGCTCTGGGGTCTCCCTTCTCCATTCTATCAGGGCGTATGAACACCCGGCATCATTTTTCATGTCCATTATCCGTGCTTTGTGGCATAGGGATAGGGACATTATGAGCTGTTTCGCTGCCTCTTCCTGCCATATCCCCGGTAGTTCAATGACTGCCGCTGCGGCTGGATCGGTGCCCCACATTGCGTACCACTGTCCCACTTCTATCGGGTCCATGCCGGTACCTTCTGGCGGGTTTTCCCACTGTCTGAGAATCCCGGACGAGCCCCCACGTGTAGCGATACCCCCACTTAAGAGGGCCACAAGTTTTATTTGGGTCCTTGAGTACAGCTCCACCAACCCCCCGGCAATCTGCTCTACCCGCTCTGGCACAGTTAATACACATATATATATGCACACATGAAATCACTTATGCTCCAAGTGTGATGGACTCAAACTCACAGACAACTTCTAGCTGAAATAACTGTCTTTACTTCTGGTAATTTAAAAGTGGTAACATGCATCAAACATTTGGCTTACAACACATAAGCAGGTCCCTGCAGTATGTATTACAATAATATAACTGAACCGCAATGGGGAGCGCCACGTGTAGCGACCGTTTCCTAAGCACCCCTGAGGCGCAACAATCTAATTGCGACTACCTAACGGACCAGGCCTGATCCCTAACTATGGAGCTCAGTCCTTGAGGGAACACAATATTCTTCACCGGCACAAGATCTGTAGAGGTGGTGCACATGTAGGTTTAAGCAAGGTATTTGTAATCCACAAAGGAAGAAACAATCTTCTGCAGACTGAAGTAATAGCCTTGGAAGTCTAATAGGCATAAAGTGTAAAGCAACAGCATAAAATGAGCTTTCGCTCGCTCACCACTCCGGATACCGTCCTTGGTTCTGGAACCTCCACTGGCTGTGTCCGGCCTCGTCCACCACAACTCCTGCATTCCGGTCCCCGGTCCGACTGACTGCCGCCAGACGAAAGTCTCCGTGCCGCTCAGGCTGACAGTGAGGTGCGAGGCTCTCCCTCAGTCTGCTGCAAGGCCCAGGCTTCAGGCCCTCAGCAAAGCCGGTCCGCACAGGTGTCTCCTCTCTCTCTCGTCCCCGCATCAGAAGAGGAAGAGGCGGGCCTTCTCTCCTCCTTACATCACCTCTCCCATCAGCCTCTGCGCTGAGAACATCCAACCTCCCGGGAACAAGGGGGGTTCTGGGAATGGTAGTCTTATCCCCTGCTTCTGCTGGCAGAAACCGTCTTTTCCCAAAAAGGGGAACACCCCCGCTACACGCTCATGCGAGCGTATTCGCACATACAGACGTTGGTGGAAGACCATTGGCTCTGGAAACCTTCCCGTGGACACGACAGATCTGTTTGCTCTTTTAGGGATGTTCGTTTCATGCCTCACCAAGAGACTGGCCACCTCATGGCGATTGCATTAACGCTCCTAGCAAATAGATCTGCGTACATGGTGGGAACAATAGCATAGCCATACAAAACTATAGCTCACTAAGCCATGGTAGAGTATGGCTCGCGTCAATGGTAGCGGTGGGAAATGTGCACACGATCATGTTCAGAGCCCTGAAGGTAGTGTTCAAATTGTGAGACACTGTGTCTCGACAAGAAGCTGGCCGCATGGCTCTGCACACGACCGTCTGCACACGTCACTACTGGAATTCTATTTGAATATATACATGTGTGCGATTGGTTCTTTTGAAAGAATACAACTGTCTGGCTGATTCTGAAGCCGCCACCTTCCTTTGTTATTCATGTTTACAGTATAAATAAAAAAGGTAGCAGATCATGCTAGACAGGATATTGCTAAGCTCAATGTGATACCAGTGTCTGTCTGTTACTTGGATATATACAAGCCCGCTTTCCCGGCATTATACAAGAAAGCTATGACTGTGCTTATTAACGCACAGAATTATTTGCTTATAAAGAGAAGCTTATAAAAGTTCCACAACAGGCGGGATGGCCAGTGGGTGGGCCTTGGGGTATGTTGGCGGTCAGGCCCAGGGAGGTCCAGGCCTAAAGCCGTGTAAGGGGCCCCAAAATTTCTGATGGCTGCCCTGGTAGTGGTCACCTTCCAGTATATTAGTAGGTGAATGTTTATTGCAATAGAGTATATAAGTTCCTGTTTTAGTTTGCCCTGTCTCTTCTGGTCCAGGATTCTATAGCTAGTGTAGCAAGGGCACCAACCCCTAGAGGCCTAATGATGACCTCCAGAGTCATGGAGAGCTCACATCCTTCTTGGTAGATGGGTTACAATGCATGGTGGATGTAATACAAGCTGAAGTGATGGCCGCCAGACACTTTTTGAATGCAAAGAGATTTATTGTCTCTTGAACAAGAACTGTGGGAGAGAGGGTTAGGGCCAGGACACCCTTAAGTAAATGCACTGATAATTGTCAGACTCCGAGACTTCTATAGGTAGACAGCTATACAGTGAAAGGCCTCCAGCCGGACACCACTTCTGTTTTGGTAGGACTGCTGTCTCCTATGGCAACAAATCTTGTAACAGTCACTAATGGTACTTGTACTTAACTATTTGTAACACATAATAGTTCTCCTTGCACGCTACAGATGCTCACTGTAGGTTACTCTCGGTTGGACTCCAATCCTGCAGTCCCAACCCTGCGCTGCTTCTCCTGCCCCGGGTTAGGCCTCAGGCCTAGCAGCCTGGGGCAGCATAACACATGTCCACCCAGACAGCCGTCCAGGTGGCACAGAACCCTGATTGCCTGACTCCACCCAAATAAATAGGCTCTCCCAGCAGGCCAAGGGACTAAAGTAACCCCGCCAATTGACTGAGACACCCCATCCATTCATAACCTGATTTTTATAAGCCCTTGTCTATCTAATGTCACCAGCATAATGACACCTAGCAACAGAAGAGAGAAGGTGCAGCAAGTCCAGAACGAGAGAGGAATCAGTGGATCTACTAACAATTAACCAGGGCAACTACTGCCTGGCAAACTAGATTTACTTAGCAACCCTACCTAAACACCAGGGTGCTACACTAGTTTTATCTTAGGGCTCAATACCCAGCATAGGCTAGAGCCAGGTTAGGCATCCAATGGCCATTTCTGGTAGTTAGAGGTTCAGTTGCAAGTCAGATTATAAAATACTAAGGAAGGACTAAAGAACAGAGTAGATAGGCTGACTCTGTCAGGGTAATGCCCGTAGGACAGGGCATTCTGCCAGTACCCGTCATGGCTGCACCAGGTGCATCCCTGTGCGCATTTGACCCCGGCTTGGACCTGACTACTCTCCTGCTCTGCACCTGTACCTTGATCGTCCTCTCGTGTTTGACCCCTGGCTTGGCTACCGACTCAGTTCTTGTTTATCCTGCTTTACCTTCATCTTGGACAGATTCCTGCTTTATAGGACCTCTGGCTTGGCTCGGACTCCATTCCTGGTTGCATACCTGGGATCTCTCCTCTCTCCTCGCACGGTTGCCCCATCAACCATACCTTCGCACCCCAGCAGCTCCCTGCTACCAGCTACCCAGCTCAGCACTCGGCAACCCGTGCACCGTACTTCCTGTCTCATTACCAGAATTACGCTGCACTTAGCCACAAGGGGCGCCCTCTCCGCAATCCGGCCTCACATCCAGGACTTTGACACTCTGATTTCCATTGTCATATCACAGATTCTGTTGTAGTGAGAAGCTCCATTCCAGACTCGTAGGACAACAGTTGGAGGATCTCCCCATAACCGCTGATCTTGTCTTGACACAAAGACAGACTCCACATCATCCTCAGGTGCAAGTGTACTTTCCTGCAACATTCATCTAGCGGTATCTCTAATAATAATTATATATACTCGGGTATATGTGCACAACTCCTGTCTGGCTCTTTGCTGATAACACCTGTTTGTACATTGGATGTATGTAATGTTATTAAGTTTTTCTTATATAAAGCTTGTATTATTTCTATACTGGTGTGCATAGATACGCGTGTGGTTAATATTGTATGCTGGTTGCAGTAGTTTCCAATTACATTGTATTAGCTTACTGATTAATTTTCCAGGAAGGGAATCCCCTCTGTTCACAGAGGACCTGTCCTGGGTGGCAGCACTGCCCAGTTTATTATCAAACCCACTCTTCCACTTAGCAAAGGTTCTGGTTCTCTTATTTACCTACAGGTTTAGTGCAATATCCTATTTGGGGAGGGTAATTTCCTATAACAACCCTCCCCACCCCCTTTTTAAAAAGGGGGCTACACCAAAATCACACCAACCTACACCAAAATCCATCTGGCAGCAAACATCTTGCCCTTCCAAAGCAAGAATTCCTAGCTGAGCACAAATTCCTCCCTTATTTATTACACTTAGAAATATAACAGCTCAAGCTCCATCTGATATCAGCACATTTACTTTGTGTAGCAGGAATGGTGATGATGATGATGATCCGCAAACTTAAAAAAAATCCAGCCTTTTCTCTACTCTGTTGTGTTTCAGCTTTTGCTGTTTGTCATGCTGACATAGGCCTTTTTCACATGGGTGGTGGTAAAAATAGGCAGTTGAACCATGTTTTTACCGCCTCCCTAATGCCTACCATACAGCTAAAGGGGGCAGTTCACATGCAAAGTAGAGTGTGCGGCAAATTTAATACAAGTTGATTTCACAGGCAGTACTGCCTGTCAAACTCATTAATTCTATTTAGCAGGTAATTAGGAGATGGCAGGATCCCCTTCTAAATGTCTGATATCAGGGGCTGTTTAGCCACACTCTGAAAAGTGTTTTTTTCAGAGAATCAACAACCTAGTCATGGTACATAGTCATGTAAAGAACTTTTAGTCTATAGACAGGCGTTCAGTGTATAGACAGGCTTTTCTTTAGCATATATTGGTAAAGACTTAACTAGATTGTGAAAAATGACTGATGTTTGCTCTTCTGTACTTTATTTCTTTCCATGACAGCGGAAGATTTACATACGTACAGGAAGGATGTCTCTAACCACAGTGTGGGTGCAGTTCTTTACCATAACCAACATATACAATGTCAAGGGGCTTTCATTAGCCTATGCTTAGTGGTGGCCAGTAAAGGCGTGTTAGAAAATGAAAACTATACATTATGTTTTTATTAATGTTTAAATAATGTGGCTGCGTGGTCAGTCACATATAAATGTGTGAAGACGTTTTAAAATTTTGGTGACAGACCTTGTCATTCACAACTGTAGTGCAGTATTTTTCTTTACTGTTAGGGATGCAGTACTAAAATGCTGCTTGCTGTGTCTTATGTCTCAGAGTTTTCACAGATCACATTATAATCCAACAAAATAATGTAATTTTTACTGATTGCCAAAGGGAATATTTTTCATCAAGACATGGAAGACTCTAGTTTTATTTTCATAGTAAATCAAAAAGACAAAACTTGACTGGTTTCAAGGAGGAGGTATTCCAGTTTTTATATGTAGTGCTAACCCCCGGAGGAGCCGCAGAATTGTTTTGGGATTTCTCCACACACCTGAAGATGACACACCTCATTCACCCAGCGCTTACTGACACACCTTTAGGTATTTCAAATAATTTATTAGGCAGAGCATAGCAGACAACAGATTATCTTGTGCAATGTTAGGCACCTTTCACACAGGACGGATCCGTATTGATCCGCCCTGTGAAGATCCGCTGCTCAGCGGGGATCGCTCAGCTGATCTCCGCTGAGCCGGCGGATGACAGGGCGGTCCCTGCACACTGTGCAGGGACCGCCCTGTCAGATCTCCACTCTCCTCTATGGGGGATCGGATGAACACGGACCGTCTGTCCGTGTTCATCTGATCCGCTCTGCAGACGGATGGAAAAATAGGGTTTTCCTCCATCTGCAGAATCGGACCTTAGCAGAGGCGGACGATATCGGGTGTCAGCGGATGCTCATCCGCTGACAAACGCTATACCATAGGGGTACATGTATGTCCGTTTTTCATCCGAAAACGGATGGATGAAAAACGACATACGGTCCGCACGTGTGAAAGGGGCCTTAGTCTTTTACTAGACCCAGGACCCCCTCCTCTGGGTCTACAGATATGTGCTCCGATTCAGTTCAAGTCCTTAGACCAGGATAGGAGTTGCTGTGATCCCTCTTTAAATCCTGCTGAGACAGTGCCTCTTTCCCTTCTTTCCAGCGATAAGAGTGCTCTCTTGTATAGTCTAATCTCACCAGGCATCCAAATCACACCGTGACCTCACACCCTCCCCTTGGTCTCTTTGCTTCTCTGAGTTCTTATCTGAGTGTGTTCAGCTATGGCAGGTATCCATATAGGCAACAGATCAGTCTTATCCCCACACACCTGCTCACTTCAAGACAGTCCTTTACTTTTTCCACAGCAGCCTGCAGACCCGCATCTCCTTACTTTCAGACCCAAGATGGCTGCCCCCTGCAGTGGAGACACTCCATAGATGAGCACTGCAAGCAGGGGCGTAACTAGAACTCACAGGGCCCCATAGCAAAATGTTGTATGGGCCCCCCCCCCCACCACAAAAAAAAAAAATGAACTAATGCCATCAAACAACAGATTACCACACTCATGAGGCACAGTACCCAGGCAACAGCTTAATTTTGAACAACAAAGTATGCAGTATACTGTATGCAGCCCTGAAGGACACACATGCATACCCCCAGCAGTAAAGACCCCCCAGCAGTACAGACACCCTCCTAAGTACAGACACCCCACAGCATTACAGACACCCCCCTCAGTGCAGGACCCCCCTAGCAGTACAGACACCCCCCCCCAGTGCAGAACTCCCCAAAATTACAGACCCCCTCAGTAGTACAGAACCCCCCCAGTAGTACAGACACCACCGTAGTACAGACACCACCTTAGTACAGACACCCCCCCTAGTGCAGACACCCCAGCAGTACAGACACCCCACCCAAGTGCAGACCCCCCCCATCAGTACAGACACCCCCCACCTCAGTGCAGACCCCCCACCTCAGTGCAGATCCCCATCAGTACAGACAGCCCCGACCTCAGTGCAGACCCCCATCAGTACAGACAACCCCCGACCTCAGTGCAGACCCCCATCAGTACAGACACCCCCCCGACCTCAGTGCAGACCCCCATCAGTACAGACACCCCCCGACCTCAGTGCAGACCCCCATCAGTACAGACACCCCCCGACCTCAGTGCAGACCCCCATCAGTACAGACACCCCCCATTACAGACCTCCCATCAGTACAGACGCCCCCCACCTCAGTGCAGACCCCCTTAGTACAGACACCCACCCCCATTACAGACCCCCGAAAAAAAGTTCAGACCCCCCATCAGTACAGATGCCCCGACCTCAGTGCAGACCCCCTTAGTACAGACACCTACCCCCATTACAGACCCCCCACCCAAGTGCAGACCCCCCCATCAGTACAGAACCCCCCACCTCAGTGCAGACCCCCATCAGTACAGACACCCCCGACCTCAGTGCAGACCCCCATCAGTACAGATACCCCCGACCTCAGTGCAGACCCCCATCAGTACAGACACCCCCAACCTCAGTGCAGACCCCCATCAGTACAGACACCCCCCGACCTCAGTGCAGACCCCCATCAGTACAGACACCCCCCATTACAGCCCCCCCCACCTCAGTGCAGACCCCCTTAGTACAGACACCCACCCCCATTACAGACCCCCCCATCCAAGTGCAGACCCCCCCCCCATCAGTACAGACACCCCCACCTCAGTGCAGACCCCCATCAGTACAGACACCCCCGACCTCAGTGCAGACCCCCATCAGTACAGACACCCCGACCTCAGTGCAGACCCCCATCAGTACAGACACCCCCCGACCTCAGTGCAGACCCCCATCAGTACAGACACCCCCCGACCTCAGTGCAGACCCCCATCAGTACAGACACCCCCCGACCTCAGTGCAGACCCCCATCAGTACAGACACCCCCCGACCTCAGTGCAGACACCCCTGACCTCAGTGCAGACCCCCATCAGTACAGACACCCCGACCTCAGTGCAGACACCCATCAGTACAGACACCCCCCCGACCTCAGTGCAGACCCCCATCAGTACAGACACCCCGACCTCAGTGCAGACACCCATCAGTACAGACACCCCCCGACCTCAGTGCAGACCCCCATCAGTACAGACACCCCCGACCTCAGTGCAGACCCCCATCAGTACAGACACCCCCGACCTCAGTGCAGACTCAGTGCATCAGTACAGACACCCCGACCTCAGTGCAGACCCCCATCAGTACAGACACCCCCCGACCTCAGTGCAGACCCCCATCAGTACAGACACCCCCGACCTCAGTGCAGACCCCCATCAGTACAGACACCCCGACCTCAGTGCAGACCCCCATCAGTACAGACACCCCGACCTCAGTGCAGACCCCCATCAGTACAGACACCCCCCGACCTCAGTGCAGACCCCCATCAGTACAGACACCCCCGACCTCAGTGCAGACCCCCATCAGTACAGACACCCCCGACCTCAGTGCAGACCCCCATCAGTACAGACACCCCCGACCTCAGTGCAGACCCCCATCAGTACAGACAACCCCCATTACAGACCCCCCATCCAAGTGCAGACCTCCCATCAGTACAGACGCCCCCCACCTCAGTGCAGACCCCCTTAGTACAGACACCCACCCCCATTACAGACCCCCCCTCAGTACAGATCCCCCATCTCAGTGCAGGCCCCCCTCAGTACAGACAATCCCCCCATTACAGACCCCCTCAGTAAAGACACCCCCATTACAGACACCCCCCACCCAAGTGCAGACCCCCTTAGTACAGACACCCCCCACCTCAGTGCAGACCCCCATCAGTAGACACCCCCACCCATTACAGACCCCCCCCCGGGTAGTGCAGACCCAACAGCAGACGACGCCCCCCCCTTTACATACCTTTAGAACAGCGGCGTGTGTCCCTCGAGCCGAGGCTTGAGTGCAGGCTCCTCCTCCTCTCTGGATGTAAACAGAGAGGAGGGGAGGCGGCTTCGGTCCGCGCCGCTGTTCTCCCTCCTTCGCTCAGTGCAGCATAGAAGGCACGGGGAGCGACGTTAGTGGTGCGGCTGCCGCTACCCACGGGTGTTACCCCCGCTAGCGGGTGTCACCCAGCGCGGCCCGCACCCGCCTAGCAACGCCGCTCACCGGGCCCTTGATTGGCTGCGGGCCCCATAGCGACCGCATGTGTCGCTATGGTGGTAGTTCCGCCACTGACTGCAAGGTGGTCTCCCTAAAGATGGCTGGGCTGATGCATTTCTGCAGTCATGAAAATAGAAAAACAGTGTACACAGTATATAAGTAAAGTTCTATTCTATCCACAGTTTATCAGCCTGTCTTTACCAGTTAGTGTCAGTAGATACACAGTTTAGTATGTCTACCATCATAGAGCTTTGAATTTGTTACTCCGCATTTTCCAATCGCTATCAAATTGTCTGCAATTTAGAGAGTTAATCGCTAGCAAACGTTTGAATGAGTGGTTCCTATTGATTAGACCACCCATTTTCAACTAGGGTTCCTCCAGAGATTGCTAGTAGCTCCTTGAGCTGTGGCTGACTGACCTCCCATTTAAAGTGGAGGGCCACCCTGAAAAAAAAAAAACTTCATAAAAATGTTAATAAAAATTTAAACTTACCAGAAATGGTTGTTGCTAGGCAGATCGTCCTAATCTGCCTCTTGTTCCGCGGAGCTGTTCTGTCTTCTGCTCCTAGCGCCGTCTTCTAGTGAATGTGGCGTGGTGTGTTATGGGAACTGTGTGTGCCACAACACATCGCGTTCCCCATTCACAAAGCGATGCGCGACTCGCGCATGCGCAGTAGGAAACAAGCAGTGAAGCCAGCAAGGCTACGCTGCCTGTTTCCCTTAGGTGGAATGGCGGCCCCGGGAACCGAGACCCGAGGGACGATCGCTGCTGACTTTTAATTTTTTTTTCCCGGCTGGCCCTCCCCTTTAATGGTGTCTGCATAGTTCCAGGGCCAACACTACTAGGCAAACTCAGTGGCATGACACCAGTAATCGATTTAGCTATCTGTAGGGGCTGGCGTTCTGACTATTACTGCAAGGGTTTTATTTTTCCTACTGGCTACCAATGTATAAGACAATTTCCCAGGGGACATGTATCAATGCAATTTTTTTTTTTTTTTAAAAAGGCCGCTTTTTTCAGGAGCAGTGATTTTACTAATGCTTAATGTGAAACAATAAAAGTGTAATATTCCTTTAAATTTCGTACCTGGGGGGGTGTCTATAGTATGCCTGTGAAGGGGCACATGTTTCCCGTGCTTAGAACTGTCCCTGCACAAAGTGTGATTTTTGCAGGAAAAAAAGCTATTTAAAATCACTCGCGGCTAATGAATTGTAGGCTCCCGTAATACAGAGAACAGTCATTCATTGAAAGTCATTGATAAAAAAAAAAAAAAAAAAAAAAAGAAGCATGGGGGTCCCCTCAAGTTCAATTACCAGGCCCTTCAGGTCTGCTATGGATATTAAGGGGAACCCTGCGTCAAATTAAAAAAAAAAAAAAAAAGACGTAGGGGTCCCCCTAAATATCCATACCAGACCCTTATCCGAGCACGCAACCTGGCAGGCCGCAGGAAAAGAGGGGGGGCGAGAGCGCCCCCCCTCCCTCCTGAACCTTACCAGGCCACATGCCCTCAACATTGGGAGGGTGCATTGGGGGTCTGTGACCCCTCAAAGCACCTTGTCCCCATGTTGATGAGGACAAGGGGCTCTTCCCCACAACCCCGTCCATTGGTTGTGGGGGTCTGCGGGCGAGGGGCTTATCGGAATCTGGAAGCCCCTTTAACAAGGGGACCCCCAGATCCCCCCTCCCCTGTGTGAAATGGTAAGGGGGTAAGTACCCCTACCATTTCACCAAAAATGTGACAAAAATTGTAAAAATGACAGGAGACGGTCTTTGACAATTCCTTTTTTTTAAATCTTCTGGTATGGATTTTGAGGGGGACCCCACGCCATTTTTATTTATTTTTTTGGCCGGGGTTCCCCTTAAAATCCATCCCAGACCTGAAGGGTCTGGTATGGATATTTAGGGGAACCCCTACGTCATTTTTTTTTTTAAATTTGACGCAGGGTTCCCCTTAATATCCATAGCAGACCTGAAGGGCCTGGTAATTGAATTTGGGGGGACCCCCACGCTTTCTTTTTTGTTTTTTTTATCAATGACTTTTTTTATCAATGACTTTCAATGAATGACTGTTCTCTGTGTTACGGGAACCGGCAATTCATTAGCCGTAGATGGCTGCCTTAGATGACACAACAGAAGGGTAAAGGTGGTTAAATGTGATACTGCAATGCTGTACTAACAGCACGCACACACTAATCCCCAGAATCACAGCAGATAATGTCAGCAGTACTCAGCAGAATTGATCACAGCACAGATAATGTCAGCAGCACTGCAGAATGGATCACAGCAGATAATGTCACTAACGCCGGAACACACTACACGAGGCCGCCGGCGCAGCGGCCTTATATAATGTGGGGCGTGTACTAAACCCCCTGAGCTATAATTGGCCACAGGCATCCTGCCTGTGGCCAATTATTGCTGTCCTCGCTGCTGGCTCTATGATTGGCCAAGCATGCGGGGTCACAGGGCATGCTTTGCCAATCATCAGCCAGCAATGCACTGCGACTGGCGCAGTGCATCGTGGGCCGTTCGCATCACACGAATTTGATGCGAACAGCCCAAATAGTTCTGGGCTCGACGATCGGTCGAACGCCCGATGTTCGATTCGAACGTGGGTTCGAATCGAACACCGGTCCCATCCCTACCCACAATAAGAAAGGGCTCCCCCAAAACCTGAAAATTTTTATTTTATATTATTTTAGGGGGATTTGTGGTAAAAAGGTTGAGAAAGGCTGCACTGGAAGTACTTTAATAAAATATAGGCCAATAAGAACTTTATTATAGCTAAATCAACTACTCCTAACCAGGAGCATGAGATCTAAATCACAGAAATCTTCTAGAGCAGTGGTTCTCAACTTCTGTCTTCAGGACCCACAGGCCAGGTTTGCAAGGTAACTGAAATACATCACAGGTGATATAATTTGCTGTAGTATTCTGTTGCTGTAGTATTCTAGTCTGCATATCCCAAGGGTAATAATTAAAATCTGGCCTGTTAGTGGGTCCTGAGGACGGGAGGTGAGGACCATTGTTCTAGAGCCTCAATTTCCAGTTTCTATAATGGCTTACATACATAATATGAGTTTTGTTTAGGGTATGTGTAAGAGAACCTAATACTTTCCAAGGGAAACCACTTCGAGGGTCTCTCTCAAACCAGTCAGCAGATGTTTGAGAGGGCATTTCTCTGCAGCCATAATCCTGCTCTCTGTTTTTTTTATCCATTCAGGTCCCGATTCACAGGCTTTCACAGTAATGGTGGCATGAAGATCACTGTCTGTCCTTTTTTTTCTTCCAGGGGCCATTACTTAGAACCTTATATAATACCCCAAGCAGGCAGTTCCATTAACTCCACGCGTAAGCAGGTTGGAGCAGTTGGTGGGTCTTTTCCAGTCTGGGGTTAATGTTTTGCCCACTATCTTTATCTTTTTGGCGGGTTCCTGTATGAGTCCAACTCACTTGCCCTGTGAATTTAAGCCCAGAAGAACCCACACCGGGCAAGCATTACATGTGATCCAGTACTTGGCACCCAATGAGTTAATGGGGATACATGGAGGACGTGACAAACAACCACACTGCCCCGCCTATCCCCCCTTCTTACACACTCACTCCACTTCTTTAATGGCGCAGTGTCACACACACACACACACACACACACACACACACACACACACACGGGATTGTTATGGCCTTAAGGTTGTAAAGGCAGAAGGTTTTTTTATCCCAACGCATTTTATGCATTAAGATAAAAGACCTTCTGTATGCAGCAGCCCCTAATACTTACCTGAGCCGCATCTCTATCCAGCGATGTTGCACGAGTACCACCTACGAGTGCCACCTACCTTCTGACTGGCTGAGACACAGCAGCAGAGCCATTGGCTCCTGCTGCTGTCATTTAAAGTCAGTTAGCCAATCAGGAGAGAGAGGGGGTGGGGCCGAACTGCGTCTCCATGTGTGAAACCACTGCACAGAGCAGGTAAGTATAACATGTTTGTTATTTTTAAAGAAAAAAAAATTAGACTTTAGTATCACTTTAAGTTAAATGTCATCCTGCCGTGTGCTTGCTTCAGTATGTACCTTTTCCTAGATTACCCACTGCATAGAGTAATAGTTTCTTAAAAATCATATATTCTAGGGCAGACCCTTGAAATGTTCACTAGGTCTCAGGGATCCCCTTCAAAAATTAAGCCATTAGGGGTCAGTTGGAAAATGACTTGACCTTGGTGGTCAGAGAAGAATGCTCTCTTTGAAGTGGTGGTCAGAATGCCCCCCTTCCAGGCAGCTAAAAAGATCATTGGGGTTAAGCTATTGGCTCTGCTAAGTGGCCTTGAATCCAGAGCTATCTAGGCAGGGCCGTCTTTAAGGCAGGGCAAAAGGGGCAGCTGCCCTGGGCCCCAAAGCAGCTGTCTCATACTTGCCAACTATCCCAGTTTAAATTCCCTTGTCCCTTGAAGTTTTAGTCTTGTGCTGTGTCCCGATATCTCAGTGTGAAATTCTGTTATTAATGCTGCCCAGCTCTGCCCTATTGACTCACCTGCAGACTCAGTGTGTACATGTAAATAATCTGCCTGCAGGGCAGCACGTTTCTGTGTTGTCAGGAAAACGATTTTGCATGCGTTCCCGATACACACAAATGTGAACGCAGGCTAAAAGTCTCAGTTATGTTGGGGGTCAGTGTAACTCTTCTCATTACATTGGGTCTTGGTTTCCTTTCATTCAAACTAGTGGCCAGTGTGCAGGTCCCCCTTACATTGGTTGTCAGTGTAAATTATTCATTACATTGGTGATCAGTGTACATTTCCCTTTACATTGGTGGTGAGTGCAGAATTGCCCTTACACTGGTGGTCAGTGTAAATCCCCCCTAACATTGGTGGTCGGTGTAGAAGTCTCACCTTACATTGGTGGTCAGTACAAATCGCCTCGACAATGGTTGTCGGTGTAAATTCCCCCTTACATAGAGGTCATTGTATATCCCCCCTTACACAGGTGGTTGATGTAAATGCTCCTATTACGTTACTGACAGTGTAGAAATCCCTCTTTAGATTGGTGGGTGGCGTAAAATCCACCGTTACAAGGTGGATAGTGCAAATTCCCCCTCACAATGCTGATCAGTGTATATCCCCCCTCACATTGGTGGTCAGTGTAGAATCCCCCACTATATACCGTATATACTCGAGTATAGGCCGTCCCGAATATAAGCCGAGGCCCCTGATTTACCACAAAAAAAACTGGGAAAAGTTAATGACCCGTGTATAAGCCGAGGGGGGGAAATGGAGCAGCTACTGTGAGTGGAAAAGAGTGTCAGCAAATGCCCATCTACATGTCCCCTGTGTCCTATACCAACCCCCGTGTCCCCAGTGCAGCCTACCTGTGCCGATCGATCCGGTGTCCCGCTGTCCGGTGTCCCTCGGGGGCCGCTGCCCGGTGTGCGGTGTCCGGTGTCCCTCGGGGGCCGCTGCCCGGTGTGCGGTGTCCCTCGGGGGCTGCTGCCCGGTGTCCCTCGGGGGCCGCTGCCCGGTGTGCGGTGTCCGGTGTCCCTCGGGGGCCGCTGCCCGGTGTGCGGTGTCCGGTGTCCCTCGGGGGGCGCTTTCCTGCCGATCAGCGTACACGCTGAGGCTCCAGGCGCCATTGCAGGTTTGAAAGCCGCGCCTCCTCCTCCTCCTCGTCCGTGATAGGAGGAACACTCGGTTTTCCCAGCAGTCATGTGCAGTGTTCCGCCAATCACGGATATTTTCTCATCCTTGTCCATGAGATGAGAATGATAGAACATCCGTGATAGGCGGAACACTGTACAGCTGGGAAAATTAGTGTCCGCCTATCACGGACGGGCGGGAGGAGGCGGCGCGGCTTTTGAACAGTGCCGTCTGTCTACATGACACGCTGTTCATGCAGACGACACTGACTCGAGTATAAGCCGAGAAGGGGACTTTCAGCCCTAAAAAAAGGGCTGAAAATCTCGGCTTATACTCGAGTATATACGGTACTTGTCAAAGATTTCCAGCTTTGCTCTACACGATTCAGAATTTGCCACAGTGTACTGCCTCCTAACTAATCCCACCCCCACACCACTGCCATTGATCCCATCAACCCCCCAGAATTTCCACTGATCACACCCCCCTCTCCCCCAGTATTGCCACTGATCCCGGGAGTCCTAGGATCCCTAGGAGTGTTCTGTCTATTGATGGGTCCCCTCACCTCCCCAGTCTATGGTGTGCAGGCAGTGAGGCGATGATGTGCTGTAACCTTTAGCAACCAATCAGTGAGCAGTAATGATGTGCACTAACTTCTTGCAACCATTCATTGAGCGGTAAGGATATGCAGCAAACTCTAGCAACCAATCAGTGAGAAGTAATAATTTGCAGTACCTCTAGCAACCAATTAGTGAGTGGTAAAGATGTCCAGTAACCTCTAGCAACCAATCAACAAGCAGAAGTCATGTGCTGTAACCTTTAGCAGCAAGCCAGTCAGTGAGCGGTAATAATACAGTGTGACCTCTGGCAACCAATCACAATTGCTGCCTGATCTGATTCAGTAAACTGAGTCTAGCTGCTATTTTTTGTATGTTTCAGAGCAGGTGGAGAGTGAAATTACATTAAGGGGATAGGGGGGGGGGGGGGGGGGGGAGAGAAAATGTTTGCCCAGGGTCCAATCAATATTAAAGACGGCCCTGTATCCAGGCATTATCTAATGAGAGGTCAGTCAGCAACAAACCAAAAAAAAAAAAAACTTACAGTAGAAACCTCCTGAGGGTCCCTCAGGAGGTTTCTACTGTAAGTTTTTTTTTTTTTTTAAGGTACAACGGAACTCTGGTTGAGAAAGGCTGGTCTAGGGCATGATCTAGAAAACTCTGTATACAGTACTGTGTTTTAAGGCATATATTAGTGTATTTGCTGCTCTGGACTAGATGGCATAGTGCAATGGCTTACAACTGTCAGTAAAAATCGGAAAATAATCTCCACACTCCCAAGCAAATCTCGCCCCCCACCCCCAAGGAAAAATCCTCCCTCCCTCAATACCACTTGTAAAAGTCCCACCTTCAACAAAAATTTCCCCTGCAGCACTCCATGTATTTCTAAGGTGGACAAATTTCGATCCATGTATGGGAAGGCTGGTTGTACAGAAGTCAATTTACCGATTTCTGTAAACCAGTCTGTAGGAGAAATTTCCATACGACCTTAAAAGGGAAGTGTGGGAAAATCAGAATAAAAAATCATATTTATCTAGATAGCAGCAGCACTGATCACAGCTGTCCCCCGCTGGCTCTACTCTGAGAACTAAGTTTTTAAAGACCACTGATCGCTCACTTATCCCCCTCCGCTCTGAGTCCGCAGCTCTCTGCTCTGCTTCTCCAGAGCTCACTGGAGCGCTGGGCTGCACAAAGGGGCTGGCTTAGGCTGTCAGTGGCATGCTAAGGTACTTAGCCAGCTTCTGGTCCAGGCATCTGGGTGTTGGGATCTCTCCCGAGCCTGGGTCGGCTGAGTAACATCGAATGAACTGCACTTCTGTGATCTATAGGAGAAGTATAGCCAAAAGAAGAATTTTTGTATCATGAAAATAAAGAGAAAATGTCTGAAAAAAAAAAAAAACGATTGCAGCACCACATCTAAGGACTTGCAAGCTGCAATATATTATAAAATACCTGACAGCGTGAGTTCAGAGACAAGCACCCACACGGTTTTCAAGTTGGCACCAGTGGCTGTGTCCATGCAGCTGCTGCATCTCAATAGACCTGAATGTTGCTGCCAACATTTGGATGCATGGAACACCTTTCTCTCAAATATCTCTGTCAAAGAACTGATTAAAAGTGGTTGTAAACTCTAAGATGTTTTTTTTTTTTTTTTTTTTTAAATAACAGACGTGTTATATACTTACCTGCTCTGTGCAATTGTATTGCACAGAACAATCCTTTACCCCCTTTTCTGGGGTCCTCCACCAGTGCTCTTGGCTCTTCTTCTTCTCTGTGTGCCACCATAGAAAGCTGCTTCCTATGGGGGTGCGCATGTGGGTTCACTCCTGAGCTAGGCTGTGTGCGTCCATAGACACACACAGCACAGCTCAGCCCCACCCCCTTCTTTCTGCTCACAGAATTGGATTGACATAGGCTCCTGGTGTTCTCAGCCATGCCAGTGAGAGATGGGAAAGAAGAGAACTCTGCTACAGATGGGCACAGCTCTGAATCAAGTGAGGACTAAAGTAAGTATTTAGAAGGTGAGGGGAGATATAAATACTGGGACTTTTCTTTACCTTAAAGCGATATTAAACCTTCTGATTTTTTTTAAACTAAAATAACAAACATGGTATACTTACCTGCTCTGTGCAATGGTTTTGCACAGAGCAGCCCCAATCCTCCTTTTCTGGGGTCCCCCGCTTGCACTCCATGTTCCTTCTCTTTGGCAAATGCCCTCATTGAAAGCCTTTTCCTGGGGGCACCTGTATGGGCCTGCTCCTGAGCCACCCAGTCTGCATCTATTGACACAGACCGGCAGTGGTGGCTGGTGCTGAATATTTTGGGGCGGCAGCAAACAAGTCCCCACCCCCCCCCCCCCCCCCCCCCCCCCCGGCTGGTCAGACAGGAAGGTGGATATCCTTGCCTTACATTCTGATGATGAGGTGGTGCTGGATCCTGGAAGTGGCTGTTGCTGCCCCTCCGACTGCTGCTCCTCACTCCAGCTTTGGACGGGTCACCGATTATGATGGAACACCGGGCCATTGCTTCTCCTCCCAGCCGAACTGGAAGTGTATCCTAAGACTTTCTAGCACCCTGCATGTAGATTAGGAACAGGACGCATGGATTAGAGGGGTGCCGCCTCTGTGCCCCATATGGAGCGCCCACCACTGCAGACCGGGCGACTCGGCCCCGCCCCCCGTTCCCTTGTTGCAGCTGAGCCACTACCATCAAACTGCCCAATGAGAAGGGAGACATCGGTGAGAGCCGCTGCTGTCGTGCACATCAATGGATCGAACCAGGCTCAGGTAAAAAGTATTAGAGGGGCTGAGGGTGGCTGCTGCACACAGAAGGCTTTTTATCTTAACGCATAGAATGCATTAAGATAAAAAAAAAAAACTACTAACTTTACAATCATACAAATGTCATGCCTTTACAACCACTTTAATTTACGCAAAATAGGAAAAATTTGCTGCACGCCAACATCCGTCCAACAGGTTTATTGAAAGACTGTCACCAGGACTATGACAACGGACCCAGGGATGATGACGTTTCACACATACATTGTGCTTCTTCAAACACTTTACGTACATCACTTAAATTATAGTTTTTAATTGATTGTTATCATATGGTCACCATTACAAATGTAGACAATCTGATGTAAGGATTCTTCACAGATTTAAATAATTTATTAGATCTATGAATTATTGAAAAGACAGTGTTGAACTATTATACTGATTAGTCTGGACAGAAAATCTGATTGTAAGCGTTTGGCTCAATAAGCAATATTTAGTAAACACAGACATCATTCAACAACATTTAGCAATATTGTGTTTTATTTTGTACATAACATATTAATGTTGTGAATACTATAAAATATGTATTTGTACATAGATATATCTTTTGTAAAACACAAAAATAATCTAAGATTAATGCCACGTACACATGGTCGGAATTCTCGTCGGAAAAAGCTCTGATGGTTTTCCCGTCGGAATTCCGACGGAATTTCGCTCAAACTGTCTTGCCTACACACGGTCACACCAAATTCCGACGGTCAATAACACCACGCCTTAAAAAATGTTCGACTGCACTATAAAAAGGGAAGTTTAATGCTTCTGAGCATGCGTCAAATTGTTTCCGAGCATGCGTCAGAATTTTGCGTGTCGGAATTGCATACACACGATCGGAAAATCCGGTAGAAAGGTTTTCCGTCTGAAAAATTAAGAACAGGTTCTCAATCCAAAGTCCATCGGAAATTCCGACAGAAAAAGACCGATGGGCATACACGCGGTCGGAAAATCGATGAAAAGCTCCCATCGGACTGTTTCCATCAGAAATTCCGACCGTGTGTACGTGGCATAAGAGTTCAAAATGTGCGTTGCTTAACCTCTTGCCACCCATGCAATGCATGTTTCTGTGTTGAGGGTGTGCTCACTGTGCGCTCCCAGCATGGTGACCAAGCTGTCATAGACTGCTCTCAACCTCTCCTAAGGCTGGATCCCAATCATGTGACCACTGGGACAGCTAATCAGCCACGTTATTGGGATGCGTTTTTGCTTCGGGTGTAAAGGCCCATTTAAAGTGGAGCTAAACCTAACTTTTGTAAAACTGTAAACAGGCAGCTTTTCATTGCAAAAGAGACATGCTGTCTTTTTTGCAATAATACAAACTTACCTGCCTGCTTTCTACTAAATATACAGAGCTGCGCATTCCTTGCACACTTCGGCTGTGCCAGAATGACTGACTGTGTGCATGTGCCTGACAACATCATCTCCCACCAGCCAATCAGGAAGGCAAAAACTGGTACTCAGGAGAAGGTAGCAGTGGCTGCCAAGGAATATAACTGCCATGTAAGGGTGGTCTTCATATCCTCTATGTTTCTCACCTCATTGGGCTCCAGGAAAGGTCACATGAGAGGCCTACCCCGGGGTAGGTTTTTCTGGGCTACGCTAGGCGTTTTGTATAGGGTTACTGCCATACACATGGGGTACCTTTACCTGAGCCACGCTTATGACCCGATATATGACGAACATGAATGAACTCTAGTAAACTCTCTTGATGTCATATACACCTACACTTGTGCATTTAGGAGAGACATGCAGAGCCAATACCCTCTCCACCTGTCCAGCGTATCACACCCAGTAACGGGATATGGTCCCACGGTGCACCTAGTGTGGACTGCATGCATGCACTTCACTTAACTCTTCTTCTTTCATACCTGTGTAGAGGATGAGAGCCCCAGACATGCAGATCTGCTCCTGTAGCTATGGGAGATGGATCATGGATATATGAGTGCAGACAACGTCTCCCTTGTTGCAAGAAGCTATTCCACCTGCCACATGTACACACTTAATAACAGGCTGCTTGAGAAACCTTTGTTACCCTCGGTAACCACTTGTGTCTTCATACTGTAGTTGTACTGATGTCTTTATACTCATGTTTTAATGTCCCAAGCTGTAGACTATATGTGCCCGTTACTAACATTGAACCCCTTTAGTAACATCACACAAAGGCTAAGTTTCCAAAGCTTTACTTTAGGAATAAATTAACATGACGACAATGACATTCTGAGAAAAAAGTGCAGACATTCCCTAACATCCTTAGTCCCTAACTACAAACTTGTGGCTGCCCCAGCATACCTGTTCAAATAAAGTCCAATGTTGGCTGAGTTGATATCTGGAATTTATCTCTGGTTGCGGCAAGATACGGGCCATCCAGACCCCAGCAACAGAACTGGGCAGAGTATCCCTCTCCAAGTGTGTATGAATTCCCCTCCAGGGCTCCCTGGATCCAGGTCCTTATCCTTTTTATAGTACACACGACCAGAAGGTCAGACCCAAGAAAAGCCAGCCAAGAAAAAACTGGGAGTGCAGTTAACCCTTAACTTCCCTCTGAGACAGCAGTAACCACTACCTGCCTACAGCCACATTGCTGGAAGGTGGAGGTTAGTATACTGGGGGTTTAGTTCTGCCTTAAGGAGGTGCTGGGTCTGGGTGGAAAGGGGTTTGTCTACACCAGTGGTCTCCAAATTGTGGCACTTTGCTTGCTTTTATCTGGCCCTTTGGACACTTTTTCCATCCACTAATACTAACAATGGGGCATAATGCCCCCCCCCCACTGACACCAATGAAGGGGCACAATTCCTCCCAATGACACCAAATATGGGGCACAATTCCTTCCAATGACACCAAAGATGGGGCACAATTCCTCCCAATGACACCAACAATATGGAGCTTTTCCTCCAACTGACACCAAAGATGGAGCATTGTTTATTCCCACTGACGTCATGACCTCTCAATGCCCGCAGTCCAACCCCTATAATGACTGAAGGACAGTAAACTGGCCCTTTGTTTAGAAAGTTTTGAGACCCCCCTGATCTATACCAAAAAATACAGTGCTAGTGTCCATAGACATCTTTATATAGATGTTGGTTTAATCGCTTCAGGTCCACCCTATAGCAGTTTCTGGGCGGCACCTGTGAACCAGATCACGATGCTTCCGCTGTGATTACACACAGCAGAAGCCGATCAGTGGGTGCATGGTACACAATGCCCTCCGACACCCGTTGATCATTAGGCAGAGAGCCAGAATGGTGATATGCCCATGTAAACAAGGCAGATCACCGTTCTGACAGGAGGGAAGGGACAGCAATTGTGTCTGTGTGAAGCAGGGAATAAATTCCATCTATTCCCCTAGTAAAAGCACCACACACACAGTATAGTAAAACACTGTGAACCCTTTGATCACCCCTGATGTTAACCCCTTCCTAGCCAGTATCATTAGTACAGTGAGAGTGTATATTTTTTAGCACTAATCACTGTATTTGTGTCACTGGTTCCCACAAAGTGTCAAAAGTGTCTGAATGTCTGCCGCAATACTGCAGCCCCACTATAAGTCGCTGATTGCCGACATTACTAGTAATAAATAAATAAATAAATAATAACATAGTTTGTAGACACTATAACTTTTGCACAAACCAATCAATATATGCTTTTTGGGATTTTTTTTACCAAAAATATGTAGCAGAATACATATTGGCCTAAAGTAATGAAGAAATTTAGATTTTCACATTTTTATTGGATATGTTGTAGAGTAGTAAAAAAAAATTTTTTTTTATTGTTGGTCTTTCTTTATGTAGTATTGCAAAATGTAAAAAAGGTAGAGGTGATCAAATACTACCAAAAGATAACTGTTTCTGGGGAAAAAAAATAACATTTTATTTGGGTACAATGTCGCACGACTGCGCAATTGTCAGTTAAAGTAACGCAGTGTTTTATTGCAAAAAATGGCCTGGTCATGAAGGGGGGTAAATCTTCCAGAGGTCAAGTGGTTAATGAAGCTTTTATGTAGATTACACCACATCACATGGGATTGAAACGGGTCAGTCGGTCCCTAATGCACTAATCCAAACTTGTTTCCCATTGATTTCAAGTGTATGGAATGATGTATTTTATTCCCTGTGACAAATAAAATCGTATATAAATCATATATGTTCCGCAAATCTGTGTGTGTTTGACTAACAGGTTTAAACATAGAAATGTAATATTTTCCCTAATCTGTGTGTGTGCTGCATTGTTGGATATTTGAATGGATGAGAGATGAGTGAGATCACATTGCTGGTATGTGGTCCCATGTGTGATATGATGAGTGCACAGCTCAGGTAGGACACGTCCCTGCACGGGTTAATGTGATCACAGCTGAGTGAGTGTGACAGGAACAGGGTGTGACAGCTCCCCTCCCCCTCCGGGTGACGTGTCTCCCCGCCCCGCCCACTCACTGTCATCGGTAAAGTCTGCGGGTAGTTGGAGGTGAGCAGAGCTGAGAATACACAGCGGGACCGGGACCATGGTACTGATCACTGACGGTAAGTGTCCAGCGGGATTACCTGTATACAGGGGCCTGATTGTACCGGTGTAATGTATACAGTGATTCATTGTTATATAATGGATCTGACTTCATCATATCCTCTACACTGCACCCACATCACACACAGATCACAGCCTGCCTGGTTTCTCTGTGTGTGTATATATAATATATTACACTCACAGTCTGCCTATATACTGTATATGTATATAGTGTATATACACAGGTAAATGCTGGTGGTGCAGACAGCTGCAATATTGTATTGTGGCCACCGGTATCGAGGGGGGAACCGTTTTCGGCACAACACCGGTAACCTGTCCTTCTAGTGAATGGGATCAGAAGATCGCTGCTGCTGCAATTTTCACCGGTCCAAATCACCCTTGGGAATGCTGCCTAAAGCTAAAAACCCATTCTGGGTATTTATTTGTGTGTCCCCCCTGTGACACATTTTCTCCTCACTTCCTGTCAGGTGAAAGTGTTGTCAGCAGGACAGGAAGTGGGGAAAGACGTCCCTAGGAGCCCCTGACCAGGGTTCATAGTCCTACCCCACTCTGTCCAAAAAAAAAAATGTAGGGGCTTGACATACCCCATAATAAAGTGTCTTATGGCTGACTGCTGACATCCTGCTATAAAAATGTATAATATGGATGATATTTTCATCACAATGTAGCGATCATAAATATAACTTTTGTTTCATGTTAGAGGATTGGTAAAACCCAGAGGAGACAAAAACAACTTGTACTTCCTTACATTTTACCCAGGTCTTTTCATGGGTGGGAGGGGTTCCATATGTTTTTTGTGTGTGTATGAATGTGTGAATATATATTATTCAATTTATTATTATTATTCACTTATTGTTGTTCTTCACATATTAGTAATGCTTTTTATATTATATGTGAATATTATTGTGTATAATAATAATAATAGTATCCTTTTATATAAAACACACACACACACACACACACACACACACACACACACACACACACACACACACACACACACACTATTCTATAAATAATAATCTATAGAATATTGTGTGTTTTATATAAAAAAAAAAAAAAGTGTATATATATATATATATATATATATATATATATATATATATATATATATATATATATATATATATATACACACACACTTTTTTTTTTTTATATACAACACACAATATTCTATAGATTATTATTTATAGAATAGTGTGTGTGTTTTATATAAAAGAATACTATTATTATACACAATAATATCATTCACATATTATATAAAAAGCATTACTAATGTGAAGAACAACAATAAGTGAATAATCTCTCTCACACACACACACTTTGCATCAATTTTAATTTTAGATTTTACATGTTTAATACAAGCTGTTTGTGGTACGTTGCTTTGATCTGTCCAGTCATATTTGCATTAAAAAAATTGCCCTGAAATGACTGTTTTCATGGCATCCTTTATGGACAATGTGTGGGTGTCCTGTGGCCCTCAGATGCCCGAGAACAGCACATCCGGTGAAGCCCTGACTGCCTTTATCTGGCAGAAGAAGATAGTTGCCTATCAGAAGGCGGCAGACATCCCCACTAATCTAGACGTGCTGGGACATGTACCTGGTAGAGGGTTACTTACTGTGTGATTATGTGAAAATGAAGAACCCGTGTTATTATAGCCATCGCCTCCTAGCATAGGTGACCTTCTTTTTTTTTTTTTTTTTTTTTTTTTTTTTTTTTTTGAGGAATATGTTTTTTCTATTTTTGTTCAGTTCTGAAAACCAGGTAATTCTGAAATATTACCTATGTATTCTGCATAGACCATTTTTAACCTGCTGGTATTGGATATTGGCCCCTCTACTCTCCTAGCAGAGATGAGACCATCTGGCTTAGTGGCAATCAACTTGTAAGAAACATAGAAAAGTGACGTCAGAAAAAGACTGAGTACTCCATCGAGTCAAAGTTCGATGGACTTTAAACTTTACGTGGGAGAGAATCAAGGACTTGCCAAGCATGTGTTGAAGGGTTTAAAAATCTTGTGGCAGCTCTTACCTGTATGACTCAATGACATATCCCATGTATCCCGGCTCGCCATCTCCTAAGTAGCCAGTAATAGATGTGATGCTTGCTTTCTAGTAACGCATGGCCTTTCTGTAAACTATAGAGGGAAGCTTGTCAGCTGATAAGCTTCCAATACCTTCTACACATTACCAACCCCCCCATTTAGACCCCGATGACCCTATTTAAAGTGCCCGTGTGCTGCTGTTAGTCAAATTTTCACCCACAGAATAGCTTGGGTACATGAGTGTTGTTTACCTGCATTTAAATTGCACATCAAATGTAGCCCCACAGATTTTGAATCAGCCTCAATGTTATGTTGCGGATGGCGACTGTGTTTGACCTGCTTTGCGTTTCTCTGAATGCAGTATGCCCTACTGGAGATGCTTCAGCATTGCAGGTCATATGCGGCATACTACGTGTACGCATGTGCTTAAGCCGTGCTGTGTTTGTAAAAGCCTGTATTTGGAACGATGCCTGTGTATTCTAGCCCATAGGTGCCTACAGATTTACTGGATTACACCTATTAACAAAATTCCCTTGGATCTGAGGCCTTGTTCGCACCTGAACGATTTGAAGCTTCACCAGAAGTGCTTCAATAATTGACACTAGGGGGCCTATTTATAAAAACAATTGCTGTGTGAAAGCTTCAGGTTTTCACACAGCCATCAACCAGTACTCCCTGTAATCCAATGTTTATTTTCTGTGATTGTCAGCCCCATCTAGTGGCCATGATGAGGTATTTACCTGAATAAGATATTTCAGGAAATACTGCATTATGGCCACTAGATGGAGCTGATAGTCATAGAAAATAAACTAGACAGATTACAGCTTCTTTGGGACAGACGTTCTAGCCCCTATAGACTTTAGTGGGGGAAGTCTGAAAAACATGCATTTTCTTTCTTAGTAATTAGCATTTCATTGGCTATAAATCATTATAAAAGAAACGCTCACGCAAAAACGTTTTCTACAAATGCTAAAAAAAAGTCCCAAAAAGCAACCCAAGGTGCTTTGATGCAATAAAAGTGTCTCCTTCTCTTGCCTGTGCCAGCCAAATGAGCCAGACACATAGGCAGTTTTCTGCACAGAGCTCGGTATCGAATCTCTCATTCCAGATTCCACAGTAAAAAAACGTTAGCAGTTCATTGGGAAAGGTTTATTGAAATCTCTCCAGAACAGAAGCTAATACGAATCTGAAAAAAAAAAAGGTTGGCTGAAGTCCTTGGCATTCATGTAGCAGAGAGGGAAGAAGGATGTTTAGCTAACAAAGCTGCTGTTTCACCTTTTTTCTTTTTAGCGAATGTGCCAACCTGTAAACTTGTCATCAGAGCGGGTGCTGCTCACTATTGGGAAGCAGGTTATTGGAGACTGACGTAAGGATAAGGAGCATTAACCACTTGCTGCCCAATGCATTTCTTACATTTCTCATACGTGTAGTAAATCCTGCACAAAAACTCTGCAATATAATACTGATTTTTATTTTTTGTAAAAAAATATAAAAAAGGTTGTTATGCCAAGTAAATGGATGCCTAACATGTCACACTTTAAAATTTGCTTACGTCTGTGGAATGACACAAAACAACGCTACCTATATATCTCCATAGGCAACACTTTAAAAGCCTTTACAGGTTACCAGTTTTTAGAGTTACCCAGGAGGGAGGAGACCACCGTCTGCCACATGTATATGTGATCTGGTGACCATATAGCTGCTCCGATCACTTTTACATTATAGATCATTGCTAGCTTTGACCCTGGTAGAACCACTGTAATGTCCTGCCATCCCTTGTACCCATTAGCCTCATAATAATCTTCAGAGAAATCATTCACCTAAAATATAGAAAAAAACTAAATTTGAATAGGGTCGTCTTATGTTGGCCCAATGACACCCCTTTTCTGCAATCCAAATTTCCCACCAGCTAAGGAGAATAAAACGTTTTTGAAATGGCAGAGATCTGATGATATAAGAATTATACAGATGTTGGAGAATAATAGACTTCCCCGATTAGAAGAAATGGGTAGTGAATATGCAAATAAATGGATCCAATATAGACAACTCCAAGAGTACATATCTACCCTCAATAGGGAAGGAACACTAGACAGAACACCAACTCCAATGGAAATGCTATTCTTACAAGAACATAAACCCACACATAACCTATCAAACGTATATAAATATTTAATTTCAAATAATAGGATACAGGAATTAAGCTTTATAAAAAAAAATGGGGAAAAATAACTGAATATGACCATACCTAGAGACAAATGGAACAAAGCAATCATATTAACACACAAAATGTCGATCTCCAATAGACACCAAGAAAGGAACTATAAACTGTTAGCGAGATGGTATAAATGCCCGAGCGACATGCATAATATAAATTCAGAGAATGATGACACCTGTTGGAGATGTCAGGGAGCAATCGGCACAATGTCTCATATTTGGTATTTTTGTCCAAAGATCTATGTATTTTGGGAGAAAGTATATAGAATATACCAAGATATAACAGACATAAATATACAACCTGATATACTGATATCAATACGATCAATGATACCGGGATCGATAAAAAGTATAAAAAAAGGGATATTTAAAATATTGCTTAACAGCAGCTAGAACAGTTATTGCGAGAAATTGGAGGAAAAACACAACACCCCCAATAGAAGAATGGATAGTGGAGATGGGCGAGATGCGTTCCTTGGAGGAAAGGATCACTATAGAAAAAAACTTAGAGAATCAGATAAGAAGGATATGGCAACAGTGGGAAGACTATAGATCTCACTGTTTCCATCAGTAAGAATATAAGGGATGGGACGGAGAGGGGGGAGAGAGAAGGGACAGGGAATGGAAGAAACGAAAACCAACATTTTTTTTTTTTTTTTTTTTTTTATTTTCCTTGTTTTGTATGGATGCGGTATGAAAGAGGGAATGATAAATGAATATAGATAGAGGAAAATAGGGAAAGGAACAAAAGCATATATCCAAAAGACAGCAGAGGACTAAATAAGGTTCTATAAATGTATAGAGTGATATGGATATAAAGGTTGAAATGTATATATTAAGAGAATGATGATGTAACTAAATGTGAATTTATGTATAAAATGAAAAATAAAGATTTATAAAAAAAAAAAACTAAATTTGGCACCATGTTAGTGAGCACCGAAGTGACCGAACACTCCAGCTCATACTTGGCATATTCGAATAGTCATTTTGGTATTTGGTAACAGCTGATAGATCCTTTTTGCTAAATGAGTCTTTCAAGCACATTTGGTTAGTATGTAGCATGTTACACAAAGCATGCTAACACTAGGTTTACCTTTCAGCTTCTAGCGATTTTGGGTTTTTTTTTCATGCCACTTGTTTTTGGGCATTTTTCTTGTAGCCAATGGCAAGCTAGTTACAGACGCAAGAAATCGAACAAAAAACATGTGGTTACTCATCTATTCAGATGCTCCCACTGAAGCCTTTAGGCCCCTTTCACACTGGGGCGGTGTGGGCACCGGCGGTAAAACGGTGCTATTATTTTAGCGGCTCTATTCGGCCGCTAGCGGGGCGGTTTTAAAAGCAGCAGAAAGGGTTAAAAGCAGCACTTTGCTGGCTTTATAGCCACGCTGCCTCATTCATTTCAATGGGTAGGAGCGCTATACACACCGCTCCAAAGATGCTGCTAGCAGGAATTTTTTTTTACCGTCCTGCTAGCGCAACACTCCAGTGTGAAAGCCCTCGGGGCTTTCACGTTGGAGACAAAGCAGCGGCTCTTTAAGGGCACTTTGCAGGTGCTATTTTTAGCGCCTGCAAAGCACCCCAGTGTGAAAGGGGTCTAAGGGACCAAAAACGCACAGCTATGCCCCTAAGGCTGTATTCACACCTATGCATTTTTGGTGCTTTTTGCATTTTGCAGATTTGCACTAAAGTCCATTTAAAATGGTTTTCTATAAAACATGTTCTGTAGTGCAAATATGCAAAAAGCACTAAAAATGCACAGGTGTGAATCCAGCCTAAGAAGCTTATGTATTTTTTTTTCTTTGAGCCTTGATGAATCTCAGGTGCAAAATGGATCTAATTGTAGGATATACAGATTATTTATTTGATTTTTTCTGCAGACTGCTTGCTATGTAAAAACAAAAGGGGGGGGGGGGGGACATCCCATAACCCCTATGAGTAATGTATGTATGTCATACCTGATGCTTGCAATCAGATGGAAAAGCCTATACGTGTGTGTGTGTGTGTGTGTGTGTGTGTGTGTGTGTGTGTGTGTGTGTGTGTGTTTTAATAGCTGTGTTTATCTTTGTGTCTACAATAATAAAAGACTAGACTCGAAAACAGAGAAAAAGGAGGCTGGTCTGATGGTGGCCATACACACTTACATTTTTATATAATTTTATTATGTACCAATACCATATTTAGTTTATTTTTAAGTACTTGCCGATACCTACTGCCTAGGAAGAGTTGGGAGGGGGAAGGTAAGTGAGGGTTGGGGGGGCTGGGGTGGTTGGGACGCAGCTTCTCATGCAGGTGGATCCTCTAGAGCTGGGAGCCTGGGACCAGCTGATACATCTGGTCCTGCCCCTTCCTCCTGGGCAACTGGGGCTAGGGGGGGGACTCGGTGGGGGGGCCGGAGGTAGAGCGGGCGGCGACTCAAATTCTGTGCACCAATGAGCTATTCCCTCTCTATGCAGTCTTTTTTTTTTTTCACTTCTCCGGATACCCTATATTCAGTGGGTTCCTGGGGACAGAAAGCTGACTATTTAATCACTTTTGAGTTTAGGATTAGCAGATTAAGCCACAGCAGTGTACTGATATAGAGGAGTAAGAGCCCTTTCACACTGTCAGCGCAAGGGTGTCGGGGGGACTTTTAACCCCCGCTAGCAGCAGAATAAAGGGTTAAAAGCGCCCCCAATTTCAATGGGCAGGGGCGCTTTAGGGGTGGTGTATATAAACCGCTCCTAAAGCGCCTCAAAGAAGCTACTTGCAGGACTTTTTTGACGTCCCGCCAGCACAGCGCCCCAGTGTGAAAGCACTCAAGCTTTCACACTGGGATTGCAGATGAGGCATTTATCAGGTGCTTTACAGGCACCATTTTTAGCGATACAGCGCCTGGAAAAACACCCAAAGTGTTAAAGGGGTCTAATTGTGTGGAGCGTTGCTGCGGAAATCTGCCTATACCTGAAAGTGGTTAAATAGCCCGCTGTCTGTCACCTGACACCCACTAAACATAGAGGACACGGAGAAGGTGTTTGTTTGTTTTTTTCTAAATGGCTGCACAGCGGGGGGGTTAGATCATTGGTACATAGAATTTTGGAGTGCCCGCTCTACACCTGGTCCCTGCACTAAGTTTGCAGAACTGGGCCAGGACAGGAGGGTGACATCTGGCGGGGAGGGGAATGTCATTGGTTGTTGAGGCAGCAGCCCTGCTCCTTTTCAACCAATAATTGCTGACATTCTTTTCTTACATTTCAGCTGTTAGTGGGAAAATCCTGCTGAAAGAACAGAGCCAGAAGGTATCGGATAATTTGCATGAGTACCGATGCCCGTTCAAATGCTTAGTATCAGCACTGATATCGGTGCAACACATTACAGCTGCAAGTCTTTTTGGGGATGTCTCTACCAGCTTTGCACATCTAGAGTGACATTTTTGCCCATTCTTGTTTGCAAAATAGCTCAACCTCTGTCAGATTGGATGGAGAGGTCTGTGAACAGCAATTTTCAAGTCTTGCCACAGATTCTCAATTGGATTTAGGTCTAGACTTTGACTGAGCCATTATAACACATTAATATGATTTGACCTAAACTATTCAATTTTAGCTCTGACTGTATGTTTAGGGTTGTTGTCCTGCTGGAAGGTGAACCTCCGCCCCAGTCAAGTCTTTTGCAGACTCTAACAAGTTTTCTTCTAAGATTGCTCTGTATTTGGCTCCATCCAGCTTCCCTGTCTTTGCTGTAGAAAACTCTTCACTAAGGTTCTCTAACAAACCTGAGGGCTTCACAGAACAGCTGTATTTATACTGAGATTAAATTACACACAAATGGACTCTATTTACTAATTAGGTGACTTTTGAAGGCAATTGGTTCCACTAGATTTTAGTTAGGGATATCAGAGTAAAGGGGGCTAAGTACAAATGCACGACATACTTTTCATATAATAATAATTTGTAAAAAAAATTGGAAAACATTTATCATTTTCCTTTTCACTTTACAATTATGTGCCACTTGTGTTGGTCTATCACATAAAATCCCAATAAAATATATTTGTTTTTGGTTGTAACATGACAAAATGTGGAAAATTTCAAGGAGTATGAATACTTTTCCAAGCAAGTGTGTGTGTGTTTGTGTAATATAATTTTTTATTTATTATTATTTTTAGTTTTCAGTTTTAATGTGCAATTCACTAAAAATTATCAAATAGCCATGATGTTTTGGATCAATCGGACGCACTTTGTTCCTGAATATGATCATATTTTGATCAGCGTAGGAGATTACATGATGGAGACAAATGTGATTGATAATTTTAAGATAAATCCACTTTCCTGTGTTTGGCATATCAATCAAATGGGCTGTCAAGTATAAAATGATTATTTCTATTTAGAAAAGATCATAAAAGAAATTGATCATTTATTGAATCGTATATGGTCAGCATAAAGTCAAACCTAAAGCAGTTTAGGTTTAACAAATGGTGAACATTATGAAAGGGGGGAGGAGGGTAGATGTCCATGACCTTACTAGTAATGAATAGATCTTGGAGAGTTGTGGTTCTGTCGCATGATCTAAGCACAGCTATAGGATCACATGGCCTCTGGCACTTCTCTTTTATGAGCACTGTTGTCAGCAAAGTCTTCATGCACTTTAACTAAAGATTCTAGTGATAACATCCAAGTGTGTGCGTGTCATAGTGGGGAGCTGCATTATAATGCATGACAACTATTTTATTCATATTACGGTCTTCCTTCCTAAGGCCTCCCTTTTTTATTTAAAGTGGAACTAAATTTTAAGTTTAGATCCACTTTACAGTGATCGTAAAGGCAGAGTGTGTGTATATATGTGTATGTGTGTGTGTGTGTGTATATATATATATATATATATATATATATATATATATATATATATATATAATATATCCTAATTCATTCTGTGTGCATCAGCCCCCCTAATACTTACCTGAACCCCCCTGTCTATCCAGCGTTGTCCGGGTCCCTCCCTCCTGATTGGCTGAGACACAGCAGTGGCACCAATGGCTCAATAAGGAAAGTAGGGGATGGCCAAACTGGGGCTCTGTGTCTGGCTACACGAAGATACGACTCGGGTGCCCCCATAGCAAGCTGCTTGCTGTGGGGGCAGGAGGGAGGGGCCAGGAGCTCTATTTCCGAGAAGAGAAGGATCCGGGCTGCTCTGTGCAAAACCACTACACAGAGCAGGTAAGTACAGGGGGTCCCCTGGTTACGAACCTGTTAGGGACTTTCCTCCTGTTTGCAAATCGGAAATGTTTGTAAGTCGGTCGCGCATGTCGGTGTTCCGTTGAATGCCGCTCTGCGCATGCGTGGCAAATTACGGACATTTCTGTCATTTTCCGTGGCTTCGTCTGGCCGCGCATGCGCAGAACGGCCGATGTCCCCGCAGCGCTCAGTTCGTAAGTAGGGGTTGTTTGTAGGTCGGGCGTTCATAAGTCGGGACCCCCTGTATAACCTGTTTGTTGTTTTTATAGAAAAAAAACAAGAATTTACAATCCCTTTTAGGAGTTCCCATATAGACCATTTTTAATTTTGCATAAATATGTCTATCTTTCAAGAAACATTAGTCCTAGTGAGCCAAAGCTGTATTATCCCCGCAGTTTACCATAACCTGTGCCACATTACCAGAATAGGACCTCCGATGTTCTGCTGAGTGTCCATAAACTGTCCATGGCACTCCATCAAGCAGGGCATATGAGAAAAAAGGGAGTATTCTGATCACCAGACAGATCATCGTTCTTGAGGAGCCATCTGCCTAACATTACCAGATGCTGCAAAAGGCACCATTTATTACTTTCCACAATTTGCCATTCTATGGACAATGAAATGTGGATAAAGCATTAGAATCTGTGCCATTCCTCAAACCGGAAAGAGGTGGTGGATTTTTTTGCTTCAGAGTGAAACTATGCTTTGAAAGCAACTAGCTCAGCAGATATCGCCCCCTGCTGCTTGTGCATATCTTTCAGCTCCATTCACCCATATGAGTACAGTAATAAAGCCCCACGTACAATTAGTTCCACGTTATCCTGGTCAGAGGAAGTCTTCTTAAAGCTAACTTAGTACAATATGTGCTGTGCCATTATGCCACGTGGTAATTAATGTTATGTAACTACAATATCTGCTGTGTAATTACACCACATGTTAGTTAATGCTACATTACTCAATATCCGCTGTCCATTGGGCTTCTGACATTCCTATCTGAAATTACAGTTTTTTTTTTTTGAGTTGATTCACAGCTAAGGAAGGTGTAATAGTTCCCTGGGTGTTACTTTCTAAATCAAAGGCCCAAAGTGTGCAGATAAGGACAGTTATAGGAGAACCAAGGGCTGGTCCACACGAGTCCTGTGCATTCCCATGCCATCTGGTTTTGCAGCCTGCAAGACACACTGAAATGCAGAAAGTAGGGCAATAGCTACTTTTTCAGAATGCACTTCATGAAACCGCATGGTACTGAGGTACCGTGCAATTTGGTGCCTGCAAACACAGCACGTTTGCAAGTTTCATTTGCGTTGCCATTAACCATTCATTGGGACCTGCATGCAGATTGCAAAGGCAATGCAATTTACCTGTGGTGCAGGAAGCTTTGTGAAACCAGCCCTTGCACTTTGAATTGAGTAAGAGAGGGTTACAACCCCTGTCAGTTTTATTTGTATCATCCCGCTGGGGAGATTTACCTTTGCTTCCTGTCCCTTAGCATATGGTAGGGCTAAACCGTTTGTAACTGGCAGCTGCACTTGGGGATTTTCGGAACAGAAGACATCACAGGGGAGGGGCTGTAAGTAGTCTTCAGAGAAGAAGACAACGCTGCTTTCATGTTTACCAGCTATGCTGCAGCGTTTTCAGCCCTCTACAGGAAATTAAGTGTATTTGAAACAACTGGTAAAAACTAAATAAGTTAAGGGAAACCACTATAAATAATATGCACAAGGAGTAATGCATGTTGTATAAATTGCCTTAACACAAAGGTCAGCAGTACAGCCAGGCAATCTGCAATTTCAGAAAAAGAAGTTCAGCAATTGCCACCAGTCATGATAGGTTTCTTTTAACTTCTTCAGATCTGCGCTATAGCCGAATGACGGCTACATCGCGGATCTACTTTGCTGGGAGGGCGTCAATAGACCTCCTCTCATGCTCGAGCGGCCTGAACGCCCCTTGCAGGGCGTGTGTGGCGCGCTCCTGTGATCAGCTAGTCTGAGACTCGGCCGATCACAGATCGGAGTAAGGGGTCCATCCTGACCCCTTACCGCGTGATCAGCTGTCAGACAATGACAGCTGATCATGTGATGTAAACGGAGCCGGTAATCGGCTATTTTTTCTCCTCGTGCTGATGGCGTGAGGAGAGAAAAAAAAAAAGCTGATCATCAGCGGCTGTTAGACGGACATCGGTCCCGATCAAGGAGAGCTGCCGCCAGCTCATCTGTGCCACCTACCAGTGCACGTCAGTGCCGCCTTATCTGTGCCTATCATTGCCCACCAGAGCTGCCTCATCAGCGCATATCAATGAAGGAGAAAAATTACCTGTTTGCAAAATTTACAAAATATGAAACTTTTTTTTTTTTTTTGTTTAGGAAAAAATAAAAACCCAGCTGAGATTAAATACCACCAAAAGAAAGCTATTTGTGTGAAAAAAATTTATAAAAATGTAATTTGGGTACAGTGTTGTATGACTGCGCAAAGTGCGTCAGTGCTGAAAATTGGTCTGGGCAGGAGGGTGGTTTAAGTGCCCAGTAAGTAAGTGGTTAACAATACCTTGGGAGTTTGAGCTAGGAAACCTATTCCAAGTTAATATTGGACTAAAAACGGATTGTCCAGCTTGTGACTTCTTATACAACCATTCCCTAGAAGAGGACATAAAAAATAACAATTTGTTCTGTTTTGCAGTCTAAGCTACTTAAACAGTTTTGTTCCAGTCTTTCAGTTTTATGACCCGATTGTTCTTAATTAATCTCTGTTCCTAAACTGCTGAGCAGGGATTTTTTTTCTTGGCTCATATACGATGACCTCAGCAGAGTACTGATGGAGTCCTGATGGAAACTCCCCAGTTAACTCCTAAAGATTTCTCTCCTCCGCCCTGCGCTGAAAGCATATTCCAACAGGTTTTGGGAGTTCGAAACAGGATGAGATCTGTCCATTTGTTCCAGCCTGTTCACACCTCAATGTTCTTTACATTCCAACTTGGTGGAACAATGTGAGCACACGCAGAATGTTCACAGGCACAAAAAGAAACAATAATATATAAAAAATAGAAATGTAGCACAAGAAGAAAGTAAAAAAAAAAAAATGGGGAAATATAGAAAAAAAAATTGAAATATAACAAAAGAATAAAAAAAAAAAAAAAAAAAAAAAAAAAAAAATATAAATATATATAATATAATATATATATATATATATATATATATATATATATATATATATATATATATATATATATAATATAATATAATATAATATATATATATAATATAATATAATATAATATAATATAATATAATATAAAAAAAATATATATATATATATATTATAAAAAAAAAAAAAAATTACTGTGATTCTGTAGTTGCCAAATTTGCTGCTGAAATCTCCCTCCACTGAGTCTGGCTGCAGCCATTTTAACTGTGGGCAGCTGAAGATGCCGCCAGTTCACTTCCTGGATTTACACAGACACTGCAGCTCTCGTTGGCCCTCTTATAACTCACCCCCCTTCCCTTTCTGGCAAACTTTTACGAGAGTGAAAGAGAGGCGTGCACAATGTCATAAGGCTTTTTACTAGACCAGAAATAGGAAGTGGGCTGTATAAGGTATTTGCTGGCAGAAAAAAATATTTTACTATCCAAAGTTAAAACAACAAGGGCAGAAGATTTAATGGATGCAAAGTTGAAAAAATGACTGCAGGTCCGCTTGGGGTGCATTCAAACTTGCAAATGTGCTGCAGTACGATCACAGTGGGGAGCCCTGCTATAATAATAATAGCCGGAAGAGGCAGCCCTATTGAAAGCAATGGAAGGGTGACGGCTCCCCCAGCTAGACACGCCCACTTCCATATACTCACTCAGACTGCCAGAATCCAGATCCGATCACCCTCATGTGAATACTGCATGAGCGATTGCATGCGAGTGGGCATGATCAGCTGTGGGAACCAGCAGCCTTTTTTTTTTTTTTTTGCTTCCAATGGGGCTGCCTCTCACAGCTAACCGTGTGTACCAACGCAGGGGTTCTCGCATGTGATGTGACTGGGTGCATTCACAAATATGAATGCACCCTTAGCACTTTGTAGCTCAAAATTTCATTCCCCAGCATATTTCAGCCTACCCATAGCCTTTGACAGGCTGCTAGTAGTGCAGCTGGACACTGCACGTGTCTCCTGGGCACAAAAACGCCTTAATTGGGCACTCAGGGGCTAGACCCCTAATGTGCATGTTGCCTAATAGTTGTTTACGCTGCCCGGATAACCTATCCTGTGTTTTAGAAATTCTAAATGCAGCAGTGCTGATGTGAATGAGGCATTAAAGTGATCAAAGTTTTTCTTGAGATCTGACACTTCTGGGAGTGTCAAATCCCTCTCTGTTCCCAGGCTCGGTGGTTGCCACCATGTCCCTGCAGTGTGTGCGCTCACTGTACAATCACAGGGCTGAACTTGTAAGTATAGGCTGAGCCAAACATTACTGCTAATTTATCCTGGGGTACCATTGTCATTATAAACAAAGGCATGATGCCAGTCCTTATTCTTGTTAACACCGAGATCTGCTGTCTGGAGGATGTACTGGAAGTTTTGCAGGTTTAAGCACAGGCATTACACTGGTCCTTCCTGCAGCTGCATGCTTTATCTTCCACTGTCAGCAGCAAGAGCCTATCTCTGCTGTATGCTTTGGGAACATGCAAATGTAACTACAGACAGGATTCTGTCCCTTTCTGCTGCTGTCAGCTCTTTCTTTTACTGTCAGTGGTAAGAGCCTCTTTATATTCTGTGAATGCACCGTAAAGGTACATACAGCTGCTGACCGTGAAAATAGAAAACTGGCAGCAGTAGTAAGGGACATCCTTGTGTCTGTGTTAATACATTAGCAATACACCTGATGAATGCGACGGCACACATGCGTGGGAATACAACAAAGCTACACTGGATTGCCGGCTCAGTTGCTGTTGGGGGCCATTGCTGTCATAGCCAAGATTGTGGTGCCCAGCATTGGTCTGCAGCCTACTTGCTGTGTTCCAGAAGAGACAACTTTGCAGGCACATTGCTTGAAATAGATTTACATATTATGCTAGATGCACATATAATAATAATAATAATATTATAATTTTTTTTTTTTTACTGAAGGAGATGGGTACAGGGTCTGTTTTAAAAAAAAAAAAAAAATAAAATAAAGACAACCCAGAACACTCAACTGCTGATGGTTTTTCATTATTTTGGCGTACTTAGAAACAACAGTTAGAAACATCAGGACAATTAAAAAACACATTTTTTTTGTTTTGCTTGAATTCTAGTAATGAATTTGAGCTGATCATCATGTTTGGTAATGGAAAGAGGATGATGCCATTGGAAAATAATGATGGTGTTGATTACGATGAGACTGCACTGATTTCTCACCTATCCAGTCAAGTGTTTGCTGCAAGAACTTGTGCATGGACTCTATAGACCACTAAAACTGGTGGCTTATGTCCTAAGTAGCTTTTGGCCCTATTCAAATAGGAACTTATATTGATCTTGTTGGAGAAGATGCCAGCTTCCTTGTATGATGGCCTTCTTTTATCTCAGTGGTAAACTGAGCAATCAGGCACATACAGCAGAGTTATTGAGCAACCCTTTTGAAACATGTACACTCCTGTAATATTGGATTCCAAAAGTCCACTGCAATTCTGCATGTGTTTGGCAGCTCTGCTCATCATAAACTGAAGCCATCCTACATCCAGTGTAACTTGTTCTTTAGTTTGGGGTAGACGTGCACAACAAAAAAATTTGTTTATTTTTGTTTAATTTTTTTCGTTTCCGTTGATTCGTAACGATTCGTACATTTGTAAGTTATTTTTTTCGTTGATTCGTTTCATTTTCGGACATATTCGTATTTATTTGTACATTCGTAATCGGAGCATAATTCATAATTTTATGTAATGTGTATGCTATTATTACATTTTAATTTACGAATCGAAAAAAAAAAAAAGCTCAATCCATTCATTACGTATCGAAGAAAAAAAAAGTTACGAATTTTTTTTGTTCAATCCATTCATTACGAATCGAAAAAAAAAAAAAAAAAAAAAAGTTACGAATTTTTTTTGTTCAATCCATTCATTACGAATCGAAAAAAAAAAAAAAAAAAAAAGTTACGAATTTTTTTTTGTTCAATCCATTTCTAATTTGTTTTTTTCGGATTCGTTCGATTCGAATGATTCGTTCATTCGTACGAGAACGAACGAAAATAACGGAAAAAAAACGAAACTAATTGCACATGTCTAGTTTGGGGATGGAGAAGGTTTAGAACCTGTCAGGTTCTTATGTCTGTATGTGCCCTCCCTGAGGCATTTTATTTTTCTATATTCCTAATAGTTCTAATCTCTGGGCTTGAAAATTATGGTAAAGGCTTTTAAATTGTTAAAAGCTATGTAAGTTTGAACAGCTGCTCCAATTGGGCTTAGTTTCCATACATCTGAAAAGTGGGAAAAATTATAGCGCTAAACTCAAATATAAACACAAAATGCTAGTGAAGCGGCTGCGCTAGAATAAGACAAATATTCAATGGGTATTGTGAAAAGAAGTGCAGCGCTAAGAAGGTGAACAATTATGATACCCTTCAGCAAACAGAAAATTCGTCAATAGTGATTTGAAGAAATAATTCTATAAAAACATTTAAAGAATACAGATAATATTTGCAATAAACAAAAAAGTCCCAAGAAATTCCTCAATAGTAATTAAGGAAGTGATTCTATATGAACTTGAAGTAAAAAGTGACATGTACAAATAATATTTGTGATGAACAAAAGTGTCCCAAGGTGATACAATATAGGTGACGTCAAGCCAAGATGTTCCTAGACTGAATCCTCTGGTGCACACACTCGTGGAGGAATGGAAATAGATGTACGCTTACCGGAACAGGTGGACTCCCTGTCAGCAACAGGGAGTCAAACAGGCATAAAGAGGCTCTAGACGGCCTACGACCTCGATGTTCCAGGGCGGGCGGGTAGACTCTATGAAACCACTCACGACTTTGCCAACAGGATACAATGGGTCAAAGTGAAGGCAGCTGGCATGGATTCTGGATCCTCATGGATAAGACAGGGACTCCTGGATGGTCACTTGGTAGGCAAAATGGAATAAGCCAATAGTGGACACCAACTGGTGATAGAGCAAGGGCTCTCTTGAGATGCTCTCCAAGAAATGTTCAGATCATATGGAGAAAAACGAGAAGAGAAAAAACCAGGAGGGGACTCCAATGATCAAAACGGGCAGGTTTTTATTGAAAAAAACCAAGTACAAAACAAATAATAATATAAAAGTGATCACGTTTAAAAAGCAGTGTGGGCCATTCCCACAGGGTATGACCTGGCCCTATCCATACATCTGCATGAGTAGCTTGCCTCTAGAGATGAGCTTGGGCGTGCTCCAAACTATCAAATCATTTTGTGTTTTTATTTTATTTTTTATTTCAAATCCACCCAGTTGCAGGTTGGGTCATTCATTGCTCTGTAGCACACAAAAACAAAGGGGTGCTATGCTGACGATGTCTTCACTTATGTGGCTATAAGCCGATGTAGCACCCTGATGTTTAGGCAGGGTTGCTATTAAATTTATTTGCCAAGTGATAGTTGCCTTGGCCAATTGTTAGGTCAATTGATTTCACCCTAATTGCTGCACTTATCTCTTCTGTCACTAGATGGCCAGGTATATGGTGACATTAGATAAGACAAGGGCATTGCAAGGACAGATTAGGAATGAATGGGGTGTCTCAGCCAATGGGCAGGGTATTTCTTGTGTCCCTTGGCCTGTTGGGAGAACCTATTTATTTGGGTGGAGTCAGGTGATTGGGTTCTGTGCCACCTGGATGGCTGTCTGGGTGGACCTGTGTTGGGTTGCCCCGGGCTGCTAGGCCAAAAACCTAAGGCCTATCCCAGGGACATCTGGCTGCTAGGCTATCTGAGGGCCTATCCATAAGTAGTGCAGGGTTGGGACTGTGGTCTTGTAGTCCAACCAGAAGTAATGGTTCCGCCGGCTGGGGAACCAGTTGTGGTCGGAGGTAGACGGGAAGGTGTCGCCATCCAGGGACCATCCACCTCGTTACTGGAGACCACTGTGAGTAAAGCTGAGGCCAGTACAAGAGCAGACTTCTCGCCAACCGGGGACGGTGAAGAATTGGGAAAGCATCAGCAAGTGCCAAGTCAGGGACCCAGTAGGACAGCAGAGGTGATGCTTGTGGAGTGACAAGCCAGGGACCTAATGTGTCAGCAGGGGTGAAGCTTGAGGAGTATCTGCGAGTGCCAAACCAGGGACCAAGCAGTGAAGTGGGGGTGACGCTTGAGGAAGGTGCTGAGTGCTAGATTGGAAGAGCTCAGGGGATCCAGTGGCAGTGGATCAGGAAGTCTAGGGAAAGATTGGGAGCTCAGCGGAGTGAAGTTCTACAAAAGGAGATTGTAGAAGAAGTGAAAGAGTTCATTGCAAACTTTGTTAGAAACTGTTACAAGACTGTTACCATAGGAGACAGCGGTCCTACTCATGCAGATGTGGGGTCTGGCTGGATACCTTTCCCTGCATGGCTGTCTGCCTATAGAAGTCTCAGTCTGCCAATTAACATTGCATCTACTTAAGGGTATCCTGGCCCCAACCCTCTATCCCCCAGTTCTGTTTAAGAGTCAAGAAATCTCTTTGCATTCAAGAAGTGGCTGGCGCCCATCAATCCACCTTGCATTACACCCACTATACACAGAAGGATGTCGGCTGTCCCTGACTCTGGATGTCAGCATTTGGTCGAGGGAGGCCCGGGACTTTTGTTACACCATCTCAAATCAATGTCATTGATTGATTGATATATATATATCAATCAATCGAGCATGTGTCCATATAAAGGCACTTACAGCTACAGCATCCCATTCCTTTTGTTTATGTATGCTGTGGGGTGAGGAATGACTTGGTCCACAGTTGATTTTTTTTTTTTTTAAACCAAAGTGTGATTTGATAGTTGAGATATTGATGAGTTTGGAGGATGTCAAATCTCATCTCTACTCCTCATAGTAGACGGTAAGCTGGGCCTGGTCTCAGGAGTAAGTCTAGCTTGTGTGTCCTTGTTGCTGAACTTCCGTCACAATAACTGGATAACCTTGCAGGCAGCTGCTAAATTAAAGTTAGCGCAGCTGAACGTAGTGGTCTTGAATAGATTTGGGCCATTCTGTGCAAGATGGAGCCGAGCTGGGGGAGCCTGCGTGGGACGGAGCCATCCTGGGGAAGCCTCGCTAGGATGGAGCCGTCCTGGGGGGGGTTCTGCGTGGGCCGGAGCCACCCTGGGGGGGGGGGGGGGGTGCCTGCGTAGGAGGGAACCATCCTGGGGGGGATACTGCTGTACAAGATTTACTAACTTTATTTCCAAACTATAGGGAAGGTTTTGAAGCACAGGCATGTATGAAGGGCAATTTATTATGCCTGGGTGGTGCAGTGTTGTTTAGCTTTTTTTATTTTTTGCACTGTCCCATCTATACCCAGCTTTAGGGTCACACTCATCTTGGCTAAGATTTTGTTTTTGGGAAAGATGACAAACCTATGGCAAGGCTATTGCAAAGTCTCTTTCATTTTAGTGACCTACTAAAAAAGGAAGTGTTAGAAAAACATGCAAATTATGACCCATATTCTAGTTGGGTTAGGCAAAGACTAGAGTTATTCTAACACCTTCATTTTTTGATTTTGGTAACCTATTTAAAAAAAAAAAAAAAAAAAAAAAAAAAGTACTCTACACCAAGACTTTGTAATGGCCTCGCTTTAGGCTTGTGTGTGGTCTTATTTTGCTAGGAGTTGTAATTCACAAAAAATGGATGTTAGTACAGTTTAAAAAAAAAAAAATATATATATATATATATATATATATATATATTTTTTTTTTTATTTTTTCCACATTTCTAGCAGTATGATGATCAAAATAAACAAATATCTAGTGGTTATCAAAACTTGACTGATATATTAAATAGGAAGCAGTAAATGCACCTTTTTGTGTTTTAAGTGGCTTCTGGCTTTTGTTTATTTATAAAAATAGTAAGAAAATTAGATTTTAAGTTCCGCTGGGAATAGATGTCAATATGTCATCATTGTAAAAGATTTCCGCTCTTGTCCAGAAGATATTAGATTGGTTAACCTAATACCCAACCAGATTAGATTAGGTCAGTTGATTTAACATAGTCACATCAAGGCAATTATTTAAGCAGTTCCCCCTATCTCACTAATGGACAAAGCAGGAACTATAGAAAGGAATCATGGAATCACTTTACACAGAAATGTTTTTTTTCCAACTGAATGTACCCCCCTTCCTTCCTCATTTATATCTGGTTTTGTGAATTAAAATTACATAGCAAGAGAAAGTATATTGGGAATCCTGCTTTTCCCTTTGACCCAGGCTCGCGTTCCTGGGAATCCATAGTGAAAATAGTCATCCTACATTCTCACGACAAACTGCTGAGGCTTCTAGTTCTGGTCACTACTAAAATGAATCCTATAGCTAAGCTTTTGTTTGTCACTGTATTGCTTGAGCAATCTAGGCCACGCTGTTATGTAAAATCCTTGGATTGCTGGTAACTTGGTGTTCTAAACACCGCATAATACAGAGCCTGGGATTCAGCAGGCTGAAGATTTCTAATGCTACTCATTAAAGGCTTTCCGCTGCCTAATTATGCATAGCCTTTATTCACAAATTATTTATGCCTCTGCTTGTACAATTCTTGTAGAAGGCTGTAAATCTGAGGTTTCGCAGCAAAGAATGAATTGCAAAAATCGGAGTTTCCATCAAAGCACCACAGAGCCGTTTTCATCTAGCTGTAAGGATCATAGGCAATGTGTATTGAAGTGAACATGTACTGTCTATGCACTAGGCATAACACAGGTTTGCTAGGATGCATATAGCAGAAAGAGAGCTAAAAATTGGGCTTATTCCTAATCTGGCCATACATGGCTTGAATATCATCCAGTTCCTATTCAGTCGGCCAAAACTGAAGTCCTGGGTGGCCCCGTCGGCACCATCTGGGTCCACAAGTCAAATCAAAAATCAAAAAGCTAAGCGGAGCTTGACTGCTGAACAGTGACTCCATAATATCGAAGGTAGTCATGGATGATGTGGCTGTTGAAATACAGTAGCCAGCAGGGGTAATTCCTCCATCTAAGTTGTCTAACATGGATGGGGGGGGGTCAATGGATTTTTCTAGTTTTGCACATGGTGCTGAATGGGGAAAGATCTAAACCTATAGGTCTAGTTTTACATGATACCTGGCAAACCTTTCACCCTGACAACTGTGTCTCCTTGGTGGTAGGGGGAGGATATTTTTTCTTATTTCATGTTCTAACACCCATTCAATTGACAGGAAGTAAAGAGAACTTGCCCATTTGGAGACACTGATGAAATAAATTATTAAAGCATCACATTCAAAGTAAGCTGTGAATCGGCAAAAGCCACAGTTGTACGCTCAAACCATCAAATGGCTGGTGTCATAACTGATCACATGTGCAGCTCCATGGCCACCATAGATCAGACAAAGGCTAAGATGGCAGCTTCCTTGTATGTAAACGATAGGAGGGTTTAGTTCCGCTTTGAGATGTTTTAACCCTTTCACAATCTATGCATAAAAACATAACTTGCGCATGGGAGTTAATTCATCCTGGCACCCAGCCCATGCCAGGACTATACAAAAAGGTGTGTTTACATTGTTCACTGAGTTTCAAATAAAAAGAAGATCTGCAATCTTCTTTACATTGTTCACTGAGTTACAAATAAAAACACACCTTTTTGTAGGAGGAAAGTTAGAATGATTTATGAGAGAACTGACATGGTGCAAAAAAAACAACAACCTTCCTGCCCACAATTTTTTATTTATTTTTTAAAACCGTTTAACTTTAAAGTCCGACTATGATAAATTGCAAATCGATTTTGCATGTTGCATAGTGTGCCCTGCCTAGAGGTTTGTACTTGCATATAATGTTTTAATTTTTTTTATTTAAATTGCTTAATCTTAATATATTATAATGATGAGCACATTTTAAAATCCAAACCCTTTATGCAATATGGCCAAAAGGGTTTTTTTGTAGTTTGAAAATATCACAGAAACCTATATATTTTTTTTTTTTTTTTCATTTGTCTGGTCTCTCTGGCTTGAGAGTAAATTTCAGAAATGGTGATATCAGGTTTTTTTTTTTTATTTTATTTTTTTCGCAGAAACTGCTAGCTTTGACTTCCCCATTTTAACTGCTTTGCATCATGTTCACTTCAAGTGTATCTGTAGCCAGAACTAAACTAACATGGAAAATTCCATACTAGCAATGACTAAAAAGAAAACCAATGCTCTAAGCATAATCTTTATGTTGAGCGGTTAACACAGTAGTGGCATCAATTTAACCACTTAAGGACAGAGCCTCTTTTTGAGATGTGTTGTGTACAAGTTGAAAACACTTTTTTTTTTTTTTTTTTTTGCTAGAAAATTACTTTGAAACCCCCAAACATTATACCTTTATTTTTTTTAAACACCCTAGAGAATAAACTCACGTATGAATTCGCTTCTGGGACGGGGAGCGTTTTTTTATTTTTACATTGTTTAAAAAAAAAATTGTGTCACTTTTATTCCTATTGCAAGGGATGTAAACATCCCTTGTAATAGGAAAAAAAGCATGACAGGACCCCTTAAATGAGATCTGGGGTCAAAAAGACCTTGGATCTCATATTTACACTAAAATGCAATAAAAAAATATTTGTCATTTAATAAAAAAAAAATGCCCCTTTTAAGAGCTAAGGCGTCGTTTTGACGTCGCTTCCGCCCTGCAATGTTATGGAGACTGGTGGGGGCCATCTCCCCCCCCCCCCCTCACTCGTCTCCACACCCAGCAAGGGGTTACATCCGATCGCCTCCACCGCTGCTGATGGCACAGGAGCGCATCAGGAGGGGGGGCCTCTCCCGCCGCCGATTTCAAAGTGATCTTGCGGTGCATTCGCTGCAGAGACCACTCTTATCGGAAAGCGGGCCGCCGGCTGAAGAAAGCTAGATGCTGCCATAACTATTTTCCTCTTCAAACTTAGGACGTATATAGGCGTGCTGCGGTCCGTAAGTGGTTAAACTGAAATTTTATTTTTTGGGTAGGATTAGAATTCCTGTTTTACTGCAGTCAGAGGAACCGTTGGAGAGATTCCTTAAAGTGTTTCTTTAAACTCAATTGATAAAAATATAAAACTATGTAGTCACAATTACTGTTTTCTGCTATGCTGTTTTCTTTGTTTCTTAGTAGCATGGAGCCATTGTAATACGCAAACTTCCACGATTGGCTACATACTGATGTGCAACTATATTGTACACCAACATGTGTAGTTGCCTCAGAGTGGCTGTTGTGTAAGAGCAAGTTATAGTCATCTTTCTAGACCTTTGCGTACTGTGCCATGGCCCTCCAGGTCCAGAGCTATGGCACAACCTCTGATGTGGCCTAGTCTCTGAGGACTCATTTAGTGAGTAAGGCCCCTTTCACACAGGCGGACCGGAACAGACGCTCCATTCACCTCTATGGAGTGATGGATGTCATTGGTGACATGTCCGCTGACATCCGATTCGCTAAATGCAGATGGAAACCCTATTTTCCATCCGTCGATCAGAAGAAAAATGGACAAGCGATCCGTTTTCATCCGATTCCCCCATAGAGGAGAGCAGAGACGGACCTGAAATCCACCCGCTCAACAGGGATCAAGAGTGCGATCCCTGCTGAGTAAGCGGAGTCCGTCAAAACAGACAGCCCCATGTGAAAGAGGCCTAGGCAAAATAGGGTTTCTATCCGTCTGTAAGTAGTGGATCGGAGTGGAGTGGATCGGATGTCAGTAGACATGTCACCGCTGACATCTGTCGCTCCATAGAACTGTATCGAACGTCCGTTCAGGTCCGCCTATAAACTGACAGGTGGACCTGAATGGTCCACATGTGTGAAAGGGGCCTAAGGCTAGTTGGGCTAAAGCTATTTGAGCTAATTCATAGCTGATTATCTTGGACGCCATTTTGATATTCATGCCACTACCATCTTACATTAGTAACGGTTAAGCCTGAGTACTGATATAATTCGCTAGGTGAAGTGTTGCGCGGGTCTTTTCACTATTCCAGTTAAAGGAAGCATCTTGCTGCTGCTTATGAAACGTTTTGTGGATCAACCATCTTTGGTTTTGTTCCACTGCCTGCCTTCAGTGACCTTTGGTATCTTCTGCTTGGGTTTGTAAGTATGCAAGACCTTGCCTCAATTTGGACCTGGTTGTTTTTCAACTATACGGTGCAACATCTTTTAATAGACACACAGAGGGCAGTCCCACTGAAAAGCATGGCTGCAGCCCCTACTCTTCCTTTGTTTCTACTGAAGATTTCTCAATATCCTAGACAGATCCAACATCTATAACCTAAATCCTGGGACTCGTATCACTATAGGTTTCTCCTCATTGGTGTCTTCTAAAGCTCTGCAGTGTGAGTCTGAGGCCGAGACCTCCCATGTATCCACAAGAGTCTTTAATATCGACTTCTGTTATTTTACAATGTGTTTTGAGCACGCTGCAGTGCCATTCATTGCAGAATCTAATTTGCACCCTGTTGGGCCATTATTATTAAGTATGTCTCAGGAGGACCCTGTTATTATTTCTGATTCAGAGCCCTCACTGTTTACACCTGAAAAGGTTGTATTTAAGCAAGTTTCATATGACTCAGATTTACAAGGTGTTGTCTCTACCCTGCAGTTGGAGGATCGGCAAAATATTTATGGCTGCAGCTGCAAACAACGTCCCCAATTCGCACGATGTGAAAAATTCCATCTTGAGGACTGGAAACAACCTATAGAATCATGGCTTCTACAATGTAAAGGAACTTTTCCCTTTTTTAAAGGGATTTCCTGATAAATGGTCTGTGCACATGGTTGACACTTAAGGTGGATGACTGAACAAGCCTACAACCAAAAAAGGTTGACGATGTTCCCACCGTTTTTAAGAGATTTTACCGTCAGACTCCCTACTTAGACCTTAGTTTGTATTATCTGGAGTGACTCGCTGTCCCCTGTTGATGGTGACTCAGATGCTGATCAAATGTATTAAAGGGGACCCCTCTGTCTCAAGGACAAACCTTATTATCCTGGAACTTTTGCATCAAATGGCTGGAGCCCTTTTAAGGGGAGACATCGCTTTGATTTGCCTTTTGACAATGTAATTTCTGATATCTCTGGGTGTACGCCCCCTCATTGCAGTAGATCTATGTATAAGGCAGAAGAACCCCATTCTTCACCTGCTATTGTAGTAGCTTCCCATTTAAACCCTTGAATAAGACCTAATTTTCAGCACCAGGGAATCCCTGATTTCTACTCTGGTAAGAACTTACCCTCAGGATTTGTATCCCATTCCGTTCTGTACTCCCTCTGTTGGAAAGTCCATCCATGGTGTTGCCCCGTTCTGGTTTGGGACATTAGGTTGATCCTTCCCTTGGCATTTCCATTTTTGGTTTGTCCTTCACTCAGTTGCTGATTTCTTCAAATCCCATGATCATATGGTCTCCACATCTTTTGGATCCCTCATTGGCTGTTCACCCCTCAGTTTTATTCCCAAAGATCTAAAGGCTGCTATATACTGCCCATTTGTGTGTTTTTATTTCTTTTTTTATGCAATTTGGCTATGCTTTCCCATAGATTTCTATGAGGTCCTGTGGTTTCAAAAAGCGCACCAAAAGTCCTCCTTACTGCATTTTTGGTGTACTTTCTGAAACCACACCAAAACCATGGGACATCATGGGTGTCTATGGAAAAGTGCAGCTAACCCAAATGTGACCTGCGGGTTAGCTGTGCTTTGCCCATACATAGCGCAGTGTGAAGCCACTCTAAGAGGTACTACATTCTTGTATGCCTCAATGGATCATAAAAAAAAAATGCAATTTTTGTACTTTCCATTAATGGAACACAAGTTCCCTCTGTATTATTGGCCTTAGGCTGCTTTCACACTGAGGCACTTTGCAGGAGCTAAAGTGCTAAAAATAACGCCTGCAAATCGCCCTGAAAGAGTCGCTCAATGCACTCCAATGTGAGGTCCTGTTGTTGTTTTTATGACAGACTAAAAAGGGGTGCATACTGGGATGTAGAAGAGCTCTAAATACCAGTATTGATACAATAACCAGGGCATGTTATGAAAAGAAACTAGTTTGCTTCTGGGAGGAATGCATGATGACTGAGAGTTCAGGTATTCATAAATTTTGCTTTTATTCAAGGCACTTATGTTCAACTTGGAGGCCTCGTGCACATAGGGCATTTCCCCAGCACTTATACATGCTTTTGCTCCTGGCAGTGATGTTTTTATCAGGAAAATTTTTTTGCCGCTTGTAAATGCATGCAATGCACGTCAAAACACTATTGCTTTTTTTTCTTTCTGCCGCTAAATGCCGTGTGTGTGTGTGTGTGTTAACATGCAGGGGCCTTTAGGGGCAGAAACACCAGTGTGTACAGTGTGCATGAAACCTTATGCCACGTACACGCGGTTTGACTTTCCGACGGCAATTGTGCGTTCAGAGCGTGTTGTTTGGAATTTCCGACCATGTGTAGGCTCCATCGGACAGTTTCCATCTGAATTTCCGTCGCAAAAAAATTGAGATCTGGTTCTCAAATTTTCCGACCATAAAATCCGTTCATGTAAATTCCAATCGTGTGTAGACAATTCCGACGCACAAAGTGCCATGCATGCTCGGAATCAAGCAGAAGAGCAGCACTGGCTATTGAACTTCATTTTTCTCGGCTCGTTGTATGTGTTGTACATCACCACGTTCTTGATGTTCGGAATTTCCGACCAACTTTGTTGCCACCGTGTGTATGCAAGACAAGTTTGAGCCAACATTCATCGGGGGGAAAAAAAAACATGGATTTTGTTGTGGGAATGTCCGATCGTGTGTACGCAGGATTAGAGTGGGAAAGGATTATAACTTCTTCTTTTAGGATTTAACCACTTCCCGACCGCCCCATGTACATATACGTCGGCAGAATGGCACGTACAGGCAGAACCACGTACCTGTACGTGCCATTCTTCAGGCGCGTGGGGGGTCCGATCGGACCCCCCCGGCCGGCGGGGACGGTCAGGATCGCTTCAGGAGCGATCCGGGATGAGGGGACGGCCAGTGGTTTCTGGCCACCCCCTCGCGATCGCTCCTGGCGAATCAGATGCTTCCTCTGTCTGTGTCAATCAAAACACAGGCAGAGGAAGTGATGTCACGCTCGGTGCGCCGGTCTATGTGACCGGAACGCCGAGCTGTCAACATGTACAGGTTAGTGCACCAACAGTACACTGACACCAGTACACATAGGCACACAAAACACCCCCCTGTCACCCCCAGATCACCCCCCAGATCACCCCCCCCCCCCCAGTCACAGTGTCACTAATTGCAATGATCATTTTTTTACTGATCACTGCATTTAGTGTCAGTGTGACTGTAATAACTGTCAGTGCAGTTAGTTTTAGGTCCAAGGTAGCCCCCTACCCCCCCCCTAATAAAGGTTTAACCCCTTGATTGCCCCCCAGGTAACCCTTTCACCCCCTTTTGCCAGTGTCACTAAGCGATCGTTTTTCTGATCGCTGTATTAGTGTCACTGCTGTCGCTAGGTAACCATTTTTTTTTTTTAGGTAACCGCCATGTTTTATATAGGTTCATAAATAGGTTTATAGGTCAGGTACCCCCATATTACAACCTAAATAAAGGTTTTAACCCCTTGATTGCCCCTAGAGTTAACCCTTTCACCAGTGATCACTGTATAACTGTCACTGGTGACGCTGGTTAGCCAGTTAGTTATTTCGTTATTTAGGTTCCCCGTCAGGTTTTTATATAGCGTCAGGTACCCCCATATATTACCTAATAAAGGTTTTAACCCCCTGATTGCCCCTAGTTAACCCTTTCACCCCCTTTTGCCAGTGTCACTAAGCGATCGTTTTTCTGATCGCTGCATTAGTGTCGCTAGGTAACCATTTTTTTTTTTTAGGTAACCGCCATGTTTATATAGGTTCATAAATAGGTTTATAGGTCAGGTACCCCCATATTACAACCTAAATAAAGGTTTTAACCCCTGATTGCCCCTAGAGTTAACCCTTTCACCAGTGATCACTGTATAACTGTCACTGGTGACGCTGGTTAGCCAGTTAGTTATTTCGTTATTTAGGTTCCCCGTCAGGTTTTTATATAGCGTCAGGTACCCCCATATATTACCTAATAAAGGTTTTAACCCCCTGATTGCCCCTAGTTAACCCTTTCACCCCCTTTTGCCAGTGTCACTAAGCGATCGTTTTTCTGATCGCTGCATTAGTGTCGCTAGGTAACCAGTTTTTTTTTTGTATTACTGTTACGGGTGACGCTGGTTAGTTAGCTTGTTTTTTATACTGTCAGGGCACCCGCCATTTATTACCCAATAACGGTTTAACCCCCTGATCGCCCGGCGGGTGATATCAATTAGGTTTTAGGGTCAAATAAGGTCTGCGTCGCCCCAGGTTAGTGCCAGTACCGCAAACACCCACGCGCAAAGCATACACCTCCCTTAGTGGCACAGTATCTGAACAGATCAATATCTGATCTGATCAGATCTATACTAGCGTCCCAGCAGTTTAGGGTTCCAAAAAAAACCGCATTGTTAGCGGGATCAGCCCAGATACCTGCTAGCACCTGCGTTTTCCCCCTCCGCCCAGCCCAGCCCACCCAAGTGCCGTATCGATCGATCACAGTCACTTACAAAACACTAAGCACACATAACTGCAGCGTTCGCAGAGTCAGGCCTGATCCCTGCGATCGCTAACATTTTTTTTGTGGTAGCGTTTTGATTCAGTCGCTTCAGTCAGGAGCTTTTTTACCTGTGAATCTCAAAAAAATAAAAAAAAATAAAATAGTTGTCGTTTTATTGTTCTCTCTCTCACTCTATTCTCTCTATTGTTGCTCTTTTTTTACTCCATTCTATTCTGCAATGTTTTATTATGTTTTATCATGCTTGCTTTTCAGGTATGTAATTTTGTTTACTGTGTTTTAGTGTTAAGCATTTTTTTGTTTTCAGGTGCGCCATTCAGTTGCAACGCGGATTTATTTATCTTGACAGCAACAGCGTTTGCTCCCACGATACATAAAGCCGCGACTCCAACGCTGTAGGAGGTGATTTCACCACCACAGTTAAAAAAAAGAGCATATATGCCGAAGCATGGGGGCAGCAGGGGGGGGGGGGGAGCGATTGGCTCCTAATGCCACGTACATACGGTCGAAATTCCGACCATGTGTACACGGCATAACTTTTGCGGGAGGATGCCCCCATGCATCGGCATATATAAATGGTGCATGTATGCCCATCATTAGAAGTGGGTGGATGAAGGGAGGTATTCTAATGGTGGGCATACCCACCAATCAATCTCTTTTTTTCGTTCAGCCAAGAGGCTGCATGAAAAAAAAAAGATTACAATATATGTCCAGTATGTTGCTGGACTTTGAATGGTTATACCAGAATGATGCCTGCAGGTTTAGGTATCATCTTGGTATCATTCTTTTCAGCCAGTGATCGGCTTTCATGTAAAAGCAATTCTAGCGGGTAATTAGCCTCTAGACTGCTTTTACAAGCAGTGGGAGGGAATGTCCCCCCTCCCGGATATAAACCGCGCCATTGGGAAATTGGGAAAGCATTTTATCACACCAATCTTGGTGTGGTCAGATGCTTTGAGGGCAGAGGAAAGATCTAGGGTCTAATAGACCCCAATTTTTTCAAAAAAAGAGTACCTGTCACTGCCTATTGCTATCATAGGGGATATTTACATTCCCTGAGATAACAATAAAAATCATAACAAAGAAAAAAAATGGAAGGAACAGTTTAAAAATAAAATAAAAAAGCTAAATAAATTAAAAAAAAACCAAAAAAAAAAAAAAAAAGCACCCCTGCCCCCCCCTTCTCTTGCGCAAAGGCGTACACAAGCGTTGGTCTGGCGTCATATGTAAACAGCAATTGCACCATGCATGTGAGGTATCACCGCGAAGGTCAGATCGAGGGCAGTAATTTTAGCAGTAGACCTCCTCCGTGAATCTAATGTGGTATCGTGTAAAGGCTTTTAAAGGCTTTTAAAAATGTATGTAGTTTGTCGCCACTGCGTGTTTGTGCGCAATTTTAAAGCATGTCGTGTTTGGTATCCATGTACTCGGCCTAAGATCATATTTTTTATTTCATCAAAAATTTGAGCAATATAGTGTGTTTTAGTGCATTAAAATAAAAAAAAGTGTATTTTTTCCACAAAAAATGCGTTTGAAAAATCGCTGCGCAAATACTGTGTGGAAAAAAAAAAATGCAACACCCACCATTTTAATCTGTAGGGCCTTTGCTTTAACATTATATATAGTGTTTGGGGGTTCAACGTAATTTTCTTGCAAAAAAAAAAATATGTTTTCATGTAAACAAAAAGTGTCAGAAAGGGCTTTGTCTACAAGTGTTTAGAAGAGTGGGTGACGTGTGACATAGGCTTCTAAATGTTGTGCATAAAATGCCAGGACAGTTCAAACCCCCCCCAAATTACCCCATTTTGGAAAGTAGACACCCCAAGCTATTTGATGAGAGCAATGTTGAGCCCATTAAATATTTTTTTTTTTTGTCCCAAGAGATTGAATAATGAAAAAAAAAAAAATATATATATATATTTTTTTTACAAAAAGTTGTCACTAAATGATATATTGCTCAAACATGTCATGGGCATATGTGGAAATACACCCCAAAATACATTCTGTTGCTTCTCCTGAGTACGGGGATACCACATGTGTGGGACTTTTTGGGAGCCTAGCTGCGTACGGAACCCCAAAAACCAATCACCGCCTTCAGGCTTTCTAAGGGTGTAATTTTTTTATTTCACTTCTCACTGCCAATCACAGTTTCGGAGGCCATGGAATGCCCAGATGGCATAAAACCCCCCAAAATGACCCCATTTTGGAAAGTAGACACCCCAAGCTATTTGCTGAGAGGTATGGTGAGTATTTTGCAGATCTCGCTTTTTGTCACAAAGTTTTGAAAATTGAAAAAAAGAAAAAAAAAATGTTTTTTTCTTTACTTTCTTCATTTTCAAAAACAAATGAGAGCTGTAAAATACTCACCATGCCTCTCAACAAATAGCTTGGGGTGTCTACTTTCCAAAATGGGGTCATTTGGGGGGGTTTTGTGCTATTTTGGCATTTTATGGCCTTCGAAACGGTGATAGGTAGTGAGGAGTGAAATCAAAAATTTGCACCCTTAGAAATCCTGAAGGCGGTGCTTGGGTTTCGGGGCCCCGTACGCGGCTAGGCTCCCAAAAAGTCCCACACATGTGGTATCCCCATACTCAGGAGAAGCAGCAAAATGTATTTTGGGGTGCAATTCCACATATAACTATGGCATGTGTGAGCAATATATCATTTAGTGACAACTTTTTGAAAAAAAAAAAAATCTTTTTTATTTTTGTATTTATTCAATCACTTGGGACTAAAAAAAAAAATATTCAATGGGCTCAACATGCCTCTCAGCAAATAGCTTGGGGTGTCTACTTTCCAAAATGGGGTCATTTGGGGGGGTTTTGTACTTCTCTGCCATTTTAGCACCTCAAGAAATGAAATAGGCAGTCATAAATTAAAAGCGGTGTAAATTCCAGAAAATGTACTCTAGTTTGTAGACGCTATAACTTTTGCGCAAACCAATAAATATACGCTTATTGGCATTTTTTTTACTAAAGACATGTGGCTGAATACATTTTGGCCCAAATGTTTGACTAAAATTGAGTTTATTAGATTTTTTTTTTATAACAAAAAGTAGAAAATCTCTTTTTTTTTTTTCAAAATTTTCGCTCTTTTTCCGTTTATATCGCAAAAAATAAAAATCACAGAGGCAATCAAATACCATCAAAAGAAAGCTCTATTTGTGGGAAGAAAAGGACGCAAATTTCGTTTGGTTACAAAATTGCATGACCGCGCAATTACCAGTTAAAGTAGTGCAGTGCGAAATTGAAAAAAGACCTCTGGTCCTTTGGCTGCCAAATGGTCCGGGGCTGAAGTGGTTAAAGCTGAACTCCATTCATCGCAAAAATACTCCTAATGATAAATTGCAACATTGGTGCTTCATGGGCCCTCTTCCTTTAGGCTGAATCTAGGTAAGAGCTAAAAAAAAAAAAAAAGCTCTCTGACTGGAGTTGGGCTTTATGCAAATCAAAGCTTTGTTTTAGGATTACCTGCAGCCAGCTACAAACGTTAAACATAAAAAACATATGCTTATTACTAGTCCTTGGCCTGGGCAGTGCTAGGTTAGAAGGAAGGACTAGAGCAGTGCCTTAAAAAGACCTCACATCTCTTAAAGCTTTCCGGTTAGCTTAAGTGTGTAAAAATGTCTGGGAACAGCGTAGCAGGTGAAGTGACTACTGTTGGTATTTGTAAAAAATAAGAGCAAGGAAGGAGTTGCTGAAAGTAGACATAAAAAAAATAAATGGTGTAGCCACCTTGCCCTAAGCAGGAGGGGCATATTAAATGTATCCATGCTAGGCTGTAGTTAGCCTAAGCCTGTTTAGATATCCTCAGGTTCTCCCTAAGCTCAGGGTTATTGTTTGCTTCTGCCTGCTGTTAAAAGGGGGGGTTCCTGTTCCAGAAGTTATTAATGGTTGTCTCGGTGTACAACTAGTAGGATGTTTATTGCCAGAGGTGCAGGCTAGCAGAATGTATAAATATTTGGCAGTGAATTTGGGGACTCAGTCTTTTTTTTTTTTTTTTTTCTGGGGGGGGTATGTCTGATCCTACTGTCAGCTGTCTATGAAGGTTGACCATGTGCTTGCAAAGAGACTTTTGGTTGGGGCCTAAAGTGCTGAGTAAAGCTTGCCATACAGGTATAATTTATTTTCTTTAGTTGCGCTATTGGTTTTTGATAGCCAGCAATGCATAACCTGCTTGATTTGCAGACAAGCCAGCAAAATTCAGCCAAAATTTTAGTCATGTTTGGCCAGATTAAGAGAATTTATTGGCCATGTACAAATTTTAGTCTAAAGTTGGCCATAGATTATAATTTTTTTTTTTTATTTATCAAACAAATGAGATAGAGGTATCCCCTTCATCCCCGCTGAACTGGCCGAATGTTGATCCGTTTATGGCCAGCTTTATTGGGGTACAGTAGAAACTTGGTCCTTGACTAAATTATGGTGACCTCTCCTAAGAGAGTGGCTTAACCACCAGGTACTTTTGCAGCCAGGAGATGAATTCACAAAATGCCAAGTCAGCTTCAAAGTTCTCGATCAGTAAAAGCTGTAAATACTTCTTGTCCCTCTTCCAGAGTCTGCCATGTCTATAGGTGTCCTGTGCACATCACCTCATTATTGCCAAGGATCTGAACCTGACCACAGGGGCTTGCTTTCTGCCTCCTAGGGTGTAGAGAAAGAGGGGCTCAAACCAGAAGGGGAGGGTGATGTAGAAGTATAAAAAACTGTAAACGGAAGTTAGGAAATGGAGACAGAGACAATATAAAGCTATGGAAACCTCAAGAGTGAGTATGACATGATGCAAGTCGTCATAACAGGACATGGAGCCTGGGGACTGCAAGAGACCTGACAATGCAGAGTGTGGCATATGGTCTTAATTTATGAACTCTGTACAAATCACAGCTTTTCATCACTTCTCTGCAGTAGAAATTGCACTATACTACAGGCACATTTCTATTAATTTGTGAACGTTTAGTCTAGATTGTGCACTTCAAATAATCATATTCTTAAAATTAATGCTTCACGTAAAACGGAGGACAACAAATCAGCATAAATTAAATGCCTTATCAGTTTGAGTAAAAAATACCTTTCTTACCCTAACTTTAAAAAAAAAAAAAACATGCTTTTGGTATTCGTTCTTTCTATTGCAGGACATGCTTTGCCTCATACTGAAAAGATACATGTATTATTTCATTTGATATAACCATAATATTCTCTCCTTCTAGTATCCGGTGACCTGACCTCGCAAGAACGAGATGAGCTGGAGAATATCCAGCGTCGCAAGCAAAAATTGCTGGAAGATATACAGGTGAATGTCCTCTATGGTATTGCCATCAGAACGCTGTTCAGTTCTTGCCAAACACTAACACATCACTAAAATGGTGCTGTATTCGCAGTCTGCAACATCAACCAAAATTGTGTTACCAGCGCCACAGGCGTATGAGTAATGGCTAATTCCCCAGCCAAGCTGCTCAGTATGGGCCTAACGCTATGTGCACACCAATGTGAATGTGTAATGAAAAAAACTTTGGGTAGCACTAGAGACAACAGAATATGTAAGCCAATAAACTCATTTAGAATTGCAATAGCCAAAAAGTGTTTAAACATATATAAATCATGCCAATAAGCCATTAAAGTGAATCAGTCCAAATGTGATGTTTCATCAAAGATTATTCCAGTATATTACCCAAAAAAATGTGTCCATAAATAGGATGCAAGTGCACTCTGTGCTGTATGCACCACTGCTAATCGAGTCTGTGCTCCAGTGAGAAGCAACTGCAAACCAGTGCCACATATGCCTATTAGAAATAGACGCGCCAGAATTAATTTGACCCTTTTATATGGATAATGGGTCAGTAAGCACTTTATACATTTGTGGGAATCGACCACGATGTACCACACTGGGACCAAAGGATTTCCACACCAGGTTGTTCTCAATCAACACAATACATCCAGAATGGTGACTGCGCTTAGGCAGTTTTTTTACAAGTTACGCTGAGCCTCAAAAAAGGTCCAGTGTCACCCAGTCCCTATCAGTGGAGAGGTGTGGATGAAGGAACACTCCGATGTCTGGGCATCAGATGGAGGGGGTCTTGACTATCTCCTGTTCTTTTGTCTAGGTTCATTGCTGGAGGACCCAGAATGCAATTTGGCATGATATCTGGTTCAACAATGCTGTTAACATGACAGGAAGTTGTGCCAATAGTTCTGGTAGCATATGAGAAGGGGAATGGTAAAACATATGGTCAGCTGCATTTTTAGGTCTAATAGGGGAGACATTGACCAAATGTATCATGACAAGATAAAGCGGTCAACAGCGCCAGAAACTTGAAAGGTTAAAATCCAATTCTTCTTTATTGAAAGCGATGTAGGGGTAAAAAAAAGGAACAAAATGGTCAACTATTGTGTGTGTGTGTGTGTGTGTGTGTGTGTGTGTGTGTGTTTTTATTTTATTTTTTTAACCCCCTACATTGCTTTAAATTAAAGAAGAATTGGATTTTAACCTACCGAGTTGCCAGCTCTTTTGATTTTGTTTTTTTTTATACTGATGGCTTGCAGAGGCTTTGAGCGGGGCACCGGTAAAGAACTAAACCTCCTTCAAAAAGAATTACAAGGTAGCAGCACTGACTGTGTTTTGTTTTTGTTAGGCAGCTACAGGCCGCGTCCCACCAGTGCTAAGCCTGGCAACAGCGATGAGCATGGATTAGGGATCACACCGTTTGTGTGCACAGGAGCCTTCTGCAACAGCTACTGAATAAACAAACCTTTTCTGGCATTTGGAACTGCTTTTTCATCATCAAATGTAACTAGTGGGAGGACCAATAAAATTATATTTTTATATATATATTTTTAGAAAAACTTTAGTCTGGGCCTGCATTACTAAAACATCTGTTGTCATTGGGAAATCTAAGAAAGTACGGTACCGTATAAGCCGAAGCACCTAATTTTACCACAAAAAAATGGGACAACTTATTGACTCGAGTATAAGCCTAGGGTGAGAAATGCGCAGCTACTGTAAGTGGAAAAGAGGGTCAACAATGCCCATTTGCATGCCTCACTGTGCCCATTTGCAGCCATAGGTCCCCTGAACTTCTGGGTCCCGAAATGACATAGCTGCAGATGGACACAGTTGACCGAATTGGGGCCCTGTTTCTCGGGGTCACTTGGTGCTAGGAACCCCATCTTGGATATGTTGTAGTGCTAGTTCCACTGGGTTTGAATACCAAATTTGGGGTTCCTAGCACCAAGTGTCCCCGAAATATGGTGCCCCAAAGTCGGGTCAGAAAATGTCAAGCACTTTTCTGCAGCAGAGAATGACATTTTCTGAACCGACTTTGGGCCCCCGTATCTCGGGGCCACTTAGTGCTAGGAACCCCATCTCGGGTCGGAAAATGTCATTTTCTGCTGCAGAAAAGTGCTTGACTCGAGTATAAGCCAAGGGGGGCACTTTCAGCACATGTGCTGAAAAACTCGGCTTATACTCGAGTATATACAGTAATTTCTTTTGAAAAATGTCCTGTATAGAGGGCATAGTAAAACCTGTCAGATTTTTTTATTTTTGCCAACTGTGTCCTATTGCGTAGATTTCCCTTCACTTCCTGTCCCATAGCCAAAAAGTGAGAGGAAATCCCTGCAAATTGGGAGAATCTGTTGGGTCAACAGAATAAGTGTCCCCATTGGAAAATTTCCCCTCCTATTACTTTTCTGGGGACAGCCCAAAACTTGGTATTTTATTTCGTTTTTACTTTCCCTTTTTAATAATGATGGTAAATAGGACAAATTGAGAGGGTGAATCTCCTTAATGGGGGTACAGACAGCTATAAAAACAGAGAAGCATTCTAACTGCTCTCGCCCCATTCAAAACTAAAAAAACTAAGTGTTTTGCATTTACTGTAGTTTTATAAAGGTTGCTAATCAGTAAACAGTAGTACGTTAAGGCTGTGTCAATCTAGGTCTGTTGTGACGCATTGCAAAATGTCCCTGATTTATGTTTTTCTGTAAATGTAGTAATTCAATTTTACTTTTTTTTTTTTTTTCTTTTTTTTTTTTTTTTCTTTCAGCGACTTAAAGAAGAAATCGCAGAAGTAACAAATGAAATTGAAAACTTGGGATCGTTGGAGGAAAAGTAAGAAGTGTTTTGCTTGTACAGTGTATTTTCTTTTGGAATGCACCTAAATTCCCTATTGACACATTTTAACTTTGTACAGATATGCTTCCAGTAAGCTGAAAAGCTTCAAGCTGAGATCTGGGGAAATTTAGAAAAATTACCCTTACAGTTGATCTCCCCTGCCCTGCAAGGATTAAATGCTCATTTTTGACTACGTTACTAGTAAAAAGAAATTAAAATGTCCTTATGCCTCACTCTCGCAGGCTCCTCCTTCTTGTGACCAGTCCAATAATGCTGCTCGTCTTTCACTCTCTGTGCAAGACCAACAGTCCTGCATTGCAAGTGTGGAAGTCAAAGGTTTGCCCACAGCCCAGAGCATCAGACAGAAGAGAAAAGTGCTGGCTGATGCTGGCAGCTTTTTGATGTTTCTCTAGACAAAAAATAGCATTTAACCCCTACAGTGAAGGGTGATCAACACTGCAAGGGTAGTTTTTGAAATTGCTCAGGAGTTCAGCTTTAAAGCAATTCATTGCTTTGTCTATGCAGGACAAAGCAATAGGTTTGCATGAATGTCTTTCCTACCAGTGGCAACTATTCACTGTTTCTTTACTCTTTCTACTGTGAACAGAATACCTGTGCATGTGATTTTTATTTTCATTCCTCTTGCGTGACTCTGTTACAGTGATGGCACTTTGATTGCCCAGTACTGTCACACTGGGACAGGGAGATGGCCCTAGGTCAATACAGTGACTCTGAGCTTGCACAGAAGCTGATGGGGATGAATGCACAGGTTATCTTTAAAGTCCCATTTACAACAGGTAGATAGTCAAGTATTTTGTTAAGTATTAGGCCGTTAACAAAAAAAGCTTTGCATACTGCATTCTTGGTGCACTAACTTGCACATTTTATTTGACTAGGATTCTGCAAAAACGCATCTCCCAGCATAATGCAAATGAGTATTTATAACCGCTAAATGTCCATGTTCAGGCTGTATGTGAAAGCACACATCTGACCTTTCACTGTTTATTAAGACCATCTGGCAATTTATATCTTCATATTCGAGTGTCTGAGACATAACCAGACCTTGTTCTGTTTAATAGGAAGAAGAAGAAAGTAATTAGAATTTGGCAACCAGGGTGCAACCATTTTTTTTTTTTTTTTTTTTTTTTCACTCTTGCATCAGAAATATTGGTAAATGTGTATCTTTAGCCCTGGTTCACATTGAAATCTTGCAAACTTCTCTTCAGAGTAGCATCAAAGTAGCAGGTCAGCGTGATTTCAGGTGCTACTTGTCTGTCATCTGTGACATTTCCTGCACAGATGTCTATACAAGTTGCACCTGAAATTGCAAAAAATGGTGCAGGAACCTTTTTTCAAATTAGTCGCACTGATTTCAACGGTTCCATTGTCGACAATAGGGTGTGACTGGTCATGCGATTTGGACCTGTCAAATCGCATGACACGTCACGCCGGTTTGAACGGGGGCTAAAGATGGTATGAATTCTAACATGGAAGATCAAGATGTTACATTGATATAGAAATGTACCAAACCAAATTGATTTATTTGTTGCACCTAAATAAAAATAACGCTTTCATCTTTTAGGCTCCATGCACACTGGCTTAAAAAAAGGAGTTTTGTGTTCTGTCTGTAGAAGCAGCTCAATGCTATCCTATGTGTCTATGCTCATTAGGACGATTACAGGCATATTTTGAACGTTTACAGGCAGGAAAAAAAAACCTTCTGGTTCTCATTCCTTATAGAAGGAAATATTGCTAAAGTCGATAAGAGTGTCATGGGCATGTTGTAGAGGGTGTTCCGGTGATGTTTTTTTTAAATTAATTTATCTTTATTAAATTTTTCACATATGACAAAAAGAAACAAACCAGAAACTATTACACCTTCAGTACAGTTTACCTACATTCCCCAACTTCCATTCCTGCATTACACTCTATAAGAGGATTATGGTAGCTAGTTTATACAGCAGCCTCCCCACTCGCTCCCCATTCAACGCCGCCTTTCATTCCTCCACCCTCTCGTCATTCCTCCTTCTAACATTCCTACCACATTCAAAGTTCGACGTCCTACACCGCATCGCGTTTCAGTCCAGTTCATTTGGCTGCGTATAATTTTTCTCCAACCACCGTTTCCATATCCCCTGGAATTTGGTAAGGTTTCCCTGTTTAATATATGTTGTTCTCTCCATGCTCCGTTCCCATTCAAAAAAAGATGGTGGGTTTGGAGATTTGCCATTTTTGTGCAATTAATTTTCTTGCCTGAAAAAGGCATCTAATGATGGCCAGATGGACTTCATTTGACCTGTTTTCCCCCTCGAGCCCCCCAAGTACACACAGGATTGGGTCCAGGGCAAGCTTGGTGTTAAACATGTGAGCGGTCCTATCTACCACCTCTTTCCAATATCGGTATAATTTCGGACATCTCCAAAACATATGGATGAGGTCGCCGCCCGGCCTCCTGCATCTAGGACATGTGTCATCTTGTCTACGGCCAAACCGAAATAACTTTGCCGGAGTAAAATATGCCCTGTGTAGTAGGAAAAGATGTGACATCCTCTGGGGGTGCGAGAGGGCGATCCGGTGATGTTAAGAAAAGAATTATGTCGTCCGCAAATAGGTTTATGTTGTGGGACTGTCCCTGGATATTAAATCCTGAAATGTTGGGGTGAGTTCTAATTTTTTCTGCTAGTGGTTCAATCATTAGATTGAATATGAAGGGGGAAAGTGGGCACCCTTGCCTCGTACCATTGGTTATGGAAAAAGTATCTGAGAGCATGTTTGAGGTATAGACCTGGGCACAAGGAGATGAGTATAAGGTGAGAATGGCGGACAGTATTGGCCCTGTGAAGCCAAATTTTAGAAGTGTATGTTTCATGTAACCCCAATGCACCCTGTCGAACGCCTTCTCTGCATCCAATGAGAGGAGCAGAGACGGCGTCCGACAGGCTTGTGCATATTGCATAACGTCTAGAACTGGTGGCGTCTGAGGCCTGCCTACCCGGAGTAAAGCTGGATTGGTCAGGCCTAATGAGGGTAGGTAGTACTTGAAGCAGTCTATGGGCTATTATTTTCGCATACAGTTTGACATCTGTATTAAGCAAAGATATCGGTCTAAAGTTAGAGGGGGTTGTAGGGTCCTTGCCTGGTTTGGGAATGGTTACTACAAATGCTTTCAGCATTTCCTGGAGGAAAGAGGCAGAGGACACAGCAACATTGAATATCTGTTGGAGGGGTTGAGTTAGGGATGAGTGTAACGACTTGTAGTAGTCATTAGGGAGCCCATCAGGCCCCGGGGATTTGCTTAGTGGAAGTTCCTTAATAGCCTTTCTGATCTCAGTTTCGGAGATTGGAGCATTCAGGGTCTCAAGTTGCAGCGGGGTAAGAGAGGGGAGATTTATAGTAGCTAGAAAGGATTGGATGCTCTGGTCTGTTGGCTGGGGAGTGTTCTCATCCTTGGCTAGGTTATACAGGGACGAGTAATATGCAGCGAAGGAGTTGGCAATGTCCTTGGGGTTAAACAACTTGGCCTTACTCGTGGGATGTAACAGGTAAGCAATTTTAGCTTTGGACCTGGCTGCCTTAAGTCTCTGTGTAAGATATTTACCCGCCCGGTTACCCGATGAGTAATGGGATAATTTCAGGTAATGCACATGTTTATCAAACTGTTGAACAAGGAGAAGCCTGAGATCAGAACGGAGTTGAGACAATTTTTGGGCTGATTGGGGATTTGAATTTTTCTTGTTAACCATATCTAAGGTGTTAATTTCTTTAATAAGAAGGTCTAATTTCTGTGTCCTCTGCCTCTTCTCCCTTGCACATATCTGTAAAATTAAACCTCTGACAAACGCCTTATGGGCACACCAATCTGTATTAGTATCTGAAACAGAAGCATTGTTAATATCAAAAAAGTCAGATTTTTTTTCCAGGTGTTTAACATGCGAGGGATTGCGAAAGATCCTGGAGTTTGCTCGCCAAATGTATGCAGGGCTTGGCGTGTGTCCCTCCACCACCGTGATAGAGACCGGAGAATGGTCTGACCAAGTAATGCCATGGATGGTGGAGGAAGACACAGCCTGCAAAAGAGCTTTATCCACCAGGATCAGGTCAATCCTGGAGTATGAATTGTGCCTGGGCGAGTGGTAGGAGTAGTCTCTTTCGTCAGCATGTTGGCACCTCCAGACGTCATAGATGTCCTCTGCATTGAGTAGGGGTTGAAGTGGAGGAGGCGGCCGTTTAGCCGATGATGTTGTGTCCATTGTATGGTCAGGCGAATGTCTGTGGGGACCATAACCTATCAAGGAGCCTTTTTTGACTTGAGAGATTTTGGTATAAAGTCTGCGGAGGAACCTTAGTTGGTGAGAGTTGGGGGCGTAGAGGTTCACAATAGTAAATGGTTTGCTGTTTATCTCACCAGTAATGATTAGAAATCTGCCCTCAGGGTCAGCTAATGAGGTCGTCAAAGTGAATGTTACAGAGTCTCTTATGGCGATGAGAACCCCCTTTTGCTTGGAAGAAGCTGATGCTGAAAAGATGTGGGGAAAGTTCCTATGGCAGAACCTCGGGGGGTCGCTGTGCAAGAAGTGTGTCTCTTGAAGGCACAGGACGTCAGCCTGCAGTTTAAGAGCTTCTTTCCACACCACAGATCTTTTAGCTGGGTGGTTAAGGCCGTTCACATTGAACGATATTATGTTAACTGCCATTGGAGTGTGGTGTGAGAAGATGATAATCATACCTTTGGGAAGGTGAAGGTAGCCAAGATGTCCCTTGAAGTGGATTAAAGATATCTCTGCGGAGACTTTCTGCTTCCATTGGGATGACGATGGTGTAGCCAGGATGTCGATCGGACCAGAGGAAAGAGGGGAAAATCAGGATGGAAATAAGGGTTGGGATAAGTCTGTAAAAAAGCAAACAACGTAATATGAAAACATATATGCATTTGAACTTGAGGGCACAGCAATTGCCCATATCTTGATGGGGTGAAAGAGAGATTCACAACTGAGAACTCCAGAGTTCAAGAACTGCTATTGTGTAGATTTGGTTCACGATTTGTTCTTGGAAGCTTTAGCATCGTGTTGTTTCTTATTCTTCTTTTTGGTCACCGTCTGCCACTCAGAATGAACGCCTGAGTGCAGTGGACGAGAGGATGTTTCCGGCGGGTGTTCAGGTATGATGTCCCATGATTTGAGCAGGGAGAACCCTTTATCCACATCAGAGATAGTGGTGGTAGTACCTTCGTGTGTGATTGTCAATTTGACAGGGTAGCCCCATCTGTAGGGAATGTTGTGGTTGCGAAGCGCCTTCGTTACCGGCAGGAGTGATTTGCGCTTTTGCATAGTATGCTGAGGTAGATCAGCGAATAGCTGAATGTGCGCAAACCTGTCCGGCGGTTGTTAGTTTTTGCGAAAGGCCGCCATTAGCTGTTCTTTGGTTTGGTAAAAATGGACCCGCATCAAGATATCACGTGGAATGTTATCAGGCAGATGCGAGGGTTTTGGCAGTCTGTGAATGCGGTCCACATGTAGGTCCGTGTTGGGTACTGCAGGTAGGAACGTTTTAATTAGGTCAAGTGCAGGGACCCCCCTAATTTTCACATTGTTGCGTCTCGACCTGTCCTCGAGGTCAGCGACCTTTGACCTCAGCCACTCCAGTTCCCCATCATGATCATTATGGGCATCAATGAGTGTATTGTGGGACTCCAAGCTCCCCCATTTTCTTTTCTATATGGGAAACTCTGCCCCCCACCGCTCCCAGCTCTGCTTTAAAACTGGTGACACATTGCATAATGTCCGCGTGCATAGAGCTGCGGAGGGAGACTAACATGTCTTTTAAAGTGGTGTCGGAAACAGGCTTACACGTGGTGGGGAAGGCCGTGAAAGGATCCACCAGCTCCCTTGTCTCTTCCATACTGTCCTGCAGTGTGTGGCTTTGTTGTAGGTCCTGCTCTAATCGAGGCTTCGATTTGGCAGGGCTGCGGGATACTGGGGTAGATGCACCCGGTGTACTGTGATCCGGGCTCTGTTGCGATCCTGGGCTGGAAGCTGCGGAGCGCGGACTGTTCACTGAGGGAGAGCAGCTCCCGGAGGAGGGAGAGCAGCTCCCGGAGCCGGCGCCATCTTGGATTTGGCCTCGGCCTTTCGGCTGGAAGAAATCCTGTAGCTTGTTTAGTTGCGCCGTTCCTTTCCGCTTGCGGGCCATCCCTGGTCCTCACACACGCCACCGGGTCTGTTTGGGGTGGTTTTCGAGCGGCGGTATGCTCGCTAAAGCCTCCGGTTCTTGTCTCTGGAGTGGAGCTGAATAATCACGCATCCATTCAGTTGCGCGGTAGCCACGCCCCCCTGGTTCTCATTCCTGATTGGAGCTCACTGGCAGGAAAAAAACGTCAAACTCTCCTAAACTTTGTACAAAAATTGCTCTAATATAAGTTTTTTTTTTTTTTTTTTTTTTTTCCTCCCAAGAGAATAGATGTTGTGTTTTTTTTTTTTTTTTTTTTTAATCCCAGTGTGCATGGAGCCTAATGCCGCGTATGCACAATCGGACTTTCCGACAACAAAACTGTGGAATTTTGTTCGAAGAGTGTTGGCTCCAACTTGTCTTGCATACACACGGTCACACAAATGTTGGCCAACAATTAGAAACGTAGTGACATACAAGGCGTACGTGATATCTCCATTACGAATGCTAGTTATACAAGACAGAGCACTTCCGGCTCGTCCTTGATTCCGAGCATGCGTGTTTGTACTTTGGACTTTTATCCGACGGACTTGTGTACACACGCTCGGAAAATCCGACAACACACATTTGTTGGCGGAAAGTCCAACAACAATTGTCCAATGGAGCATACACACGGTCGGACTTTTCCGCCAACAGCCTATATATGTATTTTTGTTTAGGTAACACTGTTGTTCACTCTGGCTCTCTTGCACTCTCAAGATTATATATATATATATATTATATATATATATATATATATATATATATATATATATATATATATATATATATATATATATATATATATATATATATATATATATATATATATATATATATATATACATACATACATACATACATACATACATACATACATATACATACATACATACATACATACACACATACACACATACACACATACACACACACACACACACACACACACACACACACACACACACACACACACACACACACACACACACACACACACACACACACGGTCCCCGAGTTACGAACTCGTTAGGGACTGGCCGCCTGTACGGAAGTCGGAAATGTTTGTAAGTCGGCCGCGCATGCGCAGACCGACAAATACGGAGATTTCCGGACATTTCCGATGTTCCGTCTAATGCCGTTCTGCGCATGCGCGGCAAATTACGGACTTTTCCGACGCTCCGTATGGCCGCGCATGCGCAGAACGGGCAAAAGACGGCGCAAACCACCGGAAAATGGCGGAGGGTCCCCGCAGCACCCCGTTCGTAAGTAGGGGTTGTTCGTAGGTCGGGTGTTCGTAAGTCGGGGACCCCCTGTGTGTGTATATATATAATCTATCTCTATCCTTCTTCTTCTTCTTTTTTTTTTTTTTTTTTTTAACTAATAAAACTTTTTAATGCATGCCAAAAAATTGCTTTGAGACTCCCAATGTCTGATAAGAACCTCCTGCAGGCCAGCTGATAAGGGTCACTGCTTTGATGACTCATTGGGTAAATGGGCTTCTTCCAGCACACTACTACTGCATTGCATGTGAAAAAGTGACTAAAGTGCCACCTGCTGCCTGAATAGAAGAACAGCATACTAGTTCAGTGGTTAGGACTAACCACTAATAAGCACTGACCACGTGTGTGTGTGTGTGTGTGTGTATGTGTATCTAGCTCTCTCACACACATTTTCATGGGTGCTTCAGAATCGATTCCTCTCCGATGACTGAAACATTATAGTAGTTTTAGGCCGGGTTCACATAGCAGCAGAATGTGACTGGTTCCCATATTTACATTGCAGCTCCGTTTCAGGGCCGAATTCAGGCATAGATTCGGCCCTGATTCATCCCTGAATCGGGGGACCAGGGACACACAGCGCTCCTGTGCGATCCGCAGCCGGTTCCTCCCAGACACAGCGGCTCACAATGGGAGGGTTTCACCAATATAAGCAGTGCTGTTGCCAGGTCCCGATTGACAAGCTACAGACTTGTGAATCAGCCGTGACAATGCAGATAACCATGGCCCATGCAACACCTTCTCCGCGCAGCATTGTTGCCAAACCATCATAGGAAACTGCATTAGGTAATCTGGCAGGATCAACAGGTATTTGTGGGACTACTGTAAGAGTGAACTGCAAGTGCAGATGCACTTTCTTTACTTGAAAAAATGTTTTGCCTTTAATTACATTTTACGTGTGTGTTTGTTTGTTTTTATTTATGTATTTTTAGTTTTTTTGCTAGCGTAGAGAGGGATTCGAACCCAGGTCTGTTTTTATTGGTTTGTGCCCCTGTTACAGAGATTCCCCCTCCCTATTTGTCCTGATTACCGTTCTCAAAAGTAAAAGAAAATCCCAGATTTTGAGTTGACATAAGAACGGTAATAGAGGGGAAATCTTCCAACGGGGACCTCTTATTTTGGCCATGGGGCAGGAAGTGAAGTGAAATCTCCCCAATGGGACACAGATGGCAGAAAAATAAATCTGATGGGTTAGAACTCTCCCTTGCTCTATCCAAAATGGGGGGAAAAAAGTTACACCTGTCTTTAGTTACACTTATGTGATGCAGCACTTTTGTTTTGTTTTATTTTTTGAATTGAGGGGGCAGAGTTTTTTGCTTTTGATGGTTTCTGACCAGAGAGAGCGAAATATTTAGAGAATAGCTCTAGGTATTTTGCAAATTGCTGCCTTTCATGTCAACCATACATAAATCTGTAAATTGGTGATAATCTGATATCCACATTAGAGCTACTGCAGGATGCATTGTCATGATTTCCTCCATTGTTTCTCATTATTTTAATCTTTTTGTCCTTACTATCCTTATCGCATTAGGTTACTCCAACATCTGTTCCAATTATTATTATTTATTGTTCAACAGGAAAAACTTGCAAAAGAATAAACAAGTTGCAATGGGAAGAAAGAAATTCAACATGGACCCCAAAAAGGTATATTTGATATTTTTCCTGCAACCTTTTCTAGATGAATTCAGTGAACCAGAAAATTTTATATTGTTTCAACCTTTTGCAGGGTATCCAGTTCCTGATTGACAACGAGCTACTGACAAATACCTGCGAGAGCATTGCCCAATTCTTGTACAAAGGTGAAGGACTGAATAAGACGGCTATAGGAGACTACCTAGGAGAGCGGTAAGATGAATCACTTATGTCATGCAGTTTTTGCTTTCATTCTGTTTCCCAATTAGCACATCATGTTAACTATAATTATTTTTGGTAATGTAAATAATCTGTTCATTTTTCATTCATATTACAAAACCTTTAAACATTTATTATAAAAAATTGCAGAACAGGCCTCAGTTTTAGGGCCATTTAAATGGTAGGTAAATTGGCTTCTGTCTAAATTGGCCTTAGTATATGAATGTGATTTAGGGACCTTACATTGTAAGCTCCTTGAGGGTAGGGACTGATGTGAATGTACAATGTATATGTAAAGCGCTGCGTAAATTGACAGTGCTATATAAGTACCTTAAATAATATAATGTGAGCTTTCATTGTTGACCTCCTTTTTATGATTGTTGGCTGACATTCTGATAGTTGGCTTCACTGACTTTGGGTCACTGACCCAGGTCAAGTGTAGAGGAGGAATTCTGACACTTCTCATTTTACTGCATGGTTGTTCTGGGTCTGTTCCTCAAAAGCATTGAAGTCGGACTCGCCTAACATTATCAGGAGAACAATGGTAGATTGTAAAGATGCAATCCTCAAATTTCTCGCATGACAGGTGTACCTTAATAAAAAAAAAAGCAGGTCAGAAGTTCTATCCCCATGATGGCAAGCAAAGAGTTTCTCCCAACAGGCATAATTTCACACAATAATGGCTATAATATTTATATAAATATTGAGATAGAGATGTATACAGTACCTTGAAAATGTATTCATACCCCGTAAACTTTTCCACGTTGTCATGTTACAACCAAAAACTTAATGTATTATATGTGATAGACCAACACAAAGTGGAACATAATTGTGAAGTGGAAAATAATAAATGGTTTTCAAAATTTATTAGAAATATGTGAAAAGTGTGGCGTGCATTTGTATTTAGCCCTGGTTCACATTGATGCTACTTTGAAATTGCGCTACTTCACTTGAAGTAGCGTGATTTCAAAGTAGCAGGCCAGTGTGATGTCAGGTGCAACTTGAAAGAGCTTTTCCATGTACATTCCCCTGTGACTTTCTGGGATCTAAATTTGGTTCTCTATGCTTCAGAAGCCTTCCTTAGAGACATATCTATCTCTACTCTTGCCCACAAAGTTGCTTTCCTTGAAGCTGTCACCTGGGGGGTCTATTATTGGACACAGGTTCCACCTTGCTGTGGTTATGATCCTACTCTTGGTACTGCTTTGCAACAAAACTGGGGCATGCTGGTCATGGTTGGGGTTATACTCTGTGATGACCTACAACTTTGTTTTATTTGCCAGTGTCCAATCCTTTATTTGGCAAAATAACACAAAGGTTTAAATTTAAGAATTTGTCTCTCAAAAAAAAAAAAAAAAAAAAAAAAAGATTTTACAGGAAGTAAAAAAAAAAAATCATATTTTCAGTTCATAAATCATTTTGTTCCAAAGAACATATTTAATGAAAAAAAAGACACCGGCAAACATGTGCATGCATTGTGCTGACATTCATTATTCATGCACTAAAGTAAGGCGCCTCTAATACACACGAGTTGAAACGCATTACCATGTGCTGTGGTGCGTTGTCATAAATATTGGGTGCATGTAAATTTTTTAAGTGTTGGAGCAGCTCCTTTAAGCAAATGGGCTGCTTTAATGCAACACGTTATTGTGTGATGTAAGGCACCTCAACAGACTGGATAGAAGTAAATGGGATTTAAGAGTTTTAGAACTTGGCACCAAATATGAAGTAATCATCCTTGGTTGGTTGTTTAATATGAGGTATTTAGAGATTGTAGAATAATGCTATCAATCAGTAAATCATTGCTAACCACATGTTATCTTCTGCAGAGACGATTTTAACATTCGCATACTTCATGCCTTTGTGGAACTTCATGAATTTACAGACCTTAACTTAGTGCAGGCACTTCGGTAAGTTGGGGTCATGAATACAAATTTAGAAGGGGAAATATTTGTCAGATTGTTCATACTTGCGATAACTTTTTTTTTTTTTTTTTTGTTTCCCCAGCCAGTTCCTCTGGAGCTTCCGATTGCCAGGGGAGGCTCAAAAGATTGATCGTATGATGGAAGCATTTGCTCAGCGGTACTGCCAGTGTAATCCAGGCGTCTTTCAATCAACAGGTTCATTATGCTTCCCTGCTTTTGCACTGAGATTGTCTTCTATTCTTTCCTTTTTAAAAAAATTCCCTGAAAAGCACAGAAGGTTTCTGTAATAGGCAATGTAAATAGTAATCGTGATGTGCTAATAAGCAATCTAATGTTGTTCAGGTTTAACCGAGATGTAGGTCTTAAGTTTTGGTACATTTTTTCTGATACAGCTGAGCTTAAAGCCTAGGGATCTATGAAATGGGGGGGGGGGGGGGGGGGGGGGGGGGGGTGATGGAGGATGATTTCAGCTAATGGAGGAGACAGCAGCACAAGGGAGACATTCTACTGACTGTATGTAATGTCCATTTGTACTGAATACATTTCAGGATTTAGGTTATTGGTAGCCTTGCTGGGGTAAATAAATAAAAAAAAAAACTTGAGGATTTGCTTTGTAAACCCTAACAATGAGCTTCTTCTATTATCTGCTTCTTTTTTTTCATCAGTTCAAGTTATGATTTTAAAGCCTTTTGGTGTACCTGTATCTGTTGGATGAGTGCAAAAATACTGTTGACCTGTCAACTTAAAATGACCAAAAAGATTAGGCATTTGGTCGTATGATTTCTGCTGCAGGACAAGATAAGACTTTGGATTGCTCTAGTCTTCCCATACAGCAGAGGTCATGTGACCACAATGCCAATGAATTTAAATTTGTATTTGCTTTTGTATGACCAGCACAAGAGAGAGGTTAGATCAGCATTTCCCAAGTAAAAGTAATTTGGCCCTTCTGTTGCTCTATTTTACTACATTTTATTAACACTATTCACCTATTTCCTCCTCCTTATAGATACCTGCTATGTATTGTCTTTTGCCATTATCATGCTGAACACCAGCCTGCACAATCCTAATGTCAAGGACAAACCAGGTACAGATCGTTTCATATCCATGAACCGTGGCATCAATGATGGCGGTGACCTGCCTGAGGACCTGCTAAGGGTAGGCGCAGATGTGGGCATATATACACTGTACAGGGCTTTTGGCAAAAGCAGTTGATTTTGGTTACTTTAATTCTTCTTAGTTTTTTTAAAACGCACCTTTTGTTATATTTTGTATATCACCTAGTAATTATTAGTCCTTTTCAATGGATAACTCTAGATGTGCCAGCTTATCCAGACACTGCTCCCTATCTTTTTCTGCTAGCCCGCATATTTCACAATTCTTTACCCCTTTTTCTCTAGCCAGGTTTTTAGTGATATCAACAAGCTTGCTTTATGGCCCCTTTCACACCGAAGTATTTTTCAGGCGCTACAGCGCTAATAATATCGCCTGAAAACAGTGGGTCATTTCAGTCCAGTGTGAAATTTGGAGGGCTTTCACACTGGAGCGGTGCGCTAGGAGGACGGTAAAAAAAGTCCTGCTAGCAGCATCTTTGGAGCAGTGAAGGAGCGGTCTATGCAACGCTCCTATACCGCTCCTACCCATTGAAATCAATGGGACAGCGCGGCTATACCGCCGGGAAAAAAACCCTTTTTCGGCTGCTAGCAGGGGTTAAAACCGCCCCACTAGCGGCCGAATACTGCTGCTAAAACAACGGTAATGCAGCGCTGAATATATCGCTGCTTTACCGCCGATGCCCGCACCGCCCCAGTGTGAAAGAGGCCTATGTGATCTCACCATCTCCAGCAGATCCATTCCAGCACTAAGCAGTGAAATGTTCTTTTTGATGTCTGGCCCATCTATATACGGGGACCCAGGCAATCAGCAGAAAAGAATGGGGATGTTGCTGAGTGCCCACAGTAACCTTTGACAACAAGTAGCTTTAAACCTTGCACAGAATTCAAACTGGATTTTTTCTTACTGAGTTGACATGGGGTAAAGTGTTTTTTTTTATTATTTTTTTTTTTATATGTACTCTTTCCTCAGAATCTGTATGACAGTATAAAGAACGAGCCATTTAAGATTCCGGAGGATGATGGAAATGACCTTACACACACTTTTTTCAACCCTGACCGTGAGGGTTGGCTGCTGAAGCTTGGTGAGTTATTTTTTTCGGAAAATTGTGAATTACCTACCGAATTAAGTGATTTAAGGATAACGTGTACTTTTTGTTCCTAAATAAAACATTTAGAACATACCTGGGACAGGCTTTCAGTAATGCATTGGAGGCCTTTAGTATAGGTGTATATGTGTAATAAGTGTATGTGTATGTGTGTATGTATATGTGTGTATATATATATATATATATATATATATATATATATATATATATATATATATATATATATATATATATATATATATATATATATATATATATATATATATATATATATATAATGTATATAATAATGAAACTTTTTTTTTTTTTTTTTTTCCTATGGCCACTTTTACAGCTGTTCTCCTTTTTTTTACAAAATGCATGCCTTTCTACAGATTGTTTCAATGAGAGAATCCTATCTTTTAGATCAGGGATATGCAATTAGCGGAACTACAACTCCCATGAGGCATAGCAAGACTCTGACAGCCACAAGCATGACACCCAGAGGCATGATGGGAGTTGTAGTTTTGCAACAGCTGGAGGTCCGCTAATTGCATATCCCTGTTTTAGATCATTGTTTTCACTGAAAAGGAATGACCAGTCCGTTGCAAAATTTTGTTGAATTTAACGCTCTAGCTTTCTTATATCAAACTGTTGTTTTTTGAGGGAAAAGATCATTTAAAAAGATTAAATCCAGATCAGTTGCTAATTTCCATTGCCTGCTTAGTCAACAGTAGCCTTCTGATGTTGGGAATACACCAGAAACCATTAGAAAATCCATGACTAATGAGTGTTGTTGGGACCAAATAAGTCACCCTATTGTCACTTTTTAGTAAGAAAAAGATACTGCTATCCTAGCAGTATCTTACTACTGTCCTCTAGATGGACCACAGAATTTTTTTTATAGATTACCAGAGGCTAATTTCACTACACTGTAATGTGAGTCACTTACCTTAGGCCTCATGTACACTGCTGCTGGTAAACGGATGTTTAGGAGCAGTTGGGCCTTTTTTTTTCAACTGCTCCTGAACTCTCCTCTGTTATCTTATCAGTACATGTACACAGGGTCATTTAGGCCCCTTTCACACTGGGGCGGGAGCGGCGTCGGCGGTAAAGCAGCGCTAGCGGTGTGGTTTTAACCCCCGCTAGCGGCCGAAAAAGGGTTAAAGTGCCACCGTAGCGGTATTACCGTGGTGTCCCATTGATTTCAGCGCCTGAAAAACGCCCCAGTGTGAAAGGGTCTTATAGTAGTTTCTAGGCAGTTGAGTTTAGAGGCTTTTTTTGGAATGCAAAAAAAATGGGTTCAGAAGAGTTTAGAGGTTTTTTAAGTGCTAAATGCGGTAACTCGCCTTTAGCCGCGTTGCGTCTACTGGCATTTTTCATTTTTGGCTATTTAAAAAACAACTTTTTTTTTTTTTTTTTTTTTCTAAACGTGGCATGTAAACATAGCAAAACTGACTTTTTAAACATGTTACTACTACCTGTCAAGTTAAATCGTTCAGGAGAGGTTGTAAAAATGTCCCATGTACATGAAGCCTAAAAAGCCCAACTTCTGGCACAACAACATTACCAGGGTAAGGCTTCATGTACACTGGACGTTTTTACAACCTCTCCTGAAGAATTTAACTTGACCCTATCTAGTAACCTTCTTTTCAAACATCCGTTTTTTGCTGCGTTTACATGCAGCGTTTAGCTGCATTTTGCCGCGTTTTGCATTTAAAAGCGTTTTTAAAAATTATTATTTTTTTTTTTTAATTATTTTAACCGCTTGCCGACCGTCTCACGCTGATATACATCGGCAGAAGGGCACGTACAGGTAGATTAACGTACCTGTACGTTGCCCTTAAAGAAGCGGTTTGCGCGCACACGCCTGCCGCGACCTCCATTCGTCTCACGGAGAGGACGAACAAGTGGTTAACCCCTTCACTGCCAGTCACATTTACACAGTAATCAATGCATTTTTAATTGCACTGATCGCTGTATAAATCTGAATGGTCCCAAAATCATGCCAAAAGTGTCCGCTCTGTCTGCCATAACGACATTATTACAAAAAAAAAAAAAAATTAATAAGAACGCCATAAAACTATCCCCTATTTTGTAAACGCTACAACGTTTGCGCAAACAATCAAACGCTTATTGCGATATTTTTGGTAAAAAAAAAAAATGTAGAATACTTTTCGGCCTAAACTGAGGAAACATTTTTTTTGTTTTTTATATATTGGGGAATAATTATTATAGCAAAAAGTAAAAAATAATGCTTTTTTATTGTCGCTATTTTTAGTTTTTTTAGCGCAAAAAATAAAAACTGCAGAGGTGATCAAATACCACCAAAAGAAAGCTCTATTTGTGGGGAAAAAAGAATAAATTAAAAACGCCTGTAAATGAAGCACGGCTAAACGCGAGTTGCAGTGTTTAGCCGCGTTTGGCGCTTGAAATGCCTCTAAACCCTTTTTTTTGCATTCCAAAAGAGCCTCTAAACTCAACTGTCTAGAAACGACTATAAACGACCCTGTGTACATGTACTGATAAGATAGCATAGAGGAGAGTTCAGGAGCAGTTGAAAAAACACCCAACTGCTTCTAAGGCCCCATATACACGGGACAATGGGACAAACTCCTCTTAACGAACTTGAAATCGGCGTTTAGAAACGCCCGTTTAGCTGTGTTTTACCGCGTTTGCGTCTAGAAGCGTTTATTAAAATAACCTCATTAAGACCCTCCCCACGCTCAAAAAAAATTGTTATTTAACTTTTTCAGCCATTTTGACCAGAGTGAGTAGCAGCAGAGAGAGCAGCTGTGTACTTGTATTTACCTCTATTTCTGTGCTTTTTTTTTTTTTTTTGCAATGGATCCCATGATGAGCATAATGTGAGGAAATGCTCCTGACGTTGCTCTTGATGAGGCTAGAATGATGTAGAAAATTGCGTGCGAGGTCCAGAGTCAGAGTTCGTCACTATTGGACCCATCTATTGATTGCGCAACAAATGTCGGTAGGATATTTTTCCAACATGTACGTACAGCTATGTACCTATCCCGACTATGTTTGATCAAGTCGGGGGTCAAGCTCAATGATGGGGTCTTGGTCAAATCTGAACATATGGGTCAAATTCCAATTAAAATTTGGATACAGCAATGCTAGTGTTGCATTGCATCAAGGGCTATATATGGTCTATGAATCCTCGCAAGTAATTAAAACATTGTAAACAATTTCTTTGTTTTTTTTTTTTTTTTTTTTTTTTTTCGTTTTCCATCATATTAAAAACACTTATAAGCGAAAACGCGTCTAAATGCCGGTACCGCGTTTTGCGTCTGAAACATGGAAATCTTCGGCGTCTGAAGCCATTTTTTTTGCTTTCAAAGAAAGGATGTTAAACATAACTGACTAAAAAAACAGCAATAAACAAGACTGTGTACAAGGTCACATAGGATAACAACATTGAATGAGTTCAGGGGCAGTTGAAAAAAGCGTCTAACTGCCTCTGAACGTACGTTTAGCAGCGTCCCGTCTACATGGGGCCTAAACGTCCATTTAGCAGCAGCAGTGTACATGAGGCCTAAAGTTGTTAAACAATCTTTTGCCTCAAAAGCAACACCAGCATGTAGACTCTCTGCTCCTGCACTACTTCCAGGCCACCCCGATGTAGGAAATGCAGGTCTGATGGACCCCAAACTTTTTGTTGTGTGAATGGTCAGGAGGAGAGGGGTTTGGAAATGCAACCTAAGCGCTGGGGTCTTTGAAACCTGTAGCCAGTACATCTGAGTGACCTAGAGGTACTGCAGATCACTCAGATTTACTGTATTAATTACAGCGTTTTAAACAAGCAGATTTGCAAGGCGTAGGAGAAAACCTGCATGACGGGGACTTTTGAGGCAAAGGAATGTCATACTGCTCTAATCCTGGTAGGGTTACTGTGTTTGGACTTAAGCTTTTAATGATCCTTAACCAATTCATAGTTATTTTCAACTCATTAAAGCAGATCTTCACACCCCCACCCCCCATTTTCTTTTTAACCCCTGCTTACCTGGTTGCAGGGTCCTGCACAGTTTAGATACTCGCTTGCCTAGTAGATCCAGAGTTGTCCTGCTGTCTCTTCTGCCCCTGGTTGGTCTTGTGCTGACATCTTTTTGTGTGATGTCATCAGGATGCTGCTGGCTCTCCCAATGACGAGCCACTATTTCCGGCCCCCTCCTCCTTCTTCTTTTTTTTTTTTTTTTTTTTTTTTACTGAATGACTATGCCTCCTGGCATAGTTGATGCTCATATCCCAGGAGGTACAGTGGCAAAGTACAAATCATTCGCCTAGGCAAGTGATCTCCACAGCTTTCTTTAGTTTAAAAAAAAAAAAAAGTTTTTGATTTGTGTAGTGGAGGGTGGGAGATGAGGCAACATCAAATTGAGGGTGATGCTTTAATGAAAAAAATGGTCATTATGGCACATAATGGGGTTGATCTACTAAAGGCAAATGTGATGTTCACTTCGCAAGGGAATTTGCTCCAGAGCTTAGTAAATGAGTAGATGCTCTGCTTCCATCATCCAATCATGTGCTGTTTTTACGTGTTTATTTATTTTTTTTCCCTTGCATGTGATTGGGGATGCTTTGAAAAGTGTAGCTTCACTCAATTTACTAAACTCTGGCAGCAACTGCACATGCAAAGTGAACGGTCTTCTTTGCCTTTAGTGAATCCACCCCAGTGGTTGTTGAAGCCTGTTGAATTAAGTTCTTCTTTCTGCAGTCCCTCTTTTTGTGCCCAGATTTTAATTGCATCGTATTATTGCTGGAGACAAGCTAGAGGAATATGAAGTGGAGAGTTAAACAGGATAAAAACAGAGGCACATGGATGAAACCCACAACTTTAGTCATACTGTTACCATTTACCAATCTCCGAAGAGCATTTTTGTGTTAGTGACCCCACCTTGCAGCTGTTATTTATGCAGAATTGGTGTAATCCCAAACTATAGCACACTGATCAGATATTTACTGAAATAATTATGGGTTCTGTTGTATAATGTTCATTTATTTAAAATGCCCTTTTCTTCTTTAATTGTATGTTTTCTACATTTGGGATGTCCCTTTCATACGCCTTGCAGGAGGTATGTACTATCTATGTTTGCTGTGTGTGGGTGCTAATGACAAACTGCTGCTTTTCTCTTTCCCTCTTTCTTCCATATACATTAGAAGAATGGGGGTCTGGCTGACCTATACAATAAATAGAATTTCTCTTCTCTTATTTATGAACCTAGCCATACATGCTACTATTAGGTTTTAAAAGTCTATGATCCTATACAAGGACATAAAAGAGAAATCACTAATTAGATTTACGTAAGCGGTAATCACTGCTAAGAAGCAGGCCGCTGTTATTACATTATACAGCCATTATATCACCAGTGTACTGTACATATTATGTTGCTAGGCCTACAAACATCGCTATTAGTTTTAATTACTGTTTTTCAGCTTAGTCCATATACGATTATTTGCTGTCCCCATGAGTCCCTCAATTTACAGTAAACCTCTCCTGACAAACATCTGTTAAAGTATGCAGATTTTCTTAAAATGAGAGGTTACTAATGTTATGGTTGCCACCTCTCCTTTTAATAGAAAAAAAAAGCCAGTGTGCAGTCCAGTGAATTTCACATTGTGAAATGTGTCTATCCTATTCATGATATGGTGACTGACAGCACAGCTTGTAGACAGGGAATTTTGTAATGCATTCTGGAAGCCGTTTTTCAAGAAGCACACTCCTCCTTTGCCAGTGAGCATTATTATTAAGATTATTGGGCTTCCCTGAAGAGATGAGTTTTCAGGGATCGCCTGAAGGTAGCCAGAGTAGGAGATGGCTGGACAGATTGAGGTAGAGAGTTCCAGAGGATGGGAGACATCCTGGAGTTGAGCATGGGAGGAGGAGACAGAGGAGCTTGAGAGCAGGAGGTCTTGAGCAGAGAAGACAGTTTGGGTGATATTTGGAGACCAGGTTGGTGATGTAGTTGGGGCAGAGTTGTGAATGGCTTTATATGTTGTAGTTACTATTTTGAACTTAATATGCTGGACGATCGGACACCAGTGTAGGGATTGGCGCAGAGGGGTGACAGACAATGAGTGGTTGGTAAGGTAGAGGAGTCTGGCAGCAGCATTAATGATAAGCCCCATACACACGGTCGGATTTTCCGATGGATTCTGTCCTATCGGACAATGTTGTCGGAAATTCCGACCGTGTGTATGCACCACCGGACATTTTCCATCGGATTGTCCGACGGACAAAGTTGTATCTCCTGCTCTAAAAATTTTCCGACAACAAAGTCCGATCACACCAATTCCGATCGTGTGTAGCGAATTCCGACGGACAAAGTGCCACGCATGCTCAGATCACATTACAAGACCAAAGCTAATGGCTACTAGCCTCTACGTAGTCCCGTCGTAGGCAACAAACGTCACCACGTTCAGAATGATCGGATTTTCCGACAACTTTGTCCGACCGTGTGTATGCAACACCAGTGTCGGACTAAATCCGTCGGACCAAATCCGATGGATTTGGTGGTCGGATTTTCCGACCGTGTGTATGGGGCTATAGACTGAAGAGGGACTAGCCTATGGGGAAGTAGGCCTATGAGGAGAGATTTGCAATAGTCAAGGCGGCAGATAACAAGGGAGTGAATGAGTAGCTGGGTGGTTTCATTAGTTAAAAAGGGGCAAATTTTAGAGATGTTACAGATGTGAAGTCTACAAGCGTTTGACAACGATTGGATTTCGAGCTGAAGGATTACACCTGGTACCCTGGCATCAGGGAATGGATTGATGGTTGCCTTATTGAGTTTGATGGACAAGTCTTAGAGGGGGCACAGGCAGGAGGGAATAATATCCACTCTGTTTTAGAGAGATTTTGTTTAGTGGTGGGACATCCATGCTATGTCGGTTAGTAATTTAGTAATGCGAGAGGATAATGGAGTGAGGTTAAGAGTAGACTGATGGATTTGGGTGTCATCGGCATAGTAATGGAAGCTGTTTAGGGTGACCAAGGGGGGGGGTCCAAGAACAGAGCCTTGGGGGACCCCTACAGAAAGAGGAAATGGAGAGGAGGAGACAGAGTTTTAGGCAACACTGAAGCAGCGCTGTGATGGGTAGGAGTAGAACCACAATGGAGCAGAATCTTGGAGGCCGAGGGAACAGAGTTTGAGTGGATGGTCGACAGTATCAAAGGCCGCAGAAAGCTCAAGTAGTAGGAGTATGGAATAGTGACCATTTGTTTTACTCCTATCATGAACTCCTAGGGGCCAGATGCGGCCCTTTGATTGCTTTTATCCAGCCCTTGGGGCAATATTTTATTCTGCTGATACCAACAATGGGGCACAATGCCCCCCCACTGATACCAATGAAGGGGCACAATTCCTCACAATGACACCAAAAATAGGGTCCATTGACACCAACAATGGGGGAATCATTCCTCTCACTGACTCCAAAGATGGGGCATTATTTGTTCCCACTGACACCAAGACTTTTTCTACTCCCAATGGCCACAGTCTGCCCCCCCCCCTTAAGTTTGAAGGACAATAAACTTCCCCTTAGTTTAGAAAGTCTGGAGACCCCTGCTTGTCGTCATGTGACATAGTGATTACATTATCAGGAACCACTCTGTTTAGTCCTCGATCATTTATTGAGGACCCCATCTGTCACAAGAGCTGAGATTCAGAGCCAACCGCTGCATGAAGGGTTGACTACTGGCTCTTAATGGGCAAAACATGTATTTGCATATCCCTGGCTAGGCTTATTGTGCTAGGGAACATTAATAGAATGCAAGAAGGAGTTAAAACCACATTCGATCTGCCTTTTAAGGGTGCCAGTTTCTTTTGCTTTAGTATGGCAGCTATTTGTATGACACCTTTCTTATTGGCTGCATAACCTATGCTGCATGGTGTGCTACTACTGGGTTTTTTCACATTTTGAGGTCTTCTGCCATTTACTCCTCTTTTGGCTTTTTCAGGAGGTCGTGTTAAAACTTGGAAAAGGCGATGGTTCATTCTGACTGACAACTGTCTGTACTATTTTGAGTACACAACGGTGAGAGAGAGGTTTTTGAATGTGTTATTATCCCTACCTATATATGGACAGACCTAAAAGTTAAGCAAAGCTTATTAACAGCAAATGTATAGTAGAAAGCGGTAAAATAACGAGAGAGCTAGGGTCCCAACTGAAAAGTTGTCACCAGGAAAGCAACTGTAGATTGGCTTTAACATGGCCAGAATTTCAACTTGTATCCTAAGGACAATGGGAGCATGTCCAAGTCACTACTAGCTTTGATTTCCACAGACAGACATATTCACTTGAAGTAAAGAAATTCTTCAGGTACTTTTATATACATAAGGAAAACTTGGGAAAACCACAAGTTACAACATAATGCAACATTGTAAGAATCGAAGTTGCTGCTTTTAAGAAGCGGCAATTAAATGAACAGATTAGAAAAACCTGTGCCAATAGATATTATTTCTACCATTATTTACAGTAGGCACACTTGCTAGAAGCTTCGTCATTTTATTTGTTCCCTCCCGATCATGGACATAAACATTTCCCCAAATGAGCTTTCATGTTTGCAGTGACCAGGCATGGGTCAAATCAAAAAACATTTTGAGACACGCACACAAATCTTCAAACTTCATAACTGTCACTGTACATAGTCTGATTTTATGCTAAGTAATAACAGAACTCATTTTCAACATGTTTTTCATTTAGCTTAAATTAAACTATGCTGTCAACTCTGTATATTTACCTACACAGAAAATGGAATCGCAGTATACTGTATTCAAAACACTTTTTAGGTATACGGTTTTAGTGGATTTCTAGTAGTGATGCTTTCAGTTTGTTACATGTACAGGAAACACGCTTTAGGCAGTTATGTAAACTTACCAGAATTTTACTGATGTGGTACAAGTCACAGCATGCCTGTCCATTACATCTTTGTTCGTGCAGTTTTATTTGTACCTTCAAGCAAAATGCTGAAAGGGGCCATTATACCTTCTTTTAATTATAAGTTTATCTTAAAAAAAACATAAATATTCCGAAAAAATTTGAAACTTCAGTAAACAAGATCATGCCGTGAACTCTTAGGCTGGCCCATACATGGTCGAATTTCGAAAGAATTTTCTTTTGAAAATCAGAAATTTTGTGCGTTTCTGTGATCCGATGGGGCCACCATTGATTTCAAAATTCGACCAACCAAGCCTACAATTTCACCTCCTGTTGCTACAGAAAATCATTTTCATGGCTGGGAATCTTCTTTTCTTGTACATGCGCATTTCTTTTTCGATTACGTTTCTTGCACAAATCTCCCATCTTTTGATTCGAAAATCATTAGTTTTTCAAAATATTTCCAACATGCCCGATTACTCAAATTCGATGGCTGCACAAAAATCGACTGTTGCTGCAGCCCACTAATGGTGCGAAATTTGAACAAAAATTCTTAGATAAATAATTTTCTTTTTCGAAAATCTTAATAGACCCATGTATGGCCACAATTCCATGGGATTAAACTCGCAGCTGTGGCAAGAATCCAGCATATTCCTGCTTCTAGAATCACACTCAGCCAGTGCAGAGCAATGACAGGCTGACCTCAGCCGCAGCTGTGTGATGTGTTCACATTTAGACCTTATTCACACAGGGAGATTTGCAAGCTCTCTGCATAAATTGCCACCATTAAGGCCATCTTCCAAAAATAACAGTATTTATTTTTTTTTTTCTTTTGGCCCAGTTCGTTTTCTTCATACCATTTCTTTTCAGTCAGGCTGTAAAAATTTGTCACCTAACAAGATTGTAAGTGTGCAAAATTCAGCCCATGTCTATTCTAAACCAACATAATCTGATCTTTTTTCTTTAATAGATTTTTCACCTACTAAGTAATAGGAGGTAGAGTAACTAACTGACTATATATTTCAATATTGTATATGTGCAGCTGTAGTATAGAAGGCTTGTATCGGGCATTCTTTCAAAAAAAATTGAATGTATAGGGGTGCCGCTGATTTTTCTCCAAGCAGTTATCCACTTGGTTGAGAAGGATCCTCATGACACTGGCAGTGTGCACTGCCTGGGGCACCTACAGTATCTCACAAAAGTGAGTACACCCCTCACATTTTTGTATTATATCTTTTCATGTGACAACACGGAAGAAATTACACTGCTACAATGTAAAGTAGTGAGTGGACAGCTTGTATAACAGTGTAAATTTGCTGTCCCCTCAAAAATGAACTCAACACACAGCCATTCATGTCTAAACCACTGGCAACAAAAGTGAGTACACCCCTAAGTGAAAATGTCCAAATTGGGCCCAAAGTGTCAATATTTTGTGTGGCCATCATTATTTTTCAGCACTGCCTTAACCCTCTTGGGCATGGAGTTCCCCAGAGCTTCACAGGTGGCCACTGCAGTCCTCCTCCACTCCTCCATGGCGACATCACGACCTTGCGCTCCTATAACCTCCATTTGAGATTGCCCCACAGATGCTCAATAGGGTTTAGGTCTGGAGACATGCTTGGCCAGTCCATCACCTTTACCCTCAGCTTCTTTAGCAAAGCAGTGGTTGTCTTGGAGGTGTTTCTGGGGTCGTTATCATGTTGGAATATTGCCCTGCGGCCCATTCTCCAAAGGGAGGGGGATCATGCTCTGCTTCAGTATGTCACAGTACATGTTGGCATTCATGGTCCCCTCAATTAACTAGCTATCCAGTGCCGGCAACACTCATGCACCCATGACACTCGCATCATCATGCTTAACTGTAGGCAAGACACACTTGTCTTTGTACTTCTCACCTGGTTGCCACCACACGCTTGACACCATCTGAACCAAATATGTTTATCTTGGTCTCATCAGACCACAGACCATGCAGACCAATTTGATGCAGTGTGTGGCATATGGTCTAAGCACTGACAGGCTGACCCCCACCCCACCCCTTAAACCTCTGCAGCAATGCGGGCAGCACTCATACATCTATTTCCCAAAGACAACCCCTGGATATGACACTGAGCATGTGCACTCAACTTCTTTGGTCAACATGGTGAGGCCTGTTCTGAGTGGAACCTGCCTTGTTAAACCGCTGTATAGTCTTGGCCACCATGCTGCAACTAAGTTTCAGGGTCTTGGCAATATTTCTTTTATAGCCTAGACCATCTTTATTTAGAGCAACAATTCTTTTTTTAAGATCCTCAGAGTTCTTTGCCATGAGGTGCCATGTTGGATTTCCAGTGACCAGTATGAGAGAGCGAGAGCAATAACACCAAATTTAACACGCCTACTCTCCATTCCCACCTGAGACCTTGTAACACTAACGAGTCACATGACACTAGAGAGGTAGAATGGCTAATTGGGCCCAATTTGGACATTTTCACTTAGGAGTGTATTCACTTTTTTTTGCCAGTGGTTTAGACATTAATGGCTGTGTGTTTGACTTATTTTGAGGGGACAGCAAAATGTGAGGGGTGTACTCACTTTTGTGAGATACTGTATATCTGACTAACTGAGCATAACTGTGAGTGGACAGATCTGTGAAGATGAACCTGCTCCTTGCTAAAAGGCAGCCTGAACTAAAGGAGTATAGGCAGCTTAAAAGACTGGTCACAGTTTACATTCCAATATTTACCTGTTCACTGATATTCTCCAAATCCCTCCTATGGCTATTATTTTTTCTTTTTTTAAAGAATAAAACGGAGTGAGCTTGATTTTACTAAAAGAAAATGCACAGGACCAGTGAGATGACTAGCACACTTGTATTGCAGGTTCGCATAAGCACAGAGACCTTTCCCATACCCAGTGAAGCCATTTGGTGATCTTAGAAATTGTACACTCTTGTTTAGTTTCTTTATTGCAGTCCCCTTTTGCAGTGGGCACGGAGCATTCCTATAAGTCTATTTTTGTGCCCCATACATAGATGTGTTCAATGAAGGAATGTGTGTATTTAAGTTCTGTATAATAAATGGAAAAACTAGAATATTACAAGGCACAGATCTTTTACTGTAGATTGGGCAAACCTTTTCAGATTTTCTGCTTGAATTTGCGACTTCCAGGTTGAATCTTGCTTTAGAGAAGTAAATTTACTCATATCTAACCAGCGCTTCTGTGGATGTGGATGGCGCTCTTAAGCAGTTCTTGGGATCCTCTTCCCAAGTCGAGTAAAGCGGAATAGCAAGGCTGAGAAGCAGTAGGGGTCAGTAGCTGCAGTTTTGTAGATGCTGAACTCTGGCAGATTGACAGCCTTAGCTCTGTTCCTGTGTGGAGGGGAGTATGTCCCCTCCAATCAGCTCTGACCTCTCCTCACTGAGCTCTGCAGGGTGTAACTTCAGCTCTCCACCCCCTTTTTCTCCTGAACTCTCAGACAAGATTTATAATTCAGCACTTTGAATGTAGAGAAGTGAAGACTGAGGGGAACTTATTTAGGAGAATTTGTTTCACGTCTGTGTATCACAACCACTTTAACGGGCTGTTTTAGGGTAGTTGGAACCCCCCTCCACACACAAACTTCTCCAGTGCCAGAATTCCAACAAGGCTAAAGACTATGGCTATTTCAATACAAGTTCTAAAATGTATGCAGGCTGTTTTTGGCCTTTACATCTTTCTTTACATATAAACTTTTTTTAGATATACAGTAATAAGCCATAACTTTATGACCATTAAGTTAATAACATTGATTACCTTGATACAATGGCATCTGAGGTGGGTGGTATATATTAGACAGCAAATAAACATGTTTACGTGAAGTTAATGTGTTGAAAGCAGAAAAATGGGCATTGCATGTTGTTTATAAGGCTGTATAGCCCCAGACCGGTCAGGGTGCCCATACTGACCCAAGTCCACAGCCAAAGGCGCCTACGATGAGCACATGAACATCATAACTGGACCTCGGAGCAATGGAGGGAGGTTGTCTGGTCTGATGAATCATGTTTTCTTTTACATCAAATGGATGGCCTGGTGCATGTGCGTCACTTACCTGGGGAAGAGATGGCACCAGGATGCAGGATAGGAAGAAGGCAAACCGGCGGAGGCAGTGTGACGCTTTGGGCAATGCTCTGCTGGGAAACCTTGGTCCTGCCATTTGTGTGGATGTTACTTTAACCTGTACCACCTACATAAACGTTGCTGACCAAGTATACTACTTCATGGAAACTGTGTTCCCTGATGGCATTTGCTTCTTTCAGCAGGACAAAACGCCCTGCCACACTGCAAAATGGTTCACGCAACAAGTTTGAGATGTTGACTTGGCATACAAATTCTCCAGATCTCACTCTAATTGAGAATCTGTGGGATATGCTAAAAGAGCAAGTCTGATCTACAGAGGCCCTACCTTTAAAACTTACAGGACTTAAAGTATCTGCTACTGACTGCTTGGTGACAGCTACCATAGCATACCATCAGAGGCCTAGTATTGTCCATGCCTCAATGAGTTAGAACTGTTTTGGTGGGGAAAATACTTTATTATTTCTACTCCCATATTAGGTGAGTGGTCATGAGGTTATTGCTGATCAATGTATTTTCTATTATATTTGTTGTGACTTTTTTATTTATACATTCAACAGGGTTACCTTTTGGATTTATGTTAATTTCTACAGTTTGGATATTGACTCTTACACTTTGCTTTGTAGGACAAGGAGCCCCGTGGGATAATACCATTGGAGAACCTCAGTATACGGGAGGTTGAGGATTCTAAGAAGCCTGTGAGTGTTCCCGTGTTTCCGTAATGAAGCATGTTAATCCTTGTGACAGCAGGACCTTATGGAGCAGATTGGGCTCCGTTTCAGTCTGCTTCATATGGCCATGCTAGCAGAGGAACATCAATTTGTATGACATTTCTCTGCTAGCAGAACAGTATGGAGCAGACTGGGCTCAGTTTGTGGGATGTTTCTCTGCTAGCGGGACAGTATGGAGCAGACTGGGCTCAGTTTGTATGACATGTCCCTGCTACTCTGTAAAGGATCACTCTTGGTATTAATATTATAGCCTCCCTATTAACAGGGTATTACAGGGTTTTAGTGGTCTACTTTGCTGTTGCATGCATTTTAGTTTTGAATCTGTACCAGTTATTTCTTGAAATATTTAAAACCTTAATGAACACTATAGAGGACTACATCCCATCATCCCAGATTCCCCAACTGACGGCAGAAACGGGTACAGAATAGGACAACCCCATCACCCTGGAGGAGCTGCAACGAGTGGTAGGAGGGATGAAACCTAGCAAAGCTGATGGGTTTACCCTACAGTACTACCAATCCCTCCTGCCACTTCTAGGCCCCCATATGGTGAAGATGTTCAACAGCCTTGGTGAAAGGGGGCTTTTTCCTAGAGATACCCTGAGGGCACACATTTCCCTCATTCCTAAAGAAGGTAAAGACCCGGCGGCGTGCAGAAGCTACAGACCAATATCCCTTCTGAATATAGACCTTAAAGAGGGACTGTACTGAAAAAAAAAAAAATTAAAAGCCAGCAGCTACAAATACTGCAGCTGCTGACTTTAAAAAAATGGACACTTACCTGTCCCTGGTTCCAGCGGTGTCGGCAGCAGAGGCCGATCGCTCGCTCGGCTCTCTGCTGTAGCCGGCGCCATTCTCGGTGAGGGAATCAGGAAGTGGCTTCACTTCCCGATTCCCTACTGCGCGAGTTGCGCGGCGCAATGAGAATCTTCAGCGCTGTCTGCCGGGACACGTGTGTGTCCCAGCAGACAGCGCGCCGGGACAGGAACTTGCGTAAACTCCCACGGGAGTTTATGCCGGAAGTGGGTGCAGATACCTGTCTTAGACAGGTATCTGCACCCCCCTCCCCCCTGAAAGGTGCCAAATGTGACACCGGAGGGGGGGAGGGTTCCGAAAAGCGGGAGTTCCACTTTAGGGTGGAATCCCGCTTTAAGCTTTTTACGAAGATACCGACCAACAGACTAACTCAATATATGCCGGATATAGTCCATCTAAATCAGGTGGGTTTTATCCCTTCCCGAGAGGCGAGGGATAACGCCACCAAAGTACTTAACCTTATTCATGTGCCTACCCCGACTAAAACGCCTTGCGTCTTCCACAGCACAGACGCTGCAAAGGCGTTTGGTCGTGTCAACTGGGTATTTATGTCCTTGGTCCTTAAACAGATTGGCCTAGGACACGGAATGCTACAATGGATTTCCAGCATTTCATCCACGCTAATGGCTCAGATTAAAGCTAATGGAATCCTTTTGGATTCATTCCCTATAACAAACGGTACAAGACAGGGATGTCCACACTTGCCCCTCCTTTTTGCCCTAGCCCTGGAACCCTTCTTGTGTACCATATGCTCACTCTCAGACAGGGCCGGACTGGAAATTATTTTCAGGGCTGGTATGAAATTATTTCATACCTGCCCCATATCATTATTATACCAGCCCAAAGGCATAACGTCATTTTTTTTTTTCTTGTTCATGAAAGGGAAAACCATGCATTTTAAAGCACATTTGAAGAGGGTATGATATATAGATAAGCCAGATATTTAAAGCTCATAGGGCTAGGATCTCTCTCACTAAGGTAAGTGGGAAACCTTTTATATCAGTTTCCCCTTACATTATTGTATTCACTCCCCCCCCCCCCCCTTGCATCAGTGACCCCCCCCCCCCCCCCTCAGACCGGCCTAGCAGAGCTGTCACTGACCTCCTCTCAGGTGCACCATGCAGGGCTCAGCCAGTCAGCTCCAGCTCTGGTTTTCCTATAGTCTCCTCTCCACAGTCCACACACATCTGACTTTTTTCCCATGACCCCCGCCCCGGCGGCACTCCCACTCTTGACTCCTCTCCAGACTCCCCCCTCAGAGACTGCAGACATGATCTAAGACGAGATGGTCAGAGGTTGCAGGCATGATGGTTAGAGGCTACGGGCATAGTACAGGAGATGATTAGAAACTGAGTACATGATGATAAAGATGGTAAGAGAATGTAGACATGATACAAGAGATCAATGCAGCCTCACTGGGCCCACCCTTGCCGTCTCACTGGGCCCACCCTTGCCGTCTCACTGTGCCCACCCTTGCCGTTGTACTACTGTGCCCACCCTTGCCGTTGTACTACTGTGCCCACCCTTGCCGTTGTACTACTGTGCCCATCACTGCTGCCTTACCTCGCCAAACATTTCCATCTTACCAGTCAGTGCCTGTGCCAGTGGATTACTCAAAGCGTGCATCTCCCGCTGTGTCACGGAGCTCAGTCAGAAATGTTTGGCCATGTTGTTACAAAAGTCCCACCCTCCTCCTAGACCAGCTCGTATAATAGACAGAACACTGCGTCTATCACACAAGCTGGTCAAGTGGGAGGGTGGGACCGTTGTCATAGCGCGGCATAACATTTCACAGTCAGTCACACTGAGCTCCGTGTCACAGCGTGACTCCGCTTTGAGCTATGCTGCAGCCACAGCGTAGTTCAAAGCGGCCACAGGTCAGGCAGCCTACTGGGAAATGTCCCGGTATCCCGGTAGGCCAGTCCGGCCCTGCACTCAGATATATCGGGAGTAATTATAGGGAATGTCCAATACAAGATTTCGGCTTTTGCGGATGACCGTCTGTCAGGTCTGACCCTGTAATGGGCACGACTCTCTGCACTGACGCATCAATCATACTTACGACCTCCCTCTCTGCTAGAGACTCTGCCCTTTACCCAATACTGGGTAACCCTGCATCCCCCCCTGGAATGGAACTATCAGAGTATGAGACACTTGCATCGACTGGTAGAGATCGTGCCTCACACATCTTAGAAGGCAATCGGTAGCCTTCTATTCAATCCCTGACTAGCGACACTGGTCACTTTCAACTGCCATTCTAGAAAGCGATATGACTACACCACTTCCTACACTCTATCGCCAATTTGGCAAAATTTAATCGCACCCTGACGACCTTTGAGGACTACTGTAGGGACAAGGGGATCTTACCTCAAGTACTATCTAAAACTTATGCTATGCTTAATTCCCCTTCGTTACAACCTGACCTGTCCTTCATACAGAAATAGGAGACTGACTTACAGTGCTCGTTTACCGACGCCCAAAAACAAACTATTATTAGATTCTCCCTAAAAACATCTATTTGTACAAAAATACAAGAACTTAACTAGAACATCTTGACCAGGTGGTACTACACACCTCAGTTATTACACAAGTACTTTCCAGCCACCACAGACACATGCTGGAGATGCCAGGTGGACAAGGGGACACTTCTCCATATTTTTTGGTTTTGCCCTCTGCTGCAACATTTCTGGATGACAGTCCAGTCAATCACCCAGAAATTTCCAGACCATATGATTCGTAACGATCCAACTTTTCTCCTGCTCCATGCCACCACAATTCCAGCACAGAGCTATACAAAATTGATAGTACGTAATTTACTGAATGCCGCTAAATCCTGCATTCCCCATGTGGAAGATAAGCTTACCACCGTCTATTGGGTTTTGGCTGCGCAGAGTGGAAGAGATTTTAAAAATTAGAGGACCTTGTCCTCACAGCACAAAACAAACAAGCATGAAGGCTCTGGAATATATTTGTCCTATCTGATATAGGAGTGTCCCTGTTTAACTCTTGACTAGCAAATCACCACAGGCCCGATGGTCACTAATACTGGCAATATGCCCATTGCTCCCGGGTCAACGCCCCCCCCACCCCCTCTTTCCTTCCCCACCTCTCCGCTAACTATCTCTCCCCTTTTTTACTCTCTCAGGAACCTCTGGGTTCCCCCTCCTTAGTTTTTCTGTCTTTTCCGACTATAATTGTATTCAGGGATTAGATCGCGCAACTGGATCTCTGATTACGGAGAACAGGTGATGCTTTTATATTTTGAAAAAAAAACCTTAATGGACAATGAATAAAACTTGGCTTGGACATATGAGACACCTAGCCCCTAGCCTCATTTCTTTCATCAAACCAGTATAGTGTGTGAATTTGCACTCAGTAAAGTGATTGTGGAAAAGGTGTGATATTTATCAGTAATGATTACTGTCCTAGTAAAATAGGCTTGATTGATCATTGTGCTATAGTTCACAGAACACTTCAGTAACTCTGGGAGTGGCAAGTGACTTTTGTAGTCCTTCTTCTTCTTTTTTTTTTTTTCTTTTTTTTTTTTATCATTTAATGGCTTAGTATTTTTACACTTCATTTAGTCCCAAAATTTTCATTCATATGTTGCTGGGCTCTGCTAGTTGCCAGTTTACTCTTTTCTGCCTCCCAATTTCGCTTCAATACTAAAGAGAGGCTAGCATGGTACATGTAAAGCCTAAGTTTAGCTGAAATCAAAAACCTAAGAATCAGAACAAGGGACATAACTTACAGTTAGGATGATGTATCACTTGTGCTGATTATCTTTCTTTTAGGAGGAGCCTTTCTGTTTCGCAGGGGTTAGTACAACTAAAGGGCTATCGGAAGCTCTCACAAAAATGGCTTGACTATACCTGCCCTTTTCTGTCAGATTGCCATTCATAAAAGCCACACTAACACTTTTATGAATGACACAGGACCTCTGAATGGAGAGAGGGAGTGGATCTATCAATAATCCACCCGTCTCATTCATGGATCCTGTGTCATTTTATAGAAACTGTAGTATGGCTTCTATGAATGGCGGATGGGGCAGAAAAGGGTTGGCATAGTTCAGCCCTCTTGATGAATCCTCTCGATAGCACTTTAGCTGTATTAACCCCCACCTCATCAGAATTACGGCAGGGGGATAGGACAGAGGGAGATTTTCTTAAAAGAAGGATCAGCACAAGGGACACAAACATATTGTCAGGTGATGTATTCTTGCAGTCCCAGTAAAGTTGAGCAAGATTTAAGAATGAAAACAAAGGTGTGCTAGTTCATTCAGTCACACTTGGTGTGATTACAGCACAGCTGTGTTGAAAATGCATGTCATTGTACAAAGTTGGCCAATGGGTCAACTTTGTAAAAGTACTTGGTGCATCCTAAGGATTTGTTTCTTTGTGACTGGATTTGTATTTAACAGTCCCCTTCCTTACAAACACAAAAAAACAGTCCAACAATTATCCTAATCCTTACCTTTTGTAACTGCTATTTATTCCTCACAGAATGCCTTACTTTGCTGTTTTCATTCTTTTGTAGAACACTTTTGAGCTCTTTATACCAGACAACAAAGACCAGGTGATCAAAGCCTGTAAGACAGAGGCTGATGGAAGAGTGGTAGAGGGTAATCATACAGTGTATCGCATCTCTGCGCCTTCAGCAGAAGAAAAGGATGAGTGGATAAAAAGCATAATGTAAGTGGCTTTTACGTATGTATCTTAGCACATACATATACCGTATAAACCTGGAAATACACTAGTAGATTTGTTCTACAAAAAATCTCCGTACATTCTTGCAAGACTTAATGAATGTTAGCACTTCAACATTTTGTTTGTCTTTTTAACGTTGGATTTTGGAAAGAGTTGACTTTCCTGAACGAAAACAACATTCACTCTTGGAAATTAATTTGAGAACAATTTTCTATCTTGCTCCTTTGAATTTTCTCGTCACTGTAGTCCAAAACTGAACGTGGATTAGTCCAAAACTGAACGTGGATTAGTCCAAAACTGAACGACTAATGAATAGTAAACTGTAAATCAAATTCTACTAGGGTATGACCGGCTTAAGTATAGAACAGCTCAGAAAGCAGTGCTGTCCACATGTTTAGGAACAGAGGAGTCTTCCCCCCCCCCCCCCCCTTTTTTTTTTTTTTTTTATTAAATTTTTTTTTTTTTTCGTTTTTATTTGCTAAATAAATACAAGTAGTATTACTTTGTATGGTGAGGAATACTATTGGCATGGTTTTAAAATACATTACTGTTTAAAAATGTAATGAATTTCAGTTTATGAATCCCTAGATGTAGTAGCTGTATTAACTTTTCAGCAGAGAGTGGTCTGAAGTCCCCTCTCTGCTGACATCACTTTAATCCGGCCAAGCACTGCGTCATAACAACAATGAAGTCTGGATCCGCCAGGTGCCTGGACTGATGCCTGTCTCAGACCCTCAGCGAGCTGCTGAGACGGCTGCTCCCCACCCCTCCACAGCTCAGCGCTCCAATGAGTGTGGAGAAGCACAGAGGAGAGCTGCTGATTGACAGTCAGCAGCTCTCCTCTGGGATCTATGAGAACCGAGCCATCTGTGATGTTCGATCGCTCGGTTCTCAGTGTAGAGACGCTGGGGGGGGGGGGGGGGAGAGATGCAGCATTTGTCCTAATGCTGCATCCACCTAGGTAAGTATAAAAGGGGGGGGACCCATACTTCTCTTAAGCTTGCACTTTTTGAATTTTTTTTATTAAACCTCCGGGTTGAATGAAGAAAAACTCACAGAACCCCCCTCCCCCTCCATCCACACAAATGATGTGGCTGCAGGGATCTCTTCCACTGTGCTATTGTATTATGACAGCGAGGGCCCCCCCATGAGAATACATGGATCAGATCTGCAGCTAATGCTGGTCTTATGATCGGCTTTGGTTAAAACAGAGAGGGGTACAGGTAGTTCAATCAAGAGTGCAACCTAGGGTGACAAGACTGCTTCTCTATAGATACTGTACATTGAGGACAGGAAATGTATTACTGGCAGAATCACCAGATGAAATTAAAGGAACAAGCATAAAAAAAATTAAAATAAATGCAACCACCACAAATAAGGGCTGGTAAACTGCAATATATTATAGTTTTTCTTTTGAGTTTAGATATGGTTTCAGGTGCTGTACCCTTCCTTTTTTTTTTTTTGTTGGGCAATTCTTTAATGCGTAGGTTATCTGCCTTGACAAAATTCCTTGTATCTCAGTGTGGCACAGTCTTTCTTGATGTAATTCTAATTGGTGACTTGAACTTGGGGTGAGGGATACCTTCACATCTTGCATTCCACTGAGGCATCTGGAGAGAAGCTACACCACTTTTTTTTATTTGATCAATATGGTTGTGACTGTGGTTCAGAGAACATTAAAAAGTCATAAGCCAGCCATACATGAATCAAAATTCATCCAGTTCAGCAGGCATTAGCCATTTTTTTTTTTTAAAACTGTATGTATGGGCACTGGCTGAACAGAAGTTGATGTACTCATTAACTTCTGTTCAATCAGCCTGTTGGAAAAAATCCACCCTATTTAGCACTGCAAACTATAGCCTACAGTGCTGATCAGTGTATTCTGATGGGGAATTCTCCTCACTGTCAAAATACCGTGACACAGTGGGGCAGATTCAGTGTTGCCAACCTACCAGATTGAAATTTACTGACACGACACCCAAAATTTACTGGCACAGCCAAGTTTTTACTGCCATTTCCAAAAGTTACAAAATTACAGTTTTAAGTGGAAAATTTTTGTATTTAGGCTACAAACAAGTACAATATGCAATAAGCAATATGATTTAAGGTAGACATTAAGGCAAAAAAACATTTTTTATTTTATTTACGATAGTAAATACAATAGATGTACTAGTAAGTAGCTCAGGGACAGGACTCAGGAGGACAAGAAATGAAAATGGGCAGGCGCACACACACACATGAAATTGACTTTGCCGGTGACACTGACAGCAGTGTGCAGCAGCACAGGTGATAACACCTCACCGACATGACACAGTTATGGTCCCTTCAGTCCACTTCAGTCCAAACAGCACTGATAGTCCCGCTCCCAGCTTGCCTTGCTCATACAAGGTTCTGGCCACTCAGCTCCCTTGCACCATGACATCCCACGAAATGATCAGGCACTGATTCCACCAGACCCGCCCCCCCACCAGTGATGCCCAAACACAAGGCACTCAAATGGTCTTGGCCGGGCCAAGCGCCACAGCCATATTTTTTACTGGCAACCTTTTCTTGTCACTGGCATTTACTGGTAGGAGAAAAGTGACCATTTTTTACTGGCTGCCAGTAAAAATACTGACGGTTGGCAACACTGGGCGGATTCCCCCTTCCACTTCAAATGTGTGCATGGAGTATACTCAAATGTGTATATGGAATTTCAATGCATATACAAACTAATAGCCTTGGTAGTTTATCACTGTTGGTCTTAAATTACATTTTAGTAAGATTCCTTTTTTATGGATCTCTGTGATATGGGTGTTATTTACGAAAGGCAAATCCACTTTGCATTGGAAGTGTAGTCGCTATAAATCTGAGGGGTAGATCTGAAATGAGGGGAAGCTCTGCTGATTTTATCATCCAATCATGTGCAAGCTAAAATGCTGTTTTTTTTTTGTTTTTTTTTCCCCTTGCATGTCCCCCTCGGATCTACAGCGACTGCACTTTCAGTGCAATTTTAAGTGCACTTTGCACTTGTAGTGCAAAGTGGATTTGCCTTTTGTAAATGACCCCCATGGCTTTTGCTGGGATTTAAAGGCCAGTTTAAGTAACAAAAATAGATATTTAGTCAGAGACATTGGGGTTGATTTACTAAAGGAAAATCCATTGTGCACTTGGAAGTGCAGTCACTGTAGATCTGAGGGGAAGCTCTTCTGATTTTATCATCCAATCATGTACAAGCTAAAATGCTGTTTTTTATTTTCCTTGCATGTCCCACTCAGATCTACAGCGACTGCCCTTCCAAGTGCACTTGTAGTGCAAAGTGGATTTGCCTTTAGTAAATAAACCGCATTATGCTAACAACCTTGATTATAATTTTTCTAATCCCTCCTGTTATAGCAGCAGTGTGTCTAAACAGGACTGTGTAATCCAGTAGTCACCAGAGTTTGACTGCTAGTCCCAGTGAATTCTGTAATCTAACAGGCCTGGTCAGACACACCCTCTGTTCCTCAACATTACAAGCCTCTGTAAGTGAAGGGTGACTGTTAGCACTTATACCAGCATAGAACACTGGAGTGAGTAGGCAGAAAGTACAATTCAAATAATAGACAAAAGTACTCCAGGTCATTTTAAAGGGAAAACCCTACACCTTATAACATGGGGTTGGACAGCATAACGAGAAAACTGAGGTGTGTTAATATAGATTTAAGTAGCCAGCATTAGTAGACAGGACTGCCCAAATCATAACTATATTTAGAAAGTGGACTAGTTACCCTCCAAGTTATTTAAATCAATCACAGAAGTTTCTCTATTAAGGTGTTGCGGACCGGTACAACAAATTCATTGTAAATATTGTGCAATATTTAAAAAAAATCGTGTTTTTTTTTTTTTTTTATACAAAATAATTTTGTAAACAGCCATTTTTTATATGAAATTCAAACTCAACCCTTACGCTGAAGTCTTCGCCCTTTTGAACTCAGTTCAAATACTGTATACAATAATGTACAGAGGGTTGAACAATACTAAATATATATAATTTAAAGTGATTGTAAAGGTTCAGATTTTTTTAAACTGCAAACCTTTTCTTTTGTTGGTATAATGAGCACTTTAAATTGTGTATACTGTGCATTATTCAATTACCTATATCGTTATTTTTCTACTCTTTGTAAAAACCTTCAATAAAAATATTAAAGCGAAAAAAAAAAAAACAGTTTATACTTGCCTGCTCTGTGTAATAGTTTTGCAGAGAGCTTTCCAGATCCTCCTCTTCCCCCCACCGGCGCTCCAGGCCCCAAGCTACTTGCCCTGGGGACACTCATGCGCATTTGCTCCTGTGTGTCTCTGTGTCTGAGACGCACAGTTCAGCCCTGCTCACCCCTAACTGGCTATGATTGACAGCAGTGGAAGCCAATGGTTCCCATTGCTGTGTCTCAGCCAGTGAGAAGACCGAGAACCAAGAGAGCTTCTTCTTTTGTGCACATTGCTGGATCGGGCTCAGGTGAGTATAAGGGGGGGGGAGCTGCGCACTAAATGCATTGAGGTAAAACGCCTTCAGGCTACAGTACCTTATCAATACTTGTCTTTTATAATCAAAACATATCTGTAAAATGTACCACATCATATAGATGTAAAAGTACTTTCAAAATACTTTGTCACTATTTTAAATATCCATCCATCTCCCCTTGTGGAGCGCACTAGCTGTCCCTGTGTCTTTTGCAACCTAAGAGGCAAGTAGGCATGGTTAGGGATGATTAGTCCCCCACATGCTTCTAATTCCCCACTAGTAAGTAATTATCTTATCTCAAAGGTGTTGTACAAGAGTCTGATGTTGGAAGCCTCTACTGGCTTTCTCTGAGGCATATGTACCCTTGCATCTTTGGCCAGGTGGGGAAAAATGCCAAATGAGATGAGGTTGACTATCCACTTTACCCTTAGTGGCAGCATTGGAGGATGCCTTTCATCATTGCATACTTTGCCAAATGTCATTTTATCGTGAGCTCCTCAGCGTTGAACTTATCGTGTTGCACCCACCCAGGGGTGGACTGACAACTCATGGGACCCCCAGACTTGCAGATGGCCGCCACGTGGCAGCCATCTTTTTGACGCAACATTAATGTGGGCATATCCATGTGGAGGGGCTCCATACTCAGCGACATGCAGAGTGGCAGTGGACTTAAAGCTGGCGACCCAGTAAAGGCAACAGAAGCCTCTCATGGGCAGTGCCATCTTAATGGCATCATGGGCCCTGGGCAAAATAATGCACTGGGACCCCTACCAGGGAGATGACCTGCAGCACGCATAGTGCACCATGGCAAACAATGGGCAGTGGGAGAGTCTTAAAGGAGGATTGAACAGAATCTGTATCTGCTGTATACAATGCAAACATACCACAGACCTAGTACCCATAAAATTCAAATTGCTGTGTCGCAACTGATAATCTCAGACACAAATAAATCTCAGTCAAAGGATCGTTTGTTTTTAAAATATACTATATATGTATGGTTTACACAACAAAAGTGCACTCCGGCATGCACATTTTTAACACGTTTTTTGATGCATTTCCAAATGCCTTTTTTTTTTTTTTTTCCCCTGTTTCTTTCTCCCACTTTATTGGGGTCCATTTTTGATGCGTTTCAGTGTGTTTTTGATGCATTTTACTGCGTTTCAGCACAGCCCAGTGCAGGAAAAATGCAGCATGCTCTACTTTTTTTTTTTTCTGGAACTGGAAAGTCCTGGATCTGACTGCACTGGTGTTAACTATGCCATTGGAAACCATATAACCTACTTTCCATGTGTTTTTGATGCAGAAGACTGGCCCTTACTGAGGCTACCTTTCAGAAGAACTTAATTAAAACCAGCAACTGTTCAGAAAATGAACACCTTGGTCAGGTCTATGTACAGTATAATGTACAGAGTACGTGGGTCAGGAGTAAGTCACAAACAAAACAACATTTAGAGTGCACCACTCTCAGATCAGTGTCCTCCCTTACATTAAAGTCCCAACATTCTCTGTATACATCAGAGTCCCCCCTTATGGCAGCGTACCACATAATGGCAGAGCCCCCCCATGTGGCACCTTCCATCAGTGTCCCCACACACAACTTTCTTTTCATCTTGGTGCTTGTTGTGGTAGGCCGCTTGGCGGGAAAAAGCTGTAAAAAATAAAAATAAATACTTGTTGCAGGTTCTGAACTGTGCATTTGCAGTTGTGGGGCCAGCTGAATAGTGAACTGCTGTGGTTGGCCTCAGATCGGGCAGTGGGGCATGTGAATAAAAGCCATGCTTTGTGTGCCATATCTTTACTACACAGGTGCGCACCCAGACCTACCCTGCTGCCTGATACGAGGCTGAGCTCAGCAGGTCATCATTCAGCTGCCTCCAAATGGCAACAAGTGGAGTTTTCAGACATTTTCCTCCTGTTGATGGGTGGCAACACAGCCGCTGATTTTTCCAACATGTCTGTTCAACAGAAGTCGATTTTAGATTGACTGACTTCTGTTGAGTGGCAGTGGGCACACGTCGATCATTCAGTAGACATAAACACAGCATATATACAGACATACATCATCCCTTCAAAAATTATACCCAATGTAGCTTTAGTGGTGCTTCAAAGCCTCCATAGAAGTCAATGGCAAAGCTCGCTTGAAGCAAAAGCAAGGTGTAAACAGGACTGTAGGCGTACCATTTTATTTAGTGATGGGTGCTTTGTTAAAGCTTTCTTAACGCCAGTCAAAGGGTGTCCGAAGCCTTGTTTTTAAACAAGTGTAACTAGCCCTAAAAGATAGACATATTTCATGTCTGCCAAAAAAAAGACATTTAGAATGGCGGTAACGGACGGTTTAAAATGTTGAATGATCACATGATGTACTGTATGTAACAAGCTTCATCCATTCAATCATTATGCATGTTTTTTTTTTTGCAGAGCTGCCATCAGCAAAGACCCATTCTATGAAATGCTGGCTACCCGGAAGAAGAAAGTGTCTTCATTAAAAAGACACTAGATCATTCTAGTGTGAATCTGGATCTTCTGAGGATGTTGGAAGCAAAAGATGTCCAAGATTTACATTGACAATCATTATGCCTATATTGTGGTGGAATATTTCAGTTTTCCCTGCCACCCTTTACATGTCTTTGCTTTCACAACACCAAATAATCTTAAAGCTTTTAATGTTACTGCCTGCCTCCTTGCTCTGTACAGGCTGCAAATGAAAAACACAATAAGGTGATGCTAGTGTAAGTTCTGCAATAAAAACGGCAAAAGGCTAAAAGTCTTTACAACCTCTAGAAGTCCTGATTGCCGTTGCTAAATTTTTTGTTTTTGCCACAGGCTGCAAGGGCAAGAAGTGCAACTTTGATTAATGCATAGTGATTAGATATGGAACTGAGCTGGTCACAAGGATAGTTATTGCTACAAACTGTGATAATTTGGCTACAGTGAACAGAGATGAATGCTGTTTGTATTAGAATAAATTTTTCCAGGACAAAGGTTTCACCAGTGTTCTCTGCAGTATCAGAGGGAGCATGGTGTCAGTCCTATAGTTTCATAGTCTATAATGCTGCTTCAACTAGGGAGGCCTTACTAGTAGCTCTACTTTGCTGCATTTACTGAGAAGAGGTTCCACCTGGCTAATTTTTCTCCAATAAATAAGGCAAGACCATTTGGTTCCCAACTTTACCAGTGGTGCAATGACGGCTTTTCTTTCTCATCCACAGTAGGTGGGGGAGACCAACACCATAAGGCAATTCTTTTTTTTATTTTTTTTTTATTTTTTGAATGTTGGAGGAAGAAGATTGCACACACAGATTTCTTTTACATATTAATCAGATTCAAAAGTTAGAGGCAGACACCAAGGTTTTCATACCCCTAACTTTTTTGTGTCTTGACATTTTGGCTCATCGTGTACCCAGCTAAGGTACACAAAGCACAGGATATGTCTGCAGGTACGAAACCTTGCTAAAAGCACCGACCATGGGCCCCTAATTTGGTTATCATATCAAACCCAGTGACAAATGAAATGCTAAGGAATTGTATAAGCCAGGCATGAATACAGAGAAGCTGGCTGTAGAAGCAAACCAGGTCTTGCGTTTAAAATGCTGATGCCAGACCATATGACTAGCACCCGGTTAGGTGTGGGTGACACCAAGAGGAGCAGTATAGATGAACGACCACAAGCTTCTGTTCGCATTTATTTTGCCACAACTTCCCTGAGAGGTACTGTGTGCCAAGTCTACAGGGGGGCTTAGCAGCATCTGGAACATTCAGCGAGAACCCCATTGTGACCCCTGTGTGTATGGGACCTTAGTGATACGCTCCAAATACAGTTTAACAGAATTTCCTTGAATCCACTGTGGGTTTGTTCTGCTTTAACACATATTAATTTATTTTTCTATTGACCTTTACTTACTAGATGGTACTATTTTAATAATATAGACTGTATCCAAAGACTTTTTATAGGCAACATAGAAATGTTCTATACGTAATTCTTATACTGTTGTACTACATTTTTATGTGTTTAGAAATATTATACATCATTCTTTCCACTGCCCTTTTATCTGTTAAATGCATGTTATAAATGTTTTTTTTGTTGGTGAATTACATATTCGCTAGCATGTCTGTATATTTGTTGTATTGGAAAAATTCATTTGGGTACACATGTAAATCCAATGCATAATTTATATCTGTAAGTTTGTTTTGTTGCTTTTGGTTTTTGTAATTTAACACAGTATTCAATAAATAATTCAGCATAACTCTTTTGTATGCAGAATGATCATTTTTCTCTTTTTGCAGCAACTTCATGGCCCTGGGTGATGAATACAGTATTACAATACAGTAAGATTTATAGTGGCAGTCCAGGAAAAATAAGATAAATAAACCATTTGAATACATAAACTTAGAAATGCTCTTTAAGGCAAACGTATACTTGCATAAAGGCTTTGAAAGTAACATGCAGAGTGGGCTTTACTTCCCATTACCATATTTGCAAATTGTCTTCATAGTCCCCTAAAGTACTTTTGCTTCTCCCCCAGCCCACCCATTCTGATACTAGAGTAGAAAAGTTGAGGACAGTGTGAGTGTTCAAACTGAATATAAGGTTTTGATTAAAGAAAAAAAGCTTTGAGTTTTTCCAAACAAATCATGTATTAGTAAATAAACTTCCCTACAAAAAGAAAAAAAATTGTTGTATTGATTCATCTTTGATTTATTTTTTTTTTATTTTTTTTTTTTTTTTAATCAAATACTTTTTTTTATATAAAAAAATATAATAAAAAATCTTAATACATGAAATTTTTTTTCCATCAAATAACCCCACCTAAAAAAAAAAACACCTGTTTGCGCTCACCAGACTATACTTGAACTATTTCTCAAAACCCTCCATCAGGCCCATTAACCATCCGTCTCCTAAATAAAATTATTAACATTGTAAAACCTGCAGCACAGTGGTGTAGTGGTTAGCACTCTCAGCAGTAAGAAGGGTCGCTGGTTCGAATCCCAACCACGACACTACCTGCCTGGAGTTTGCATGTTCTCCCTGTGCCTGCGTGGGTTTCCTCCGGGTACTCTGGTTTCCTCCCACGATCCAAAGACATGCAGGTAGGTTAATTGTCTTCTGTCCAAAAAAAAAAAAAAATTGGCCCTAGTATATGAATGGGGACATTGGATTGTGGGCTCCTTGAGGGTAGGGACCGATTGTAAGTGTGCAATGTACAGGGATAGGGACAATTGTAGACACTCACTCAGGTTGAACTGGATGGACTGATGTCTTTATTCAACCTTACTAACTATGAAACTATGAAAACCTAACCTTTCCTCAGTATCATTGATATATTCAACTGACTGCTCAGGTTAGATACTAACCACCAGTGCCATATATTAACAATCTCGCTCGTCCCCACCCCCTTTCCTGACCAGCTGGGCTGCGTGCTCAGATAAGGGTCTGCTATGGACTTTGGGGGGACCCCCACACCGTTTTTTCGGCGTACGGGTTCCCCTTTGAATCCATACCAGGTGAAGGGGCTAGCAAGGTGTCAATCTCGCGGATGGAGGCGGCGACATTGACTTCCTTCGCTAGTCCCATCTACCTGGAGTCACGTTCAAAATGAACGGACTTTACTCCGTGTGTGGGCAAGTCCGTTCATTTCAAAAGTCTGGCGGACTGCCGCCAAAAGTCCACCGGATCTAGTCCGCCGGAAAAGTCCGGTCGTGTGTGGGCAAGTCCACTTGTTCGAAAAAAGTATGGCGGACCTCCGCTGGAAAGTCCGGAGTGTATGCGGCATAAGTGTACCTACATCAGTGGTACACCTTGGACAGTCTGATGTAGTTGCTTTTCCCCAGGAGCATAACTTTAAAGAAGTATAGTGTGCTTTTATGAATGATACTTAACTAAGTCAAGCACTGAGGAGGATAGGGATACTCCAAATAAATTCTTCAGAGCTTGCTTCCACTCCTCGTCACTCAGGCTCCATTCACACTAGCGTTTTTTTTTTATGCATTTTGCAGAAATGCAGGGAAATTTTTTAACATGGGTTCCTATGGAACATGTTCACATCAATGCATTTTTGTGCCTCTGCGTTTTTGGAAAGGGTCGGGGACGATTTTGCCGCGATTTGCATTTTGCATTTTTTTTTTTTACACTGTATATTGCTGGTTGCTAAGCAACCACAGTGTAAAAAAAAAAAAATACAAAAACGCAAATCGCGGCAAAAACGCGGCAAGCACTGCAAAAAGGCTCAAAAGCAAAATGCATAGATATGAATCGAGCCTAAGTGTCTCCAAATCGTTACATCACCGTGCAAAGCTACCCTCTTGTGGCTTAATTCTAGCTATCATTTGTAGAGCAGAATAATATACCCCCTAAAAGTCCCCGTTTGGAGCATCTTATGCCGCGTGCACACGTGCGGACTTTTGCCGGCGGACCTAGTCCAGCGGACAATCCCGCGGGACTTTCCAGCTGGGTCCGCTGGACTTTCCGAGCGTGTGGACTTGCCCACACACGCACGGACTTCTCCAGCGGATAATCCGCCGGCCAAAAGTCCGCGGGACTTTTGAAAATGAACGGACTTGCCCACACACGGAGCAGTCCGTTCATTTCGAACGTAACTTCAGGTTACGTAGCTAGCGTAGGCAGTAAATGCCGCCGCGCTAGCTCCGCAAGCTGGCATGGATTTAAAGGGAATCCCCACGCCGAAAAAACGGCGTGGGGGTTCCCCCCAAATCCATGTCAGACCCTCATCCGAGCACGCAGCCTGGCAGGCCAGGAAAGGGGTGGGGACGAACGAGCGCCCCCCCCCTCCTGAGCCGTACCAGGCCGCGTGCCCTCAACATGGGGGGTGCCCTGGGGAAAGGGGGGCCGTGCGGCCCCCGCCACCCCAAAGCACCTTGTCCCCATGTTGATGAGGACAAGGGCCTCTTCCCGACAACCCTGGCCGTTGGTTGTCGGGGTCTGCGGGCGGGGGCTTATCGGAATCTGGGAGCCCCCTTTAATAAGGGGCCCCCCAGATACCGGCCCCCCACCCTATGTGAATGAGTATGGGGTACGATGTACCCCTACCCATTCACCTAAGGTGTAAAATGTAAAGTAAAAAAAAACACCCACACTTTTGAAAAAATAGTTTATTGCACTGCTCCGGGGGTCTTCTTCCGTCTTGGGGGTCTTCTCGCCGGACTCCCCCGCCATTTACCAAGCTCTTTTACCGAGCGGGGGAAGTCCGGCTACCTTCTTCGTCGTCGCCGCCGTCTGGGGGTCTCGATCCGCCTTCGGGGGTCTTCTTCCGTCTTGGGGGTCTTCTCGCCGGACTCCTCCGCTCTCTTCTGCTCTTTTACCTAGCTCTTTCACGAGCGGGGGGAGTCCGGCTACCTTCTTCGTCGTCGCCGCCGTCGTCTGGGGGTCTCGATCCGCCTTCGGGGGTCTTCCGGGGGGTCTCTTCTGTTCTTGCAGCGGTCGTCGTCTTCCGCGCCGCCGGCGCCTTCTCCTTCTTCTTGTCCTTCTTCTTGTTCTTCTTCTTCCGATGTTGACCCGACGCTCTCTCTGCCCGGAATGCCTGTGCCGCTCTGCGCTGAGACTTATATAGGGACATGGGGGACAGGGTCACATGCACATGTCACATGGTGACCCCGCCCCCTTGTGTTGTCACAGTCCCGGAGGATGCTGGGACTGTGACATCGCAAGGGGGCGGGGTCACCATGTGACATGAACACGTGACCCTGTCCCCCATGTCCCTATATAAGTCTCAGCGCAGAGCGGCACAGGCATTCCGGGCAGAGAGAGCGTCGGGTCAACATCGGAAGAAGAAGAACAAGAAGAAGGACAAGGAGAAGGCGCCGGCGGCGCGGAAGACGACGACCGCCGCAAGAACAGAAGAGACCCCCGGAAGACCCCCGAAGGCGGATCGAGACCCCCAGACGACGGCGGCGACGACGAAGAAGGTAGCCGGACTCCCCCCGCTCGTGAAAGAGCTAGGTAAAAGAGCAGAAGAGAGCGGAGGAGTCCGGCGAGAAGACCCCCAAGACGGAAGAAGACCCCCGAAGGCGGATCGAGACCCCCAGACGGCGGCGACGACGAAGAAGGTAGCCGGACTTCCCCCGCTGGTAAAAGAGCTTGGTAAATGGCGGGGGAGTCCGGCGAGAAGACCCCCAAGACGGAAGAAGACCCCCGGAGCAGTGCAATAAACTATTTTTTCAAAAGTGTGGGTGTTTTTTTTTACTTTACATTTTACACCTTAGGTGAATGGGTAGGGGTACATCGTACCCCATACTCATTCACATAGGGTGGGGGGCCGGTATCTGGGGGGCCCCTTATTAAAGGGGGCTCCCAGATTCCGATAAGCCCCCGCCCGCAGACCCCGACAACCAACGGCCAGGGTTGTCGGGAAGAGGCCCTTGTCCTCATCAACATGGGGACAAGGTGCTTTGGGGTGGGGGGGGCCGCACGGCCCCCCTTTCCCCAGGGCACCCCCCATGTTGAGGGCACGCGGCCTGGTACGGCTCAGGAGGGGGGGGCGCTCGTTCGTCCCCACCCCTTTCCTGGCCTGCCAGGCTGCGTGCTCGGATGAGGGTCTGACATGGATTTGGGGGGAACCCCCACGCCGTTTTTTCGGCGTGGGGAGTCCCTTTAAATCCATGCCAGGTCACGGAGCTAGCGCGGCGGCAGTAACTGCCTACGCTAGCTACGTAACCTGAAGTCACGTGCTAAATGAACGGACTTGCCGATGAGCGGCAAGTCCATTCATTTCAAAAGTCCCGCGGACTTGCCCACTAACGGCGGGATTGTCCGCTGGACTGCCAAGTCCAGCGGATAATTTTAAAACCAAACTTAAAACTTTGGTCCGCCGGACTTTGGCGCCAAAAAGTCCGCCGGCGCCCACACACGAGGGGATTATCCGCTGGACTTCAGTCCAGAGGATAATCCCGCGGGATTGTCCCTTCGTGTGTACGCGGCATTTCAGTTACTGCCATAGCTAGAATTGATGAAGGGTTATATTTTTATGAAAAGGTTCTTGCTTGGCGCTGCAAAGCATGCCGTAGCTGTAAATATCGAAAAAGTGATTTATTTGGCAAATTATATTTCTCTGCCAGTTTATCAAATGGTTGAAAAACCTCTTTATCAAAAAGTTGAGAAATAGGCAAAGATACCAGCCTTTTTCCATAAATCAAAATTTTCAAGCTTTGCTACCTCAGGTAATTGCAAATTAGTCCATATAGAATTATTCCATACGGGCATGTACTGATTATATCCCTCATAGTGAGTATCTTGTTGAATAGTAGTTCAAATTTTATGAATTTAATAAAATATGGGATAGCTAAGTTTACTGTGAAAGTGGTAAGCCACTATTGTATTGGTGAATCGGAAATTGAGAAAATATAATTTTCTGTATGGGATCCTCGCAGTCTAACATTACAGCCATATAATTGCTGGATTTGGGATGCCAGATAATACAATCTAGCATTAGGAACGGCTAGACCACCTCCATCCTCGGGCAACTGCAGAATTTCCGAATCTAATCCAGGGATGTTTATCTCCAAAAAAAATTTCTCTAAACAAGGTTGTTTAAAAAAATTACGGGGAAACCATACAATTATGTAGAAAATATAATAATTGTGGCATCCATACCATCTTTATCAAGTTTGCTTTACCTATTATCGTTAAAGGCAGCTTACTCCAAATTGTCGCCACTTGTTTAAACCGCTTTAATAGTGGGGCTAAATTCCCCTCCACCAATGCACTCACTTGTGATGTAGAAACTACAGCTATCTGAGAAGCAGAGGTTGGCAGATTTTGTTTTTTTACCTGTAGACCCCCTGGTAAACAGATTTATCCAAATTTATTGTAAAACCTGAGAGAGCCATATGTATTAATCAGACATCACTGCTTTTAAAGAGGATGAAGTATCTCCTAAAAATAAAAGTGTATCATCAGCATATAAAGCAATCTTATCCTCTCCCAGAGGTCTACGAAACCCAATAATATTTGATGATTGACGAACAGAAGCAGCCAGAGGTTCAAGGGCCAGAGCAAATTGTAAAGGGGACAATGGACATCCCTGTCTTGTTCCTCATCGCAGTGAAAGGCTCTGGTACATGTCCATTTACCTTTTTTCCCTGAGCAGCGTAAAGGAGCTGTATCCAGCCTGCAAACTGTGGTCCAAAACCAAACTTTTACATAATGCCACAAAAAAATCCCATTCTATGCTATCAAAAGCTTTTGCTGCATCAAGCGACAATATAGCTCTATTACCCAAATTTTCAGACAGAACCTGCAGGTTAAGAAATTAGTATCTAATATTCACTGCTGTAAATCTATTTAGGATGAAACCAGTTAGTGCATATAGATCAATCTTGGATATTACTTTCGCCAGTCTAATGGCAAACACTTTTGCCAATAGCTTTACATCTGATGTAAGCAATGACATTGGGCGGTATGATTCAGGGTTATTAGGAATTTTATCAGGTTTTAACAAAACTATAATAATTTCTTCATTCATAGAGGGTGGGAGACATTCCAATGCGGTATTAAATACCTCTAATAATTCAGGCAGTAACTCTGCTCCATAAACCTTATAGACTTCCCCTGGTAACCTAGCTGCACCTGGGGCTTTATTTTTTATTTTTTTAGAAAATCTATTTTTATTGTATACAAAATATATAATGCACACATTTACCTTTTGTAAAATGTAACAATGCAGTGTACTATATATTAGACAAGTCATCAGAAAGAGTACGTTATATTTCAGTAAGGTGTAACAATAATGACTCAAAAATAAATGGCAAAAGATGAACAAGGGCATGTAGCCCTGAGGGAGACCGGGTGGTTATATAATCATCGCGATTACCCTATTTGGTTAGCATTCTGGAGTTCCCCTATCTTTACAGTGCACATCACCACTAGGGTAGCTGGGAGCCATTGTGTTTGTTGGGGTAATTCTACTATATTGTTGTTGGTCGAGGGTAAAGTCTTAGGGAGCAGTAGTAGTGAGTGCAGGCTCACTAGTCATGCTACCCTTTTAGAGATAATTGTATGCTGTCATAGGTTAGGTGCACACTGGTATCTTTGGTTAGTTGCCTAATGTCTCTAGATTAGTTGATTTCCTGTGGGATTGCGGTCACCGGACCACTAGCAATTCACAGGTAAAAGGCGAATCTAGTAGGCATATTCCACGCTCAGGTTGGTTAATTGAGTCGGTGGGGGGGAACCTGTTAGCTCAGTTGAGTGGGAGGGGAATTGCACCTGGGGCTTTATTATTAGGCAAACTAGCAGAGGCAGTTTGAAGGTCCTCTAATGTAAAGGGTTGATCCAACATCTCCCCATCAGCCACTGATAATTCTGTTAGCGTAATGGAATTAAGAAAAAGTTGCAGTTCAGCCTCCTCCTAGGATACTATACATGTTTTTTCCCTTATCGTCTTTCAGGACAGCCACCTGAGAGACCTTGGCTCCTCCCCTCTGTAGGAAACACCTGCGCCAGCTTGCTATAAATTTCCTCCTCCCCTGCTGCTCCTCAGTTATTTGTGTTTCCTCCAGGTGGGAGACACCTTTTTTGGAACCAGCCAGGAGAGTCAGGATTACCAGGGGGTATGTAAGGCTCAGGCAAAGGAAAAGGTCCACAAACAAAGCAGCAGAGGCTCCTTTTTTGGACAACAGACCAGGTAACTAACCTGGGAGAGACTGCCACCCCTGCATCCCTGAGCGCAGCGGAGGTCAGGGGGGTTCCTTCTCAGCTCCGAGTGCGGAGCACGGATACAGGCCCTGCCGTCCCATACCTCCAGCGGCGTGTAGCGCTCGCAGCGCGGAACACGCTGGGTATAGGGACCGGCGATGTCGGCGACGGGTGACGTCACGTCCGGCATGAGGGGGCGTGTACTTCCGGGTTCGCGGCTTCCGGTTCCGGCCGCGAACCATGAAAAGGGACCAGGCATGGGCTAGGAGAGGAGCTACAATTGCTGTGGAGACAGCAAAAGCTCCAGTGGTGACACAAGCATGTCGGACGCAGAAGGGAGGGACCAGACTGCTACGACAGAGACCAGCTCCAGCCATGTAAAGGTAAGGGGAACCTGGGGAGGACCTCCCCTGGCCTATAACCACCACCCATCCCCCTCCCCCTCAAGGGTTCAGCAAAGGGGGGGGTGGGCAGGTCCCTCCTGTGTCAGAGGGTTATTTTCATTGGGCCCCTAGTGTGGTAAGCCCATATGGAAGACGCTGCGCACCTGCAAGTTGCAGGAAGCTTATGTCAGTATTAATGTGTGTGGGTTTTTTCTTTATGTCTTTTCAGAAACCTGACAAGTCTAAGCCCTCTCATAATTCAAAGAGGAGGTGCCCTTCTTGTAAAAACACACTTAAAGATTCCTGGGGGAAAGCATTATGTAAGGAATGTATTCACAAGTTAGTGCAAGAACATTCCACAGAGCAGGGCAGTGATTTAGCGGCATCTGTTAAGGAACTATCTAGTACCTTTGTATCTTTCAAAACCTTTTTTGAAGGATTTCAGATCCCTCAACTGCAGACTGCTCCCCCACCAGTACTACCGGTGCTAGCAAACGCACAGGCACTACCCTCCACTAGTGCCGGTCCTTTAGTAACTCCTAGAGAGGAGGCAGAGGACGAGCCTGACAGCGCAGCGTCCGGCTCCCAAGAATCTGAGGGTGAAACACTGGAAGGGGATTCCAGAAGACCCTCTAGATACAAACTCTCTTTAGAAGAGGTAGACCAGCTGTTGGGAGCCATTCATACCACGCTGGGTATACAGACTGAAAAGAAACCTTTATCCCTGCATGATCAGATGTATGAGGGTTTAGGAGAACGGGAAAAGAAGAATTTTCCTGTTCATGAGGTCTTAATAGAGGCAATCAAGAAAGAATGGCAGGAACCTGAAAGGAAACCATTCTTTTCTAAAGCCTTAAAGAGACGGTTCCCATTTTCAGATGATGAGTCATCAGTGTGGAACAAAATCCCAAAACTAGACGCTGCCTTCTCACAAGTCTCCAGGCACACCGATCTAGCTTTTGAGGATATGGGGGTCCTTTCTGAAGCAATGGACAAAAGAATGGATGCCCTATTAAAAAAGTCATGGGACGCCACAGTGGGAAGCCTAAAGCCAGCCATGGCGGTCACGGTGGTAGCCAGAAATGTAGAGTTCTGGCTCAACCGTATACAGGCACATATTGAGGAAGGAACTGCAAAGGAGCAAATTTTGTCCTCTTTTCCCACTCTGCTCAAAGGCATCGCGTATATCGCAGACGCATCAGCAGAACTGGTACGCATGGCAGCCAGATCCTCGGCTCTAGCCAATTCTACCAGGCGGGCCCTATGGCTAAAGACTTGGCAAGGGGATGCTGCGTCCAAAGCCAAGTTATGCGGGATCCCGTTTACAGGGGACCTCCTGTTTGGGCCAGGATTAGAGAAAGTGTTAGACCGTACAGCGGACAAAAAGAAAGCGTTTCCGCTGAAACGGAAAGCACCGTGGTCCCAGCCTCAACAAAACAGAAAGAGGCAAAGGAGGGATACTAAGTCCCGTTTTTCAATACCCAAGGCAACTAATCAAAAGAAACCTTGGGGTCAGCGAGGGAATAGCAAAGGAGGAGCAATTTTTCGCCCTCCTGAGCAGACCCGCAATAAAGAATGAAGCACTCCCAGTGGGAGGAAGACTGGGGGCCTTCATTTCACAATGGGAAGAAATATCCTCCAGTCAATTCATTCTAAGGACGATAAGAGACGGGTATTCCCTAGAATTCTCAAAATTCCCCCCAAACAGACTGTACATCACCAAGCTGCCAAACAGCAAGGAAAAAGCCAGAGGGTTAATGAGATCCATAAAGGACCTCAGGAAACCAGGTGTAATCATCACGGTACCAAAGGCAGAGAGAGGACAGGGCTTCTACTCCCACATATTCGGAGTACAGAAACCCTCAGGAAAGGTCAGACCAATCCTCAACCTCAAACCACTAAATCTATCCATAACCTACAAAAGGTTCAGGATGGACTCCATATACTCAGTGAAGGCCCTGTTGCCCCCAAACTGTTATATGGCGTCGCTAGATTTAAAGGATGCGTACCTGCACATACCCATACACCTAAATCACCAGAAGTTTCTAAGGCTAGCTATAGAAACAGGAAAAGGAACCGTACACCTTCAGTTTCAGGCTCTACCCTTTGGCCTATCAGCTTCGCCAAGAATCTTTACCAAGGTTCTGGCAGAAGCTCTGGCACCATTGCGACTAAAAGGCATATCCATTATTGCCTATTTAGACGACCTTCTCCTTTTTGCAAAAACACCCGAAAGGCTATTAGAGAACCTCAAGTATACTCGGGCATTCCTAGAGAGTCTAGGTTGGTTGGTGAATGTGGAGAAGTCAAGTCTACAACCCACACAACAGATAAAATACCTGGGGTATATAATAGACTCAGTCCAGCAAAAAGTTTTTCTACCCAAAGAGAAGATAGAAAAAATGCAAAAAGAAATAAGAACAATACAGACCAATGTACCCTGTTCCATAAGAAAAATAATGTCAACATTGGGGTTGCTAACATCTGCAATCCCAGCAGTTCAGTGGGCAAACCTGCATTTCCGACCACTGCAAATGTTCCTACTAAAAGTGTGGGACCACAAGCAGGAGTCTCTGGATTTGCAGGTATCAATACCAGCAAAAGTAAAGAAGTCCTTATGGTGGTGGAGAAGGACAGAAAATATAGCCGTAGGACGGCTGTGGATCCTACCTATCTCCCGAATCCTAACCACAGACGCAAGCGGTGTAGGGTGGGGAGCACACTTAGACTCCCAGATAGCACAAGGTGCTTGGGGGAGGGGAGAGTGGATGAGATCGTCCAACTGGAAGGAGTTGAAAGCAGTATGGTTTGCACTCCAGTCCTTCCAGAAAGAGTTGAAAGGACATCATGTTCAGATCAGATCAGACAACTCGTCAGTTATAGCTTACATAAGCAAACAAGGGGGAACCAGAAGCGGAGTTCTGTGGGCCCTGGCAGAAGAGATCCTGAAGTGGGGAGAGAAAAACATACTCTCCTTTTCAGCAGTACATCTAAAAGGAGACCTAAACAAAGTGGCAGACTTTCTCAGCAGAAAGAAAGTAAGAGAAGGAGACTGGGTGCTGAAACAGGAGGTATTCGACCAGATTACAGAGAAATGGGGAATACCTCAGGTAGACTTATTTGCTTCCAGAGAAAGCAGGAAAGCCCAAGCCTTTTTCTCCCTAAAAAGGGAGGAGGGAGCACTCGGAGTAGACGCATTAGCGCAGAAGTGGGAATTCAGCAGATGTTATGCCTTCCCCCCACCAGTGCTACTACCCGCAGTAATAAGGAAATTACGTACAGAAAACACGTCATTGATCCTCATAGCACCTCACTGGCCCAGGAGACCGTGGTTCTCTATGCTCAAAGAACTAGCCATAGAGCCCCCTTGGTTGCTACCAATCCAAGAGGATCTGCTAGCCCAGGGCCCAGTGCACTGTCCACAGGTGGAAAGGTGGAAACTAGCCGCCTGGTATCTGAGGAACAGCTACTAAAGGCGAAAGGGTTCTCAAGCCGTCTGATAGACACACTGCTGAAAAGCAGGAAGGTTGAGACACGTAATATCTACCAGAGGGTATGGAGATGTTTTAATCGATGGTGTACAGAGAACAACTTTAAAACGCAAAGCTCAGTAGCAGTCCTAGAGTTTCTACAGAGTGGTGTAGACAAAGGGCTAAGCCTCAGCACGCTAAAGAGTCAAGTGTCAGCACTGTCAGTTTACCAGGAGAGGAGTTTAGCCTCAAACCCCTGGATAATCAGACTCTTTAGATCTGTGAGCAGACAAAGGCCGCTACAGAGTACAGCCTTTCCAAAATGGGATCTGTCATTAGTGTTACAGACTATGACAGAAGAACCCTTTGAACCATTAAAGGATTGCAGCCTAAAGATGCTGACGCTTAAAGCAATCTTCTTGGTAGCAATTACTACAGCAAAGAGGGTCTGTGAGATGGAAGCCCTATCTATCAGACCCCCCTTTTGCCAAATCTTCCCGGACCGTATAATCTTCAAAATGGACCCGGGGTTTCTACCTAAAGTGGCCTCAAAGTTTCACAGGGGTCAAGAAATCGTATTACCATCATTTTGCCCAAATCCTTCTCATGAGAAGGAAGCGAAATTTCACAATTTAGATGTCAGAAGATGCATCTTGCATTATTTAGAGGCAACCAAGACAATTAGAAAGACGGAGTCTTTATTTATTTTATACACAGGAGCCAGGCAAGGGCACAAGGCTTCAAGGAGTACAATAGCCAGATGGCTAAGGGAAGCCATAGTACAGGCTTACAAACTAGGGGGTATGCAGATCCCAGAAGGAATCAGGGCACACTCCACGAGGGCTATGGCAGCGTCACAGGCAGAGCGAGCTGGAGCAACGCCGGAACAGATTTGTAAAGCGGCAACATGGTCCAGCTTTGCCACTTTTGTAAGACACTATAGAGTGGATCTATGGTCAGCTAAAGATCAGACCTTTGGACGTAAGGTCTTACAAGCTGTGGTCCCGCCCTAAGGGTAAGTGCTCGGTTATCCTCTCAGGTGGCTGTCCTGAAAGACGATAAGGGAAAAACGAAGTTACTTACGGTAACGTTCTTTCCAGGAGTCTTTCAGGACAGCCGGGTACCCACCCAGATGTATATCAAAGCATAGGTTTCCTTACAGGAAATGTGATATAAATTATTATATGTGTATCATATGTTCTTGTGTCTCCCCAGCAAACTGGAGGTGCTCTTCAAAGAACTGAGGAGCAGCAGGGGAGGAGGAAATTTATAGCAAGCTGGCGCAGGTGTTTCCTACAGAGGGGAGGAGCCAAGGTCTCTCAGGTGGCTGTCCTGAAAGACTCCTGGAAAGAACGTTACCGTAAGTAACTTTGTTTTTTTTTTTTTAAATTGAAAAATTGTTGCTAAGAGATGGCCCGTGTTTTCCCCATCCTCAAAATAAAGTTGCTGAAGAAAAAAATGTTTCTGCTCTACTTTTTTACGAGAGATATCCGCATATATTTCTTGTTTTTGTATCTACTTCTTTTGTTTCTGTGGTAAGATTCGCTAAATATATTAATGTTTGGCCTTCAAGAAATCTTCGGTCACTGAACGTTCCAAAGCCCAAGATCTTTTTATCTTTGAAATTTGAGAGATAAATACACCTTTCATATAGGCTTTTAGGGAATCTGTAAAGATACAGAGGGCTTGTTAACAATATAAGCCAAGATGCCAAGCAGTATTTCCTGTTTTGAAGGAAAAAGGTTGAACCAATAAGGATTAACTTTCCATGAAGTGCAAATCTGTGTTGAATTTAGAACGGACTTAAGAACAAATGGGGAATGATCCGATAATCCTCTAGCTGCATAGGTCACTTCTGATATCACGGGTAACATCATAGAGGTGACTAATGCCAAGTCAATTCTAGACAAGGTCCCATGGGTGTTAGAGTGTTTTTTGTTTCTCTATCATTAGGATGTATCATTCTCCAGACATCCATAAGACCAAGCTCCCAAATGGAGTCCGCAAAGGAAGTGCATACAGAAGTCACTGGGGCCATAGCCAAACCAAATATCCAAAGAAGGGTCAAGGTAGTTATTAAAACTACCTACTATTAACCAGGTAACATCAGTTTTTATCAGAGGTACAATTCAGTAGTTCTTTAAGTACCTCTGAGGAATATGGGGGTGGTGTGTGTATATAATAGCCATGGGAGCCGTCAAAAAATTTGTTTCGTTTCGTTCCATTTCGTTAAAAAAAAAAAATTGTAATTCGTGTACGAAATTTCATTCCAATTCGTACGAATCGTTAATATCGTTACGAATATCGACACTCTACGAATAATAACGAATTATCCGAAAACGTATTAACGTTACAACTCTATAGTATGTCTGTGAAGCGGCGCATGTTTCCTGTGCTTAGAACTGTCCCTGCACAAAGTGTCATTTTTACAGGAAAAAAAGCTATTTAAAATCATTTGCGGCTAATGAATTGCCGGCTCCCGTAACACAGAGAACAGTCATTCATTGAAAGTCATTGATTAAAAAAAAAAAAAAGCGTGGGCGTCCCCCCTAATTCAATAACCAGGCCCTTCAGGTCTGCTATGGATATTAAGGGGAACCCCCGCTTCAAATTTTTAAAAAAATTACGTGGGGTCCCCCCTAAATATCCATACCAGACCCTTCAGGTCTGGGATGGATTTTAAGGGGAACCCCGGCCCCAAAAAAATTTAAAAAATGGCGTTGGAGAGCGCCCCCCCTCCCTCCTGAACCGTACCAGGCCACATGACAATGATCCAAAACACAAGGCCAAGTCGACCTATCATTGGCTACATAGGCCATCTCAGTCTTCTGACCTCAATATCATTGAGCCACTCTGGGAAGATCTCAAACGTGCAGTTCATGCAAGAATTTTCAGGAACTGGAGGCTTTTTGCCAAGAGGAATGGGCAGCTTTACCATCTGAGAAGATAAAGAGCCTCATCCACAAGTCCCACAAAAAACTTCAAGCTGTCATTGATGTTAAGGGGGGTTATACACAGTATTAAGAACTGGGGTATGTAAACTTTCGACCAGGGTCATTTGGGTAGTTTCTTTTGCCATTATGATTTAAAAAGAGTAAACACAGTTGATTGATAATAAATGGCTTCAGTCAAACACTAACCATAATTGAAAGAAATTTTTTTGTGTTATCATTCATATTCTCTGAAAAATGGCCAAGAAATCATAAATTTTGCCAGGGTATGTAAACTTATGAGCACAACTGTAGATACACCTCTAGAATATGTAGTAGTGTTCCAGGGCTCCTCTGGTGAAAACATGATCAAAACAAAAGAAGAAACAGTCTCATGGCCTTGTCAACCCCAGCTGCCCCAATCACTCATAGTAAAAGCATCCACCTTTTTGTAGGCAACTTACTGAAAAGGCCCAGATGTAATATGACATTTATCCACTGTATGTAACCGCCATATCACAAGTAACTTGTATTAAGCGTTCCTGAAGAAGCACGCGGTAGGCATATATAAAGGCCACAGGAATAGCCTGCATCTCCAATAACCTGGTTTGGTAATTCTTCATTTATGTTCACACATATTCACGACAAGTATGGAGTAGGCTTATTTGGCAAGCATTGTGGCATGGGTGAATATATTATTCTCCTTCAGAGCTTTGGTATAGTATATAATTATAGAGTGATTGGTAGTAAATCTCTTTCATACAGGAGGCAAATTGAAAGCCTCATGTTGCAAACTTAGGGAAATCTGGGCCAAAATCCATGCAGTACAGTTTACAATTTTCACATTTTGATGTGGCACCCCTCCACTGTAGGGATGGTCCCGATGTTGCATTCCATTCGAACATCGGATGTTCGTTTGGTGGCAGAACACACAAACATATGGGGAGTTCGCAGCAAATTTGAGCACAGCGGAGCGTCCCATAATGCACTGCGAGATCGGCTGCTGATTGGCCAGCGCTATCTGCTGTGAGAGCCATGATTGTCCACGCCCCACACTATATAAGGCTGTTTACACGGCGGCAGTGTATAGTGTGCATTAATGGAGAGAGATTGAGAACTTGAGCTAGATTAGGCAGGTTAGTGGCATACAGGCAGTTTAGTGTGTGTGTATGTATATATATATATATATATATATATATATATATACACACACACAGTATCTCACAAAAGTGAGTACACCCCTCACATTTTTGTAAATATTTTATTATTTTCATTATCTTTTCATGTGACAACACTGAAGAAATGACACTTTGCCACAATGTAACAAATTTGCTGTCCCCTCTCACTCAACACATTAATTAATGTCTAAACCGCTGACAAGAAAAGTTTCCCTCCCCTGTGTCATGTGACTTATTAGTGTTAAAAGGTCTCAGGTGAATGGGGAGCAGGTGTGTTAAATTTGGTGTTGTCGCTCTCACCCTCTCATACTGGTCACTGGAAGTTCAACATGGCACCTCATGGCAAAGAAATCTCTGAGCATCTTTAAAAAAGAATTGTTGCTCTACATAAAGATGGCCTAGGCCAGTGATGGCAAACCTTGGCACCCCAGATGTTTTGGAACTACATTTCCCATGATGCTCAACTACACTGCAGAGTGCATGAGCATCATGGGAAATGTAGTTCTAAAACAACTGGGGTGCCAAGGTTTGCCATCACTGGCCTAGGCTAATAAAAGATTGCCAAGATCTTGAAACTGAGCTTCAGCATGGTGGCCAAGACCATATAGCGTTTTAACAGTACAGGTTCCACTCAGAACAGGCCTCTCCATGGTTGACCAAAGAAGCTGAGTGCACATGCTCAGCGTCATATCCAGAGGTTGTCTTTGGGAAATAGACGTATGAGTGCTGCCAGCATTGCTGCAGAGGTTGAATGGGTGTGGGGGTCAGCCTGTCAGTGCTCAGACCATACGCCACACACTGCATCAAATTGGTCTACATGGCTGTCGTTTCAGATGAAAGCCTCTTCTAAAGATGATGCACAAGAAAGCCCGCAGTTTGCTGAAGAGAAGCAGACTAAGGCCATGGATTACTGGAACCTTGTCCTGTGGTCTGATGAGACCAAGATAAACTTATTTGGTTCAGATGGTGCCACACGTCTGTGGCAGCAACCAGGTGAGGAGTACAAAGACAAGTGTATCTTGCCTACAGTCAAGCATGGTGGTGGGAGTGCCATAGTCTGGGGCTGCATGAGTGCTGCCCGCACTGGGGAGCTACAGTTCATTGAGGGGAGCATGAATGCCAACATGTACTGTGACATACTGAAGCAAAGAAGAATCCACTTACTTCAGAGACTGGGCCGCAGGGCAGTATTCCAAAATGATAACGACCCCAAACACACCATCAAGAAGACCACTGCCTTGCTAAAGAAGCTGAGGGTAAAGGTGATGGACTGGCCAATCATATCTCTAGACTTAAACCCCATTGAGCATCTGTGGGGCATCCTCAAACGGAAGGTGGAGGAGCACAAGGTCTCTAACATCCACCAGCTCCATTATGTCATCATGGAGGAGTGGAAGAGGACTCCAGAGGCAACCTGTGACGCTCTGGTGAACTCCATGCCCAAGAGGGTTTATAAAAGAGCTGAAATACTGAAACTATTTGTAGCGCCACATCCCTTAATAAGTAAAATATCTAAAGAGTTTTTGGTGGGACTTTTAAAGCGCAAAGACAAATCAAAATATGAAAAAATATAAATTTTTAATAAGGATAAAATTGAAATATTTATCACGGAATACATATAGATAATTGTAAAGCTGATTAGTCTTGACATGTTTCACCATAAAAAGTTGGGCTTCTTACAAAAATGAAACACTAAAAAAACACAATATAATATAATTTTACAAATTACAGCTTTATAGAGCACTGTATGGACAAAGAATAGCTTCCAAACCTGACCTGTGTATTCAATAGAGAGATGATATTAAAAGAATGAGTGGATAAAATGGTTCAATTTGATGATAACATAGAGAGAGATAAATTATGTTAGGAGACAATAGCAGAGGTCCATCTATCAAAAATGAGAACAATAAACTAAGTGTGATGTCATAACTAAAAATAAATAAATAGACTAAGAAGTTAATAAAAAATGCCTACCTCCATTTGTCATATGAAGAGAAGGCATACAACTTCCAGATGGTATATGAAATAACAGGAAAAAAACTCTCAAAGAGAACTTTGTTAATTCTTATAAAGTATATATAAAAATTGTATCAACATTTATACTGACAAAAGAGCTATCTGAAGACAGCCTCAATTCCAATTCATTACCTGAATATGCCCAATCCAAAAATTTTGAGAAGTCCAAAGGAAGGGACGCCCAAGGTATAAATAATACCAGGGTTCCCTTCTATAATTTAAAATTTAAAATAAAAATTAGATGAAGGTTAAAGATTAATACACACGCGTATACACGGTCAGAAATTCCGACCAAAAAAATCATTTGGATTTTTTCCGACGGATTTTGTCCGAAACTGGTGTTGCATACACACGGTCAGACAAAGTTGTCAGAAAATCCGATCGTTCAGAACGTAGTGATGTTCGTTGTGTATGGCGGAACTACGTAGATGCTAGTAGTCAATAGCTTTGGTCTCGTAATTTGATCTGAGCATGCGTGGCACTTTGTCCGTCGGAATTCTCTACAAACGATCGGAAAAAGTCAGATCGGACTTTTTTGTCGGAAAATTTTAGATCCTGCTCTCAAATTTTTTCCATCGGAATTTCCGACGGAAAAAGCCCACACACGATCGCATTTTCCGACAACATAATCCGATCTGACTTTTCCCGTCGGAATTTCCGACCGTGTGTACGGGGCATTATAAGGGGTATAAGAATGGAATATCAAGCAATATTCATATTGAATTTACCTGCTGGCAAAGAAGATCCTCTCTCTGGTGGACCAGACCCTTAAGACTGAGCTCAAAGCTCCTTTTATCTTCCTCCTCCTGGTTTGGTGCCAAATTTTGGTGCCAAAAACGAAGAGAGGACACAATAAGCGTCATACCCTAAGCGCCGTCGCACCGGAAGTGACATTCTGATGCTGTACGCCAAACCAGAAGTGACTAAACGGCATCCAAAGTACACCAGAAATCAAGGTAGAGAGGAGCGCCGTTCACATAAATGACCGGAAACTCAATTCCACCAAGTTTCAGGATGGGATAAAGTGACAAAACGTCTGAGGAACCTGCAGTTAACAGCTCTCTGACATCTATCCTAAACTAAAACAGCAATTTTGAGAACTCGTACCCTTTTGTAATTAAAGCTGAACTTTAGTCGTCTATAAAATATCATGTGCTATATGTAGCCGGACTAGCAATTTTTATGAATATCTCATCCCTGTGTAATTCCTTACCTTTTCTGCAGAGTAGTAATGCTAATCTGGGAGATTTATTTAGGAATTGGGCTCCACCCTCTCTCTACTTCCCAAATGATGGTCTGCAAATGAGATGAGGGAATGCCTATGGCTGCTGTATTCCATCTCACTGGGCTTCTCTACACGGTGGCCAAGACATTCTACTGCTGCCCTGCATGGACCATGAAACGGGGAAAGTGCAAGGGATTTCAAACCAACGAGTTAACAGCAATACGTACGTTTCCTTTGATCCCCTCTCAATCTGATCAGCTGCCTAGAGAGAAAAAAATATTTGGCACATTTGAGTAGGCAGGAGGATGTTACGGCATTGAGACAATCACCAAGCACCAGAACTGTCACATGGGGTGAGTCAATAGTCCTATTTAAAGCTTAATTCCACAACACATTCAGTCTTGCACAATTGTACAGCCTCCTCTCCCATACTGAATCTGCTATTCTGATTTCACTGCATACTGAGAGCTTCCAATGATGTGCATTACAAGCTGCAGCCAGTCAGATAGGACATGCCTTATTTCCTAGCTGCAGGACATTTAAAAATCATATAGCTCTTTCCTCTCCATCTTACTGTTCCTGATCCACCCCTTTTATTAATGGAATTTTAGGAAGTTAGCACACACTCACTCCATGACAAACAATATCTGCATTAGATTTTTGCAAACTGATATTAAAGTCCAATTCTGGGCACATAAATACTCACCTGTATTACAGCAGTTATACATTCATTTGGCAGAAGAGAAACCGGTCATGCTGGTATATTCTAGAGCTGTTGCACCTGTTCTTTTATATGTGCCTGCTTTGGTGTAAGCTCTGGAGGTCTCATGGACCACAGCACTATGGTCACATCTGCCTCCCTCTTCCTGGCCATGTGATGCCATAGTGGAGTTACAAGGGGTCAACAACACAATGTATTGCCCTGTTCCTAGAGAGGGAGCACTGATGACCTATCGTCACTGCTTTGAAAGTGCTACCTGATGGAACTTTGAAATAACAGTATTATTAATTTCCTGCAAAACTTTAAAGAGGGATACAAGGTTGAACAAAGCAAGAACATCACTTTACCATGGGTGTTTCTTAATAACATAACTAGCTCAATGATCACTTTTGCCTGTTGTCTAAATACTGTGTGTTGTTTTCGTTTTTGGATGATTCCTTTTTTTTTCTCTTCTCCTTTTTATCTAGACTTTGGTTCCTGGTTAATCCCGGGCCCAGAGAGAGTTCTCTCTCTCCTTTTCTCGTCTCTTTTTTTTCCCCCTTTCTTGCAGCCAGGAAATCGCAAATAACGTGTCTTCATTGAAACTGTGTTCATATAATGTTAATGGCATTAACAATCAATCAAAAAGAGGCCAGATTTTATATGCACTCCATAAAGCTAGGGTAGATATTATACTTTTTTTCCCAACCTGCTTCCGTAGACATTATTCCAGAAGGTTCCATAGCACCTTGTCCTCTTCCAAGACTAGGGGAGACTCCATCGCTATTTATAGGCGTCTGCCAATCTTGCCCTTGGAGCATGTGGCCGATCCAGATGGCTGGTATCTTTTTTTTTTTTATTTCAGCTTTAGAATAGAGTTTTTACAATTGCCAATTTCTATATTCCAAATCATGAGCAAATAACGTCAATAACACGGTATCTTCACCTTTTGATAGAATTTGCAGAAGGAACTATCCTTGTAGGAGGGGATTTCAATCTGGTGTTAGAACCCCAGTTGGATACCACTTCTCAAATATTTCCTATACCTGTTTGAGGGTTCTTAGAAATCAGTTGTTTGAACATCGATTGCTTGATCTTTGGCGTACTTTAAATCCTAAAAATTGTAATTATACTTATTAGTCATTGGTTCATCAATCTTATAGCAGGTTAGACAATTTTTTTGTGGGATCACAAATTCTGTAATGGAATCCTATCATGGATATTTGGTCTTACCATTAACCTCTTTTTCTGACAATATACCCTCCACAGACTCGGTGACTCGGTAGTCCTGGCGTTTGAATGAAACTCTTATGTCAGAATCACTGTGTCATCATCAGGCAATTGTGGTAATTGTGGTAATTCAAAACTTTATCATTGACCATGAGTATGATGAGATTTCCCTTCCCATACAATGGGAAGCCTTGAAGGCAGTGTTACGAGGATTGATCATTCAACATGGAGCTCGCCTTAAAAAAGAAAGATCTGCAAACTGTACAAGATATTCTGTCCAAGCTTCGCATGTTAGAGACCTCATATAAAAAAACTTTCCGACTCCAGACCTATTGGCTGATATATCCTCAACAAGGTCATCATTATTGCAGACTTTAGAGGTTTCACATAATAATGGTCAACGCAGATATGCTCTAGGAAGGTATAGGTATGAAAATAAGCCTGGGAGATCACTTGCTCGGTCATTACATCCCCGTTCCTCCCAGACCTTTATACCAAGCATTACATTGCCATCAGGGGAAATCACTGCAGACCCACATTCCCTCTAATAGGCTTTTTGCGATTATTTTACAGCTTTGTACAACCTTGCACCTCAACCTTCTTCCGATATAGACTCTTTTAGTCGTCAAATACAGGAGTATGTACATGAAACTGCCATTCCTAAATTAGAGAATGATAGTGGGAATTTTTTGGATCCATTTTCACTGGAGGAATTATTGGAAGCAATTACTAATTTACTGTCGGGTAAAAGTCTCGGTCCCAATGGATTTTCATCGAAATTCTATAAGACTTATAAGGAACATATAATACAATTCATTCTCAGGGTGTTCAATAGTATATCTGCTACCAACTGGTTGACACCTCATTACTTCCCACCACACAAGGATTTAAGGCTCTGTTCTGGTTATCCGCCTATATCCTTGATTGGGGTAGATGTAAAAATGTATGCCAAAATGATTGCCTCATGTCTTCAATCAATTATTCCAAGTCTGGTGCATTCAGACCAAGTTGGGGTTGTTCAGGGAGAGAAGCTTGTCATAATACACTTAAATCCTTACTGCTCATTAACTATGTCCATGCAGCAAAAATTCCAGCTTGCCTTCTTTCTGTTGATGCAGAGAAGGCTTTTGATCGAGTGGGTTGGCCCTTTTTGGAATAAACATTGGCACAAATAGGAATGGGGCCAGGTATGATACGAAAAATGATGGCACTTTATACTAAACCAAGTGCCAAAATAAGAATTAATCAGTTTTTGTCTCCAAGTTTTTCTATTCAAAATGGAACTGGTCAGGGATGCCCGCTGTCTCCCCTCCTGTTCGTCTTGGTAATGGAATATATGACAAAAGCCTTAAGATTAAATCCTTCCATCGGGTATACCAATAGATGGACAGGAGGTGAAGTTGGCAGCATTTGCTGATAATTTACTTCTTTATGTATGCCTTCCATTCTGTATGAATTTCAACATTTTGGGGCTTTGAGTAATTTTAAAGTAAATATATCCAAATCAGAAATTCTACCACATCAAGTCCAGGTTCTGGGGAATAATTTTCCATTAAAAATTTGCTCGAAAATTATGACCCTCTTATGCAGCGTACAATACAAGATCTCAAGTGGTACGATCAAACTCAACACTCATGGTTTGGGAGGATCAACATCTTAAAAATGGACATAGTACCGCACTTCCTTTATCTCTTTCAAACTATACCTATTGTAATCCTGCGTTCTTTTTTTGTTATTTTACAATCTGCTTTTAGAAAGTTAATTTGGGGATGCAATAAACCTAGAGTGCAAAGGAGAAGTCTATTTCTCCCCAAAACAAAAGGTGGTGTAGAGGCACCAGACCTATCTCATTACCACGCTGCAGCGGTCTTAACTAGGCTAGTGAATTGGTTCCATCATTCCCACCAGCAATGGGTTCATGAAGAATAGTCAATTGCCCCTTTCGATCTCCAGGAGATTCTCTGGCTAGATGTTTCTGACTGTGGCCCACTGTCCTCCTTATACTTCCTTACAGCACATTTAGTGCGTGTTTGGGATAAAATGCAAACCCAATTGGGACTTTATCCCAAAATAGGACCAATGACTCCCTTATTCGGCAACCCCAGGTTTCCTCCGGCAGTTGTACGGAGTCGTTTCCTGTCATGGCGCAAGGAGACAAACCGTTGAATATCACAAATTCTTTACCAGTGAAACCTCCCACTGCTGTCAAGTCTGATTTCTATGCAGCAACAATCAATTACCGTATATACTCGAGTATAAGCCGAGTTTTTCAGCACATTTTTTGTGCTGAAAGTGCCCCCCTCGGCTTATACTCAAGTCAAACACTTTTCTACAGCAGAGAATGACATTTTCCGATCCGAGTGTGGGGCCCCATATCTCAGGGCCACTTGGTGCTAGGAACCCCAAATTTGGTGTGCAAACCCAGTGAAACCAACACTACAACACATACAAATTTCCTAGCACCAAGTGGCCCCGAGATACAGGGCCCCAAAGTTGGTCAACTGTGTCCATCTGCAGCAATGTCATTTCAGGACCCTTTGGGTCCAGAGACTGCAGCTAAGGGGCATCTAGGAACCCTTAACTACCAGGGGACCTATGGCTGCAAATGGGCACAGTGAGGCATGCAAATGGGCACAGTGAAGCTGCAAATGGGCATTGTTGACCCTCTTTTCCACTTACAGTAGCTGCGCATTTCTCACCCTAGGCTTATACTCGAGTCAATACGTTTTCACAGTTTTTTGTGGTAAAATTAGGTGCCTCTGCTTATATTCTGGTCGGCCTATACTCGAGTATATACGGTACACATTGGCTGGAATATCAGCAATTATCATCTTTCTTCAAGGGATGTATTTAATAGAGAATTGGATACCTTTGAATCTCTTCTTTTACAGGACACTATACCAGATCATATTCTCTCTGCAGTATATAGGATTCTTATTTTGAAACTCCATCCGCACCTCCCAGAATTTACAGAAAAGTGGACTTTAGATTTGAAGATTCAAATTGAACAAGAAGAATGGGAGAAAGCGTTTACCCTCACTCGCTGTATGTTATTAGCAACTAAGGCACAGGAGATACATTTTAAGCTTCTTTCTCGGTGGTATAGATGTCCGACATTGCTCCAGCGGATATATCCAAATATCTCAGATTTATGTTGACCTTGTCATTCCGCTAAGGGTTCGCTATTGCATATCTGGTGGGAATGTCCACCTATCTATGATTTCTTGGGGACGATTTAAAGCTCCATACCCGGGTAACTGAGGTGACTGTCCCCAATACACCACAAATTACTCTGCTATTTTACCTGGCTCGTATAAAAGCATTAAAAAAGGCCTTCTTAAGCATTGGCTGATGGCAGCAAAAGCAGTTATACCATGCCATTGGAGAACGGCACAGGCTCCACCTCTGATAGAGTGGGTTATAGAGATGGACCATATTGAGACGATGGAAACACTCCTGTCACGTGAATTAGACACACATGAACAATGTTGTCACATCTGGTGCCCCTGGAAATCACTCAGGGAATCCTCTGAAATGCAAAATATATATACGAGTCGACTGGAAGACTCAAACCCAGTCTAGAGTTGGGATGAACGAGGCAATGTCTGTCCATGAGCCTAATTCTGGCTGCATTATGTACCTTTTTTTTTCCTCTTCTTTTTCTCGTTTTTGTTTTGTATTAGTATGTGTGATGTGTCCTACACCCTTATGAGAGTTGAAAAAGGGGAGTAGTAAACCATAGACCACAATTTTGTTGGGGTGAGGAAGATTGGATAGGGTTATGCCACGTACACACGAGCGGAATTTCCGTTGGAAAAATCTTGGATGAATCTTGCATACACACGGTCACACAAAAGTTTGCTGAACTTTCGACCATCAAGAACGCGGTGACGTACAACACTAAGAAAATGAAGTTCAATGCTTCCGAGCATGCGTAGGAATTTTGCGCGTCGGAATTGGTACAGATGATCGGAACTTTTTCCGACTGAAAATTTGAGAACATGCTCTCAATCTTTTGCTGGCTGGAATTCCGATGGAACATACACACACGGTCGCATTTTGGGACCAAAAGCTCTCAATCAGACTTTTGCTGGCGAAATTTCAGCTCAGGTGTACGGGGCATTATTCTTGCAAGAGGTCCAACAATCTAAGTAACCCAGTGTATTATTTTATTTCTTCCTTATAATATATAAGCTTCTACATTGGTAGAGGTTACCCAACGGTGCTCTAATTAGCTCACAACATTTTTTTGGATAAGGGTTTTTATTTTTGTTGTTTAGGGTGTCTATATATGTCTATGTGTAACATGTTCTTATGTTATGTACAATCTTTATAATATTCTTGTTTTGATTGTTTGCGGTATGTGATATCATTTGTTGTATATATTTTTGTCTGAAAACTTTAATAAAATTAGATTGAAACAAAAAACCTTCAATGAGCTACCAGTCTGGCAACTGCTGTTGCTGGATAGTGCACACAGTGGTACTTCAGTTAAGAGCATTATGTGCCCAGGAACGAATGCCCAGCATGCAGACTGCTTGCATTCTGGGGATTGATCCCTGCGTGCATACTGCCCAAAAGGAAAGTAGTGCTGAGTGGACGGTGTGTGCCTGTGGCCTCCGAACGCAGCTAAACATCGGAGTCTCATGCACCCAGGCTAAACACCTGGTGTTTATGGTTGAAGAAAGGTTGACCGCACTCCCGGGTATGAAGCAGTGATAATTACTTTATTGAAGATAAAAATCCATCAAGATACATCATGAGACCTCATGAGACCTCTATACAGGCATGGCAAGAGTAGTGTTTCATGAATCAAGGTTCGCTTAGTCATATTCTAACACCAGTATGTGCAACTATAAAATACCATGTGCACAGCTGAAAAATAAATACTGCTTAATTAATTAATTAATCATTGGCTTGGAGTATCTGAGCCCAAATCCACACAAAGCACAAAAGGTGTTACAATAAAATACAAAAAGCATAAACTTTTCAATATACATAATAAAATCAAGTGTGCATATAGTAAAATTGTAGAAACCATCTTTGTATGTGGGTAAACACACCCACACACAAAGAGGAAGAGAATTTGTCAGGTAGTATGCCAACATACAGTATGTACAATAACATGTAGTGTAGAGAGAATCCTCTAAATATAGAAGATTAAATAGTATAGTTATTGTCTAACTCCTTCTAAAGTCAATTCATTGTATTTTACTTGTAAACACCCAGTGTGCTTGAGGCTTTAAAGCACGGCCCTAAAGCTGTTGTGGAACTACACATTGCATGAGGCATTGTAAAACTCTGACATTCACAGACATGACAACTGGAGGGCCACTGCCTTAAAGTGTTACATACAGTAGTAAAGGATTCCAACCAAGCCTGAACCCAGCAGTCATATCATGAAACGTATTCAAACCCAAATACAAAAATGTCATATATTACAGCTTACCAAACCTTGGATGTGGTGGCTGCACTAGTTTTCTTTTTTGACTTTGCCTTCTGCCTGCTGCTTTTGTACCCTTGCTTCTGACCTGGACTCTGACTTCACTACTGCTTACTGAATCAGTACCGTTGCTGACCTCTGCTCAATCTGACTACATCTCTGCTTCCTGCACCTATGGGTTCCAGTACCTGACATGCATGCCAGATTCCTGAACTAGATCCAGTTACAGAATCCTCAGCATCTCAGCAGACCCCAGACTATCTTTTGACCAACCAATATGTCTGGTTCCACTGGAGCATCCATACAACTTTTATCCTGCTACACCCTGTTACCATTTCCAGTGGATATTGGACTGGATTAGCGAGGGAAGCCATCGCATTAACTTAGCCTTGACCAGATATGTGAAACTATCCCTTCACGTTTACCCCCTTAAATCCATTGTATCTGTAGACAAAGCAATGATTGTCATACAGGTTGTGTAATGATAGTGGGATCTGATGAACCCAAACTGTATGGAGCGAATGGGGGGCGGAGTATTTATCACAGTGTCACCATAATTTTCGCAAGAATTTGCAAGCTGGTAACTAAAATGGTTCAGATTTAAATCTCTTGTCTATGTCTACGTAGCCATGCTTAAAGGCTAAGTTTACCTTCTTTTTTTTTTTTTTATTCCAGCTCCCCTTTGTACCAATATAGCATGAATGTACTTCTTTTGCAAAAATAAAACAGCTTTCCATTTATTCTAGACATGCTTACCTCACAGTTTTCATAGCTGTTTAAAAACCCTGCTATTACTTCTGCCTTACTTCCTGAACAGACTTTAGGTCAAGACATGTACGCAGCAGTATCAAAGAGGAGGCGCAGTACATCCATGACAGGGTGCAAGGAACTTAGGTAAATAAAGGGGTTAAAATTAGAGGGGTGGTTAAGGAAAAGTGTGGCACTTACCAGATTGGAGGAGGTGTGCAGATGGGAGGAGTGCAGCAAGTCTTTTCAGTTCTGGGTGGAGCAAATGCAGCAGTTGGAGGTCAGCAAGCGAGGAGAAAAGTTGGTACGTCGGGTTTCTGTAGATTGATGGGAGAAAATTAGCAAGACGAGTGGGCTAGAACAGCTTTGGGCACAGCTCAGGGATGCAGCGGAGACACATGGAGCAGATTGGCTGCAAAGCCAAATTGCTTCTACACTGCAAGGGGTCGGGGCAGGGTCCTTCTACTGCAAGTGTGCAGTCTTCACAGGAAAAAAGGGGGGTTTGTGGGAATCCCTTAGGGAGCCTCTGCGCCACCTGGAGGACAGGGCTCTGCAGCCCCCGGCTCCGGTTAGCCCCTGGCTACCCCCCCTGCGAGTGTTAGGGAACCAACTATTAGACCAGTCACACCGCAGACGGCAGCAGTGTCAGTAACGGCGGAGACGCAGATGGAGAAGGACATCGCGGGAGCAAGGGCAGGGGAGACGACGAAGGACAAGGAGGCAGAGAAGGTGCGATTGGCGGATGCAGCACAGTGCGAGGTGTATGTATGCTTCGAGGGACCATTAGGGATGCATTTAAAGAAGGAAGTGCGGGAAAAAATTTGGAAGGATGAGTGTGTGGAAATATTTTCCTTGCTCCCGTTGGAAAAGTTTAATTTAGATTGGGTAAAGCCAGATGAGAGTAAGAAGGAGGAGGAAGAAAAGAGGAGGTACAGACTCATTCCGCGTACGTTTGCAAACTGGTTGCAGGCGTTTGCGATTTTTGCCAGCGTGATTAGGGAAAAGGCTCCCGAGAATTGTTCAGCATTGTTTTGTTACTTGGAGGCAATTAGTGAGGCCCACAGGGTGTATTGGGGTTTAGCATGGCTTCGGTATGACAAACAATTTTGCCAGCGGAAGGCCGTGCGCCCTTCAATCAGGTGGGACCACAAGGACATTAGTCTTTGGATGAAACTGATGACGTCATCCAGGGCGGTGAGTCTGTTTTTTACAGGTGGGGCCGGAGGCGTCTCCTCCGCAGGATCGCCGGCCCCTTAAAATAAAGGGGTTTGCTGGCAGTTCAACTAAGGAACTTTCCGCTACGGCAACTCATGTCGATACAAACACGAATGCTCGGGGTGTAACCTATACATCTTTCGATGCGGCCATTTCGTGGGTTAGAAAATATGGACGGGGGTCACTTATGGTGACGTGGAATCAGCATTCAGATTGTTGCCGGTGCACCCAGAAAGCGTTCATTTATTAGGTTGTTGTTAGCAGGGGTCATATTTTGTGGACCGTTGCCTGCCTATGGGCTGTTCTGATTCTTGTGCGTTGTTTGAGGCTTTTAGCTCATTTTTTGAGTGGGCCGTTAGGGAAGTTGCAGGGGTCAATTCAATTATCCAATATCCATTATCTGGATGATTTTTTGTGTATTGGCCAGCCGGATTCTCGCTGTTGTGGAATCTTCCTGGGGACGGTACAGCACTTGGCTGAGAGGTTCAGGATTCTGCTGGCGGCAGACAAGATGGAGGGCCCACAATCTCAATTGGTTTTCCTGGGGATCACTATAGATTCTAGAGCCATGGAGTGTAGATTGCCGGAGGATAAGCTGGTGGCCCTGATACGGGAGGTGAGTATGGCGAGCAAGAAGCGCACGCTTAGGTTGAAGGAAGTGCAATCGCTATTGGGAAAACTGAATTTTGCATGCCGAATCATTCCCATGGGACGCATATTCTGACGGCGACTGGCGGCGGCCACGGCAGGAGTGAGGATGCCTAATCACTTCGTACGGTTGACTAGGGAATTGCAGGAGGACTTGAGGATTGGGGGTGTCTTTTTGGCATCTTTCAATGGGCGGTCAGTATGGCAGGTGGCACCAGTCAGCAATGCAGACTTGGTTCTGTTCACAGACGTGGCTGGGTCTGTGGGATACAGTGCATATTGTCAGGGCAAATGGAGCATGGGGCCTTGGCCGGAGAGTTGGAGGGGGGCAGGTTTCTTGCGAAATTTAGTGTTGCTGGAACTTTTTCCCATCGTGCTGGCAGTGGAGTTATGGGGTGAAGAGCTGCATAACAAGAAGGTGAGGTTCAACTGCGACAATATTGGGGTGGTTTGGGCGATTAACAATATCTCGGCCTCGTCCCCCCCGGTCGTTAGGTTATTACGACATATGGTGCTCGGGTGTTTGCGCATAAATGCATTTGTTTATGCAGTTTGCTTTGTCTCGTTTCCAGTGGGAAGAGTTTCGCAAGCTGGCACCGGAAGCAAACCGGGTGGTGCCCGCGAGAATTGTGGAAAATTGCACTGGAGTCGCCGCAGGATTGATACAACAGTCCCTCAGCGCTGGAACATGGAAGGCTTACAGTAAAGTATGGCAGGAATGGTTGGCCCTGAGGGAAGAGGTAGGGGGGTCTGAGGACCCAGAGGAGATACAGACATAGGTGCTGTGTTTTATCTGTCACAATTATTCTAGGGGTGTTTCGGGGACAGCAATGAGTAAAAAGATGGCTGCGTTGGCCTTTTTGTTTCAGTTGGAAGGGCATAGGGATTTTACAAAGTCTTTTATGGTCTGGCGGGCATTAAAGGGTTACAGGAGAGGATCCCACAAGAAGGACTCCAGGCGCCCAGTGTCATTTGCAGTGTTGGGGTCAATTGTGTCAGTCTTGGGGGAGGTGTGTTCATCCGTTTTGAACAAATTCTGTTCAGGGCGGCTTTTGTGTTGGCATTTTTCGGGGATTTCAGGATCAGCGAGCTGTTTTCGCCTTCAAAGCAGGTGGCGGGAGGTTTGCGGCCAGGAGATGTGCAATGTTCGGATATGGCGGTTCAAATTCGGATCAGAAGATCGAAAACGGACCAGGAGGGAAAAGGAGTCAGAGTGGAGTTGTTTAAGGGATGGAATACCAAGCTCTGTCCGGTTGCAACCATGCAGCAATTCATGGCTATCCGCCCTCCAGGGGGGGGGGGGGGGACATTGTTTGTTCATCAGGATGGCTCATGTCTGTCTAGGTTTCAGTTCACGGCAGTTTTTCGAAAGTGCTTAAAGGGGGGTGGTCTTCCATCGGGGGAATATGCAGCTCACTCTTTTCGAATTTGGGTGGCCACAGAGGCGGCTCGGTGGGGACTTCCGATGGAAGTCATAAAGAAACTTGGCAGATGGGAATCAACTACATATAAACTGTATGTCAGGCCACATTTCTGTGATTGTTTTTTCTTGCATTTTGTATTTTCTTTGTTTAGGGGAGTTGCTGGGTATGATTTTTATTCTGTCTTTTCAGATCCCCCCCGATGTCTCGTATGGATAATGGGACATTCATATGTTTTTTGGGGGGCTAGAAGGGCAGATGTCAGGCCAAATGGGAGGCAGCTTAGATTGACTGACCAGAGAGGAAGGCACCGTTAGATGGATTGGGGTTCCGGGCATGATGTGGCACAAGGTAGTCCCTGAAGTTCATAATTTTTCTAGGTTGGACAGGTCCCCGGACATCCTGGTACTTCATGTGGGTGGCAACGACTTAGGGATTAGGCCCATGCGTCAGGTGATAAAAGACATCCAATGGGATTTTTTCAGGCTGCGGACGTCCTTTCCAGACATGATTGTGGTGTGGTTCGATATAGTGGCCCGCATGTCTTGGAGGGGGGCCCGTTCATGGGAAAAGCTGAACAAAACAAGGATTAAAGTAAACAAAGATGTGGGAAGGTTCATTGCCCGTAATGGAGGAGTGGTTATCAGGCACTGGGAATTGGAAGTGGACACCTGGAGATACTTGAGAGGGGACGGGGTTCATCTTAACCCGATTGGTATTGACCTTTGGGCTTTGGGGTTGGAGGACGGTATCCGCAGGGCATTTTTGGCATGGCTGCAGGCATAAGTGTAAGGTTTCACACTTGTGCCGCGGTGGCGTTGGGTTCTTGGCGACATATATGGAGATATTATATAGAAAATGGGGCACTTGAAAACGTTGGGACCCATCCCAGATGTGGAGTCCTTCTGGCTGGGCTGGTGTCAGTCTGGAATAACGGATAAGTTGGGTGTCTGTGGTCAGTTAGCGAGTCCACGAGGCGAGTTGGAGGCTGGGGACAAAAAATGCTAATAAGAGGGATTACAGGCTCAAAAAGTAATAAGGGGTCGTCAGGGACTAGCAACCTATTACTTGGAGTTTTTAAATTGTTTTAAATATTTAAAATAAAAGTTTACAGTTTGATGGTTTTGTTAATAAAGGCCGTCAAGGCCATTTACATCCAACAGTTGTCCGTGTATTTATTCAGTAAGAGTAAGTAGGGGCATGCATGTTTTGTTGGGGCAGTAAGGTATCTGGCTACCCTAGTCATGACACAGTAAGGAGTTGACTTCATGGATTTAACAAATACAGTGGGGTGAAAAGTACATTTTTCAAAGTCCTAAATATGTTGAGGTCCTTGGGTTGGAGAAGTCCTCCAAAACTAGAAGAGTTTGAGGTAATGATGAACACGTTGGGTGTCATACTGTCTCTGGACAAGAATTTTGAATGGGTAAAACTATAGATAAAAACAGTTTTACATAATTTTTAATAAACATATAGGAATTGTGGGATTAAATAGATTTGTCTGGATGTATGACAGATGTCAGATTTATGGTTAGTTACAATGACGTATGTTTTGACAACCAATCATATTGTACCACATTTAATTTTATGGTCAAAAATGCTTATACAATGAGCCTGCAAGCTCTATATTTCTGCGCAAGTAATAAACCTGTTCCCAGCTGCAATGTAGCTGCAATGTAGCCTCTTGCTCTTTTGGAAATTCACTACCTAGTTGTTTTGTTACTTTCCACATGATTTTCAAAAGACTCCGAATGAGGCCCTGTCATAAAGAGTCTAAAGAGAGCATTTTGAGTAATTCATATTTGTGAGATGTATTTACCGGTATTTTTTTTATCCAAAACTGAACTTTCGTACTCTCAACTAAAATTTATACTCAAACTCCTACGGTAATGGAGTTATCTTCCAAAACAGTGACTATGATGTAAAAGATACCAATCAGACACCAAACACTCCTAATTTACGTTCTGAAGTCTAATAGGACACATTAGACTTCCTAAAAGAAATATACATTAGATCGCCTCTATATTGTATGTGGTGTCTAATAAATCATCATTTCATTATACTAGTTGTCAGATTGTGAAACCTTGCCATATGCAAATATAGATATAGTGCATAAAGTTGATATTAAGAGTGTGTCTGCTAACCATAACAAAACCCCCCTTAGCACACCTATGGTAAACAACTTGGATCCTTTGATTGGAGGAGTTAACTCAGCAATGTCAAGAAAAGAGCTCTGAGCTCTCATTTGACATAGATACAAATAGTGAGAGTAATTTCTGAAGGCCAGTGACTCAGCCATATCAGACTGGATATGATCTGAATGAGGTGGAAGTATTAAAAGTGTTACTAAACCCTCAACAGTAAAATCAGTCTGTATATGCAGTAAAGCATGTTTGTTATAGCATGTTTGTTATACTCACTGAGGGGTTAATACTCTGCATTGTGTAAAAAAGCTGTTTGATCATGTCTTCTCTGATCCTCCCCTTCTTCCACAGTCCCCAACATATCTCCTGATATTTACAGAGCTAGGAGACAAGCTGCACATGCCCAGTTTAGTGTGTATTGCTAGGGAGTTTTTTTTCTTGGGAGAGTGCATGTGATCAGCACAGGGCCAATCAGCACTGTCCAGACAGAGGGTCAGGGGTCCTGCATCCTTATAGGACAATCATGGGAGAATGAAAAGTACTCCTACATGCTTTAACCAGGCACTGATGTCATAATACTGCTATATACTGCTGATGAGAAGTTTATGTTTACTAAAATTATTGCATTTCCATGTTCTGTGTACTGTGGGAGACCAGATATAGTGAATGCAAGGTCCTGGGTTTAGTAACACTTTAAGTTCAAAAGATCTCTTAAGATAAAAAAAAAAAATATTCCATACAGAGCCTGCCAGTATGCCTCAAACCAAGCAGGCCCCATTTTAATCTAAGAGCAAATTCATTCCACTGGGACAGTTTTACTTGATTGAGTTACATTTGCACTGTCAAGCATGATGTTTTCACTATTGGTCATTAAGATGCATAAAGAGACCTCGCTGCTGAAATTCTGACCTTTTGTATCTATTATTCAACCACTAAATATTAGCAGCCAATAATAGAATCCACCTGCATACATCAAGGATATAAAAAATGTATTGGACAAACAAAATATGTACTCCACATATTGAAAACTGGATGTTGGCAACAATGGACATTTGCTCTTTGTATACCTGCAAACTTTACGTAGCAGGTCTATAGGCAATCAGATATTTTTTGTTGGATTGTCTATGGTGACATGTCCTGGACACTGGGTACTGTACATCCTGGTGATATTAAAGTGGTGTTTCCACCAAAAAAAAAAAAAAAAATTGCTTAAAATTCATAAAATAATGTAAAAAATATTAATTTGAAAAAAAAAATGTTATTCACCTCTAGTAGGGGGTGAACTATATTTATTCGTTTTTTTCATGTCTAGTCTCTGGCTTACGTGTGTGGATACTATATATGACAAAGGGAATTGTTTGTTTATATATTTTTTTTTACAACGCAACTTTTTAGTCTACGCTTCCCTTTTTCATTGATGTGCCCTATTGCGCCAGCCAGGTTAGACTAGGGAGTCATGGCCGTGAGGTGAACACAGCCTTCATTATGCTGTGCAAGCAATTACGTTTTAAGCCAAAAGTTACGTAAACAAAGTAGATGGGTTGAATTGTGTTCAATGTATTATAAGTTATAGGTTCTTTCTATGCTGGCAGACATGGAAACGGCAATGGTACGAAGTAATGTTTATGCGCTGTCAGTGGTCCATTATGATTACGATGGATAACCGATTTCAATTGTGTACGATTTGAATCTTGACGTGTGTTGCCCAGCGGTCGTCTTGTTTTTCCTTTTCTTTGACTAACTAGATACACTTTTTGATACAATGGTTAGGAGACATTACATACATCACCGCCATCTGATTTTTGCTAACAGTTAAAGTCCAGACAGGCGTACTCACTGAGTTATAGTGACAGTGCACTATAAAAGCTTTATTGTATTGCCAATATAACACCAAAATATCTATAAAGCCCTGTATAATATTTTCTCCATATGTGCTATAATGGACTGCTTTAATAGTTCTGGTCGAAATAGCATAGCATTTTGGGACCGGTATACATTAATGTATACTCCTATAATTTATATATATATATCAAATATAAACATGGTGCACATGTATGTAAGTTCCATTCTAGGGATGAGCCCGATGTTCGATTCGAACCCATGTTCGAATCGAACATCGGCCATTCGTCCGTTCGACGAAACCAGAACTTTGTGGGCGGTTCACATCAAATTCATGTGATACGAATGGCCCACAATGCACTGCGCCAAACGCAGTGCATTGCTGGCTGATGATTGGCCAAGCATGCACTGTGACCCTGCATGCTTGACCAATCACAGCGCCGGCAGCGAGGAGAGACATAATTGGCCACAGGCAGGATGCCTGTGGCCAATTATAGCTCAGGGGGTTTAGTACATGCCCCACACTATATAAGGCCGCCAGCGCGGCGGCCTTGTGTAGTGTGTTCCGGCGTGCAGGGAAAGAGCTTGATAGGCAGGGACAGTGTGTTCTTTACCAGGCATTTGCAGGACTTAGTGGGTGTTGTGTGCCTCCAGCACAGTATACACCCGTATCTACCCTTTAGTGCTGTTGTTCTCTATTAATACAGCCATCTGCAAGAGTTAGTGGGTGTTGTGTGCCTCCAGCACAGTGTACACCTATATCTACCCTCATTTGTTGGTGTTCTCTAATACAGCCATCTGCAAGAGTTAGTGGGTGTTGTGTGCCTCCAGCACAGTGTACACCTATATCTACCCTCATTTGTTGGTGTTCTCTAATACAGCCATCTGCAGGAGTTAGTGTGTGTTTCTGTATACTATGCTATGCTGGAGGCACACAACAGTCCATACATACATTCATACATACAGTATATACCTACAGTCCCTGTCTTGTTTGCACCGCCTGTATACTGCTGTTCAGAGTATATAGGGTTTTACTTTGGGTGCAGGGTTCCTCTTAATATCCACACAAGACCCAAAGGGGCTGGTAATAGGCTGGGGTGGGGGGGGGGGCGGGTGATGGGGTAGCCATGCCATTTTTCCCAAAGATTTTCATCCATATTGCCAGGACAAGACATGACATTAAAGCCGCAAGCAGTTTTAAATGGCTTCTTTTTTTCCTTTACAATTGTAATTTTGTGCAGGGACAGTTCTAAACACGGGAAACACATGCCACTTCACAGGCATACTTTAGACACCCCCCAGGTACGATATTTAAAGGAATATTTCACTTTTTTTTTCACTTTATGCATCATTAAAATGAGTGCTCCAGAAAAAACTTCTAAAAACTTATTTTTGCATTGATACATGTCCCCTGGGGCAGGACCAGGGTCCCCAAACCCTTTTTAGGACAATAACATGCATATTGGCCGTTATAATTAGCACTTTAGATTGCGAACGTTCGCGTCCATTGTAATTAATAGGGTTCTAATGTTCGTGCAAACTTTCGGTCCGTTCGCAGGTTCTAGTGCGAACCGAACCGAGGGGTGTTCGGCTCATCCCTATTCAATACATTATTTTGCTCCATTTCACTAGATTTTTGGAGAATATTATATCATATTATATATGTAGTAAACAGAATATATGCCCGCACTGTCCTTCCACACATCTAGTTTTATAGATATAAATACATGGTATATAGATTTTTTGTTTTATTTATTTATTTACATGTTACGCATAAGAACATATTATATTTGATATTACAAGATCTATATACTTTTTTGACTATTTTTCACTTTTCTCACTTTCTATCCGTGTCACTTTGAGCTTGGACATATGTATTTATTTATTCATTACACATTTTTTTTACTTTGGTTGAGTAATCAATAATATGCACACATAATACCACATATACTTTCTTCTTCCTTTTTCGTTTGTTACACACAGATACGTAACTATATGTGCATTAATGTTCTTTACACACATATATATATATATATACATATGTACTTTTTGTTCACAACATATGAAGTCTTTGTGGTTTAGTTCACTTAATTAATTTCCTCCCCTTTTTGGATATGACTGATTGCTCAGCAACACATGTGGGGATCCAATTCTCATGGTCTCTCAGTTGTGGCCAATTGTGTTCACTAATTACCACATCATGTGGAATGCATTTTAGAGCTATATATTTTAAGTCATTTCAAAATGTTTGTTAGCTATGAATAAGCACTGATTTTGGTGCGAAACGTGTCAGTTATTTTTGTACCCCCCTCATTGCCGTGGATTGTTTTGATGTGATCTTTGGTTTTAATAAAGCACAGGATTTTAAGTTTTCCCGGTGTGCGGCTGTCCAGAGTTCCTTTCCACTATTGCCTACTAGGGGGTCCCTCGTAATCTGCCTCCTTCAGGGCCCGGGCACTGACATCACTTCCCCTCGGCGCAGTCAGTCATCTGGGACACGTGACAGGTCCCAGATGACTGCGCATTGTATCATGGCATGCACAGTGGGTGCCCGGCTGTGAAGCCACAGCCGGGTGCCCACAGTAAGAATGCCGGCGCCGGCAGCGGAGAGGGGAACAAGGGGGGGCTTCGTTCCCCCGCATCGCTGGACCCTGGAACAGGTAAGTGTCTGATTATTAAAAGTCAGCAGCTGCAGTATTTGTAGCTGCTGACTTTAATTTTTTTTTTTTTTTGGGGGGCACCCCACTTTAACACCAACCTGTAATTTTCAAGTTTTTTTTGTATGAAAATGATTTATCCGTCATTTCTAGGATTCATTTATTTGTTTCAACTGCATCTTCATTGTCTTTTCTCCTTTTACTCTATTTCCATTTCCCCTCCTTTTCTATCTAGCTTTTACAACATTTTTTTGGCCAGATGCATATTTTATTACAGGCCCCTAGGTGTTTATGTTGGTTATGCTAATGTAATCCCTTCCAGTGTACCAATATCATAATGATCATATATGCTATCCTGGTAGGGCTTGTTGTTTATCATGGGGCACTGTGTAATAGTGTTCAGGGAACATTTAGTTATTATTATTCTCCTCTCCCCACTATGCACCTTCCACAGGGCCGGATTCCCCACAAGGCCACCGAGGCCAGGCCTCGGGGCGGCAGTGGGGCAGGGGCGGCCGGTGCGCGTGGTACATTATCTTTAAAACGTTTTTTTTTTTTTTTTTTAGTGCATGTCGGTCGCTGATTGGCTAGTTTGCTGGCAGCGCTGCATTGTGGGAGATGTAGTCCGGCTGCACTAAAGTTACTAGAGATTTGAGCGCAGCCGGACTACAACTCCCACCTCCCAGGAGTCTCTGCAAGTCGGCCGCGGCGGCCGCTGATTGGCTAGTTTGATACACCTGCGCTGGCAGCGCTGCATTGTGGGAGATGTAGTCCGGCTGCACTAAAGTTACTGGAGGTGTGAGCGCAGCCGGACTACAACTCCCACCTCCCAGGAGTCTCTCAGAGGCAGTGGCCCGGCGTCAAGAACGTGACCTGCTAGGATTACGGAGGAGTGCAGGCTGCAGAGAATAGAAGAGACGTGCTTCCCGAATAGAAAAAGATCTGGCTCAGTGTCTGTTTATCCTCACTGAAACAACGCTCCCCAGCCTGAAGTAAGGCAAATGTATTAATTAATGATGTCATCATGATATTTAAAATATTGCAGTGGCGTTTTTTTTCTTCTAGCACCCCCCCCTACCAGCAGACTCATCCAGCACCCTCCCCCCCCCCAGCAAACTTCTCTAGCACCCTCCCCCCCTCTAGCACTTCTCTAGCACCCCCCCCCACCAGCAGACTCATCCAGCACCCCCCCCCTAGCAAACTTCTCTAGCACCCCCCCCCACCAGCAGACTCATCCAGCACCCCCCCCCAGCAAACTCATCTAGCACCCTCCCCCCCCAACAAACTCAACTAGCACCCTCCCACCCAACAAACTCAACTAGCACCCTCCCCCCACCAGCGGACTCATCTAGCACCCTCCTCCCCGCCAGCGGACTCATCTAGCACCCTCCCCCCACCAGCGGACTCATCTAGCACCCTCCTCCCCGCCAGCGGACTCATCTAGCACACTCCCCCCACCAGCGGACTCATCTAGCACCCTCCTCCCCGCCAGCGGACTCATCTAGCAGCCTCCCCCCACCAGCGGACTCATCTAGCAGCCTCCCCCCACCAGCGGACTCATCTAGCAGCCTCCCCCACCAGCAGGCTCATCTAGCACCCTCCCTCGCCAGCGGACTCATCTAGCACCCTCCCCACCGCCAGCGGAATCATCTAGCACCCTCCCCCGCCAGCGGACTCATCTAGCACCCTCTTCCCACCAGCGGACTCATCTAGCACCCTCCTCCCCGCCAGCGGACTCATCTAGCACCCTCCCCCCACCAGCGGACTCATCTAGCACCCTCCCCCCACCAGCGGACTCATCTAGCAGCCTCCCCCCACCAGCGGACTCATCTAGCAGCCTCCCCCGCCAGCGGACTCACCTAGCACCCTCCCTCGCCAGCGGACTCATCTAGCACCCTCCCTCGCCAGCGGACTCATCTAGCACCCTCCCCACCGCCAGCGGAATCATCTAGCACCCTCCCCCGCCAGCGGACTCATCTAGCACCCTCATCCCACCAGCGGACTCATCTAGCACCCTCCTCCCTGCCAGCGGACTCATCTAGCACCCTCCCCCCACCAGCGGACTCATCTAGCAGCCTCCCCCCACCAGCGGACTCATCTAGCAGCCTCCCCCCCCCACCAGCGGACTCATCTAGCAGCCTCCCCCGCCAGCGGACTCATCTAGCACCCTCCCTCGCCAGCGGACTCATCTAGCACCCTCCCTCGCCAGCGGACTCATCTAGCACCCTCCCCGCCGCCAGCGGAATCATCTAGCACCCTCCCCCGCCAGCGGACTCATCTAGCACCCTCTTCCCACCAGCGGACTCATCTAGCACCCTCCTCCCCGCCAGCGGACTCATCTAGCACCCTCCTCCCCGCCAACGGACTCATCTAGCACCCTCCCCCCACCAGCGGACTCATCTAGCACCCTCCTCCCCACCAGCGGACTCATCTAGCAGCCTCCCCCGCCAGCGGACTCATCTAGCACCCTCCCACGCCAGCGGACTCAACTAGCACCCTCCCTCGCCAGCGGACTCATCTAGCACCCTCCCCGCCGCCAGCGGAATCATCTAGCACCCTCCCCCACCAGCGGACTCATCTAGCACCCTCCCCACCGCCAGCGGACTCATCTAGCACCCTCCCCCGCCAGCGGACTCATCTAGCACCCTCCCCGCCGCCAGCGGACTCATCTACCACCCTCCTCCCCCGCCATCGGACTCATCTAGCACCCTCCTCCCCCGCCAGTGGACTCATCTAGCACCCTCCCCCTGCCAGCGGACTCATCTAGCACCCTCCCCCCCCACCAGCGGACTAGTCCAACTAATCCCCCCATCTCCTGTAATGTGCCCGCAGTCTCTGACCATCTCCTGTAATGTGTCCCCAGTCTCTGACCATCTTCTGTAATGTGTCCCCAGTCTCTGACCATCTTCTGTAATGTGTCCCCAGTCTCTGACCATCTCCTGTAATGTGTCCCCAGTCTCTGACCATCTTCTGTAATGTGTCCCCAGTCTCTGACCATCTTCTGTAATGTGTCCCCAGTCTCTGACCATCTCCTGTAATGTTAAATACGTAAAAAATGTGGCGCTTGCAGGTATTAATGGATACCACTCCAAGGGGAGGCTCCAATAAGGAAGGCTCCAAAGAAGCGTCTAAAAATTAATGTCAACAATAGTCAGCGTTTAACAGCAAGTATGAAGACGGTGCTATACACACATGCAAAAAATATCAATCGAGTGTATCCAGTTCCTCAATAAATAAATATACAGTATTAGTGCAATAAATATTAAATGTGTGCAAATAAATAGATAATAAGTGCAATATTGATATGTGCAAAATAGCAAAATAACGAATAAATATGCCAAGCAACAATTCCTTTTAAAAATAAATATAAAGTGCAAAAAATATATAAATGCGACTGAACCTATGCAAAAATATGCATGCGACTTGAGCACGTGCAGTATATGCCAAAATGTGCAAAAAAACAATTGCTAAAAAATCATCAACAAATAAATAAATAGTCCAAAAATAAACGTGCTCAAAAGGAAGTTCTATGCAATCCTGATTGCTACTGCAGGACCAGCTCCCATACACAGTGCAATTACATTTTTGTGCAGTGTATTTTCTGTGCAGTGAATTTTTCAAATATAGCTGTAAGCCCTTAGGGTGCTCCCATCCATGCAGATTCTGGTGTCTCCAAGGTGTTTCCCCCAGCCTCTTACCTTTTAGGTAAGGAGTTAAACAACCTTACAATGAACCAGATGCAGCTCTCATCCACCTCCTCTATGGCGGCTTTCTTATGGTCTCCACTCCAGGCAACCAAAAAATATGTGGGTAGAAACCGACAAAGGAGTGGAGACAGGTAGAAAGCCACTGCGATTTTTTAAGCTTCTTTAAAGCTTGTATGTGCCAGAAATCCTTGCCCCTGAGGTAAGGGTGCAGAGTCTTGTCTTTCCAACCTTGTCAGATGAGGAATAAAAAGAGAATCTGACAAGTTTGGAAAGACAAGGCTCAAGTCGCATGCATATTTTTGCACAGGTTCAGTAGCATTTATATATTTTTTGCACTTTATATTTATTTTTTCACGGAATTGTTGCTTGGCATATTTATTCGTTATTTTGCTATTTTGCACATATCAATATTGCACTTATTATTATCTATTTATTTGCACACATTTAATATTTATTGCACTAATACTGTATATTTACTTATTGAGGAACTGGATACACTCGATTGATATTTTTTGCATGTGTGTATAGCACCGTCTTCATACTTGCTGTTACACGCTGACTATTGTTGACATTAATTTTTAGACGCTTCTTTGGAGCCTTCCTTGTTGGAGCCTCCCCTTGGAGTGGTATCCATTAATACCTGCAAGCGCCACATTTTTTACGTATTTATCATCTCTTATTTGTGTGGGTACACTTTAATGGTGGCTGCGGCAATTTGTGTATTTATTCACCTACTTTATTTTATCCCTTGTTGGTTTGCGCATTTGATCACCCCCCTGTAAACACTATCTTCTGTGTTCACAGTCTCTGACCATCTCCTGTAATGTGTCCGCAGTCTCTGACCATCTCCTGTACCATGTCCCCAGTCTCTGACCATCTCCTGTAATGTGTTTTCAGTCTCTGACAATCTCCTGTACCATGTCCCTATTCTCTGACCATCTCCTGTACCATGTCCCTAGTCTCTGACCATCTCCTGTAATGTGTCTGCAGTCTCTGACCATCTCCTGTAATGTGTTTTTAGTCTCTGACAATCTCCTGTAATGTGTTTTCAGTCTCTGACCATCTCCTGTAATGTGTTTTCAGTCTCTGACAATCTCCTGTACCATGTCCCCAGTCTCTGACCATCTCCTGTAATGTGTTTTCAGTCTCTGACCATCTCCTGTACCATGTCCCCAGTCTCTGACCATCTCCTGTAATGTGTTTTCAGTCTCTGACCATCTCTTGTACCATGTCCCCAGTCTCTGGCCATCTCCTGTGTAAAAATATTTTTTAAAAACAGTCACTTTCGGTATCGGTGCTGTTTCGGTTTTCGGCATCTTGTATTTTTCAATTTCGGTATCGGTTTCGGCACCAAAAAACCCATTCGGGGCACCCCTAGTTTTTTCACCTTAATGCATTGGATGCATTAAGGGGAAAAAAAAAAAAAAAGCCCAACTGTATTGATCACATGTCCCTTCACTGGCCAAGGATCTGCCCCTTTTGTATCTTGTATGTTAAAAACTTATAGGCTGTTATATAAATAGTGAGAACATTTTTAAATGCCACAGTAAGAGAAAGATTAGGTGTCATTAACAAAAGACTATTTTCTTGATTTAGAAAAAACTAATATGTCAGAGAAAAGACAAAAATTGAGTGGTCATGGCTACCGCCAAAATGCAAAGGAGAAAGCTGAACGTATAAAAGAAGAGCTGAAGCACATGCCAAAAATACAAAGTTATTTCTCAAACAGAGGCACTGCTGAAGGTTCTGTACCTGTGGAGACTGAACAGGTGGCAGAAGGTTCTGTACCAGTGGAGACTGAACAGGTGGCAGAAGGTTCTGTAACTGTGGAGACTGAACAGGTGGCAGAAGGTTCTGTACCTATGGAGACTGAACAGGTGGCAGAAGGGCAGCAATACATAGAAGACAATACCACTGAGCCTGTTGCAACTTCTGAAATAATTTATGCTAATGAAGAAGCTAATATTGATTTGGTATTTTCTTCTGATCCTGTTGATTGGGATAAGAATAGTGAAAAGCTGAAGGACTATTTAGCTATAAATGGCATAACTCAGAATAAAAATGCTGACTTTTCCTTATCAGCTCGCAAATATTCTGATCGGACCCGGTCATTCTCCATTTTCTTGTTTAAACGCAAACTGCAGAATGGAGAACTGTATGAGAGAACCTGGCTGGTATACTCTGAGAAAGCAAAAGCTGCTTTTTGTGCCCCTTGTCATCTTTTTGGTAGTTCATCTGCTAAATGTCAGCTGGCTCAAGAAGGATTTAGTGATTGGAAGAATGCTTCTGTTCGCCTAAGAGAACACGAAGACTCTGAGCAACATAAAACATGTTTTATGAGATTAAAAAACAGGAACGCTGCATGTGGCAAAATGGATAACATGCTAATTTTGCAACAAAACAAAGAAAGAGAGTACTGGAGAAATGTCCTCAGGCGTGTTGTTGCGGTTGTGAAGGCTTTATCTTCTCGTGGATTGGCATTTAGAGGCACAGATGAAAGTTTTGGCTCTCATACAAATGGTAACTATCTAATGTTACTTGAACTCATTGCTGAGTTTGATCCCTTCATGAACGAGCACATTAAGCGCTATGGCAATACTGGCTCTGGCACAACATCCTATCTGTCCAAAACTGTTTGCTATGAGTTCATTGAAATATTGGCAGTCAGACTGTTAGATGCAATAATTGTTGAGGTGAAGGATGCTAAATATTACTTGATAAGTGTGGATTCAACCCCAGATGTTTCTCACGTGGATCAGCTAGCCTTCATTATACGATATGTGAATGACGAGGGTGTGCCAGTGGAACGATTTATAAAGTTCATACCACATATTGGCCACAAAGCTCAAAGTTTGTTTAAAGCTGTAAGTGATACATTAGAATTTCACCAACTTGACCTTCAGAATTGTAGAGGTCAGTCATACGACAATGCTAGCAATATGGCTGGCCCATATTCTGGACTTCAGGCTCGTTTTAAAGAACGAAATCCACTAGCTATATATATACCATGCTCTGCACATTCCCTGAACCTTGTAGGAACATGTGCTGCAGAAAGCTGCGTAGAAGCAGTATCATTCTTTGGAGTCATCCAACAGCTGTATAATTTTTTTTCTGGCTCCACCAGTAGGTGGGAAGTCTTAACTTCTCATTTAAATGCCAAGTCCACGGTTAAAAATCTGTCTGTCACAAGATGGTCAGCACGCAGTGATGCATGTCGTACTCTGAGGAAATCATGGACAGAAATTATTGAAGCCCTGGAAGCAATAGAGGATGATGAGTCTCAAAGGCCAGTGACAAGAAGTGAGGCTGCAGCACTTCTAAGAAGTCTAAATTGTCTGGAGACCGCCTTCATGACAGTATTTTGGAACAGCATTTTGGAACCTTTTAATGCAACAAACAAATGGTTGCAGAGTGCAGATGTAGACATTTCAGCAGTTGTGAAGCTCTATGGGGCACTTCTCCACCTCATGAAAAGCTATAGGAATGAGTTTTAAAGGTTTGAATCAGAAGCCAAAGAACTCTCTGGCCTTGACCATTTCAAAGCCGCCTGCGCTAGAGCTAGAAAAAAACATTTTCCATTTGATGTAAGTCAAGAAGGAGACGCACACTTAAATGCTACAGACCGTTTCAGGGTAAACACGTTCTTTGCTATTCTCGACAAATTAACCAACGAGCTGCAAAGAAGATCTGAGGCTTATGAACAAGTCTACAACAAGTTTAATTTTATTGAAAAGCTTACTACACTGGCAACCAGTGATATACAATCTAAGGCTTCCAACCTATGTAGCAGCTATCCTGATGATTTGGAAACCTCACTTCCTGATGAATGTCTTCACCTTTGTTCTTACTTGAAAAACATTGATAAAGGTGAAGCTTCAATTTCAGAGCTCTACAGAACATTCAAAGCAGAAAAATTGGAGGTTATTTACCCTAATATTGACATTGCAATGCGTATTTATCTTTGCACTCTGGTTACTAACTGTTCAGCACAACGATCTTTTTCATGTCTTAAAAGAGTAAAGAACTATTTACGGTCATCTTTGGGTCAAGAAAGACTGAACAGTTTAGCTTTACTTGCCATTGAGTCAGAACTTTTAAATACCCTCTCCTATGAAGATGTTATCGATGATTTTGCCAAAAGAAAAGTTAGAGCTAAAAAATTGTAGGGAGTTTTTTACTTCTATAATGTTTAAAAGGAGTATTTTTAGTACATTTTTTGACAATTAAAGCCAGTTATTTTCAGTGTTCTCGTGTGTGGAGATATGTTTTTAATTGATCTATTGTAACAGTCATTGATAAAGGACGAGAATGGCGGTGTGTGTGTGTGTGTGTGTGTGTGTGTGTGTGTGTGTGTGTGTGTGTGTGTGTGTGTGTGTGGAGGGGGCGGCATTGAAGGACCCGGCCTTGGGGCGGCAAAGGGAGTAAATCCGGGCCTGACCTTCCAGGTACACTTCCCACACCTCCCTGCACTGCATTCGTCTTTTCTCTCCAGCTTGTCTGAGGGTCTGAGGATCGCAGTAATTTATCGGCCTCCTGGACCAGTGCCACGCTTTCTGGATGACTTCTCTGCATGGCTACCCTATTTTCTCTCATCTGAAGTCCCTGCCATCATCCTAGGTGACTTTAACATTCCAATCAATGTTAATACTGCTACCACTACTCAACCTAACCTCCTCTTTTAACCTAACACAATGGACACAAACCACCACTCACTCCAACGACAACACTCTCAACCTCATATTCTCCCATCGCTGCACTCCCTGCAATCTCTCTAACACACCCTTTCCTCTCTCTGATCACAACCTTATCCATTTCACTCTCTCCTTGTCTCCTACAGCCCACGATGCTAACCCACAAACCACTACCCGCAGAAACCTTCGCAACCTCAACCCTTCCCTTCTTTACCCTGCGACTGATGGCCTTTATGACAAAATCGCACTCCTGTCCTGCCCAGACCTAACCACTTCCATCTACAACACCACGTTGTCATCCTCCCTAGACATACTTGCTTCTCTTTCTACACGCAGAACCAGACCCCATCTACCACAACCCTGGCAAACAGATGACACCAGAAGTCTCAAGAGACACAGCCGTGCTCTTGAGCGAGCATGGCGTAAATCTAAATCCTTGAAAGACTTTACCCTCTACAAATCTGCCCTTCTCAAATACAACTCCTGCCTCCACACTGCTAAACAAACCTATTACAACACTCTCATCAAAACCGTCTCATCCAAACCTCGTCAACTATTTTCTACCCCTAATTCCTTACTTCACCCCCCACTTCCCCCACCCACCAACTTGCTAACCGCTCAACAGATTGCCAACCATTTTAATAACAAAATCTACACAATTCGCAAGGCGAAATCCAGCATTCAAATTCCTCCCCTACCCAACACATCGGGTCCAACACCACACTCAATATTCTCCTCCTTTTGCCCAGTTACTACAGATGAAGTTGATAAACTCCTCTCCATGGCCCACCTCACTACCTGTCCCCTCTCAATTACTGCGACCACCTTCACACTCTATTCTCAACTCTCTAACCCACATCTTCAACCTCTCCCTCTCCTCCGACACCTTTCCTTCCCTGCTCAAACATGCACTGGTTATCCCCATACTCAAAAAACCTCACTAGACCCCACCTGTTTGAATAACTTAAGACCCATCTCCCTGCTCATGTTCGCCTCCAAGCTCATCGAACGCCTTGTCCATGACCGAATGAGTTGCTACCTCACGGGCAACAGCCTTCTCCACCCCCTACAGTCTGGCTTCCGCCTACAACATTCTACTGAAACTGCCCTACTAAAACTCACCAATGACGTACTAAAACCAATGGGCACTACTCCATACTCATACTTTTAGACCAGACAAAGTTCACCACCTGGCATCCGTGATTCTGCTTTATCCTGGTTCTCCTCCTACCTATCTCAGCGCACTTTCAGTGCCACTTACAACTCCATCTCCTCCACTCCCCTTCCTCTTTCTGTTGGGGTACCCCAAGGCTCTGTCCTTGGGCCTCTCCTATTCTCACTCTATACCTCTTCCCTGGGCCAGTTGATATCCTCCCATGGCTTCCAATACCAGCTCTATGCCGACGACACCCAGATCTATCTCTCCACTCCTCAACTCACCCCCTCGATCTCCTCACAGATCTCAAACTTACTGAATGACATATCGATATTGATGTCACATCACTTCCTCAAACTCAATCTTTCTAAAACTGAGCTTGTTGTTTTTCCTCCTCCAGGATCCCCCCCCCGTGACTTCACCATTAATATCAACAACACAACCATTGGTCCCTCCACACATGCCAGGCTCCTTGGTGTAATTCTTGACTCTGACCTCTCCTTCAGTCCCCATATCCAATCACTGGCTAAATCCTGCCGCCTTAACCTCCGCAACATTTCCAGAATTTGACCCTTCCTGACACCACAAAGCAACTTATTCACTCCTTTATTTCCCTCCTTGACTACTGCAACTCTCTCCTTAATGGCCTACCCTTAAAGTGGAAGTAAACCCTTCCAAAGCACTTTGGCCTACAGGTAAGCCTAGATTAAGGCTTACCTGTAGGTCCAATAAATATCTCCTAAACTTACACGGTTTAGGAGATATTTAGAAATGAAAAGGCATCGCTGTCTACGGCACATGCCGGGATCACGGCGATATGCCGCTTTCCTGCGCATGCGCGGGAGTGACGTCATCGCCTCTCCAGCAAATCACAGCGCTGGAGCGGTGAGACCCGGAAGTCACTCCGGCCCTGGATGGCGGCGCAGAAGATCGTGGATAAGGACCACTTCGGGGGCTTCGTTTTCAGGTAAGTCTTTCATAATGAGCTAGTATGCTATGCATATGTAAAAAAGAGTGTAACCACAAATGCCTGCCCCTATGCTATGCATACTTGCTCATTATGCCTTTGCCTTGCAGGGTGTCTTTTTTTTTTTAAGAGGCTTTACTTTCTCTTTAAGCCGGCTATCCCCCCTTCAGTCTATTATGAATTCTGCTGCTAGACTAATACACCTCACTAACCGATCCGCGACTGCTGTTCCTCTCTGCCAATCCCTTCCCTGGCTTCCCCTACTCCACCATGTAAAATTCTAAATGCTAACCACAATATACCAGGCCATTCACAACATCGCCCCCATCTACATCACCAACCTCATCTGCAGATATCGCCCAAATCGTCCCCTCCGCTCCTCCCAGGACCTCCTGCTCTCTAGCTCTCTTGTTACCTCCTCCCATGCTTGCCTTCAGGACTTCTCCAGAGCCGCTCCCATCCTCTGGAACTCCATGCCCCAGTATTTCCGATCAGCCTCTACCCTGTCCACCTTTAGGAGATCCCTGAAAACTAATTTATTCAAGGAAGCCTATCCCACACCCACCTAACAACTGCCCCTGAGCCACCCCCATCAAATCATTCTCTGCAGCTATTAACTTTTGTACCACCACCCCCTCCCTTTAGAATATAAGTTCTACAAGCAGGGCCCTCCTGTCCTGAATTGTACTGTAATTGTGTTATCCCCCCTATACATTGTAAAGCGCTGCGTAAACTGTTGGCGCTATATAAATCGTGAATAATAATTTAGTAGTAACAGGGATTATGTCCTTCTGTATCTTTGCCCTCCCTTTTTTCTTCTTCTTGGTTGATGATTTCGGGCACTATTCCATATTTTCACTTTAGGTATACTCTTCACACACATAGCTTTCTTACTCTTGGCGCCCCCTCACCCTTCATGATGCTTGGCACTGTACTCTGTCCTTCCTCTGCTGCCACAGCAAAGTGCAATGACAGCTTTCGGCAATCCAGCCACACTGTACATGTTGTATCGGAACAGGATGCTATGTCTTGATGCAGGCTTTGAAGCTGCTTTACTTTTGGTAATATAGTGTATGTCTGATTTAGAAATGAACCTTAATGGCATCCCAGTCTTAGTCCGTAGGGTTCAATATTGAGTTACTGCAGCTAGAACTTTTCTGGAAAGGCTGTCCACAAGGTTTAGGCGTGTGTCTATGGGAATATTTGACAATTCTTCCCTAAGCACATTTGTGTGGTCAAGCACTGATGTGGACAAGAAGGCCTAGCTCACATTCTCTGCTCTAATTCTCCCAAAGGTGTTCTACCAGGTTAAGGTCAGGACTCTGTGCAGGCCAGTGAAGTTCCTCTACCCCAAACTCTCTCATCCATGTCTTTATGGACCTTGCTTTGTGCACTGGTGCCCAGTCATGTTGGAACAGGAAGGGGCCATCCCCAAACTGTTCCCACAAAGTTGGGAGTATGAAATTGTCCAAAACGTCTTGGTGTGCTGATGCCTTAAGAGTTTCCTTTATTGGAACCAAGGGGCCAAGCCCAACCCATGAAAAACAACCCCACACCATAATACCCCCTCCACCAAATGATTTGGACCAGTGCACAAAGCAAGGTCCATAAACCTTGCACATCAGTGCCTGAACTCACAAATGTGCATCTGGAAGAATGGTCAAACCTTCCCATAGACCAGTGTTTCTCAACTCCAGTCCTCAAGGTGCCCCAACAGGTTATGTTTTCAGGATTTCCACCAGATGAAACTGCTGTGGTAATTACTAAGGCAGTAAAACTGATCAAATTACCTGTGCAAAATAACGGAGAGCCTGAAAACATGACCTGTTGGGGAGCCTTGAGTTGAGAAACAATGCCCTAGACACACTCCTAAACCTTGTGAACAGCCTTCCCAGAAGAGTTAAAGCTGCAAAGGGTGGGCCAACTCAATATTGAACCCTATGGACTCAGACTGGGATTCCATTAAAGTTCATGTGCATGTAAAGGTAGGCGTCCCAATACTTTTAGTAATATAGTGTATGTGCCCGATCAAGTTTTTCTAGACCAGCATACATTTAGGTTTTTATAGGACATTATGACCTGGTTATAGGTAAGAATTTAATTATTCAATAAGGTATTAATGCTTCATTATGTTTTTTTAAAATGCATGTGTTCCATCTTACTCATCTTACATTTTGGCAGGTTTATAACAATAAAGTTATCCGTTTCTGCTGTTTTCTAGTGGATGAATGTTCTTTAAAGGTTTGTTCATTGTACCACGGACTTATCACATGCTTGACGAAGTCATCCTGCACTTTCTGTGATGTCATCACTTCCAGAAACAGTGTTTTGATCCGTGATGTGCTGGTGGCATATGTTCTTACCTATATTGATGCCAGTCAACTTGTTGGCAGTTGCTATAGCACTCCCAAGCTCTAGCCCTTACTCAGGAATGTGTGGGATGGAACAAGTGTGTAAACATCACAGGTTACACTCAAAACATTTCTGCCTTTGTTATTTTCCACAACATGCTGAATTTATGGGAATAGTATTAGTAAAAAAAAAATTCACTTTTTTTTCAGCCTACAGGAATTGGCAGATCAACAGATATTTTTGCACTGGATTGTATGTGTTGTTTGTTTAGTTTTTCCTATCATGTGGGAATTCCAGGCAACAGGAGTATTGGTATTAAGTTGAACATTGGCTTCACAGGTTTAGTGTCTTGGTTCAATTGCTATATAGCTATTATTTTTTTGCACTTGCTAAAAATGTTCTTAGCCTGAAAAAAATGATAACGAATGCAATCACTAAATGTAAAAATTCCTAAACTACAATATATTACAGGTTTTGTTTTTAGGAATAGACACGCTTCAAACAAGTACACAATATCTGGGCAATAGTTGTAATTGTAAACGTTTCTTACCTATTAAACTTTAACCACTTGCCGCCCGCCATAATAGCAAAATGACGTCGGCAAAATGGTTTAGTTATCCTGATCAGACGTCATATGACGTGATCAGGATAACTAGCCGGCATTGCAGCGTGGCGTTCGGTGATGCGGCGTGTCAGTCTGACACACCGCAACTCCGATGTAGGTAAAGAGTCTCTGGCGGAGACTCTTAGCCATGATTGGACAAGGCTGATCACGTGGTAGATAACGGAAAAGCCGTTTATCGGCAAGGGGGCCATTCAGAGAATGCATTGAATTTTCTGAATGAAAGCAAAGCATTATCTGATTGGATGAGGTGGAGAAGCAGGCAGTGACCTCAAATTCTCCCTCTCATCCAATAAGAGATAGCTTTGCATTTTCCAAACTAATGCAAAGCAATCTCTAAATGGCGCATTTGCTTGCTCCTCAGTCCTATGCTGAGCGACCTGCCTAATGCATTCTGAACACAGGAGGTTGGCCGCACAGGACTCGGAAGCAAGTGGAAAATTACCACAGTAGTGGTGTGTACTTCAGTGATTTTCAGCTTGCAGGGGCATCAGCCATGTATAGTATATGCATAGTTACACTGGTCCAAGCTGGACCAATGTAACTATGTAAAAAATATTCCAAACCTGGAATTCATCTTTAAATATAGATGTTGTTCTTTTCTGGTTTGCCAGTATGAAGAAGAGAGTTCTGGGGGAAAAAAAACATTTCATAACACTTGAGGGGAGTTGTCTTCTGTTTTCTGCCACCTAATCTCTGTTAGAAGTGTAAAAAAACAATATGCAATAATGAATGCCCACAATGATGCCAGAGAAGACAACTATAGCAAAGAGTTTTTAGAAATATTTTAATCAATAAGTGCTATAAGCATAATCCTGATGTTGCCAGTATTGTAATAAAGCAGAATGGCTTCCACTGTATGAACTCTGACCCCACTCAAAAACGTGCACCAGAATTAGAAAAATGCTCCGATTTCATTGACCAAGGTAGTGGTCATTGGAAAATGGTATGGGGAAAAAAAAATCTAAGCACAGATTCATTAATTAAGTATATATTCTTCATTATTATTTTTTTTAAGTGTCCTGTAAATGTCACACTAGAAAGATTTTTCTTTTTAGAAGAACCTGTTGCTCCACATGATTACTTCATGAAATCTGGCCTTCTGGAGACAGTATACAGATTTATTTGCAAGGTATCTTCTGACACTTTCCAGCAAAAGTCCTCTTCTATATATTTATGGTTTCTCTGCCACTTTTTACAAGGTAGAAACTGTAAAGGAAGAAAAAATGTTGGATTTAAAAGCATTGCTTCAAATAATGGTTGGCAGGCAAAATCTGTTAGCTAAAGAGGTTGCATTAGTCCTGTAGGCGTATGATTGAACAAACATACAATATCTCACAAAAGTGATTACACCTACACCCCTCACATTTTTGTAATTATTTTATTATATCTTTTCATGCGACAACACTGAAGAAATGACACTTTGCTGCAATGTAAAATAGTGAGTGTACAGCTTGTATAACAGTGTAAATTTGCTGTCCCCTCAAAATAACTCACAGCCATTAATGTCTAAACCGCTGGCAACAAAAGTGAGTACACCCCTAAGTGAAAATGTCCAAATTGGGCCCAATTAGCCATTTTCCCTCCCTGGTGTCATGTGACTGGTTAGTGTTACAAGGTCCCAGGTGTGAATGGGGAGCAGGTGTGTTAAATTTGGTGTTATCGCTCTCACTCTCTCATACTGGTCACTGGAAGTTCAAAATGGCCCCTCATGGCAAAGAACTCTAAGAATCTGAAAAATATTTTTTTGCTCTACATAAAGATGGCCTAGGCTATAATAAGATTGCCAAGACCCTGAAACTGAGCTGCAGCATGGTGGCCAAGACCATACAACAGTTTAACTGGACAGGTTCCGCACAGAACAGGCCTCACCATGGTCGACCAAAGAAGTCGAGTGCACGTGCTCTGAAACATGTCCTGTGGTCTACGACCAAGATAAACTTATTTGGTTCAGATGGTGTCAAGAGTGTGTGGCGGCAACCAGGTGAGGAGTACAAATACAAGTGTGTCTTGCCTACAGTCAAGCACCTCCAAAATGACCACTGCCTTTCTAAAGAAGCTGAGGGTAAAGGTGATGGACTGACCAAGCTTGTCTCCAGACCTAAACCCTATTGAGCATCTGTGGGGTATCCTCAAACAGAAGGCGGAGGAGTGCAAGGTCTCTAACCTCCACCAGCTCTGTGATGTCTTCATTGAGGAGTGGTAGAGGACTCCAGTGGCAACCTGTGAAGCTCTGGTAAACTCCATGCCCAAGAGGGTATAGGTAGTGCTGGAAAATAATGGTGGCCACACAAAATATTGACACTTTGGGCCCAATTTGGACATTTTCACTTAGGGGTGTACTCACTTTTGTTGTCAGAGGTTTAGACATTATTGGCTGTGTGTTGAGTTATTTTGAGGGGACAGCAAATTGACACTGTTATACAAGCTGTACACTCACTACTTTACACTGAAGCAAAGTGTAATTTCTTCAGTGTTGTCGCATGAAAAGATATAATAAAATATTTACAAATATGTGAGGGGTGTTCTCACTTTTGTGAGATACTGTAGCTCTTCTCCATGCTATTTTCTCCAAGTAGAGTGATCCCCACCAGCGACTGAGGAAGGGATTTAAAATTCCAACCCACAACAAGCTGATGTTGTTACTAGCTTGATGATGAAAAGGTTAGGACTGACTTGCATCTGGAGTTACAACTAAACCATAAGTGGTATAATCTCACACCCATTCAAAGATCTGGTGGTGACATTCCAGTAAAGAGTAGCTTGCTTAGGGCTACCACAAAGGGCATTAATGAGCACCCCCAAACCACTGGACACACCTTTCACACACTCACCACTTGCGAGTTGGATGGGCAACTCACAAACAGTGAGGAGGTGGCTTGTTGCCTCTGCAACTGCTGTTTTAACCCTAAAAAGGGTGAATCATAGTTGCAGCATGCCTGCATACACTTAAATAGGTCACTTTGTGGTGGTACTACCCACCAAATGAGACATATGTGTTAATTTTTTAGGCCATTTTTAAGTGGGCAGACTTCAGCTCAACAGCCTGCATTTACCACCCTCTGGCTGCCTGTGTGAATGAGCCCCCAGAGATTAGTGCTGCAGCTGATCTCAATGAGAAGTAGTAAACAACAGTACAAAATTAATCTCAGTTAACCAAATCACAAGACTCTGGGGTCAGATCTCTTCCCAATATCTGAACGTCTAAAGCCACTCTAAGGACCCAGTTAGGCTATACATGTTGGCGTCCAAATACACACCAAGAAGAGGACTCTGTGCCTTCAGTTTAAACTGTACTTCTTTGTTCCATCATTTTTAACTTGTTCTAAAATAAACTTACATTACACACATCAAATTAATTGTATTCACAAAATATTAATTTGCATTAAACCTGAACTCCAAACAGATAAAAATACAAATTACTGCAATTATGTATACATAAAAAAAATGGCCCATTCACATTTTTGCAGTGCATTAATGTGTGTTATATCCTATGGTTACACGTATTGCATTAAAGGGATTGTAAACCTGTACATATACTTTGTGTATTACTCGAGGATAGTCACTTCACTGAGATTAATAAATCCTGTTACTTAAGTTGTACCCGCCTATCTGCAGTATTCTCTTTCCTAAAGAGGTTCAAAGTCCAGAATTTATAAAGCACGTATGAGTTGTAAAAAGAGGACTAAGAGCTGAAATTAAACTGTGCAAAGCTCAGTGAGGAGAGCTGATTGCAGGGAAGGGACACACACCCCTCTTCACACAGGAACAAAGCTGAGGCTGTCAATCAGCTGGAGCTCCCTCGCCTGTCACTTGTTTTCCTTTGGTGTCAGGAAAGCTTGTCAGAAGTGACCCATGCTGATAGCAGAGGAAGGAAGCAGCAGACAGAAAATACACTTAATCCTCTTGAGACAAGTACACACTATAGAGGGATATGCTTTGTTCATATTTCATGTCTGAGGTTTACAACCACTTTAAGGCAGCCTATTGAAAGTGAATGCATTACCTATGCACCCCAACATGCTAAACATTTAACATGACCTCTTTTTTTCTATTGCAACACGGCACTATGCATTGCAGCACTCTGCAACACATGTGCATTGTCTTAGTGGTTTGGGGTGTCATTCACAATGAATGGCCCTGCAATGCAGTACTGCATATTATGTGCATTACCACATGTTTTGGTGACGTGGAAGTGTGAACCGAAAATTAGCTAGAGTGACCCCCTTGAATTTATTTTCAGACTATTGTAATCCCCTACACAGTATGGCTGGGGAACATAGGCCCAGCAAGCCAATCAGGCTTTGCTGCAGTACACTTCTGACAAAGAACATACTGACAAAAGAGAGAGCAGCCTGAGAAAATGACAAATGACCCATATGCTACTGCTCTTTTCTCATGCAATATTAGGATTGAACAAGCTGTGCTAAGGATGTGGTGTAAGTCGACAGCATGGCTATACTGTCTGGCAAGGGTGCCGATGTCGCAAGACTGGCTAAAAAAAAAACAAAAAAAAAAAAAAACTATAAATTCTTTGGCAGGTAAATAGCTGCCATGTTTGTAATTTAAATGTATGCCTGGCTGCATGGAAGTGGTTAAGTTGTATGCGTCTATAAAAAAATGGCAATATTCACTTTAATATCAGTGTTTAATGTTATGTGTACAGAAAACTGCTGTGCTTAAAGGGTTAGTCCACACACAAAAAGGCACATTTCAAATATACCGTATATACTCAAGTATAAGCCGAGTTTTTCAGCACATTTTTTTGTGCTGAAAGTGCCCCCCTCGGCTTATTCTCGAGTCTAGCACTTTTCTGCAGCAAAAAAAAAAAATTTCCGACCCGACTTTGGGGCCCCGTATCTCGGGGCCACTTGGGTCTATGAGTCCCAAATTTGGTGTGCCAACCCAGTGGACCTAGCACTATATCCATATCCATGGGGTCATATGGGGTTCCTAGCACTAAGTGGCCCCGAGATACGGGGCCCCAAAGTCGGTTCGGAAAATGTCATTCTCTGCTGCAGAAAAGTGCTTGACATTTTCTGACCCGAATTTGGGGCCCCATATCTCGGGGACACTTGGAGCTAGGAACCCCAAATTTGGCATTCAAACCCAGTTGAACTAGCACTACAACATATCTAAAGATGGGGTTCCTAGCACTAAGTGGCCCCAAGATACAGGGCCACAAAGTCAGTTCAGAAAATGTCATTCTCTGCTGCAGAAAAGTGCTTGAGATTTTCTGACCCGAATTTGGGGCCCCGTATCTCGGGGACACTTGGTGCTAGGAACCCCAAATGTTGTATTCCAACCCAGTGGAATTAGCACTACAACATATCTAAAGATGGGGTTCCTAGCACTAAGTGACCCTGAGATACAGGGCCCCAAATCGGTCAACTGTGTCCATCTGCATGGGCACAGTGAGGCTGCAAATGGGCATCGTTGACCCTCTTTTCCACTTACAGTAGCTGCACATTTCTCACCCTAGGCTTATACTCGAGTCAATAAGTTTTCCCAGTTGTTTGTGGTAAAATTAGGTGCCTCGGCTTATATTCGGGTCGGCCTATACTCGAGTATATACGGTACATGGGTTCTAGTCTTTTGAAGTCTAGATCTTGGAGAATCCATCAGTAGGATATTCCCTTCATAGTTACCAGGGCTGTTTCTTCTCCCCAACTGTTACATTGCTCATAATATTATAGAACATGAATTAAAAATGAAATAAGAGGTTGGGACCCCCTACTTATTTCCACAACAGGCATGCAGATCTTAGAATTCAAGCGCATAAATGTCACAGCTAGAGATAAAAGTAACCAATTTGTGATTTTGTCCTCCCCTGTTTTTATGTACATAAAAAGTACGAAAAATAAATTAAAAAGTTGCAGATCCTACAGATTGGTTACAGAGTCATCTTATAACACAATCATTGATGAGAAGATCAGGGTTAGCTGAATCCTTAATCACAAGTTAGAGATACCTTTTACATGTTGTTGTTTCTATGATAAGCGCTTTCTCAACATGTACAGTTCTATAGGATGTAAAACTTTCATCATTATGTTCTTTTGTTCTTGCGGTTTGTGGTTAGGCATTGTAAGAAACACCTAAGTCACAGCTGTGTGCCAACAGTCTATATTTTTTGTTAGCTTATTGTAACCTATATATACAAGCAATAAAGCTGTTTCAGACGCACGGGTCTTCAAGCTCGGAGCTGATACGGATATCTGTGTTCTGTATTTTTACTTCCGTATATATAAGCTTGATAAAATTTGGAGACGGCAATACGAATTGGTATAGGTGGCCCCTTGGCAGGTCACACCTAACATTTTGGCGCCCGAACAGGGACTCACCAATGATACCACAAGAAGCGGACGAACAAAGTTGACAGAACAAAAAGGACGGGCATTCAGGGAACCACAGACCAAAAACTGTACAGGTAAGAAAAAGCTTTATTTTTCTTATATGCTCTGTACTCCCCTGATTTGTCCCAGATCAGTTCTGTCCGCTAGTTCTCCAGGTAGTGTACCAACTTTTGTGGTGGTGAGTCTAGAACAATACACATTTGATTCTTATTGCTGTAACTATCTGTTGTATGTTGTCTGTCCATCTGTTTTGATGAACAAGTGAATGAGCCTTGTCAAGGATGGTATGAGTTAGAAGGGGATTGCCGAACTAAGCAACGGAACGCGCCCTTTCGGGGGGAGTCTGACGCTTATGCTTAACCTCACATCTAACTCATAAACCATAAGACGGGTTGAAAGTATAAGCCCTGGCTGCTCCATAAAGCAGGGATAAGAGTGTATGAGAGGGATCCCAGATACGGGGGGGAATAAGGTCTCCATAAAGTCCGGGCATCTAGTCAGGTACCTGACCACACAAAGGAATGCTTGTGTATGTTGTAGCCGTCTGTCTGGTCATAATGTTTGTCAGTTGGCTAGAATATAAAGTTATTCGGTTTCAGGAAAAATATCCAGGAGAGATATTCAGTATTCTAGCACCCTAGGAGGAAGGCAACGAGGAACTGGTGTAGGGTCCCCAAAGGAGGTCAGTCTGAAGATCTGGCCATGGTTTTGGGGCATATTGCCAGTGTCCCAATAAGCTACCTAGGCACGGGTTAAGAATGGGTCAGAAGCAAACTAAAACCCCGTCAGGGAACTGAGGTATGTTATACCATACCACAGATAGTCAAAAACATCTATGGGAAAGAAGAGACTAAAGATATAAATAAGATCTGTCGGAAATTTAAGATAGAAGGAGCAGCAGGTTTAGACCCAGAAACCTGGAATGACATCAGAAAGGAAAGACAGGGAGAAGTGTTAGAAGGACAGAGGACAAAACAACCCAGATTTCGGGAACCCGGCTTATCCAGGTGCCCCTCCCACCATCACACAATCTACAGGCAGGACATGTTAGGCATACAGACTCAAGAGCCCCTTTCCTTGCCCGGTTAACAGCTTTTTGTAATACAAAACAACAAGAAAGGGGATCTATATCACCCATGAAACAAACCCCAGGACAAACGGTATCAGAATTTTATGGAAAGTATGATGGCAGACGAAGGATTAGACCTGGCCCTGCCAATCACAATTCGAACCTTTAATAGACAATTTATGGAGGGGTTGATGCCACAGATAGGTGAAAAACTAAAAGCCTGTACACCAGAATGGAGAGCAGTTAGAGATAGAGGGTCACTGCTCCAAAAGGCACAGGGAATAGAGGCAGACTTGACAGAGACAAAGGGAAGGAGGCATCATGGGGTGAATGCGGTTACTAGCCCACCAGAACGGAGCAAGGGTTTCCCTCGTAAAACATTTACCTGTTATTACTGCAATAAGGTTGGACATATTAAGCGGAATTGTAGACAGAGAATGAGGAAGGAGGAGAGGATGACAATAGAGACCAGATCAGAGAGAGACGTAACACCGACAATAGGAGACCGAGAGATGAACCCAGAGCATGACTCGCCCCTGTTTTAGGAAGATCCAACACAAAAATGTTACATGTCCCCGTAAAAATAGGCAACAAAAGTGTTTCCTGTCTAGTTGATAGTGGGGCTTCACGTAGTTTACTTTCAGATTCAGTGGTACACCCTGGCCAGGAATCCACTGACACAATTTTAATAACAGGATATGATGGATTACTAACTGATGCCCCACTTACAAAACCACTTAAAGGTAAAAATAGGACGGTGGTCCAATTAAGTATAGGATGATACAGGACCTTAGGGCAGTAAACAAAATACTAGCGCCAATGACTCCACTAGTGCCAAACCCGCATACCTTATTATCCCAGATACCTTCAAATAGCATGTGTTTCACAGTGATAGATTTAGCTAATGCTTTCTTTTTTGTGCCACTAGCGGAATAATGTCAATTATGGTTTGCATTTTACGATATGTGAATGATTTATTGTTATGTTGCCCCAATGAGAAAAATATGTGTAGACAGTACCCTCAATCTTTTACAAGTTTTAGCAACAAAGGGTTGTTAGGGGTTAATGAGAAAAATACAAAATGTGCAAAGAAGAAGTTTTTTTTTTTTTTTCTTCTCTCTCTCTCTGTCACTGCATATCACAGAAAAAAAAAAAAAGGGGAAGTTGCAACCACAAAATTTTAAAGGTTTTAGGCATAGTGTCATATTGTAGACAGTGGATGCCTCATGCCTCATTGAGGCAACCATTGTATGAATTGTGTAAAAGCCGTACCTTATGTACTTATTGAAATTTAGCTACCTATTTGCCTCCTCAGTCAACAGGTTTGGCAAGGGGGAATAGTGGTGATGGTAGTAAGAAATAATAGTGAAAATGGTACTGATACTCTTCAATCGGAGGGTGTATCTGATCATGTTTGCTGGTATCTGACAGCAGCAGGTACACCAGTAAATTAAGGGAAGGTAAAAAAGGTGGCAATAATGAAGATAGCGGCACACACGAATGCAAAAACAATTGAAGCAAAAGGAAATACATTTGCAGATTTAACTGCAAAACAAGCAGCTCTAAAGGAAATAAGCTCTGAGACCGCAGCAGCAGTACAGGTAAGTAGCCCAGAACCAACATGGCAGAAGCTGAGTAAGTTACAGGAACAAGCAGAGGTGAGCGGAAAGGATAGGTGGGCAAAAATGGGAGCAGCGCCAGACCCTGACCAAGTATGGAGAGGGGGGGACAAGGTCTGTCTACCAGCTTCTCTGTACCCGGCAAGGGCGGCAGCAGTTCACCTTCCCACGCATATCAGCTCCAATTCTATGTATAGGATTGTGAGCCAGAGATGGCTCGCCCCTGGATTCAGCAGCATTGCCAGAAACTACTGTGCAGCCTGCCAAATCTGTCTCCTGAATAGCCCAGGACAGAAAGTTAAAACACCCCGGAGACATTAGGTCCAAGCACGATACCCCCTTTCAGAGACTGCAAATTGATTACATACAAATGCCTAAAAGTGGCCCTTTTGAGTTTGTTCTCGTGTGTATCGATCTGTTTTCCGTTTTAGGCAGAAAGTTACCCTGTCAAAGCAGCCACAGCAAAGGCTACAGCAAAGAAACTGATCACTGAATTAATACCTAGGTTTGGTCTCCCCGAAACTATAGAATCAGATAGGGGGAACATATTTCACAGGAGAAATCATGCAGAATGTGATGGCAATGTTAGGGGTCTAGCAAAGTTTTCACACCCCTTATCATCCTCAAAGTTCAGGGTCAGTAGAAAGAGTAAATGCAACAATAAAATTAAAAATATAGAAGGAAAAATTGGGGAAGCCATGGCCAGAATGTTTTACCTTTGGCTCTGTCTTCCATCCGGTACACTCCCACAGGGAGGACAGGACTGTCTCCCTGTGAGATACTTTTTGGGAGTGCGCCTAGGTTAGGTTTATATTTTCCACAGAGTATGCAATTACAATGTGATAAGCTTGACTGCATATGTGATACAATTACAACAGTATCTAACTAAGATCCACAGAGATGTGTATTCTTCCCTTCCAGATCCTGACTCTGTAGCAGGTACTCACTTATTAAATCCTGGAGATTGGGTCTATGTAAAGAAACATACTAGAAAGACTTTGGAACCACGGTTTGAAGGACCATACTAAGTGCTGTTGAGCACCCCAACCTCAGTAAAATTGGAAGGAAAGACCACTTGGATCCACGCATCACATTGTAGAAAAAGTCCGGAACAAGCCACAGAATGATAAACTTTTTAGCTACAATAACAGTACTAGAATGTCTTTTAGGATGTATTTATGCTTTCACTCCTGGTATAGATGTGACAACTCATGAGAACAATACAGACCTAACATGGGTAGGCTTTGGGCCTAAGGATGGGACACGATTGTATACTGTAGGAAGTATTGTTGTATCAGGACATGAGAGCCCCTTTTATGTAAAAGATAATGACTATTACCCACGTACACCCGTAGTATTTGTAAAAGCCAGACCACCGGCACTGGTAAACATAACTTTCCATTGGAGGAAAAATTTACCATGGCCTTGGTCCAATAGAAACATGGAAAGAAGTTTTTGATAAAACTCAGGCAGTACTCCGTACCCCACATTCTGAGGAATATAAAAAGAAAAAGGGAACAGGTATTAGGCCAGTAAGTGGAGCTGAACCATTCAATCTAATAGGACCCATAGTCACAAATCAATCAGCAACCTACATTTGCGCATCATGGTTTTTCGTAAAATCAAATAACACAGCAGGTGGGTATATACAGTGGGAACATTATGAATTCAGTACAAAGATAGAAGACACCCCACCTCTGGTTTTCAAGTCCTCAGTATTAACCCCTGTCCCCAAGTCCTGTTTAAACATTTCCATATCACAACAGAAAACCAAAGTAAAATTTAACGTTACTTTCCCTAAGTTACCAGATTGTAGATACAAACGAGAATGGTATGACACCATTTTGGGAGCAACAGGAACAGGGAGTAATGGATGGGATTCAAATGGAAATGATACAAAATAAATGGAAACATACAGGGGGACACATAGCTGATGGACTGACAATCACAAGTCAATGGTTACCTACAACATTTGAAACACAAATTAGTCAGGTACAGTTAACTAAATACCTTAATGCTATGGTTAATCACACGGTGATAGCCAGCTTGGAGCTATGGAGAAGAGATCAGAAATTTATAAATCTCACTCAGTGTGCTTTCTCTACACTATCCTATCACATACAAGTAAATAGGGCAAGGGAAGAGTTACAGTTAGGAAATTACCACACATGGCTCAAGTATTTTAAGGGTCTAGACTTAGAAAACACCTGGTTTGAGGTAACGGGCAGACAAGTAGAATGTAAGGAACAATGGTGTGCTGGGAGGTTTAACATATATATGGTGGAGGGCATAGAGGTAATGTGTAAACTGATAGTAATGCCACTCCTAGTAGGGGAAGATCCGCCTGAATTTTGGTATCCCGAGATTTATGGGCATTATGTAGATACACAGAACAGAACTCATGATCTGAGTCTGTGTACCGAAACTAACAAAGGAATGGTTTGTGGAAGGAGTTCACCAGTCTATGAACCTTGCCTGTTAAAGCACCAGTCCAATATATGTAAGTTCCAAAGAATGCCCGTACACATAGGGAATCGATTCATGGAAATAGGACCACAACATATTTGTTTGATAACTAATGATAACAACACCATGGGGAGTTTAAATAGAACAGCTCCTTTTGCAGGATGTATAGAAAATGTTAAAGTATTTAAATGGTTAAATTACACTTTTCTTTTTGAATCAGATGCTGATAACACATTTAATAGGGAGTGGGCAGTAGATAACCTTACTGACACCACACCTTTTGTAATATCATTAGAACCCCTATTGCAAGTTTTAAAAGAAGCAGAAATACTTAGGAAACACATAGAGACACATGAACATACCCTTCAGAACAACCTATTATCCGTAATTATTGATAAGGGAAAGCTTATTCATCTGTCTTCACAAATCAAGGAAGAGACCACCCACCACTGGTATGATGTTTTCAGTGGATGGTCTCCTACTGCAACTAAAATATTCAGTTGGATATTTAGTCCTATATTGATACTCATACTTGCTATAATGACAATTATTAATTGTTGCATATATGCTAGAATAAAAAAGAAAGTCAGAAGACTAAAGAGAAGGTTCTCCACGGAATTGTAAATGGGTTGACATCGTCCTCCTCTTTGATTCTCTTCGCTTCTGGGATGCTGGTATGGAACTGGGGGATGAGAACTCAGTTCTCCTCTGACAACTCGCGGTCAGGGATAGTACCTGAGGAAGTACTGGCTAGAACCCACTTGTGAGGACCCAGATTTGGGAGAAGGATGATGTCAAAGGGGGAAGATGAGAAGATCAGGGTTAGCTGAATCCTTAATCACAAGTTAGAGATACCTTTTACATGTTGTTGTTTCTATGATAAGCGCTTTCTCAACATGTACAGTTCTATAGGATGTAAAACTTTCATCATTATGTTCTTTTGTTCTTGCGGTTTGTGGTTAGGCATTGTAAGAAACACCTAAGTCACAGCTGTGTGCCAACAGTCTATATTTTTTGTTAGCTTATTGTAACCTATATATATAAGCAATAAAGCTGTTTCAGACGCACGGGTCTTCAAGCTCGGAGCTGATACGGATATCTGTGTTCTGTATTTTTACTTCCGTATATATAAGCTTGATAAAATTTGGAGACGGCAATAAGAATTGGTATAGGTGGCCCCTTGGCAGGTCACACCTAACATTGATATAGAACTTAAATAACCAAAAAATATTCACTAACAAAGCAAACAAAAAAAAAAGTTTTAATTATTTATCTTTTATAAAATAAACGTGAACAAAAAAGAAAAAAAAGCTGCAGATGAAGAAACAGAAAGATGCAAAAAGAAACAATGTTTCTTTTTTTTTTTTAGTGTTTCAGGCTGAGCAATGTTGTTAATTTTTATTTGACAGCTCCAATTACCGGACTTCTTTAACACTTCAGCTGTCAACAGGGGAGACCCACTGACAGCTTAAAGAACCGAGCCTGAAAGTATCGGTTTCAGGTATTGGTGCATTTGCACGACTACTGATACTTGTGCAAATACTCGGTATCAGCAACCCTAGTTGTAAGCTAAGAAAAGGAGAAGTGTTAAGAGTTGAAAAGTCACAAACAAAAAAAAACGAATAAGCAAAGAACAAAAAAACGTTCCAGTATTTTACAAAACCGTATATATCTGTTTTTGACTGACCTTAAACTGTATTATATATTGGTAAGAAACCATTACGCAACTCAAGCAATTGTGCAATAAGTGCACAAGATCCCACCTCAGGAGACCCATTTTTGCATTAGAACAGATTTGGTTTGCTTCTCCCATAGGCAGCAATGGAAAAAATTGACTAAATAGTGGATATATATTTTGGGTAAAGGGTAAAATAAGAAAATATGTGACATTTTAAATCCTAATGTTCTGTTGCCATCATTTTTACACAAGGCACTTTCTTTTAAATTCTAACTCTTTTTTGTTGCTTTTACAAAGAAAATCCAAAGGGTAGGGCACTGGGTAGTATGTACAAGATAGTGTGAAAGGTATGGAAGCAAGCAGTATGTGCAGGAGAGGAGTGAAGAGGGTATGACACTAGGCAGTATGTGCAGGAGATAAGTAAAAGGAGGGGGGCAGTAGGTGCAGGACATGACAGTGGGTGGTAAGTACATGAAAGGAGTGTAAAGGAGATGATGGTGGGCAGTTTGTGCACGAGAGGAGTGCTGAGCATAAAATGAAGCAGTAGATGCAGGAGAGGAGTACAGATGGCATGACAGCGATCATTAGGTGTAAGAAAAGAAATGTGGAAGGTATGACATGGGGCATTATAAGCAGGAGAGGAGCTTGAAGAAGATGACAGTGAACAGTATGTGCAGGAGAGCAATGCAGGTAGTATGGCAGCAAAGTTGTTGGAAAAAGTACAGAAGATATGATGGCTAGCTGTAAGTGCAGGAAAAGAAGTGGGGTATGACAGCAGGCAATAGGTACAGTAGAACTGCAGAGGTTATGATGATGGGTAGTTGGAGCAAGAGAAGTGCAGGAAATAGGACAGTGCACCCAATGTTTGGGAGTGGTGGTGGTGGGCACAGACTGGATGTAAAGGAGAAGGAAGAATGTGAGGATAGAGCACACTCTGACGTTTCCATAAAGTTTACCAAATAGTAAAAACCACCAAGAGGTCTATTAGATTCCTCCCGTTTCCATCAGATACAGATCGAGAACAAAAGGTTAAAAAGAACACCAGCACACTGAAAGTAATAACAGCTCTGTGTTGGAGGTGTGGCCAAAATTGCTTTCTGACTTTATGCTATGACTATGAGCTGTGTTTGTATTCTGGAGTATGGGGTATGTCTGCTGTAGCTAAGTGCCTTTATTTTGTAAGTATGTGTGAGTTTGTGCACAGAATGATGACAATAATTAGGGGCAGAAGTACAACCCCAATTCCAAAAAATTCCCCAATTGGGACTGTAAAATCTACATAAATCCAGTATGCAAGGATTTGCAAATGTCATAAACCCATATTTTTTGAATATTCTAAGAAAACTGAAAACATTAAAATGTTTACACTGAGAAAATGTACCATTTTAAGAAAAAAATAAGGTAATTTTGAAATCGATGGCAGCAACACCTCTTAAAAAAGTTGTGACAGGGCAACAAAAAAGCTGGAACTAACAAGGAAGAGCATTTTGCAACAGGTCGGTAACACGATTGGGCATAAAAAGAGCATCTTAGAGAGTCAGCGTCTCCCAAGTAAAGATGAGCATAGGGTCACCAATCTGTGAAAAGCTGCGTCTAAAAATTGTCAATTTTTTTTACAATAATGTCCCTTAATGAAAAATAGCATAGACTTTAAATATGATCTATCATCTAAAGTACATAATAATATCAAGAGATTACAAGAATCTCAAGAAATCTCTGTGCGCAAGGGACATGACCAAAATGTAATATTGGATGCCTATGATCTTTGGCCCCTTTGAGGGCACTGCATTAAAAACAGGCATGATTTCTGTGATGGACATCACTGCATGGGCTCAGGAATACTTCCAAAAATCACTGTCTGTAAACACATTTTGCCCCCACATCCAAAAATGCAAGTTAACCACCTTGCGCCCACTATACGTCATATGACGTCCTCTACTTCCCGGGGGTATATCTGAATGATGCCTGTAGCTAGTGCCGATCCTGACCTCCCTGGGGCCCTAAGCAAAATTTTGCTAAGGGGCCCTCTACCTGACCCGTGATGCCGTGAGCTATGTAAACCATTTGCCATTGCCACACATTCACACCTGACACCCAAGTGCACCCAATACAATCCTCCCTCCTTTAAACAAAACAGTCAAAGAATAAGTACAACAATATAGAACAGACATGTATATAATATATATATATATATATATATCTTTACATATCTGAGTGCAGATCCCCCACTTACATCAGGGTCCCCAGAGAGCACCCCCTTACATCAGGGTCCCCAGAGAGCCCCCCTTACATCAGGGTCCCCAGAGAGCCCACACTTACATCAGGGTCCCCAGAGAGCACCCCCCTTACATCAGGGTCCCCAGAGAGCCACCCCTTACATCAGGATCCCCAGAGAGCCACCCCTTACATCAGGATCCCCAGAGAGCATCCCTATAAAGCCCCTCCTTACATCAGGGTCCCCAGAGAGCCCCCCCCCCATACATCAGTGTCCTCACAGAGCCTCCCTACTTACATCAGGGTCTGCAGCATTGCCCTTTACATCAGAGTTCCCCCTTGCACTGTAAGGTGGAATCCTGCATACTATGATGTAAAGGGGATCTCTGGGAATGTGGGGAGGACTCTGGTGACCAGAGAAAGAAAACACTAAGATAAGGGGGTTTACTGATATAAGGGGGAAACCTTTATATCAGTGCCCCCTTACAATATTGTATTGACCCCCCCCCCCCCTAGACTGGCTTGTCGGTGCTGTCACTGACCTCCTCTCAGGTGCACCGTGCAGGGCTCAGTCAGTCGGCTATAGCTTGGTGGCTCTTGTTTTATCCCATAGTTTCCTCTCCGCAGTCCATACATGTCTGACATCTCCCATGACCCCCATCCTGGCGGCACTCCCACTCTTGACTCCTCTCCAGACGTGATATAAGACAAGAGATGATCAGAGGCTGCGGATGGGACAACAGGAGAGGTCAGAGGCTGCGGATGGGACAACAGGAGAGGTCAGAGGCTGCGGGGGGAGGGGGGCAACAGGAGAGGTCAGAGGCTGCGGGGGGGACAGGAGGTCAGAGGCTGCGGGGGGGGGGGGACAGGAGGTCAGAGGCTGGGGGGGGGGGACAGGAGGTCAGAGGCTGCGGGGGGGGGGGGGGGGGGGGGACAGGAGGTCAGAGGCTGCGGGGGGGGGGGACAGGAGGTCAGAGGCTGCGGGGGGGGGGACAGGAGGTCAGAGGCTGCGGGGGGGGGGACAGGAGGTCAGAGGCTGCGGGGGGGGGGACAGGAGGTCAGAGGCTGCGGGGGGGGGGGACAGGAGGTCAGAGGCTGCGGGGGGGGGGACAGGAGGTCAGAGGCTGCGAAGGGGGGGGGGGGGACAGGAGGTCAGAGGCTGCGAGGGGGGGGGGGACAGGAGGTCAGAGGCTGCGAGGGGGGGGGACAGGAGGTCAGATGCTGCGAGGGGGGGGGGACACAGGAGGTCAGATGCTGCGAGGGGGGGGACAGGAGGTCAGATGCTGCAGGGGGGGGGCAGGAGGTCAGATGCTGCGAGGGGGGGGGGGACAGGAGGTCAGATGCTGCGAGGGGGGGGGCAGGAGGTCAGATGCTGCGAGGGGGGGGGACAGGAGGTCAGATGCTGCGAGGGGGGGGGGACAGGAGGTCAGATGCTGCGAGGGGGGGGGGGACAGGAGGTCAGATGCTGCGAGGGGGGGGGACAGGAGGTCAGATGCTGCGAGGGGGGGGACAGGAGGTCAGATGCTGCGAGGGGGGGACAGGAGGTCAGATGCTGCGAGGGGGGGACAGGAGGTCAGATGCTGCGAGGGGGGGGCAGGAGGTCAGATGCTGCGAGGGGGGGGGACAGGAGGTCAGATGCTGCGAGGGGGGGGGGGCAGGAGGTCAGATGCTGCGAGGGGGGGGACAGGAGGTCAGATGCTGCGAGGGGGGGGGGCAGGAGGTCAGATGCTGCGAGGGGGGGGACAGGAGGTCAGATGCTGCGAGGGGGGGGGGGGGGGACAGGAGGTCAGATGCTGCGAGGGGGGGGTAAAGGACGTCAGATGCTGCAAGGGGGGGGGGAAGGACGTCAGATGCTGCGAGGGGGGGGGGGGAAGGACGTCAGATGCTGCGAGGGGGGGGGGCAGGAGGTCAGATGCTGCGAGGGGGGGGGACAGAAGGTCAGATGCTGCGAGGGGGGGGACAGAAGGTCAGATGCTGCGAGGGGAGGGACAGAAGGTCAGATGCTGCGAGGGGGGGACAGGAGGTCAGATGCTGCGAGGGGGGGGGGACAGGAGGTCAGATGCTGCGAGGGGGGGGGGGACAGGAGGTCAGAGGCTGCGAGGGGGGGGGGGAGGTCAGAGGCTGCGAGGGGGGGGGGACAGGAGGTCAGAGGCTGCGAGGGGGGGGGAGGACAGGAGGTCAGAGGCTGCGAGGGGGGGGGGGGACAGGAGGTCAGAGGCTGCGAGGGGGGGGGACAGGAGGTCAGAGGCTGCGAGGGGGGGGACAGGAGGTCAGAGGCTGCGAGGGGGGGGGGGGGACAGGAGGTCAGAGGCTGCGAGGGGGGGACAGGAGGTCAGAGGCTGCGAGGGGGGGACAGGACGTCAGAGGCTGCGAGGGGGGGAAGGGAGAGGCTGCGAGGGAGGGGAGGGGGGGAGAGGGTCAGAGGCTGCGAGGGGGGGACAGGACGTCAGAGGCTGCGAGGGGGGGACAGGACGTCAGAGGCTGCGAGGGGGGGACAGGACGTCAGAGGCTGCGAGGGGGGGACAGGACGTCAGAGGCTGCGAGGGGGGGAAGGGAGAGGCTGCGAGGGAGGGGAGGGAGAGGTCAGAGGCTGCGAGGGGGGGACAGGAGGTCAGAGGCTGCGAGGGGGGGGAGGACAGGAGGTCAGAGGCTGCAAGGGGGGGGGGACAGGAGGTCAGAGGCTGCTAGGGGGGGACAGGAGGTCAGAGGCTGCGAGGGGGGGACAGGAGGTCAGAGGCTGCGAGGGGGGGACAGGAGGTCAGAGGCTGCGAGGGGGGGACAGGACGTCAGAGGCTGCGAGGGGGGGAAGGGAGAGGCTGCGAGGGGGGGACAGGACGTCAGAGGCTGCGAGGGGGGGAAGGGAGAGGCTGCGAGGGAGGGGAGGGAGAGGTCAGAGGCTGCGAGGGGGGGGGGAAGGGAGAGGTCAGAGGCTGCAGGGGGGGGGTGGGCAGGAGGTCAGAGGCTGTGAGGGGGGGTTGGCAGGAGGTCAGAGGCTGGGGGGGGGGCAGGTGGTCAGAGGCTGCAGGGGGGCAGGAGGTCAGAGGCTGCAGGGGGCAACAGGATCTCAGAGGCTGCATGGGGCCCCAGGAGGTCAGAGGCTGCAGAGGGGGACGTAAGAAGTTTTTTTTTTTTTTTTTTTAATGGCCCTACCCGGCGCCATCGTGTCACTGCGCATGCGCCCGCCTTGCCGGAAATTGACGAGCGTGTCCGAACAGCGCTGGCGCATGCGCAGTTGAATGTCGGCGCCGCAGCCATTTTTTTCAGGCGCCAGGGGTCTCTGAGAAGAGCCGATCCGCCCTTGCGTAATCCGCGTATAGGGCGGATCGGCTCTGCCTGTAGCTACAGACATCATTCAGATATTGCCGGTTTCAGCCGGCGATTCCCTGCACCACAAGAATGATAATATTGGCTGTTCCGCCGATTGATCGTTCTTACGGAAGGCGGGAGTGGACGCCCCCCTCCCGCCGCCCTCTGGTGCTTCTACCGACTCACCGCTTCCATCGGTGAGTCGGACACAGGATCCGCCGCCCCCCGGATGGTGATCATAGAGATTTCCGGCGGACCAGATGGTCGCCGGAGTCTCTATGATCGTTCGGAGGCCGGGCGCGATGTTATGACGTCACACCTGACCTCTGCATTCAATAACAGCGCCGCCTCGGCTGGGAAGTTATTGTGATCTTTTTTTTAATTTTTTTTTATTTTAGGCTTCCCAGCCTAGAGGTGAGATGTGGGGTCTTATTGACTTTCACTGTAAATAGGTCTGATCGTGCCATATTCCTATTACAAGGGATGTTTACATTACTTGTAATATGAATAAAAGTAATCAAATTTTTTTATTTATTTTTTTTTAAAGTGTCAAACTAAAAAAATAAAAGTAAAATTAACAATAAAAAATCAAGTTAGACTTACCGGTAACTTGTTTTCCAAGAGTCTTTCAGGACAGCACCTGAGAGAGAGTGACTCCTCCCTTTGTCCACAGGAAACACCTCTTCCACCAAACTTTAAAAGGAGGCTCCTTCCCACATATGGTCAGTTGTAGTAGAGAACCTCCGGCCCCAAACTGGAACACATAATCGAGATATGGTTAGTCACAGTATATATATATGTAAAACACATTAGGGCGGGATGCTGCTGTCCTGAAAGACTCTTGGAAAACAAGTTACCGGTAAGTCTAACTTGATTTTTCCCTAATCGTCTTTCAGGACAGCACCTGAGAGGATAATGGAGACTTACCCCCTTAGGGAGGGACCACAGCCTGCAGAACCTTTCTGCCAAAAGCCTGGTCTCCTGCTGACAGGAGGTCCAGCCTGTAATGACGGACAAATGTAGACATACTTGACCACGTAGCCGCCTTACAGATCTGATCTGGAGTGGCACCAGCTCTTTCTGCCCATGTAGTGGCCTGAGCCCTAGTTGAATGAGCCCTAACCCCCTTAGGTGGGGATTGACCCGACTCATTGTAAGCAGTAGAAATAGCTGTTTTGATCCATCTAGCTAAGGAAGCCTTGGATGCCTGCTTGCCTTTTTTATTTCCAGAAAAGAGAACAAATAAAGAGTCTGAAACTCTAAAGCCCCCTGTAACTTCTAAATAATGCAACAAGGTACGTCTTACGTCCAGGTTGTGAAACTGCTCTTCCTTATTGCCCTTCGGGTTAGAACAGAAAGTTGGGAGAGTAATCTCCTGGGATCTGTTATGGGAGCTCGCTACCTTCGGCAAAAACCCCGGATCTACTTTAAGGACAATTCTGTCTGAGAAAACTGATAGGAAGGGCTCTTTTACTGACAGAGCGTGCAGTTCGCTAATCCTTCTGGCTGAAGTGATTGCTACAAGAAAAATTGTTTTAAGGGTTAAATTCTTAAGTGAAATGCTCTGCAGGGGCTCAAAAGGCTCTTTAGTAAGGGCCTGCAAGACTACGGAGAGGTCCCATGAGGAAAAAGATCTTACTGGGACCGGTCTAGCCCTGGAGAGCGCTTTGAAAAATCTTGTGATTAAGGGTACTGAGGATAGTGATCTTTCTAAATAGACCCCTAAAGCTGACACCTGCACTTTAAGAGTGCTGACGGCGAGCCCTCTATCTGCCCCTTTTTGCAGAAATTCCAGAACTGAGACTAGGTTTTTTACCTCTCTATGTTCTGCATGACAAAAGGACGCGTAGACCTTCCAAACCTTGCCATAAATGGCCCTGGTTACTTTCTTTCTACTGGAGAGCAAAGTGGAAATTAGTCTTTCCGAAAAGCCTTTGCTTCTTAGCAATTGCTCCTCAGATACCAAGCAGTGAGTTTTAGCCTGCTTACATCTGGATGATGCACTGGCCCCTGAGTTAACAAATCTGGTCTCAGCGGGAGGTGCCAACCTGGTTTGACTGCCAACTGTAGGATCAGCGAAAACCAAGCCCTTTTTGGCCAAAACGGGGTTATCAGGATTACTGAAACACCCTCTTTTTGTATTTTCCTCAGCACCAGTGGAATTAGCTGAAAGGGGGGAAAAGCGTACCCCAGTTGAAAATTCCACTGCTGTGCTAAGGCGTCTGTCCCTTGAGAACCGTCGTTTCTCTCGAGGGAAAAAAATTGAGGAAGCTGGGTGTTCCTTCTTGAGGCGAACAGGTCTACCTGCGGAAGGCCCCAGATACTGGAGATTAGAGTGAACACCTCTGTGTTTAGGCTCCACTCTGCTTCCTGCACTGTCTGTCGGCTTAGATAATCTGCCACCTGGTTCAACGTGCCTTTCAGGTGGACAGCGGATAGAGACAGAAGACTGGTTTCTGCCCAATCCATAATCTCTGCCGATAGAAGATACAAGGACTTGCTCCTTGTGCCTCCCTGATTGTTTAAGTAGGCTACTGTAGTGGCGTTGTCTGACAGTATCCTGACATGGCACCCTAGGAGGTATGGGGAGAAGGCAGCTAAAGCTGCAGCGACTGCTTTTAATTCTCTCCAATTTGACGATCTTCTGGATTCGTCCTGAGACCATGTCCCCTGTGCCAAGTCCTGACCCATGTGTGCCCCCATCCCCACATACTGGCGTCCGTTGTGACCACCTTTTCTGTTGGGAAGGACCAAAGAAGGCCTTTCTGTAGAACTTCCTGACCTCTCCACCACCACAGCGAGCGTCTGACCCTGGGAGGAACTCTTACCCTGGTGTCGAGGCTCTCTGACCTGTGATCCCACGTTCCTAAGAGGAACCTCTGGAGGGGCCTGAAATGCCTCCTTGCCCACTGGATGGCAGGCATCGAAGAAGTCAAAGTCCCCAAAACTGACATGATTCTTCTCACTGAAACCAACTGGTTCGTTTGAAGAGCTGAAACCGCCCTCTGAATCCTGACCTTTTTCTCCTCTGGGAGAAAAATCCTTTGTTCCACTGAGTCTATCTGGAACTCCAGAAAGAGTATCTTCTGGGTTGGATTGAGGTTTGATTTTGGGACGTTTACTAGCCACCCCAGAGCCTCCAGGTGACCGCGAGCCCCAGCCAGATCCTCCTGCAACCTCTCCCTGGAGGGGGCAAAGAAGAGGAGGTCGTCTAGGTACGGGATTACCGCAGCCCCCTGAAGACGAAGAGGGGCGAGAGCCTCTGCCATTACCTTCGTAAAGATACGAGGGGCTGACGAAAGGCCGAAGGGAAGGGCCCTGAACTGCAGGTGTACAATCTCTTTGCCCATATTCACTGCGAATCTCAAGAACTTTTGAGACTGCGGAGCTATGAGAATGTGCAGGTAAGCATCTTTTAAGTCTATAGATGCCATGAAGCACCCTTTTGTCAGCATGTTCCTGACTGAGAAAATTGAATCCATGCAAAATTTTTTGTAATGGACCAATCTGTTCAGGGGTTTTAGGTTGAGGATTAACCTGTAGCTCCCTGATGGCTTTTTTATCAAAAAAATGTGAGAGTAGAACCCCCTGCCCCGTTCTTCCGGGGGTACCGAAACAATGACCCTCTGGTATCTCAGATCCTTTAACAGGTTCTTCATGGCTAGGGCCTTTGTGACGTCCCTTGATAGGTTTGTCACATAGAATTTTTCTGGCGGGGGTTCCAAAAACTCTATTTTGTAACCCTGGGACAGCATGTCTAGAATATAACGATTTTCTGTCATGCTGGCCCAAGGAGGGAAAAAACTCTGAAGTCTTCCCCCTACTAGGAGGCCCAAGTCATTGGGTCTTTCCGGAGGTCGCAGGAGGATGGAAAAGGACATTTCCCTTTCCCTTACCTTTCTGCGACGTCCAGTTCCTCCTTTTCTCCTGGGGTCTGTTTTCCTGAGCCCGGGGGGGGACGAAAAAACTTTTTTGCTGGTTGCTTTTTCTTTTTGATTGGAAAAGACTTCTTTTTATCCGCTGTCCTATCTAACACAGCGTCCAAGTCAGGGCCAAACAGTAAGTCACCCTGAAACGGGATTCCACAGAGTTTGTTCTTGGAAGCCGCGTCTCTTGGCCAGGTTTTTAACCATAAAGCCCTTCGGGCTGAGTTAGCCAGGGCTGCAGATCTGGCTGTCATTTTAACAGACTCAGCTGAGGCATCAGATATGTATGCCACTGCAGTTGAGAGGGTAGAGAAAGATTCCAAAATTTCTTGTTTTGGGGAGTCTGCTGCAATATGGGCTTTAAGTTGGTTTAACCAGAACTCCATATTTCTGGAAACGACCGTAGTCGCCATAGCAGGTTTTAGGTTTCCCATAATGGATTGCCAAGCTCTTTTTAGCTGCAAGTCCAACCTCTTGTCCATGGGGTCTTTTAATACTCCCATGTCTTCGAATGCTAGGTCAGTCGATCTTGAGACCTGGGAGAAGGCGGCATCAAGTTTTGGATTCTTATTCCAGACTTCTGCCGGGTTTTCATTGAAAGGAAAACGCCTTTTTAAGTTTTTAGGGAAAAAAGGCTTCCTTTCTGGCTCTGCCCACTCCTTTTTAATAGCCTCAGATATGACTGGGTGCACTGGGAAACTGCGACTCTTAGGTTCGCTGAGTCCTGCGTACATTTTGTCATGCAGGGACAACTCTTTTTTCTCCTCCTCTAACCCTAAGGTAGTACAAATTGCCTTCAACAGGCCATCCACCTGTTCCAAAGACAATTTAAATTTAGAAGGGAATTCCTCACCTTCTTCATCCCCCTCAGATTCTTCTCTAGACTGGGTGGGGGAAAGTCCCTCTTGGGTGAGAGATAACTCATTCTCTACCGACGGGATCACAGGTGAGCCTAGGGAGGATTGTGAGGCAGAGGGCTGACTCAGGGATGGGCTCACTAGTGAAGAGCGGAAAGACTGTATAGTCGCATCAAGCTCCTTTTTGACTGATGCGATCAGATCGCTGCAAGCGGAGGAAGCTTCTTCTTTCACTAGTGCATCTATGCAGACCTGACATAAGGTCTTCTTCCATCCCTCTGGTAGTTTAGCTTTACATGAGGGGCATTTCCTTTTCACTGGATCAGAGCTCTTGGCCTGCCATAAGAAAAAGAAGAAAAAAACCCAAACCCGTGAGACAACCCATCCCTATTGAAAGGCTCACCACAGGTGCACAATGAATGATAAAGCAACTGCTTCATGTGCCCAGACAGGCCCCTGCCACCGGGGGGGGGGTAGGGGAGAGAGACCTTAAGGTAAGGGAGGACAGCAAATACTGTCCCTTACCTGGGCCTTGCTGGTGCTAGTGCCTGTCCCACTCGCTGCTGCCGACTCCATTGATGAGGCGCTTGCGATAACTTGTGGCTAAAACGCCGGTTCCGGACTCCAATAGCGCCTGTGCGCCGGACCAGAACCAGCTAAATAAGCACCAGCCCCGTCCCTCCCTTCTCCTCCTGCGACTTCCGGCGGAAATGACGCCGCGCGCCTGCTCCGTAGGCCCCGCCCCTTCCGGACGCCTCACTTCCGGCGGATGGAGCACAGCATGCCACCCCCAAGATGGCGGCGGCGTTTTCAAACAGCAGCAAGTGGACCGGCATACATTTCAAAAACAAGCCGGCCACTGCTGCTGTACACCGCCACCCAGGGGCAGAACCCACAGCAGTCTGGCTCCAGTGAGCACCATGAAGGAGGAGAAGGAGCCCAGCCATCAGCACCGTAGCATCGCTGTGGAATGGGAGGGACAGCTCCCCTGAGGTATGAAAAAATGGTGGAGTAGGATCCTAGGCCCTCAGGATAGCACCTAAGAGCCCTGTCTCCCACGAAGTGTTCCCTCCGGAGGAAACACAAAAACTGACCATATGTGGGAAGGAGCCTCCTTTTAAAGTTTGGTGGAAGAGGTGTTTCCTGTGGACAAAGGGAGGAGTCACTCTCTCTCAGGTGCTGTCCTGAAAGACGATTAGGGAAAATAAAATAAAATTTAAAGCGCCCCTGTCCCCGTGAGCTCGTACGCAGAAGCCAACGCATACGCAAGTCCCGCCCACATATGAAAACGGTGTTCAAACCACACATGTGAGGTATCACCGCGAACGTTAAAGCAATAATTCTAGCCCTAGACCTCTTCTGTAACTCAAAATATGTAATCAGTAAAAAGATTTAAAGCGTCGCCTATGGGGATTTTTAAATACCAAAGTTTGGCGCCATTCCACAAGCGCGTGCAATTTACTCGGCGTAGCTTCATCTTTCAATTTATGCAAAAAAATTGTGCTAACTTTACTGTTTTTTTTTTTTTTTTAAAGCATGAAACTTTTTTTCTGAAAAAAACGTGTTCAAAAAATTGCTGCGCAAATACCGTGCTAGATAAAAAGCAACGACCGCCATTGTATTCTCTAGGGTCTTTGCTAAAAAAATCATATATAATGTTTGGGGGTTCCATGTAATTTTCTAGCAAAAAAATTATGAATTTTACATGTAGGAAACAGAGAAAATTGAGTACTGTCCGTGATACTTTTTTTATTTGCACTAACATATCATTTTTCATGGACGAGCTTTCGGGGTGTGTCCCCTTCTTCAAGGTCTAAGCAGTACTGATTCACAAAAGTTTTAGCAGAAGGTAAAATGGTAAAATGTTAAAAACAAAAGAAAAGAAAAAAAAAATCTGAGGGGTAGGAGAAGAAAAACAAACACATACATATACAAATCAATAGTATGGCAATGGTAATAAAGCTATCAGCAAGTGAGATAAGACAAAGGGAAAGCTATAGACTGGAGGGGGGGGGGTCATAAAACTTTAGTATAGTGGGTGAGGAAACCAATATCCAAATTTAAGCCATTGTTTTTTGTGTCAAAAAGAAGTATCATTCTTAGCTCAAATGTTTTCCTTTCCTGGATTGTTCTGAAATTCCCTTTAAGAACTAAAACATTGAAGTCTTCTATAGTGTGGTCCGGTTGTGAGAAATGATGTCCCACAGGTGTGCAGAGACCATCTTCCTTATGTTCCTTGATGGTGTGTCTGTGCAAATTCATCCTCACTTGTAATTTCTGTCCTGTTTCACCAACATAAAATCCTTTGCTACACCTGTTGCATTGGATTAGGTACACCACATTACTGGAGGTACAGTTGTATGAGCCTGTGATATTGAAGGTCCCATTTGTGTGTGTGACACTTTTGGATAGATTGATCTGGTTGCATAGTTTGCAGCGTTTTTTTATTGCAGGGTTTGCTTTCATTATTTGTGACTTTATAATCAGAGTGAAGTTTCCTGCTGATTAGTTTATGTCTGAGGTTAGGTGGTTGTCTGAAAGCCAATAATGGGGGTTGTTGGAATATTTTTTTCAGAGTTTCATCCTCTGTTATAATGGGTTGTAAATCTTTGATTATCTTTTTGATCCCTTCTAGTGTTGGGTTGTATGTGGTGACTAGAGGTACTCGGTTGTTCGTTTTTCTCTCTTTGTATTGGAGGAGATTTTCTCTTTGGGTTTTCAAGGCTGTGTGTATGCTGTTGTTGATGGTTTTGTCTTTGTAACCTTTCTTATGGAAGGAGTCTGCCAGTATTCTGAGATGTTTATCTCTGTCTTCTGGGTCTGAACATATTCGGTGGTATCTGATGGCCTGGCTGTGTATGATGGCTCGTTTAGTGTGCTGGGGGTGAAAACTGGAATTATGGAGATAGCTGCATCGGTCAGTCGGTTTTCTGTATATTGACGTGTGGAGCTTATAATTCCTGATGTATACTGTAGTGTCTAGGAAGTTGACATGTGTGTCCGAATAATCAATTTTTAGTTTGATAGATGGGGGAAACGTGTTGATCAATGAGAAAAATTGTTTTAGATTTTCTTCACCTTCAGTCCATATCATGAAGATATCATCAATATATCGGTAATATCTGTATGGCTTTTGTTGTATGCTGTTCAGGAAATTGTCCTCCAGGTAAGCCATAAATAAATTTGCATATTGGGGTGCCATTTTACTTCCCATAGCAGTACCCATACATTGTAGATAGATGTCATTGTTGAAAGTAAAGTAGTTATGTGTAAGAATGAATTCGATGAGCTGTGTCACATCCTCAGCAGTGTATTTGTGGTTTGTTGAGGATGATAAGAATCTGTGACATGCTGCCAACCCATCCTTGTGAGGGATGTTACTGTACAGAGATTCTACATCCATAGTGACTAGAAGTGTTTTTGGTGGTAATTGTTGTATATTGTTAAGCTTGTTCAGAAAATCAGTGGTGTCTTCAGGAAACTAGTAGTGTTCATGACCAACGGTTTTAACATGTTTTCTACAAGGCCTGAGATATGTTCGGTAAGTGTATTCATACCTGTTATAATGGGTCTGCCTGGATTTCCTGGCTTGTGAATCTTGGGCAGCATGTAGAAGTCTCCAATTTCTGGATTATCTGGAATCGCATTGGTAAGTTCTGAATGTAGGTGGCTTGGACATGTAGGAAAGAAATGTCAGAATTGGCCTGGATGCAAGGTGGTTAAACCTCTATCATGTAAAGAAGAACCCATATATGAACATGATCCACCTTTTCTCTGGATCAAAGCCCATTTGAAATGTTCTGCTGGAAAGTAGAAAACTCTTCTGTGGTCAGGCGAATTGAAATTTGACATTCTTTTAGGCAACTGTGGAGAAATGTGTCCTCCAAACTAATAAGGAGAGGAACCTTCCGGCTTATAATCAGCACTTAGTTCAAAAGCCTGCACCTTTGATGGTATGGGGGTGCATTACTGCGTATGGAATGGGCAGCTTACACATCTGGAAAGGCACCATTATTGCTGAAAGATATATCCAGGCTTTAGAGCAGCTTCTGCTTACATCTAGATGATGTCTTTTTCAGGGAAGGCCTTACATTTTTAAGCAGGGCAATGCTAAACTTTGTACTGCATCTATGACAACAGCATTGCTTTATAGTAGAAGAGACTGGGTACTTAACTGGCCTGCCTGCAGTCCAGACTTTTCACCAATTTAAAATCTTTGGTGCATCTTGATACTAAAAATACGACAAAGGCCCAGGACTGTTGAACAGTTATAATCCTATATCAGGCACAAATGGGACAACATTCCTCTCCAAAAATTCTAGCAGCTGGCCTCTTCAGTTCCTTAACGTTTACAGAGTGTTGCTCAAAGAAGAGGGGATGCTACACTGTAGTAAATGTGGCTCACCGCTGAGTCAGTATAGGCCAACATGGCCAACATGTACAGGTACATTTACAAATACATGACCTGTCTAACTGACAGTAGTAGTCTAACTACCTATCTTATCTAAAAACTCTCCCCCCCCCACCGACCCCCTTGCTCAGTTCCCTCTCTACACACTATGACCAGACTTCCAAGGCGGGGCCCCAGATCTTTCAGCCGGACCACTGGAGTCAAATGCCACGTACACATGGTCGGAAATTCTCGTCGGAAAAAGCTCTGATGGTTTTCCCGTCGGAATTCCGATGGAATTTCGCTCAAACTGTCTTGCTTACACACCGATACGCCAAATTCCGACGGTCAATAACACCATGCCTTAAAAAACGTTCAACTGCACTATAAAAAAGGGAAGTTTAATGCTTCTAAGCATGCGTCGAATTGTTTCCGAGCATGCGTCGGAATTTTGCGTGTCGGAATTGCATACACGCGATCGGAAAATCTGATAGAAAGGTTTTCCGTCGGAAAAATTAAGAACAGGTTCTCAATCCAAAGTCCGTCGGAAATTCCGACAGAAAAAGACCGATGGGCATACACACGGTCGGAAAATCCGATGAAAAGCTCCCATCGGACTGTTTCCATCGGAAATTTCGACCGTGTGTACGCGGCAAAAGAGATTCAAATCAGCCTTCCCACATGTGCTTGTGTTAACCTACAGTTGGCTCAGGGTTGTACCATGTCTGCCAAACCGCCACTGCAACAAAATGGCCTTCCTTCCATAGAACAAGAGGATGTTGAGGAGAGTTCTATGGACCCATGTTTAATAGGGGATAGGTCTATAAGAAGAACATTCTAGAGGGTCTTTGCCAGGCTTGGGAAGTAGAATCATAAGCGTTGAGCATTGACGTAGGTAATTGCGGATGCTGTATACAGTAAACCAACAGTGTTAAAAGTCTGGGTGCTATCTGATCTGCGTACATCTTAAAAAAGTCTGCTGGAAACCCATCCGGGCACGGGGCCTTATACGGGGAAACGCAAAAATCGCAGATACCACCTCCTTATTAGTGATCTCCGCCTCCAAGACCTACCGATCAGTGTCAGATAGCCTCGGAAGCGGGAGACCCATCAACAAGTCCTCCAGGGCTGACTGGTCATATTGAGGAATGGGTGCATACAGGGTCGAGAAAAAGTCCTGAAACTCAGACATTATGTCTATTGGGGCACTAGCCACTATCCTTACGTCTGATAACTGGGATGTTGGCAAGTTGGTGAGAGTCTGCTACCAGCCTGGCTAGGATCTTCCCATTTTTGTTACCCTCCGCAAAATGTGATTCTGTCCTATGCTTCGCCTCCGTATGTGCCAGATTATTAAAATGCAGGGTGATCAATCTCCGAGCCTCCAACAAGGCAACATAGGAGGAATCTGAGGGATTGCTGGCATTGTTCTCTGTGAATTCCCTTTCTCTGTCTTGCAACAATTTAACCTCAGCATTTTATTCCACCCTCTCTTTCTTTATGGCTGAAATACAATCCCCCCTGGTTACCTCCTTAAATGCATCCCATACTATCGGGGGGTCAGCGGACTTCAGATTTGTCTCCCAATAATTTGTAACCGAGTCCGTAAGGAGAGTAGTTGTCCGATCATTTTGTAGCCAACCCGGCGAGAGTTTCCAACCCCCTGACCCCTCCCAGAGGGAAGGGCCAGGGAGAGAGAAAGTGGGTTATGATCGGACAAGCCCGCTGCCAGGTAAGCAACTTCCTTCACATATGACATCATCACTGGACTACCAAATGCCAAGTCTATCCTGGCCGAAGAGCGATGCGTCTGCGACAGGTGTGAAAAGCACTTGGCAGTGGGGTTCTTCACCCGCTATATCTCAGTGAGCCCTGCCATTGATGCCCAGGATACAAGATCCACCGAGCCCAACCTCCCCGTATTGGAAGAGTCCAATACCTCCAAGGTAGCATTGAAGTCCCCCATGATTAAAAACAGGAGATAAGCATGAGGAGCCAATTTGACTAACAAATCATACAAACATTGCACATTAAATGGAGGCGGCAGATAGACATTCACCAACAACATTTTACAGTAACAGATATCCAAGACCAAGGCCACATATTGTCCCCCCGGATGGATAAGGATGGACACCCCCTCGCATAAGTGGAATAGGTGGCGTGAAAAGCCTGCTGAATCCAGGGCCTACGCAAGGCAAGTATCCTGCTTCCATCTAGGTGAGTCCCTGCAGAAGGACAACATGCGGCCTGGCTTGTTTGAGATATTGGAACACTGATGCCACTTAAATTTACTATTCAGGCCTCGAACGTTCCATGAAAACATTTTGATTGGATTAGCCATTGTCCCTAAACAAAATCATTTCAATATGTAGGCCTGCCATCCCCAGCCAGTAAACATTATAAGTGAACCGTGAGGCAAGGGCCCCCCTGGAACGGAGGGCCACCCCTACTAAGCGAGAGCAGAGAACTGAGCAAATAGTAACCCCCTTACAAAAACCTAGACAATAACATACTCCCCCTGCCATTATACCAAAAAGAAGAAAACAACGTCCGGTATGTAGCTTTCAGGCCAAAACTGAAAAAATTATTCCCTAAAAAAAAATGGTAAAAAAATGGTAAAAAAAAATTAAAAATTGGAAGGGCAACCGTCTGTGCGAGTGTCCAACAGAACTAGTAGTAAATTCCTGTGGTTGCTGTAAACTCTGCATCACAAAACAATAAAAGAAGCAAGGAGCATTTGAAAAAAAAAAGAAGAAAAGAAAGAAAAATGAAAAAATATAAAGCTAAAAAATTAAGCAAATATGAATAGGAGCATCCAGTTCTGTAAGGAACAGTTACATAGTTACATAGTTACATAGTTAGCTAGGCCGAAAAAAGACACAAGTCCATCCAGTTCAACCATAAAAAAAAAAAGAAATAACAAATAAAAATAAAATAGAACAGTGATATAGTGCCATCTGGTGGCAGCATTGCAGATAAACTCCTTACGTTTAGTACATCAGAATTGAGAACAGTGTCACCAGAGTATATCTTTAGTATGCAGTATAGATCAAAAAGGGGGCAATACCAACATAAAAAAAGGGGGAAAATGAAAGAAGCCAAGAAGAAAAATAAAAGTAGACCTGGGAAGAGAGACTCTCCAATCCGGTATTGCCCGTGACCTCTCGGATTGCCCAAATTAAATTGGATACAATTCAAGGCACAACAGGTGCAAAATTGTAGGTTATGTACTTAGCCAGACTGTAGCAGTTCTCATGGGTTCCGATCCATCCATTTGCATGCCTCACTCGGATTGTCAAAGAACTTGACTGCGCCATTGTGTTGAACTTGCAGCCTGCTGGGATAGAGCATACTGTACTGGATATTCTTCTCCCTTACCCTCTTCCTTATATCATTAAAAGAGCGCCTTTTCCTCTGGGTCTCCGCTGAAAAGTCAGGGAACAGCATTAATTTGGCGTTTTCAAACTTTAACTCAGGTGTTTTCTTGAGGCAGCCAGAATCATGTCACGGTCTCTATAGTTCAGGATCCTCACCAGGAATGGTCGGGGAAATTCCCCCGGTGGGCGCCTGCCAGTGGGCACCCGATGGGCTAGTTCCACCGCGTAGGTTGGAGGGAGGTCCCCCAGATCCAGCCCCTTCTGGCAGGCCTACCACCCTCACATTATTCTTCCTCCTCTGCCTGTCTTCTGCGTCGCCAGCTCTGCTTTGCAGTGACTTCACCATGGCTTGCAGTTCTGACAGTTGATTGCCCTGAGAGTGAGATACATCCTCCACCTCTGATATTCTGTCCTCAGCCACTGTAAGTCTGCCCCTTATCTTGTCTAGGTCATTGCCTGATCAATGTGCATTCTGTAGTAAGATGTTCTATGCTCACCATCACTGTCGCCTTGCTTGCATCTATAGCTTCTACGATAGGTCCCGAATACTTAGCTGCAGCGGCCGCAGACGCCATCCTCCTGGCTTGTTTCCTCTCCTACTTGGTCAAGTAATGGGGGAGGCAAGATGGCAGTGGCGGGACTCGTGTCTGAGCCTCATGCAGAGCGGGTCCGTTGGCACTTCTGAGCCTGCTTCCCAGCCCTGGATGCCCCCTTTTTCATGACCAGAATGTGGTCCACACAGTCCGGTATCCAAGTACCGAAAATTGTGCGAGATTTCTCTAAATAAAGGATGAATTAGCAGGAAAGATGCGGAGCTCACAGGGAACACGTTCTGCTTCCTTCACATCCGGTCATGCCCCCCCTCAGTTTAAATATTTGGTGTTTTCTATTTTCTATTGTTTTTATGTAGGATTTTACACAGCGTCCCAACTTTTTGGGATTTGGTGTTGTGTACACACGGAAGGAGAATGTAAACTTGTTTGTATGCAGGAAGCGTTCAGTGCTGCTGATGGGGAACTGGAGCTGTTTTTTTTGCAAAGGAGAGCTTGAAAGGGCGAGTCAACATTGAGAGGAAGAGCAGACAGACATGAAAGTTTACTCATGGAGGGGGTGTAAAGGAAATGGACCATCTCACTGCTGCCAACAATACTTAATGATAATGATAAGTTAGGTTTGTATGCTGGAAGCTGTATTTAGAGCAATGATCAATAGGTTTGGCTAATGGTGGAATCTCAAAGATCTGAAGGAAGAATCCCCCCATGTCAGATAAATCTATGTGATACTAATATTTTTTTAGGATAAAATTACCTATTTTAATCTACCGCCAGCTAACATTGGAAAACTGACAGCATTTTAAATGTTTTATTGTAGCCATGACAACTGGCGCATTCTGCACACTTGCAATGGAATTCCTATGGAGTTAAAAGCAAAGATACCCTGCGCTAAAAGTGTCACAAATAATCAAAACCAAAAAATCTGAAAAAATCTTTTGGAAGACAGTAGCACTCACTTTATCTACACATACCAATACAAAATAAAATCACCAAAATTAATGCATTGAGCGGTCTAATAATACATAAACCAAACGAATCTAATATAATAAAGTGCATAAAACAGCTCACAACATAAGTAATAAATACATAAATAAATCCACAAAAAGTGCACTCAAATAATGGATAAATAAATAATCCCATAAAAGTTTATAGAAAAGTGGAAAATCAACCATAGTAAAGTGCTGGAAAGATCACGGTGCATCTGAAAATAGCCAGAAAAATCTTGTGCCGCCAATATTTACCAAAATGTGCGTCACCAAGAGGGTAAGAGACTCTGATAAAGAACTTTATGAACTTTCTGAGATTATTTATCATCCATTATCTGAGTGCACTTTTTATGAAATGTGGATATTTTTATTCATTTATTACTTATGTTGTGAGCTGTTTTATGCACTTTATTATATTGGATTCACTTGGTTTATGTATTATTAGACAGCGCAACACACTTATTTTGTCAATTCCTAATGAGTGTCAAGGACTCTTCAAAATTAAGTTTTCTCTCCAAGGCAAATGTCAGTGCAGGCAGCAGATTCATGTACCTGTCCTGTACAGGTAATCCCCACACGTGCTTGTCTCTGTAAACCAACAGTTACAGTTGGTGTTAAATAAGTACAGTTTTGTTGTATACAAACTGGAGGCAATTAGATTTGAATTTGGTGCAGTAATAGCACCACTTTGCAAAACTAAAAGAGTACCAAAATGACCTCAATCTGCCTTATCTGTAACACTACTGAAAGTGGCGGCAGGGATTTCTGAATTGGTTGCGGAACCTTTTAAAGACCTGTACCAACAGAAAATTCTGTTGTATGTTTACTGAATCTTCCCAGAAATGTAATATCCTACTCGTGATTGTTATTTCTAGTAGTAGTTCTTTTATTACAACACTGGGACTGATCATTTGACTGCAGATCCTTCATGCCTATAGGAAAAGCCAAACCGTTCGTGTCGCATGCACACAATGTTATTTTTTTAAATCGATACAGGGTCAAAATAGCAAAACAGCAACAGCCACTGTAATTATTCAATTTCCGGATGTGTAAATTCCTACTAGCCTTGTCCCACACAGTAATCCCCCCCCCCCCCCCCAGCTCATGTCACTACATGAAGTACAAGCCAGTGGGAGGAACTACTGCATTCGATGAGGGAAACAGGTAATTGCCAACTTGCCATGGCTGGGTGGCAACATTGCAGAAGTGTTTTAAGACACCTAGAAAGGCAAGTGTACGGGTTCTTTTTTGCAGGTATTGCTATTATGAGCTGTCAGGCTTACAGAAAGAATGAATGAACTACCAGAGTGCTCACAGCGCCGTGGTAGTTCAGTGAGAGATACAAGCCGACAGCCGCTAAGGCATTGAGACTTGTCGTTTTCCATTCGCAGAGGGCTGTGAATGAATTACAAGGGCGGGAGGATTTTGGGAAGAAGATCCCCCACTAGCTGTCACAGCAGGGTAGAGGGGGCCGGTCCTTTCATATAATGTTACATGTTCTACCCTGAATATGGGTGTAACATGCTTTGAAAGGTGAAGTTATCCTTTAAGGTCTGTGGAGAAAATAAAATACTACTTTAGGTAATACAGTAAAATGTAATTACCTTTTTTTTTTTCCTTAGTTGGTTTTGCCTGGCAAGGACGTATGAAAGGTGAGAAAGAATGGTAAGAATGTGGGGGTGGGGGTTAGGAATGAGTAGGAGATAAAAGATGGCTGGGTTACGAAATTAATATAAAAATAATAAATGGATTCGAGACAAATAGAGGTTAGGTATTCAATTACAGGTTTATGTGAAGATAGAATGTAATCTGATTGTATTGTTGGACAAAGAATGGATCTGTAAATGTTTGATAAGAATAAATTTTTGTTTTGTTAAATAAAGATTTAAAAAAAAAAAAAAAAAAAATGTAATTACCTTTAATACTTATCAAGTATTTTTCATGTTCTTTGGAATTAAGAGTATGTTTTAATTGCATTGTGGAGCAATGGCTCTGTGCTTCCTTCTTCATACTGTCCCCCTGGAGTCAAAGCAAAGATAGTATTTGCTACAGTCCTTTGTAAAAAAAATATACATTAATAAAAGAAAAGCAATATCAAAATTTATCAGCTTTACCATCTATGTCTTACATGACAGGATGACTTAAATTGTATGTCCAAGCACTACACAAATATACCCTCAAATTTCTTATCAGGAGTTCACTCCAAGTGTAGCGCTTTAAGGACACCACCACTCACTTTTCTCAGTTTCAGGGGTTTTGCCCACTTTTATTCAAAAGAAAAGTTCAAAACAAACCCAGAAGATTCCCTCGCATGGGTATTCAGTATTTCAGGCCTCCTACCAAAGTAAATGATTTCAGCCCTCCTGGCTTGTAAACATAGCTCTCCAGCTCAGGACTTACACTTCAGGGCCTTGGTCTGTCTCCCACAGACTGGACGCTCAGCACCTCCGTGCGTACAGCAAGTCGCCTCGTGCTAAACTGGCTCCCACCTCTCTCTCCTAGGTGAAGCCCTACCGACTCCCATACCCAGACCTCCTGTCTGCAGGGTGAAGTCGTCTCCAACAGGGAGCCTAGAGCCCTGGTTTGATGATTAATTAAAGCCCAGAAAACAGCTGACTCATTATTGAACTGGTTGTTTATTAGACCTGGATCCTGGCAGGGTACTGCCCTGCTACACTCTATATCCCCAACTACAGTATATCCTAGCCTTACTTTTTTCTTTTCCCTTGTTCCTGTAGCAAGAAACTGTGTTTTATTACGCTCTCTGTGGTCAACACTAGTCTTGTAAAAGAAATTCCAGGGGCAGCTGCTGGGGGCTTATTTTCTATTGATGCAGGCATGTCCCTAGAACTACATCTCTAGCCCTTCCCTACATACAGTGTGTGGGCATGCTCTTAAGAATCAAGGCAGGAGCATTGTTTTGCTGGGGGAAAAAAAATCTCTCTGTCGAATGACAGTTATGGTTCTCTGCTCAGAGCGGAGGGGAGAACTGAGCAATCAGCGGTGTTTGATCGCTAAGTTCTCAGTGCTGAACCGACGGGGGACAGATACAGCATCAAAGCAATGCTGCATCCACCTAGGAGACTATAAATGTTTTTTGTTTTTTTCCAGAAAGCCAAACTTCTCTTTTAAGTGAAATCACTAGTAGTTTTCCTCAGTGAAAGGTGTGCCCTCAATACCTGTGCTGGTGACAACAAGATATTGGTGGTAAGAGAAGGCAGTAAAGACTTAACTGACTGTTAACAAAAAGTTGAAATGTGCATATCAGCACAGTATAGTCTGATAAGGCTGCGCATTTTGGGGAATTGAGTGAATTAGAAGAAGCTAAAGGAGCAGATTGTGAACGTACCCCTATGTTTATATACTTGGGGAACAAAAAGGTCCTCTTTCAAGAGGTTGTAAACCTCCGATTGTGACTTTTACCTATAGGTAGGCCTAGAATAAGGCTTACCTATAGATAGTGGAAATATCTCCTAAAGATGTGCAGTTTAGGAGATATTTGCTGTACACAGCGCTGATGATGTCATCAGCGCATGTGCTGTGAAAAAACGGCCCTCCGTGACATTTCTTCACTCGCAAGTGCCGTGACTGACGGCTCCCGTGCGCATGTGGTTTCGGCCAGTCACAGAGTCAGAGTCCGTGGCCCCGGAAGGAAGAGGGACGAAGATGGATGCGGCCACCAGTGGGGACAACACGGGCTTCGTTTTCAGGTAAGTGCCACATAATGGGCTAGTATGCGATGCATACTAGCTAGCCCATTATGCTTTTACTTTGCAGGGGAACAAATAAAGAGTAGTAAACCCTGATGGGTTTTACTTCTTAAGTGAAAGGTAGAGGAAGATTAGATGTTAAGGTTTTGCTTTAGTGTAGGCAATTTGTTTTTTAATGTATTAATGAGGCATGGGGGGGGGATCTGCAGGTTTGTACCTTTCAAACATCACCAGCTTCCCATTAAGTGAGGAACAAATTCAACAGCAATCATGGTGCCTTCACAACATGGTGAAAGCAGCTGTGCATTGGCAATGGAAGACAGATTTGTAAATACCAGTGTGACGGATCCTGTATTCAAGGTGTCCGCCGTAAATGCTTCCTAAGTCCTGGAACATGAGTCCAATGGATCTGGTTATAGGAACCCCCAAGAATTAGACAGCACTATTTCTTGAGGTACATCAGGAATCCTTTATTTGACATTTCACACACATATATAGCCAGATGACTAAAAGCTAACCTAATTAGCATGAGCTAATTATCTTAATCATTGCCCAGACTAGTTGACTGGCTGAAAAGACTTTTCAGGGTCAGACTTTAAGGCTCCTAGTTAATTGGAATGGCTATTCAACAGACATTAACATAAACATTAACACAGGGCTAATTAGCACAACAACATTGTGTGGAATACACCTTACAAGCCAGACCAGCCTCATTTACACAATAGACAGGTGGCTTGAGTTCATGACATTAGAATGTGACAGCTTGTGTCCCATTCAGTCTATTTCTAATGCCAAATGCATATACAGAGAGTGTGTTTTGGGGGGCCCGTAATCAGCTGGCAGGAGGCTCGCATGTAGTCCTCTCAAAAAGTCTGTGTCCCGGCTAGGTCTGTCACAACCAGTATCCAGGAAAGGCACACAGAACTTGTTTTGTATACCATCTTGGCACCAGGTATCACAAAATGACAGCTACCTGTATAGCTCAAACATGCTCACTGGACAATGAATCAGCATTGTCACATTGTTCAATGAGCAAGCAGAAGAAACAGAAAGCTGAAGAAGGATATGGAGTAATCTTCATTCCTATAGAGTGTGGCAGGTGTGTTGGAACCCCATAACTAGCTGGACAGAATTACTAATCTTGACGCAGGCAAAGCAGTTCACATCTATGTATTTTAAAGGATAAGTTCAACTTCTCTTCCTGCTTGCTGTCACAATTTTAAAAAAACGCGACTGTGTCATTCATTTACAGCAGTGTTAATTTCATCAAAACGAAAATGTTTTTGTCAGCGGCATTTTTACTGTGATGAAAACTATAGCACATTTTCATCAACTGACGAAAACTATGACAAAAAATCAATTCCGTTTCCGTTAACCAACGAAAACGAAAATGTGAAGGGACGTTTACCCTTGTGAACTTTGGGTTTCTCTCACACCATACAAGTGTCTGCTTTCCGTTCTCAGAGCCTGGGCTACAAGCGTCTGGACAGCACATTCCCCTGGATCTGTTCTCCCTCCCTCCCTCTGTGCAGCCCATCTGTGCACTGCGTATGTGAAGAGAATGTGTGGGTGGGAAAGTCTCAATCAAGCAGTCGAAATATGAAGCCGGGGACTGAGTGAGTGAGCAGTTCAGCACTGTGACTGTACTCTCCTACTTCTCCTCCAATCCCTTCCTGCCATCCCTCTCCCAAATCTCTCTCCCTCCTCCTCTTTCTTATGTTGTCCCCCAGCAGAATCTTTCCTTACCTGCAAGCAAAGTTTTTTCTTCAGGCTCCAATTTTACTTGGTTCTATGTGCATTTAAGTGGGCTCACCATGCCATTTTTTTGAGGGTCTGGCATTTAGGAGGTTAAAACAGTCAGTGAGCAAATGTGATATCATCTCCTCACTGCCTGTCAAATGCCTCTGAAAAGTGACCTGATCATGGATTACTTTTCAGTGGAGTGACATTGCCTGCGTCAAGTGTGTGAACAACCCTTTGGGTTCACAATGGGATGCCGCGTACACACAATTGGAATTTCGGCCAGCAAAAGACAGATGAGAGCTTTTCGTCGGAAAATGCGACCGTGTGTATGCTCCATCGGACTTTTGCTGGCCGAATTCTGAATCACGGATGCAAGATATAGGTGCACTGGAGTAGCTCACATATAGTAGAGAACTGGCAGTGGGATTCACTAAATGCTGGCACATTTAAACCAGCAGAAACACTGGACATTCATAATTTTTATATGTTTTAGTCATTTTGTATTATTCATTTGTTATATTCACTGAATATTTTGGAGGCTTTTAGGTGATTATATTTTGGTGTATAATTTACACGTGTGATATAGGCATTGGCATATTGCACGTAATGAATTTTCATTGATTTACAGCACTTGTATATATACATATATATTCTCTTGATAATATAAGTGGTGTACCTTTAGGGATATAAAATATGGGTTAGCGCAGCCAACATTTTTTGTTTCATGCTGCATCTTTGGTGTGCTTTCAGAAAACCCTACAAAAACGTGCAACCTAATATGCAAAACGTGCAACCTATGGGACTGCGGCTATAATAAGGCATAACATACAGGAAAACTGCAAATACATCACCACTGCGGCCAAGTCACAGCACTGTGCATTACAGGCCTCCTTAGACTATCCAGAGCGGCTAAATCTCTACCTGTGAGGTTGTTCAAACCTTAATACCATAAATAATTAGATTTTTTTACTCAGGAGTTTATAATAAGTTTAGAAATTCTAGAGAAATGCTTAATGCATTACAATTTAACTAAACCCATTTAATTTTAGTCGACTAAAATGTAGGGCATTTAGTCGACTAAAACAAAAAAAAATGGCATTTAGTCAAAAGACTAAAACTAAATTGAAATTTGTAGCCAAAATGAACAGGTTCCTAGTGTGCTTTGAATGTGAAAACTACAAGTCCCGACAGCTTTTTGCAGCTGTTGGCTTGTAGTTCTCAACGAACCACCAGGGTTCTGTTCAGTGCTCTGGGTAGTTCATTGATTCTTCCTGTCAGTGTGTAACTGCCTACTCTTATGAGGATGATCTGTTGATTGTGGATGCAATGCTTGGCAGGCTCATAGTAAAAAATAAAATAAACAAACAACTAATAATAATTGCAAATTTTTTCACCTGCAAAAAGATTTGTATTTATTTTTTATTCTTTTACAAAAGTGAACTTATCCTTTAACTATCACTTCACTAAAACACATGGCTTCAAATAATTTTTACATTTAGATATTATTCCTTCAATCTGCTAAAATGCTTAAAAGCATGGACAGGATAACCATACAACATGCAGAATTTATTAATAATTCTGTAGTATTTGGTATGTAACAGTTCCATAACTGTTTTCGTATGGATTTCTGCTCCTTTAAATACTGCCACCTTCCTTCCGGCTGCTGTTAACTATGAAATATATATATTGAAAAAAATAGAAAACAAGCCATTCCAAAGAAGGATAAAATAGTTCCTAAGAAATGGCTTGCAGCTGCTAAATCACTTCTTTATGTGACTGATACAAACTCCTTAGGCCCCTTTCACATGGGATGCATCTGTAATGATCCACCCCGTAAACATCCGCTTGCTCAGCGGGGATCGCTCCGTTGATCCCCGCTGAGCCCGGCGATTGACAGGGCGGTCCCTGCACACTGTGCAGGGGCTGCCTCGTCAGATCTCCGCTCTCCTCTAGGGGGGATCGGATGAACATGGACCGTCTGTCCGTGTTCATCCGATCTGCAGACGGATAGAAAAATAGGATTTTCCTCCGTCTGCAGAATCGAACCATAGTGGAGATGGCTGATTTAGAATGAACATCCGCTGACACCCGCTATCCCATAGGGATGCGTGTATGTCCGTATTTCTTCCGAAAACGTATGGATGAAATACGGACATACGGTCCGCATGTGTGAAAGGGGCCTTACTTGCGTGGCATTTATGTGCGTAAATTGGACAAAGTTGAAATTATTGGGCAATAAAATATTTTAACAACTTATGCCATTAAGGTGATTGACTCCTAGCTGTTTGCCTGCAGTTCTGTTTTAATCTCAAATTCAGAGTTTAGGACACGTGTTGTGTTCTATAGTGCTTAACAAGGGACACAAAATTGTGTGCTCTGTGTAGGCTGCATTTAAGAAAGAGCTACCCCCTCATTACCTGATCCCATGCTCTGGAGATGTTTAAATCCATTCAAATCTGCTGCCAATAAAATCTGAAGTACTTCAGGCTGTAAAAGGAAAAAACAAAATGATATTTATGGAGAAAACTACCTACACTATAATAAAAATAACTGCACGAAAAGCCATCAAAATACCTGCAATCCCGAGAAAGAAAGTGACAATCCCTGACACTGGAACTCATGAATTAGTTCTCCAAGTCCTGTGACAATAGTATAATCCAGTACGTTCACATGTGAGAAATCAAGGTTTACTGATCTTGGTGGGGAAACTGTAAGGACATTAGTAAAAACAAAGACGGTTTATTTCATAGTTTCAGTCTTTCGATCACTTCAAAAGGTACAATGCAGTCCAGGTAACTTGAAGCCCTAGCATTATATTTTCCAGCAATTCTCTCTGTAAATGTATGCAGATATCAATTCCCAAAAATAGAAACAGCTTCTAAGGGAGCTCTCACCTGAGGCATCTCTCAAGGCTGGAGACACTGGAGTATTGCTCTATACAACTCCATATACAGTACTTGTTTATATTAAAAATAGGATTTTGAATACAGCTTACCTGTAAAATCCTTTTCTTGGAGTACATCACGGGACACAGCGCAGCCATAGTAATTACTATGTGGGTTATACGCCACCTATAGGTGAATGGACACTGGCACACCCAAAAGACAGGTAGTCCCCCTCTATATAACCCCTCGCATACAGGAAGTACCTCAGTTTTGTAGCAAAGCAATGTATATCCCAGCAAGAGGGGAGAGACCTCTGTGTCCAGTGATGTACTCCAAGAAAAATCCTATTTTCTTTAGCGTGCATCACGGGACACAGAGCAGCCATAGTAATTACTATGTGGGATGTCCCAAAGCAATGCCCCGGAGGGGAGGGAGACACGTATCAAAAGCAGGCCACCATCAGACGCAAGGACCTATACTGCTGCCTGCAGTACACTGTGCCCAAAAGCGGCATCCTCCTGCCGTCTTACATCCATCTGGTAAAATTTAGTAAAAGTATGCACTGATGACCAAGTTGCGGCCTTGCAAATCTGGGCCATAGAGGCCTGGTGATGCACTGCCCATGAAGCACTCACTCCCCTGGTAGATGCGCTCTAATATGAAAAGGTGGAACCCTCCTTTTCAATCCATAAGCCTGAATTATAACCTGACGAATCCACTGTGAAATAGTCGATTTTGACGCTGCCTGCCCTTTTCTGAGCCCTTCTGGCAGCACAAAGCATCAGTCTTCCGCATCTGAGCTGTCACCTTCAGATAGATCCTGACAGCTCTCACCACATCGAGAGAATGCAACAATTTTTCTTCCGCAGAGCGAGGTTATGGGAAAAAAGAAGGCAGGGAGACATCTTGGTTAAAGTGAAAACTGGACACTACCTTAGGCTAGGGTGACCAGATGTCCCCGGTTTCAGGGGAAAGTCCCTGGATTCATGACACTGTCCCCGGACCAATTATGTCCCCGGATTTGACTTCAACAGGAGCTGGGGCAATTTTCAAAGACAGTCAGTGCAGAATATAAAAAAAAAAAAAAAATCAGAATTACACACCCCCGCTCCTACTAGCTTAGGGGGGTGTATTTTTTTCCATTATCTGTGTCCCTTTCTGAGGATGATGAGCTGGTCAGAGCGGATCGACTATTTCTTCAGTTTCTGGCACATGCTCATTCAGCTCCGCTCACATGTTCTTCTGCCTTGGCTCAAATCCCGGCCAGCCGCCTGCCTGCTTATCTCCTTGCCTTCCCCGGCAGAGTCATTTTCCTCCGCTCCCCACCCAGTAGTAGCCGGGAGGCCCGGAGAGTGAGACCTGAGAGGCTGTGAGGCAGACTGAGGCGACGGGCAGAGAGAGGCAGCTGAGCTCAGCTGACGATGTCCAGCAGCAGGAATAGAGGGGAAGCAGATCCAATTGTGGGGCTGCCAGTGCCTTCAAGGCTTCAACACAGGTGTGCTTTGGGGGTGTCTGTGAATAGACTACATTTCACTGTGTCTGTCTCTCTGGCATAATGGATGGTATCAGAACTCACAGGCAGCAGGCACTTATTGGTCATAAGTTAACAAAATCAGCACCCAGCAGCCATGTTATGTGACACACTGTGACAGAGCCAGACAGAGCCATGATAGAGTGCCTGCTGCCTGTGAGTTATCATAATGCTGATGATCCTAGCCAGTTGCCGATTGCCTGATTGCCGATTTACTGCTACAGGGTGGTTGCGCTGCACAGGATCACTTATATATACAAGTGATCCTGCATTTCTGGGTATCAGAGCCAATCAGCGGATCCGGCGGACTTGTCTAGTGGCCCGCCTATGTAAACAAGGCAGTTCACCATTCTGTCAGTATGGAAGACATTGATCCTGTGTTCCTGCAAAGCAGGTACAGGGATCTATGTCTTCCCTTAGTAAAAGCACCTCCCCCACAGTGAGAAAACACTTGTTAGGCATACATTTAACCCATTGATTGCCCTAGATGTTATCCCCTTCCCAGCCAGTGTCATTAGTAGAGTGACAGTGCATATTTTTAGCACTGATCACTGTATTAGTGTAACTGGTTCCCACAAAGTGTCACTAATGCCGCGTACACATGAGCGGAATGTCCGACAGAAAAAGTCAGAATCTCAGACAGAATCTTTTCATCGGATATTCCGATCGTGTGTGTCTGACTTTTTTTTTTTTTTGGAAAATTCTGATGGACCTAGAAATAGAACATGTTCTAAATATTTCCGACTGAACCATTTCCTATCGGGAAAACCGCTCGTCTGTGTGCTGTTCCAACAGACCAAAAACAACGCATGCTTGGAAGCCAGTACGAAATGGCAGCTACTGGCTACTGAACTTCCTTTTTCTAGTCCCGTCGTACGTGTTGTACGTCACCATATTCTAGACCTTCGGAATTTGGTGTGATCGTGTGTAGGCAAGACAGTTTCAGTGGAACTCCGTCGGAACTCTGTCGGAAAAACCTTTGGAGTTTATTCCGACTGGAAAACCGGTCGTGTGTACGTGGCATTAGTATCCGATTTGTCCACCGCAATATCGCAGTCCCGCTATGAGTCGATGATTGCTGCCAATTCCTAATAAAAAAAAAACTATGTCCCCGGATTTCATTTTAAAAATCTGGTCACCTTACCTTAGGTAGAAAGTTTGGGTGAGGACGCAACACCACCTTGTCTTTATGAATAATTAAAGTATGGCTCTTTACAGGAAAAAGCTGCCAATTCTGACACTCTCCTTGCCAAGGTTACTGCAACCAAAAAAAACAACTTCCTTGTCAAAAGGATCAAGGGAATATGGTGCATAGGCTCAAAGGGGTGTTTTTTCAAGACCGATAAAACTAGGTTCAAGTCCCATGGGCACAAGGGCGGCCTGACTGGCGGAGTTATACAAGTTACCCCTTGTATAAAGGCCCAGATCAAAGAATGCAAAGCAAGCGGTCTTTGAAAAAATACTGATAAGGCCTAATTCTGACCCTTGATTGTACTCGAGGCTAGCTTAATTTCCACCCCCAATTGTAGGAAGGCAAGAATTCTTTCTGACACATACTTTTGGAGGATGCCATCTTTTGGCTTCACACCAGGAAATATATGACCTCCAGGTCATATAATAAATGGCCCTAGAAGCCGGCTTCCTTGCATTAATCAGGGTAGTCACCACTGAGCCTGAAAGCCCCTGATCCTTTAAAATTTGGGCTTCAATAGCCAAACCGGTAAACTTAACGATTGTAAGGCAGGACGGAACACCAGTCCTTGCGAAAGCAAGTCTGGACGGGATGGAAGAGTCCACGCTTTCCCTACTGCCAGCCTTATGATTTCTGCGTACCAGGATCTTCTGTGCCATGCTGGGGCTACTAGTATCACTGGCTTCCCTTTCTCCTTGATCCTGCGTAGAAGCCGCAGTAGCAGCTGAACTGGGAGGAACGCATAAATCAATGAAAACTGAATCCAAGGGGTCACTAGTGCATATGTCCCGAACGCGAGTGGATCCCCTGTCCTTGACACAAAGCTGTCCAACTTCTTGTTGAACCTGGATGCCAACAGATCTATGTACCTAGATCTAGGTACCCCGCACTTTTGGCAAATGGCTGAAAAAAACCTCGGGATGCAGGGACCATTCCCCTCGGGAACAATTGTTGGCGGCTCAAGAAGTCCGCCTGCCAATTCTCCACTCCTGGAATGAAGACTGCTGACAGAAAAGGCACATGCTTCTCTGCCCATGTCAGAATATGGCCCACCCCCCTCTGGGCCGCCTGACTCCTGGTACCCCCTTGGTCATTGATGTAAGCCACTGCTGTGGCATTGTCGGATTGTATCCTGACGGGACAACCCTGCAACCTGAAAGTCTAGGATATTAGAGCCAGATGCGCTGCCCGAATCTCTAGAATGTTGATGGGCAAGGCTTTTTCGGGTCTCTGACCACTTCCCCTGGACAGTGGCCTCCTCCAGAACCACTCCCCAGCCCAAGAGGCTGGCATCCGTTGTTACTACCTTCCAGGCTATCGGTATTAAGGATTTCCCCTTCTGCAAATTTCTGGCTATCAACCACCAATTGAGACTCTGGCGCACCTTTGGGGACAGATACACTGGGTAGTTCAAGGCTTGGATCCTCTTGTTCCAAGCAGAAAGAATACTGTTTTGCAACAGTCCAAAATTAAATTGGGCATAGGGAATAGCTTCGAACGAAGCCACCACATTCCCCAACAACCTCATGCAAAAGGTGAATGGAGGAATCCTTCTTTCCCTTGACCACACGGACCAGATCTCTTATAGCCCTGACCTTCGTCTGAGGCAAAAATACCCTTTCTTGGACTGTGTCTATTGACCAGACCCAAGTATTCTAGCCTTCTTACTGGCTGTAAGGCAGATTGTTCTAGGTTGAGAATCCAATCCAGGTGTTCCAAATACTTGACAGCGCTGGACACACTCAGGTCTAGCCGTGCAACCGACTGATCTACAAGCCGCAGGTCGTCTAGGTATGCCATTACTGATATACCCTGCGACCCTTAATCTTGCTAATACCGTGTACAGAACTTTTGTGAACACCCAGGGGGGCGGTGTTCTTAGCACCTTTGCGCCCACGCACCGCCTCCCTCTTGGCAACAAACGAATTGAGGACTGCCGACAAGGTGTCCAAGGGTACTGCGCAGTCCACAGGTGACCCGGTTGCAAGTGTCTGGATTTCGGGGGAAGAAACACCAGTTTCTGAAGTCATGCTGACCCTACCCTGTCTGCCACCCAAAGGGGACTTAGGACAGGGACAGTCCCACCCTCCTTACTGCTGCTGGCTAAGGGGCCCTTTCCCGCAGGACTCACCACCCTGAGGGGTTCTGCGCTATCCAGCAGGTAGTGCCTGTAGTCTCTGTTGGCTCCCAGGTGCAGAGGAAACAGCTCTGTCGGTGGAAGCATCTGCTATGGCACTGAAACCTCTCAGTAGTGTGCTCAGGCTCAAAGAAAATGGCCGCCCGGCGTCCAGTATAAGGACATAAAACACAGGGAAAATGGCCGCCAGAACACAGGAGCACATGCTGCTGCTAGAGAACGCTGAAAAAGCGTGTTCAGGCTTCCAGAAAATGGCCGCCGACGTCCAGTGTGAGGACAAAAATCACAGAGAAAATGGCCGCTGAAGCCCATGCCCACACCTAAGATGGCCGCCAAATGCAGAACCATGAGGGACAGAAACTCACAGGCACCTCCAGGGGCATGGAAAACAGGACCCAGGACACAGCCAGCGCTAAACCTCCCCAGGTGAGAGCCGTGCACAGACACACACACCCCACAGCAGTACACAGGGAGGGAGAGGGGAACAGGGACCCCCGAATCGACCTCCCAGGGAATGCCCAGCTGCTCAACCCCACCAAGGCAGGGAGAGCTGTACTTACCAGTCCTGAAGAGCTGGGAGACATTCCATTGCAGAACTACTCACTGATCAGTACAGGGTAGCTGCTGGCCCGGCATACTGTGACGCAGACATCAGTAGCCCGGTCATATGTATGCCCCGGAGCATAAAAGCTCGACCTGCACACGCTCGATGGCCGGACTGGGGAGACTACAAGGATAAGGGTATTCAGCCTGTCACCCAGCCGGCTGTTGATAGCAGATCACAGGATCTATCACCTTGCGCAAAAACCAATCTTCTGCAGAAACATAGACGGACCGATGGGCCCATCAGGGTTCCTAGGTCTTTTCTCCTTCACTAGGCAAAATAAAACTGAGGCTGCAGTAGCATGCTGAGGGGTTGTTACCTAGGGGGCCGCCCCTCGGGCGGAACTAGAAAGTTCTAGTTTTATTATCACATGTAACGTGTAATGCCTAGTCTTCTCCTGAAGGTGGCATAACAACCCAATGGTCTAAAGAGAGAAGCTGTGTCAGTCGGTGAATATAAGAGAAACAGCTCATACTCACTGATCACCAGCCGGCTGCAGCGATCCGCTCTCCTCTCCTCAGCGACGACTTCCACGTGAGGAGCAGAGAGCCGATTGCCTAGCAACCGGCTGTTTGCTTACATCACATGACGGCTGTGATTGGACACGGCCGTCATGTGATAAAGAGGGCAAATCACAGAGCCCTCCTGCCGAACCGAGATGCGCCGTGTCCGGGTGACACGAGCGCATCGGGAACGCGTAATCCCACTACTTCTGAAGGACGTTCAGGAACGTCCTATCAGAATTAGAAGGCTCCCACCAGGCCGTATATGTGCAGTGTTAAGTAGCAGTAGTTAAGTAAAGATTCCAAAAAGGGTTGTTTTGATATTGTGGCCCGCCTCTATCAAACAACTCTCTGCGCTCAAAGGGATATATTGTCTGGGTGTGAGTGTAGGTAATGTGGTATATTAATATACCTAGTTTGATGTGCAACCCAGCATAGGTGCACCAATAGCTGCTGCTTAAAGGAAACGTAGCATATAAAAGGTACAATAAAAAACCAGTGTCACGGAGTGAGAAATTGCGTGAACAATTAACTGCATCCAACCTGTGTCAATATTGTAGCAGCGCTAGGGTACCAGAAAATACTGATTAATTAAATAAGAGATTGTTTGAATATATGATTGGATCGATATATGCAAATCAGTCAATAATCCATGAAAAAATCAATCATACATGATAATCATAGTTAATCAGACAGGGGGGTGAGTGAATTCGATCAATTGATGAGTGAATTGATGAATAAATAAATAAATTAATTAATTAATTACACGAGAGTCCATTCATTTCACGGTGACTCCAAAAAATAAATAAAATAAATTAATAAGTAAATCAATAAATAAATAAATTAATTAAAGTCCCGTTTTTTCCATGATGTGGTGATCAAAGCCAAAGTAATATTACTAGCTCAATATTCAATGTGCCGTAGAAACTGATTAGTCCATCCACCAGTGTGCTTCACCACGTGATAGAAGATTCCCCTTTGGGGATGCACTCACCAGAACTAAATACAATATGGGCATGTATACACTTTCATCAGGGTCCTGTTACTCTCTGTATTGAAGTCCACCAGTTATCCTCAACTTCCTCCCATTCATTGGCTCACCATTGGCAGGTAGATTATATGTTGAAACAAATTGCACCACATAGTGTGACTCCGTTTAAACCATTTATTAAACCCCCCAATCAGTTAAAATAAAACACCCCTTATTACAGAATGCGTACCAGATATTCAAGCCAAATCAGCATGTAAGATAAATGTAAAAACACTCTGCCTGTGATCGCCTTCCGGGTCCTTTACAGCTGATTTCCGCTATAGAGAGCGGTAGTTGCAGCGTCCTAGGATACTTCCTGGTCGGTGGACCGCAGGCTGGAGCGCACACGTCACTTCCTTGTTTCTCTAGTCAACGTCCCTGACGCACGTTTCGTCCTATCGGACTTCTTCACGAGGGCGTGACTAGAGAACCGGAAGTATCACTCTTATAGTGATGGATAGATATTATGGCCAATCGGAGCGCACGCATGAATCTAATAGGAATTCTTACAGCGCCGGTCTACTCATATCTAGCTAATCCCCCAGAAGATAGCGATTTAAAACTTAATAAGCAATGACAATACATGAATCCAGGGATAGAGAGAGATGTGCTGTCATACTATATGCTTTACTTTTAAAAATTATAAAGATTCCTTGCATGCATGCGCGCGCCTCCTTCCATTGACCCTTAAGCAATCAGTCACAGTCTGATAAACAATGTGGATCCATGAAAAGGAGGGCTATGGCTAAAATGACGGCTAATAAGCATATTGTATGGATAAGCATGTTATATAGATAAAAGAGTCACATGGCAGCTGATAAGCATATTATATGGATAAAATGACAGTTTATTTTAATATACTCCTTAGAGACTGAGTTAAAATATGCGAGTAATTATAAATATGCGACTGCGGGTCAATATGTATAAAATATACACATAAAACCACCTAAAAAGTCACATATTAAAATCGCATCTAAAAGTGCGTCTAAAAACCGCATTAGAAACCGCATGTAAAACGCATATATAAAATATGTATAAAAAAGAGGCAAAAAGAATGTTTCATGAATCCCCTGGATAGAATCATGTTGATAAATGTTATTTGTGAACCACGGGTGGGTTCGGGTGGGGGATTACAACATTATAAAATTATAAAAATATAAAAATACAGAACCTATATATAAAAAAATATATAAATCTATAAAATTACATTGATATAAAATATGGCCCTATATGGTATGGTATTGCACATTGGCCCGAATACCTATCACGCAAAAACTGGATTGCAGTGACCATGTTAGTACATGTTTATACAGTGGATCAGAATCCAAAAAAATTCTAAAAAAATTCAAGAGGTACTGTGCTCATAGATCTCCTTGTATGGAATGCACACCAAATACATCTAGGGTGAGCACAGTTACAGCAAAAAGGTAATAGTGATCGGTAAATGAATAAGTTAAATTGAGTTCAATAACAACAGGAACAGGTAAAAAACAGATAAAAAACAGATAAACACCAGATAAAACCAGAATAAGTACCCCATCAGGATCATTGGGGTTATGTGCATCTCCCGTCAAAATATATATATATGTATATATTCTTATTGTTGAGAGGGTGGTTAAGTGTCACTAATAAAGCAATTAATGTCAAGTTCTACATTTAAACCTCTAGGGGCGAGTACGTCAGTCAGAAAGATCCATTTAGTTTCTTTTTTGGACAGTTCTCTTACCCTATGTATGCCCCTCCAATGAGGTTGAAGATGTTCAATACCCCAAAATTCCAATCCTCTGGGATCGCTATCGTGTTTTAATTTAAAATGCAAGGACACGTTGTGGTCTTTGTAACCTAATTTGATATTTTTGATATGTTCGGCTATTCTTATACGCAGAAGCCTTTTTGTGCGGCCAATATACATTAGGCCACATGGACATTTTAGTGCATATACCACAAACATTGTGTTACACGTGATAAATTGTTCGATGTCGAAAGATGTGTGGTTTGCTGTTGCTTCAAATTTATCGAGTGCCCTTATAGGTTTCCCCACTTCCCTACAGGCCTTACATTTACGACAGGCGTAGAAACCTTTCTTATCCCAGAAAGATAAAGGTTTCTTTGGGGGGTCAATGATTTTTTTGACCACCCTATCACCGAAACTGGTCGCCTTCCTATAGATAAATTGGGGGATATCAGGCAAAGCTGTGGTTAATTTCTTGTCCAATAATAACACATGCCAATGTTTCTTGAAAATGGTTTCTACTTCTTTATACTGTTCATGGTATCCCGAGATGAATGACCATTCTTTCGTGTTTCTTTTTTGGGGGGTGGTGGTTGGCTGAACTAACATTTTTTCTTCTAAAACGGTGGCTCGAGGTATTGCACCTACTTCTTCAACGATCTTCATTAATTTGATCGGGTCATATCCACGGTTCTCAAATCTCTCTGTTAGAATTTTCGATTGACAAATAAAGTTGCTTTCCTCAGAACAGTTTCTCCTTATCCTCATTATCTGGCCCTTTGGTATGTTCCTTAACCATAAAGGATGGTGGCCACTTGATATGGGTAAATAACTGTTTCTGTCAGTTTTTTTGAAATAAACTTTTGTTTCCAATTGATTTAATTTTCGATATATTGTGACATCCAGAAAGTCAATTTCCTCCTTATTGCTTGTTGATGTTAAGACGATATTCCTGTTGTTTGTGTTTAAAAGGGTTAAAAAAATGTCCAAACTTTCACTTGTCCCTGCCCAGATAAAAAACAAATCATCGATAAAACGTCGATAAAACACTAATTCTGCCCGTTGATCATTAAAAATACTTTTATCCTCCCATTCTGCCATGAATAGATTAGCGATACTTGGTGCGAATTTCGCGCCCATGGCCACACCTCTTTGCTGGGAGTAAAAGTTGCCACCATACCAGAAATAGTTATGATTAAGACAAAAATCCAAGGCATTCTTTAAAAACACTTTTTGGTTCAATGGTAGATCTTCTCTCTTGCTGAGGGCCCAATTCAGGGCCAGGAGGGCGTCATCGTGCTGAATAATTGAGTAAAGAGAGGATACATCCGCAGTGACTAAGAGAATATCATTTCTTTCAGATAAGTCCACCTTCTGGAGACAATTGAGAAAATCTTTCGTATCTCGTATATAGGACCTAGTGCTCCTCACACTGTTTTGGAGGAATTTGTCAAGGTATTGTCCAAGTCTAGCTGAGATCGAATCAATACTATTGACTATGGGTCTTGCTGGAGGGTTTATTGGGTCCTTATGCACTTTTGGAAGTGTGTAGAGAGTTGGTATTCTGCTGCTCGCTGGGACCAAGTATCTCTTCTCCTTCTCGGTCAGAACTCCCTTCTTTGATCCCATGTCAATCAATCTCTCCAGGTGATCCCTATATTCTGCAGTTGGATCACCCTTTAAGGTGCAATAAGTGGTGGTATCTGTTAACATCTCTATTATTTGGTTATGATATACATCTTTTGATAAAATTACCACTCCTCCTCCTTTATCAGCTGGGCGTATGATTATATCCTTACGTTTTTCCAAGGCCATGATACCTTCTTCTATGTGCCTAGTATTGGTTTCTCTTTTTGGTTGAAGATTTGACAGGTCTTGTAGGACAAGCCCTTTGAACACTTCCACCTGGTGGTTAGGGTTGTTCGGGGGGTTGAATGTAGATTTATTTTTCAATCCACTATTGATTGATTGGACGTTTCTGGGTAGTACTGGATTACCTGATGTAACTTCCCTTAGGGATTCCCGTCCCAAGAAATATTTTTTTATATTGATCTTTCTGATAAATTTATGAACATCAATATAGACATTAAATTTGTTAATTGGTTTTTTGAGACCACATTTTAGGCCAAGGTTTAGAATGTTAGTTTCTTTTTTTGTTAATTCTACATTAGCTAAATTAAAAATTCCTCCTACTCCGACCCTCTTCGCCTTTTGTTTGAGTTTCCGGCCTGCTCTGCATCCTCGGTATTTCCTCTTTGAGGTAGAATTGGTCCAAGATCCCTCGGTGGGTATGGGGGATTCCCTCTCCGTTGAGGGTCCCTGTGAGATCCTTGAGGGTTTTGTTCTCTGTACTGTTCCTGGGACTGTTGTTCCATGTGGTAGGGGTGATGGTATGGCGTCTGCATCGGTGGTCGACCTCTGCGAGGCGGGTACCCTCGACCCCTCTGTTGTCCTCCTCTGCCTCTTCCTAAAAAAGGACGGGGTGCAGGGTAATGGTTGTAATCATCTGCATAATCGTATATGGGCTGAAACCTGTTGTGGGTCACTATACCATAAGATTGTTGCTGTGATTGTTGATTGGTATTTCTCTGATTTTTTCCTTTTCCTCCTCTGTTCTTCCATTGAATGGGAGTGGATGATCGGGGAGGGGGGTGCGCGTATAGAGAATTTTCATATTCATCTTGTTCCTCTCTCCCATGTCTGTTGGACCCGGGGTTTCCGACATTCGAGGGTCCTGGTGTAGGGGGGACATTTCTTACTCTGTTTATTTCTCTGTTGATTACTTCCTTGTTATCATTGGAATTTTGTTGCCAAGTGTAGATGCGATTATTCTTGAAATCCTCTGAATCCTTATGGAATTTCTTGACTTTTTTCTTTTGAGTTTCTTTGTCTATTTTCTCGAGCTTCTTTTGTACCCTTGTGTTAAAATCTACAATCTGTTGCGATTCTTGAATAGGTTCCAACTGAATTTTGAGATCATTGATCTTTGATACTAATTTGGCCATTTTTCGTTTTTTTCTATCCAAAATCAGCTGCTGTAGTTTAAATCCCACTCCATTAAAGAAATCCAACCACTCGTTAGTGGACTCTGGATCATCTAAGCCGTCTTGGGGAACGATGTCCCATCTCAAACTTTTAATAATTATCTTATCTTTGATATATTGTTCTAGTGTACAGATATCCCACCACGTTCTGACCTGCTTTTCCAGGGTATTTCCTAGGGCTGAAATCACCCCATTATAATTAATTTCTGTAGTAGTAGGTGTATAGTCAGAAAATAGAGAGTTCATGTCTATTTGTCTGTTGTTAAGGAACTGTAAGACATCCATGGCTGCAGAGATAAAAGACTAAAATCGCAAAAAGGGTTGTTTTGATATTGTGGCCCGCCTCTATCAAACAACTCTCTGCGCTCAAAGGGATATATTGTCTGGGTGTGAGTGTAGGTAATGTGGTATATTAATATACCTAGTTTGATGTGCAACCTCAGCAAGAGAGAAGATCTACCATTGAACCAAAAAGTGTTTTTAAAGAATGCCTTGGATTTTTGTCTTAATCATAACTATTTCTGGTATGGTGGCAACTTTTACTCCCAGCAAAGAGGTGTGGCCATGGGCGCGAAATTCGCACCAAGTATCGCTAATCTATTCATGGCAGAATGGGAGGATAAAAGTATTTTTAATGATCAACGGGCAGAATTAGTGTTTTATCGACGTTTTATCGATGATTTGTTTTTTATCTGGGCAGGGACAAGTGAAAGTTTGGACATTTTTTTAACCCTTTTAAACACAAACAACAGGAATATCGTCTTAACATCAACAAGCAATAAGGAGGAAATTGACTTTCTGGATGTCACAATATATCGAAAATTAAATCAATTGGAAACAAAAGTTTATTTCAAAAAAACTGACAGAAACAGTTATTTACCCATATCAAGTGGCCACCATCCTTTATGGTTAAGGAACATACCAAAGGGCCAGATAATGAGGATAAGGAGAAACTGTTCTGAGGAAAGCAACTTTATTTGTCAATCGAAAATTCTAACAGAGAGATTTGAGAACCGTGGATATGACCCGATCAAATTAATGAAGATCGTTGAAGAAGTAGGTGCAATACCTCGAGCCACCGTTTTAGAAGAAAAAATGTTAGTTCAGCCAACCACCACCCCCCAAAAAAGAAACACGAAAGAATGGTCATTCATCTCGGGATACCATGAACAGTATAAAGAAGTAGAAACCATTTTCAAGAAACATTGGCATGTGTTATTATTGGACAAGAAATTAACCACAGCTTTGCCTGATATCCCCCAATTTATCTATAGGAAGGCGACCAGTTTCGGTGATAGGGTGGTCAAAAAAATCATTGACCCCCCAAAGAAACCTTTATCTTTCTGGGATAAGAAAGGTTTCTACGCCTGTCGTAAATGTAAGGCCTGTAGGGAAGTGGGGAAACCTATAAGGGCACTCGATAAATTTGAAGCAACAGCAAACCACACATCTTTCGACATCGAACAATTTATCACGTGTAACACAATGTTTGTGGTATATGCACTAAAATGTCCATGTGGCCTAATGTATATTGGCCGCACAAAAAGGCTTCTGCGTATAAGAATAGCCGAACATATCAAAAATATCAAATTAGGTTACAAAGACCACAACGTGTCCTTGCATTTTAAATTAAAACACGATAGCGATCCCAGAGGATTGGAATTTTGGGGTATTGAACATCTTCAACCTCATTGGAGGGGCATACATAGGGTAAGAGAACTGTCCAAAAAAGAAACTAAATGGATCTTTCTGACTGACGTACTCGCCCCTAGAGGTTTAAATGTAGAACTTGACATTAATTGCTTTATTAGTGACACTTAACCACCCTCTCAACAATAAGAATATATACATATATATATATTTTGACGGGAGATGCACATAACCCCAATGATCCTGATGGGGTACTTATTCTGGTTTTATCTGGTGTTTATCTGTTTTTTATCTGTTTTTTACCTGTTCCTGTTGTTATTGAACTCAATTTAACTTATTCATTTACCGATCACTATTACCTTTTTGCTGTAACTGTGCTCACCCTAGATGTATTTGGTGTGCATTCCATACAAGGAGATCTATGAGCACAGTACCTCTTGAATTTTTTTAGAATTTTTTTGGATTCTGATCCACTGTATAAACATGTACTAACATGGTCACTGCAATCCAGTTTTTGCGTGATAGGTATTCGGGCCAATGTGCAATACCATACCATATAGGGCCATATTTTATATCAATGTAATTTTATAGATTTATATATTTTTTTATATATAGGTTCTGTATTTTTATATTTTTATAATTTTATAATGTTGTAATCCCCCACCCGAACCCACCCGTGGTTCACAAATAACATTTATCAACATGATTCTATCCAGGGGATTCATGAAACATTCTTTTTGCCTCTTTTTTATACATATTTTATATATGCGTTTTACATGCGGTTTCTAATGCGGTTTTTAGACGCACTTTTAGATGCGATTTTAATATGTGACTTTTTAGGTGGTTTTATGTGTATATTTTATACATATTGACCCGCAGTCGCATATTTATAATTACTCGCATATTTTAACTCAGTCTCTAAGGAGTATATTAAAATAAACTGTCATTTTATCCATATAATATGCTTATCAGCTGCCATGTGACTCTTTTATCTATATAACATGCTTATCCATACAATATGCTTATTAGCCGTCATTTTAGCCATAGCCCTCCTTTTCATGGATCCACATTGTTTATCAGACTGTGACTGATTGCTTAAGGGTCAATGGAAGGAGGCGCGCGCATGCATGCAAGGAATCTTTATAATTTTTAAAAGTAAAGCATATAGTATGACAGCACATCTCTCTCTATCCCTGGATTCATGTATTGTCATTGCTTATTAAGTTTTAAATCGCTATCTTCTGGGGGATTAGCTAGATATGAGTAGACCGGCGCTGTAAGAATTCCTATTAGATTCATGCGTGCGCTCCGATTGGCCATAATATCTATCCATCACTATAAGAGTGATACTTCCGGTTCTCTAGTCACGCCCTCGTGAAGAAGTCCGATAGGACGAAACGTGCGTCAGGGACGTTGACTAGAGAAACAAGGAAGTGACGTGTGCGCTCCAGCCTGCGGTCCACCGACCAGGAAGTATCCTAGGACGCTGCAACTACCGCTCTCTATAGCGGAAATCAGCTGTAAAGGACCCGGAAGGCGATCACAGGCAGAGTGTTTTTACATTTATCTTACATGCTGATTTGGCTTGAATATCTGGTACGCATTCTGTAATAAGGGGTGTTTTATTTTAACTGATTGGGGGGTTTAATAAATGGTTTAAACGGAGTCACACTATGTGGTGCAATTTGTTTCAACATATAATCTACCTGCCAATGGTGAGCCAATGAATGGGAGGAAGTTGAGGATAACTGGTGGACTTCAATACAGAGAGTAACAGGACCCTGATGAAAGTGTATACATGCCCATATTGTATTTAGTTCTGGTGAGTGCATCCCCAAAGGGGAATCTTCTATCACGTGGTGAAGCACACTGGTGGATGGACTAATCAGTTTCTACGGCACATTGAATATTGAGCTAGTAATATTACTTTGGCTTTGATCACCACATCATGGAAAAAACGGGACTTTAATTAATTTATTTATTTATTGATTTACTTATTAATTTATTTATTTATTTTTTGGAGTCACCGTGAAATGAATGGACTCTCGTGTAATTAATTAATTAATTTATTTATTTATTCATCAATTCACTCATCAATTGATCGAATTCACTCACCCCCCTGTCTGATTAACTATGATTATCATGTATGATTGATTTTTTCATGGATTATTGACTGATTTGCATATATCGATCCAATCATATATTCAAACAATCTCTTATTTAATTAATCAGTATTTTCTGGTACCCTAGCGCTGCTACAATATTGACACAGGTTGGATGCAGTTAATTGTTCACGCAATTTCTCACTCCGTGACACTGGTTTTTTATTGTACCTTTTATAAGTAAAGATTCCAGCTTCTTGTTGAATGGATCTTTGAAAACCTGGACATTGTCCACTGGACAAGTTAGACTTCTATTTACAGAAGAAATAGCAGCAACCACTGCTGGTAAACTCCACTTCTTAGTGAACTTTTCCTCCATGGCATAAAGAAGAGAAAATCTTCTAGGAGGAATAAAATACCTATCTGGATAATCCCAGTCTGCATATATTAGCCCAAAGAAGAAAAGGGGGCCTCGGCCACCTCCGCTGGGGGCAACTTGTATCCAGAATGGACCAATTCCGTAAGGGATAGGACTAGCAAACTTTGGGATTGCGAGGCTGAGAAGGGCTCCTCTGAGAGGAGTCATCAGCCTGCCCTTCTTCCCGGTCACCCAATGGCACCTCAATATCATCTGCCCATTCCTGTTCCAATACTTGATGGTCAGGAGGGGGAGAAGGTGACCTTTTGTGTTTTTTCCCGGACTGGGAGACAGACGCAATCATGTCGGCTATTTTTCCTTCCAAACCAGCTAATGCTGAAGCCAAAGTCGTCCTTGGTGACGCATGCAGAGGCTGAAATGTTGGATGTAGCCACTATGCCTGACAGCCTGGCCAGTTGCCTCTGGCATTTCATTGGAGGATAGTACTGTGCAAGCGTGACTAGGATCCTCAGATCCTGACAGCGGCGCCCTTGCGCTCCTCCCTGCTGTATTCCCCCCACCTTTCTTTCGGGAAGACATAGTCCAAAGCACAAAATGCAGAGGTACTCACAATCTGCATCCACTGCTGAGCTGTAGTCCAGCAAAAAAATGCCGCTATCACTGCTCAGCCTAATGCCCTGTAGGCGTTCCTTTAAATGACTTTATCCACACCTATGCTTACACCTATGCACACCTATGCTTACATGCCCCAGTATGCTCTGTGTCCCTCCGTCAGCCACCGGACTCTTCACAGAGTCACAAACTTTATAGACACGGACCCTGCATCTTTTGCTACTTCCAGGCTCGCCCTCCATGTGTATGCCGTCCGCACCTAAGCCACGCCCCCTGGTGGCCTTTTAACCAGAGCTGACACCCACGCGTGGATGAGGCGGTCCCGTTATCGGGATTGCTCGGGGCGGGGGGGGGGGGGGGGGGGGAAGCAGGGCTGTGTTACCGTGCAGGGATGCCGGCTGCCTCGCTCAGGAGGCGGCCGGCATCCTTTCGTCTACCGGTGCCTTTCGGTAGACAACTGTTAGACCAGGATGAGGAGCAATGTTGTCTCCAAAGGAGTGCTTTCAAGACACAGAAAAATGAAGGGGAGCTGAAAAGCATGACAAGTAAACACCAGGTATTTTATAATACACCCTCTAGTGGTGAAAAACAGGCAAGGCATACGCTACACAGAAGAAATCCCTTAAAGTGAACCATATGCATTCCTTTCCCAGGTTCTTTCTTCTTTTAAAAAAAACGTACAATTCATGCCGCAGGATACTGCTGGAATACACAGCCAAACCCAATCTTCACCCATCACAGTGGGCCAGGTCTCAAACGGACCTTCAAGGACCGGGTCCCTCTTGCATACTGGGATCCACACCCTTGGAGCTGTACAGCAATCTGCCAGGACAACCTTTGGTTTGGTCATGTATCCAAGGGCCTGGATCCCAGGGTCTAGCCCTCCAAAGAGGAGCATTACAGGCAAAAATCATCCATCTTGGCCTTTTCTTTTGCCACCTTGAATGTATCCGACTGCATAGCCCCTTGATCCTGCCAAAGATTTCTCCAATGGGGCTGTCCCTAGTATAGCATTTTAATCCACCGTGACCATCACCTTGAGACACTGGCAAGAAAAATGTATGGGTGGGGTTATATAGAGGGGGACTTCCTGTCTTTTGGGTGTGCCAGTGTCCATTCACCTATAGGTGGCGTATAACCCACATAGTAATTACTATGGCTGCTCTGTGTCCCGTGATGTACAATAAAGAAAGTAATTATTTAATGTATGAAAATGGGGAAGATCAATGCGCAAACCAAAGGGAAAGACAGTATCAGGTAGCTGCTAACATCAGGGTGTTCTCACACCAAATAAGAAGCTGATAATAATAAGTTTGAATGTAGCGATTTCCGAATGAAAGGAATAAATCCGAAAAAATAATGGATTAGGATGAACCTTTGGAGGTAACCTGAAAGGAGTATCTCTACAGGGATCATAAGCGTCTTAAACTTGATATCTCATCAGTAATGAAGCCAGCGATTAATAAGTCCCTGCCTAAACCAATAGATGAGAATCCCCCCTCCACAGCAGTCACAAAGCTGAGAGGAAGCAAGGATGGGATAAAACACACACTGAAAGAAGCCTCCTAATAGTGAACGTGAATAACCAGTTAATGATTAGGTGTAAACTTCAATCAATAATAACCTGTATACTTCAATCAATAACCTAATAATAAATCCTTAGTAAAAATCAATTTAAATCCAGTGCGACAAGGGGCAATTAGTGCAATAATAGCCAAATCCAGCAATAATAGTGTGCTTAATGTGCATAGACATCCACGTGTGCAAATATGTGCAAGATCAACAAAAAGCTGACAAATACAAAAAACTGGTGCAAGGATCAATAAAAAGCTAAAAACATTGATTAAGGATAAAAAATAATGAATTTTATGAATAAAAAGTGCCAGAGTAATATATGTGCAAAAAACAGCAAAAAATTGTGCAGACCGGCAAAAAATATGCAAAGCCGGCAAAAGAGTGCAAAGTGCATAAAGTGCAATGATGCAAAGAACTTGAAAAAATAAAGTGACAAAATAGTCATTCAATAGTGGAAAACCACATCAATCAATTGTGCAGACAGGGTCCCATACACAGTACAATCTTGTTCGTGGCAATCTTCTTTGATACAATGGAAATTCCTCTAGATACTTTAGTGCCCCCGTGTGATCAATCTCCAGTGCTCATGCAGAGTGGTTCCCCCTAGCCTCTCACCTTATATAAAGGCAAAGTGCAGCCTTTGTAACCGTTGTCTAACAGCTGTTCCACTCCACGTCCCTCTCAGTATTGCCGCTGCTGCGAGTCCTTCTCTCCTCTGCTGAAGTGACCCCCGGTCACACAGCAATTCTCAGCCAGATGTCATCAGAAGGAAAGAAGGCACTCCATAGTGTAGCATTCAAATAAAATACATTTATTAAGTAAAACACAAAAGTAAATCTAAATCTGATAATCTGATAACCCGCCGTCGTCTGGGGGTCTCGATCCGCCTTCGGGGGTCTTCCGGGGTCTCTTCTGTTCTTGCCGCTGTCGTCGCTTTCTGCGCCTCCGGCGCCGCCTTCTTCTTCTTCTTCCGATGTTGACACGTCGCTCCCTCTGGCCGGAATGCCAGAGCCACGCTGTGCTGGCACTTGTATAGGGACAAGGGGACAGGGTCACATGCTCATGTCACATGGTGACCCCGCCCCTTGTGATGTCACAGTCCCGGAGGATGCTGGGACTGTGACATCACAAGGGGCGGGGTCACCATGTGACATGAGCATGTGACCCTGTCCCCTTGTCCCTATACAAGTGCCAGCACAGCGTGGCTCTGGCATTCCGGCCAGAGGGAGCGACGTGTCAACATCGGAAGAAGAACAAGAACAAGAACAAGAAGAAGAAAAAGAAGAAGGCGACGCCGGCGGCGCAGAAAGCGACGACAGCGGCAAGAACATTAGAGACCCCGGAAGACCCCCGAAGGCGGATCGAGACCCCCAGACGACGGCGGCGACGAATAAGGTAGCCGGACTTCTCCGCTCGGTAAAAGAGCTTGGTAAATGGCGGAGGAGTCCGGCGAGAAGACCCCCAAGACGGAAGAAGACCCCGGAGCAGTGCAATAAAATATTTTTTCAAAAGTGTGTGTGTTTTTTTTACTTTACATTTTACACCTTAGGTGAATGGGTAGGGGTACATCATACCCCATACTCATTCACATAGGGTGGGGGGCCGGGATCTGAGGGCCCCCTTATAAAAGGGGGCTCCCAAATTCCGATAAGCCCCCGCCCGCAGACCCCGACAACCAACGGCCAGGGTTGTCGGGAAGAGGCCCTTGTCCTCATCAACATGGGGACAAGGTGCTTTGGGGTGGGGGGGCCGCACGGCCCCCCTTTCCCCAGGGCACCCCCCATGTTGAGGGCACGCGGCCTGGTACGGCTCAGGAGGGGGGGCGCTCGTTCGCCCCCACCCCTTTCCTGGCCGGCCGGGCTGCGTGCTCGGATAAGGGTCTGAGATGGATTTGGGGGGAACCCCCACGCCGTTTTTCGGCGTGGGGATTCCCTTTAAATCCATGCCAGGTGACGGAGCTAGCGCGGCGGCGTTTACTGCCTACTCTAGCTACGTAACCTGAAGTCACGTGCTAAATGAACGGACTTGCCAATGAACGGCAAGTCCGTTCATTTAAGAAGTCCGGCGGACTAGCCTACTAACGGCGGGATTGTCCGCCGGACTGCCAAGTCCAGCGGATCATTTTAAAACCAAACTTAAAACTTTGGTCCGCCGGACTTTGGCGCCAAAAAGTCCGCCGACGCCCACACACGAGGGGATTGTCCGCTGGACTTGAGTCCAGAGGATAATCCCGCGGGATTGTCCCTTCGTGTGTACGCGGCATTAGGATCAATTTACTATTGAGGATTATTTATTTAATGGTTTATTACTAAGGTTTTTTTTTTATTAGGTTATTGATTGAAGTATACAGGTTATTATTGATTGAAGTTTACACCTAATCATTAACTGGTTATTCACGTTCACTATTAGGAGGCTTCTTTCGGTGTGTGTTTTATCCCATCCTTGCTTCCTCTCAGCTTTGTGTTTGTTGTGGAGGCGGGATTGTCATCTATTGGTTTAGGCAGTGACTTATTAATCGCTGGCTTCATTACTGATGAGATATCAAGTTTAAGACGCTTATGATCCCTGTGCAGATACTCCTTTCATGTTACCTCCAAAGGTTCATCCTAATCATTCTTTTTTCGGATTTATTCCTTTTGTTTGGTAAGCGCTGCATTCAAACTTATTATCAGCTAATTATTTAATGTAACTTTTTCTTAAAGTGGATGTAAACATTCTCCTATACCCAGTGAAGTGAACCGCCTCAGATGATACAAAAGGGATGAAACAGATCTCCCTACATACATTTTACATGTATATCTGGAGTCTTCAGCTCTATATAGTCTTTAGAATTCTTACATTGTGTTGAAATTTTTACTTCCTCTTTCAGCAGTGGGGCATAGGTCAAATTTCATGAATCGGGTTTATACATTTTTTTCAATGCGGGCTATTGCACATAAATACATGTTAAAAAAAAACATTTTAAAACACACAAATGGGTGTATGGGTTCTGAGAATTAGAAGTTGGATTGCACAAGTTGGACTGCATACGCAGAATATAAATTTTACAATTAACAGGACATCATACTGCAGGTAAAAACTGTGTATTCTGGGATTAAATACAACCATTTCACAGCTGGCTGCAGTGTAGCATTTTACTAAAAGCTTATTTCTCTAAAAGGAGTTATCGGTATGTTTTTTTTTCGTGACATTTAGATACACACATAAGAAAACAGCTTGATGTTATCAATGTGTTCTACTCATCTGAAAATCCATTACCCCATTAAAAGCACTCAGTGAAAAATATTCACGGAAAAGAAACAAAAAACTGAAAATTTATATCAAATACTTACCCTAATTTTCCTTTCCTGATAGACTCCATGGCAGCATACGTGTGGGTTAGCCCCGCCTACATAACTACCCAATAGGACCCCTCTCCCATAAATCTTTGCTCCTGGCTGCTATCCGTGTTCCGTAACTAGCCTACTCCAGACATTTGGGAGGGAACTCCTGCTACCGTGGAGCCTATCAGGAGAGGAAAATTACAGTCAAGTATTTGATATAAATTTTCCGTTTTCCTGACAGGCTCCATGGCAGCATACGTGTGGGAAATAACTTGCCAAACACACCCAGGTGGGCAAAATGTTGAGCAAAGAAAACCAAAATGTATTTAACATTGTCAACCGACAATACTTATTAACCAAAATAAATAGAAAACAGAGCAGCTGGTTCAACACAATAGTGAGAAACAAATGTATTAATCGAAGACCAAGAAGCCGCTCTGCAAATAGTTTCAGGCGCGACATGCCAAGATGCTGCCCATGAGGTCGAGATACTCCGGGTCGAATGAGCCGTCACTGCCTCAGGAGGAGCCAAGCCCTTTGCTCTGTATGCCCTCTGAATGGTCTGCACAATCCAAGAAGAGATTGATCTAACAAGCTCGCATTCCTTTGTTTTTGCCATGAAGAAGGACGAAAAGAAATTCCGTTTGTCTGAACAGAGCCGTCACCTCCAAATATTGTTTTAGAGTGTGGCCTACATCCAGAGGATGGACACCTTGATTGTCTGAGGTTTTGAAAGTAGGGAGGCAGGGGAACTGGATCTTGATAGCTGAGGAGCAGCAACAGAGGGAACCAAGGCCTGTTGGGCCAGAATGGAATCACTGCAATGATCTCTACCTTCTCTGTTCTGAGTCTCCGAAGGAATTGCAGAATCACCGGGACTGGAGGGAAGGCGTAGGCTTTCCGAAATTTCCAACGATCTGTGAGAGCATCTGTCCCGTATGCCTGAGGGTCCCTGAACCTCGAATAATACTTGGGCATCTTGTAATTGCACGGGGAAGTGAACAGATCGACCTCTGGAGACACTCCCAGGGTCAGAAGCCAATCGAATACTTCTCTGTGGAGGGACCACTCGTTGTTGTCCATTTCGACAGGCGATAGAAAGTCCGCTTGAACATTCTGGATCCCCAGAATGTAAACCGCAGAGATGTTGGACAAGTTCTTCTGAGCCCAGTTCGATATTGGCTCCACTTCCTGTAATAGGGACCAGCTGCGAGTTCCACCTTGCTTCCTTATATAAGCCACTGCAGTTGTAATGTCCAACCTTAGCACTACTGATGAATTCTCCACTAGATGGCGAAATGATAGGAGCGCCTGAAAGGCTGCCCTTAACTCCAGAATGTTGGAGACAACCCTTTGGGATGGGAATGTCCATCTGCCCTGAGCCACATCTGAAAGGCAATGAGCGCCCCATCCTTGGTTGCTGGCATCTGAAGTTACCGTGACCCATAAAATGGGAATGATTGAATAGTGATTGCGCAGATTCTTCCCACCAGAGGAGAGATGAAGCCACCAGAGGAGAGATATGTCCTCATGGTTGGGGTGAGGAGTATGCGCTGGGTCTGGCTGGTTTAATCCCATTGTTGTAGAAAACCTTTCGGGAAGGGTCGAGTGTGCAATTAGACCCACTTCACCATGGGAATGGTGGCTGTCATTGTGCCAATTACTTTCAGGCATTGGAGAGCAGAAAGGTGAGATGACCCAAGGGCTGCGTGAATCCTGTCTCGGATCACTACGATCTTCTCTTCTGAGAGGGAGATAGTGCCTTCCACCGTGTTGAACTGAGCCCCTAAAAACACGAGGGATTGTGTTTGGATCTAGATGGCTCTTCTCCAGATTCAGGAACCACCCAAATTCTTGCAGGGTAGAGATGACTACCTTTTTGTGCTCCAATAGCTGATCTCTGTTCTGGGAATAGCAGAAGCAAGTCGTCCAGATAGTGGTGGAGACGAACACCTTTGACTCTGAGAAGAGCCACTACTGCTAATAGAACCTTGGAGAAGACCCGGGGTGACATGGTTAACCCGAAGGGGAGACATGTAAACTGCAGATGTTGGGCGCCTACCGCAAAGTGGAGGAACTGCTAAAAGTCCTTTGCCACGGGCACGTGGAAGTATGCATCCTTCAAATCGATTGATATCAACCAGTTTCCCAGATGCACTGACCGCTGAATGGTAAGCAGGGACTCCATTTTGAATTTTTCCTTGCGAATAAAGGAATTGAGATGGGTCAAATCTATCACCGGCCTCTACGTGCCGTTTTTCTTCTGTATCATAAACAGAGGGGAATACATGCCTTCGCCACGTTCGTCTTTTGGAACAGGTACGGCTGCGCCTTGCTCCAATAAACAGCTCACGTAGGTCAATAGGACCTGTTTTTTCTTCTCTGAGCCTGGAAGAGTTGTGGGAACAAATCTTAACCTTGGGGTGTTGATGAAGACCCATTTGTGACCGGAGAATACCGTCTCGACGGTCCAATAATCCCGAATTGAGGCCGCCCAAACATGCCTGAAGTGGAGAAGACAAGCCCCCACTTGACATGTGTGAGCGGGCCCAATTTTAAAAGGACTTAGCGGAATCCTGGTTGCCAGAAGAACCGCCTTTTGAGGATTTTTTGAAGGAAGATTGTCTAGACTTCCATGATCTTGAGAACTCCTGACCAGGCCTATAGCTTCTCGCATCCCTGGCACGATCAGAGTTCTGCCTTCTTGAGAATGAACGTTTTTGGTTCTGAAGACGTCTGTCTTGAGGGAGAAACCCAGATTTCCCACCTGTGGCCCGGGATATGGTAGAATCAAGCTTATTGCCAAATAAGGATGTCCCCTCAAAGGGGATACGGCACCAAGCCTGTTTAGATGCTGGGTCCGCCAGCCATGGACGGAGCCATAACGCACGGCATATCCCGGGACATCAAGCGAATGACATCAATAGATGCCTCCCCCAGAAAGGCAGAAGCCATTCTGATTTCTTGGATAGGAGAATCTTTAGCTGTTTCAACAGAAATACCTCTCAGGAATTCTTCAATATTGTCAGCCCAGGATTCTATGGCGTTAGAGACTGCTGCCATCGCAAGTACTGGCTTGCACGCCATTCCAGATGTCAGGTAAATCCTTTTCAAGTCTGAATCGATCCGTCTTTCCAAAGGATCTTTAAAACGATACAGTATCTTCTAAGGGAAGATTTACGTATCTCACCAAACGCATGAGAGCTGCATCCACCAACGGAGCGGACTCCAGGTGCTTTACATCCTCTTCCTTAAAAGGATACAGCTTCAGAATTTTTTATTGCATGGAACTCTTTTTATCCATCTTGCTCCATTCATCCGAGATGATGTCACCCAAATCAGACAGAAAAGGAAAATATTGTCGCTACTTATTGAGCTGCTTAAAAAATGTCCTTTGTTTTGTGGGGGAAGTGATAAGGTCTTTCCACTTCAGAGCCTCTCTCACTGCCTTGACCAAGGAGGAAACCAAACCGTAAGCAAAACCCAATCCTGGATCTTCCAGATCCGATTCGCTGTCCGAAACAGGAGCAGAGTGGCGACTTGGTTGGGAGGATTCCCATGTTTCTTGCAACAAACCTTCTCCCACTGGAGGGCCTAATGGGTCTGATGGGGACTCACATGGCTGTTGAGCTTCCCTTTTCTTGCAAGGACTCCTTCACAACCCGCCTCACCATCGACTCTAAACGCTGGTCTGCACCATCTCTTTCATCTGCAGCTTTAGAAAAGCAATGATCGCATAGGGACTTGTCTGTTGGAACAGGCATCCGGCACCCCCAGCATGATTTTTCTGGCCTCTTACTGGGCTGAGCAGCAAGGGGGCGAGAATAATCTCTGTGACGCTGTTCAGACCTAGCGGACCTATAATGGCTAGACCTTGAGGAGGAGGGGTTTACGGTGGTGTGATTTTGACGATCCACTGCGTCTATAAGAACTATGTTGTGGATCAGACCTAGAAGGGCTGTGAACTACAGAAAGAAAGGGACATATAGTCAAACTTGCTACCTATGCTCAATTCTCTCCAATATTTTTAAAACACAAATCATAGCGACCTACCTAACATGAGCGGGCTGGCCACTAGGAGGCAGTGAGTCATCCATATCACCAATACTTGATACTGCAGCAAAACAAAAGTACTATTTCAGCCATAAAACAGTAAAAATATATTTATCCCTAGCATAAGGGATTGCCCCTACCTTGATCCACAGTACTGTCAGCCCCGGGAAGTTGCTGTGTCCTCTGCAATCATTCCCGGGGCTCTGACAGCTCTCAAACTAATTTTAAAAATGGCGCCTGTGACGTCATCGCCGACGTCAGGCGCGCATGCGCGAAACCAAACCTCACTCTCACATCGGGTCCGCGCATGCGCAGAACGCCCGTGATACCCGGAAATTGGAGAGAGTGGTTTGCTGGAATGCAGAAGCGCCAGCAAACAGCACAGACTACACCACTATCCACTACAGGAGACATGAAAGAAATAGAAACACACAAACACTGCTGCCATGGAAATATACAGACTCCGAGATACACACACACACACACACCGGACCTCCCAGCAGATAATGGCCGCCCATAGCAACAGGTAAACAGGCCGTGCACACTTAGGTAATGCCGCGTACACACGTGCGGACTTTTGCCGGCGGACCTAGTCCAGCGGACAATCCCGCGGGACTTTCCAGCTAGGTCCGCTGGACTTTCCGAGGGTGTGGACTTGCCCACACACGCACGGACTTCTCCAGCGGATAATCCGCCGGCCAAAAGTCCGCGGGACTTTTGAAAATGAACGGACTTGCCCACACACGGAGCAGTCCGTTCATTTCGAACGTAACTTCAGGTTACGTAGCTAGCGTAGGCAGTAAATGCCGCCGCGCTAGCTCCGCAAGCTGGCATGGATTTAAAGGGAATCCCCACGCCGAAAAAACGGCGTGGGGGTTCCCCCCAAATCCAAGTCAGACCCTCATCCGAGCACGCAGCCTGGCAGGCCAGGAAAGGGGTGGGGACGAACGAGCGCCCCCCCCCTCCTGAGCCGTACCAGGCCGCGTGCCCTCAACATGGGGGGTGCCCTGGGGAAAGGGGGGCCGTGCGGCCCCCCCACCCCAAAGCACCTTGTCCCCATGTTGATGAGGACAAGGGCCTCTTCCCGACAACCCTGGCCGTTGGTTGTCGGGGTCTGCGGGCGGGGGCTTATCGGAATCTGGGAGCCCCCTTTAATAAGGGGGCCCCCAGATCCCGGTCCCCCACCCTATGTGAATGAGTATGGGGTACGATGTACCCCTACCCATTCACCTAAGGTGTAAAATGTAAAGTACAAAAACACACACACTTTTGAAAAAATATTTTATTGCACTGCTCCGGGGGTCTTCTTCCGTCTTGGGGGTCTTCTCGCCGGACTCCTCCGCTCTCTTCTGCTCTTTTACCTAGCTCTTTCACGAGCGGGGGGAGTCCGGCTACCTTCTTCGTCGTCGCCGCCGTCGTCTGGGGGTCTCGATCCGCCTTCGGGGGTCTTCCGGGGGTCTCTTCTGTTCTTGCGGCGGTCGTCGTCTTCCGCGCCGCCGGCGCCTTCTCCTTCTTCTTGTCCTTCTTCTTGTTCTTCTTCTTCCGATGTTGACCCGACGCTCTCTCTGCCCGGAATGCCTGTGCTGCTCTGCGCTGAGACTTATATAGGGACATGGGGGACAGGGTCACATGTTCATGTCACATGGTGACCCCGCCCCCTTGCGATGTCACAGTCCCAGCATCCTCCGGGACTGTGACAACACAAGGGGGCGGGGTCACCATGTGACATGTGCATGTGACCCTGTCCCCCATGTCCCTATATAAGTCTCAGCGCAGAGCGGCACAGGCATTCCGGGCAGAGAGAGCGTCGGGTCAACATCGGAAGAAGAAGAACAAGAAGAAGGACAAGAAGAAGGAGAAGGCGCCGGCGGCGCGGAAGACGACGACCGCCGCAAGAACAGAAGAGACCCCCGGAAGACCCCCGAAGGCGGATCGAGACCCCCAGACGACGGCGGCGATGACGAAGAAGGTAGCCGGACTCCCCCCGCTCGTGAAAGAGCTAGGTAAAAGAGCAGAAGAGAGCGGAGGAGTCCGGCGAGAAGACCCCCAAGACGGAAGAAGACCCCCGGAGCAGTGCAATAAAATATTTTTTCAAAAGTGTGTGTGTTTTTTACTTTACATTTTACACCTTAGGTGAATGGGTAGGGGTACATCGTACCCCATACTCTTAGGGTGGGGGGCCGGGATCTGGGGGCCCCCTTATTAAAGGGGGCTCCCAGATTCCGATAAGCCCCCGCCCGCAGACCCCGACAACCAACGGCCAGGGTTGTCGGGAAGAGGCCCTTGTCCTCATCAACATGGGGACAAGGTGCTTTGGGGTGGGGGGGCCGCACGGCCCCCCTTTCCCCAGGGCACCCCCCATGTTGAGGGCACGCGGCCTGGTACGGCTCAGGAGGGGGGGGGGGGGGGCGCTCGTTCGTCCCCACCCCTTTCCTGGCCTGCCAGGCTGCGTGCTCGGATGAGGGTCTGACATGGATTTGGGGGGAACCCCCATGCCGTTTTTTCGGCGTGGGGAGTCCCTTTAAATCCATGCCAGGTCACGGAGCTAGCGCGGCGGCAGTAACTGCCTACGCTAGCTACGTAACCTGAAGTCACGTGCTAAATGAACGGACTTGCCGATGAGCGGCAAGTCCGTTCATTTCAAAAGTCCCGCGGACTTGCCCACTAACGGCGGGATTGTCCGCTGGACTGCCAAGTCCAGCGGATAATTTTAAAACCAAACTTAAAACTTTGGTCCGCCGGACTTTGGCGCCAAAAAGTCCGCCGGCGCCCACACACGAGGGGATTATCCGCTGGACTTCAGTCCAGAGGATAATCCCGCGGGATTGTCCCTTTGTGTGTACGCGGCATAAGTCAAACCGTTTCCTCAGGGCTACTCTGCATTTACACTCCATACCCTGCTTAACAGTCAGGGCCTATCGGAAAACGTTGTCATTCGGCCGATCGATCGCTGTGAGGTCATATTCAGGTAGGAGAACCACTTGGTCCTACGGAGGAGGACAAAAAAGGAACACGGATAGCAGCCAGGAGCAAAGATTTATGTGAGAGGGGTCCTATTGGGTATTTATGGAGGCGGGGCTAACCCACACGTATGCTGCCATGAAGCCTGTCAGGAAAAAAACAATTAAATGTAAAAATAAAAAAATGCTTAGGTTATGCCTACTGGTAGGTTCTCTGGGATCATAGGAGAGCTGAAGATCTCACATCCTGAGAGAATGCATCTCTACACAATGCCAGAGAGTGTATTCTTATAAAATTTGGAATCCTCAGCTTTCCCAGGATGCAATGATGAGACCCAGTGACATCACAAGAACCTACAGGAAGCAGCTGGAAGTATATATAAAAGTATATAATTTTTTTTTTTCTAAATGCTTTGCAGTGTTTATTGGTGAATGAGAGATAATTGGACCTTGCATTTAAAAGCAAAGTCTGCTTTGGCACACAACAAATACGCTATATCAAAAGTATTGGGACACGTGCCTTTACACGCACATGAACTTTAATGGCATCCCAGTCTTAGTCCGTAGGGTTCAATATTGAGATGGCCCACCCTTTGCAGATAGAACAGCTTAAACTCTTCTGGGAAGGCTGTCCACAAGGTTTAGGAGTGTGTCTATGGGAATGTTTAACCATTCTTCCAGGAGCGCATTTGTGAGGTCAGGCCCTGATGTTGGACGAGAAGGCCTGGCTCGTAGTCTTCGCTCTAATTCATCCCAATGGTGTTCCATTGTGCTGAGGTCAGGACTCTGTGCAGGCCAGTCAAGTTCCTCTCACTGGCACGCATTATAGCAGACACCTAAAGCCCCTGACTGAGTTTCTTCCCACAACACTCTATCCGAATACACAGCATACACATTGTCCCTTCTGGGGTTGTATAAAGCTCTTTCTTTTCCCTTCCCACTCATGAGAGTGTAGCCCACCCATTACTAACCACTCTGGCTACAGGGTGGATAGGGCTGGGTAAGCATACCACTGGAGTGTCTCCTGGAGGACCTATGTTCTCCCTTCCCCCTTCCAGACCCCCTCCTACACCCTTTTCTCCCCTATGTTGGTACCCAGGCCCCCTTTCCCCCCCCCCCCCCCCCCTTTCTCCCTCGCTTCTTTTCTTCTCTGGGACGACAGAGTCCGACTCCTGGATAAGGTCACTCAATTAGGAGGACCCCTTTGGCCTTCGTGTGACTTCTGAAATCTATCGCAATAACAATATCAAGCCCTCCACCAAAGAAGTTACACCCTTCCCCGCCCGGGAACAAGACTGCCAGTCTACTTCCTCATTTCCATGCACTACTTATCTGCCTCAGATATTACTTTAAAAACATGTTCCACATATCCATCAGCTTCTCTGCTTGTTATGCATGTCACTGCAAGGACACCTGATCTTAGCTGTGTATCACCTAGTACTGATATGAACTTATGCATGTAAGACCCTGGTCTCTACACATTTAAAACTCTGTATTTGACAGAGTCCCTGATTATGAACCCTAGTTTTTGTCTTTTCCACATGGTTCAAATTCCGATATATATGATATATATGTGTACCCGTTTGTTAATATATGTTGAATTGTCAACTGAAAATATCTTGAATTATGATTTATTTTTTTTTGATCCAAAGGAATTAGTATCTCAAAAAAATATGTGCTTGCTGAAAAAACATTACGCATTGAGAACTGAAAAAATTTACCTTCAAAAGCGCTTTTATGAATAGCATCCCGGAGATATTCCATGGCTGGAAAACTCAGGCCACTCATTACCATCATATTTAAGCCACCAGTGTCTATAACCTGGAAAAGACAACATATTGATATTAACTACTTTCAGACCGGACCATTTTGTTGGCTTAAGACCAGACCACTTTTTGCGATTCGGCACTGTGCAGCTTTAACTGACAATTGCGCGGTCATGCGACGTGGCTCCCAAACAAAATTGACTTCCTTTTTTTTCCCACAAATAAAGCTCTCTTTTGGTGGTATTTGATCACCCCTGCGGTTTTTATTTTTTGCGCTATAAACAAAAAAGAGCGACATTTTTGAAAAAAAACGCATTATTTTTTTTACATTTTGCTATAATAAATATCCCCAAAAAATATATAAAAAAACATTTATTTTCCTCAGTTTAGGCCGATACGTATTCTTCTACATATTTTTGGTAAAAAAAAAAAAAAAAAAAATCGCAATTACCGATTATTGATTGGTTTGCGCAAAAGTTATAGCGTTTACAAAATAGGGGATAGTTTTATGGCAATTTTATTAATAATCTTTTTTTTTACTAGTAATGGCGGCGATCAGCGATTTTTATTGTGACAGCGACATTATGGCGGACACATCGGACATTTTTGGAACCAATGTCATTTATACAGCAATCAGTGCTATACAAATGCACTTATTCCTGTGTAAATGACACTGGCAGTGAAGGGGTTAACCAGGGGGTGGCAGTGTGTCCTAGGGGCATGTTGCCAACTGTGGGGGGCGTGGCTGTGTTTTACATATCACTGATTTCTGCTCCAATCACAGGGAGCAGAGATCAGTGTTACTCGTTGCTAGGCTCCCCGTGAGACGATCACGGGTATCCGGGGGAAGACTATGTACCTGGGCAAAATGGCACGGACAGGCATAAGACCCCTTTCACACCAAGGGCGTTTTGCAGGCGCTATAGCGTTAGAAATAGCGCCTGCAATCCGCCCTAAAACAGCTGCACCATTGTCTGTAGTGTGAAAGCCCGAGGGCTTGCACATTGCAGCGGTGCGCTGGCAGGACGTCAGGAAAAGTCCTGCCAGCAGCTTCTTTGGAGCGGTGAAGGAGCAGTGAACTCACCGCTCCTGCAGCGCTGCTCCCCATTGAAATCAATGGGGCAGTGCTGTAATACCGCAACGTTTTGCCGGGGGTTTTAACCCTTTCTCGGCTGCCAGCGGGGGGGGGGGGGGGGTAAAAGCGCCCCGCTAGTGGCCAAAATGTGCCACAAATCTGACGGTAAAATGCCGCTAAAAATAGCGGCGTTTTACCGCCGACGCTATGTGCGGTGTGGTGTGAAAGGGGTCTAAGGGTATACAGGTACGTCCCTTTGAATTTGCCGCCGTGCCATCACGTGCACGCGCCGGTCGGGACCCCCGTGAGTCCGATCGCGGATACCCGCACGCGATCGCACAGCGGCAAATTCAAAAGGGACGTACCTATACGCCCTTATGCCTGTCCGTGCCATTCTTCTGACGTACATCGTCGTGCACCGGTCGGGAAGCCATTAAAGTGTTACTAAACCCAAGACCCTGCATTCACAATATATGGTCTCCCACAGTACACAGAACATGTGAATGCAATTAACACCTAAACATCTTTTCTCATCAGCAGTATATAGCAGTCTTATGACTTCTATTGGTGTCTTGTTAAAGCTTGTAGGAGGAGGAGTTTTTATTCTGCTCCGACTGTCTTATGAGGCTGCATGACCCCTGACTTTCTGTCTGGACAGTGCTGACTGGCCCTGTGCTGATCACATGCACCCTTCCAAAAAGAAAAAAAAAAACCCAAGGCTCTGAACTATCAGGAGATGGATTGGGGACAGTAAAAGAAGGGGATGATCAGAGAAGACAGGAAAAACAGCCTTTTTACACAATACGAAAAATTAACCCCTTATGCCACGTACACACAAAGGGACTTTCTCCGCCGGACCTAGTCCAGCGGACAAACCGCCGGACTTTCCAGCTGGGCTTCGGCGGACTTGAAAGCGAACAGACTTGACCACACACGATCACGCTAAAAGTCCAGCGGTTCACGCGATGACGTACAGCACGTACGACGGGACTCGAACACTAGACTAGAGTCCGGGACATACTTGCTACTGAGCATGCGTCCTTTTTGGTCCGCCGGACCATACTACAGACGGCCGTATTGTCCGCCGGACTTCCAAGTCCAGCGGATAATTTTAAAACAAAAACTTAAAACCTAGTCCACTTTTGGAAAAAAAAGTCAGTCGAAGGCCCACACACGATCGGACTGTCCGGCGGACTCGAGTCCAGCGGACAATCGCGCAGGAATGTCCGTTGGTGTGTACGCGGCATTAGTGTGACAGACCTAGCCAGGACAGAGGATTTTGAAGGGGACTGAATGCTAGCCTCTTGCCGACTGATCATGGGGACCCTTGAGGTGGTGTTACTTTGGATCCAGGTCCATATCCCTCCAAGAGACACAGACTCTGGGAACCCTGTATTTGCCATATTACAAATAGTGACTGATTCATACTGTTGGGACACATATTGTTAGATGCTCATGTCATCAACTCCAGCCGCCTGTCTGCTATAATGTAAATTAGTCTAGTAGGACTTGTCACAACTTCTAAGAGTATTTCATCCAGTGTGCTAATTAACCTTGTAATGAAGAAGGACTGTGTTGAGATGTATGATAATGTGTATTGTATAGTCGGTGAGCTAGGAGACGTGAAGTCTGTCCTAAAGGTCATGTCTCTGAGTCACCTAGGCTGTCTAAAGGGTTAGATAATTAGCTCATGTTAATTAGGTTTCTGGATACAGTTTGTATTGTGATCCTGCTGTATATATTTGTGTGATGTCTCAAATAAAAGGCTATTCCTGATGTACTTCAAGACTTGTCTTGCGTACAAGGTCCGTCACACTTAGGTTCCACAGTGAGTATAACAAGCATGCTTTATTGCATATACAGACCAATTTTACTGTTGTGGATTTAGTAACACTTTAAACTAACCTCACAAAATAGATATTCTTATTACTCCCACCATAATGCTGCTCACCTTGATCTGTGGCCGTGCAACTGGAATACAAAGAATGATTAGTGAGATCACAATACCAATTATAATTCCATACTGGATTTCCCAGAAGGATAAAAGGAATGTGGCCAGAAAGGGAAGTAGATCAATCCCTGAAAAAAATAAAGAAAATGGTAAAAAAACAAAAAACAAACAGTAGGAGGACTAGTGCCCCATCGTTGGTGTCAATGCAAGGAATTATGCCCCATCGTTGGTGTCAATGGAAGGAATTGTGCCCTATCATTGGTGTCAATGGAAAGAATTGTGCCCCATCATTGGTATCAGCAGGAGGAATCAAACCCTTTTGATGGCATCAGTGGGAAGAATAGTGCCCCATTGTTGCAACAGGTAGTATGCCTCATTGTTTGTGTCATTGGATGGAATAGTGCCCCAAGGGCCAGATAAAGGAAAGGGCCGCAGTTTGGAGACTGCTGAGATACAGTATGCAGCTTTACAACAGCTGGAAATGTTAGAGAGAGGTCTCATTCATACTGTCCTAAAGTTCACCGTAGGTTCCCATATACTGTATTCACTTAGAAGAAAAAAACTGTAGAAAAAATTAAAATAAAATTCCTAAAAATGCCCTTTCAACAAAACTTTTTGTAAGAACAAAATGGCCAAATGGTATAGCAGAGACTCCCCACAGATCTCACAAATTTTTAAGACACTTGACACAGGTCTCTCTCTCTGACAGCTGTACATATGTTTCTGCACTAACATTTATGTCTATTTGTGCCTCTACTAAGCTTTAATTTAGGTGTTACTAAACCCAGGACACTGCATTCACTATATCTGGTCTCCCACAGTACACAGAACATGGAAATGCAATTATTTTAGTAAATATAAACTGATAAATACCTATTCTCATTAGCAGTATATAACAGTCTTGTGACTTCTATCAGCGTCTGGTTAAAGCTTGTAGTAGGAGTTTTCATACTGCACTGGCTGTCCTATCATGATGCAGGACTCCTGACCCCTGTCTGGACAGTCCTGATTGGCCCTGTGCTGATCACCCTCCCAAGAAAAAAAAAAAAAAAAAAACTTTCTAGCAATATACACCAAACTGAGCATATGCAGCCTATCACCAGTAACTCTGTCTTATCCGGACATGTTATGGGGACAATACAAGAAGAGGAGGATCTTTGCATACACGATCATACTGTACATGCTCAGTGGCTTTATTGTTACATGCGCAAAAAAAATGTGGATAGGTGACCCGTATATTTTTAACTGGTAATTACAATTGAGAGAGAGAGAGAGAGAGAGAGAGAGAGAGAGAGAGAGAGAGAGAGAGAGAGAGAGAGAGAGAGAGAGACACACACACACAGAGAGAGAGAGACAGAGAGAGACAGAGACAGAGACATATACACACATACAAACGTCTTTACGCTGCTTTTACAGACAGCAGTGACATATGCAAATTACTTTATTGTATCTATAACATCTAAATATATCTCACACTGATGATAATATATACAATTACAGTCACAATCTTGAACGCTTACGTTTCACTTTCCATAGGTCCTTGCAGATTCTCAGATCAAACACAGGGGCCACAGCACAGATGATGACTGCAGCAAGAGCTGCTTTGGGAATGTAGTAGAAGAGAGGAGTGAGGTATCCAAGAGAAAGCAAAACCAGAAATCCTGCAAGAGAGGAAAGTCTCGCCACTTACTATTTATAAAATCAATGCAAGATCTAGATTTATTGGTGTCTTTAAAGCAAAACTAAACTGTATCTGAGCACCACAAACTAAAAATGCCATTTAATCCATTTTTAATATTCAAATAAAACTCAATAGACAGACGCAGTGCAGCTTGGCCTTGCCCCTGCTCCCTTTTTACAGGATTTGACTGACAGCAGCAGGAGCCAAAGGCTGTGAGCGCTGGCTAGAGAGAAGACTTGGGTAAGTATTTAGGGAGGGGAGAGGGTGAGCCGTGGACAAGGGGCGAGAGGGTGAGCCGTGGACAAGGGGCGAGAGGGTGAGCCGTGGACAAGGGGCGAGAGGAAGAGCCGTGGACAAGGGGCGAGAGGAAGAGCCGTGGACAAGGGGCGAGAGGAAGAGCCGTGGACAAGGGGCGAGAGGAAGAGCCGTGGACAAGGGGCGAGAGGGAGAGCCGTGGACAAGGGGCGAGAGGGAGAGCCGTGGACAAGGGGCGAGAGGGAGAGCCGTGGACAGGGGCGAGAGGAAGAGCCGCGGACAAGGGGCGAGAGGAAGAGCCGCGGACAAGGGGCGAGAGGAAGAGCCGCGGACAAGGGGCGAGAGGAAGAGCCGCGGACAAGGGGCGAGAGGAAGAGCCGCGGACAAGGGGCGAGAGGAAGAGCCGCGGACAAGGGGCGAGAGGAAGAGCCGCGGACAAGGGGCGAGAGGAAGAGCCGCGGACAAGGGGCGAGAGGAAGAGCCGTGGACAAGGGGCGAGAGGAAGAGCCGTGGACAGGGGCGAGAGCTGTGGACATGGGCGAGAGGAAGAGCTGTGGACATGGGCAAGAGGGAGAGCTGTGAAAAGGGGCAGGAGGGTGACATACACACATATGGATGGGGACAGGGGGGAGAGCTGTGGACAGGGGCGAGAGGGAGAGCTGTGGACAGGGGCGAGAGGGAGAGCTGTGGACAGGGGCGAGAGGGAGAGCTGTGGACAGGGGCGAGAGGGAGAGCTGCGGACAGGGGCGAGAGGGAGAGCTGCGGACAGGGGCGAGAGGGAGAGCTGCGGACAGGGGCGAGAGGGAGAGCTGCGGACAGGGGCGAGAGGGAGAGCTGCGGACAGGGGCGAGAGGGAGAGCTGCGGACAGGGGCGAGAGGGAGAGCTGTGGACAGGGGGGGAGATTGTGAGGGGTGAGAGGGTGAGCTCTGGACAAGGGCAAGAGGGTGAGCTGTGAAAAGGGGCGAGCTGTGGACAGGGGGAAGATGGTGAGCTGTGGACAGGGGGAAGATGGTGAGCTGTGGGCGGGAGGAGAGAAGGTGACATATGGATGTGGACAGGAGGAGATGGCGAGCTGTGGACGGGGGCAAGAGGGTGAGCTGTGGGTGGGAGGAGAGAAGGCGGCATATGGATGGGGACAGGTAGAAAGGGTAAGCTGTGGAAAGGGGCGAGGGGGTGAGCTGTGGACAGGGGCGAGAGGGTGAGCTGTGGACAGGGGCGAGAGGGTGAGCTGTGGACAGGGGCGAGAGGGTGAGCTGTGGACAGGGGCGAGAGGGTGAGCTGTGGACAGGGGCGAGAGGGTGAGCTGTGGGTGGGAGGAGAGAAGGCGATATATGGATGGGGACAGGTGGAAAGGGTGAGCTGTGGAAAGGGGTGAGGGGGTGAGCTGTGGACAGGGGCGAGCTGTGGACAGGGGCGAGGGGGTGAGCTATGGATAGGAGCAAGAGGGTGAGCTGTGGGTGGGAGGAGAGAAGGTGACATATGGATTGGGACAGGGGGAAAGGGTGAGCTGTGGACAGGGGCAAGAGAATGAGCTGTGGGTGGGAGGAGAGAAGGCGATATATGGATGGGGACAGGTGGAAAGGGTGAGCAGTGAAAAGGGGCGAGGGGGTGAGCTGTGGACAGGGGTGAGAGGGTGAGCTGTGGACAGGGGTGAGAGGGTGAGCTGTGGACAGGGGTGAGAGGGTGAGCTGTGGACAGGGGTGAGAGGGTGAGCTGTGGACAGGGGTGAGAGGGTGAGCTGTGGACAGGGGTGAGAGGGTGAGCTGTGGACAGGGGTGAGAGGGTGAGCTGTGGGCCGAGGAGAGAAGGTATGGCTGGGGACAGGGGGAAAGGCTGAGCTGTGGACAGGGAGAAGATGGTAAGCTGTGGACAGGGGGATGGAAAGTTAGCTGTGAACGAGGGGGGAGGGTGAGCTGTAGACTGGGGAAAGAAGGTGAGCCTTGATCACACCCACTATTTGGCATCACTTTACTCCTCTTTCCTGAGGAATGGCAGGATTGGGGGCGGGGTTGCGGGGGATGTGTTGACTGGGGATGGTGGGTTTCTGCACCTATTGTCTGAGAAAAAAAAGCCCTGACCACAACAATAGCCATATTTTACTCTGTGTGCCCATATTCTGTAAATTACAGCAACAGTGTTTACTGTTAAACCTGTATCTGTCAGGAAATAATAAAGTTGATATAGTAATGTGCTGTCTCACCTGTAAGAATGCCACCTGCTGGGGTACACACTCCAGTCTGAGAGTTCAGTGCTGTCCTAAAACACATACATATTGTCAGAGATACAATGACCAATTACATATACATTATTATTAAGATTTACACATTTACTCACCTGCCAAAGCTACCTGTTACGGGGTATGAGGACAAGAAGGAGCCCAGGAAATTTGTAAGGCCTACAGAAAATAAAGCATGTTAGGAAAAAATAAAAATAAACTTCACAGTCTCTAAGCAAACACATGTAGTAAAGTTACCACAGCCCAGGGCCGGACTGGGAATAAAATTCAGCCCTGGAAAAAATTTCATACCAGCCCCGCAGCGTTATTATACCAGCATAACGTCATTATTTTCTGGTTCAAGAAAGGGAAAACCATACATTTTAAAGCACATTTAAAGAGTGTATTATATATAAAAAATACAGATATGAAATCACATAGGGATATATATAAGCAAATTCCAGTTAAAAGTGGTCAATCATCAAGGGGGACCCCAGGAACTCAGAGCGTGGGGGGGGGGGGGACCACATTCCGCAGAAAGAATACACTAAGGTAAGGGGGGGGGGGGGGGTTACTGATATAAGGGGGAAACCCTTTATATCAGTGCCCCCTTACATTATTGTACTCTCTCCCCCCTTACATCAGTGACCCCCCTTCAGACTGGCCTGGCGGTGCTGTCACTGGCCCCCTCACAGGTGCACCAAGCAGGGCTCAGTCAGTCGGCTCCAGCTTGGTGGCTCTAGTTTTTCTATAGTCTCCTCTCCACAGTCCACACACGTCTGACTTCTCCCATGACCCCGATCCTGGCGGCGCTCCCACTCTTGACTCCTCTTCAGACTCCCTCAGAGACTGCAGACAAGATACAGGAGAGGAGATGGTCAGAGACTGCAGACATGATACAAGAGCTCAATGCAGCCTCACCAGTGCCCATCAAATGCAGCCTCACTGTGCCCATCAAATGCAGCCTCGCCAGTGCCCATCAAATGCCGCCTCGCCAGTGCCCATCAAATGCCGCCTCGCCAGTGCCCATCAAATGCAGCCTCGCCAGTGCCCATCAAATGTGGCCTCACTGTGCCCGTGAATGCGGCCTCACTGTGCCCACCATTGCGGCCTAACCGTGCCCACCATTGCGGCCTCACCGTGCCCATCAAATGCAGCTTTACTGTGCCGTGAAAGCAGTCTCACTGTGCCCATGAATGCAGCCTCACTGTGCCCATCATTGCAGCCCCTCCTGTGCCCCATGTCCCAGTCTGCAGTCCCGTCTGTGGGAAGGTGTGTTGTTGATGCTCGGGTACAGTACCTTGCATGCCAGCAGGATATCCATGATGGCCAGCAGCAGGCAGGGGCTGTTCTCGTTTTGGATGGGGACAGTGTTCCTTCCAGAGGATCTGTTTGCTGTGAGATGGAGTGGTCCCGGGCCACCTGCACCTTCAGCCGTCCTCACTTTCCGGCCCCAGTCAGCCTGTGCCCTGGTCCTGGGGAAGTGGAGAGCACTGGGTGGGAGCTGGAGAGAAGGGGGAGCAGAGAGTACTGGCGGGGCTGGAGAGCACATGGGTGGGGGCAAAGATCACAGGGGTGGGGAGTGCAGAGCACTGGGGGGGGCAAAAATAACAGGGGTGGAGAGCACGGGAGGCTGAGAGCACTGGGGGGGGGGGTAAGAGTGTGGGGTGGCGAAGAGCACTGGACGGGAGCTTGAGAGCACGGGGGGGTGCAGAAAAAAACAGGGCTGGAGAGCACTGGGGGGTACAAAGAGCAGGGGGGAGTGGAGAGCAATGGGGGGGAGCTTGAGAGCACCCATGGGGGCCAGAAAGTACAGGGGTGGAAAGCACGGGGGACTGGAGAGCACTGGTGGGGTTGGAGAGCACATGAGTGGGGGCAAAATGCAGGGGGGAGTGGAGAGTACTCGGGGGAGCTTGTGAGAGCACTGGTGGGGGGAGACAAAAAGAACAGGGGTGGAGAGCACGGTGGGGGGTAGAGAGCACGGTGGGGGGTGGGGAGCACGGAGGGGGCTGGAGAGCACTGTGGGGGGTGGGGAGCACGGAGGGGGCTGGAGAGCACTGTGGGGGGTGGAGAGCACTGTGGGGGGTGGAGAGCACTGTGGGGGGTGGAGAGCACTGGGGTGGGGGCTAGAGAAGGATGGGGAGAGCTGGAGAGCAGGGGGGGGCAGAAAGAACAGGGGTGGGGAGCATGGGGGGGCTGGACAGCACTGTGGGGGGTGGGGAGCACTGCGGGGGGTGGAGAGCACTGTAGGGGGGAGCAAGGGGGCGGGGAGCACTGCAGGGGGTGGAGAGCACTGTGGGGGGGAGCACAGGGGGCTGGAGAGTACTGTGGGGGGTGGGGATCACTGCGGGGGTGGAGAGCACTGTGGGGGGTGGAGAGTACTGTGGGGGGGTGGGGAGCACTGCGGGGTTGGAGAGCACTGTGGGGGGTGGGGAGCACGGGGGGCTGGAGAGCACTGCAGCGAGTGGAGAGCACTGTGGGGGGAGCACGGGGGGCTGGAGAGTACTGTGGGGGGTGGGGATCACTGCAGGGGGTGGAGAGCACTGCGGGGTGGAGAGCACTGTGGGGAGGAGCACGGGGGCTGGAGAGTACTGTGTGGGGGGGTGGGGAGCACTGCGGGGCTGGAGAGTACTGTGGGGGGGTGGGGAGCACTGCGGGGTTGGAGAGCACTGTGGGGGGTGGGGAGCACTGTGGGGGGGAGCGCGGGGGGCTGGAGAGCACTGCGGTGGGCTGGAGAGCACTGCGGGGGGCTGGAGAGCACTGCGGGGGGGGGGGCTAGAGAAGGATGGGGAGAGCGGGGGGGGCAGAAAGAACAGGGGTTGAGGGAAATGTGGGGGGGGGGGCTGGAGAGTCTGGTGGGGGAGGAGAGCACTGGGGGGAAGCACAAGGAGAAGGGGGGGGGGGCAGTAAAAGAAGTTGGATAGGGGGATCAGCAGGGGGGGCCCGGGCTGCATATAGAGATAATGAGCTTTCTATATTCCTCCATGCAGCCGCTGAATGCTTGGTTCTCCTCCTCTCCCTCCTCCAAGCATTCAGCGGCTGCATGGAGGAATATAGAAAGCTCATTATCTCTATATGCAGCCCGGGCCCCCCCTGCTGATCCCCCTATTCGGGCACACAGGGCGGCTGTACTCACAGCCTCACAGGCATCTCTCCTGTGAACACGGAGCTGGCCGGGTCTGTGTTCGGCGGCAGCTCCGTAACACGGTCCCGCCCCCCTAGACTGGCTGTGTGATAGGTGGATTCTATCTACTATCACATGAGCCGGTCTAGGGGGGCGGGGCCGTGTTACGGAGCGGCCGCCTAACACAGACCCGGCCAGCTCCGTGTTCACAGGAGCATAACAGGGGAGCACAGCAGCATAAAAGCGGCCCCAGGGCAGGCAGCCTACCGGGAAATATCCCGGTATCCCGGTAGGCCAGTCCGGCCCTGCCACAGCCTACCATATTTACTTCATACGCCAGTAGACTTATTCACAGTTATTTGTCACACATATTGCTGCATGAATGTGAGAAAATCCATTGTTTTAGGCTACTTTGCAGTGAAGCACGAAACATGCATTGCTTTGAAGTTCATGTTGAACGTACCCCAAGGCACTAAGAGGAGGCTAAGAGAAACAGGGTACTTTGAGTAAATAATACATACTTGAAAGAAGTTTTTAGTTTTTTTTTTTATGTTTGATTTTTTTTTAAACCAGAGTTTTGTGTCACTTTAAGGCCCCATAGAAAAAAAAGGGTCGTGTGCAATTTTAAATGAGCTGCCTTAACTCAATGCAAGTTAACAAGCAACATGACGTGCGTTAACACACTGTGTGTGTGTGTGTGTGTGTATGTATATATAGATATATAGATATATATATAGAGAGAGAGAGAGAGAGAGAGAGAGAGAGAGAGAGAGAGAGAGAGAGAGAGAGAGAGAGAAAAGGAGATGTTTGGGACCTCATGGAGGAGAGTACATAGAGGCTGAAAAACACAACAAAAGAGGCAAAATTGAATCTTCCAATGGGGACACCTGTCCAGTGACAACTCTCTAAATGGGGAATGCTCAGCACCTTATAGACATTTCCTCACTTCTTGATGCCTCTCAGGACAATAAAGTAAAAGGGGAGAGAAGAGTAAGTGGGGGAGGGTTGGAGAGCCAAGTATCAGTAGAACAGTGATGGAGAGATGTAGGGGAGCATCAGTGGATCAGTACTGGAGAGGAGAGTATTAGTGCTGGAAAGGTGGATGGGGGCTCAAGAAGAGAGCATCAGTGGATCAGTGCAGGCAGGAGAGGTGTAGGGGAGTGATGGAGAGGAGAGCATCCGTGCTGGAGAGGAGAAAATTAGTGGATCAGTGCTGGTGAGGAGAGGATCGGTGCTGGAGAGCAGAGGATCGGTGCTGGAGAGCAGAGGATCGGTGCTGGAGAGCAGAGGATCGGTGCTGGAGAGCAGAGGATCGGTGCTGGAGAGCAGAGGATCGGTGCTGGAGAGCAGAGGATCGGTGCTGGAGAGCAGAGGATCGGTGCTGGAGAGGAGAGGATCGTGGATCAGTGCTGGAGAGGATCAGTGCTAGAGAGGATCAGAACTGGAGAGGAGAGGATCCGTGGAATAGTGCTGGAGAGGATCAGTGGTGAAGAGGATCAGTGGATAAGTGCTGGAGAGGATCAGAACTGGAGAGGAGAGTATCCGTGGATCAGTGCTGGAGAGGAGAGGATCAGTGGTGAAGAGGATCAGTGGGGAAGAGGATCAGTGGATAAGTGCTGGAGAGGCGAGTATCAGTGGATCAGTGCTGGAGAGGCGAGGATCGGTGCTGGAGAGAGGCGAGGATCGGTGCTGGAGAGAGGAGAGGATCGGTGCTTGAGAGAGGAGAGGATCAGTGCTGGAGAGAGGAGAGGATCAGTGCTGGAGAGAGGAGAGGATCAGTGCTGGAGGGGATCAGTGCTGGAGAGGATCAGTGCTGGAGAGGATCAGTGCTGGAGAGGATCAGTGCTGGAGAGGATCAGTGCTGGAGAGGATCAGTGCTGGAGAGGATCAGTGCTGGAGAGGATCAGTGCTGGAGAGGATCAGTGCTGGAGAGGATCAGTGGGACGCCAGCGGGACACCCTATTGTTAGTGGCATAGATTCAATCACATCCCGGGTGGGCAGATACATTGATTTCTATTTGCAGCCTCTGATCCGTAATATGCCATCTTATTTAAAGGATTCCGACAAGTTTTGAATCTCTTGTCAGAAATGAACCCGAAACCAGGTATGTGGATGGTGACCGCTGACGTCACCTCCCTTTATACCATAATACCACACAATAAAGGCCTAGAAGCTGTAAAGATTTTTCTTGACAGAGATTCAGGACTTTTGGAAGGGCAAATAACCTTTATTATGGAGTTACTTGTTTATGCTGCCTCCCATAACTTTTGGTTTGACAGATTTTTTTCGTCAGAGCCGTGGAGTAGCTATGGGGGCAAAATATGCCCCTAGCTTGGCCAACCTAACGTATTTATCGGCGTATAACACACACTTTTTCCCCCTTAAAATTGGGGGAAAGTCGTGGGTGCGTGTTATATCCCCCAAAAAAAAAGAAGTGCAAAAAAAAAAATCAAACGGCGCCGAAAAACAGCGACCGCCGTCAATAAAAAACGAGTGCCGCCGAAAAAGACCGATCTGTCTGTTCGGCGCCGCTCGCAGTCCCGCCTCCCTGCGCTCGCTTCCGAAACAGCAGGGAGGCGGGACTGCGAGCCGAACAGACGGCTCGGGTTTTTCCGGCGCCGCTCGGTCTTTTCCGACGCCGCGGTCTTTCTAGGCGGCAAATTTAAATGTGGGCAATCTGCAAATGACGCTTGTAACCTGCAAATGACACTGACAAGCTGCAAATGACGCTGGGAAAAGCAGCAAATGACGCTGGGAAAAGCTGCAAATGACGCTGACAAGCCGCAAATGACGCTGACAAGCCGCAAATGACGCTGACAAGCCGCAAATGACGCTGACAAGCCGCAAATCACACTGGGCAAGCCGCAAATCACACTGGGCAAGCTGCAAATCACACTGGGCAAGCTGCAAATCACACTGGGCAAGCTGCAAATCACACTGGGCAAGCTGCAAATGACGCTTAAATGTAAGTTTTTTTTTTTCCCCTAAACTTCCCTCCTAAAACTTTTTTTCCTCAAAATGCCCTCCTAAACTTGGGGTGCGTGTTATACGTTGATAAATATGGTATTTATGACCAAATGGGAGGAGGATGTCATCTATGCCCACAGGACCCCCCATTTGGTCCTGTGGGCAAGATATATTGATGACATCCTCCTCCTATGGGACGGTGATGGCCAGGGGTTACAGGACTTTATATCGTCCTTAAATCTAAACGACCGTGGCATTCATCTTAATTTTGAAATGAGCCAGACCCAGATCAATTTTCTGGATCTGACTTTTTTCAAAGCAACCGACCGCAACTCTTATATTTCATTAGACAGCTGTCATCACCGTCCCTGGCTTAACGGAGTACCGAAAAGCCAGTACATGAGGTTACGGAGAAACTGTTCCAACCAACAAGAGTTTTTGAGTCAGGCTGGGATACTTACCAATAGGTTCCTTGAGAAAGGTTATGTTTTGGATTCTCTGTTACCGGTGCTTAATGAAGTGGAAGGGATGAATAGAGAGTCCCTACTTAAAGAAAAAACCCCTCAAAGTAAATTCTGTAACTCAATGGTACCTTTTGTGACTACATATTCGCTTCAACACAAAAGCATTAAACAAATAATTTCTAAACATTGGCACAATGTCAACAATGACATAATACTGAATAAAAATTGGCCCGAAAGGCCACAAGTAGTCGTAGGGGGCCTCCTCGCTAAGAAAACGAGTGGCTCCTAATATTTTTGATCCACCAATTAGGAAGCTGACCTTCTTTGACCAGTTAACTGGCTTTTATCAATGCAGAAAATGCAGAGTGTGCTCGCTTAACAGCTGTAAAAACAAAAGCACACAAAAATTTCTGTCTACAAGCACACAGGTACAGCATACCATAACCCCCTTTATTACCTGTTCTACAGTGGGGGTAGTGTATTTACTTCAGTGCCCTTGCGGCCTACAGTATATAGGGCGGACTAAACGCCCACTTCAAATAAGACTCAATGAACATATCACAAACATTAAAGCCGGTTTCAGGAACCACTCGGTTTCAAAGCATTACCTCTTTAAACATAATAGGGACCCTTCAAACACACTGTTTTTAGGGATTGACAAATTTAGCCCTAATTGGAGGGGCAGCTCTCTGGTTCGAGAAATTTCCAAATCTGAAATGGCATGGATCCATAAGGTTAAAACCTATGTACCTCATGGGTTAAATATAGACGTGGATGTAAACACATTCATCGATAATTCATGATATTATATGAACTAGATAACTGATGATGCTATGTGAACTTGTTCTGAGTCGCGTGTACCAAACACATACCAATGAAAAATAAAATTCATCCAATGATGGCGAGTTCTCTCTAGACGATGTTTGAAAATATAAAGTCTGGTCAGATGTCCCAATATTATTTTTACTTTTATTTATATTTATATCTATTTTGTTTTGTTTTATTTTAATTTATTTATTTTTAGAATTTTTCATTTTAATTTATTAATTTTCAGTCTCTATAGATAAATCTGTCATTTGAATTTCTTTCTATAGAAACTTACCTGAATGTAATTTCATTGTCTGGAGATTTTTTCCCAGATAAGGCTTTTTGCCAAAATAAACAATTATAACCATTCTGGGTATAATAGAGTATCTTTACTAAACAAGTAAAGTCCATCCCATGTATTTATATATAAAAGAAAAAATGGGGTGTAGGCTTTCTTACCTATTTATAAACAGAAATTGATGTATACTGAATCTTCAGCCAGACAATATGGGTGTGGGTCCTGGATTTGCTACACCCTACTGTCCTATATGGCGAATGAGAGAGGGATTATATAACATCTGTTTATTTTTATTTTTTGTTTATTTTAAATTTATTTTTACTATTGTTGTTTTGTCTTTTGCAAAAAGGGACAGACAGTGTTTTGTAATTTGTATATTGCTACCAATTGCGATATTACAACAATCCAATCTATCCTCTTTAACAAACAGGCTTCCAGGACATCGCTTATAATAACGGTGTTATGCCCATGAATAAAATGGCGGTCTGTGTTTCGTAGCGCGGGACTCAGAACGAGGCTTGAATGTGCATATATTAGGTGGTGGTTCAGCACGCTACCCGTTCCCATTAAAAACGTCAACCTATGATGAAACGCGTCTGGGGACATACGTGGTGGCGTCACCACGCCGTCGACGAGGACGGGAGTTTGTTTTATGTTGCCGGCCGGCTTCAATTTTATGCTTTGTGTTATCTGCATTTCTGTAAGTGCAACAAAATTTTTTTATATAAATAAATTAGTTACACGGTACCCCACTATGGACTGTCACTTTCTCTTTTTCGGGTGTATATGAACTACTATATGTAAGAGAAAAGGTACCGATCGCTGCTGCGAACTAGGATCAAACAGTTTCCATCTCTATTGCAAATCATCTGGCAACCTCTACCTGGGAGACATAGTGCAATATTGGGTTTGATTTCTGGTAAGAAGCCCCTCTGTGTGGTGTTGGGTCACATAGTAGCTGTTCGTCTGGATCACTGGGTGCTTCCTTTGGCACATTTTCTTTTTTCACTTTGTAAGTGAAAATTTATAGTTTATACACATTTTTTATTGTGACAATATTACGCTATGTTTTGATTTCTTTTTTGGAACACATGTACGGAGTCATATTTCGGCTGTGATAGAATACCCATAGAATTGCTGTGTCCAGGTGTACTAAAGAGCCCAGGCTGGGTTTAAGCCAACTGCATATTTTGGCTTACTCTCTGGTAAGCATACAACCTGGAAGGTGGAGGTGTCTCTTGCTGGGTCACATTGTAGTTGCTCGTTTGGATCACTGGGTGTTTACTGGTTTAAATTTTTTTTTCACTTTGTAAGTGCAAATTCATGTTTTATATATAATTTTAAATTTTTGACAATATTACGCTATGTTTTGATTTTCTTTTTGGAACACATGCACGGAGTCATATTCTCGCTGCGATTGAATACCCATAAAGTTGCTGCGTCCAGGTGCACCAAAAGGCCCAGGCTGGGTTTAAGCCAACTGCATAATTTGGCTTACTTTCTGGTAAGCATATAACCTGGAAGGTGGAGGTGTTTCTCTTTCTTTTATATGCAAATTGGAATCGCTTTACCACTATTGCTTTTGACTTTTTTGGATGAAAAAGGTCTTTTGAACCTTCATTGGGGGTTCTAACTGTGGACTTTTAAAAACTGGGACTGTCAATTTCTCTGTTTTCCAACCCCTTGGAAATCTATTTGGGATCATCATAGTCACAACTTATTTTTATCCTAAAGAATTTATTTAATCGTGTATGTTATTATTTAACTAATATCTAGTCTTTTCACTTAATGACAAAAATACTGGGTAAAAGCACTTAGTTTATATTAGCGCAACTTCTCCTTTTTATGTTAATTTTAGGAGAGGATCAGTGCTGGAGAGGAGAGGAGAGGATCAGTGCTGGAGAGGATCAGTGCTGGAGAGGATCAGAACTGGAGAGGAGAGGATCCGTGGATCAGTGCTGGAGAGGAGAGGATCAGTGGATAAGTGCTGGAGAGGAGAGGATTAGTGCTGGAGAGGGGAGGATCCGTGCAGGAGAGGATCAGTGGATCAATGCTGGAAAGGAAAGGATAGGATTAGTGCTGGAGAGGAGAGGATCAGCGCCAGAGAGGAAAGGATCAGTGGATCAGCGCCCGAGAGGAGAGGATCAGTGCAGGAGAGGAAAGGATAAGTGGATCAACGCTGGAGAGGATTAGTGCTGGAGAGGAGAGGATCAGTGCAGGAGAGGATAAGTGGATCAACGTTGGAGAGGATTAGTGCTGGAGAGGAGAGTATCAGTGGATCAGTGCTGGAGAGGCGAGTATCAGTGGATCAGTGCTGGAGAGGAGAGTATCAGTGGATCAGTGCTGGAGAGGAGAGTATCAGTGGATCAGTGCTGGAGAGGAGAGTATCAGTGGATCAGTGCTGGAGAGGCGAGTATCAGTGGATCAGTGCTGGAGAGGAGAGTATCAGTGGATCAGTGCTGGAGAGGAGAGTATCAGTGGATCAGTGCTGGAGAGGAGAGTATCAGTGGATCAGTGCTGGAGAGGAGAGTATCAGTGCTGGAGAGGAAAGGATCAGTGCTGGAGAGGAAAGGATCAGTGCTGGAGAGGAGAGGATCAGGGCTGGAGAGGAGAGGATCAGGGCTGGAGAGGATCAGGGCTGGAGAGGATCAGGGCTGGAGAGGATCAGGGCTGGAGAGGATCAGGGCTGGAGAGGAGAGGATCAGTGCTGGAGAGGATCAGTGGATAAGTGCTGGAGAGGATCAGTGGATAAGTGCTGGAGGGGGGAGGATTAGTGCTGGAGAGGAGAGGATCAGTGCAGGAGAGGATCAGTGGATCATTGCTGGAGAGGCGAGTATCAGTGCTGGAGAGGAGAGGATCAGTGCTGGAGAGGATTAGTGGATCAGTGCTGGAGAGGATTAGTGGATCAGCGCTGGAGAGGATCAGTGGATAAGTGCTGGAGAGGATCAGTGGATAAGTGCTGGAGGGGGGAGGATTAGTGCTGGAGAGGAGAGGATCAGTGCAGGAGAGGATCAGTGGATCATTGCTGGAGAGGCGAGTATCAGTGCTGGAGAGGAGAGGATCAGTGCTGGAGAGGATTAGTGGATCAGCGCTGGAGAGCATTAGTGGATCAGCGCTGGAGAGCATTAGTGGATCAGCGCTGGAGAGCATTAGTGGATCAGCGCTGGAGAGCATTAGTGGATCAGCGCTGGAGAGCATTAGTGGATCAGCGCTGGAGAGCATTAGTGGATCAGCGCTGGAGAGCATTAGTGGATCAGCGCTGGAGAGCATTAGTGGATCAGCGCTGGAGAGGATTAGTGGATCAGCGCTGGAGAGGATTAGTGGATCAGCGCTGGAGAGGAGAGGATTAGTGGATCAGCGCTGGAGAGGATCAGTGCAGGGGAGGAAATGATCAGTGGATCAGGGCTGGAGAGGGGAGTATCAGTGGATCAGGGCTGGAGAGGGGAGTACCAGTGGATCAGGGCTGGAGAGGAGAGGATCAGCGCTGGAGAGGATTACTGCTGGAGAGGAGAGGATCAGTGCAGGAGAGGAGTTGATCAGTGCTGGAGAGGGGAGTACCAGTGAATCAGGGCTGGAGAGGCATAAATCAGTGGATCAGTGCTGGAGAGGTGTGTAGAAGTGCTGGACTCTAGTCAATTTTTACCACCCCCAACTGCAAATGTAAATTAGTAATGTTCATTAAACATTCAATGGTAGTGAATCAATCACTATCATTTAAAAAAATGCACCAGGAAGATTGACCTGCAGTATTAACCGCATTAAAATTATGTCCCTAAGGTGCCCTTGATACATATAGTATACCTTTTCTTGTTATTTTTTTTCTCCTGAACACGGGTTTATTAAAAAGTAAAAAGATGTAAAAAAACAAAAACAAAGCAAATATACCTTCAAAAATAACATTCAACTACTTTTCCAAAAACACTAACTTTTTCATATATGGGAAAACAGGCAAAATTAAAAATAATAAAATGTTGTTACCAATGGCCAGAAGCTCTTGGTTAGTGTTTATTCTGTAGTTATTCTGAGATGCTGCAACACAAAGAGCACATTGTTATAACAGATACACATACCTACAATACAAATTACTGAAATGTAACATGTAGCACTTTCTGATCGCTCCTATATACATTGATCACTGAAGAATAGTAAACAGCGTTAACTATACTTCAGTATTGTGAATGAATAAGAGCCTCCCATTCGTTCAAGTACAGTGCAGCTCAGGATGCAGACAAAGGGACTTTCTTCAGTCCCTTTCTCTGTCTCAAAAAAGAGACATCAGGGGTCTATTTAGACCTCTGGTATCTCACCAACCCCCCCCCCCCCCCCCCCCCAAATATAGAGAGGGAAAAAAAAAGGAAAAAGAAATAATAAAGAAAAAACTACCATAGTTTTTTATGCCACACCATGACATATGACATCCATGTGGGTCTGGGTGCATGTCCTCTTACATGAGCTCATACGGTCTGTGTCCCAATTGACATGAATGGGACTGCATGGAACACCTGGGCATCCCCACGTGGGTAAACACAGCTCTCCATGGGCATACACTTTAGTACGCCCAATGTGAACGAGTCCTAGGAATTTAGCAGGAATTTTGTAAGTTATTTTGTGTTTGTGTGCGCCAACAATGATTTTTGTGTTTTTTTTTTTTATTGAAAACAGCGGTTTGCTAAACATTTACACAACTATTGCAGGTCTTAAAAAATCAGTAGCACATTTTTTTTATTCTACAGGTCATGTGCTTTCAGAAAACATGATTAGGGGGGCTTTTACAAACTCCGAAAGCTGTATGTGAAAAATGATGACCTATGTTTTTTAGAGTAAATTGTTTTTTTTTTTTCCAGTTTTGCGCAATTCATAAAAAGGAACAATTAAAAAAGTTGATAACAAATATTTGATATTTATCAACTCAATACAGTTTTAGCTTTTATATTTGGCAGGAATTTTGTAAAAATGCTCTGTGTTGTTATCTGCTAATAATGATTTTTGTGTATTTTTAGCGAAAATATTGTTTTGATAAACATTTACGCACATGTCACAGGGCCTTAAAAATCAGTAGCACCTTCTATTCTACAGGTCATGTCATTTCAGGGAATGTATGTTTTTTTTTTTTTTTTTGGGTGGGGGGGGGGGAATCATTTACAACTCTGAAAGCTGTAAGTCAAAAATGAAAGCCTCCAGATTTTGAGAAATTTCGATTAAGCCTGGGTTCACACCAGTGCGGTGCGAATTTAATGTCCGGCGTGACTGCGCACTAAAACGTCAGTTGTTCAGCGGTTTGTCAGCGTTTTAGGTGCGAATCAGCTGCGAATTCAGTTTTAGGTGCGAATTCATTAGTAACCCCTGTCAATCCGACTTCTAGGCTACTTGTACCCAATGGAAGTCGCCTCCAAGTCGGATCTCCATCTATATTGACGCGACAGTGTCGCCTTGAGGGGGAACTCCACGCCAAATAAAAAAAAAAAATTAAAAAACGACGTTCCCCCTCCAGGAGCATACCAGGCCCTTAGGTCTGGTATGGATTTTAAGGGTAACCCCCCTACCCCCAAAATCCATACCAGACCCTTATCCGAGCACGCAGCCTGGCAGGTCAGGAAAGGGGGTGGGGACGAGCGAGCCCCCCCCCTTCTGAACCATAGGGCCGCATGCCCCAAAGCACCTTGTCCCCATGTTGATGAGGACAAGGGCCTCTTCCCAACAACCCTGGCCATCTCTTCTGCTCTTTTACCTACCTCTTTCATGAGCGGAGGAGCCCGGCTTTCTTCTTCGTCGCCATCTGGGGGTCTCGTTCCGCCTTCGGAGGTCTTCCGGGGTCTCTTCTGTTCTTGCCGCTGTCGCCGCCTTCTTCTTCAGATGTTGACTCGTCGCTCTCTCTGGTCGGAATGGCAGAGACACGCGGTGTTGAAGACGACGACAGCGGAGGAGTCCGGCGAGAAGACCCCCCAAGACGGAAGAAGACCCCCAGAGCTGTGCAATAAAATATTTTTCTAAATTGTGTTTTTATTTTATTTACACCTTAGGTGAATGGGTAGGGGTACATCGTACCCCATACTCATTCAGATTGGGTGGGGGGCCGGAATCTGGGTGTCCCCTTATTAAAGGGGGCTCCTGGATTCCGATAAGCCGCCTGCAGACCCCAACAACCAATGGCCAGGGTTGTCGGGAAGAGGCCCTTGTCCTCATCAACATGGGGACAAGGGCGCCCCCTTCCCCAAAGCACCCACCCCCCATGTTGAGGGGTGGGGGGGGGTTACCCTTTAAATCCATACCAGATTTAAGGTGCTGGTATGCTCCTGGAGGGGGAATGCATGCCGTTTTTTTTTTTTTTTTTTTTTTTTTTTTTATTTGGCGTGGAGTTCCCCCTCAGAAGTAGTAATAATTGCAAAAATGCTCCTTCAAGCGAAATTTAAAAGTGGAGCGCAGGGCCCGGCACCGAAAAGGTTAATCCAGCAATCTGGAAAAAGTGAAGGTAACAACTCTGCACTTGACTCATCAGTTTGACCAGGTCTTTTAGCAGCTTATATATAGTACTCACCAAAAGCTCTAGCAATAGCAACACTCTCCAGTACTCCCATCAGTGGAATGATGATAATCCCAGCTCCAATGTTCTGTTAAGATTCAGCTTATTATAGTCATTGTGTGTTTATCACATGCAGAACATATTGCAAATACACATTAACTAAGATTTACTTTCAGTATAAAATGTCATTGTTAGTTGAACATCCTCTACCTCTCTCCTCCAGACACCCTATTATTGTCTTCTAGGTTTTAACACTAAGGCAGGCCATAGATTATACAATTGTTCTTCCACCACAGGTTCCATAGTTTGGGAGAAACCTGACAGGCTGGTTGTGCACAAGTTGAGCGATAGCTCAACTTGTGCACAACCAGGATGCCTGTACATGGATCGAAATTCAGCCGATCCCTACTGAACCGGACAATTTTTGATCTATGTATGGCCAGATTAACACTTCCCTACAATCCTTCCATAAACAGACAACAAAACTACTTAATTTAACTTAATAGTGGAACTTTGCTCTCTCAATTAACATTGACTATTTTGAATCCTTATGCTACCAGAATTAGTAAATAGATCATAATTACATAATTAGGAAAATATATTATAATTACTTGTTTTAAACTGTTCTTTTTCATTTCTTTAGCCACTTCCTGGTTTCCATGCCTGGGCAAATCGTGTCCTACATCCCAGGAGTCTTCAGGAGTGTTTTTTTCAGCTAAGCACACCCTCCTGCTTGCATGCATGAGCTAAGGGCAGGTAAATTGCAGGAAGTAAATGCCACATGAATCATCTGCCCCTACTCAAGATGGCTGTGGCCAGAAATGCTAGAGGGTGCTTTTCTAAAATGATTTCTTGGCAAAATAAAGCATGGAGACATGGATGGATGGGTGAGTTTGTTTTGATTTAAAAAAAAATAATTAAAATAGAGCTTTTGGTTTGTGGTGCTCAGATACGGTATAGTTCCGCTTTACCTCACCTAAGCATTAAAGCGTTTTTTTCCCCCCCAACACTTCATATCCCTGATATGAGCCTGCTGTACCATGTACTTGTATGAGAAAGTATCCTGTTCTCTTTGTATTGCTTCCTTTGTGTGAAATCCCTGGTGTTCCTGTCAGTGTCTCTGCTTTCCTATTAAAAACTGACCACACTAAGCAGGAGAACAGCTGGAAACTCAGCATGCTCTCCTCCAATGATCAGACTTGTCCTGACACCCCCCCCACTGGGAAGCTCAGTGTACTGCTGCTTCTTCTTTCTCAGCTTTTATGCAGCTGAGAACAGAGGGAATGTGATCACTTCTAAAAAAGGGGAAAAAAAAAATTATAATGTATTTTTATATCTATACACAAATGTTTTGTCTTTCATTTACATTTTAAACTGAATGTGTTGTTTTACAAGGTGATCATTTACAATCACGTTAAAAGAGAAGTAAAGGATTTTTTTTTCAGTTTCATACTCGGTCTGATGCTGCATCTGTTTCCCCCTGCGCCTCTACACTGAGAACCGAGCAATCGAACACCGCCGATGGCTCCATTTTCACAGCTCCCCAAGCAGAGAGCTGTAGACTGTCAGTCACAGCTCTCCGTTCTCCTTCCTCCACGCTCACTGGAGCAATGGGCTGTGGAGGGGCGGGAATCGGCCGGCGCAGGCTCTCAATGGCTCGCTGAGGAGCTGAGCAGGGTGTCAGTCCAGGCCCCCGACAGATCCAGATCCAGTGGTCGGATCGGCCAGGTGCCTGGACTGAAAATCGGTGATGTCCGCAGAGCGCAAACTTCAGCCCGCTCTCTGCTGAAAATGGGTCACAGGAGTGCAAAACATATTGCACTCCTGTGATCCATAGCCCAGCCAAACGTGCTTTGGCTATATTTCTCCTGCTCAAGTGACATCCCCTTGTATTGTTCCCCAGTTAGACCACCTTGCATCAATTCTATACTACACAAACTTCTGTGGGGTGTATAGCTTGAAGGCAGACAAGTGTACAGAGATTTTGATTTGAAATCAAATTTGAAATCACCACTAACATCACCCTCCAGCAACCAAATCCGGCCGCAACAACACAGTGGATCAGATCACAGAAGAAATTACACTCGGAAATTTTCAAAACCACACTAAGAAACAAAATGGCAACACGAAATCAAAACCACTCAACCGAACGAGCACTCAACTCCTTAAACAAGGCACTACTACAAACAGCAGATGCAGTCGCCCCGAAACATCGAGGACCCATCCGCAAGAAAAATTCTGGATGGTTTAATGGCGCGCTTACACTACTGAAACGGGAACACAGAAGAGCAGAACGAGCCTGGAGACGAAACACTACAAAGGAAAATCACACATACTACAAAATACTCACCAAGAAATATCATAAAGCAATTTTCACAGCGAAAAAAGAACATGTCTCAAACACCCTCTCAAAAGCCTTAAACCGGCCACGTGAACTGTTCAAACTAGTTGCCCAGACTATGAACCCCACCTGCCTTGAGCCCCGAGAAAACGAAACCCAAGAATACTGCAATAAGTTATCAGATTTTTTCATCAACAAAATCGACAACATTCAGAAAATAATTCAACAAAAAAAAACAACCAATTCTACTCAACCAAACCAAGGTAAGGAATTTTACTTGCACAGTGCACAAGCACCACATTTTTCGCTTACCCCCATCACCACGGATGAAACAAAAAATCTCATCAAGAGCCTCCGAGACAGTACATCGCCAAACGACATCATTCCTACAAAGCTCTTGAAAGAATGCTCCGACATTCTGGCCCCCGCTATTACACACCTAGTAAATCAGTCATTCAAAGAAGGGTTGGTTCCTATTTGCCTCAAGCAAGGCATCATCAAACCACTGCTAAAGAAACCCAACCTCGACCCCAAAGATCCAAACAATCGCAGACCGGTAACAAGCCTGAACACCATCTCCAAGATTATGGAGAAAGCAGTAGTAAGACAGCTTCAGCTTCACCTAGACACACACAAGCTCCTAGACCCACTACAATCTGGCTTCCGCCCAGGCCATGGCACAGAAACGGCACTTCTGAAAATATGGGATGACGCCCTAGAAGCCGCGGATGATGGAGAATCGTGTCTTCTGGTACTGCTGGATCTTAGCGCGGCGTTCGACACAGTGGACCACAACACTCTTCTCAGCCGCCTCAAGGAAGTGGCAGGAGTCACAGATGGAGATCTGCCATGGTTCGCTTCCTTCTTAGGAAACCGGTCGCAGACAGTGAAATTAGGAGCCTTCACTTCGGAAACCCAGGCAATTTCTTATGGAGTCCCTCAAGGATCACCATTGTCACCAGTACTCTTCAACATTTACATCCGGCCACTCTTCAAAATTATCAGCAAATCAGATCTATGCTACCACTCATATGCGGACGACACTCAACTATACTTCCGTATCACCGGAAAAAAAGACCAATACCAGGAACTAGGAAAATGTCTCACATTGATAGATGACTGGATGACCACGAGCTCCCTCAAACTTAATGGGTCGAAAACAGAACTACTGCTCCTCAACGCTAACCGAAGTAAAAAAACGAAGACCCCATGGATCCCACCAACCATCCTTGGACAGACCATTCTTCCAAGCACCAAAACCAAAAGCCTCGGAGTCATCTTTGATTCAGAGATGACCATGGATGCACAAATAGGATCAGTAATCAGCGGATCCCACCATCTCCTCCGCATGCTTCGCAGACTCATCCCCTTCATCCCAGAAAAGGAGAAAGCAGTAGTAGTAGGAACCATCATCAATTCACGGCTCGACTACGCAAACTCCCTCTACATAGGATTACCGGATTACCAGATTGCGCGCCTACAAGTCGTCCAAAACGCAGCAGCAAGATTAGTCACCGGAAAGAAACCCTGGGAATCCATTTCACCATCCCTAAGGTCCCTTCATTGGCTCAAGGTAAAAGATAGGATCACATTCAAGACCCTCTGCCTCAACCACAAATGTACACAAGGAAATGCTCCTCAATACCTTTGTGAGAAAATAGGAAAATACATACCGAATCGCAGACTTCGATCAACAGACCAAAATCTCCTTCTCATCCCCAAAGCCCGCTACAAATCGAAGGGAGAACGAAGATTCGCAGTACAGGGACCTCGGCTATGGAATGCGCTACCAAACGACATCCGCTTGGAAGAAAACCATCAGGCATTCAGGAAAAAACTCAAGACCCACCTCTTCTAATACAGCAGGAAACAGGGGCAGACAAGCGCCTTGAGGCGATTCAGTTCGCATTTGCAGCGCTATACAAATCATTCATTCATTCATTCAGATTGGACATTTTGTAGTCAGGCACAGACAGGGCCCAAGCCTATTTTCGCTCTCACAAACCATTCTTCTCCTGTCATTTTCATTAACCACTTCCTGACCAGCGCACACAGATGTGCGTCGACAGAATGGCACGGACAGGCAAATGGGAGTACAGGTACGTCCCTATAAATTTGACAGCTTGCCATTGCGCGCGCGCTGGCCGGGACCTCTGAGTCGGATCGCGGGTCCCACGGACTCGATCGCCGCAGGGATACCCGCAATCGTCTCACGGGGAGGAAGAACAGGGAGATGCTAATGTAAACATGCATCTCCCGGTTCTGCCTAGTGACAGTGTCACTGATCTCTGCTCCTTATGATCGGAGCAGAGATCAGTGACTTGTCACACACAGCCACGCCCCCACCGTTAGAAACACGCCCCCAGGACACACTTAACCCCTACACTGCCACCTAGTGGTTAACCCCATTAACTGCCTGTGTCATTTACACAGGAATCAGTGCATTTGTATAGCACTGATTGCTGTATAAATGACAATGGTCCAAAAAATGTGTCAAAAATTTCCGATGTGTATCCGCCATAATGTCACAGTCCCAATAAAAAAAAAAAAAAAAAAAAAAAAAAAAAACATTTTACCAAAAATATGTAGAAGAATAAGTATTGGCCTAAACTAAAGAAAAAAAATATTTTTTATACATTTTTGGGGGATATTTATTATAGCAAAATGTAAAAAATAATGCGCAGTTTTTTTGTTTATAGAGCAACAAAAATTTGTTTGGGAGCCTCGTCGCACGACTGCGCAATTGTCAGTTAAAGTGAGGCAGTGCCAAATGCAAAAAGTGCTCTGGTCTTTGGCCAGCAAAATGGTCCGGGGCTTAAGTGGTTAAAATAACTATTTAAACATTAGTGGGCTCCATTCTAAAAAGGTGTTACTAAAACAAATCCAAGGTTGTGTCGTTTGTACTGAATTGGTAGATGTCCCCAAGCATCTACTCAGACATCATCAGTTACATAACATGGATCATTCATGAACACTTTTTGCCACAGAGGTTAAAGTGTCACTAAACCCACACCATTAAAAATTATCAATAAATGGTGTATTGCATGCTGTTCATACTCGCTCAGTCGCTATGAGATTCATTTTCTGTATTCTGCAAAAAACCTGGTTGATTCTGCTGTTCCTTCTGTACAAGTCCCCAATTCAGCTAGGGATTTTGCAGAGCAGTGTCGGCAGCTCTGCACATGCTCAGTTTTCAGCGTATTTCTACCATGAGCATTTCCTCCCGATTTCATCTGAGTAGCCCATGTGACTATAGAGTCACACATATGGGTGTATACACAGTGGTAAATGACAATCCCCTCTCCCTTCTCCTCCATGCCCACTAACCAGCTAAACACAATGGGGGTGGGGATATTACATGTAGATTGATAGTCGGCTTCACCTCCATCTTATTCTGCAATACATAGGCTGAAGGGGCGTGACACAGCCATGGGCGTCCGCAGAACTTTTTTCAGGGGGGGGCATAATTTTAAGGTCTGTTCGTGTGATCTTACCTGTGTCAGTCAACAATGGCTGCAGGGGAAAAAGCGCTTGGCGACAGCTGATAAAGCCTGAGGAGGTGATGTGACCCATAGGTTCCTATGTCACAGTTGTTATTGATGCTCCCTCCTCTCTCCTGCATACGTTACTGGATCACACAGGTGAGATAACATGACCAGTTCGGAACAGTCTGAAAATAGGTTAGTCCGCATAGGTGTTAGGGGTAAGGGGGCGGGGGTAGTTTTTAAGGCTAGCGCAAGCTGGAATTCTACTTTCAATCTACCCTCCCTATTGGTGGCTTGTGGCAGTGTTAAAGAAGCGTTCCACCCAAAAGGGGAAGCTCCACTTAACGGTACACGGTAAGAGCGGCGAGAGGTGGCGGGAGGGGGGGGGATGTTCCCTCCCGCACCTCCGATATAACAGCCGAGTGGCTTTTAGCCGCATCGGTTGTTATACCTGGAAAGCCGATCGACAGCTCTAAAAAAACGGTATAACCCCCGAAAGCCGAGTACGCACATCTGCATACGCTCGGCGGGAAGGGGATAAACATACAATTAGGCAATAAATCAATTACAAAAAAAACGACACCTGTATGGTGCAGCATTGGCTTAAGCCAGTGGAAATTTTAAAATCTATATGGATACAATAGCATCTTTATGTTGCTGTCCATATAGCTTCTTTTGTGCTCATATAGATGCTGGTGTGCCTTTATATGGGTGCAACAGCATCTATATAGGCACAATAGCATAAAGATGATATTCTGTCCATACTGTATAACTCCTATTGTGGCCATACAAATGCTACTGTCTCCTATTGTGCCCAGTGACACTGACCTTGCAGCACTGCCAGTGTCGGGACAAGGTTATCTGGTGACCGGGGCGAAGATGCCAAACTGCGCTAAATTTTGGGTGTCTTTAGTTAGCCTAAAATACATATTTCTTGTAAAATATTAACAGCTACATACAGAATGCCCAAAATGATTTATACTGAGTGAGAGAGAGATTTTTAGACATTTGTAATTGACCTTAACCTCTTCGCGCCCGCGCTATAGCCGAAAAAGACGGCTGCAGCGCGGACGCTCCCTGCAGGGAGGACGTCCCTGGACGTCCTGTTGTTTACTTCCCTAATGCGCGCTCCTGAGAGCGCGCATCGGGGAAGTTCTGTGCTGGCCGCGTCCGTCGGACACGGCCGGTCACAGATCGCTGTAAACGGCCAATTACAGCGGCCGTTTACAGTGAGATCGGCATGTCCAATGAGAGATGATCTCATATGGAAACATATGAGATCATCTGTCAGCGCCACTCTCTCTCCTCACACAGACAGCGTGTGGGGAGAGAGAGAACAACGGCTGCAGCGCCGTAAGTAAGAAAAAAAAAAAAACTAAATGTGCGATCTGTGTCCCCATTCACCTGCCGCCATCCACCTGTCCCCATCCACCTGCCACCATCCACCTGTCACCATCCACCTGTCACCATCCACTTGTCTCCACCTGTCACCATCCACCTGTCACCATCCACCTGTCCCCATCCACCCGTCCCCATCCACCCGTCCCCATCCACCCGTCCCCATCCACCCGTCACCATCCACCCGTCACCATCCACCCGTCACCATCCACCCGTCACCATCCACCCGTCACCATCCACCCGTCACCATCCACCCGTCACCATCCACCCGTCCCCATCCACCCGTCCCCATCCACCCGTCCCCATCCACCTGTCCCCATCCACCTGTCCCCATCCACCCGTCCCCATCCACCCGTCACCATACACCCCATCCACCTGTCCCCATCCACCTGTCTCCACCTGTCCCCATCCACCTGTCCCCATCCACCTGTCACCATCCACCTGTCCCCATCCACCTGTCACCATCCACCCCATCCACCTGTCCCCATCCACCCCATCCACCTGTCCCCATCCACCTGTACCCATCCACCCCATCCACCATCCACCTGTCAGCATCCACCTGTCACCATCCACCCCATCCACCTGTCCCCATCCACCCGTCCCCATCCACCCGTCCCCATCCACCCGTCCCCATCCACCCGTCCCCATCCACCCGTCACCATCCACCTGTCCCCATCCACCTGTCCCCACCCGTGTCCCCAGTGCACCTGTCCACAGTGCCACGTGTCATCAGTGCCACGTCAGTGCCATCTGTCATCAGTGCCATATTAGTGTCACGTGTCATCAGTGCCACATATTAGTGCCATCTGTCATTAGTGTCACGTGTCATCATTGCCACGTGTCAGTGCCATCTGTCATCAGTGCCGCATATTAGTGCCATCTCTCATCAGTGCCACGTATTAGTGCCACATGATAGTGCCACGTATTAGTGCCATCTGTCATCAGTGCCATCTGTCAGTGTCACATGTCATCAGTGCCCCGTATTAGTGCCATCTGTCATCAGTGTCACGTGTCATCAGTGCCCCATACTAGTGCCATCTGTCACCAGTGCCACATCAGTGTCACATGTCATCAGTGCCACGTATCAGTGCCACCTGTCATCAGTGCCACGTCAGTGTCACGTGTCATTGTCCTGGTGCTCCAGGGCCTTCAAAAGTGTAATAGGTAGTCAACAAGTTAGATGTGTAATTTATGCTCCTAGAACACGTGATGGCGCTCCCTGCATGTTGGGCCTCTCTATGTGGCCAGGCTGTGTAAAAGTCCCACACATGTGGTATCATAATACTCAGGAGGAGTAGCAGAATTTATTTTGGGGTGTCATTTGTGGTATACACATTCCATGTGAGAGAAATAACCTATTACAATGACAATTTTGTGAAAAAAAATAAAAAATAAAAAAATTATTAATTTTGCAAAGAATTGTGGGAAAAAAATGACAACATCAAAAAGCTCACCATGCCTCTTACTAAATACCTTGGAATGTCTACTTTCAAAAAAGGGGTCATTTGGGGGGTATTTGTACTTTCCTGGCATGTTCGGGTCACAAGAAATGAGATCGGCCACCAGTACATCAGATGTGATCAATTTTGTATAATTCGCACCACAGTTTGTAGAGTCTGTAACTTTCACAAAGACCAAATAATATCCACTAATTTGGGTTATTTTTACCAAAGATATGTGGCAGTATAAATTGCGGCCAAAATTTATGAAGAAAAATTAATAATTTGCCAAATTTTATCACAGAAACAAAGAAAATGCGTTTTTTTTTCTAAATTTTCGGTCTTTTTTCATTTATAGCGCAAAAAATAAAAAACCCAGAGGTGATCAAATACCACCAAAAGAAAGCTCTATTTGTGGGAAAAAAAGGACAAAAAATTCATTTGGGTTCAGTATTGCATGGCTGAGTAATTGTCATTCAAAGTGTGAGAGCACCGAAAGCTGAAAATTGGTCTGGGCAGGAAGGGTGTTTAAGTGCCCAGTAAGCAAGTGGTTAAAGAATATGTAATCGATCACATACTTGGTCAGAAATTAATTCTTGTAGACGCTCACCTTCTTTGCAATCAAAACATGTAGCCTTAAAAATGCCTATTACAGATTTGGAATGAGCCTGGGAAGTAGTAGAATTGTCCTGGTCTGGGGTCTTATCAGAGTTGCTGGATACTGATAATTAAACAGTAATCTGCAAGCACTGATTACAGACAGACCATGACACAGAACAAGCTGACATTGACCCAGCTTGTTCTACCAATATCATTTAGCACTTCACCTTATGCGGCGTACACACACGCTCGGACTTTCCGGCGGGATTGTCCGCCGGACCTAGTCCAGCGGATAAACCGCCGGACTTTCCAGCGGAGGTCCGCCGGACTTTCCGACCGCGTGGACTTGCCCACACGCGCCCGGACTTTTCCGGCGGATTTGGCCAAAGTCCGTGGGACCTTTGAAACGAACGGACTTGCCGACACACGATCGTAAAGTCAGTTCATTTAGAACGTGACTTCAGGTAGACGGGAAGGCAGTGAATGCCGCCGCGCTAGCCTCGTCACCTGGTATGGATTTAAAGGGCAATCCCTACTCCGAAAAAAACGGCGTGGGGGTCCCCCCCATTCACCTAAGGAAAAGAGTTTAAATAAAAAAAAAAAAAACACACAATTTTTTCAAATATTTTATTGCACAGCTACGGGGGTCTTCTTCCGTCTTGGGGGGTCTTCTCGCCGGACTCCTCCGCTATCTTCTGCTCTTTTACCTAGCTCTTTCACTAGCAGAGGAGCCCAACTTTCTTCTTCGTTGCCGCCGTCGTCTGGGGGTCTTGTTCCGACTTCGGGGGTCTCTTCTGTTCTTGCCGGTGGCCGGGGCTTTTATTGCCGTCGTCGCTGCCGCCCACACACGGTGGGAATGTCCGGCGGACAATCCCGTGGGAAAGTCCGCTTGTGTGTACGCGGCTTTAATGGCAGCTTCCATGGCATGATTCAGGAACTTCTTAGCTGGCCTGGGGTGAGCTCTGGTGACTGTTGGGCTGGACAGTGGCTGCTGAGTGAACTTTATCTTCCTGCTCCGCCCACCCTCACTGCTGCTCCGCCCACCCTCACTGCTGCTCTGACTGTGATCACACTTGGACAGCAGCCAAACCTGGGAGGATCGTCCTTCTCCTGTCTGGTACGGCTGCAGCTACAGAGAAGGAGGCAAACACAGCCTCAGTTCAGTGTGCGGCTGTATCAGAGTTCAGAGCATGGGGTAGTGTGACAGCTGCGCAAGTTGCTGAAGAGCTTCTCCTGAGTGTTATGAGCATAGTGCAGCTCACAATCTGGCACCCCCTCTCCTCCCCGCTGTGCCTGCAAGTACTGCTCATGGACAACACTTGACCCCCCTTGCCTCTACCTGCGGACGCCCATGGACACAGCCTGTGACTGGCGGAAATCCGCCAACACCATGATATTGCCAAACACAATAAAGATTTGATTTCAAATATATATTGTTATGCCAATTTAAAACAATTCATGTATAATATTTATTTTTACTCTCTATTCCAAAGGCAGTTTTTTTATTTTGAACATGTGACCAGCAAAGGACTAGAAGCACCTCCTACTTATGTTTCCCTGCAGACAGGCTGGGAAAGATCAGGGTCATGCGACAGCAGCCGATCAAAGTAAAAATAAAAAATAATTGGCTATTTAGTGACTGGCTGTGTCCAATGACAGCCAGTCACTAAATGTAAACAAAAAAGTGAGGCAACTCCTGTTGCTGGGTTCTCCTCTTCACACACCGATCCTGTGTGAGGAGGAGATCAGCTAACAGTGAGTTACCTATATACTGTACCCACTAGTATATATACCCATCTGTGCCCAGATCACCCCCCCTAAATAAAGAGAACCTGTCATCAGGTGTACCTGTCATCAGTACCTGTCACCTCACCAGAGTACCTGCCACCAGAGTACCCGCCACCTCACCACCTGCCAGAGTACCACCAGAGTACCCGCCACCTCACCACCTGCCAGAGTACCCGCCACCTCACCACCTGCCAGAGTACCACCAGAGTACCCGCCACCTCACCACCTGCCAGAGTACCACCAGAGTACCCGCCACCTCACTACCTGCCAGAGTACCACCAGAGTACCCGCCACCTGCCAGAGTACCTGCAACCAGAGTACCTGCCATCAGAGTACCACCAGAGTACCCGCCACCTCATCACCTGCCACCAGTGTACCTGCCACCAGTGTACCTACCACCAGAGTACCCGCCACCTCACCAGCTGCCACCAGAGTACCTGCCACCAGAGTACCCGCCACCTCACCAGAATACCCGCCACCTCACCACCTGCCACCAGAGTACCTGCCACTATGTCCAAAAGGGTGTACACCCCAGAGGAGGCATACCAAATACTCAGTCTGAGCGATGAGAGCATCGGGGAGCGCTCACCGCTCAGTTCTGTTTCAGTTTCTGGCTCAGAATATGAGCCCCCTGAAGGCAGCACCTCAGGATCCAAATTGGAGGAGGAAGCAATCCCTCCTAAAAGAAGACGGTCTGAACCCCAGGCATCTACCAGCTGTGCCAACGGCGGTAGACCCCAGGAGGAGAGGCCCAGTTCAAGCGCTGCTAGACCCCAGGAGGAGAGGCCCAGTGCGCGCCAAAGAATTAGGGCCCAAAATCATCTGCCAGAAAGCTTGGCAAACCCATTGTGGCTGCCTTCTACCACAGGGTCAGCCACGATCCCCCCTTTTACAGCACAGCCAGGTGTGCAGGTCAACACTGCAGGTTTTTCCCAGATGGATTTTTTTAATTTATTTTTCCCAGAGGAATTGTTTCAAGTCATCATGGACCAAACCAACCTTTTTGCCCAACAATTTATCACAGCCAACCCCAGCTCCAGCTATGCCCGCCCTTTTGAATGGCGACCCCTAACAATTGCAGAGCTGAAATTGTTTTTAGGCCTAACGCTAAACATGGGGCTTACAAAAAAAAAATGAGATACATAAGTATTGGTCGACCAAATCTATCCATCACATGCCAGTTTTTTCTGCAGCCATGTCCAGGTCCCGATACGAAATTATTATGCGCTTCCTGCATTTTAGTGACAACTCACAGTGCCCCCCCCCCCCCCGGAATCACCCAAAATTTGACAAGCTGTATAAAATTCGCCACCTAATTAATTTTTTTTCCAAAAAGTTTGCTGAACTTTATGTCCCTGACAAAAATATATCTGTGGACGAATCTCTGGTGCATTTCACAGGCCGGCAGGGTATCAAACAATACATCCCAAGTAAGAGAGCAAGGTATGGCTTGAAGCTCAACAAGCTCTGTGAAAGTGCCACCGGTTATGTGCACTCCTTCTGTGTGTACGAAGGAAAAGATTCCCAGCTCCAGCCCCCTGAGTGTCCATCGTACATGGGAATTAGTGGGAAAATTGTTTGGGAGTTGGCATTCCCACTCCTCCAAAAGGGGTATCATATCTATATGGACAATTTCTACACTAGTTTGCCCCTTCTCCGCCACCTGTACCTAAAAAAAACATTGGCCTGTGGTACAATAAAAAAAAACTGAAAGGGCTTCCCACAGAGTCTTGTCACCACAAACATTCGAAGGGGGGAATCGGCCAGCTTGAGGAATGAGGAAGTGCTGGCTGTGAAGTGGAAGGATACTAAAGATGTGTATATGATGTCCACCATCCACAATGACACCTCAGTGGAACTTCACAGAAGACTCAGTCCCGTTCGCGAGCCTTCCTGCATCAATGCATATAATAAATTTATGAGGGGGGTGGATTTAAATGACCAGATGTTGCAGCCCTATCTGTCAACAAGAAAATCCCTTTTTTGGTACAAAAAAGTTGCAATTTACTTTTTTCATTTGGCCCTTTTAAATTCTTTAATAATTTACCAAAAATCCTCAGCAACACCCACCACCTTCATAAAGTATATTGAAGAAATTGTCACTTTACTAATTTATCAAGAAGAATCCCCCCCAGAAAGCATTCGCTCAGATTCTGGCGTCAGGCTACATGAGCGTCATTTTCCGGAACATATTCCACCAACAGCATCCGGAAGACGACGCCAAAAAAAATGCCGGGTGTGCACTAAGAGAGGAGTTAGGAAAGACACCAGCTTCTATTGTCCCGATTGTCCCTCCCTACCTGGCCTTTGCATCGGACAATGCTTCAGGCGATATTACACTCTGGACCACTATTAGCCCATATTTCCAATAGACTGCCATTTCCCCCCAATTTCTGTCATGAATATTTCCCTGCCTCAACCAACCATATCATTGTCTTCCATGTGAACTGACCCTGGCCTGTTTCTCGACTATGCCTCTGCCTACCGTCTATGTCTGCCTTTTACCTGCACTGACCTCGGCTTGTTGACCATGGTTTTGCCTGCCCCTTGGACTGATCTTTTACCCTGCTACACAGGGGTCTCACATATGTGAGGGGCTCCAGAATAGTGTTCGGAGTTCAGAAAACCAGTTTTTCTGTGTTCCCATAACAGGGTCTGGTTGTCCGGAGGCTTCAAAGAGATTTGGGTGGGAGAAGCCTCTACCCCTGTCCCCATTCTTCCCTGACCGATGCCCTAAGCTTGATGGTCCTGTCTGCTCCCTGGAAAAAATACTCTGGCTGTGCTGACCATACCTCTGCCTGCTGCCTTTACTAATTATGGACAGTATTCCTGCCTGCTGCATGGACACTCCTTTGATCCTTTTGCTGCTGCTGACCACATCCCTGCCTGCTATCTGGACTAATGCATTGGCTGGGTTCACAACATCTCTACCTGTGCTGACTATTCCTGCCTGCTGCCTGTTTTGCTGTCGCTGTCCACGTTCCTGCCTCCTGCCCGTGTTTTGCTGTCGCTGTCTACTTCCTGCCTGCTGCCTGGACCGATGCTCTCCTCTGTGGACCACTGCACTACTAAAACCGCAGGTAATCTTTTCTTTACCCTTTGCTCAGCAGAATGTATTTCGGTTTGTAATTGGTATGTACAGTACATGCTATGTGTTAGAAATATGAACAATGTGATAGGTTGGCAGGAATTTATGTGTGTAATTTATGCTCCTTGAACACCTGACAGTGCTACTTGGGCCTCTGTATCTGGCCAGGCTGTGTAAAAGTCTCACATATTTGGTATCGCCATACTTGGGAGGAGTAGCAGAATGTATTTTGGGGTGTCAGTTTTGCTATGTACATGCTATGTGTTGGAAATATCTTATAAATGGATAACTTTGTATAAAAAAAATGCGGTTTAATTTTTTTTTCACATATTCCAAAAACTTTGGGAAAAAAAATGAACCATTCAAAAGACTAATTATGCCTCATATATTATACGTTGGGGTGTTAGCTTTCCAAAATGGGGTCATTTTGTGGGCGTTTGCATTGACCTGGTGCTCCAGGGCCTTCAAAAGTGTGATAGGTTGTCATCAAATGAGATGTGCAATTTATGCTCGTAGAACGCCTGACGGTGCTACCTGGATGTTAGACCTCTGTATGTGGCCAGGCTATGTAAAAGTCTCACACATGTGGTATCACTATAATCAGGAGGAGTAGCAGAATATATTTTGGGGTGTCATTGCAAGTATGCATGTGCTGTGTAAGAGAAATTACTTGTTTTTATGACAATTTTGTGCAAAAAAAAAAAAATATTTTTCCAAGAATTTTGGGAAAAAATTACAACTTCAAAAAACTCGCCAAGCCTCTTACTAAATACCTTGGAATGTCTGCTTTCCAAAAAAGGGGTAATTTGGGGGGTATTTGTACTTTCCTGGCTTGTTAGGGTCTCAAGAAATGAGATAGGCCTTCAGTGCATCAGGTGTGATCAGATGTGATCATTTTCAATGATTTGCACCATAGCTTTTAGATGCTATAACTTTCACAGCAACCAAATAATATACACTTATTTGGGTTATTTTTACTAAAGATAAGTAGCAGTATACATTTTGGCCAAAATTTATGAAAAAAAATGTTTTATTTGCAAAAATTTTCAATAGAAACTAAAAAAAAGTGTTTTTTTTTTTTCAAAAATTTCTCTTTTTTCGCTAATATTGCAAAAAATAAAAAACCCAGCAGTAATTAAATACCACCAAAAGAAAGCTCTGTTTGTGAGAAAAAAATTATAAAAATTTGGTTTGGGTAGCATGTAGCATGACTGAGTAATTGTCATTCAAAGTGTGAGAGCGCTGAAAGCTAAAAATTGGTCTGGTAAGGAAGGGTGTTTAAAAGCCCTGTATTGAAGTGGTTAAATGCTTGTATTAATTAAAATAATTACAGTGCCATCATCCACATACAGAAAGAGAAGGGATGATGTAAATTAAAGTGTGTGTTTAGTATCTCTTTAAATATTTTCCTCTTTCTTCATCTCACCTTCCTCTCCTTTTATTTTTAAACTTCCTGTCAACTAGATGATATTCTGCCAAATTTGATCTCGTTTTACCGGTTTATACGCTTGGCAACTTTAAATTAATTGAAGATACATTTTATTAAAGACAGATTTAGGCAAACATCCTTATTTGCTTGAAGTTTGCCTTATCCCTTTTCCTATTACTGAATATCTTCCTAAATCACTGTAGGTTTATTCCTTAACCACTTAAGGACCGAGCCTCTTTTTGAGATTTGTTGTTTACAAGTTAAAAACATTTATTTTTTTGCTCGAAAATTACTTAAAAAAAATGTATAATGTTTGGGGGTTCTAACACCCTAGGGAATAAAATGGTGGTCGTTGCAATACTTTGTGTCACACCGTATTTACGCAGCGGCCTTTTTTGAATTAAAAAATAAGACAACGGTAAAGTTAGCCCAATTTTATTATATATTGTGAAAGATAATGTTACCCAGAGTAAATTGATACCCAACATGTTACACTTCAAAATTGCTCCTGCTCGTGGAATGACGACAAACTTTTACCCTTAAAAATCTCCATAGGCGACGTTTAAAAAATTCTACAGGTTGCATGTTTTGCATTACAGAGGAGGTCTAGGGCTAGAGTAATAATTCTGCGATACCTCACATGTGTGGTTTGAACACCATTTTCATATGCTGGTGCTACTCACATATGCGCTCACTTCTTTACACGAGCTCGGCGGGACGGGGCGTGTTTAATTTTTTTTTAGGTTTTTCTTATTTATTTTACCTTTTATTTTTACACTGTTCTTTTAAAAAAAAAATGGTGTCACTTTTATTCCTATTACAAGGAATGTAAACATCCCTTGTAATAGAAAAAAAAAGCATGACAGGACCTCTTAAATATGAGATCTGGGGACAAAAAGACCTCAGATCTCATATTTACACTAAAATGCAATAACCCCAAAAAAATGTTGTCATTGAAAAAAATAAATAAAAAAAATGGCCCTTTAAGAGCTATGGGCGAAAGTGACGTTTTGACGTCACTCCCGCCCTGTAATGGTATGGAGACAGGTGGGGCCATCTTCCCCTTACTTGTCTCTGGGCCTTCTCCCGCCGCCGATAAAAGTGATCTTGTGGCGAATCTGCCGCAGAGACCACTATTATCGGAAAGCAGACCGCCGGCCGAAGAAGAGAATACCGGGGTTATGACAGCTAACTAACCATATTCCCCTTAGTTAGGACGTATAGCAGCGTGCGGCGGTCCGTAAGCGGTTAAAATAGAAGTCCATGCTAAATCTAAAACCCTTACATCTATAGACACCCACGATCTAGCATTAACCTATCTAGCTGTCAGCCACGGCTTCTCTGTGTAGGGGAGTGCAGAGGACACGTCCGACAACGGAAGCCCTATAATAAGTCTATGGGTGACTTCACTCCCCATTCATTTCACAGCCATTGTCGGCTGGGTCCTCTGCAGATCTTCCGTCGCTGGAGATCGGGTCGAATCGCCTTCAAAAAAAAGGTATGAATACTGATTTTTTAGGTTAGTGTTAGATCCAGGGCATCTATAGATGCAGGGATTTTAATTTTATCATGGACTTCCACTTCAAGAATAAGAGGTTAAATAAATGTTACAGCAAATAATAATCATAAAAGAGTCTCCTTTATGGATCTTAGCTACAGTTCACCTACCTGCGCCATATCCCTGAAAGGAACAGTGCGATTGCCTGCAGTCTCTGAGAAGGGGGGGAGATGGAAGTGAGGGAGGCCTTCTGCAGTCTTTCCAGTAAGGACAAAAGGAGATAACCCCATTACTTCAAATGAGTAGGCCACCAATCCAGCAGCCACCACCACAATCGCATTTCGAGCTACAGTAACATAAAAAGTTATTAGACATCAGGTAACCCTCAAAGGCTTAAAGACCTACCACTAAAAAAAAAAAAAACCTTCTGTGTTTACCTACCTGTTGTAGTCATCCAAATAATGATGTAGCTGCATCGATAACACTTTGGCATGCCTCTATATGTTCTTGGGAAATGATCCTTCATCCACTTAAGCGCCAAAAGAAAGCCAATACACAGAAAACCTAGGATGGCATCCCCAGGTCTAGAAAACATTGATGGACTCCTATTTTAAACTTATAAACAAACACAACTCCTTAAACTAGCTTGTAAGTACTGAAAAATAGTAAGTCATTGGTTAAAGTCAAAACTCTGACCTGGTCGATGGAAGTTTGTGGAAAGTTTCATAGACTTGTAAGACGAATTGCCGTGGAATATCCTTCAAACCTAGAAGGTTCTGACAGGACAAGAGAAATACTGAAAAAAGTTGCTTGTTAAGAGATCCTTATACATTGGTATGCTAGTATTCTTTGAAGCTGTAATATGAAGGAATGGGAAGGGACTTCATACATAAGATACAATAACATCACATTAGGGGTCTGCTCATAATGCTGCTTCAAGAAATCATCCCAATTTAATTAATCTTACCAATGCGTGTTAATGTTTAAAAAAAAAAAAAAAAAAAAAAAAAGTTTGTTTCTACATATACAGTAGGTTGTAATTACCTTGGGGTAATATTTGCTCTTAGACAAGTGAGATCTACTCGATCTCCTGCTTATCAGTGCTACACAGTAGCTCAGATTTACTGCTTTTTTACACAAATGTGTGTCAGCACCACCTGCCTGGGAAATATCTTATCTCAGGATCTGTTAAAGAGGAACTGAGGGTTGGGGGTCAGGAAGAAGCACAAGCCATAATGTGCAAAAATGCAGTGCATAGCTGCACATTATAGCTAGTGCTCTCAACATTATGGCAAACAAAGTTTGCTCTGCTCCATAAATGACAGCTCTGCACTCTCCTTCTTCATTCCATCATCACCTCTGCCACCTTTCCTGAAGCTTCTAATGCTGCCACCATTTTCCTTGTTCCATAGGCTGGCCAAGGTTAATGCAACACCCGAGCATCCTTAATGGAGTTGCATTATCCCATCTTTTAATTGCTATGTGCACAATGTCTAAAAAATACTTCTGTTCACATTATATATATATTTATTAAAAAAAAAAAAAAAAAAACAGACAAAAATTCTCTTCTACCAAAAACTCCGTCAACAAGAAAGAGAAGCTCCTTCAGAAAAAAATCTAAGTCAGCAGCTTAAAGTAATGTACAAATACTGTAGCTGCTGACTATTAATATTAGGGCACTTACCTGTCCTGGAATCCAGCAGTGTCCTCATTCAAGCCTAATCGGCTATCAGGTGCTGCAGCCACCATCTTGCCTAAGGCTTTGTAAATGGGCCAGCAGTGTGGGGGGGACACTTTGGGCTCAGAAAACTGAAGCAGAGGCAGGTACTTGTCAAAACCAGGTACTCAGCGGGAGCCTGTCAGCAAGCCCCGGGTATATTACAGTGGTGTGAAAAAGTGTTTGCCCCCTTCCTCATTTCCTGTTCCTTTGCATGTTTGTCACACTTAAGTGTTTCGGAACATCAAACCAATTTAAACAATAGTCAAGGACAACACAAGTAAACACAAAATGCAATTTGTAAATGAAGGTGTTTATTCTTAAAGGTGAAAAAAAAAATCCAAACCATCATGGCCCTGTGTGAAAAAGTGATTGCCCCCTTGTTAAAACATACTATAACTGTGGTTGTCCACACCTGAGTTCAATTTCTCTAGCCACACCCAGGCCTGATTATTGCCACACCTGTTCACAATCAAGGCATCACTTAAATAGGAGCTGCTTGACACAGTAAGGTCCACCAGAAGATCCTTAAAAGCTACACATCATGCCGAGACCCAAAGAAATTCAGGAACAATTGAGAAAGAAAGTAATTGAGATCTATCAGTCTGGAAAGGGTTATAAAGCCATTTCCAAAGCTTTGGGAATCCAGCGAACCACAGTGAGAGCCATTATCCACAAATGGCGAAGACATGGAACAGTGGTGAACCTTCCCAGGAGTGGCCGGCCGCCCAAAATTACCCCAAGAGCGCAGCGACGACTCATCCAAGAGGTCACAAAAGACCCCACAACAACGTCCAAGGAACTGCAGGCCTCATTTGCCTCAGTTAAGGTCAGCGTTCATGCCTCCACCATCAGGAAAAGACTGGGCAAAAATGGCCTGCATGGCAGAGTTCCAAGGAGAAAACCACTGCTGAGCAAAAAGAACATCAAAGCTCGTCTCAATTTCTCCACAACACATCTTGATGATCCCCAAGACTTTTGGGACAACATTCTGTGGACCGATGAGACAAAAGTGGAACTCTTTGGAAGGTGTGTGTCCAAGTATATCTGGCGTAGAAGGAACACTGCATTTCAGAAAAAGAACATTATACCAACAGTAAAATATGGTGGTGGTAGTGTGATGGTCTGGGGCTGTTTTGCTGCTTCAGGACCTGGAAGACTTGCCGTGATAAAAGGAACTATGAATTCTGCTGTCTACCAAGAGATCCTGAAGGAGAATGTCCGACCATCTGTTCGTGTACTCAAGCTGAAACAAACTTGGGTTCTGCAGCAGGACAATGATCCTAAACACACCAGCAAGTCCACCACCGAATGGCTGAAGAAAAACAAAATGAAGACTTTGGAGTGGCCTAGCCAAAGTCCTGACCTGAATCCTATTGAGATGTTGTGGTATGACCTTAAAAAGGCCGTTCATGCTCGAAAACCCTCTAATGTAACTGAATTAGGACAATTCTGCAAAGATGAGTGGGCCAAAATTCCTCCAGGACGCTGTAAAAGCCTCATTGCACGTTATCGCAAACGCTTGGTTGCAGTTGTTGCTGCTAAGGGTGGCCCAACCAGTTATTAGGTTTAGGGGGCAATCACTTTTTCACACAGGGCCATGATGGTTTGGATTTTTTTTCACCTTTAATAATAAACACCTTCATTTACAAATTGCATTTTGTGTTTACTTGTGTTGTCCTTGACTATTGTTTAAATTGGTTTGATGTTCCGAAACACTTAAGTGTGACAAACATGCAAAGGAACAGGAAATGAGGAAGGGGGCAAACACTTTTTCACACCACTGTATATATATATATATAAAAAAATATATAGCCGGGGCTTGCTGACAGACACACACACATATACATACACACACACACACACACACACACACACACACAGTGTGCCTTGAAAAAGTATTCATACCCCTTGACATTTTCCACATTTTGTCATGTTACACCCAAAAATATAAATTTATTTTACATGATAGACCAACACAAAGTGGCACAAAATTGTGAAGTGCAAAGAAAATGATAAATAAAAAATGACAAATATGTGAAAAGTGTGGTGTGCATTTGTATTCAGCCCCCTTTACTCTGATACCCCTAACTAAAATCTAGTAGAACCAATTGCCTTCAGAAATCACCCAATTAGTAAATATAGTCCACCAGTGTGTAATTTAATCTCAGTATAAATACAGCTGTTCTGTGAAGCCCTCAGAGGTTTGTTAAAGAACCTTAGTGAACAAACAGCATCATGAAGGCCAAGGAACACACCAGACAGGTCAGGGATAAAGTTGTGGAGAATTTTAAAGCAGGGTTAAATTATAAAAAAATATCCCAAGCTTTGAACATCTGACGGAGCACTGTTCATTCCATCATCCTAAAATGGAAAGAGTATGGCACAACTGCAAACCTACCAAGACATAGCTGTCCACCTAAACCGACAGGTCGGGCAAGGAGAGCATTAATCAGAGAAGCAGCCAAGAGGCCCATGGTAAATCTGGAGGAGCTGCAGAGATCCACAGCCTAGCTGGGAGAATCTGTCCACAGAACAACTATTAGTTGTGCACTCCACAAATCGGCCTATATGGAAGAGTGGCAAGAAGAAAGCCATTGTTGAAAGAAAGCAATAAGAAGTCCTGTTTGCAGTTTGCGAGAAGTCATGTGGGTAACACAGCAAACAGGTGGAAGAAAGTGCTCTGGTCAGATGAGGCCAAAATGTTACTTTTTGGCCTAAAAGCAAAACGCTATGCTTGGCGAAAAACTAACAATGCACATCACCCTTAACACACCATCCCCACCGTGAAACATGGTGGTGGCAGCATCATGTGGTGGGGATGCTTTTCTTCAGCAGAGGCAGGGAAGCTAGTCAGAGTTCATGGGAAAATGAATGGAGCCAAAATACAGGGAAATCTTGAGACTGTGGCGGAGGTTCATCTTCCAGAAGGACAATGACCCTAAACATACAGCCAAAGCTACAATGGAATGGTTTAGATCAAAGCATATTCATGTGCTAGAATGGCCCAGTCAAAGTCCAGACCTAAATCCAATTGAGAATATGTGGCTGGAAAATTGCTGTTCACAGACGCTCTTGATCCAACCTGACAGAGGTTGAGCTATTTTGCAAAGAAGAATGGGCAAAAATGTCACTCTCTAGATGTGCAAAGGTGGTAGATCCCCAAAAAAGACTTGCAGCTGTAATTGCAGTGAAAGGTGGTTCTACAAAGTATTGAGGGGGGGGGGGGGGGGGTGAATACAAATGCACACCACACTTTTTACATATTATTTGTAAAAAAAATTGATAAAGCCATTTCATCATTTTCCTTCCACTTCACAATTTTGCCCCACTTTGTGTTGGTCTATCACATAAAATTCCAATAAAATACATTTACGTTTTTGGTTGTAACATGAGAAAATGTGGAAAAATGTCAAGGGGTATGAATACTTTTTAAAAGGCACTGCTTTAGTAAATCAAGTCCACCTGTGTGTTATTTAATCTCAGTATAAATACAGTTGCTCTGTGAAGCCCTCAGAGGTTTATTTTTGCCTGGGTGCCAGAAAGGAGGCGCGCATGAACGTGCCCTAAACCGGGAAGTAGGCAGCATACGGATGCGTCACTTTGCCTACACCGCCCACAGTTGGCAAGTGTTTAAGAATGTGGACAGACTAACAGTGTCTGCTTCCCCTAGTGGCTAATCTACATATTTACTTATATAAAGTGATTGCAAATACAATATTTTTTTTTACCATAATGCAGTCCCTGCATTAATGTAAAAAATGTTCACCCTCCCTCCCCCCAAATACTTATCCGAGTCCTATCTTGATCCAGCACTGTGCCTGTCTGCAGTGGCACTGGTCTTTGTTCCTCTACTCACAGTACACAGAGGCAGCAGTGGGAGCCATTGGCTCCAGTCGCTGTCATTTAAACCCTGTGAGGAAAAGGCGAGGGGCAGGCCTGAGCTGCACACAGCAGGGCCTTTTAGGAGCGCACCTGCACATGTGCCACCCCAGAAAGCAGCTACCTATGGCGGCACATGCAGAAGAGGCGGAGCTTAGAGCACCAATGGGGGAACCCAGAAAAAAAGGTTTGGGTTTGCTCTGTGCAGTATCATTGCACAGAGCAAGTAAATATAACATGTTTATTATTTCAGTAGAAAAAAAATATGAACTTTACATATTACTGCTTTAATATAGTTGGCAAGCACGTGCCTGTGAAATTGCTAAAGTCCCATCAAAATGACATTAAAAATAAATGTAGAACTCTAAATTTGTACTAGCTAAAAAAAAAAAAAATAAAAAAAAAAAGTGTATCTTTGTACATTTTTAAAATAACATGTAACTCATGGAAATGTATGCTTGTTCAAGATTAAACAGTCACAGGCACAGGCATACCTTAACCTGGCTAAATCCGATAGTAACTGCTGCTGCTGAAGTAAAGGCTTTGATGACAGGATGGGATATGAAATCCAAAAGGAAACCTGGGAAAGAAAAAAAATATGTTGTTAATGGCTGTGGTTTTGGGCTTGCAACATGATTTGTGATGAGAAAAAAAAACTCACCAAAATTTAACAGCCCCATTACCAGTTGAATGCAGCCTGAAAGGAATGCCAACAAAATAGCCAATGATTTGTCACCAGCTGTGTAGACTGCCACAAGGAGGGACATTATGGCTGTGGGACCCAACGTTACATCTTTGGATGTTCCAAGCAGACAATAAATAAAACATCCAACAAAGGAAGAGTAAAGCCCAAACTGCAAAAAAACAGATACAAATAAATCAATCAAGGCATAAAACCACAGAGCAGCAATGTTTGCACTTTCCACACACAAACATGCTCATTCCTGACATCCTTTGACTGAAAGGTGAAAAAAGCCATGTGGAACATTGACGGCTGAATAGAGGCTGCATCCAATGTTAGGGTATTTGGACAGCAGCAGGCTGTCATTGTCCTTTGGGGGTTATTTACTAAAACTGGAGAATGCAAAATCTGGTGCAACTGCATAGAAACCAATCAGCTTCCAGGTTTTATTGCCAAAGCTTAATTGAACAAGCTGAATTTAGAAGCTGATTGGCTACCATGGACAGCTGCACCAGATTCTGAACTCTTCAGTTTTAGTGAAGCAGAAGACAATCCCACACATAAACCAATGGACAACTGTTAGGCCCCTTTCACACGGGGCGGACTCCGCTTGCATGGAGTCCGGCGGCTCAGTGGGAGATCTCTCCGTTGATCTCCGCTGAGCCGGTGGATGACAGCTCCCTCTCTGCTCACTGAACGGGGAGGGGCTTGTCCAGCGCCGCTGGTCTCTATGGAGAGGTCGGATGAAAATGGACAGCGTGTCCGTTTTCATCAGATCTCATGCGATCTGATAGCGACGGATCTGGACGTAGAGACATCCGTCCGCTTTTGGCGGATCAGACCGGGTCGGATGTCAGCTGACATGTCACCGCTGACATCCGACGCTCCATAGACTAGCAAGGAGCGCCCGTTCAGGTCCGCCGCCAAAACTGACAGGCGGATCTGAACGGTCCATTCGTGTGAAAGGGGCCTTTTTCTTTTTGTCTCAGCTGTAATACATTCTTTTCATATCCCAAAAAGAAAGAATAATCAATGCCATTAAAATAAGGATTTCACTGTATAAATAAAGATTTAAAATACATATATTTCTGTACTATTCATGAACATTTATCTTTTCTTAGGTCACCTATACAGATATACATAAGTAGTATGAAGTTGTTTACCCCATGTATGCATACTTTATTAATGCAGGCTTCTTTATATATACAGTGCCTTGAAAAAGTATTCATACCCCTTGACATTTTACACATTGTCATGTTACAAGTGGAAGGAAAATGATAAATGGTTTTCAACATTTTTTACAAATAAATATGTGAAAAGTGTGCATTTGTATTCAGCCCCCTTTAGGCCCCTTTCACACTGGGACGGTGCAGGCGTCGATGGTAAAGCAGTGCTATATTTAGCGTTGCTTTACCGTCGTTTTAGCCACGGTATTTGGCCACTAGCGGGGCGGTTTTAACCCCTGCTAGCTGCCGAAAAAGGGTTAAAACCCCCCGCAAAGTGCAGCTTGATTTCAATGGGTAGGAGCGGTGAAGGAGCAGTGTATTCACAGCTCCTATAGATGCTGCTAGCAGGACTTTTTTTACCGTCCTGCTAGCGCACCGCTCCAGTGTGAAAGCCCTCCGGCTTTCACACTGGAGGGAAAGGACCTGCTTTTTTCAGGTGCTATACAGGTGCTATTTTTAGCGCTGTAGCGCCTGAAAAACCCTTCGGTGTGAAAGGGGCCTTACTCTGATACCCCTAACTAAGATCTAGTGGAACCAATTGCCTTCAGAAGTCACATAATTAGTAAATCGAGTCCACCTGTGTGTAATTTAATCTACCGTATATACTCGAGTATAAGCCAAGATTTTCAGCCCTTTTTTTAGGGCTGAAAGTCCCCCCCTCGGCTTATACTCGAGTCAGCACCGTCTGTCTGCATGAACAGCATGTCATGCAGACAGGCGGCAGTGTCCACTGTTCAAAAGCCGCGCCTTCGCCTCCTCCAAATTTAAAAGTTGCGCCTCCTCCTCCTCCTCGTCCGTGATAGGCGGACACTAATTTTCCCAGCAGTAAGTCAGTGTGCAGTGTTCCGCCTATCACGGACGTCCTGTCATTCTCATCTCATGGACGAGGATGAGAGGATATCCGTGATAGGCGGAACACTGCACACTGACTGCTGGGAAAACAGAGTGTTCCTCCTATCACGGACGAGGAGGAGGCGCGGCTTTTGAATCTGTAATGTCGCCGTACACGCTGATCGCCAGGATCAGCATGGGGGGACACAGGACATCCAGCGATCGTGCCGACAAGGAGGCATTAACGATCGCAAGCCTGCAATGGTGGACAGATCGGAGGTGACAGATCGGCACAGGTAGGCTGCAATGGGGACACGGGGGGGGGGGGGGGGGGGGGGGGGTTTGCAGGACACAGGGGACATGCAGCTGCAGATGGGCATTTGCTGACCCTCTTTTCCACTTACAGTAGCTGCTGCATTTTTCCCCCTCGGCTTATACACGGGTCAATAACTTTTCCCAGTTTTTTTGTGGTAAATTAGGAGCCTCGGCTTATACTCGGGACGGCCTATACTCGAGTATATACGGTAAGTATAAATACAGCTGTTCTGTGAAGCTGTTCAGAGGTTTTTAAGAGAACCATAGTGAACAAACAGCATCATGAAGGCCAAGGAACACACCAGACAGCTCAGGGATAAAGTTGTGGAGAAGTTTAAAGCAAGGTTAAACTAAGAGTAAGGTTATAAAAAATATCCCAAGCTTTGAACATTGTGCATTCCATCATCCGAAAATGGAAAGAGTATGGCACAACTGCAAAGCTACCAAGACATGTTCGTCCACCTAAACTGACAGTCCAAAAGGCAAGGAGAGCATTAATCAGAGAAGCAGCCAAGAGGTCCATGGTAACTCTGGAGAAGCTGCAGAAATCCATAGCTCAGGTGGGAGAATCTGTCCATAGGACAACTATTAGTTGTGCACTCCACAAATCGGCCTCTATGGAAGAGTGGCAGGAAAAAAGCCATTGTTGAAAAGAAAACCATAAGAAGTCTCAATTTCAGTTTGCGAGAAGCCATATGGGGAACACAGCAAACATGTGGAAGAAGATGCTCTAGTCTGATGAGACCAAAATGTAACTTATTGGCCCAAAAGCAAAGCGCTATGTGTGGTGAGAAACTAACACTGTACATCACCCTAAACACACCATCCCCACCGTGAAACATGGTGGTAGCAGCATCATGTTGTGGGCATGTTTTTTTTCAGCAGGGACAGGGAAGCTAGTGAGAGTTGATGGGAAGATGGATGGAGCCAAATACAGGGCAATCTGAGAAGAAAACCTTTTAGAGTCTGCAAACTACTTAAGACTACTGGGGCGGATGTTTGCCTTCCAGGAGGACAACGACCCTAAACATACAGCCAGAGATACAATGGAATGGTTTAGATCAAAAAATATTAATGTGTTAGAATGGTCCAGCCAAAGTTGAGACCTAATACTTATTGAAACTCTGTGGCAAGACTTGAAAATTGCTGTTCACAAAAACGCTCTCCATCCAATCTGACAGAGGTTGAGCTATTTTGCAAAGAAGAATGGACAAAAATGTCACTCTCTAGATGTGCAAGGCTGGTAGAGACATCCCCAAAAAGACTTGCAGCTGCAATTGCAGTGAAAGGTGGTTCTACAAAGTATTGACTTGGGGGGTTGAATACAAATGTACACCACACTTTCACATATTTATTTGTAAAAAAATGTGAAAACTATTTATCATTTTCCTTCCACTTCACAATTGTGTGTCACTTTGTGTTGGTCTATCACATAAAATACATTTACGTTTTTGCTTGTAACATGAAAAAATTTGGAAAATTGTGTGAATACTTTTTCAAGGCACTGTATACATCTCTATATTGTGGTGGGGATTTTGAAATCCATATTTATAGCAAGGAGTTCCAAGGGAACCAGTACAGGGACTTCTATTACCATGCCCCGTTTTGTGCATATATATGTGTATGGTTTATTAGAACAATAAGTATACTAGAAGATGGGCCCATTTACTGTTTCTGGTATCTCAAACACACCAACGTGTTGGTCTGCTGTCTGCCTAGTAACTAAATTACCCTATTGTCAAAAGTCCTTGAAATGCTAATTTATGTTATATCAAAGAGGGCTGATTGTAAATCAAGAGATACGTAAACAGGTACTTAGGGTTTCAGATAAAGAGGCACCAGAGTTGGTCTCTTACTGGTGTGAGAAGCATGCTTTGTTAACTGGGCTTGGAATTACAACCAATCAGAATTTTAGGCAACTCAACCAATGAACATTAGGCTGCAGGGGTAACCAATCAGGATTCAATGCACTTCTGAACCAATGAGGTGACCCTGAGTTTTGATTGGTAGGAGTGGGTTATTCTAAAAACATAAAAACCAACAGCTTAGGGATGCTAGTTCTCTTAAGCCTCGTGGACTGGACACGTAAGATTCCTGTGTAATGTATTCCCTTATCTCTCTTTACTTTTACCTACTTTTCTTCTATATTAAGATTTTGCCTAAGATTCAAGTAACAGCCTGTGTATGTCCATGGTAACTATATCCCCTTTTTGTATTACCTATCTTTATAAACACTGGCAACATTGCATTTATAACATCTCTATACTATATTGGGTAATCTCTAACGTTTCTTTTCTATATGAATAAATGTAATTGTTTATCTTTTCGCACTGTTATCGTTCGTTTTTAATAATTGCATAGACAAAGGTTTTTAATCACTTATTTTATGTAGAGGTAAGCATATAAGTGAGGTAGGTATAAAAATAGCCATGTCAATATACACATATATACAGTATCTCACAAAAGTTAGTCCACCCCTCACATTTTTGTAAATATTTTATTATATCTTTTCATGTGACAACACTGAAGAAATTACACTTTGCTACAATGTAAAGTAGTCAGTGTACAGCTTGTATAACAGTGTAAATTTGCTGTCCCCTAAAAATAACTCAACACACAGCCATTAATGTCTAAACCACTGGCAACAAAACTAAGTACACCCCTAAGTGAAAATGTCCAAATTGGGCCCAAAGTGTCAATATTTTGTGTGGCCACCATATTTTTTCCAGCACTGCATTAACCCTCTTGGGCATGGAGTTCACCAGAGCTTCACAGGTTGCCACTGGAGTCCTTTTCTACTCCTCCATGACAAAATCACAGAGCTGGTGGATGTCAGAGACCTTGCACTCATCTACCTTCAGTTTGAGGATGCCCCACAGATGCTCAATAGGGTTTAGGTCTGGAGACATGCTTGGCCAGTCCATCACCTTTACCCTCAGCTTCTTTAGCAAGGAAGTGGTTGTTTTGGAGGTGTGTTTGGGGTCATTATCATGTTGGAATACTACTTTGCGGCCCAGTCTCTGAAGGTAGGGGATCATGCTCTGCTTCAGTATGTCACAGTACATGTTGGCATTCATGGTTCCCTCAATGAACTGTAGCTCCCCAGTGCTGGCAGCACTCATGCAGCCCCAGACCATGACATTCCCACCACTGTGCTTGACTGTAGGCAAGACACACTTGTCTTTGTACTCCCCACCTGTTCGCTACCACACACGCTTGACACCATCTGAACAAAATAAGTTTATCTTGGTCTAAATCAGACCACAGGACTGTTTGCAGGCTTTCTTGAGCATCATCCTTAGAAGAGGCTTCCTTCTGGGATGACAGCCATGCAGGCCAATTTTATTTAGTATGCGTTGTATGGTCTGAGCACTGACAGGCTGACCCCCCCCCCACCCCTCAACCTCTGCAGCAATGCTGGCAGCACTCATACGTCTATTTCCCAAAGACAACCTCTGGATATGATGCTGAGCATATGCACTCAACTTCTTTGGTTGACCATGGTGAGGCCTGTTCTGAGTGGAACCTGTCCTGTTAAACCGCTGTATGGTCTTGGCCACCATACTGCAGCTCAGTTTTAGGGTCTTGCCAATCTTCTTAGGCCATCTTTATGTAGAGCAACAATTCTTTTTTTCAGATCCTCAGAGAGTTCTTTGCCATGAGGTGCCATGTTAAACTTCCAGTAACCAGTATGAGAGAGTGAAAGCGAAAATTTAACACACAAATTCAATTATTATTTGCTGAAAAATGATCCGATCCGTGACTCCTGATCCGAGGATCGATCCGATCCGTGAGTTTTTTGATCCGTTGCACCCCTAGTAGCAAAGTGTAATTTCTTTAGTGTTGTCATATGAAAAGATACAATAAAATATTTACAAAAATGTGAGGGGTGTACTGACTTTTGTGAGATACTGCAATATATATATATATATATATATATATATATTAGTATAAAAGACATATAAAAACAAACAGTCATAAAAGCTGTAATAGTCGTATACTACAAACAGCGCTAATGTTCAGCAATAATAATATATGTGGCCAACTTCACAGCAAAGTACTTAGGAGCAGTGATAGACAGTCCTTAGGAGCAGTGATAGTGGTTTAGACAGTCTTCATAGGTGATCCTAAAGTAAGTCACAGTGTGCACCTTCCACCAATCCTTCAAATTCTACCACGTGAAAACACACTCCCCTCAGGGGATTAGACTCAACAGAGCTATATAATAAATAAGCCCCCAAGGGCAGTAAACATCTGAGCCATAAACTGCAGTCACCACCGTTCCAGGAGATTAACAGATGATAGGGACTCCAATAAAGGTCATAAACAGAAGAGAGCGCACATAGCGCAATCCCGTATTGATAACATAGAAAACCCATCACACCAAATATCCCCCTATACATGTGTTTTTGTACGTATATATGTATAGGAGGCTTATTTATTATATAGCTCTGGTGAGTCTAATCCCCTGAGGGGAGTGTGTTTTCACGTGGTGGAATTTGAAGGATCGGTGGAAGGTGCACACTGACTTACTTTAGGATCACCTATGAACACTGTCTAAACCACTGTAACGTCTATCACTGCTCCTAAGGACTTTGCTGTGAAGTTGGCCACATATATTATTATTGCTCAACATTAGCGCTGTTTGTAGTATATGACTATTACAGCTTTTATGACTGTTTTTATATGTCTTTTATACTTTTTTTTTTATATATTTCTATATTGTTTTAAATGGCTGCTTAGTTAGGATTGGATTCCTTTGTTTGCATAAATAATTGGGTGTTTTGGGTATCTCTGCCCTGGTTCTGAATTACCTTTTTTGGTATCATGGGAACAGTAATCATATTCTCTGGCGCTGAGTGGTGTACTGTGGGCCTTTAAGTATACACCTTTGTTTCTTTTGAATATATTATATGTCGTTTGATGAACAGAAAAATCATTTGCTCTCCTGAAAAGTCTGTCTTTGTTGTTTGCACTGACTAAAGCACATATAATGCATATTATTGCACCCATTTAATCACAGCACGTTTGCATTTTTATATATGCAGAAAGTCTTTTTTTGGTTGTGCAATTTATTTGCTGTACATACAATATAAAAAAAATATCTGAGAAAAATGAAACCCAACTAAAATTAATGCGGTAGTAAACCGACGAAATAAAAACAAAAGCAAAAAAAAAACCTGCAAGACAATAGCATAATGTACTAGTATGCATCGTATATTAGCACATTCTAAGGTATTTCAGAACAAGGCTCCCACAGCTCGGCTGGTAACCGCCGAGGGGGCTGACATGTTCCCTCAGCGTTTCTTCCGGGTTCGTGGCCACCAGCGCTGCGAGTGGCGGGAACCAAAATGACATAACTCCCATGCATCCTTCGTTCCAGCAAGTGAAGTCAGCGGCTGCTTAAAAAGGAAGTAAACCCCATCTAAAAAAAATAAAAAATAAAATAAAACACCTTGGAGGACAAAGGCATAATGAGCTAGTATGCATGGCATACTAGCTCATTATGAATTACTTACCTGAGATCAAAGTGCCTGGAGCGACCCTCGTTCACCTCCTTCGTCACCGCCATATCGCTGTGACTGGCCGGAGCAGCGATGACATCACTCCGGCGCATGCGTGCGCGAGCCGCCAGTGACGGCATGATCACCTTCACTAACGGCACGCTTAGTGAGCCTGCGCCGTTGTCTACGGCACACATGCGCCGTAGACATCGGTGCACGTTTTTTGGAAAATATCTCCTTAACCGTGTAGGTTAAGGAGATATTTCTTGCCCCTACAGGTAACCCTTAGGCTGCTTTCACACTGGGGCGGTTTGCAGGCGTTATTGCGCTAAGAATAGCGCCTGCAAACCGACCCGAAACAGCTGTTGCTGTTCCTTCAGTGTGAAAGCCCGAGGGCTTTCACACTGAAGCGGTGCGCTTGCAGGACGCTGGAAAATGTCCTGCAAGCCGCATCTTTGGCTCGCTATAGGAGCGGTATATTTACCGCTCCTATAGCGCCCGGTCCCATTGAAAACAATGGGGGAGCGCGCCGAACCCGCCCGCAAAACGCTGCTGCAGCGGTGGTTTGCGGGCGGTATTGACGCTTTTTCGGCCGCTCGCGGGGGGTAAAACCACCCCGCTAGCGGTCGAAATGCGCCGCTAAAACGCCGGTAAAGCGGCGCGAAAATATAGCGCCGCTTTACCGCCAGCGCCCCCACCGCTCCAGTGTGAAAGCAGCCTAAATCTAGTTTTTTTCAAAGCTCGTCTAGAATGTTTTCCAAATAATACTCATATATATTGTACCATATATTGTACCATCATCCCAAATTAATATAGAAGATAAGAGTGTTGAGGATACGGGACTGTCTACGGTACACAGTTACAAAACAAGTTTGAATATGATAAAAAGAATATTTTATTAACACATAAAATCTAAAAAAGATATTTTGACTTTGTGTACAGCAATATACATATTAAGGTTCAAAGGTTATGCATACAATCCCAATTAGAACACAGAATATTAATATACTATGAGCACACAGGTCATTATACTTGTCCATTTATTCTCGACATGTTTCGCCAGATAAGGCTTCTTCAGGAGAAAGATATAGGGTACAAGTGATTGGAAATATTGATGATATCCTCTTGTTCTAAAGTATGCATATGGAAATGATATAGGATTTAATACATGCAAAAAATGATATTGTCAAGTATAATTATGCTGTATGAGACTGTAGTGGTGATTATGCCAAACAGGTCCCAGGTATGTATACGACCTCTTACCTCCAATGATAGAGAGTCTGCACTTCCCCAGATTACCAATAAAAAAAGAAGAAAAGCTAATTCACAACAGAATATCGTCCAAAAGGATCCACACAGAGCTGCATCACAGAGCCAAGACCAAGATAGGTGGCTAGAGACCCGCGCCATCCGAGGTGGCCCGCCACGTCTTGCTCCGAGATGGTGGGTCGGCAAGCCCTGATCGCGGGTCCCCGACCCGCCATCTCCGAGCATCAGCGCGAACAACTGAGCCGCCGCTAAAGGAAGCAGAGCCGATGCTTCCTGTATAGCGCCGGCTCCTTCACAGGCGGAGTGATATCAAATGTACTCCGCCTGTGACAGGAAGCATCGGCTCTGCTGTCTACTGCAGCCGCATGATGCTTCCTGAGAATGAGATCACAGACAACAGCCAGCAGTGCCAGAGCCAGCAGTACCAGTACCCACCAGCGGTACCAGTACCCACCAGCATTACCAGGTACCAGTACCCGCCAGCAGTACCAGTACCCACCAGCAGTACCAGTACCCACCAGCAGTACTAGCCACCAGTACCAGTACCTGCCACCAGTACCAGTACGCACCAGCAGTACTAGCCACCAGTACCCGCCACCAGTACCAGTACCCACCAGCAGTACTAGCCACCAGTACCAGTACCCGCCACCAGTACCAGTACCAGCCAGCAGTACCCGCCACCAGTACCAGTACCCACCGGCAGTACCAGTACCAGCCAGCAGTACCCACCAGCAGTACAAGCCACCAGTACCAGTCACCAGTACCAGTCACCAGTACCAGTACCCGCCACCAGTACCCACCAGCAGTACCAGCCAGCAGTACCAGTACCAGCCAGCAGTACCCGCCACCAGTACCAGTACCCACCAGCAGTACTAGCCACCAGTACCAGTCACCAGTACCCACCAGCAGTACCAGTACCCACCAGTACTAGCCACCAGTACCAGGTACCAGTACCCACCAGCAGTACCAGTCACCAGTACCAGTACCCGCCACCAGTACCAGCCAGCAGTACCAGTACCAGCCAGCAGCACCAGTACCCACCAGCAGCACCAGTACCCACCAGCAGCACCAGTACCCGCCAGCAGCACCAGTACCAGCCAGCAGCACCAGTACCCGCCACCAGTACCAGCCAGCAGTACCAGTACCAGCCAGCAGCACCAGCCAGCAGCACCAGTACCCACCAGCAGCACCAGTACCCACCAGCACACGCCAGCAGTACCAGTACCCGCCAGCAGTACCAGTACCCGCCAGCAGTACCAGCCAGCGGTATCTGCCAGCATTAGCAGCAGGCAGTACTCAACAGCGGTATCAGCCAGCAGTACCAGCCAGCAGTACCAGTACCAGCCAGCAGTACCATTACCAGCCAGCAGTACCATTACCAGCCAGCAGTACCATTACCAGCCAGCAGTACCATTACCAGCAGTACCATTACCAGCCAGCAGCACCATTACCAGCCAGCAGCACCATTACCAGCCAGCAGCACCAGTACCCACCAGCAGCACCAGTACCCACCAGCACACGCCAGCAGTACCAGTACCAGCCAGCAGTACCAGCCAGCAGTACCATTACCAGCCAGCAGTACCATTACCAGCCAGCAGTACCATTACCAGCCAGCAGTACCATTACCAGCCAGCAGCACCAGTACCCACCAGCAGCACCAGTACCCACCAGCAGCACCAGTACCCACCAGCACACGCCAGCAGTACCAGTACCAACCAGCAGTACCAGCCAGCGGTATCTGCCAGCATTAGCAGCAGGCAGTACTCAACAGCGGTATCAGCCAGCAGTACCAGCCAGCAGTACCAGTACCAGCCAGCAGTACCATTACCAGTCAGCAGCACCAGTACCCACCAGCAGCACCAGTACCCACCAGCACAGCCAGCAGTACCAGTCAGTGGTATCTGCCAGCGGTACCAGCGGGCAGTACCCAACAGCAGTACCAGCCAGCAGTACCAGCCCTGGAGGACAGCCAGCAGCAGCCACCAGTTATAACCACCTGGGGGACAGCAGCAACCAGCTGCAGGAATCCTGAGGAAGAAGTGAAGATCAAGGTCAGTTGAGATGCAGGTAAACCGCTGTGCTTCAGTGTGAAAGGGGCCTCAGTCCCCTTTCACACGATCGATCCGATGGGGTCTGCCTGTCTGTTTTTCAGGCGGACCCAATCGGACCCTCCATTCACCTCTATAGAGCGGCAGATGTAAACGGACTCGTGTCTGCTTACACCCGCCTATCTGCAATCCGATCTGCTTAAAAATACAGAAGGGGATCTGTCCCCTTCTGTTTGGGCAGATCAGAGGGCCCTTAGGGTAGAGCGGGCTGCATCTGTGTCTGCTCTACATATGCGGAGTGGACACAGACCTGCCATCCGCCCGCTACGGTCATTGTGGCCCGCGACCGGTTACCAAGTCGCTAAAGTGGCCCTCGCTCCTCAAAAGGTTGGGCACCCCTGTCTTAAGTGATCATATATAATATATCATATTGGCCGATAAAGAAGGCAATACAGTTCAGCCAGGCCCAACATTTTGTCAAACTGTACCTACCTCTTTATCGATTCATTAGAGGAGCAAAATTACACAGGAGGCTCGGGTCTCTCTTCGAGACAGGGATAGGGAAAGCTGTCCTTGGTGTGGGCAGTGTCTATGGTAACTTTAGTGTTCTAAAAATATAAAGCAAGAAAGGGAGAGAACCCCAATAAGGATACAGAATTCTATACTATTTGCACTGGGCTTTCCAAATGCATTTAGATTTCATACCTTGTAAAGGACTATACGGACCATCAGGGTGTATTATGAACAGTTTTTCTGCTATGCAGGGAGCCCCATATATAGGGGACAAACAGGTAAAGTCCAAGTCCTACATGTTAAATATAAGAAAATAAATAATAAAGAAATAAGTCTTTATAAGGGGTTTAAGGAGAAGTCCGTCCATATTAAAAGAATAGTGATTATATATTTACCTATGTCTCAAATTCCCAGCGTTTCCAGAGCTTCACCACAGTCTGACAACCAGTCAGACTGGGTTTAAATAGTCTCCCCCCATGGCGCCAAAAGCGCGGCGTGTGACGTCACGCCGTGCTGACGTCATGCGGACGTGGGTCGGGGGTCAATGAGCGCCAAGCTCATACACCGGAAACGGAGGTCTCCACAGCGGGCTTACTTCCGGTTCACAACGCAGCAGAGCTCCTCCGGGCATCCCCTGCTGACAGTGGCACTCAGCCTATGTCAGAGTGTGGTCTAGGCGGAGCCAGGAGTGTATCACCGCAGCGTTGGCAGAGCTGGTACTACAGATCGGCCCCTGATCTGGGCGCATGGAGGGGGATGATCCACCCCAAATGTTGGGGGTGGGCAAGAGCCCCGTCATGCGTCCAGATATGTCCATACGGATCTCCTAAGCCCAAGGCCGCAGCGATTGTGAGTGCACCCTGCATGTGGCTATAATGCTCTCCTAAGTAAAGGAGAGCTTTGGAGATCAGATCTGCTGCAAATTTGTTTGAAAGGGGTAAGAAAAAAGTAGAACGAAAAGAGAAAATAGCATAAGAGATGAAATGCAATAAAAGAAGGGGGTTTTTTTTGGGCAGAAAACCACACAACCACATACTCAATACAGCAAATATATTTAATCATGACAACAACATACAGTAAATCAAAAGGGTTCATCAAAGCAAAAACCACTAAGGGTAAGTATAGTCAGTCATTGGGCAAAGTACATATACATAAATCTATATATAATATAATAATCCTACCCCTCCACAGAGGGGGAGATTAGTGAGTGAGCACGCTCTGGGCAAGGGCGGGCAAACCGAACAAACCCACCCCAAAACAAGACCCACACACCCCACAGTCCCGTAGTCCCCATCATGGCACAACCGAGGGTGATGGGGTATAGGTTATAAAAAGCAAAGAATCAAATACAATAGGATCTCTATTCAAAAGACCTATAGGTAGATACCCCCCAAGTCACCCCCGACTTGGACAAAAAACTGTTACAAATCGAAACCAGATGGATCTATCTATTAAAAGCGACCCGGCATCCGGGGCTCAATGAGGGGATTCGTTTTAAACCCTTCCTATAGAAGCTATCTACCTATAGGTCTTTTGAATAGAGATCCTATTGTATTTGATTCTTTGCTTTTTATAACCTATACCCCATCACTCTCGGTTGTGCCATGATGGGGACTCCGGGACTGTGGGGTGTGTGGGTCTTGTTTTGGGGTGGGTTTGTTCGGTTTGCCCGCCCTTGCCCAGAGCGTGCTCGCTCACTAATCTCCCCCTCTGTGGAGGGGTAGGATTATTATATTATATATAGTTTTATGTATATGTACTTTGCCCAATGACTGACTATACTTACCCTTAGTGGTTTTTGCTTTGATGAACCCTTTTGATTTACTGTATGTTGTTGTCATGATTAAATATATTTGCTGTATTGAGTATGTGGTTGTGTGGTTTTCTGCCGAAAAAAACCCCCTTCTTTTATTACATTTCATCTCTTATGCTATTTTCTCTTTTCTTTCTACTTTTTTCTTACCCCTTTCAAACAAATTTGCAGCAGATCTGATCTCCAAAGCTCTCCTTTACTTAGGAGAGCATTATATCCACATGCAGGGTGCACTCACAATCGCTGCGGCCTTGGGCTTAGGAGATCCGTATGGACATATCTGGACACATGGCGGGGCTCTTGCCCACCCCCAACATTTGGGGTGGATCATCCCCCTCCATGCGCCCAGATCGGGGGCCGATCTGTAGTACCAGCTCTGCCAACGCTGCGGTGATACACTCCTGGCTCCACCTAGACCACACTCTGACATAGGCTGAGTGCCACTGTCAGCAGGGGATGTCCGGAGGAGCTCTGCTGCGTTGTGAACCGGAAGTAAGCCCGCTGTGGAGACTTCCGGTTCCGGTGTATGAGCTTGGCGCTCATTGACCCCCGACCCACGTCCACGTGATGTCAGCGCGGCGTGACGTCACACGCCGCGCTTTTGGTGCCACGGGGGGAGACTATTTAAACCCAGTCTGACTGGTTGTCAGACTGTGGTGAAGCTGTGAGGCTCGGGAAACGCTGGGAATTTGAGACATAGGTAAATATATAATCACTATCCTTTTAATATGGACGGACTTCTCCTTAAACTCCTTATAAAGACTTATTTCTTTATTATTTATTTTCTTATATTTAACATATAGGACTTGGACTTTACCTGTTTGTCTCTTATATATGGGGCTCCCTGCATAGCAGAAAAACTGTTCATAAGACACCCTGATGGTCCGTATAGTCCTTTACAAGGTATGAAATCTAAATGCATTTGGAAAGCCCAGTGCAAATAGTATAGAATTCTGTATCCTTATTGGGGTTCTCTCCCTTTCTTGCTTTATATTTTTAGAACACTAAAGTTACCATAGACACTGCCCACACCAAGGACAGCTTTCCCTATCCCTGTCTCGAAGACAGACCCGAGCCTCCTGTGTAATTTTGCTCCTCTAATGAATAGATAAAGAGGTAGGTACAGTTTGACAAAATGTGGGGCCTGGCTGAACTGTATTGCCTTCTTTATCGGCCAATATGATATATTATATATGATCACTTAAGAAGTACTTTTTGTACCTTACAGGCCCTTTTTGATACAATATTAGAAGAATAGGATATTCTATCTCCCCCTATGGGTCTCTAGCCACCTATCTTGGTCTTGGCTCTGTGATGCAGCTCTGTGTGGATCCTTTTGGACGATATTCTGTTGTGAATTTGCTTTTCTTCTTTTTTTTTTGGTTATCTGGGGAAGTGCAGACTCTCTATCATTGGAGGTAAGAGGTCGTATACATACCTGAGACCTGTTTGGCATAATCACCACTACAGTCTCATACAGCATAATTATACTTGACAATATCATTTTTTGCATGTATTAAATCCTATATCATTTCCATATGCATACTTTAGAACAAGAGGATATCATCAATATTTCCAATCACTTGTACCCTATGTCTTTCTCCTGAAGAAGCCTTATCTGGTGAAACATGTCGAGAATAAATGGACAAGTATAATGACCTGTGTGCTCATAGTATATTAATATTCTGTGTTCTAATTGGGATTGTATGCATAACCTTTGAACCTTAATATGTATATTGCTGTACACAAAGTCAAAATATCTTTTTTAGATTTCATGTGTTAATAAAATATTCTTTTAATCATATTCAAACCTGTTTTGTAACTGTGTACCGTAGACTGTCCCGTATCTCCAACACTCTTATCTTTTAAACCCTTAATCTAGGCTTACCTGTAGGTTAAAGTGGTCTGTAAGGGTTTACAAGCTCTTTAAAACTGTGAATATCTCCTAAGTCGTGCAGGTTCAGGAGATATTCATTTTACCTACAGGTAAGCCTTATTATAGGCTTACCTGTAGGCAAAAATTACAAAGTGGGCAATACAACCGCTTTAACCACTTCAGCCCCGGACCAATTGGCAGCCAAAAGGACCAGGCCCCTTTTTGCAATTCGGCACTGCGTCGCTTTAACTGACAATTGCGCGGTCGTGTGACGTGGCTCCAAAACAAAATTGGCGTCCTTTTTTTCCCACAAATAGAGCTTTCTTTTGGTGGTATTTGATCGTTCCTGCGGTTTTTATATTATGCGCTAACAAAAATAGAGCGACAATTTTGAAAACAATGCAATATTTTTTGCTTTTTGCTATAATAAATATCCCAAAAAAAATATATAAAAAAACATTTTTTTTCCTCAGTTTAGGCCGATACGTATTCTTCTACATATTTTTGGTAAAAAAAAAAAAAATCGCAATTAGCGATTATTTATTGGTTTGCGCAAAAGTTATATCGTTTACAAAATAGGGGATAGTTTTATAGCATTTTTATTAATATTTTTTTTTTTACTAGTAATGACGGCGATCAGCGATTTTTATTGTGACTGTGACATTATGGCGGACACATCGGACATTTTTGACACATTTTTGGGACCATTGTCATTTATACAGCAATCAATGCTATTTAAATGCATTGATTCCTGTATAAATGACAGTTGTAGCGAAAGAGTTAACCACTAGGGGGAGGGGAGGGGTTATGGGCTGTGATGTGTGTGTGTGTTTTTTTACATTAGGGGGCGGGGCTGACGACATTGATCAGCTTTCCCGATGACCGGGAACAGCCAATCAATGACAGGCAGAGTAGGAAGAGCGGGGAGAGGTTTGTTTACACATACCTCTCCCCGTTCTTCAGCTCCGTGACCCGATCGCGGGACACCAGCGGCGATCGGGTCCGCTGGTCCCGCAGCCGGGCTCACGGAGCTCCCGACCAGGTCGCGAGCGCGGCGTGCGTGCGACCCACAGGCAGGCAAATGCAAAATCACGTTTATATACGGGATTTTGCCTGCCCGTGCCATTCTGCCGCAGTATATCTGCGTGAGGCGGTCAGGAAGCGGTTAAAGATCACTGTAAAACTAAAATCGCTCACCTAACACACCCCTCCTTAAACACAAAATTATGAACCCACCGGATATAGCAAATGCCTTAATCACTTACTACAATTATTTTTACTACTTCAAAGAGGACCTAAACACTCCTCAATACACAACAGGCAAACATTCATTTACCTGATGTATTTGACTCACAGCAGACTCTCCCATTCGCTACAAGAGAGATTAGCAAAGCGATCAAGTTCAACCCTAATAACAAGTTCCTTGGCTTATTATAAAGGTTTTTGCATGTGAAAACATGCACATATTATTTTCTTAAAACTGACTGCAAAAGGTGGAAAGACACTTTAACCACTTCAATACTGGCCATTTTTACCACCTTCCTGTGCAGGCCAATTTAAAAATATAAAAATAAAAAAAATATCACAAAATAAAAAAAAAAACATAAAAAAATAAATAAAAGGCCAGAAATCTATCCCCTATTTTGTAGATGCTATAACTTTTGCACAAACCAATCATTATACACTTATTGTGATTTTAGCAAAAATATGAAGCAGAATACATATTGGCCTAAACTGATGAATAAATTTGTTTTTTATATATATTTGCTTTTGGATATGTATTATAGCAGAAAGTAAACAATATTGTTTTTTTTTCTAAATTGTCAGGAATTTTTTTTGTTTAAAGCGCACAAAATAAACAGCATAGGTGATCAAATATCACCAAAAGAAAACTATTTGTGGGAAAAAAAATACATAATTTTTGTTTAGGTACAATGTCACATGAAGGTGCAATTGTCAGTTAACTGCTTATCAGACCGGACCATTTTGCTGGCTTAAGACCAGACCACTTTTTGAGATTCGGCACAGCGTCGCTTTAACTGACAATTGCGCGGTCGTGCGATGTGGCTCCCAAACAAAATTGATGTCCTTTTTTTTTCCCCACAAATAGAGCTTTCTTTTGGTGGTATTTGATCACCTCTGCGGTTTTTATTTTTTGAGCTATAAACAAAAAAATAGCGACAATTTTGGCAAAAACATAATATTTTTTACTTTTTGCTATAATAAATATCCCCCAAAAATGTATATAAAAAAAGTTTTTTTTGCTCAGTTTAGGCCGATACGTATTCCACATATTTTTGGTAAAAAAAATAAATAAATAAATATGGCGGTGAATGGCACAGCGGCAAATTCAAAGGGACGTACCTGTACGCCCATATGCCTGTCCGTGCTATTCTGCAAACGTAAATGTACATGCGGCGGTCGGCAAGTGGTTAAAGCGACCCAGTGTCGTATTGCAAAAAAAAAAAAAGGCCTGGTCATTAAGGGGGTAAATTCATCGCTGTTTGTTTTTTTGCTAAATAAATGGAAAACGACAGAAAAAAAAAAAAAAGTTTTTCTTTGTTTTGGTTATAATATTTTGCAAATAATTGTTCTTCATGAATTTAGGTCAAAAGTATTGTGCTACATTTCTTTGGTGAAAATAACCCAAATCAGTGTATATTATTTAGCCTGTAGGAAAGTTATAGCGTCCAAAATCTATGGTATATATCTGAAAAATTTACTGACACCATATCCATCGCTTAAAGTGGGGTGCCCTTAAAAGTCAGCAGCTACAAATACTGCAGCTGCTGACTTTTAATAAATAGGACACTTACCTGTCCCAGGGTCCAGCGATGCGGGGGAACGAAGCCCCGCTCGTTCCCCGCTCCGCTCGGCGGCGCTGGCATTCTTACTGTGGGATCCCACAGCCAGGCACCCACTGCGCATGCGCGAGCAGCGCTGTGATATGTCACGCAGTTATCTGGGACCTGTCACGTGTCCCAGATTATTGACTGCGCCGAGGGGGAAGTGATGTCACCAGCCCAGGCACTGAACGAGGCAGACTACGAGGGACCCCCTAGCAACAGGCATTTAGAGTTAAAAAAAAGCAATTTTCCAAATGTTTTTTTATTTATTTTTTTGGGGGGGAACACCACTTTAAGGCCCGATGTCAGGATAGTATAAATACCCTTAAATTACCTCTTTTTGGAAAGAAGACCAGTAGGTATTTAGTAAGAGGCAAGGCAAGTTTTTTGAAGTTGTTATTTTTTGCCACAATTGTTTTCCACAATTTTCTATTTTAATTTTTTTTTTACATACTGTCACCAGAGCAGTACAGCGTTATCATATATAACTGGTGTGGCTGTGATCAGGGATACTGACTGGTGACAGTATGAGAAAAAAAAAAAAAAACACACAACATTTTCTCTTAAATTCTTTTTGTTATGACTTTTTTTCCCCCTAACACACTGATCAGAGCACTACAGTGTTACCATACTAAGATTGTACTATTCTGGGGAAGTGATCAGAATTTATTAATTTTTTTTACACATTATGATAGCATATACCAATACATTTCATTGATATAAGCAACCATTTTTACTGAAAGAAACTAGTTCATTCAGGGTCTTTAGTTGTGATTAGCTGTAATCGGTCAAGGCTAATCACATGGTAGAGGTGGTCTGTGATTGGCCAGCCTGTTAACTGTTACCAATCACAGCTAACAACACAATTGTATACAATGGATGGCTTGAAAGGAAGCCATCAATTGTTTACAACTGTCATGTGATCTGCTGTGATTGGTCACGGCAATCACATGACACTGGTAGCGGGCCACTGCACTGATCAGTTTTCGGTTGTGTCTCATGGACTCACCCGGTGACATCATTTTGGTGTGTCCTGAGAGGACTATAGGCCGGGCGGGAAGGCATAGCTCCCAACTGTCCCTGATTTCGAGGGACTGTCCCTGATTTGGAGCAATGCCCCTCTGTCCCTCATTCCTCCCCATTTGTCCCTCATTTTGGTCTGATCTATATAGCAGTGTATAAAATGCACTTTTTATCTATCAAAAAGTGTTTTCCAATGCTAAACCTTTCATCCGATTTCTAAATTGCTGCATTTGTAAATTCCAAAAGCCAATATAAAGGAATAGTAGTAGTAAAAAAAGCACTTGTGGGTTTAACCAATCTTGTTTTTTTGTAAAATTCTCCTTTAAGGGGGCGTGACAAGGGGTGTGTCCTATGCCTGCATACTTTTGCTGATAGGTGTCCCTTATTCCAATCTCAAAATGTTGGGAGGTATAGGAAGGTGTTAATAAATAAAACACTAAGAAGATAAAGATACCTAGAAAAACATATCTGAAGTGTTCCTTACCTCCACAGGTAGGCCAGCTACCTCTGCATAAGCAAGAGCCTGGGGCACCACTGTAAGTCCCACTGTAAATCCAGCAATGATATCAAGTTGTAGACATTGCAGAGAATAGTTTGGTAGCCAGCACAGGAATGGTAATTTCTTTTGTACTGCTTCCCAAGAGCAACATCTGGCCAGTACTCCAGCATTGATCCTTCTTCCATGCTGGTCACCCAGCCAATTCATATTTGCTGATCCAGGTCACGTCATCCCTTTGTAAATAGAAAAGAAAATGTTATACTTCTACATGCAATTTAATACATTTACGAAATGAGGGTACACAGTGGTGGTCCAAAATACAGTATTAGGGGTTACTCCATACTGAGCAGGAGGAGAGGGCATTGTGTGTCCTGTGAGCAAGAATAGGAAGACGGGCTGCTGGGGGCTGTATGATCAAGAAGCAGAAGCAGGAGGAGATGATCAGTGGATGGGAACAGGAGTAGAGCATGCCAGGGGCCAGTGTATGGAAACAGGAGGAGAAGACAACAGGGGCTTGTGAACAGTAAGGCAAAGAGGAACACCGGGGCATTGTTATCTGGAAGCAAAAGATCCAAAACAGTTAGGCCCCATTTACACTGGGGCGGTTTTCAGGCGAAACAGTGCTAAAAATAGCGCCTGTACACCGCCTGAAAAAAACGGCCCCATTCACTCCAGTGTGAAAGCCGACTGGCTTTCACACTGGAGCGGTGCGCTAGCAGGACGGTAAAAAAAGTCCTGCTAGCAGCATCTTTGGAGCGGTATAGGAGCGGTGTATTTACCGCTCCTATACCGCTCCTACCCATTGATTTCAATGGGATACCGCGGTAATAGTGCTTTGCGGGGGATTTAACCCTAAAACTGCCCCGCGAGCGGCCGAACACTGTGGCTAAAACAACGGTAAAGCAGCGTTAAACATAGCGCTGCTTTACCGTCGCCGCGGCTCTTGCCCCAGTGTGAAAGGGGCCTTAAGAGTGGTATTAAAGCAGAGATCTGGTTTGTATGACTGGCTTGTGACTGTTCAGGGTACTCCCTGTATAGATGGAACAGGGTAGGTGGAGGAGGAGGAGGAGGAGTGTGTAATATATTTTTTATAATATATATATATCACACACTCACCTCAAGCGATTTGCTGGTGAGCACTAGGGACAACATTACTAATGACACAATGGAGGAGATGGAATCCTTGTAGTTAGAACTTCAAAGGGAAGAAGCAAAAAGGGAAAGTTAATAGTGGGTGTATGCTATGCTATAGGCCCTCTACCCTGAAGGATGAAGTGGAGACTGATCTCCTTTCACAGTTACTCCGTGACATTAACCACTTAAGCCTCAGACCATTTTGCTGGCCAAAGACCAGAGCACTTTTTGCGATTCTGCACTCCGTCACTTTAACTGACAATCGTGCGGCGTGGCTCCCAAACAAAATTTATGTAATAGAGCTTTCTTTTGGTGATATTTGATCACCTCTGCCATTTTAATTTTTTGCAAAAATAGAGCAACAATTTGAAAAAAAAAAAAAAAAAAAAAAACACATTTTGCTATAATAAATATCCCCCAAAAATATATAAAAAAACATTTTTTTTTCCTCAGTTTAGGCTGATACATATTCTTCTACATATTTTTGGTAAAAAAAAAATATCACAATAAGTAGTCTACTAATCCCCCTGCGGATGACAGGTCCGTCTCCACTGTGCAGAACAGAGACGGACACAGTCCTATTCTCCTCTATGGGGAGATCGTGTAAAAACGGACCGCCTGTCCATTTTCATCCGATCATATCCGATCCATCAGACAGATGGAAAATAGGACCTCCATTTTTGAAGGCAGAATCGGTTAGCGCCAGATGTTAACGCTGATATCTGCCGCTCCATAAACTGACAAGTGGACCTGTCGGACAGCCGGTGTTAAAAGGCCATAAGGGTGAATTTAGAAATGCGTCTAAATTGCCCTTGCCTCTAAAGCCCAAGGTTGCCCCCCCAGAGGCTACTGACAAGCGGCGAGGAAACGATGCAATGCCTCCTCACCCCCTGTTTTAATCCCATTCTTGCCAACAAATGCGCCAAATTGTATGCCACCCCTCCCCCCCCAACCGTAAGTCTAAACAAAGCCTAAGGCCTTGTTCACACAGGGCATACCACTACAAGGCCATGTTTAGCTGCAGAGGGATGCACAGGTGTTCCGTACATCCCCACTGATGTCAATTGGGACACAGCAGCTGCACGGGAATGCACAGGTGTTCCGTGCATTACTGTGCAGGCAGTCCCATTCATGTCAATTGGGATGCAGCAGCTGCAAGAACACTGCCACTGCTCCCAACTTGAGATCCGTGTGGGTGCATGCAGAGCCGGTACAAGGGGGGGGGGGCGGAAGGGGCGGATGCCCTGGGCGGTACAATTTATTGGGGGTGGGGGGGCGCAGTGAAGTGTCCTCAGGGCCGGCGCTATCTCTATTCTCTGCCAGATGTGTGTGCGGTGGCACCGCTCCGGCCAGGATGCAGCTCAGAGTCAGTGCAGCTAATCAGACGGAAGGAAGGGAGGCGGGATCAGGAGACCAATGGGCGGTTATGATCATTTTGCTCCTCCCAGGGGTTAACTCCGCACCTCCGGCTCAGATTTTGTAGCTCGCCCCCAAGTATTCCTGGCTCCTCCCTCGGCTCACCTGGGCACCTCGGCTCCGCCCCTCCCCGGTCAGGCTCCGAGTATGAAGCTCGCTCCCGGGTATTCCTGACTCTTTCTCCGGCTCACCCCATCGCCTCAGCTTCGCCCCTCCCTTCTAGCACGGCTCCTGAGTATGGAGCTTTCTCCCGAGTATTTCTCGCTCCTCCTCCGGCTCAATCCCAGTGCCTCAGCTCTGCCCCTCCCTCCCCATCTTGGTACCTGAGTATGGAGCTCGCCCCCAGGTATTCATGGCTCCTCCCCTGGCACCTCAGCTCCGCCCCTTCCTCACTGGGTCGGCTCCCGAGTGTTCCTGTGTGTGCTCTCCCGCCCCAGCAGCACATCTGCCCATCAATCTCCAAGTCCTCCTCCTCCTCTCCAGGGAAGGATGCTGGGGATGTCAGGGCCAACCAGGCTCTGCCAGGATCGGCCCTCTTCTCTAGTACCCAGGATAAAGAAGAACCAGGAGCTGCTCCAAACTGTCAAGACCTGGGCACCATGGTGCAAAAGCTGCAGGAGTGAACCAAGGCAGGTAGGTAAAGCCTACAGACACAGGGCAGCCATCAGAAATTGTGGGGCCCCTTACACAGCTTTAGGCCTGCCCCCCACCCCCCCCCAAGCCTGACCACCAACATTCCCCAGGGTCCCGCCCACTGGCCGCCCCACCGAATCTGCCCACTAGTCATCCCACCAAGTCCTTCAGCGCCTCAGCCCCTCACACCTGTACGCTCTGAGCCCCCTCACACCTGTACGCTATGAGCCCCCCTCACACCTGTACGCTCTGAGCCCCCCTCACACCTGTACGCTCTGAGCCCCCCTCACACCTGTACGCTCTGAGCCCCCCTCACACCTGTACGCTCTGAGCCCCCCTCACACCTGTACGCTCTGAGCCCCCCTCACACCTGTACGCTCTGAGCCCCCCTCACACCTGTACGCTCTGAGCCCCCCCTCACACCTGTACGCTCTGAGCCCCCCCCTCACACCTGTACGCTCTGAGCCCCCCCTCACACCTGTACGCTCCTAGCACCACTCACACCTATACGCTCTGAGCCCCCCTCACACCTGTACGCTCCTAGCACCACTCACACCTGTACGCTCCTAGCACCACTCACGTGTGTATATGAAAAGCACATACACACACACACACACACACACACACACACACACAGGCATGTACACACACAGACATGCACACGGGCATGTACACACAGACATGTACACACACAGAGACATGTAAACACACAGGCATGTACACACACACACACACACACACACACACACACACAGACATGTACACACAGGCATGCACACGCACACAGAGACATGTACACACACGCACACAGAGACATGTACACACAGGCATGCACACGCACACAGAGACATGTACACACAGGCATGCACACACACACAGAGACATGTACACACACACGGGGGGGGGGGGGATTTACTCTTGGGTATGTGTTAACCACTTCAGCTCCAGAAGGTTTTACCCCTTTAATGATCAAGCCATTTTTTGTGATACCGCACCACGCTGCTTTAACTGACAATTGCGCAGTCGTGCGATGCTGTACCCAAATACAATTTATGTCCTTTTTTCCCACAAATAGAGCTTTCCTTTGGTGGTATTTGATCACCTCTGCGGTATTTATTTTTATGCTATAAACGAAAGAAGAGAAACAATTTTTGCAGTGCCTCCAATAAAAATACATATAATTAAAATGTGTGAAATGACATTGATTCTTTCTAAAAAATGGGGGGGGGGGGGGGCGCAGTTTGCCATCTTCGCCCTGGGCACCAAATGGCCTTGTCCCAGCACTGGGTGCATGTCCCTGAACTCACACTGTCTGCGTTTGAGTCCATGCACCTACACCCACATGGATGTCAGATCTGTCCTTGCAGCTGCTGTGTCCCATTTGACATGAAAAGGACTGCCTGCACATGGAATAACTGTTTATCCTTATGCAGGTAAACACAGCCCTCCATTGGCATACGCTTTAGCACACCCCACTGAACGAGGCCTTAGTAGGAATTTAGCAGGAATTACATAAGTTATATTATGTTTGTTTATGTGTGCAAATAAGGATTTTCGTGTTTTTTTTTGTGAAAATAGTGATTTGATACATATTTGCGCAAACATTGAGAAACCTTTAGGCCTCATGCACACTGGACATTTTTACATTTTTACAGCAGCTGTTTTTGGCTGTAGATGTTTTTTTTCTACAGTCATTAAACTCTCCATCATGTTATCCTATGTGTCCATGCGCAGTTTTGGGCAGTGGCGTTTTTGAGCAGTAAAAAAACCGAAACCAAACTAGTGGGTTCTGGGAGACGTTTTTCAGCTGTAAAAACGCTCTAAACGTTGATAAACGCTCAAAAACGTCACTCACCAGCGTTTAAAGTTTTTGATCCATTGAAAAAATAAAATGTTTCTTCAAGAAATTAATGCTAAAACGCTAATGCGGGAAAAACGCTAAAAAGCGCTATTGCGCGTTTTTATAACATTTTAACGTCCAGTGTGCATGAGGCCTAAAAATCTGTATCACCTTCTTTTTATTCTATACCATGTGTTTTCAGAAAATATATGGTTTGGGAGGTCTTTCACAAATTCTGAATGCTGTAAAGCAGGGCTCAAAATTTCAAGTCCTGAGCTACTAGCCAGGTCTCAAGTATTACTCGCCACCAGTTGCCCCACCCAATCCTTACCCTGCCCTGCCCCTAATCACGCCATCATATATTATTATCTAATGAAATGACACTTAAATGATTTATGCAGAATTAAGTTACAAAAATAAATATTATCAGTTCCCCTCAGCACAGCCTCTCAATGCAGGTTCACCTGTGCCCATCATTGCAGCGTGACCTGTGCCCATCATTGCAGCCTCACCGTGCCCACAATTCAGCCTCACTGTGCATTGCAGCCTCACCGTGCCCACCATTGCAGCCTCACCGTGCCCCACATTGCAACCTCACCGTGCCCCACATTGCAACCTCACCGTGCCCCACATTGCAACCTCACCATGCCCCACATTGCAACCTCACCGTGCCCCACATTGCAACCTCACCGTGCCCCACATTGCAACCTCACCGTGCCCCACATTGCAACCTCACCGTGCCCCAGTTGCAGCATAACCGTGCACCAAACTGCAGAATCACTTAGCCCCAAATTGCAGCATCACTGTGCCCCCAAATTGCAGCATTACTGTGCCCCAAATAGCAGCCTCACAGTGCCCCAATTACAGCCTTGCCAGGGCGGAGGAAGTGAGAGGCCGTCCGGATTATGATGAGTTAGAGGAGAGCCAGGATCGCAGAGCAGTAAAACACGCTGTAACAGCTGACATTGAGACAGTCTCCGCACTGCTCACACAGCCCCGCCTCCTCCTAACGCCGCGCCTGTGATAGACAGATTGCATCCCGCATTGGACCCGTGTTCTGTCTATTACAAGCACAGGGTTAGGAGGAAGTGGGGCTGTGTGAGCAGAGCAGAGACAGTCTCAATGTCAGCTGTTACAGCATGTTTTACCGCTCGGTGATCCCGCGGGTCTCCTCTAACTCCATGGCACTCTTCCACCGGGAGAATGGCTCCCGGTCAACCCCGCCCGCCGGCGGTGCTCGCCACCCCACTCCCAGGCAGCCCAGCTCCTCGCCAGCCCTCATTTTCCACTCGCAAAATGCATCAGGTTACCCGACATATCTTACTGAATAAGGGTTTAACCCCCTGATCGACACCAACCCCCCCCCCCCCCCCCAGTACAGATTTTAGTATCAGTTAGGGTCTGCGTCAATCCCAGGCAGTGTCAGATTAGTGGCGGTAGCGCTAACACCCACAGATACACCATACACCTCCCTTACTAGTATAGCGCCTGAACGGATCAATATCTTTGATCTGATCAGATCTATACTAGCATCCCCAGTAGTTTAAGGTTCCCAAAAACACAGCGTTAGCAGGATCAGCCCAGATACCTGCTAGCACCTGCGTTTAGCCCCTCTCCCCAGCCCACCAAAGTGCAATATCATTCGATCACTGTCACTTACAAAACGCAACACACATAACTACATAACTGCAGCGTTCGCAGAGTCAGGCCTGATCCCTATGAACATTAACTGTTTTTTTGGTAGTGACTGAAGCAGTCACTGACAACCAGTTGCTCTTTTTGCATGCAAGTCGCACTAGTACCTGTAAATTTAGAGGCCAAAATGTACAAACAGAGGTACAGTAGTGAAGAGGCCTACACGTTTCGGAGCATGACAGATGAGAGTGAAGAGGAAGTCAGATTCAAGCTCAGTATACGAACAGGTAGACAGCAACGGCACCCTGACCGATAGCTCTGACGGAGTAGTAATCCCTGCTAAGGTCAGGCATACCTGACCCCGTTCTTCTGTTGTCAAGGATCAAGAACTGCAGGGCTCTAGTATGGAGCAGAGAACCAGTACTAGTGCCGCTCATCCTTCTGGTGAAGTGGCAAGCACCAGTGGCCTAGTACATCCTGGTCGTAGTCAAACCAGAACTGCAGTAACACGTGGTGACGTGGCGAGTTCCGTAAGGCTGCATTCACACCTGAGCTTTTTGTAGCTTGAAGCCTGAAGCTACAAAACGCTAGAGGGGAAAAAATACATTATTCTCTATGGAGATGGTTCACATCTCCACTCCAAAACGCCTGAAGCCCTACGCCTGAAGCTCAAACAAGTTCCGGACCCTTTTTTGTCGCGCGAATCGGGCAGATTTGGGCGTTTTTATTCTTCTTACATTAGTGACCTTTTGCTCTGCACAAAATTTGCGGCAAAACGCGGTAAAAAACGCCGCGAAACGCGGTAAAAAACGCTGCAATTTGCGCGATTTTCTGCCTGAACAGCTACACTCAGGTGTGAATGCAGCCTAAGTGCAGTTCAAGTACTGCCCCGCAGCCACCAAGAAGACAAACACAGGCCCGTCAAGCCCATAGTGCCCTTTCCGCTGCATTTGCCAATCCTAATTGGGAGCCCACCACTTCTGCATCGCCCGTTGATTTTACGTCACTTGATTTTTATTCATGGAAGTTCTCTATAGATTTATTGTGGACCAAAGCAATTTGTATGCTAGTCCATTCATCGCCGCTAATCCCCAGTTGACCCTTGTCAGAGATTAAAAACCTATTACGGTTTACGATATTAAGACCTTTCTGGGCCTATCCCTCCTCATGGGCATTACTAATTTGCAGTCATATTGGTGTACTGACCCAATACACCATATGCCCGTGTTCTCTGCTTCCATGATCAGACGCGATACGAGCAGATCTTGCGGTTTAATGCATTTTAATGATAATGAACTCTGTGGTCCACGAGGGGGGGATAAACCACTTCAACCAACAGTTTGCAGCCTTGTTTACTCCAGATCAAGTTGCCTGCATTGATGAGTCCCTGATTACGTTTTCTGGCCGCTAGTCTTTCAAACAGTATCTTCCTAGCAAGCGTGCCAGATATGGGGTCAAGTTGTGACAGGGCAACAGGCTATACATATAGTTTTATGGTTTACGAGGGAAGAGATAGTCACGTGGAGCCCAAGAACTGCCCAGACTACATAGGGAGCGCTGGCAAGATTGTTTGGGAATTGGTGTCATCCTTATTTGGAAAGGGGTACCACTTGTACGTGGACAATTATTAGTGCCACTTTTAGTCACCTTTTTGATTGTGGAATTGGCGCATGTGGCATTGTGTGATCTAATTGCTGGGGATTCCTCAAATGGCTTGTAGAAACCGACTTAGACGCGGGAGAGAGCCTGCTTAAAATGTAATAATTTGCTGTGAAGTGGAGGGACACACGGAATGTTTTCGTTCTGTCCTCCCTTCACGCAGATATGACAAAATTCCAATGGTGACTGGTGTTGTTGTGAAGCCCCTCTGTGTCCAGGAATACAACCTTAACATGGGAGGGTGGACTTCAATGGCCAGATGTTGGCGCCTTACTTAATTGCCCGTAAGGTCTGACTCTGGTACAAAAAAGTGTCTATATTTACTCCAATTGGCCCTGCTGAACACTTATATGCTATACAAAGCTTCAGAATGAACTGGGTCCTTCCTTAAATTCCAGGAAGAGATCATCACAGCCCTTCTGTTACCAGATGGTGCTGTGCCCCACCTTCCCAATGCAAATGCAGTGAGCCGGCATGAGAGGCCTTTTCTGTATGTTCTCCCTGGTACCTCTACCCAAATAACACCCCAAAGAAGATGTTGCGTCTGCATAAAACGTGGATGTAGGTGTGGCACCCGCTTTTATTGTCCCTCCTGTCCTGACCAACCTGGTCTCTGCAACTGTGAATATTTCCAACGCTACCACACACTAGGGGAGTATTAGCGTAGGGTACAGCATTGCACAGTCCTAGGGCACACTAACACAGGGTCTTGAAAGATAAGATGGCCATCACATTTTGAGAGACCCTAATCTGGAACATTTACAGTTTTATATAAAAGTACAAAAAAACTGCAAAAAAAAAAAAAAGGTTGTCATTTTTCTTCTCTATTGTTCACTCTCTATTGTTACTGTATTTTATAACTGTAATGTTTTAATTCTTACTGTGTTTTATTGCATTTGCTTTGCAAGTATGGTATGTCTTACTGCTGTACTTTAATGTTACTTGTTTTATTGTTGACCATTATTTGCTTTGCTGGCACCCCATTCAGCTGCAGCACGGGTTTATTTATTCTGACAGCAACAGGGTTTGCTCTCACGATACGTAAATCAGCGACTCTAGTGCTGTAGGAGGTGATTTCACCATCACAGTTTTAAAAAAAAAAAAAAATGATGCATGTATGCCCATCATTAGAAGTGGGTGGATGCAGGGCGGTATTCTAATGGTGGCATACCCACCGATCAATCATTTTTCATTCAACCCACAGGCTGCATAAAAAAAAAAAAAAAAAGAACATTACACTATATGCCCAACAAGGACCAGCAACGTACTGGTATTCTGCTGGACTTTGAGTGGTTAAACCAGAATGATGCCTGCAGGTTTAGGTATCATCTTGGTATTGTTCTTTTCAGCCAGCGGTCGGCTTTCATGTAAAAGCAATCCTAGCGGCTAGATTGCTTTTACAAGCAGTGGGAGGAAACCACCCCCCTCCCCCCCGACCGTCTTCCATGCTTTTATTGGGCTCTCCAGTCCCACAAGGAACCTGAGAATGCAGCCGGTGGTTCCACCAGCTGACCAGAGAGCTGATCGGAGACCAATCATCTCTATGGCCCAAGAAACCTGAAGCTAGGAGCATTTCATGACTTTGGCTTTGCCGGATATAAAGAGTGCCTTTGGGAAATTTGGAGAGCATCTTATCACACTGAGAGATCTAGAGTCTAATAGACCTCATTTAAAAAAAAAAAAAAAAAAAAAAAAGAAAAAAAAAAAAGGAGTACCTGTCATAGTTGATATTTACATTCCCTGTGATAACAATAAAAATTATGAAAAAAAAAAAAAAAATTAAAAAGGAACAGTGTAAAAATAAAATAGCAAAATAAATAAATAAAAAAAAAGCACCCGTCCCTCCGTGCTCCTGAGCAAAGGCGAACGTAAGCATCAGACTTGTGTTGTATGTAAACAGCAATTGCACCATGCACGTGAGGTATCACCGTGAATGTCAGATCGAGGGCAGAAATTCTAGCAGTAGACCTTCTCTCTAAATCTAAAGTGGTAACCTGTAAAGGCTTTTAAAAATGTATGTACCGTATAACACGCAGTTTTTCACCCTTAAAATCAGGGGAAAGTCGTCGGTGCATGTTATACGCCGATCCCCCCCCCAAAAAAGTGACAAAAATATTGAGCGGCGCTGAAAAATAGCGAGCGCTGCAGAAAAAGACCAAGCCGACTCTTCGGCTCCGCTCGCAGTCCCGCCTCCCTGCGCTCGCTCCCGAAACAGCAGGGAGGCGGGACTGCGAGCGGAGCCGAACAGTCGGCTCAGTCTTTTTCGGCGTGGGCAAGGCTGCAAATGACGCTGGGCAAGCTGCAAATGACGCTTAAAATGTAAGTTTTTTTTTTTCCCTAAACTTCCCTCCTAAAACTTTTTTTCCTTAAAATGCCCTCCAAATCTTGTGCGTGTTATACGCCGATAAATACGGTAGTTTGTCGCCACTGCGCGGTTGTGTGCAATTTTAAAGCATGTCGCGTTTGGTATCTATGTACTCGGCATAACATCATCATTTTTATTTCACCAAACATTTGAGAAATATAGTGTGTTTTAGTCCATTAAAATAAAAATAAATTAAAAAAAGTGTTTTTTTACCCCAAAAAAATTGTGTTTGAAAAATCGCTGCGCAAATACTGTGTGAAAAAAAAATGCAACACCCACCATTTTAATCTGTAGGGCCTTTAAATATTGATAATGTTTGGGGGTTCAAAGTAATTTTCTCGTAAAAAAAAAATAAAAAAAATGTTCATGTAAACAAAAAGTGTCAGAAAGGGCTTTGTCTTCAAGTGGTTAGAAGAGCGGGTGATGTGTGGCATAAGCTTCTAATGTTGTGTATAAAATGCCAGGACAGTTCAACCCCCCCTCCCCCAAATGACCCCTTTTTGGAAAGTAGACACCCCAAGCTATTTTCTGAGAGGCACGTTGAGTCCATGGAATATTTTATATTTTGCCACAAGTTTCAGGAAAATTTTAAAAAAATTATTCTAACCGCTTAAGGACCGCCTCACGCCTATATACGTCGGCAGAATGGCACGGCTGGGCACAATCACGTACCTGTACATGTCTCTTTAAGAGCCCAGCCGGCGGTGCGCTCGCGACCAGGTCCTGAGCTCTGTGACCACAGCCGCGGACCCGATCGCCACTGGTGTCCCACGATCGGGTCACAGAGCTGAAGAACGAGGAGAGGTCTGTGTAAACAAACCTCTCCCCGTGCTTCCTAGTGTGACTGACACTGATCGTCTGTTCCCTGTCATCGGGACAGACGATCAGTGACGTTAGATGCCAAGCCACGCCCCCCTACAGTTAAAAAAAAAAACCACACACACACACACTTAACCACTAGGGGGCGGGGATGGGTTAACTCCTTCACTGCCAGTGTCATTTACACAGGAATCAGTGCATTTAAACAGCACTGATTGCTGTATAAATGACAATGGTCCCAAAAACGTGCCAAAAATGTCCGATGTGTCCGCCATAATGACGCAGTCACAATAAAAAAAAAAAATCGCTAATCGCCGCCATTACTAGTAAAAAAAAATAAAAATATTAATAAAAATGCTATAAAACTATCCCCTATTTTGTAAACGCTATAACTTTTGCGCAAACCAATCAATAATCGCTAATTGTGATTTTTTTTACCAAAAATATGTAGAAGAATACGTATCGGCCTAAACTGAGGGAAAAAAAAAATTTTATTCATTTTTTGGGGATATTTATTATAGCAAAAAGTAAAAAATATTGAATTTTTTTCAAAATTGTCGCTCTACTTTTGTTTATAGCGCAAAAAATAAAATCGCAGAGGTGATCAAATACCAAAAGAAAGCTCTATTTCTGGGAAAAAAAGGACGCCAATTTTGTTTGGGAGTCACGTAGCACGACCACACAATTGTCAGTTAAAGCGACGCAGTGCCGAATTGCAAAAAGGGGCCTGGTCCTTTGGCTGCAAATTGGTCCGGGGCTTAAGTGGTTAAACGGGTTGGGGTAGACACCCCAAGGTATTTGCTAAGAGGCATGGTGAGTATTTTGCAGTTCTCATTTGTTTTTGAAATGAAGAAAATAAAGGAATTTTTTCTTTTTTCAAATTTTTAAAACTTTGTGACAAAAAGCGAGATCTGCAAAATACTCAACACGCCTCTCAGCAAATGCCTTGGGGTGTCTTTTTCCAAAATTTAGTAATTTGGGGGTTTTGGGCCATCTTGGGATTTCATAGCTTCTGGAAGTGTGACAGGCAGTGAGGAGCGAAATTAAAAATTTACGTCCCTTAAAAAGCCTGAAAGCGGTGATTGGTTTTGGGGTTCTGTACGCGTTTAGACTGCCAAAAAGTCCCACAAATGATGTATACCCGAATTCAGGAGAAGCAGCAGAATGTATTTCGGGGTGTAATTTTACTTATACCCATGGCATGTTTGAACAATATATCATTTAGTGATAACTGTGTAAAAACAACAAAAGATTGTAATTTTACCGAAACTTGCGGCAAAATATAAAATATTCCATGGACTCAACATGCCTCTCAGCAAAAAGCTTGAAGTCTCTACTTTCCAAAATGGGGTCATTTGGTGTTTTTTTTTTGCTATCTTGACATTTTATGGCCTCCAAAACTGTGATAGGTAGTGTGAAATCACCATTTTACGCCCTTAGAAACCCTAAAGGCGATGTGGTATCCCCATACTTGGAAGAAGCAGCAGAATGTATTTCAGGGGGGGTTGTAATTCCATATATACCCATAGCACGTGTGAGTAATATATAATTTTGTGACAACATTTTTCAATGACAAAAAATTAAATACTCAATGGGCTTAACATGCTTCTCAGCAATTTCCTTGGGGTGTCTACTTTCGGAGATGGAGTCATTTGTTGGGGTTTGTACTGCCCTGCCACTTTAGCGCCTGAAGAAACGAGATAGGTAGTCAAACTAAAAGCTATGTAAATTCCAGAAAATGTACCATAGTTTGTAGATGCTATAACTTTTGTGTTTATTGACATTTTTCTTTACCCAAGACATGTGGCTGAATACATTTTGGCCTAAATGTATGACTAAAATTGAGTTTATTGGATTTTTTTTTTTTTTTTAATAACAAAAAGTAGAAAATACAATTTTTTTTTAAACCATTTTCGGTCTTTTTATGTTTACATAGCAAAAAAAATAAGTAAAAAAAACACCAGGAGGTGATCAAATACCACCAAAGGAAAGCTCCATTTGTGGGGAAAAAGGACGCAAATTTTGTTTGGGTACAACATTGCATGACCACGCAATTACCAGTTAAAGCAGCGCAGTGCCAAATTGTAAAATGTGCTCTCGTCATTAAGGGGCCAATTCTTCTGGGGCTTAAGTGGGTGGCTAAACTCAAAAGTAAAAAAGGCCCATCAAAGAGAAAGAAATTGTCCTTTAAAAAAAAACACTGTCAACATTCAAGCACTACAAATAATGCAATAAGAAATGTAATGCCGCGTACACACGATCGGACTTTCCGGCGGACCAGTGTCCGTTGGACAATTCGATAGTGTGTGGGCTCCAGCTGACTTTTTCTTCCCAAAAGTCTGGCGGACCTAGAAATAAGAATGGCTTCAAAATTGTCCACCGGACTCGAGTTCGGTCGAAAAGTCTGGTCGTCTGTGTGCTAGTCCGACGGACTAAAACCGATGCTAGGGCAGCTATTGGCTATGAACTTCCTTATTCCACGCCATCACGTTCGAATCCGGCGGACTTTTGGAGTGATCGTGTGTGGCCAAGTCCATTCATTTGAAAGTCCGGCGGACCTCAGCTGCAAAGTCTGTCGGAAAGTCTGATCGTGTGTACGCGGCATAAGAGTGTGATCAGGGCAGTGAAAACAGACTACAAGAGACACACATAGTAGAGGAAAGTAAAAGCAATCCTCAAACATTTTTAAAATAGTAGGAAAAAAAGCAAAGTCAGAGCATGGTACCAATAAGCTTGACCAGGGAAAGTTGTTTACTAGAAGGCAAAATGTATTAAATACGTTCTTTTCCTCAGTATTCACTATGGAAAAGGGGGGTATAATAGACAAGACAGTAGTGTTGGCAACACAGCAAGGAATGTACTCTTGTGCCTAACGAAGGGTAATGTTCTCAAAAAAGACTAATAAAACGTAATGTGAACAAATCACCAGGACCATATGGCTTACACCCAAGAATCCTCAAAAGAACTTAGCAAGGTCATTGCTAGACCATTATTCCTAATCTTTGAGGATGGCTTACTGACCAGAATGGTACCAGCAGATTAGCGAAAAGCTAACATAGTACCAATATTCAAAGAAGGGCCAAGGTACAGTACATACCTGGAACATTCAGGCCAGTGAGCCTAACATCAATAGTTTGTAAACTATTGGAGGGGATGATAAGGGACCACATCTAAGAATTTGCTGATACAAATAACATCATTAGTAGTAACTAGCGTGGATTTATGAAAGATTGTTCTTACCAGACCAACCTGTTAACATTATGAGGAAACAACCTGTAATCTGGATAGAGGAAGGGTTCTGGATGGTAGGTTTCTAGACTTTGACAAAGCATTTGACACCCCATAAAGGCTTAATTGACAAGATTACGTCTGTTGGCTTTGACAATAGTGTATGTACCTGGATAGAAAACTGGTTATGGGGCATGTCCAAAATGACAAATGTGGTGATAATTAGCATACCTTCTGATTGGTCTGGAGTTGTGAGTGAAGTGTTCCAGGGCTCTGCCCTGGGACCAATTCTGTTTAACTTATTCATAAATGATAAGGAGGTTGGTATATATAGTTCAATCTCAATATTTGCTGAGCTAGGGTAGGGTAATAGGGTAAGTAGGGTAATAACTTCACAACAGGATATTAAAATGTTACAAGAAAAACCTCATTAGAGGGGTGGGCAACTACATGGCAAAGTAGGTTCAATGTAGGAAATGTAAAGAGATGCACTTTAGGGTTAAAAATATAAACGCAAGCTACATACTAGGAGGAATCAAGGATGGAGAAAGATCTGTGGATCTTAGTTGATGACAGACTCTGCAAAAGCATGCAATGCCAAGCTGGAGCAAGCAAGGCCAGCAAACTACTAGCATGCATTAACCGCTTCAATACAGGGCTTTTAAACACCCTTCATTACCAGAGCACTTTTTGCGATTCGGCACTGCGTCGCTTTAACTAACAATTGCGCGGTCGTGCGACGTTACACCCAAACAAAATTGACGTCCTTATTTGATCGCCCCTGCGGTTTTTATTTTTTGCGCTATAAACAAAAGAAGAGCGACAATTTTGAAAAAAAAACACAATATTTTTTACTTTTTGCTATAATAAATATCCCATTTTTTAAAAAAAAAACAATTTTTTTCCTCAGTTTAGGCCGATACGTATTCTTCTACATATTTTTGGTAAAAAAAAAAAAAATCGCAATAAGCGTATATTGATCGGTTTGCGCAAAAGTTATAGCGTCTACAAAATAGGGGATAGATTTATTGAATTTATTTTTATTTTTTTTACTAGTAATGGCGGCGATTTGCGATTTTTTTTTTTTTCGTGACTGCGACATTGCGGCGGACACTTCGGACACTTTTGACACATTTTTGGAACCATTCACATTTACACAGCGATCGTTGCTATAAAATTGCAATGATTACTGTGTAAATGTGACTGTCAGGGAAGGGGTTAACACTAGAGGGCTCTGGAGGGGTTAATGTGTGTCCCTAATAGGAGTGATTCTAACTGTAGGGGGAGGGGACTTAAGGGGAGGAGACCGATCATGTGATCCTCTGTACTGGGATCACATGATCGGTCTCCTCCCCGCTGACAGGACGTGGAGCTGTGTGTTTACACACACAGCTCCACGGTCCCGCCCGGTCCCGTTGTTTTAACGGGCAATCGCGGGTGCCCGGCGGACATCGCGGCCGCCGGGCACTCGCACCGGGTCCCGAGCGATGCCGCGGGCGCGCGCGCGCCCCGCCGGCGGCGCCTGCGCGCCCCCCAGGCGGCCGGGAATCCGAGGACGTCATATGACGCCCACCCAGGATGGTAGATCCACCTTGTGGGCGTCATATGACTATGGGCGGGTATTGAACTGGTTAAAAAGGGTATTTACTCAAGAGATAAAACTATAATTCTACCACTTAAAAAAAAAAAAAAAAACTCTGCTTCGGCTGCATCTTGGAGTATGCCGTCAAGTTCTGGTTACCAGTCCCCAGGAAGGATTTGCTGAAACTGGAGAGAGTCCAGAGAAGGACAGCAAAACTAATAAGGGGGCTGGAAGAACACAGTTATGAGGAAATGTTAAACATTAAACTTATTATCTGTGGAGAAGAGACGCCTAAAGTGGAGTTCCAGCCATTTCAGTGTTTATTAAAAGTCAGCAGCTACAAAAAGTGTAGCTACTGACTTTTTATAAACACACACTCACCTGTCCCAAGGTCCAGCGATCCCTCTCCTCTCCGCGGTACCGGCATTGCAAGTGTGGGCACCCAGCTATGACAGCTTGCGGCTTCACAGCCGGGTGCGAACTGCGCATGCGCAAGTTTCTCTGCGCATCCTGAATGGCCAGGCAATCTTCTGGGACCTGTGATGTGTCCCAGGAGATTGCAGGGAGGAAGGGGGAGAGGAGAACTTCCACTTGTGACATTACTGCGATCTGAGCGGAAGTGGGAGCTGGGTACCTGTCAAAACTAAGTATCCCCGCCCCCCAAAAAATAACATGCCAAATGTGGCATGTTAGGGGGGTCAGAAGTCCTTAAAGCGGAAGTTCCACTTCCGCTAAATATCTAAAAATAGTGACTCTAGCATAGGGAGAAACTATCCAGTCTCAGGTTGCTCAAGAGGTAGACGAGAAGCGGTTTAACTGAAAACTGCATAGGGGGTTCTTTATTGTTAAGACGGTAAGGATGTGGAACTCTCTTCCACAATCGGTGGCGTTAGTGGGAAGGTTTGACAATGTAAAAAAACATTAGATAGACAGTTGTGCTCATTCATAAGTTTCCATACCCTGGCAGAATTTATGATTTCTTGGCCATTTTTCAGAAAATATGAATGATAACACAAAAACATTTTTTGATAACACACTGCATTCATCTTGCCAACAATTTTGACCACATTTCCTGTGCCTTTGTAGCTCACACATCCCCAAAACATCAGCGACCCACCTCTGTACCTTTCTTCATAGGCCTTGTTGACTCGTCTCCAAATGTAATGTGGATGGTTATCTTTAATAGCCATTCAAACCCCTTTGTATCAACCTGTGCATGTTATCTGGCCAAAATCACCAGGGTATGTAAACTTTTGATCAGGGTCATTTGGGTAGTTTGTGTTGTCATTATGATATAAAAAAGAGTAAACACAATTGATTGATAATAAATAGCTTCAGCCAAACACTAACCATGAGTGAAAAAAGTTGTTGTGTTATTCATATTCTCTAAAAAAATGGCCACGAAATCATACATTCTGCCAGGGTATGTAAACTTATGAGCACAACTGTACAATATACATCAATATTATAAGTGGTAGAGACAGTGGTGGCACAGTGGTGTAGTGGGTAGCACTCTCTCCTAGCAGTAAAAAGGGTTGCTGGTTCGAACCCCAACACTACCTGCCTGGAGTTTGCATGTTCTCCCTGCGTGGGTTTCCTCCGGGTAATCCGGTTTTCTCCCACACTCCAAAGACATGCTGGTAGGTTAATTGGCTTCTGTCCAAAATTGGCCCTAGTATATGAATGCAAGTTGGGGACCTTGGATTGTGGGCTACTTGAGGGTAGGGACCGATGCGAGTGTGCGATGTATGTGTGGAGCACTGCATAAATTGACGGCGCTATATGGGTACCTTAAATAAATAATAATATAATAGATGAGCATCTTAACCACTTCCCGACCGGCGCACGACGATGTATGTCGGCAGAATGGCACGGACAGGCATACCCGCGATCGTCTCACGGGAAGGCTGAACAGGGAGATGCGTAAGTAAACAGCATCTCCCCGTTCTGCCTAGTAACTAGTGACACTGATCTCTGCTCCCTGTGATTGGAGCAGAGATCAGTGTTCACTAAAACACAGCCACGCCCCCCACAGTTAGTAACACGCCCCTAAGAACACGGTGTCCGATGTGTCCACCATAATGTCGCAGTCACAACAAAAATTGCTGATCGACACCATTACTAGTAAAAAAAAAAAATATTAATAAAAATGCTATAAAACTATCCCCTATTTTGTAAACGCTATAACTTTTGCACAAACCAATCAATAATCGCTTATTGTGATTTTTTTTTACCAAAAATATGTAGAAGAATACGTATTGGCCTAAACTGAGGAAAACATTTTTTTTTTATATATTTTTGGGGGATATTATAGCAAAAGGTAAAACATAATGTGTTTTTCTCAAAATTGTCGCTCTCTTTTTGTTTATAGCGCAAAAAATAAAAATACCACCAAAAAGAAAGCTCTATTTGTGGGAAAAAAAGGACGCAAATTTTGTTTGGGAGCCACGTCGCACGACCGCGCAACTGTCAGTTAAAGCGACGCAGTGCCGAATCGCAAAAAGTGGTCTGGTCTTAAGCCAGCAAAATGGTCCGGTCTGAAAGTGGTTAATGAGACACAATGAGGGATAGGGACAATTGTAGACACTCACTCAGGTTGAAGTGTATGGCCTGGTGTCTTTATTTAACCTTATTAACTATGTAATTATGTAAGATATAAATGCACACACCCACACAGGTTGAACTTGATGGACTGGTGTCTTTATTTAACCTTACCAAATATGTAACTTCCTCAAGACTGGCAAGGCTCTGTGATGCACTACATAAATACTCCAGGTAGCAAACTTCAATATAAGTCCTGCAATTCCAAATTGACAAGGTGCTCAAACACCACAATACTACTGTTGTCATAAAGAACAACCCACTCTCCCTGTCTATAAAAAGAAAAAAAAGCAGCAACAGTGTTGGAGGTACCTCCAAAAGACTCTATGGGGTTACATTTTGTGGGATAGGATTTTTAGATGGAGGGGGTCCAACATGAGAAAAGTAATATTAGACAATGTAACAAAATGGATATTTTTCACTGGACACATTATATCTAAAGCGATGACTACTACAAACATATACAGCCCACACAGGGATCCACAGGTATGGAATATGCTGGATGTAACTACGCATTTTAATTATATCCAAACTTTTGATAAAGAAAAAAAAATGTTGGGACTTTATATGAGGCAATGGCTGCTATAGTACATATGTCTCCATCCCTGTTTGTAAAGGACGGGAACATGGGGGAAAAGGGGGATATTGGGACTTTGTATGAAACACATCACTGGGGTAGAATCAATCAATATTGGTAAATACAATATTTATTAGTACAGATGAGCGTTGTGCAAAGTAATATAATATTAGCTCAATAAGTAACATACAGAATTATAATAAACATGATTAGTAAATCACATAATATTAAAAATAATTGCATAATATATCATTATTCCACATAATTCATAATAGAATAGCAATATACCCAAATATGTACCAATATGATGGTAAACGCATGATCGCTGTGACATAGCATCAATAAAAGCAACACCGCATTTCGTGGATGTTTCCACTCATCAGAAGCAGCTGTACACTGGAAGTATCTATAATAAATAATAAGTTGACCATAAATGTTTCTCCCACGGTGTCTCCAATCGTTAATAACACAATCTCACACTAGTTTCTACCCATAGGTAGGAGTGATAGGACTATAGGTTTTCTGTTCCCTCTCTTCCTGTTTTAGCAACTACTGTTTATGGTCAACTTATTATTATAGATACTTCCAGTGTACAGCTGCTTCTGGTGAGTGGAAACATCCACGAAACACATCAAGATTTTTATGTCACAGCGATCATGCGTTTACCATGGGTTTTTATTTGTTTGAATCATGAATCACATATATTGTTATATATATCATGTTTGTACATATTTGGGTATATTGCTATTCTATTATGAGATATGTGGAATAATGATATATTATGCAATTATTTTTAATATTATGTGATTTACCAATCATGTTTATTATAATTCTGTATGTTACTTATTGAGCTAATATTATATTACTTTGCACAACGCTCATCTGTACTAATAAATATTGAATAATTCATTCTACCCAGTGATGTGTTTCATACAAAGTCCCAATATCCCCCTTTTTCCCCATTTCCCTTCCTTTATATCCAAACTTTTGTTTTAACCTATATCCAACTGACCATCGATGTATAGGACATTCTTCTCACTGCCACCAATGTAAGGAACATTCTTCTCACTGACCACCAATGTAAGGAACATTCTTCTCACTGACCACCAATGTAAGGAACATTCTTCTCACCGACCACCAATGTAAGGGACATTCTTCTCACTGACCACCAATGTAAGGAACATTCTTCTCACCGACCACCAATGTAAGGAACATTCTTCTCACTGACCACCAATGTAAGGAACATTCTTCTCACCGACCACCAATGTAAGGAACATTCTTCTCACCGACCACCGAAGTAAGGAACATTCTTCTCACCGACCACCAATGTAAGGAACATTCTTCTCACCGACCACCGATGTAAGGAACATTCTTCTCACCGACCACCAATGTAAGGAACATTCTTCTCACCGACCACCAATGTAAGGAGCATTCTTCTCAATAACCACCAATGTAAGGAACATTCTTCTCAATGACCACCAATGTAAGGGACATTCTTCTCACCGACCACCAATGTAAGGAACATTCTTCTCACCGACCACCAATGTAAGGAACATTCTTCTCACTGACCACCAATGTAAGGAACATTCTTCTCACCGACCACCGAAGTAAGGAACATTCTTCTCACTGACCACCAATGTAAGGAACATTCTTCTCACCGACCACCAATGTAAGGAACATTCTTCTCACCGACCACCAATGTAAAGAACATTCTTCTCACCGACCACCAATGTAAGGAACATTCTTCCCACCAATGTAAGGAACATTCTTCTCACCGACCACCAATGTAAGGAACATTCTTCCCACCAATGTAAGGAACACATTTCTCACCGACCACCAATGTAAGGAACATTCTTCCCACCAATGTAAGGAACACATTTCTCACCGACCACCAATGTAAGGAACATTCTTCCCACCAATGTAAGGAACATTCTTAGTTCTCACCAATGTAAGGAACATTCTTCTCACTGACCACCAATGTAAGGAACATTCTTAGTTCTCACCAATGTAAGGAACATTCTTCTCACTGACCACCAATGTAAGGAACATTCTTAGTTCTCACCAATGTAAGGAACATTCTTCTCACTGACCACCAATGTAAGGAACATTCTTCTCACTGACCACCAATGTAAGGAACATTCTTCTCACTGACCACCAATGTAAGGAACATTCTTCTCACTGACCATGACACTAATGTATCCTGAGCTCTCCATGTAGTAATTCTAAGCAGGGTTCCCTGGGATCGGAAATGTATTTCAAGGGTTCCTCCACATTAAAACGTTTGAGAAAGCCCAGGCGTAGGGCTCAGGGGCTGCGGGCAGTCAGCTATATAAATACAGTATTGGGTACACCTGTACCCAGGACAGCTCCCCTGGGCAGACAGTAAAGGAGGGGTCTAGCAGACACACTGATCAGAAGTAGAGGAGCTGTGCACAGTGACCAATCAGGTTCTTGCTCTGTTAAGCTTTGACAGTGAAAGATAATGTGATTGGCTGTGATTAATAAGGAGCCTATGTTATAGTAGGAGATGAAGAATAGTCCTATTGAGTGAGAGGAGCCCCAGGCACACACACAGTACAATCCCCTATACATACCATAGATGAGTGTTGGCATAGCACAGGCTCCTTGCGGTGTGGGTATAGAGGAGTGTTGAGTGTCAGGTCATATGACAGTGGGGAGTGTACAATGGTTGTAGAGGGAGGGAAGTATGAACACTATGGAGTCCGCACACATCTTCTCCTGGCTGCTCTGTACCGGCCTCCTATCCTCAGGGCTGGCCCGAAATGTGCTGCTTCTAGTCGGTGAGTTTGTCCGTCTTAGGCGGAGCTCAGTGCAGTCCGGTGTTTATTCTATGACCAGCCTTTGCACACATGTCCCCGTTATCTACACCGCTCTGTTCCTCATCTCCGCTCCCATTGTATACAAGAATATACACTTACTACATTATAATACGCTCAAGGAACTAGAACTGTGTCTTCTCTTGAGGAAGGGAATGAACGTAAGGCGCCATCTTATCGGAGCCTCATTGAGCAGTACGGCGGATGCCACCATCCACGGTAACATGGTGTAGACCAGCCTCTAGTGGCAGTAAGAGAAATCACTAAACCTGTGGCGTTAGAGCAAGTTCTAGCGTAGTGCTGAAAAATAAAGTAGAACTAAATGCACCACTTTCTTTTTTGAATAGAGTAAGAGAGGGTTATAGCCTTTTAGATTTTTATTTTTTCTGCCATCGGTATCCCTATGGAAGACTTCACTTCCTGTCTCATAGTCAAAGCAGGAAGTAAGAGGAAATCCCTACAAAATCAGGGAGTTCCAAATCATCAGAACTAGTGTCCCCATAAGACTCGGTTCACACTGGAGGGACTTGTCAGGCGACTTAGCCACCTGGAAAGTCACGCTCCATTATGTACAATGGATCCGTTCTAATAGGAGTGACTCAAGTCGAAAAAGGTTCCTGTACTACTTTGGGGGAAACTTCAGGTAACTTGCATTGACTTCTATACAGAAGTCGTTTTGCAAGTCACCGCTGAAGTCGTGCTGCCTCAGTGTGAACCGGCTCTAAGGCTGCTTTCACACTGGAGCGGTGGGGGCGCTGGCGGTAAAGCGGCGCTATATTTAGCGCCGCTTTACCGGCGTTTTAGCGGCGCATTGCGGCCGCTCGCGGGGTGTTTTTACCCCCCGCGAGCGGCCAAAAAAGGGTCAATACCGCCCGCAAACCGCCGCTGCAGCGGCGTTTTGCGGGCGGGTTCGGCGCACTCCCCCATTGTTTTCAATGGGACCGGGCGCTATAGGAGCGGTAAATATACCGCTCCTATAGCGAGCCAAAGATGCGGCTTGCAGGACATTTTTGAGCGTCCTGCAAGCGCACCGCTTCAGTGTGAAAGCCCTCGGGCTTTCACACTGAAGGAACAGCAACAGCTGTTTCGGGTCGGTTTGCAGGCGCTATTCTTAGCGCAATAACGCCTGCAAACCGCCCCAGTGTGAAAGCAGCCTTAGGGTTGCCACCTCATCCTTTTAAACCCGATCACACATGAATTACACAGGTTATGAGGCTAATTTAATGCAGATAAAGCACCAAGTGAGTTTAATTATCACGTTAATCAGTGTAAGAACCTGTGTAATTAATATGTTTGTTCATGTTTAAAGGGATGAGGCGGCAACCCAAGTCCCTATGGAAGATTTCCCATCTATTACTTTTCTGGGGACAACCCAAAATATGGGATTTTCTTACATTCTTGGTGATAATGGTAAACAGGACCAATGGAGAGAGTGAATCGCTCTAACAGGGACACAGACAGCGATACAAATCTGACAGGGGTTCTAATCCATCTCCACCCTATCCAGGACTAAACAAGAGTTGCCTTTACTTCTACTTTAACCGCTTGTGCACCACACGCCCGCAATGTACTGCAGATGAGCAGCCCCCACAGGCAAAGAACTAGTATGTGGCTGCCTGTTGCCAGGTTCAGCGTGTATACATGCCTGTCCCCCACAGACACCATTATTGTATAGTGGACCTGCCAGCAAGTCACGGCCAATGACTCCGGGACCTGCTGATCGGCTGTGTCCAATCACAGCCCAGAACCCTGTGTTGACAATCAACGCAGAGCTCAGAGGGAACAATCTCCCTGTTTCTTATCCTTGCAGGGATAAGAAACTAAGACCTCTTTAGTAGAAATCGTCACACAATACATACATTAACCACCTCAATACAGGGCATTTTCACCCCCTTCCTGCCCAAGCCATTTTTCAGCACTGTCACATTTTGAATGACAATTGCGCGGTCATACAACACTGTACCCAACTGAAATTTTTTTCAATTTTCCCCCACAAATAGAGCTTTATTTTGGTGGTATTTGATCACCTCTGGGGTTTTAATTTTTGCACTATAAACAAAAGAAGAGGGACAAGTTTGAAAAAAAACTATATTTTTTACTTTTTGCTATAATAATAATCCAATTTTTTATTTTCTCAAATTTTTTCCTCAGATTAGGCCGATATGTATTCTTCTACATATTTTTGTTAAAAAAAAAAAAATCGCAATAAGTGTATATTGATTGGGTTGCTCAAAAGTTATAGCATCTACAAAATAGGGGATATATTTATAGCATTTTTATTATTATTTTTTTTTTACTGGTAATGGCAGCAATCTGCGATTTTTATCATGACTGTGATATTGCGGCGGACATATCGGACACTTCTGACACATTTTTGGGACCATTCACATTTATACAGCTATCGGTGCTATAAAAATGCATTGATTACTGTATAAATGTGACTGTCAGGGAAGGGGTTAACACTAGGGGGCACTGAAGGGGTTAATATGTTCCCTGGGAGTGATTCTAACTGTAGGGGGAGGGGATTCACAAGGGAAGGAGACCGATCAGTGTTTCTCTGTACTGAGAACACACCATCGGTCTCCTCTCCTCTGACAGGACCGTGGATTTGTGTGTTTACACACACAGATCCACGGTCCTGCTGATTTACCGGGCAATCACGGGCGCGATGTCTGCCGGGCACGCGCACGGAGTCCCCAGCGACACGATGGTGGGCCGGGAAGGGGAGGACGTCATATGACGCCCTCCTGCCACAAGAGCTGTGCCTTCTGTCCCTCAATTGACAGCCGGCGGTCGCAAAGCAGTTAGAGGTTGTAAATCCTGTTTTTTTTTTTTTTTATAAAAAAAAACAAACATGCCTATACTAACCTGCTCTGTGCAATTGTATTGCACAGAGCAGCCCCGATCCTCTTCTTCTGGGGTGCCCTGCCAGTGTTCCGGGCTCATCCTCTTCATCGGGACCCCTGCCATGAAAAGCTGCTTTCCATCTGCAAACCTGTGCGGGTGCGCTCCCGAGTCCCGCTGCTGTGCCCACAGACACCAGGACTCAGCCCCACCTCCCACTCCCATGTCACTGGATTTGATTGATAGCAGCGGGAGCCAATGAAACTGACCACAGTAATCAGGGCTCAGAAGCACCGATTACCGTGGTCAGCACACCAAGGGGGACACAGGAACAGGCAGGATCAGACAGATATTTTACAACTTAAGCCCCATACACACTATTAGATTTTTGTCTTCAGATTTATCAAAACCATGTAGGGCAAGGGCCTGCCTGATTGCATACAAATTGAAACTCTAAAGCCCCATACACACGGTCGGATTTTTGCATTGATTCTGTCCGATCGGACAATGTTGTTGAAAAATCAGACCGTGTGTATGCACCATCGGACAGTGTACGTCGTATTGTCCGACAGACAAAGTCCTATCTCCTGCTGGATAGATTTTCTGACAACGCGGTCCGATCACACCAAATCCGATCGTGTGTATGGTAGTCCGACCGGACAAAGTGCTACGCATGCTCAGATCACATTACAAGACCAAAGCTATTGGCTACTAGCCTCTACGTAGTCCCGTCGTAGGCAACAAACGTCACCACGTTCAGAATGATCGGATTTTCCGACAACTTTGTCCGACAAAGTACGACGGACATGATCCGACGGACCTGGTCCTCGGATAATCCGCGCGTGTGTATGGGGCTTTAGGCCCCTTTCAGACAAGGCGGACTCCGCTTGCACGGAGTCCGCCTCTGTCCGCCGGCTCAGCGGGAGATCTGTCCGTTGATCTCCGCTGAACCGGCGGATGACAAGTCCCTCTCCGCTCACTGAGCGGGGAGGGGCTTGCGAGCGCCGCTGATCTCTATGGAGAGATCGGATGAAAACGGACAGTGTGTCTGTTTTCATCCGATCTCACCCGATCCAATCCGCCAGCGACGGATCTGGACGTGGGGCCATCCGTCTGCTTTTGGCGGATCGGACCGGGTCGGATGTCAGCGGACATGTCTCCGCTGACATCCGACGCTCCATAGAGTAACATGGAGCGCCCGTTCAGATCCGCCGTCAAAACTGACAGGCGGATCTGAACGGCCCGTCCGTGTGAAAGGGGCCTTAAGGTTTGACCTCATATTATATAGTTTTGGTAAATCTGAAGACAAAAATCTGCAGGAAATCTAATATTCTGTATGGGGCTTTAGAGAGGGGTAGATTAGACGGCACAAGCACTCTGCTGTTTAACCTGCTATAGGGAACAGTTTTTTATTTTATTTTTTTTAGGGTTACAAGCACTTTAACACCGCCAAAACATTAACATTGGAAATGTAGAAAATGTGGAATAAGAAAACCCAGTTTTCCCCATAAGAAGCACACGTGTATAGACCTTAGATCAGCTAGTAAAAGTGTTTTCCCTGAAATGCGAGGAGCACAATCATTGCACAATGTGCTAATTCAGCACCAGAACAGCAAAACACGGAATACTTGTTGCGACATAAACCACATCTTTTACATAAAACTTAAAACAAACGTGTACTTCTCCATTCATTGCTTTGGTTGGCTAATAATGTATATCTTTATGGAGAGAAGGTTGCCTCTGAAATTACTAGTCGTCTCTCTGGCCTTAGTACTTTGAGTCACTCATCTGGAATTTGTACACAGCTAGTCCGAGAAAAATGAAACATCCTAATCTGCACATATGTGCTGGGTCAGTGGTTAAAGCCGTATTAAACCCAAAAGGAAACATTTATTTTATTGCAGTTTACCAATTCTTTCATTTTTTAGTCTTTCTTTCTTCTGTTTTCATCTGGTGATCCAGCAAGCAAGCAAGCAAGCAGGGGTGCTGGGCACTGTCTTTGGCATCTTAAAGCGGTGTTTCACCTTAAAAATTTTTTTTAAAAGTCAGCAGCTAAAAAAAAAGTAGCTGCTGACTTTTAATAAGTACACTTACCCTCCCAGGGCGCCCGAGATGTCGGTCGTGGAGGCTGAGATGTCCCTCAGCGATCCGGTTCCAGCACCGCCATCCTCAGTAAGGGAAACGGTTTCCTACTGCACATGCGCGAGTCGGCGCGTGGCCTACTGCGCATGTGCGAGTCTAATTTGTGAATGGGGAATGCGATGTGTTGTGGGACACAGTTCCCATAACACACCGCGCCCCATTCACTAGAAGACGGAAGGAGAGAAAATCACCGCAGCGCTGGAAGAGGCAGATTAGGCGGATCTGCCTAGCAACAGCCATTTCTGGTAAGTAAAGTTTTTTTTTTCAGGGTGTCCCACCACTTTAACAGTGGGCACCTGTCTGTGACAGCTTTTGGCTTCACAGGCGGCTGCCCACTGCGCATGCATAAGCCGCGCTGCTCATTTTGAATAGTCTTCTGGGACCTGTGATGTGTACCAAAAGACTGTGCGGAGGGAGGGGAACTTCTGCTCGGATTGCCAAGGCGATCGGATTGGAAGTGGGAACGGGTACCTGTCAAAACCAGGTACCCACCCCCCCAAACATGTGCCAAATGTTAAAGAGGAAGGGGAAGGAGGCCTTAAAGAATTCCCTCTTTTGGTTACGCTTTAACACTGCCAGAGGTAATTAAAATAATCAGCTTTTATTCATGCAAAACCTTTATCCCAAAAGGGAAAACAAAACTGCTGTAACTGATTATAAAGTGTGATCTGGAGTTTGGCTTCATTTCTTTAGTATTTCTAAATCTACCAATACATCTAACACTCCCCTCCCTCACCTCCCCCAGACTAACAGTGTGGCTGACTGCTGTGCCTCCTGTGCTCATTTATCCAGAGTTGTCTCACTAATACTGGAGGTGTGTTACTGGTCAGATCACCAGGTAAAAACAGAGGGGAAAAGAAGCCAAAGAAAAGAAAATTGCAAAAAAAATGCAACCACCACATCTAATGACTGGTAAGCTGCAATATATTACATTTTTGGTTTTGGGTTTAATATTGCTTTAAAAAAAAAAAAGAATTGAAGCACTTAGAACAGCCAGGCAACTCGCATTTTAAAAAGGAGAGTTCATGTGTTTTCTCAACAGTTTTCTTTTAAAATGAACCTTGAGACCCCTACTTCTTTACATGGGGCATAAGCCATACTAACCCCTTGGCCTTCAGTCCAAACAGGGTGTCTTATTGGCCAACAAGACATTTTGTTTGGGAAGTGTGTAGGTACGTGTAGGTGGTAGGGCTTAGCTCTGAGGGTGTGCAGATCTCCAGGTCAAGTAATCAAGGCATCCATAAAAAGAAGTCCTATCAAATAGGGCACAACAAAGGCCGAGAGAGGACAAAAGAGCAAACCAACATCCTAAGCATACCAGGCATTTTATGGCAATGCTGAAGATTTACTGGCGAGAATGAAAATAAAAGGGTAATAAATCTGAGCCAAATTTGTGGGCAAATGTATGATAAATGCAGACTGGGAAATCTTTGTATGCTCTTAATTCAGAGTAGAAGATTAACGTCAATCCGTAACAGTCACCGCTTTTTAAATATCACAAATGATACAACAGAGTTTCACAAGAAAAGTTTCCAGAATGCAGATGTTAGTGAATTGTTTAGGTGAATGCTAGTGTTTAACCACTTAAGCCCCGGACCAATTTGCAGCCAAAGGACCAGGCCCCTTTTTGCGATACGGCACTGCGTCGCTTTAACTGACAATTGCGCGGTTGTGCGACGTGGCTCCCAAACAAAATTGGCGTTCTTTTTTTCCCACAAGTAGAGCTTTCTTTTGGTGGTATTTGATCACCTCTGCGGTTTTTATTTTTTGCGCTAAAAACAAAAATAGAGTGACAATTTTAAAAGAAATGCAATATTTTTTACTTTTTGCTATAATAAATATCCCCAAAAAATATATAAAAATATATATTTTTCCTCAGTTTAGGCCGATATGTATTCTACATAATTTTGGTTAAATAAATCACAGTTAGCGATTATTGATTGGTTTGCGCAAAAGTTAGAGCGTTTACAAAATAGGGGATAGTTTTATAGAATTTTTATAAATTTTTTTTTTTTTTTACTAGACTGCGACATTATGGCGGACACATCGGACATTTTTGACACATTTTTGGGACCATTGTCATTTATACAGCAATCAGTGCTATTTAAATGCACTGATTCCTGTATAAATGACACTGGCAGTGAAGGAGTTAACCACTAAGGGGCGGGAGGGGTTAAGTGTGTGACGTGTGTGTTTTTTTACTGTAGTGGTGGGCGTGGCTTGGTATGTGATGTCACTGAACGTCTTACCCTATGACAGGGAACAGACGATCAGTGTCAGTCTCACTAGGAAGCACGGGGAGAGGTTTGTTTACACATACCTCTCCCCATTCTTCAGCTCTGTGACCGATCGCGTGACACCAGCGGCGATTGGGTCCGCGGGTCCCGTGGCCACGGTCATGGAGCTCAGGACCGGGTCACGAGCCGCTGGCGGCGGGCGCGCGACCCACGGCTGGGCTCTTAAAGGACAACGTACCTGTACGTTGATGTGCCCAGCTGTGCCATTCTGCTTTACCGTCGCCGCGGCTCCCGCCCCAGTGTGAAAGGGGCCTAAGGGTTTGTTTTAAAAAAAAAACAAAACAAAAAAAACTAACATATACTTACCTCCACTGTGCAGCTCGTTTTGCACAGAGTGGCCCCGAACCTGCTCTTCTGGGGTCCCTCGGTGGCTCTCGCGGCTCCTCCCCACATCAGATACCCCCTGGGAGAAGCACTCTCCCGGGGGGTTACCCTGCGGGCGGGCTCCCGTGTCCAGTATTCTATCTATCTATTCTATCCAATCAAGAGCCGAAAACCCCAGGCAGAGAGACAGCGCGTCCCCGTGGGTCAAGTTCTAGTTCTCATTCCTAGAATATGTATTCTACAAAACATTTTAAATACCCCCTAATGTACATAGTATAATATACTTCCTCAAAAAAATAAAAATAATACCGTATATTACTAGTTTAGGAAGGGAGGGTAAGGGGGCCACACTAAAAGGAACCTCCCCAGTTCTACCTATCAATATCCATTCCCTCCCCTCCCCCCAAATCTCCTACTAACAAACTCACTACCAGGGATGGGCCCGGTGCTCGATGCGAACCCATGTTCGCATCGAGCACCGGGTGTTCGCTCGCTCGGCGAGCCCAGAACTATTTTGGCCGCTCGCATCACGTTCGTGTGATGCGAGCGGCCCCACAATGCATTGCGGCCGGCGCGGCCGGCGCAGTGCATTGCTGGCTGATGATTGGCCAAGCATGCACTGTGACCCCGCATGCTTGGCCAATCACAGCGCCGGAAACTCGAAGAGCCATAATTGGCTACAGGCAGGACGCCTGTAGCCAATTACAGCTCAGGGGCTTTAGTACACGCCCCCTCTTATAAAAGGCCGCCACGCCGTCGGCGCCGGTCACATGCGTTCCGGCGTTAGAGAGAGCAGGATCATTCTGTGTCATTCTGCTAGATTTAGTTAGAAAGATTTAGTTAGAGAGATTTAGTTAGAAAGATTCATTTAGAAAGATTCATTTAGAAAGAGGGGCTTGTAGTGTGTTCGTGGCTGGCAGGCAGTGGCAGCAAACAGAGCTCCTATATTTTGTTCCCAGAAGCACCTATAGGACTTGTAGTGTGTTCGTGGCAGGCAGGCAGTGGCAGCAAACAGAGCTCCTATATTTTGTTCCCAGAAGCACCTATAGGACTTGTAGTGTGTTCGTGGCAGGCAGGCAGTGGCAGCAAACAGAGCTCCTATATTTTGTTCCCAGAAGCACCTATAGGACTTGAAGTGTGTTAGTCCCATCACACAGAGCTATATTTTCTTCCCAGAAGCACCTATAGGACTTGTAGTGTGTTAGTCCCATCACACAGAGATCATATATTTTGTTCCCAGAAGCACCTATAGGACTTGAAGTGTGTTAGTCCCATCACACAGAGATCATATATTTTGTTCCCAGAAGCACCTATAGGACTTGTAGTGTGTTAGTCCCATCACACAGAGCTATATTTTGTTCCCAGAAGCACCTATAGGACTTGAAGTGTGTTAGTCCCATCACACAGAGCTATATTTTGTTCCCAGAAGCACCTATAGGACTTGTAGTGTGTTAGTCCCATCACACAGAGATCATATATTTTGTTCCCAGAAGCACCTATAGGACTTGAAGTGTGTTAGTCCCATCACACAGAGCTATATTTTCTTCCCAGAAGCACCTATAGGACTTGTAGTGTGTTAGTCCCATCACACAGAGATCATATATTTTGTTCCCAGAAGCACCTATAGGACTTGAAGTGTGTTAGTCCCATCACACAGAGCTATATTTTCTTCCCAGAAGCACCTATAGGACTTGAAGTGTGTTAGTCCCATCACACAGAGCTATATTTTCTTCCCAGAAGCACCTATAGGACTTGTAGTGTGTTAGTCCCATCACACAGAGATCATATATTTTGTTCCCAGAAGCACCTATAGGACTTGAAGTGTGTTAGTCCCATCACACAGAGCTATATTTTCTTCCCAGAAGCACCTATAGGACTTGAAGTGTGTTAGTCCCATCACACAGAGCTATATTTTCTTCCCAGAAGCACCCATAGGACTTGTAGTGTGTTAGTCCCATCACACAGAGATCCTATATTTTGTTCCCAGAAGCACCTATAGGACTTGAAGTGTGTTAGTCCCATCACACAGACCTATATTTTCTTCCCAGAAGCACCCATAGGACTTGTAGTGTGTTAGTCCCATCACACAGAGATCCTATATTTTGTTCCCAGAAGCACCTATAGGACTTGAAGTGTGTTAGTCCCATCACACAGACCTATATTTTCTTCCCAGAAGCACCCATAGGACTTGAAGTGTGTTAGTCCCATCACACAGAGATCCTATATTTTGTTCCCAGAAGCACCTATAGGACTTGAAGTGTGTTAGTCCCATCACACAGACCTATATTTTGTTCCCAGAAGCACCTATAGGACTTGAAGTGTGTTAGTCCCATCACACAGAGATCCTATATTTTGTTCCCAGAAGCACCTATAGGACTTGAAGTGTGTTAGTCCCATCACACAGAGATCCTATATTTTGTTCCCAGAAGCACCTATAGGACTTGAAGTGTGTTAGTCCCATCACACAGAGATCCTCTATTTTCTTTGCAGAAGCACCCATAGGACTTCTAGTGTGTTAGTGGCATCACACAGAGCTCCTATATTTTCTTTGCAGAAGCACCCATAGGACTTCTAGTGTGTTAGTGGCATCACACAGAGCTCCTATATATTCTTCTCAGCAGCACCCACAGGACTACCGACTACAATGGCTGGAAGACCGCCAAGGGGAGGCAGAGCGTGCAGAGCCAAGAACACAGGGCAGGCAGGCTCTGTTTCTAGTGGCCGTGGCCGTGGCCGTGGACGTGGTCGTGCATCGTCATCAGCACGTGGCCATGGGACACGCGCGTCTTTGTTTTCGGCAGCTGGACATGTGGAGCCGCATCATGCTGAAGGCTTGGTAGAATGGATGACCAAGCCCTCCTCATCCTCCTCATCCTCTCTCACCCAGGCTCAGGGTACTGGCAGAGCAGCTGCCAACGCGTACTCAATGGCATCATCAGCCACCCCTTCCCTAGACCCACCATGTCCTCCTGAGGAGTCCCACGAACTCTTTGAGCACAGTGTTGGGTACATGCTCCAGGAGGATGCCCAACGATTCGAAGGCTCGGATGATGATACCCAGCTTGAGGAATCTGGCAGTACTGTTCCACCAGCTGCAGCTTACTGCCAGGTTTGCTCTAGTGGTGAAGAGGGAGGGGATGATGAGGTCACTGACTCCACGTGGGTGCCTGAAGGGAGAGAGGATGAGGAGGAGGACGAGGAGGAGGAGGATGCGGCGTCACATGTCCAACGAGGCAGGATGCCCCCTGGAGGCCAGGTAGAGGCCAACACAGCAACTGTACAACACCGCAGAGCTCCGCCTGTGCAGGGCGCTGCCTCTGCACGTTATCAGAAAAGTTCTTTGGTGTGGGCCTTTTTTGAGACGAGTGCATCAGATCGCACCACTGCTATTTGCAATATTTGTCTCAAGCGTATCTCGCGTGGCCAAAACATCAGCCGCTTGGGCACCACAAGCATGACCAGACATATGTCGACCTGCCATGCAGCTCATTGGCAGGCACACATAAAAGACCCACACCAAAGAACTAAGCGGACCTCTCCTTGCTCCTCATCAGCTGGGATCTCCATCCCCACTACACCTTCAGTCCTCTCTGAAAGCTGCTCTGAGAGGACTGAAGGTGTAGAATTAGGTGTGTCACAACCAAGTACTTGCAGTACACCGACGTCCGATTGCAGCAGGCAAATTTCCCTGCCCCAGCTGCTGGACCGTAGAAAGAAGTACACTCCCAGCCATCCACATGCCCAGCGGTTGAATGCTAGCTTGGCTAAATTGCTAGCACTTCAACTGCTGCCTTTTCAGTTGGTAGACTCGGCCCCCTTCCGTGAGTTTGTTCAATGTGCGGTTCCTCAGTGGCAGGTTCCCAAACGCCACTTTTTCTCACGGAAGGCGATTCCGTCTCTCTACCGGCATGTGGAAGGCAATGTCCATGCCTCGCTGGACAGGGCGGTCAGCGGTAAGGTGCATATTACCGCTGACTCATGGTCCAGCAGGCATGGACAGGGACGGTACCTTTCTTTCACGGCCCATTGGGTCACTCTATTGGCAGCTGGGAGGGATGCAGGACAAGGTGCAGTAGTGTTGGAGGTTGTTCCGCCACCACCATCCGTCAGCTTAAGCCAGGAATGGTCGTTTCTGACAATGGCACCAACCTCCTCTCCGCCCTGCGACAGGGGCAGCTCACCCATATGCCCTGCATGGCTCACGTCCTCAACCTGGTGGTGCAGCGGTACTTGGGCAGGTTCCCAGGCTTACAGGATGTCCTGAGGCAGGCCAGGAAAGTCTGTGTGCATTTCCGCCGATCTTATAATGCCAGTGCTCGGCTGACTGAGCTGCAAAAGGAGCTGAACCTGCCCAAGAACCGCCTAATATGTGACATGCCCACCAGGTGGAACTCAACGTTGGCCATGCTGCAGCGACTGCACACGCAGCAGAGGGCCATCAATGAGTACCTTTGCGACTACGGCACCAGGACAGGGTCAGGGGAGCTTGGTTTTTTTTCCCCACGTCAGTGGAGCATGATCAGGGATGCATGCACTGTCCTCTCACCATTTGAGGAGGCCACGAGGATGGTGAGCAGTGACAGTGCATGCATCAGTGACACTGTACCTCTTGTCCACCTGTTGAAGCATACGCTGCGTGGGATAATGGACAGGGCACTTGAGGCAGAACAGAGGCAGGAAGAGGAGGACTTCCTTGCCTCTCAAGGCCCCCTTTATCCGGACAGTGTTCCTTCTGTCCCACCCATCACACAGGAAGAGGATGAGGAGGAGGAGGAGGAGGAGGAGGATTGTGTGAGCATGGAGGTGGAGCCTGGCACTCAGCATCAGCAGCAGCAGTCTTTTAGGGATGATGTACAGTCCCAACAAACCAGTGGACTTGTACGTGGCTGGGAGGAGGTGGCTGGCGATCATGTCATCCTCAGTGACCCAGAAGACTCCGGACCGAATGCCTCAGCTAACCTACGCTGCATGGCCTCCCTGATCCTGCAAAGCCTGCGGAAGGATCCTCGTGTTCTTCGGATCAAGGAGAGGGACCATTACTGGCTGGCCACTCTCCTTGATCCACGGTACAAGGGTAAGGTTGCGGACCTTATCTTGCCATCGCAGAGGGAGCAGAGGATGAGACATCTCAGGGAGGCCTTGCAGAAAGGTCTGTGCAACGCGTTCCCAGAAACTGGGAGGTTACAAACTCCTGGTCCTGGGCGACGAGTTGCTGAGGCTTCGGTCAGTAGCAGAAGGAGCGGTGGGGAAGGTGGACGTCTGACCGATGCGTTCAGACAATTTTTTAGTCCGCAGCCCCAAGGTATGATCGGTTCCAGCAACCATCGCCAGCGTCTGATATACATGGTGCAGGAATACCTTGGGGCAAGGTCAGACTTGGACACCTTTCCCACCGAAAATCCTCTGGCTTACTGGGTCCTGAGGATGGATCACTGGCCAGAGCTTGCACAGTATGCAATTGAGCTACTGGCCTGTCCTGCCTCCAGCGTTCTTTCCGAACTCACATTCAGTGCTGCTGGAGGATTTGTCACCGATCATAGGGTGCGCCTGTCCACCGCCTCGGTTGATCAACTGACCTTCATCAAAATGAATCAGTCTTGGATCACCACCAGCTACCAGGCACCTGAAGCGGATATAACGGAATAATTTATAATGTCACATCCCTTCAAGACTGCCTATGCTGATGCTGAGTGACTGTCCTCTTATGTTCACTGACTATCCTCTTCCTCCTCCTCAATGATCCATGCCACCACACCAGTGCCTAAGGCACAATTTTTCAGCCCCTGTTTAACAGGGGCGTGTACATACAATTTTTATAAAAAAAATGCTTCGCAACACGTGTGACTGCTGTGCTCCAAGTACAGTATCTGTGAGGGGTTGCAGTGTTGTGGCACCAGCACCAGTGCCTAAGGCACAATTTTTCAGCCCCTGTTTAACAGGGGCGTGTACATACAATTCTTATAAAAAAAAGCTTCGCAACACGTGTGACTGCTGTGCTCCAAGTACAGTATCTGTGAGGGGTTGCAGTGTTGTGGCACTAGCACCAGTGCCTAAGGCACAATTTTTCAGCCCCTGTTTAACAGGGGCGTGTACTTACAATTTTTTTAAAAAATGCTTCGCAACACGTGTGACTGCTGTGCTCCAAGTACAGTATCTGTGAGGGGTTGCAGTGTTGTGGCACCAGCACCAGTGCCTAAGGCACAATTTTTCAGCCCCTGTTTAACAGGGGCGTGTACTTACAATTTTTTAAAAAAATGCTTTGCAACACGTGTGACTGCTGTGCTCCAAGTACAGTATCTGTGAGGGGTTGCAGTGTTGTGGCACCAGTGCCTAAGGCACAATTTTTCAGCCCCTGTTTAATAGGGGCGTGTACTTACAATTTTTAAAAAAAATGCTTCGCAACACGTGTGACTGCTGTGCTCCAAGTACAGTATCTGTGAGGGGTTGCAGTGTTGTGGCACCAGCACCAGTGCCTAAGGCACAATTTTTCAGCCCCTGTTTAACAGGGGCGGGTAATTACAAATCTTGATCTAATAGTTCACAGCAGGGCCCATTCCTGCGCCCACCAAGAGTAACTATGAGGGCCTACAGTCTTGTGGCAACACCATCCACCACCACCGCCAAAGGCCCAATTTTTCTGCCCTGTTCATCAGGTGCTTCCAATTACAAATCTTGATCTAATAACTCACAGCAGGGCCCATTCCTGCGCCCACCAAGAGTAACTGTGAGAGCTTACAGTCTTGTGGCAACACCGTCCACCACCACCACCACCCCCAATTTTTCTGCCCTGTTCAACAGGTGCATGCAATTACAAATCTTGATCTATTAACTCACAGCAGGGCCCATTCCTGTGCCCACCAGTCTTGTGGCTACACCAACATCTAATAGGGCAAATTTCTGCAGAGTATATACGCCAGGCCCCTACTTTCAAACATCCAACTTACAAACGACTCGCAAATGGAAAGAGAAAACAGGAAGTGAGAGGAAATCTACCCCTAGGAAGGGAAATTCTATCCTGTTAGATTTAATTTGGGAAAAAGGTATCTCCTCTCTACTGATACTTTATCACCAATCCTTGTTTCAATTAAAACCCCACTTTTCCAAAAACATTTGTCATTGGGACGGAAAGTGAGGTGACATGTTCTGAACAGATGTGCAAAGACAGCAAATGTTACAGGGGTGATAACCCCTCCCTATGTTCTCCAAAAAGCTTAAAAATAGATTTTTTGGGGATGGAGCTACACTTCATAATGTACCTGTTCAGATTCTACTTAAGAACAAACGCAAAGCCGCAAGTGGTTTTAAATGGCTTCTTTTTTTCCTTTACAAATGTCATTTTGTGCAAGGACAGTTCTAAACACGGGAAACACATGCCACTTCACAGGCATACTTTAGACACCCCCCAGGTACCATATTTAAAGGAAAATTTCACTTTTTTTTTTTCACTTTATGCATCATTAAAATGACTGCTCCCGAAAAAACATTAGTTTTTAAAAGTTCTTTTTGCATTGATATATGTCCCCTGGGGCAGGACCCGGGTCCCCAAACCTGTTTTATGACATTAACATGCATATTGGCCGTTGTAATTAGCACTTTTGATTTCGAACGTTCGCGTCCATTATAACGTATAGGGTTCGAAAATTCGCGCGAACTTTCGGTCCGTTCGAAGGTTCTGGTGCGAACCGAACCCGGGGGTGTTCGGCTCATCCCTACTCACTACAAACAAAAATCTCCCCCCTTCAGATTCCACCCTACTGTGTTCCTGTACCGTACCCATCATCCCTATCCCCTCCTTGCTATATATTTAACCACAGTTGCACTACTCTATCCTAGTTAATAAAAAACATCGGAACCCCCCCCCCCCCCCTCTGGTGCCACAATTGGCACCTTTCAGGGGGTAGGTGTGTACAGATACCTGTATAATCCAGGTATCTGCACCCACTTCCAGGAACAGCTAGCCGCAGTTGCCCCCCCCCCCCCCTTGTGTCCTGGGAAACACACAGTTCCCAGGACACAACGGGGACCAGTGAAGACGCGCAGCACGACACGCGCATGCGCAGTAGGGAACCGGGCAGTGACGCTGCAACACTTCACTTCCTGATTCCCTGGCAGAGGATGGCGGCGGGGGCAGCCGAGAGATGAGTTATTGCTCGTCATCTGCTGCCGACATCGCTGGACCCTGCTGACTTTTAATTTTCTTTTTTTTTTTACTGTGCAGCTCCTCTTTAAGTGCAAATATATTGAGGATGCATTTTTTTTACTTTATTCCATCATATTGGCTTATGTAGTTCCTACCCCATTCCATCAGATCAGCCTACCTGTGTATGGGTGGTGTCTTAACTAGGATATCAGGAAAATCTCCTATGTTTGGAGTAGAAAGCATGCCCTATCCATGTTAAATGATTTCTCTCCAACTACTACTTTTGCTGACCGGATCACCAGGTGTAAATAAAGGGAAAAAAAAAAATAAAACGAATACAGCCACTGCATCTAAGAATTGGTAATCTGCAATATATTACATTCTAGTTTTTTTTTTTGTTTTTGTTTTTCCACAATTTTTATTATTTTCTGGATAATTTGTTTATAAAAAAAAAAAAAAAAAAAAGATTGAAAACCAGGCATATAGTTCCAGCAGAATCTGACTCTGATACCTGTGTCATGAGCTATGATTTGACACCTCCATGTAAACAGTCCAAGCACTGTGCCAGCGCTGGGGAAAACTTGAAAACACTGGATTGCAAAACCTTTTTTATTTTAATTATTTTTTAGAATTGCATACCTTTTTATGGTCTCAGGGTTTTTTATTGCGATCTGTGCCCTGTTTACCATTATCAGTGAAAATAAAATACCATATTTTGGGTTGTCCCCCAAGGAATTCCCATGATTTAAAGGGATTTCCTCTCACTTCCTGTTTGGCTATGGGACAGGAAGTGAAGGAAAATCTCTGTAATGGGACACAGATGGTGAAAAAAATCTGACGGGTTATATTCCCTTAAAATTTGCCTATAGTTCTGCTTTAATCCTTTTTTATTTATTTTCTTTTTTCTTTATTTCTTTATGCATCATTAAAATGACTGCTCCCGAAAAAACATTAGTTTTTAAAAGTTCTTTTTGCATTGATATATGTCCCCTGGGGCAGGACCCGGGTCCCCAAACCTGTTTTATGACATTAACATGCATATTGGCCGTTGTAATTAGCACTTTTGATTTCGAACGTTCGCGTCCATTATAACGTATAGGGTTCGAAAATTCGCGCGAACTTTCGGTCCGTTCGAAGGTTCTGGTGCGAACCGAACCCGGGGGTGTTCGGCTCATCCCTACTCACTACAAACAAAAATCTCCCCCCTTCAGATTCCACCCTACTGTGTTCCTGTACCGTACCCATCATCCCTATCCCCTCCTTGCTATATATTTAACCACAGTTGCACTACTCTATCCTAGTTAATAAAAAACATCGGAACCCCCCCCCCCCCCCTCTGGTGCCACAATTGGCACCTTTCAGGGGGTAGGTGTGTACAGATACCTGTATAATCCAGGTATCTGCACCCACTTCCAGGAACAGCTAGCCGCAGTTGCCCCCCCCCCCTTGTGTCCTGGGAAACACACAGTTCCCAGGACACAACGGGGACCAGTGAAGACGCGCAGCACGACACGCGCATGCGCAGTAGGGAACCGGGCAGTGACGCTGCAACACTTCACTTCCTGATTCCCTGGCAGAGGATGGCGGCGGGGGCAGCCGAGAGATGAGTTATTGCTCGTCATCTGCTGCCGACATCGCTGGACCCTGCTGACTTTTAATTTTTTCTTTTTTTTTTACTGTGCAGCTCCTCTTTAAGTGCAAATATATTGAGGATGCATTTTTTTTACTTTATTCCATCATATTGGCTTATGTAGTTCCTACCCCATTCCATCAGATCAGCCTACCTGTGTATGGGTGGTGTCTTAACTAGGATATCAGGAAAATCTCCTATGTTTGGAGTAGAAAGCATGCCCTATCCATGTTAAATGATTTCTCTCCAACTACTACTTTTGCTGACCGGATCACCAGGTGTAAATAAAGGGAAAAAAAAAATAAAACGAATACAGCCACTGCATCTAAGAATTGGTAATCTGCAATATATTACATTCTAGTTTTTTTTTTTGTTTTTGTTTTTCCACAATTTTTATTATTTTCTGGATAATTTGTTTATAAAAAAAAAAAAAAAAAAAGATTGAAAACCAGGCATATAGTTCCAGCAGAATCTGACTCTGATACCTGTGTCATGAGCTATGATTTGACACCTCCATGTAAACAGTCCAAGCACTGTGCCAGCGCTGGGGAAAACTTGAAAACACTGGATTGCAAAACCTTTTTTATTTTAATTATTTTTTAGAATTGCATACCTTTTTATGGTCTCAGGGTTTTTTATTGCGATCTGTGCCCTGTTTACCATTATCAGTGAAAATAAAATACCATATTTTGGGTTGTCCCCCAAGGAATTCCCATGATTTAAAGGGATTTCCTCTCACTTCCTGTTTGGCTATGGGACAGGAAGTGAAGGAAAATCTCTGTAATGGGACACAGATGGTGAAAAAAATCTGACGGGTTATATTCCCTTAAAATTTGCCTATAGTTCTGCTTTAATCCTTTTTTATTTATTTTCTTTTTTCTTTATTTCTTTATGCATCATTAAAATGACTGCTCCCGAAAAAACATTAGTTTTTAAAAGTTCTTTTTGCATTGATATATGTCCCCTGGGGCAGGACCCGGGTCCCCAAACCTGTTTTATGACATTAACATGCATATTGGCCGTTGTAATTAGCACTTTTGATTTCGAACGTTCGCGTCCATTATAACGTATAGGGTTCGAAAATTCGCGCGAACTTTCGGTCCGTTCGAAGGTTCTGGTGCGAACCGAACCCGGGGGTGTTCGGCTCATCCCTACTCACTACAAACAAAAATCTCCCCCCTTCAGATTCCACCCTACTGTGTTCCTGTACCGTACCCATCATCCCTATCCCCTCCTTGCTATATATTTAACCACAGTTGCACTACTCTATCCTAGTTAATAAAAAACATCGGAACCCCCCCCCCCCCCCCTCTGGTGCCACAATTGGCACCTTTCAGGGGGTAGGTGTGTACAGATACCTGTATAATCCAGGTATCTGCACCCACTTCCAGGAACAGCTAGCCGCAGTTGCCCCCCCCCCCCCCCCTTGTGTCCTGGGAAACACACAGTTCCCAGGACACAACGGGGACCAGTGAAGACGCGCAGCACGACACGCGCATGCGCAGTAGGGAACCGGGCAGTGACGCTGCAACACTTCACTTCCTGATTCCCTGGCAGAGGATGGCGGCGGGGGCAGCCGAGAGATGAGTTATTGCTCGTCATCTGCTGCCGACATCGCTGGACCCTGCTGACTTTTAATTTTCTTTTTTTTTTTACTGTGCAGCTCCTCTTTAAGTGCAAATATATTGAGGATGCATTTTTTTTACTTTATTCCATCATATTGGCTTATGTAGTTCCTACCCCATTCCATCAGATCAGCCTACCTGTGTATGGGTGGTGTCTTAACTAGGATATCAGGAAAATCTCCTATGTTTGGAGTAGAAAGCATGCCCTATCCATGTTAAATGATTTCTCTCCAACTACTACTTTTGCTGACCGGATCACCAGGTGTAAATAAAGGGAAAAAAAAAATAAAACGAATACAGCCACTGCATCTAAGAATTGGTAATCTGCAATATATTACATTCTAGTTTTTTTTTTTGTTTTTGTTTTTCCACAATTTTTATTATTTTCTGGATAATTTGTTTAAAAAAAAAAAAAAAAAGATTGAAAACCAGGCATATAGTTCCAGCAGAATCTGACTCTGATACCTGTGTCATGAGCTATGATTTGACACCTCCATGTAAACAGTCCAAGCACTGTGCCAGCGCTGGGGAAAACTTGAAAACACTGGATTGCAAAACCTTTTTTATTTTAATTATTTTTTAGAATTGCATACCTTTTTATGGTCTCAGGGTTTTTTATTGCGATCTGTGCCCTGTTTACCATTATCAGTGAAAATAAAATACCATATTTTGGGTTGTCCCCCAAGGAATTCCCATGATTTAAAGGGATTTCCTCTCACTTCCTGTTTGGCTATGGGACAGGAAGTGAAGGAAAATCTCTGTAATGGGACACAGATGGTGAAAAAAATCTGACGGGTTATATTCCCTTAAAATTTGCCTATAGTTCTGCTTTAATCCTTTTTTATTTATTTTTTTATACTTGTTTTAAGGTGATGATGCTGGCTTTGAGATGGATGTGTATAACAACACAGCCATTCAAACTCCTCATATGAAAGAGCTGTCCAAGAGGAGCCTCATCTTCAAGAATGCATTCACCTCTGTAAGCAGCTGCTCTCCTAGTAGAAGTGCCATCCTGACTGGTCTGCCTCAGGTGAGATCTTGCAATGAGACAAATGTGTCTGGTTTTGTGTTTACCATAATTTGACATTTTAACCGCTTCAGCCCTGGAAGATTTTACCCCCTTCCTGACCAGAGCACTTTTTGCGATTCGGCACTGCGTCGCTTTAACTGACAATTTTGCGGTCGTGCGATGTTGCACACAAACAAAATTGATGTACTTTTTTCCCACAAAAAGAGCTTTCTTTTGGTGGTATTTGATTACCTTTGTGTTTTTTTTTTTGTGCTATAAACTAAATAAGAGCGACCTTTTTAAAAAAAAAACACAATATTTTTTACATGTGGCTATAGTAAATATCCCCCAAAAATATATAAAAATTTTTATTTTTTCCTCAGTTTAGGGCGATACGTATTCTTCTGCATATTTTTGATAAAAAAAAAAATTGCAATAAGCCTATATTGGTTGGTTTGCGCAAAAGTTATAGTGTCTACAAAATAGGGGATAGTTTTATGGAATTTTTATTATAATTCTTTTTTTTTTACTAGTAATGGCGGCGATCTGCGATTTTTATCGTGACTATGACATTATGGCGGACACATCGGACACTTTTGCCATATTTTTGGGACCATTGGCATTAATACAGCGATCAATGCTATAAAAATGCATTGATTACTGTCAAAATGTCACTGGCAGTGAAGGGGTGAACACTATTTGTTAATTGTGTTCCCTGTTTGTGTTACTAACTGAAGGGGGAGGGGACTGTGTAGGGGAAGAGATAGATCGCTGTTCATACTCTGTATGAACAGACGATCTGTCACTTCTCCCCTCAGAGAACCAGAAACTGTGTTTACACATACAGATCCCGGTTCTCTGTGTCTCAGCGGTGATCTCAGGGGCCCGGCGTTGATTGTGACCTGCCAGACACTCAATTTTGCGCGGGGGGCGAGCAGCGGGCACGCGCGCGGCCACAGCGCGAAGCGACGTAACATAACGTCGCTTCGCCCAGCCGTGCCATTCTGCCACAGTAAAACTGCGGCGGCTGGTCGGCAAGTGGTTAATGTACAGCTTAAAGAGGTTGTAAACCTCAAACATGAGATATGAACAAAGCATATCCCTCTATAGTGTCTCAATCTAGAGGACAAAGTGTTGTCTGCTGCATTGTCCTCTGCTATCACTTGTGACAAGTTTTCCTGGCACCCAAAGAAAAATGGTGACGGAGAGGGATCTCCAGCTGATTGACAGGCTCAGCTCTGTTCTTGTGAGGTGTGTTAAGGGGGGGGGGGGGGGGGGTGTCTCTTCCCTCCAAACAGCCCTCAGGGATCTCCTCACTGAGCTCTGCAGAGTATAACTTTAGCTCTCCACCCCTTTTTTTGTTGAACTCTCAGACAAGGTTATAAATTTAGCACTTTGAATGGATGTGGAGATAAGAAGACTGCAGATAAACAGGTACACCTTATGTAGGAGAATTAGTTTCAGCTCTGTGTATTACCTCAGGCCAGTCACTTCACTGGGTATGGGTATATGTAAGGGTTTACAACCACTTTAACCACTTGACGGTGCGGCTCTCGTTCTGGGACGACTTCATGTGACGGCGCTTCAGAACGGTCACTCTTGTGTGCCTGTGGGGGCTGCTGCGCCTTGTTTCTAGTACACAGCGCGACCCCGATCTTGGTAAAGAGCCCTTTAACCATGTGATTGGCTGTGTCCAATCACAGCCAGTCACATGTAAATACGGAAGTGCTGTTTATCGGCTCACCTCACACTGACCGAGTGTATGATGAGGAGAGCCGGTCAGCGGCATCTCCTTGTAGGGGAGTCCAGGAGAGGAAATCTGGGCACTGATGATTACAGTAAAGCTCCAGCAGTGCCCATCAGTGATGCCAGTCAGTGCTACCTTTCAGTGCCACCTATCAGTGAGGCATATTAGTACCTCCTCATCTTTCACACATAATCAGTGCCCTTCAGTGCCGCCTCATCAGTGCCCATAAGTGCCACCTCATCCGTGGATATCAGTGAAGGAGAAAAATTACTTATTTACAAAATTTACTGACAGAAACACTTTTTATTTTTTCCAAGTTTTCAGTCTTTTTTTTTTGTAAAAATTCAAAAACCCAGCGATTAAATACCACCAAAAGAAAGCTCTGTTTGTGTGAAAAAAAACGTAATTGGCCTGGGCAGGAAGGGGGTGAAAGTGCCTCATAGGCAAGTGGTTAAAGAGTAACACCATTGTATTTGCATATACAGTTGCCACCCAAGCCATATTGTAATTGAATGTTATTAAAAAGTACCTTTCCTTTTTAATCTGCAGCACTGTAGTTATCAGTAAAAATTAATGCAATATGGCTACCTGAAGGCTTTCTGTACACCGTAACAGAACTTCCCCAGAAATGTAATTTGCTGCTTTTGTGATTGGCTCACTGATTTTTCCAGAAGTCTGCACTAAGATACAAGTTAGATTTAGGCATCCTCGGCAATAGAAATTATATTCTTTGTGAGATACTACCTAAAGGAGTCAATTACTTTTTAAAGAGAAGCAGACACACAAACTTTCTCACTAGAACACTGCAAGTGCATCAGCTGATTAGCTTGAATACAGACACTCCCATTCAGGAATCAGACTTCCAAGGACCAACTAGAACATACAACTTTTGCTTAAGAACAGAAAACAGGTACAACTCTGCTACAAATTTTGTTAACATGTTTATATATACAGTACTGTGCAAAAGTTTTAGGCAGGTCTAAAGAAATGCTGTAACATCTAAAATACCTGGCTGATCCTGCCAGTTTCTGCCCTCCCTTCTGTAAACTGACCATGGTGTATCATGGCTGCTGAGCCCTGACACCGTGGTAATTTTACGTGCTTCCGTCATCAGCAGCCCTGCTGTCCCTCCTCTGTCCTTCTGCCCCCTCCGTCCCTGCCTGTTGGCTCCTGAGTTTTGATATTGAATTTTATAAGCAGCGGCAAGCTTGCTGATCTCACAATGACTCTGACAGAACACCGCTGTTTTGAAAATTCAACATCAAAACAGTCATACGGATTTCAAAATTCTGTATTTCACTATATAAGCGGAGTTTACTGGTAAAAATAAGTGGCAATTGCAAGACTTCAGTGGGTGCAAAAAGATGTCCACTTGCTGCCTTCTCACTGTATCCTTACTGCGGCTGACTGCGGGGTGTACCAAGATGGCCGTGATGGAACATCACTCTCCTTACAAAATCTGAAGGGTCGCCTAATCTGAACAAATACCAGCATTCCAGGAATGGTATCTGTCACATCTACTTGTATTCGCAACCAAACTGTCAAACCATCAAATGACTGATCGGCAACTGCCATGGTGCTGCACATGTGACCAGTTATGACACCAAACAGAATCTAAGATGACAGCTTCCTGAGCTGAAAAAGAGTTGGAGGGTTTAGCTCCGCTTTAATTTCTGATTTAAATATAAATCATAGTGTCACTGAAAAACACGAACTTGTATAACTGGAGAGAATTCTCGAAATGTTCAGGAAAAGATGACGGCTGAAAATGGTCAAAACTGTTGGAGGTCATTTGCATTGAAATATTACTTACCATTTTTTTTGGTTCAAAGTAGTTGATATCAAAACATAACATAGTGCAGCGCTATTTTTTGGAGCATAGAGAGGTTGATTTAAAAGGTGTTTTTTTTTCTATCTTAGGTAGAGCTACACTAATTAATGTTTTGATATTGTACAAAGGTATTGTGGAATCACTGATTGGTGTATGTTTGCTACTCACTTAAGGGAGTTTACTGACTGAGCTGATTGCTTTTTTGTCTAGTTTTTCAAAGTAGTTGAAATTGCTGATAACAATTCCAGTCATTATGCCAGCATACCAGCTTTGAATCCAGGAGCAGTCATTATGCCAGCATACCAACTTTGAATCCAGGAGCACTTATTATGCCAGCATACCAACTTTGAATTCAGGAGCAGATTATGCCAGCATACCAACTTTGAATCCAGGAGCACTCATTATGCCAGCATACCAACTTTGAATTCAAGAGCAGTCATTATGCCAGCATACCAACTTTGAATCCAGGAAGAAGTCATTATGCCAGCATACCAACTTTGAATTCAGTGACTGTTGCTATAGTATTTCTCAATTGTGCTATAATTTGTTGCAGTCCAGATAAGGTAGTAACCAGGGGAGGATTGGAAACCATTGGCCTGGATGGAAAGCATAGCCAACTAGCTGTTGCCTGTTAGGGATAGCTTTCTGTGGGCTAAATGAAATGTACCATAGTGCTCAAAAAGAACATGGTTTATTCTTTTTTCACAACTTCCAGAATTAGCTTCCTTTGTGGCACTCAACATTCTGTTATGAGACATCTCAGAGCCACAAAAAGTTTTTGCTTCTAAACTTCCCTTACCCAGGTGCCGTGATCGCAGGTCGGAACAGGAAGCAGCTGGCTAGATAACGTCCGCCATGTGTCGCTGACTTCAGGTCCTGCTTTGCTCAAGATCTAAATAGTTAAAAATCTCCACTCAGGGCCACCAACCTTGAGCTCCCAGCCCTCTCTTCCCCTGGTAGTAACTCATACAAGCATAGTTTAGTTAAATCAACCCAGTGATTAGTCTTTTCAACCCATGTGACTACTTTGGGCTTAGTGGCATAGGAGAGTCAGTGCACAGAACAGAATATGTCTAATGAGTCTGTTCTGTATAACACCCTGATAACTAATCTAGGTAGCAATATCACCTGGGATTTATTAATAGTGCATGAATATATGTTGTATAGAAACTTGAATTATTCTAGAATGACACATGGCTCTTTTTTGGGGTTTTCTTCTTCAGCAAAGATTGGAAGTCCAGGTTGCTCCCACAGATTTTGCTATAGGCCCAGTTAATTAAAATTTTACTCGGTTGGTTATATTATGAGTAATATAGCACTTTTTTCATAAATATTTATTTTATAGGAAATATTAAAACTGCCATTCCTGACTTTTATTGAACGGCATCTTGGGATATAATTTTGGTCCTGGCTTCATTACCTAGAGAGGTACTGGACTGGAACTTGCATGTAACTAATGAGTCTAAGTTCCCATCTTGCATGCTTAAGACCCCTTTCACACTGAGGCACTTTTGCACTAAACATATCGCCTGAAAAGCTACTGAAAACTTCTTCCCAATCATTTTAATGGATGCTTTCACACTGGGGTGGTGCGCTGGCTGGGCGGTGAAAAAACGCTGCAAAAGCACCCAACGTTTTATGGGCAGTTTTTTAAGCGCCTCAGTGTGAAAGGGGTCTTAGGTCAGTGAATTCCCATGTAAAAAAGATATCTGCACTTTAAAAAAAAAAAGTAGGCAATGGGAACTCATAGGTTTACTTTAAGTCTAGTAACCCAATATCATTTTATGTGCAGCACCAGAATGGTATATACGGCCTTCATCAAGATGTTCACCACTTTAATTCGTTTGATGATGTGAGGAGTTTACCTCTGCTGCTTAACCAGGCTGGCATCCGGACAGGTAACTGTGTAATTTAGACATGGAAACAAAAGAAAAATCCAGTAGGTTGCAGGTTTTTTTTTTTTTTATAAAAAATAAATAATAATAAAAAATTAAGAAATTTAAAGATATATATTCATAAATGTAGCATTCCTAAGGAATTGAAAGGACAGCTACGTATGTACAGTACCTCTGCATATGCCAAGATAGTGGGTGTTAATGATCACATGCTGTATATATCTGCCTTCAGTATTTCTAATTATGTGCTTATTTTCTACAGGAATAATTGGGAAGAAGCATGTGGGGCCTGAGTCTGTCTACCCATTTGATTTCGCCTACACAGAAGAAAACAGCTCAGTGCTGCAAGTTGGACGGAACATAACACGGATCAAAGTGTTGGTCAGAAAATTTCTGCAAAGCAAAGATCAAAGGTAAAAAGTTGTAATTAAGTTATTTGGAGCGTAGAAAATGTCCACAACAATGATATTCAGTGTTTTGTCCCCATATCCTGCTGTGCGTTTTTAATTAATTTCAACAAATGTACACAGTTAAAACATTGTTTTATGTCACAGTTCCTATATGTGGATTTGTTTACTTAATAATTCAGTCAGTAAAATATTGTGGTTTTCAAGAAAACCTTAAACAAGAGGTTTGGGTTTAAAAAAAAAACAACAACATTTAGGCCTCATGCACACTAGTTTACCGTAAAACGCTGTTTCTCCTTACAGCAGACAATCCGTGTTCAAAAATCACCTAAGAGTTTAGCAGCGTTTGGTGTTTGGGCATTTATTTCATTGGCCAGAAATTTTATTTATTCTGGTTATTGAAATGAATAAATTCTGAAGTGCTATCCGCATTTAGACACGTTTAGCAGCGTCAAGTGTTTCTGCCAAAACTCTGCTGCCCCAGAACGCACGGCCAGTGGGTTTTTACCTGCCTCTAAATGGTGCTAAAAGTTAATGTGTGCATGGACACATAGGCTAACATGCAGGGGAGTTTAGAGGCAGAAAAAAAAATGGCAGACGCCCCTAGGAGCTGCTGTAAAAAAATCCAGTGTGCATGAGGCCTTATACTCTCCTAGGTGGATGCAGAATCAATATGATGCTGCATCTGTCCCCCACTGCTTCTAAGACTGAGAACTGAGCAATCAAAGACCACTTATCGCTCAGTTCCCTGTCTCCACTGAGCAGCGAGCCAGTAACTGTGAGTCACCGGCTCTGTGCTCTTCCCTCCATCGCTCACTGGAGTGCTGAGCTGTGAAGGGGTTGGTAGCAGCTGTCTCACTGTCCCAGCGGCTCACTAAGAGGCTGATCCAGCTGCTGTTCCAGGCATCTGGGTGGATCCCGACTTTAAAGTCCGGATCTTTCCTGAGCCTGGACCGATTGAGTGATGTTAACCGACAGTGGGCTATAAAAACTGGTCACAGGAATGCAGAACAAATTGCAGCTTAGCTTTGGCCATACTTTTTAATGTTCCATTACATTTTTTAACTAAAAGAGCATGACTCCTGAATCATGGGATTCTCTAAAGAGAATTATTTCCTTGCAGCTTGCAAGCTTTACTGTGCAAATGGGAGAGCATTGCTCCCCCCAAAGATTGGAACGTTTAAGTAAATACACACTGAAAAAAATCCAGCATTGCACAAACCTCTTGATCTATTTTGCACATTTGGGGGCTAATTTACCAAAGACAAAAAGACAAGTGAAGTTGCTTCAAAGCTTAGTAAATGAGGTAAACCTTCACCTTTCAAAGACTACCCAATCACATGCAAGAGAAAAAAAACATAATTTTTACCTGCACACGGTGGCTCTGGAGCAATTGCACTTGCAGAGTGCACCGTCTATTTGTCTTTAATAAATCAACCACTTAGTGTTTACTTATAAGGTGCTCATAATGAGGCTCTATGAGTAAACAGTAAGTGGCAAAACGTGTCACGGTATTTGTGTAATGCTGGATATACACTGTGCTTTGTGACTGAATAAACATCCACTGAATCTGCCAGATACCACTGGGGACTTGTGTTTTTATATAAGTTAGGTAAAGCAGGACCAGGAAAAGTCAAGAATCAGGGGAGCTTGTTTCATACATAGTAAGAATTGCAGCAGGTGATCATTGTATACCCCAATTCTTCTGTGTTATAGTAAGACCCCTTTCACACTGGAGGCATTTTTCAGGTGCTACAGCGCTAAAAATAGCGCCTGCATAACGCCTAAAAAAAGCCTCAGCTGCAAACCCACTGTGAAAGCCTGAGTGCTTTCACACTGGGGCGCTGCGCTGGCAAAGCATCGCAAAAAGTCCTGCCAGCTGCTTCTTTGCAGCGGTGGAGGAGCGGCGAATACACGGCTCCTGCCCATTGATAACAATGGGGCAGCGCCGCCATACCGCTGGCAAAGCGCCGCTGCAGCAGCGTTTTGTGGTTGGATTTAACCCCTTTTCGGCCACTAGCGGGGGTTAAAACCGTCCCGTTAGCGGCTGAATAGTGCCAATAAAACTACGGTAAAGCGGCGCTAAAAATAGCGCCACTTAATGCTGACGCCCGGGGCGGCTCAGTGTGAAAGGGGTCTAAAAGAGAAGCTTGAAGTGTTAAAAAAAAAGTAGACAGAAAAAAATGACAGTTTAAATACTACATAGGTAAAATATTTGTCAGTCTTTTTCTAAAAAGTGCATTTTGGGGGAGAACATTAAAGTAAACAATATAGTGTAATTAGAATATCATTAGGAATTGTTGCAAACAGTGGGGTTGGTTTACTAAAGGCAAACAGACTGTGCACTTTGGAAGTGCAGTTGCTCCAGAGCTTAGTAAATAAGAGGAGGTTTCATAGTTAGTAAGGTTGAATGGACATCAGTCCATCCAGTTCAACCTGAGTGAGTGTCTACAATTGTCCCGATCCCTGTACATTGCACACTCACATCGGTCCCTACCCTCAAGGAGCCCACAATCCAAGGTCCCCATTCATATACTAGGGCCAATTATTTGGACAGAAGCCAATTAACCTACCTGCATGTCTTTGGAGGTTCTGCTGATGTCCATCATCCAATCATGTGCAAGCAAAAATGCTGTTTTTTTTTTTGTTTGTTTCTTTCCTTGCATGCGATTGGGTATTTTTTCTTATAAAGTGAAGCTTCACCTCATTTACTAAGCTCTGGAGCAACTGCACTTGCAAAGTGCACGGTCTATTTTCCTTTAGTAAATCAACCCCAATGTATAGCACCAGCCTTATGTACAGTATATTGATGATGTTTTTGAGCCAGAGACAGTATGCCATAACAAACAGTCCATATTGCAGAACGTTTAGTTCACTGCTTCTTCCAAATTACACAATTATTGGGTTAAAGAACAAGAGCAACAATGAATAAGGTGTGTGTACTCTATCTGCATGTGGTCATCCAACAGTACCTATCCCTGTTCCTGATGGAGTAACTTGAGTACTGGTGTCTAGCCCCATTGGGTTGTGCCCTTGGTGATGTCAGTTAGAGGTCTCATTATAAAAAGTTCACTGTATGAATGTGACAAGCATTGGCAGAGCTGTAAAAAAATAAATAAAATTGCTGTATTTTGTGTAATATGAAGGAAAAGGTGTCATTTGAGATGATAAAATAATACTTCATGAGATGGAATAACCATTTTATGAAAAATTATGGGTTTCAATACCAATGTTCACTTCATGTAAAACAAGAATGATTACACATTGGTGACCTTTATGTTTGTGAATTGAACATTTTTAAGAGAAAATTATCACGAGAGAGGAGTAGATATGTTAAACTTGGGGTGTAGCAAATTTTATTTTACTAATAATTAGTAATAACCTTTTATTATCTCACAGGCCATTCTTTCTCTATGTTGCTTTCCATGACCCCCATCGCTGTGGACACTCCCAGCCTCAGTATGGATCATTCTGTGAGAAATTTGGAAATGGGGAACCTGGAATGGGACGAATTCCAGATTGGAAACCACAATATTATACGGCTGAACAAGTTCAGGTGAGAGCTACAGAAACTATGTTTCTTTAGTAATAAAGACTGGTCTGCAGGAGGCTTTCACATATCAATTCTATAGGGTGTTTTATATGGTGAACACTCTAGTGTGGTCGTTGGTAAAAACTATTACAAGTGTGCCCATCCTCTGTTTTTGCCAGAATTCAGTGTTTGCACAAGTTCACAGAGCTGTGAGTAGTATTTACATTTTCATTTTCCTGTCCCAAGTGCGGACTTGAAATGGGTAATAGTCCAAGAACAGGTTTTCTAAGAGCAATTTTCAGTGTGAAAGCTAACAGTTGGCTCTCCCCTCCCACCTAAAAGAGAAAAATCCACCCTTACCCAGTTGTGTTTTTGTCTTTTTTGACAGCTTTCAGATGTCTTCAGACCCTTCACGTGATGTGTAGTCAGTATGTTCTTAGTCTTCCTGGTTGGATGTCGGGATTTGGACTTATTAGTAAGAGCATTGGAAGCCCGTCCATAAAGGGCTCAGGGGCATCGCCCCCCTAATCCATGCGCCCGGCCCCTAATCTACATGCAGGACACCGGATACATGTATTTCAATGTTTTTTTTGTTTTTGTTTTTTAAGCACATGATTAGAGCCTGAGGCTCTAATTGGCTTCAAAAAAGGGTGAGCCCACCCAGTTGTGTGACAATAGCGAATTAATATTCGCTATTTTCTTTCTGATTCTCCTTCTGGCCAATCAGGAAGCGGGTCCTGAGACCCAGGGAGAAGCAGTGGCCCCGGAGAGAGGAGTAGCTGGAGCGAGGAGCATCTTAAGGTAAGGAGAGAGGATTAGATATTCGTTCCTTTCCAGTTCGACCTCTACATGTTTCGCGGTGGAACCGCTTCTTCAGGAGTATAGTTCAGAGTTTATCTCTATAAAGAAATGGACATATACATAATAATCTTAATACATTGTAAAGAAATGGACAAATCTTAATACATTGTAATAAGATTATTATGTATGGTATATGTCCATTTCTTTATAGAGATAAACTCTGAACTATACTCCCGAAGAAGCGGTTCCACCGCAAAACATGTAGAGGTCGAACTGAAAAGGGACGAATATCTAATCCTTCTCTCGGATCGATAAATGTTAATTCTTTCCAGTTCCTTTCAGAGCTATTCAAAATTCACTATTTGTACTGTCTTTTCCAGGATAGCGATCCAAATATTGGGACTTAATCCAAGGAAAGTCTCACAATCTGGATAACTGTTCAAATATTAATGGTATTTGGCAAAGCATGTAAAATATAACCAGTACATTTTTAGTGGAATTATTTAACCATATGGTTCACAGTGGCCATGAGTTCCTCCATAGATTCAATTTCATTAATCCTAGAAAATCAAAGGCCAGCTAGAGGACTGGTAGTGTGTCCACATCTTGTCTGTACACATCTCAGTAAATGTAATACCTGAGATTTTTTGCAAAGATATGCAAAATGTAACCCTTGTGTTTTTGGTTTGGCATATCCAGCAAAAGGAGGAACAATGAGGGAAGAGTTTATGTAGGATTTTGGTGACCCTATACCAATGCAAAAGGACTTACTAGGGATGGAGGCACTGTGGGTCATCTGCAGAATCCTATCTTTTTGTTGATCTGTAAAAGTAATGTCTAGGCCCATTTCCCATTAAGCAAAATACAGTGATAGGCAACAGTTTGGAGGATTGGCTTGGGATATTAGCAGAGTGTTTCAAACTCTGAGAGGATTTGAACTGGGGCTTACTCCATGTGTGGGAGAGAAAATTGCAGAGTTGCATTAGACCTACTATGAATGTCTGAAAGAGGTTGGAAGTTTCCAACGGATCAGAAGTCAAGTGATGCAGCTGAAACTTCTCAGATTTAACCAATGGATGGGAAGCTCCATCTCTAGACAAATTTTGACTAACATGACACTAAAATAGGGCAGTAGGATAGGGAACAAACTTACACAGATGTCTGATATCTCAAGAGTTGTATATACATTTTATTTATGAATATTATTAGTAGTTTTTGCCTTCTCATTAACCCCAACTTTTGTTTTCTTCAGGTTACTGTCCTTAAAATCAAATATTTTAATAAAAATACTGAACACAGTTTACAGTAAACTGTCACTTACTGTATTGTATTAATGCCTTAATTCTATACCAGAAATGCATTATCAGAAAAATGAGACAACTGCATTTTATTTCAGGTCCCTTATTTCATTCAAGACACACCCAGTGCCAGGGCAGACATTGCTGCGCAGTATACAACAATTGGCCGGATGGACCAAGGTTAGTGGTAGTTCTTTTACAGATCTTGGTATTTATCTGGGTATTTGCCTCAACTTTATTATAAATAAAGCAAACTGCATAGCAAAGAGCAGTAGCAGAAGAAGGATTTCTGCAAAATTAGTATCACAGGCATTATGGGGGAGATTTAGTAAAACTGGTGCACTCAGAATCTGGTGATGCTTTGCATAGTAACCAATTAGCTTTCAGGATTTATTTTCAAAGCTGGATTGATGACCAAGCTGAAGTTAGAAGCTGATTACTTACTATGCACCGTTGCACCAAATTCTGTGTACATTAGTTTTAGTAAATCCCTCACTACTGTATATGTCTTTCTGTTTTTAAAACAGACCTGTTTTATTCCATGTAAACTGAGCCAGGAAAAAGGGTGGCACAATTTTAAGCAGACCTTTAGAAAAGATTGTGACCTGCAGTCATGTGTCAGGCATATGGATCATGTGGCTATCTAACTTCAAAGGCAAATATTTAATCTGGATTTAAGATTTTTTTTTTTGTTCTGCTAATAACTCTAGACCTTGGGAACACTTTCTTGCCAAGAAGGTCCCCAAAATACTATACGCCTATTTTGTGTGTTTATAATTTATGGATCAAAAGGAGAACAAAAAATATATAAGGCACTTTTTAGTGTAGTGGTTTCAACAATAGGTGTATATAATGTATAGTAAGGATGACAAATACAGACTCACCTAGATAAGTCAGAATAAAATCCAACATTAATTATCTAGGAAAATTCAGGTTATTGCACTGTACAGTCCTATCATTAATATTATACATGATGTGTCTTAGCCATTACAGAAAAGGACAGAGTACCTACATATGGTATATTTTAGTCAGTGTAGAAGATGCTATGGTAGAATAAGCACGTTTATTGTGCTGATTATGGCAGTATTTAAACCAGCTATAATGAATTTCGGTAGTTTTGTATGAAGATATTTTCTGGATGCATCAAAGTAAGGCACAGTTGGGTTGATTTACTAAAACTGGAGAGTACAAAATCTAGAGCAGCTGTGCATGGTAGTCAATCAGCTTCTAACTTCAGCTTGTTCAATGAAGCTTTGACAAATACAACCTGGAAGCTGATTGGTTTCGATGGAGAGCTGCCCCAGATTTTGCACTCTCCAATTTTAGTAAATCAACCTCAGTGATTTTTGGGGCTAACACACAACTATTCTTCAGAAGATTATTAATAATAATGCAGAGGCCGGGCGTGACATCATAACATAGTGCCCAGCCTCCGAATGACCATAGAGACTCCGGAGACCATCTGGCCCACCCGAAATCTCTATGGTCAGCATCCGGGGCTGGTTGATTCCTTCTCCGGTTCGCCGATGGCAGGGGCAGCGGGGGGGGGGGCGTCCTCTCTCACCGCTTATTTGTGCACATATAGTCTTCAGGTTTTCATATACCAAGGAGTTAAAAGTCTCTACATAAGAGCCTTTGTCCTGATAAGGATTCAATTTGGACGGAGATTTAAAGTGAGTGTGGATCATTGGCCTGTATTCCTGTAGCTCTAAGTTTAAGAGATGTTGCTCTTCAACAGAATTTGTGGACCAGAGATCTTGTAACATTTCCAGAATGTCTGGATCCAAGGGTTCAGGAGAGTCAATGGTGGTATCAGTATTGTCTGATGGTTGCAGGACAGATGTCCTGTCCTCAGCATTCCATCTGTGATAAAATCTGATGAAGGATAAAGATCGTATAAACCTATTGAGGTCCTTTAAAGAGATCAAAAATATTTGGTACAGTGGAAGGTGCAAAATTGATTCCTTTGTGCAGTAGTGATCTTTATTATGGATCTGGGGTCCCGGGACTCTTGCATCTTACCCTTTTCAATGCCTCCTCTACATCTTCATCAGATGTTTCTAGGCGCCGTTTGATGGAAAGTGTGAGGGGTGTTCCTAAAAAAATAGTCCTTTGGAAGAGAGGAGCATTTTGGGCATGCTCCTTCCAAATCATATTTTTCTTTACTGTCCATAGCTGCAGGAGCCTTGCGATTTGTTGTTCTTTTTGAGAGTCTCCGGCTAGACTCCTTGATCCTAGAAGGATCTTTACAACTTGGATTTGTGGTATTGCTTGCATGATCCGGTATATTGCCTTTATAATTAGAAGGTTGTCCATGAGGTTGTTTGGAGTCCTGTTTTATAATTCTTGGGTTGATCAAATTTCTTGGTTCTGTTCCAGTGTCCTTTCTTAGATTTCTATCTATTATTGTTCCAATGCTTTATGTTCCCATAAGACACGCACGTGTGCGCTTTTCTCACTGGCTTACTGATTGTGATTGACAGCAGTGGGAGCTGTCAATCACAATCAGTGTCTCAGCCTCGGCTGTCCCAGGACACTCCCTCCTCAAAAGGCTATGGTGAACATCGCTGGATCAGAGGAAGCTCAGGTAAGGATTGGGGGGGGGGGGGGGGGGCTGCTGCACACAGAAGGCTTTTTACCTTCATGCATAAAAAAACATATAACCACCATTCTTGTAGAATAGAGCCGGAAAAATGTATGTTTAAGGTCAAAGCCTGGAAGAGATTTCTTTTCAAAGAGAATCAGAAGGAAATGTTTTTCACAATGCCAGTGTTAGATGCAGAATTGTCCCAAGTAGCTAAACAATTTGGATCTATCCTTTGATGACTCAGGAAATATTAAGGTGCAAATGTATCCCACCTTAGCTGCCATATATGTGGCAAGAAATGCTGATTTTTGGTTAGAAAGAGTGGCTTACCACTTATCCCAGGGGCTACAGTGGAACAAGTTTTAGTTTCATTGTCTGTGATTGGTAAGTTGCACATCCAGTAGACACGGCTGTGAAAACAAAAAGCTTTAGAGAGGTCAACAGCTTTTGTCAAATCAGCCAGATTGAGCCAAGAGCTTTCGGTCTCAAATCCTGGGAGGGGGATCCCTTTGAGGGAAATGTACTGTTTGGATAAGGGCTAGATGCAGTCCTGTCCTGATCCTCAGAAAAAGGGAAAAAGTTCTGGTAAAAAATATATGCGAGAACGTAATAAACATTGTGTTTTTTTTCTGGTTTTTTTTTGCGGCCCCCAAAACCAGGCTCAACAGAAAAATAGCACCCAAGACTCAAAAAGAGAGATGGATCCACAATAAATACACATTTTTTTCTCCATTAAACATCCCAAGGGACATCAAGGTCTGGGGGAGACTGTCCTTATTCGTACCTCAGTGGGAGGAAATTTCTGCCAGTCCCTATATTCCTATATTCTCCAACTCTTGCGGGAGGGTTATCATCTGGAATTTGTAAGCCCCGTCAACCTTTTTTCTTGACTAAGTACAACATAACTCATTTTGTGCTACCCATATGTACACTCCCACCCTTACCATTCCCATTAACGGAAACCACACAGAACTGGAGTGTAAATTAGGCCTTAGCAGCCTCCTTTATTAAATATCAAAATATAAATGAACTTCTTATAAACAAATAAATAACCAATAAATAACCAATAACAGTATACCAATGAAGAAAAACCCTGACGTAGGACTGTAGGACCTTACCCCCCCCACCCGTTTTAGCGTAATCAAAACTCGTGCACTGCGGTCATATAAACTGTAACTAGGCCTCAAGCTGACATGCTAGCTCAGAGACAAAAATATTCCCGCAGTGCAGTCATCCACCATATTCCTTACATCACTTATAAGGAATATTAACAAACGGGCCCATATCTCCAATGGGTCCCGCATCAACTTCTCTGTGGGGAGGGGGTTTCTTCTCTATACCTACGTCAGCCAACATCCGCCACAGCAAACAAGGTTAAAACCTTAACCTTGAGTGCACCTCCACACCCTAAGCGCTCTTTCAATTCCGTCCTGTATACCCATGGTCCACATATCAGTGCCCACTGGGTTCAGATGAACCCCGTCAGCCCTCAAATATCGCCACGTCTCAATCTCTAGCTCTCTGTGTCTGATAGCTAAGCCACCGTTTTTAATAAAAAACCTGCTCACCTCCTGATTAATCTTTTTTCTGGCCTTGTTAACCAGTTCTACTGACCTCGCTAGCCGCCACGAAGACCTGGCTATCATGTCCGACCATACAAGGACAGTTTTTGGGAATGCCGCCTGTAGTATGCAGAAATCATGCTTGATGTCCCTGGTAATGTCTAGTTTTGTCCTCAAAACCAAATCATTCCCCCCCACATGAATCACCATAACCTCGGGAGGCCTGTCCCATCGTGCAAATTTGTGCGCCTCCGGGACCAGACGGCTCCAAAGCATCCCCGGGAACCCCAGCCATTTAATGTATGCCTCCCCCCTGGAAAAACCTAGCTGTCTCCCGTCTGGCCTGGCATCCCCCCTCCTGGCACCCCAGCAAACATAGGAATGTCCCATGATCCACACGAGACTCGGCGAGGTATCTGAAAAGAAAATAATAAGAAAATTCCGGTGAAAACTCATCACAATGTACCACACGAAACCATGCCGGCACCTAAACGCACACCACTCAGTAAAACGTCAAATAACTAAATCAAGCCTGACATAAGACCGGAATCGCCTCGATTCCCATCTCCCAATCCGTTTAACAGCTTCTTCCGTTAGGCCCCACCTGACTGCTTCCGTCGCTGCACCAATTCTAAATGAATGCGAGGAAAATTTCTGATCCCCCAGACCCAGGACGACTAAAGATTTCCGAAAGATAGAAATAAATTGGAAACGCGACAGCGCCACCCCATCCTGATGTACTAAAAGAGGGCCATCCCCCGCTGGCCTCTGTGTCAAATAAACCTTTGTAACTAAAACGGGGCAGAGTTTGGCGTCCGGAATAGCGAACACCACCACATCCTTGCCTCGGCCCTCCTGATCCGTTTTAGATCTACGCAAACGCATCACAAGTCTATCCTCCATGTACCGAACCTCCCCCACCGCTAATCCATCCCTTGTTTTCTTGGAGGAACTCACCAGCTCCCCTATTCGAAAAGCGCCGAAAAAGGCCAACACAAAAGCTGTGCGGAAAAGCCCCACCTCATATCCGGATCTACAAACTCCAGGCAAAGTGTCCACCATTCTACCCAACAGTGCGAACGTAACTGGTCGCCTCTCATCCCGGACCCTCTTCCCTCGGCGATAACCCTTCAATGCCTGACGTGCCCAAAACTCTTTTGTCCAATCTCTCCCCCCTTCGAGCTTGAACAAAAATGCCATGGCCGCCATAACCTTCCCCAGCCTCGACACGGAAACTCCCTGTTCCATGTGTCTGGCGACAAAATAGATAAATCGCAATCTAGTCTCTCCTTTAACCGCCCCCGCTGCCTGTTCATGGAAAGCAAACCATTCGTCCCATACTTTCTTGTATGTTTTCCATGTTCCCTCGCTCAATGACCGCCTGATCCACTCACCTATCCTTCCAGGGCAATCTTCCACAGTTCCAAAGGACACGGGACGCCGTGACGCTCTGCCCCTGGTACCAGCTCCCGAAATTTCTCCCACTGAAACCGAGAAAGAGCGTCAGCAATCACATTGTCCACACCTGGTAAGTGTACCGCCTGAATGAAAATGTTCATCTGCATACACCGAAGCACCAAGTGTCTCAACAAACGTATCACCGGCGGTGACGCCGCAGATACCTTATTAATCACCTGTACCACCCCCAAATTGTCGATGTGGAAGCGCACCTTCCGATCCCGGAAGAATTCGCCCCACAATTCTACCACCAATACCACCGGAAACAACTCAAGCAACAACATATTCTTGAGCATCCCTGCTTCGTTCCAGCTGTCCGGCCAAGGGCCGGCACTCCAATGCCCCTGGAAAAAGGCCCCATAACCCGCTGACCCCGCTGCATCTGTAAACAATTCGAGGTCGAAATTATTCACCGGGCCAATCATCCACAGCGCTCTTCCATTAAAGTTGTCCAGAAACATGTGCCACATTCTCAGGTCATCCTTATGTTCCCGTGAAAGTGTCACATAATGTCTGGGCGACTCAATGCCACCCGTACTTGCCGCTAATCTTCTCCCAAAAACCCTGCCCATCGGAATGATCCTGCACGCAAAATTGAGCTTGGCAAGCACCGATTGCAATGCCCTCAGCTGAACCTTGCGCCGGCCCACCATCCCCTTCACCTCCTGTAATGCCAACAATTTTGCTTCAGGCAACCTGCATTCCATGGCCATGGAATCGATTACAATCCCGAGAAAACTGATCACTGTCGTGGGCCCTTCCGTCTTGTCTGGCGCAAGCGGAATGCCGAATTCCCCTGAAATCCTTTCAATCGTTGTTAAGAGCATCGCGCAAACGTTAGATGCGGGCGGCCCTATACAAAGAAAATCGTCCAAATAATGGATCACCGAATTCAAACCTGAAACGTCCCTCACTACCCATTCCACAAATGTGCTGAAACACTCAAAGAATGCGCACGATATAGAACAACCCATTGGCAAACACATATCCACGTAATATTCCTCTTGCCACTTGCAACCCAATAAATGAAAGCTATCGGGATGAACAGGCAGCAAACGAAAAGCCGCTTCAATGTCTGTCTTTGCCATAAGGGCGCCCCTACCATACTTCCTTACCCAACGTACTGCTGCATCAAAGGATGTATATGAGACAGTGCAAACTTCTGGATCAATAGCGTCGTTCACCGACTCTCCTTGTGGGTAAGACAAGTGGTGAATGAGGCGAAATTTGTTGTGCTCCTTTTTGGGTACCACCCCCAAAGGAGAAATTACCAGGTTCTGCATGGGTTTTATGGAGAAGGGGCCCGCCATCCTCCCCAAAGCTACCTCCTTATTTAATTTTTCGGACACTACTTCATGATGTTTTAAAGCGGACCGTAAATTTTCTGGAATGGGAGGAGCTGAGTTCAAAACCGCAGGAATCATGAAACCTTCAGAAAATCCCAACAAAAGTAGATGAGCCACTGCCTTATCTGGATATCTATCTAGAAAAGGCCGCATTCTTCCCACCTTCACTGGCGTCCTCCCCTTTTCCCGCAAAATCGCTGGCCTTTCCCTTACCCTGCTTAAAACACCTTGATGAGGGATGTGATCCACCGCACCCTGAACACTCGTGTTTATACTTACATCCATGTCCAAATTTACAACTTCCCTCGTTGTACTGCCAACAGACTCCTTTTTTTCTTGTGGCCAATTGACCCGAAGCCCCTGATCCCCCGGCCCCCCCTGAAAAAACTGACTTGGCTGAAGACATCAAGCGCATCCAAAGACTGATGTCTTTGTGATCCCACCTTAAAGCCGGTCTCACTGCCCTTCTCTGCCGAAACTGTTCGTCGTAACGCAGCCATGCTAGACCCCCGTAAGTCCAGTGAGCCTCGCCAATAGCATCCAAATAACAGAAAAGGGCCGAGCAATGTTCCGGCTCCTTTTCGCCTATCACGCTTGCCAATACCCCAAACGCTTGCAGCCAATTCTGGAATGTCCGGGGTATTAGTCTGTACCTTCTCTTCTCCTCCTCTTCTTTTTTACTATCCTCGGGTTTCACCCTATCCAAGTTGAATTTTTCAAGGGGAAGCAGAGAAAATATCTCCACATACTCCCCTCTCCAAATTTTCTCTCTCACCTCCTGTTTCAAATGGGCCCCTAATGGCCCTTCAAAACAGACATAAACCTCACATCGTGCGGAATCCGCTAACCGCACTATGTCCTGTTTCTTGTTTTTGTCACCCCCCATTTCCCCCTCTCCTGGCGTGAGCTGAGATGCCTCTGCTGCTTCCACGATACCTGCCTCACTCCCCCCGGGCGGAAACGCGGGCGGATTCGCCAACACCGTTCTCTCCGCTTGTACTGTAATTCCCTCTCCCCCTCCCCCCTGGCCCCCCTCAGTCAACACCCTCCCTGCTGAAACCCATGCTCCTGCCGGCCCCTGTTGCGCAGGTGTAGGCTCAAACCTTCCCACCAGCTCCTTGAGGCCTGCTAAAAAGCCCTGTAATCCCCCCTCCAAAAATCCTGTATCAGGGACGGACTCGCCCGTAAAACCCACACCCCTCTGAAACCGATCACCCTGCCTCCTGGCCCCCTCCCCCACATCCCTCCCCAAAGACATTTTACTCCCGCAAGACCCAGAACAAAAACAGGACTTACCGGGCTGCATGGACAATCCTCCACCAGCCGAACATCCTGCGTCATTCGTTGCTGTGCGTCCTTCTGCGATCTCGTCCTCCGATTCAGGCAGCTCACCCTCCGACAGCTCCACCATCTCATCTGCAGTTGAAAGAGCCTGCCCTCCAAGGTCTTCAGCCTCAGATGCAGACGAACTGCGTTCTCTCTCGTTTTTTCTCGTCCCCATTGCCTCCGCTTCTTTCTTTCCCTTAATGTTCCTACGGGCAGGCGGATCGCCTCCATCCCGCAGACATCCTCTGCTATGTCCCCCCCGCACACTGGAACTCAAACTGGGCTGACCGCCTCCTGCTTGTAAAAGTCCTCTTCCCCCATTCTGCTGAGCATGCATCTCGTCGCCGTAAGCGGCATCTGTGCTGAAGTTTGGGTAGGCGATTGCCCTGTTCCTAGCCTCCATGACCCTTTCCCTTGCTGTTTTTATGTTGGCCTGGGATGGCTTTCTCCCCCTAGCCGGGTGTTTTAAACTGTGTGTTTTAGGTGACTTAGTATTGGCCCCCTTTGCAATCCCCACTGATGCTCCACTGCTGGCACTGCCTGTTATGTATTGGGCCCCTGACCGCCCCCCCTCCACGTGTGTGTATAGGCCTAAGGCCTTGTGTGATGACCGCGTGGTGGACGCCATGCGCCGCGTGCTGTTGGGCCCCCCCCCCCACAGCCTCAAATGGGCCAGAAGTGCCTGAAACATCTCCCTTGGCCGACTGCTTTTTCGGCGGTTCAGCTCTGTTTTTTCCCCTCTTGCTGCCTGGCACGTCCGTGGCTCTGCGCCCTTCCGGCGAATATCTGGCCGGCGACCGAGATCGCCGCTGCCGCCCCCCGTCTTGTGTGACCTCCCCTGCACCACTGCTCTCACCCTCCAGTGCCCTCTCGATCTGTGTCCTCAACCAAACAGCTCCGTTTTCAGCCGCCGCCGTTTTGATGGATTTGAGGAGCTCCTCCATGACGATCTGCTCAGTAACTTCTCTCTAGCTGAACTGACTCTCTCCGTGGCCGTTGCCCCTCCTCTTCCTGTTGCCAGCTCCACCCCTCCTCTTAACTCTTAAAGGGGCATACCTAAATGGCATGTTTACTTTACTCATGCCAGCCCTACGCCTATTTCCTCTGTTCTCTGCTGCGGGCTGTTCTTTTTTGGCTGCTGAGAGACCCTGTCAATGTATTGGCTTTGGGGTAGGGAATCCATGGATTTGTTCCTCTCGGTTCCAATGGATGTGCTTTTTCAGGGATTGCACTCCCACGTTTTTGTCATGCATAGATTATCAGGGAAGTACAAGTTGATCATAAGACTGAAAAAAAATACACACATTTCTAGAGCAGAAGAAATTCCATATAGAAAACATTTACAGTGTCTGCAGGAACCTTCTGAAGGTGTTTTTTTATTGTGACACTTGATCTGTGTGATCTCTAAGTCCCAATTTGCCAGGCACATCAGAGGTTTCTGTGGTTTGCAGTGTTGACAAACCTAGAAGTCTTGTCATTTGCAATTATAGGCACTATCCTTTGGCCTAGCAGCCAGTCCAAGAATTTTTACAAAGGTTCTAGCAGAAGCCTTTATTTACAGAAGATCTTAGTCATTCCTTATTTAGAAAACCTCCTGCTGTATGCAGCTACAGGGTTGAAAGTTCTGGAGATCTGCAAAGATGATACTCACCTTTAGAGAGTCTAGGCTGGATCATCAACAGGGTGAAGTCATCCCTGGTGCCAGCACAATCCAAACTCAATTACCCAGGAAATATTTCCACAGACAAGATTTGGAAGAGACATCATGAGGGTGTTGGGGCTCATAACTTTGACCATTCTAGTGGTAACATTGCCCCAGCTACATTCAAAGGAACCTAATTTGTTTACTTCTTTTGCAGTGGGACCAAAATAAAACCTCCCTAGATGTACAGTGCCTTGCAAAAGTATTTACTTTCTTGGCATTTTTCATGTTTTGTTGCCTCACAACCTGGAATTAACATGGATTGTTTGAAGATTTGCATCATTTAATTTACAGAACATGCCCACAACTTATTTTTTATTGTGAAGCAAACAACAAATAGGAGAAAATAACAGAAAAATTCACCCCCCCTAAAGTCAATACTTTGTAGAGCCACCTTTTGCGGCTATCGCAGCTCTAAGTCGCTCTGGATAAGTCTCTATGGGCTTACCACATCTTACCACTGGGATTTCTGCCCATTCCTCCTTGCAAAACTGCTCCAGCTCCTTCAAGTTGGATGGTTTGCGCTTATGAACAGCAATCTTTAAGTCTAACCACATATTTTCTATTGGATTGGGGTCTGGACTTTGACTAGGCGACACATTTACACCTTTCCCCTTAAAATACTCAAGTGTTGCTTTAGCAGTGTGTTTGGGGTCATTTGGAACCATCCATCTTTCCCTCAACTCTGACCAGTTTCCCAGTCCCGACTGCTAAAAAACAGCCCCAAAGCATGATGCTGCCACCACCACATTTCACTGTGTGGATGGTGTTCTTTGGGTGATGTGATGTGTTGGGTTTGTGCCAGACATAGCGTTTTCTTTGATAGCCAAAAAGATACATTTTAGTCTCATCAGACCAGAATACCTTCCTCCATACATTTTGGGGGTCTCCCACATGCCTTTTCGCAAACTCAAAATGTGCCATTTTGTTTTTTTCTGAAAGTAATGGCTTTCTTCTGGCCACTCTACCATATAGTCCAACTCTATGGAGCATACAGCTTATTGTCGTCCTATGTACAGATACTCCAGTCTCTGCTGTGGAACTCTGCAGCTCCTCCATGGTTACCTTAGGTCTCTGTGCTGCCTCTCTTATTAATGCCCTCTTTGCCCATGTCCATTAGTTTTGGTGTGCGGCTGTCTCTTGGCAGGTTTTCTGTTGTGCCATGTTCTTTCTATTTGGTTATGATAGATTTGATGGTGCTCCTAGGGATCATCAAAGATTTGAATATTTTTTTTGAGTACTGTCCGTGATACTTTTTTTATTTGCACTAACATATAATTTTTCATGGACGAGCTTTCGGGGTGTGTCCCCTTCTTCAAGGTCTAAGCAGTACTGATTCACAAAAGTTTTAGCAGAAGGTGAAATGTTAAAAAAAAAAATCTCTGAGGGGTAGGAAAAGAAAAACAAACACATACATATACAAATCAATTTTTTATTTTATTTATTTATTTATTTATTTATTTATTTATTTTTTAACATTTCACCTTCTGCTAAAACTTTTGTGAATCAGTACTGCTTAGACCTTGAAGAAGGGGACACACCCCAAAAGCTCGTCCATGAAAAATTATATGTTAGTGCAAATAAAAAAAGTATCACGGACAGTACTCAATTTTCTCTGTCACAATTGCACTAATACGGCTACAATCACTTCAAATATTTTTTTTACAACCTAATCCTGACTTGGTATTCTCAACAACATTGTCCCTTACTTGTTTGGAGAGTTCCTTGGTCTTCATGGCAGTGTTTGGTTAGTGGTGCCTCTTGCTTAGGTGGTGCAGCCTCTGGGGCCTTTTTAAAAAGGTGTGTATATGTAATGACAGATCATTTGACAGATTGCACACAGGTGGACATCATTTCACTAATTATGTGACTTCTGAAGGAAATTGGTTGCACCAGAGCTTTTAATGGGCTTCATAATAAAGAGGGTGAATACATCCGCACATGCCAATTATCAGTTTTTTATTTCAGAAAAATTGATTTATGTATATATTTTTCTAATTTAACTTCACCAACTTAGACTATTGTGTTCTGATCCATCACATATAATTCAGATTAAAAAAACTGAACTAAAGGCTGTAATGTAACAAAATAGGTAAAAGGCCAAGGGGGGTGAATACTTTTGTAAGGCACTATAATAGTTCCACTTCCTCCGGGGGTAAGATCTTCCTTAAACTGGCAGATTGACCCACTGAATTTGGCGTAAGGCAGGCTTTGGGCACCAATAAAGGTCACTACAGATGCCAGCTTCAGGGGTTGGGGTGCCCACCTGGAAGAACTGCGAGCCCAGGGGACATAGTCCTCAGAGCTGAGCCAGGCCTCTTCCAATTTCAAGGAGTTATTGGCAATCAGAGGACTTACAGGCTTTTTAGGAGATGTTTGAGGGTCAACCGGTGCAGATTTTTCCCAACAACGCTACGATTAGCTTACTTAAATCATCAGGGAGGAACCAGATCTCAAATTTTTTTAAATTGGCAGAGGTCAGAATCCTCTTGATCTTAGCAGTCCATGTAAAGGGTTCATTGAATTTGTTAGCTGAAAAAGCCTATTCAACCCACTGAGTGGGAATTTAAGCCAGGAGGTTTTTACAGAAAAGTAGACCATTGGGTCTTACCAGAATTAGATTTGTTTGTGCACAGTACAAACAGGAAGATGGAGCATGTTTTTCTCTTGTCCAAGAGTCAAAGTCCTGGGGCATCGATGCCCTGGACCAGGACTGGTCCAGGGCTTAGATCTAGTTTACTCCTTTCTTCCCTTGACCTTGATTCCGCATTTGATACAGAAGTTGCAAACAGATTCTAATTTCTCTATGGTGTTCGAAGATAACATGATTTTCAACTCTTCAAAAATCAGTTAAACCACTGCACCAGTTAGACCAGATCTGCAACTTCAGGGGGTGATCTTCTTCTACTTCAGAGGCTAGTCCATCACTCCAAAGTTCTTTCACCTGAAGAGATTCTTCTCAGCTAAGAAAAGAGACACTCCTCTCAGGTATAAGAGTTTTCCCCTGTGGGATTTGTCTAAAGTATTTAATGACCTGGTAGCCATTTGAGCTATTCAAGAAAAGTATGGCCTTCTCTATGGCTAGGAGTATAGGGGATCTGCAGAATCTTCCTTCTCGATGGGGTAATATTGAATCCAGATTATCTGTATTTGAAAAAAGTAGCATTCCTGTTTCACAGATCCCAGTAGAATAGTGCAACCTTCCATTTGTAATAATCTCAAAGATCCCAGGAAGGAGAAGTTTCATTGCTTAGTCATCAGGGGGGATCTCCTCAATTATCTGAATAGGTCAAAAAGCTTTAGCAGGTCGAGCCTTGTTAATTCTTTTCAGTGGTCCCAAAAAAAGGATTACAGGCATTTAAAGCCTCGTACACACGATCAGATTTTCCGCAGACAAAGCGTCAGACTTTTGTCCGAAGGGCGTGTGCCTGGATTTTGTCTTGCATACAATTGTTGGCCATCAAACACGAACGTAGTGACGTACTAGACGTACTACATGGTTTTTCAGCTCTTGAGCGCCACCCTTTGGGCACCTTCTGCTAATGTCATGTTTGGTGAAAATTGATTCTGAGCATGCGTGTTTGTACTTTGGACTTTTGTCTGACGGACTTGTGTACACACGATCAGAAAATCTGACAACAGACCGCTGTCCGCGGAAAATTTTAAAGCCTGCCATCCAACATTTGTCCGTGGAAAATCTGACAACAATTGTCCGATGGAGCGCACAAATGGTCGCATTTTCGACCAACAGTCTGTCAACACACAATTCCCGTTGGAAAATCCGATCGTGTATACGAGGCTTAAGGCAACAATTGCGAGATGGGTTGGACAGTCCATGTCTCTAGCTTACAAAAGTGAAGGTTCTCAGATTCCTTTAGCATTTAGGGCCCACTCCAGTATATCTTTAGCCACATCTTTGGCAAAGAAGGCAGGCGCATTGATGGAACAGATCAGCCACATTTTCCAGCCAGGATACCTTTGCAAAAAACTATAGAGTAGATGTACTCTCACAGCAGAACTTGGCTTTCAGGAGGGAGGTCTTACAAGCAGTAGTTCCACCCTAAGGTATGCCTGAATTATTAATTTGTTTACTCTCAGGTTTTCTGTCCTGGAAGTTAGACTTATAAGTAACATTGTTTCTGGGAACCCTTCAGGACATTAGGCCTATTTCTCATCCTTGAATTGTCGCTGTGGCTTTGGTATCTTTTTCCCTCATAAGCTGGCAGAGGTAGTCTACTTTATCTCAGCTGAGAGATGAGGGGGTGAGGGGGTGAGGGAGGGTTTTTCACTGCTTGTTCCAATTGTGTTTCCTCTTAGGGAGGAGCCAATCATTTCCCAGGTTTGCTATCCTGGTAGACTCCCAGAAAGAGTTACATCTAACTGGAATTATCAAGAGCCAGTGGGCCTCCATTGTAATTACCCTTTTTCCTTGTTTACAGCCATGTGAACTCTTATGCCGCGTACACACAATCGGACTATCTGGCGGACTTAGTCCAGCGCACAATCCGCGGGACTTTCCAGCGGAGGTCCGCCGGACTTTCCGAACGAGCGGACTTGCCCACACACGACCGGACTTTTCCGGCGGAGGTCCACGGGACTTTTGAAATGAACAGACTTGCCCACACACGGAGTAAAGTCCGTTCATTTTGAACGTGACTCCAGGTAGACAGGACTAGCGAAGGAAGTCAATGTCTCCGCCTCAATTGGCGGGATTGACACCTTGCTAGCACCGTCACCTGTTATGGATTTAAAGGGGAACCCCTACGCCGAAAAAACGGCGTGGGGGTCCCCCCAAAGTCCATAGCAGCCCCTTATCCGAGCATGCAGCCCGGCCGGTCAGGAAAGGGGATGGGGACGAGCGAGTGCCCCCATTGTGTGAATATGCACTCCATCTATCCTATCAAGTGCAGATGAAATAAGTAAACTGGGATTTATTTTTATTTAGGTAATTGAAATAAATCTCCACACGATTTATTGTGTAAACATTACATTTTTTTTTGTAAATCAGCCTAAAGCCCCATACACACGGTCGGACAATCCGCAGACCATGTCCGTCATACTTTGTCCGATGTTGGTTTTGCGTACACACGGTCGGACAAAGTTGTCGGAAAATCCGATCATTCTGAACGTGGTGACGTTTGTTGCCTACGACGGGACTACGTAGAGGCTAGTAGCCAATAGCTTTGGTCTTGTAATGTGATCTGAGCATGCGTAGCACTTTGTCCGGTCGGACAACCGTACACACGATCGGATTTGGTGTGATCGGACCGTGTTGACGGCAAAGATTTCCAGCAGGAGATAAGACTTTGTCCGTCAGTCAAACCGACGAACACTGTCCGATGGTGCATACACACGGTCTGATTTTTCAACAACCTTGTCCGATCGGACAGAATCCATGAAAAAGTCCGACCGTGTGTATGGGGCTTTACTGTGTACATTGTGGGGGGGGGGGGGGGGGGGGGGTTGGGGAAGAAAAATGTATATTCCCCAACTATTTAAATCATCGTTGACATGTAATTTTCAATATCTAAAAATATTCAGCTTTCATTAAAAGATACCAAGTGATCCTGGCATGAACATGCTGGTTCGGGTACTTCTTGTTGAGTAACAACACTCTGACTCTGTTCCCGGATGTTCTTCTGTACCATTGCCCAGTATTACACTCCCTCAGTGGAGACTACACCTGGCAGTGCTATTGCAGGTTGCACAGGCACAGTCCACTTGTCAGCAACAGAAAACCTGCCCTGAGAAATTATATGTTTCTGGAGTGTGTGCAAGCAGTGAAAACAGTCAATAGTTTGTGATACACAGTGCTAAAGCAAACTACTTGTTAAAGCGGATGTGATTTTTTTTAATTTTTTTTTTACAGTTAAAAATTCCGATCTTTAAAATGTCACACTCACTTTTAGCCTTCACTTACTCCATAGATGTCCATTTTTCTTTAAAATCATAACTTATATAAATAGTATACTGCAGTTTTCCATCTTACTTGTGGGCATTTGAAGCCCACAAGCAATCACTTCCTGGTTCCAGTACTGTAGATGTACCAGCATTCCTTGCTGGTTCCCGCGCATGCTCAGTGGTAACTGCGCAGAGCGGCGCAAACATCTTTGTTGTCATCACGACGAGTGGCATCTTAGTAAGTTCCCGCCCCGTTGTGATGGGAAGCTCTCTCAGAACGGGGAGAGATGTAATGACGTCACTTCAGTTGAAATCCTGCAAGATTTTGCGGCAGCTCTCCGCACTGACTCCTGGGAGTAATGACACAAGATCACAGGAGACAGTGCGGCGAGGACAGGAAGAAAGTTATGCTAAAAAAAAAAAAACACAAAATCCCCACCCACAGCTGCAGGGACATTATGCAGGCAACATAGACCAGGCCCCATATATTAAGGTACGAACAAAAAAAAAATAATAATAATTTCCATTGAGCACTCTATGCTATATTTATAAACTAGTGAGCTAAACTAGCAAAATTGTGTAAAGATCCGCTTTAAGTTAGTGTTTACATGTACTATAACAAAATTAAATTGATATTAAACTGAACCTTCAGGAAAATCACTAAATACACAGAGGAAATATGTATAAGAAGATGTTTTACCTGCCAAAGGATTTGTATTTCTGTCTGTTTCAGCTCTGAAGTTTACCTAGCCATGCCACGCCACACAGCCTGGTGGGGAGGAGACCTGATTTGTGTCTTCTACAGTTCAGTAAGTTACAGGTCTCCTCCTCTACACCATCCTATGACTGGACAGTAAAAGGTAGAAGCATATTCCTTTATCATTCAGCTTTTCCTTCATTTTAGCATGCAGGACAACTAATTGGTGCTCTGTTTTTCCTCCCGTCTGAACTCTGATCTACAGGAACTGCAAAACACTGTCACCAAGTCAAAATCAAATGTAAACTGTAGATGCTTGCATTAAAAAAATGGAAAGATGTGTTAATGAATACCTGACAGCATTAATTTTGTGTTTTATATCTGTCTGGAGTGTAGCTTTAAGCCCTTCTCCTTTACAAATATTTGTGTTATACCCAACATATTGTATATTGCATTCCAAACCTAATACCAGGTATATTATTGATGTTTCAGATGATAAACTGCCATAAATGGTTGGTTAGTTTTTCCTCAAGTATGGGATGTAAACTGTACACTTGATAGAAACAAAATAAACTTCCTAGTGCAACAAACTACCTTCTGACAAACATACTGCATATCCTACTGAAAGGGTCTGATGATCCAGGCCAATTCTGGCACTTCGCTCCTACATGTAAAAATCATATTTTTTTTCCTAGAAAATTACTCAGAATCCCCAAACATTCTATATGTTTTTTTTTAGCAGAGTCTATAAGACCCCATATCTCTCCTCCAGGCTGGAAAGCCTGAGATTAAAAAAAATAAAATAAACAATCTCAGGCTTTCCTGGCAAGTCCTAGGCATTGTTTACTTCTGCCGGCCCGGACATGATGTCGCACCCGGACCTCCAAGAGTCATACAAACTGCAGGGATCATCCGCCCCTCAGTTTGTTCTTTGGCTAACTTCCGGTGTCGGCAGATTTCTTCTCTGGCTCGGGTGAGCCAGTAGAAGCACCGGAGGGCGGTGGGAGGTCCCCTCCCACCGCCTGTAAGAACGATCAAGCGGATGAACTATGCTATGACTGTTCTTAAGGTGTAGGGAATCGCCGGGTGAACAAAATGATATCTGGATGATGCCATAACTTTTCTGGATATTTTTTTTTATGTGTTGTTCATGGATATCTCTCAGCTATAGCTTCTTTTAGACAGACTGGCTCTCTTCATCATTCCTGAGCATCCCAGAAAGGGACAGCCTGCGTCTCGTTCAATCAATTCCAAAGGGATTTGTTAGGTCATTATTGTAGCCTATAGACTGAAGGACAAGGGTCATCCCTTCCTGTCGAAGCACACTCCACAATGTAATAACATCGACTCCTTGAGACTTAAGGAATTCTAAAATTAACCCCTGTTCTGACTGCTTTACAAGATCTAGGTGGAGGGTGTACCAGTAATACACATCACACTGAACTGGCATAGGCATATGTGGCAATTTGATATCATTATACCATTCGTGGACACCTTCGGCTCTCCCAGATTGTCCAGATCTTGTATTCCAAGGAAAGATTTACAACTCCACTTCTCAGTCAATGGCTTGGCTTATGAAGCTCAGATCCTAAAAACACAAAAATAGGCAATTAACTTTTCGCAAAATCTACCATCACACCTGGAAAGCATTTTTCTCATGGTGCAAGGCAAGACACTTCCATTACAGTAAATACTCTGTGGAACGAACATTGTCATTCTCCAAAATTCAAAATTTTGTTTGGATTCCATCAAGAACCAAATTTCGATCCTCAGATTCTTTCAAAGACCTCTTCCCTCACACCTTAGTGAAATTCTTCATACAGAATGTATTCAAATTGTATCCACCTGTATGCTCCCCCAGTGTTGCTATCGGATCTCAGTCTGGTTCTGTCTTCCCTTCAGAAACTGCTCTTTGAACCTATCCAGGATATCCCTTCTCTACTCCTAACTTGAAAGGTTGCCTTTCTTGTTAATATCTCTGCAAGGTGAGTTTCTGAGTTGGTGGTCCTAACCTGTAAAGAACCCTTTATTTGCTACACAGAGACAGGCTGTCTTGATGAATCAGGCATTTTCATTCTCAATTTTATTTATTTTTTTCCTACTCCAGAACAATTGTAAATTTCCCTCTGTTGTCTGCATGGGGTATGTGCTGTTCATGGCTATCTCTCAGCTATAGCTTCTTTTAGACAGACTGGCTCTCTTCATCATTCCTGAGCATCCCAGAAAGGGACAGCCTGCGTCTCGTTCAACCAATCCCAAGGGGATTTGTTAGGTCATCATTGTAGCCTATAGACTGAAGGACAAGGATCATCCCTTCCTGTGGAAGCACACTCCAATAGGTTAACTAGTGTTTTACAGGCTTTTCAGCATTGTACATCTGTTTCTCAGAGCTGCAAGTCTTCCGCCTGACCTTCCATGTACACATTTATTAGGTTTTACAAGATGGATGCCAGGCCTCAACTGAAGCCATTTTTGGTTGTGTGGTTCTTCAAGTGTCTGTAAGCTTTTTTGAACCTGTTACCTGTTTACATGTGGGCCGTTGGTATTTTGTCATTGTTGCTCATTTCTGCTTTTGGACTTTGTCCCTTGATTTGCTGTAGAATCCTTTTATTGAATTTCTTAAAGAGACACAGGTCCCACCCTTCAGTTATGATCAATTCCTATTTTTACTTTTCCACAAAACTGAAGCATAATGGTAGTGGTAGAGGTTATACCTGGCTGTCTTATAGTTTTGTTTATCATTGTCTGATCTTCTGAAGGCATCCGCATTATACAGTGTTTCACAATTACGTCTACCATACCCCTTAATGATTATCAAAACATTTTATGGTAATAAAAACTGTTTTTATAATACAAAAAAAATGTAATGACCCTTTTAGAGATACTGTATGCTCAAAACATATGATATGATAAGGCCTTGGCACAACCCTGATAATAAGACATTGCTCTTAACATGACAAGACCACATATAGATATAGTTTCTACTTTTTCTGTAAATGTTGTGTTTAATCCCATCTTCATAGACTCTTGTCTGTTCAGTGAGGCCACCTACTGCACAAAAGGACAAATAGTGAGACAGAAGGGGCCAGACTAAAGATCACAGGAAAAGTAGAGAATTTGATAATGACTCAACTGCCTACATACCGTATATACTCGAGTATAAACCGACCCGAATATAAGCCGAGGCACCTAATTTTACCACAAAAAAATGGGAAAACGTATTGACTCGAGTATAAGCCTAGGGTTCCTAGATGCCCCCTAGCTGCAGCCAATTTGGGGTCTCTGGACCCAAAGGGTCCCGAAATAACATTGCTGCAGATGGACACAGTTGACCGACTTTGGGGCCCTGTATCTCGGGGCCACTTGGTGCTAGTTCCACTGGGTTTTCACACCAAATTTGGGGTTCCTAGCACCAAGTGGCCCCGAGATATGAGGCTCCAAAGTCGGGTCGGAAAATGTCATTCTATGCTGCAGAAAAGTGCTTGACTCGAGTATAAGCCAAGGGGGCACTTTCAGCACAAAAAAATGTGCTAAAAAACTCAGCTTATACTCGAGTATATACGGTATATGAATTTTCTGATCATTTTGAAATACAGTAGGCCTGAACTTCTTCCTTTGCGTCTTTTTTTGATATTCTTTGACTGTTCAAAAATCTTTGGGTATTTTTTTAAACATATGGCCAGTTCATAAAAGTGCTGATATTAATTGGCCCACTCTAGTATCTTAGCACTGATCCAGTACATGTAATATAGTAAAGTGGCAATATGATTTTGAAATTTACCCTAGGCACATTGCACTACTAGTTTATAAATTAATAAACATGTTAATTCAGTTTTGCATTCTAGGGATGCCACATAACTTTTTCCCTAGGTGCTGTATGTAAAACAACCTCACTGTCACATTGATAATAAAGACCAATTATCTCTTATTGTTCACTACAGGAATAGGTCTGATCCTCTCTGAACTGCGAAGTTCCGGACATGAAAATGACACTCTTGTCATATTCAGCTCTGACAATGGAATCCCATTTCCTAATGGACGTACTAACTTGTATTGGTCAGGAATAGCAGAGCCCTTACTGATCTCTTCTCCTCGTCATCCAGAGCGCTGGGGACAATTCAGTGAATCCTTTGCAAGCCTGCTTGGTAAGATGCTTTTCCTAGGTATTGGGGACAGATTTTGCACTGATTAATATATAAATGTCATATTCACATATTTTACCTTGACAGTACAATTGGCACTGCACATTACAATGTGTAAATACAGTATTGGAAAAGGCATATATGGTAGAAGAGCTCAAGTGATAGTAAATGTTATTTATGATGATATGATATGACTTCATGTGCTTATTATAATTGCAATTGGGGGCACATGAAAAGAGGGACATGGTAGAAGTTGGTATAAAAATAAGGAAAGAGAAAAACTGAGAGGGAACGTGTGGGGTAATGTAAGTGAACGTTAATAAAGTTCTGTTAAATGTGACATTTGCATATTGACATAGTCGTAAGCAAATGTGGCTCTATGTAATTGTGACCTATATCTCCATACAGCTTTTATATACTGATCACCAGTGAGGGCTTAGCTAATGTGTCCAGCGTGACCTTTTGTTGCTTATATGCAGGAGGCCAAAGTATATAGATATTTTTTTCTATTTAGAATAGAACTTTGCTTAAAGCTCTTTAGTATCAGAAATGCAAGTTTCATTTCCCCATCAGGTCTTAACTGATGTCTATGGCCTCTGCTGACCAAGTGCCTTATTAGAGTAAATATGACTATCAAAGGTATATCTGTTTAAATAAAACAAAAAGATCTGTTGCGCTGAAAGATGTACAGTAAATAAAAACAAAAAGCTGCTAACACTATATTGCTGGACACAATAACAGAAAATAAAAAAGGTGTAGCGCTAAAATAATAAATAAACTATAAAGTCCATAAAAAAAAAAAAATGGAGAAGTCGAGCGATTCCAAATCTTCATCCAATAAGCAGATAGAATAGCCACCACCAACACCCGATTTAACTGACCCTTACCGTCAATGTGTAGGGTACACACAAAAATAAGTGTTGGTGAATGGCCTCAGCAATCTCTCTGCTCGAACGATTCTCTCAGCTGGCAATTAAGCCTATTCCTCTTTCAATATCCTGATTATTTAAAATTTTCCACCGATTGTTCATGTATAGGAACACACGATCTGTCTCCTCTCCCCTGCCAGAACGGGGATGTGTGTGTACACACACATCCCCGTTCTGGCTCTTTTAGGAGCAATCGTGGGTCCTCAGTGATGCAGCGGCGTGCACACGCCCCCTATACCCCTGTACGCTATGGGAATTCAGGCAGGGGAGCCATGAATGACGGCGGGCGGTCGGCAAGAGGTTAAAGTGGTTAGTTCTAAAGGTTCAAGGTTTTTTACCTACATGCGTTCTATGCATGAAGGTAAAAAAAACCTTCTCTATGCAGCTCCCCTTCCCCCAGTGCTTACCTGAGACCCATCATGATCCAGCGATGTGCACAAGAGTCTTCACTCTCCAGGGACTCTCCTTCTTTATTGGCTGAGTCAGTAGTGGGAGACATTGGAGCCAATGAGGAGAGAGAGAGGGTGGGCGGGACTGAGCCACAGCTCTGTGTGCAAATAGGCACGCAGAGCAGCAGCTTGGGTGCCCCCATTGTAAGCTGCTTGCTCTGGGGGAACTCGGCAAAAGGTAGGGGCCAAGAGGACAAGTACAGTACAACAAAAACTTTTTTTTTTCTCAAAAGGTGAACTTATCCTTTAGCATCCACTGCTTAGATTTTAATGGGGACAAGTGCTACATGTATAGGAAATCCCGCTTTCTTTAAAGCGGTAGTAGATGTGTTATTTTTCCTCATCCTGTAATGTAGTGATGACCTCGTTTGTATTGAAATTAAATGTAGTTTTTACGTTTTTTAAAGTAAAAGATAAACGAGTTGAAGCACAAATCCAGCTAAGACTGTTAAGCAACATTCCCCCCCCCCCCCCCCAATTTTGTAAAAAGTGTTTAACCCACTGTGGGCTCCAAGTGAAGAGTTTTCAGACAGGTAATCCAGCAGTATGCAAGGTTAAGGGCTTCCTGCCCATGTTTATTTGGTCAGCAAATAAAGAAAACAGGCTTCCCTTGCAGGGATAGAAAAACATAGTCCCAAAATAAAAGTCCATTAACCACTTAAAGCGGAAGTAAACCCATCAATTTAACAGTTTAAAAAAAAAAGGCATGCCGGGAATGCTCACTGCACATTGGCTGTGCTCTCAACCAAACAGTCAAACCATCCAATGGCTGGTGTCATAACGGATCACATGTGCAGCACCGTGGCAGTTGAAGATTAAACAGAGGCAAAGATGGCAGCTTCCTTGGCTGAAAACGATAGGGGGGTTTACTTCCACTTTAAGACCCGGACCATTTGGCTGGCCAAAGACCAGAGCACCTTTTGCAATTCGGCACTGCGTCGCTTTAACTGACAATTGTCGTGGCCCCCAAACAAAATTAACGTCCTTTTTTTCCCCACAAATAGAGCTTTCTTTTGGTGGTATTTGACCACCTCTGCGGTTTTTATTTTTTGTGCTATAAACAAAAAAAGAGAGACCATTTAAAAAAAAACACATTCTTTTTTACTTTTTGCTATAATAAATATCCCCCAAAAATTTCCTGTTCAGGCTGATATGTATTCTTCTACATATTATTGGTAAAAAAGATTGCAATAAGCATTTATTGATTGGTTTGCGCAAAAGTTATAGTGTCTACAAAATAGGGGATAGTTTTATGGCATTTTCATTAATATTTTTTTTTTTTACTAGTAATGGCAGCGATCAGCAATTTTTATCGTGACTGCGACATTATGGCGGACAGATCGGAAACCTTTAGCGCTATTTTGGAACATTCACATTTATACAGCGATCAGTGCGATTAAAAATGCATTGATTACTGTGTAAATGTGTCTGGCAGTGAAGGGGTTAAACAGGAGGGGGTGCTGCAGGGGTTAAGTGTGTCCTAGGGAGTGATTCTAACTGTGGGGGGAGGGGCTACGTGTTACACGACACTGATCAAAGCTCCTGATTACAGGGAGCTGTGATCAGAGTCAGTGTCACTAGGCAGAACAGGGAAATGCTTGTTTACATCAGCATTTCCCCGTTCTTCCTCTCCGTGAGACAATCGCGGGTATCCCCACGGACATCGATCACACTCACGGAGCTCACGGCAGGGTCGCGCGTGGCGGTGTGCACGGGGCAGCAAATTTAAAGGGACTTACCTGTACGCCCATTTGCCTGTCCGTGCCATTCTGCCGAAGTAAATGTACATGCGGCGGTCGGCAAGTGGTTAAATAAATATAAGCCTCCTGGCTAACAGATAGACCTCACTGGGTCTGCTTCAGTCCTTCAGGCATGTTCCCTCACAGCCTGCATCTCCTCTCTCAGCACCACCACTGATTCTACTAGGGTAAGTCAAAATTATACCCCAGGTTGGGGAGCAAGGTGTGGCCAGTGCTTAACCCCTTGCTGCCTACAGACCTTTCACTGTCACTCATTTATCTCAAGAACCTCAAGATCTCCGTAACAGTTTTACAGTATAACCTGTTGATTTGCCATTACTTTTCCACTCCCTGTGTGTCCTGCAAAAGTGACAGCATTGGAACAAACCACATTACACTGCCAGGGGCTGTCTGTCGCACCATATTGAAAAAAAAAAAAAAATTAAAATTGTAAGCCTGGCAGTGTAATGTCACTTTTGCAGGACACACAGAAAGTGGAAAAATAATGGCTCTACTGGCAAAATCAACAGGTTATACTGTAAAACTGTTATGGGGACACACACCATAGTTATAATTTAATAAAGCTTCAGTTCTATTTTTGTTTCCATTTCTATGGTTGGTTGAAAATTAGTACATGCATTTCTGACTTTTTTAATGTTTTTAAAATGTAATATTTAAACCCCAATAAAAGTAATGTATGAAGACATATTAATACTTGTAATAAATTGGGTAGTAAATCTTCCTTTTTTTTCCTACTTGTTTAGATATTACCCCAACTATTTTAGATTGGTTTTCGATTCAGTATCCCAACTACAAGATCTTTGGTAAATCTGTACAGCTGAGTGGCAAATCCCTCCTTCCTGCTCTGCAGTCAGAACAGCCCTGGACAACTGTATTTGGCAGCCAATCTCTCCATGAGATTACCATGTACTATCCAATGAGATCAGTCCAGCACATGCAGTATCTTCTTGTACATAACCTGAACTTTAAGATGCCATTCCCTATTGATCAAGATTTTTATGTATCACCTACTTATCAAGACTTGCTAAACAGAACTGTGTCTGGACTGCCCACAAACTGGTTTAAAACACTCCACAGCTATTATTATAGAGACCGCTGGGAGTTGTATGACCGCTCAAAAGATCCTGAAGAGCTAAAAAACTTAGCTGGTGATCCAAACTACCATGACATATTGTACATTATGCAGGAAATGCTGAAGAAATGGCAGTGGGAGACTTCTGACCCCTGGGTCTGTGCACCTGATGGAGTCTTAGAGGAAAAACTAAATCCAGAGTGCCGTCCACTTCACAATGAACTTTAACATGCCAACATATGTTCAGTGAGACCTTAAAATTGCATATGCTGTAAATAATAATAGAAAATGGTCTTCATCTTGTCATGTCTTTAGAACCATAAAACACTCAGAAGTAAGGAAAGAGGTCAACTGGGGCATTTAGTCATGTTCCAAGGAAAATTAGGGGCCCAGTACCACTTCAGAAAAGAAAAAAGCCTTTGGAGTTCATGCTTTAGACTGTCAAACAGTTCTAAAAGTTGCATAGTTTTCCAAATTCACCATTCAAATTGTGCGCAACTGGACACATGGGAACAGTGTGGCAACAATAGGACAGGACAATTGTTCTTTTAATTTAACAATTAAATGTATATAGATCACTAGACTGATATAATTCAAACATTGACCTAGGCATGGTGGATGGCCAACTACACCAGAATCTAGTATTTTAGTGTAACATGGTTATTGCAGGTTAAATTACATGATGGTTTCTTATACCTCTGAGAATACAGTGAGAAAATATATCCACAGTTACTACAAATCCAAATAGTGGAGGGTTTGCTACAGTGTACCATAAATGAAAAAAAACGGTTTTCTATTCACTGCAAAATTATTTTTTGGAAATTCATTGAGGGCCAATTTGGTTATACCACCACAAGAGGACTTGGACACTGCCAAACCCCTCCCCCACTCCCAGAATGATTCAATTTTTGTAGCAAGCAGTGCAGAGAGCAAGTACATAAACACATAGGGGGAGATTTGTGTCCCTAAGTGAAGTTCCAAGAAAAGGATTTTATAGTAAATACAAAAATCCTATTTTATTTCTCCTCATTGAGGGTTGTGAAACAATTGAAACATCCAAAAGCAGTCCAACTGAGGGGTGAGCAACACAATAAAGAAATCGCTAACAGGGCCAACTATAAAAAGGCTGGTAAAAATATACAAAAAAAAAAAAAAAACGGGGGTGACCAACTTATTAATTTAGAACCACAACAATAAAAATAGTTTAAGTGAAAATTGATCAATAAATGTGCTACGATAAGTATCATAATTTCATATGTCTATCAATCTTTATCTATTATTAACCACTTCAGCCCCGGACCAATTGTCAGCTTAAGGACCAGAGGTCTTTTTTCAATTTCGCACTGCACTACTTTAACTGGTAATTGTGCGGTCATGCAATTTTGTAACGAAACGAAATTTGCGTCCTTTTCTTCCCACAAATAGAGCTTTCTTTTGATGGTATTTGATTGCCTCTGTGATTTTTATTTTTTGCGATATAAACGGAAAAAGAGCGAAAATTTTGAAAAAAAAAGAGATTTTCTACTTTTTGTTATAAAAAAAATCTAATAAACTCAATTTTAGTCAAACATTTGGGCCAAAATGTATTCAGCCACATGTCTTTAGTAAAAAAAAAATGCCAATAAGCGTATATTTATTGGTTTGCGCAAAAGTTATAGCGTCTACAAACTAGAGTACATTTTCTGGAATTTACACCGCTTTTAATTTATGACTGCCTATTTCATTTCTTGAGGTGCTAAAATGGCAGAGAAGTACAAAACCCCCCCCAAATGACCCCATTTTGGAAAGTAGACACACCCAAGCTATTTGCTGAGAGGCATGTTGAGCCCATTGAAATTTTTTTTTTTTAGTCCCAAGTGATTGAATAAAGACAAAAATAAAAAATAATTTTTTTTTTCTTCAAAAAGTTGTCACTAAATGATATATTGCTCACACATGCCATAGTTATATGTGGAATTGCACCCCAAAATACATTTTGCTGCTTCTCCTGAGTATGGGGATACCACATGTGTGGGACTTTTTGGGAGCCTAGCCGCGTACGGGGCCCCGAAACCCAAGCACCGCCTTCAGGATTTCTAAGGGTGCAAATTTTTGATTTCACTCCTCACTACCTATCACAGTTTCGAAGGCCATAAAATGCCAAAATAGCACAAAACCCCCCCAAATGACCCCATTTTGGAAAGTAGACACCCCAAGCTATTTGTTGAGAGGCATGGTGAGTATTTTACAGCTCTCATTTTTTTTTGAAAATGAAGAAAGTAAATAAAAAAATTTTTTTTTTTCTTTTTTCAATTTTCAAAACTTTGTGACAAAAAGCGACATCTGCAAAATACTCACAATACCTCTCAGCAAATAGCTTGGGGTGTCTACTTTCCAAAATGGGTTCATTTTGGGGGGTTTTATGCCATCTGGGCATTCCATGGCCTCCGAAACTGTGATTGGCAGTGAGAAGTGAAATAAAAAAATTACTCCCTTAGAAAGCCTGAAGGCGGTGCTTGGTTTTTGGGGTTCCGTACGCAGCTAGGCTCCCAAAAAGTCCCACACATGTGGTATCCCCGTACTCAGGAGAAGCAACAGAATGTATTTTGGGGTGTATTTCCACATATGCCCATGACATGTTTGAGCAATATATCATTTAGTGACAACTTTTTGTAAAAAAAATATATATATTTTTTTTTTTTCATTATTCAATCTCTTGGGACAAAAAAAAAAAATATTTAATGGGCTCAACATTGCTCTCAGCAAATAGCTTGGGGTGTCTACTTTCCAAAATGGGGTCATTTGGGGGGGGTTTGAACTGTCCTGGCATTTTATGCACAACATTTAGAAGCCTATGTCACACGTCACCCACTCTTCTAACCACTTGAAGACAAAGCCCTTTCTGACACTTTTTGTTTACATGAAAACATATTTTTTTTTTGCAAGAAAATTACGTTGAACCCCCAAACACTATATATATTGTTAAAGCAAAGGCCCTACAGATTAAAATGGTGGGTGTTGCATTTTTTTTTTCCACACAGTATTTGCGCAGCGATTTTTCAAACGCATTTTTTGTGGAAAAAATACACTTTTTTTTATTTTAATGCACTAAAACACACTATATTGCTCAAATTTTTGATGAATAAAAAATATGATCTTAGGCCGAGTACATGGATACCAAACACGACATGCTTTAAAATTGCGCACAAACACGCAGTGGCGACAAACTACATACATTTTTAAAAGCCTTTAAAAGCCTTTACATGATACCACATTAGATTCACGGAGGAGGTCTACTGCTAAAATTACTGCCCTCGATCTGACCTTCGCGGTGATACCTCACATGCATGCTGCAATTGCTGTTTACATATGACGCCAGACCACCGCTTGTGTACGCCTTTGCGCAAGAGAAGGGGGGGCAGGGGTGCTTTTTTTTTTTTTTTTTTAGTTTTTTTTTTATTTATTTAGCTTTTTTATTCTATTTTTAAACTGTTCCTTCCATTTTTTTTCTTTGTTATGATTTTTATTGTTATCTCAGGAATGTAAATATCCCCTATGATAGCAATAGGCAGTGACAGGTACTCTTTTTTTGAAAAAATTGGGTCTATTAGACCCTAGATCTTTCCTCTGCCCTCAAAGCATCTGACCACACCAAGATTGGTGTGATAAAATGCTTTCCCAATTTCCCAATGGCGCGGTTTATATCCGGGAGGGGGGACATTCCCTCCTACTGCTTGTAAAAGCAGTCTAGAGGCTAATTACCCGCTAGAATTGCTTTTACATGAAAGCCGATCACTGGCTGAAAAGAATGATACCAAGATGATACCTAAACCTGCAGGCATCATTCTGGTATAACCATTCAAAGTCCAGCAACATACTGGACATATATTGTAATCTTTTTTTTTTTCATGCAGCCTCTTGGCTGAACGAAAAAAAGAGATTGATTGGTGGGTATGCCCACCATTAGAATACCTCCCTTCATCCACCCACTTCTAATGATGGGCATACATGCACCATTTATATATGCCGATGCATGGGGGCATCCTCCCGCAAAAGTTATGCCGTGTACACACGGTCGGAATTTCGACCGTATGTACGTGGCATTAGGAGCCAATCGCTCCTCCCCGCCCCCGCCCCCTGCTGCCCCCATGCTTCGGCATATATGCTCTTTTTTTTTAACTGTGGTGGTGAAATCACCTCCTACAGCGTTGGAGTCGCGGCTTTATGTATCGTGGGAGCAAACGCTGTTGCTGTCAAGATAAATAAATCCGCGCTGCAACTGAATGGCGCACCTGAAAACAAAAAAATGCTTAACACTAAAACACAGTAAACAAAATTACATACCTGAAAAGCAAGCATGATAAAACATGATAAAACATAATAAAACATTGCAGAATAGAATGGAGTAAAAAAAGAGCAACAATAGAGAGAGAGAGAGAACAATAAAACGACAACTATTTTTGTTTTTTTTATTTTTTTGAGATTCACAGGTAAAAAAGCTCCTGACTGTTAGCGACTGAATCAAAACGCTACCACAAAAAAAATGTTAGCGATCGCAGGGATCAGGCCTGACTCTGCGAACACTGCAGTTATGTGTGCTTAGTGTTTTGTAAGTGACAGTGATCGATCGATACTGCACTTGGGTGGGCTGGGCTGGGCGGAGGGGGAAAACGCAGGTGCTAGCAGGTATCTGGGCTGATCCCGCTAACAATGCGTTTTTTTGGAACCCTAAACTGCTGGGACGCTAGTATAGATCTGATCAGATCAGATATTGATCTGTTCAGATACTATACCACTAAGGGAGGTGTATGCTTTGCGCGTGGGTGTTTGCGGTACTGGCACTAACCTGGGGCGACGCAGACCTTATTTGACCCTAAAACCTAATTGATATCACCCGCCGGGCGATCAGGGGGTTAAACCGTTATTGGGTAATAAATGGCGGGTGCCCTGACAGTATAAAAAACAAGCTAACTAACCAGCGTCACCCGTAACAGTAATACAAAAAAAAAACTGGTTACCTAGCGACACTAATGCAGGGATCAGAAAAACGATCGCTTAGTGACACTGGCAAAAGGGGTGAAAGGGTTAACTAGGGGCAATCAGGGGGTTAAACCTTTATTAGGTAATATATGGGGGTACCTGACGCTATATAAAAACCTGACGGGGAACCTAAATAACGAAATAACTAACTGGCTAACCAGCGTCACCAGTGACATTTTATACGGTGATCACTGGTGAAAGGGTTAACTCTAGGGGCAATCAGGGGGTTAAAACCTTTATTTAGGTTGTAATATGGGGGTACCTGACCTATAAACCTATTTATGAACCTATATAAACATGGCGGTTAACCTAAAAAAAAACTGGTTACCTAGCGACACTAATGCAGCGATCAGAAAAACGATCGCTTAGTGACACTGGCAAAAGGGGGTGAAAGGGTTAACTAGGGGCAATCAGGGGTTAAACCTTTATTAGGTAATATATGGGGGTACCTGACGCTATATAAAAACCTGACGGGGAACCTAAATAACGAAATAACTAACTGGCTAACCAGCGTCACCAGTGACAGTTATACGGTGATTACTGGTGAAAGGGTTAACTCTAGGGGCAATCAGGGGGTTAAAACCTTTATTTAGGTTGTAATATGGGGGTACCTGACCTATAAAACTATTTATGAACCTATATAAAACATGGCGGTTAAAATAAAAAAAAAATGGTTACCTAGCGACACAATGCAGCGATCAGAAAAACGATCGCTTAGTGACACTGGCAAAAGGGGGTGAAGGGGTTAACTAGGGGCAATCAGGGGGTTAAACCTTTATTAGGGGGGGGTAGGGGGCTACCTAGGACCTAAAACTAACTGCCCTGACAGTTATTACAGTCACACTGACACTAAATGCAGTGATCAGTAAAAAAATGATCACTGCAATTAGTGACACTGTGACTGGGGGGGGAGGGGGTGATCTGGGGGGTGATCAGGGGGTGACAGGGGGGTGTTTTGTGTGCCTAACTGTACTGGTGTCAGTGTAGTGTTGTGCACTAACCTTAACATGTTCGCCGCTCGGCGTCTCCGGTCACATAGACCGGCGCACCGAGCGTGACATCACTTCCGCCTTCCTGTCTATACAATAGACAGGAAGGGGAAGTTTCTCATTGGCCAGGAGCGATCGCGAGGGGGTGGCCAGAAACCACTGGCCGTCCCCTCGTCCCGGATCGCTCCTGAAGCGATGCCGACCGTCCCCGCCGGCGGAGGGGGGTCCGATCGGACCCCCCAACCGCCTAAAGAATGGCACGTACAGGTACGTGGTTCTGCCTGTACGTGCCATTCTGCCGACGTATATCTACATGGGGCGGTCGGCAAGTGGTTAAATAAAAAATACCAAAATTCATCAATAAAGCAACAGTTAATAAATAAAATGTCCCAAAAAGGAATCAATAAAAATACCAAAATTCATCAATAAAGTGACAATTCGTAAATAAAATGTGGAAAAAAAATCATCAATATAGTGATTAGTCCATAGTTTACCATTAAAGTTGCAAAAAATATGTGCAAGTAAAACATTTAATCTGTGCAAAAAACACACCCATTGTCCATTACAGTGAGTTATTTAAACCCTTGAAGGTGATGGACACTGGTTGCTAGTGGCGTAACTAGAACCTTCAGGGCCCCGGTGAAAGAAACCATGGAGGGCCCCCCTGACCTCCAGCCAGGGCCCTTCCCACTGATCACGGGGGCAGCAGGACCTGGATAGGAGGGGGAACAAATTCCCTCCATTTTCCTCCTGCAGCCACTTAAGGCCTATCAGAGGGAGAGGACAAGAAGCAGACTTTTAGTGGCTGCAGGAGAAAAAATTAGGGGATTTGTTCCTCCCCCCCATTCAGGTGTTCAGGGGCAACATGTGCGCTATTGCAATTGTGACCCCTGTAGTTACGCCCCTGTGATGAGTGGCAGAGGTGGTGGTGGGGCATGGGATTAGTGGCAGCAGTGGTGGTTGGGGAGAGATAGAATCAGTGGCATCGTGTGTGGGATGGGATGGGGGGCAGTGGTGAGGGAGAGATGGGATGAGTGGCAGTGGTGAGGGAGAGATGGGATGAGTGGCAGCGGTGGGGGGATAGGATCAGTGGCAGCAGTGGTGGTTGGGTGGGGATGGGATCAGTGGTGGTGGTGGGGGGGATGGGATGAGTGGCAAGGGTTGTGGCAGCAGTGGTGGTTGGGTGGGGATGGGATCAGTGGTGGTGGTGGGGGGGGATGGGATGAGTGGCAAGGGTTGTGGCAGTAATGGTGGTGGTGTGGGGGGGTATAAGTGGTGGTGGTGGTGTGGAGGGAGGGGGATTATCAGTGGCAGTAGTGGTGGTGGTGGTAGTGTGGGGGAGGGGTATCAGTGGCAGTAGTGGTGGTGGTGTGGGGGGGTATCAGTGGTGGTGTGGGGGGAGGGGGGGTATCAGTGGCAGTAGTAGTGGTGGTGGTGTGGGGTATCAGTGGCAGCAGCGTGGTGGTGTGGGGGGTATCAGTGGCAGTAGTGGTGGTGGTGTGGGGGGTATCAGTGGGGGGGAGGGGATATCAGTAGCAGTAGTGGTGGTGTGGGGGGTATCGTGGTGGTGTGGGGGGAGGGGGTATCAGTGGCAGTAGTAGTGGTGGTGTGGGGGGGTATCAGTGGCAGCAGCGGTGGTGGTGTGGGGGGTATCAGTGGCAGTAGTGGTGGTGGTGTGGGGGGGTATCAGTGGCAGTAGTGGTGGTGGTGTGGGGGGGAGGGGATATCAGTAGCAGTAGTGGTGGTGTGGGGGGTATTGGTGGTGGTGTGGGGGGGAGGGGGTATCAGTGGCAGTAGTGGTGGTGGTGTGGGGGGGGGTATCAGTGGTGGTGTGGGGGCAAAGGGGGTATCAGTGGCAGTAGTGGTGGTGGTGGTGGTGGGGGGGGGTTCAGTGGTGGTGTGGGGGGAGGGGGTATCAGTGGCAGCAGTGGTGGTGATGTGGGGGGTATCAGTGGCAGTAGTGGTGGTGGTGTGGGGGGGTGTTTCAGTGGTGGTGTGGGGGAGAGGGTTATCTGTGGCAGCAGTGGTGGTGTTGTGGGGGATGGGATGAGTGGCAAGGGTTGTGGCAGTAGTGGTGGTGGTGTGGGGGGGTATAAGTGGTGGTGGTGGTGGTGTTTAGGGAGGGGGATTATCAGTGACAGTAGTGGTGGTGGTGGTGTGGGGGGGTTATCGGTGGTGGTGGTGGTGGTGTGGGGGAGGGGGTATCAGTGGTGGTGGTGGTGTGGTGTGTGGGGGGAGGGGGGTATCAGTGGTGGTGGTGGTGGTGTGGGGGGAGGGGGGTATCAGTGGCAGTAGTAGTGGTGGTGGTGGGGGGGGGTATCAGTGGCAGCAGCGTGGTGGTGTGGGGGGTATCAGTGACAGTAGTGGTGGTGGTATGGGGGGTATCAGTGGGGGGGGGATATCAGTAGTCGTAGTGGTGGTGTAGGGGGTATCGGTGGTGGTGTGGGGGGAGGGGGTATCAGTGGCAGTAGTGGTGGTGGTGTGAATGAATGATGAATGAATGACTTGTATAGCGCAACCTATGCGAACTGAATCGCCTCAGGGCGCTTTTTGCCACTGGTGTCCATCTGTGGTACAGTGCGGTCCTTGCCCTGTGGGGTCCTGACACGCTTACAAACACATACAACATACACATATTTGGCCAATTTTATCGACAGGATCCAATTAACCTACCAGGTGTGGGGGGGTATCAGTGGCAGTAGTAGTGGTGGTGGTGGTGGTGTGGGGGGGTATCAGTGGCAGCAGCGGTGGTGGTGTGGGGGTATCAGTGGCTGTAGTGGTGGTGGTGTGGGGGGTATCAGTGGGGGGAGGGGATATCAGTAGCAGTAGTGGTGGTTTGGGGGGTATCGGTGGTGGTGTGGGGGGAGGGGTATCAGTGGCAGTAGTGGTGGTGGTGTGGGGGGGTATCAGTGGTGGTGTGGGGGCGAGGGGGTATCAGTGACAGCAGTGGTGGTGGTGTGGGGGGGTATCAGTGGCAGTAGTGGTGGTGTGGGGGGGGTTCAGTGGTGGTGTGGGGGAGGGGGTATCAGTGGCAGCAGTCGTGGTGGTGTGGGGGTATCAGTGGCAGTAGTGGTGGTGGTGGTGTGGGGGGGTTTCAGTGGTGGTGTGGGGTGAGGGGGTATCAGTGGCAGCAGTGGTGGTGGTGTGGGGGGTATCAGTGGCAGTAGTGGTGGTGGTGGTGTGTGGGGGGGGGGGTATCTGTGGCAGCAGTGGTGGTGGTGTGGGGGGAGGGGGATATCTATGGCAGTAGTGGTGGTGGTGTGGGGGGAGGGGGTGCCACTCACTTGCAGATCACTTGGTTCCCTCTCCTTGCTTGGGCGAGCAGAGATGATGGGCGGGGCCTGGGAGTGAAGGCGGAGCCGGAGAAGATGGGTGGAGCGGGCAGGGACTGTGCCTGTGAGTGCAGGCGGTGACTTAGAAGATGGGCGGGGACTGTGAGTGAAGGCGGAGCAGGCTGGGAAGGAGAAGATGGGTGGGGACTTTGCGGGTGGAGTGGGCGGGGACTGTGCCCGTGAGTGCGGGAGCACAGGATGGGCGGAGAGGATGGGCGGGGACTGTGCCGTGTGCCCGTGAAAGCAGGCGGGGAGGATGGGCGGAGCAGCCGGAGATGATTAGGGGGCGGGGCGTACCGGGACTCCACGCGAATGACTATCTCCCGGGCGGCGGCAGTGGACCCCCATACAGTGGCGGAACTGAAGGGCCCAGTGGCAAATGCGACTGGTGCGACCCTGATAATTCCGCCACTGCTGGTTGCCTTTTTTGCTATTCGGCATTGCACTACTTTAACTGGTAAATGTGCTGTCATGCAACACTGGACGCAAATGAAATTTGATATCATTTTTTTCACACAAATAGAGCTTTCTTTTGGTGGTATTTGGTCACCACTAGGTTTTTTTTTTATTATTATTATATAACCGAAAAAAGACCAAAACATTTTGGGAAAATATACTATTTTTTACTTTCTGCTATAAAACCTATTCAATAAAAAAAATATAAAATCTAATGTTAAAACAAAATCCCAATGAGTGTATAATAATTGGTCTGCGTGAAAGCCATAACGCCTACTATATATGGTATATATGCTGGGATTTTTATATTTTTTTCATACTACTAATGGTGCCGATTAGCAATTTATAGTGGGACTGTGATAGTGCGGCAGGAAATCTGACACTAACTGACACTTTCTGGGAACTGACTAACTGCCAGTGACACTAATACAGTGATCAGTGCTAATAGTCACTGTACTAATGGCACTGGCTGGGAAGGGGTTAACATCTAGGAACAATCAATAATTGTGTTCCTCACAATGTGTAATGTGTGCTGATTTTTACTACCAATCAATTTCAATTTGCTTCTTTTCCCTGCTTAGCAGGGAAAAGAAACAAAAAAATTGTTCCCTCTGTTCAGAGCCCTGTGTTGATTGTCAACACAGGACTCTGGGCTGTGATTGGACACAGCCAATCAGCAGATCCCGGCCATGAATCATTGGGTGGGATCTGCTGACAGACTGTGTCAAATTGCAAAGGAGTAGGCGGATGGGGGAGCTCTCCCCGAAAACAGGAAGTGACGTACGTTGCAGTATATGCACTGCGGCGGGGCGGCAAGTAATGGTCAAAAATTATAATGGTCAAAAATATGTCCACCCCCCTAGGACAGTAGCAAAGAAAATGAGGCGTGCTGGAATTGCGAGGGGTTATAGTCACTATTTTTGTTTTTGTTTGTCCGTGCCAATTTCTCCTGTAGGGAGCAGTAAAATTGAATTGGTGATATCCCAGGGAAGGGAATACTTTAGCCAGTTGTTGCCATTGGAAATGCCAAATACGTGCAGTAGATATTTCATATGTCCCATAAATTCCCGCACAGAACTGAAATGTTTTTACACCTGTACAACAGTTTTAAACAACCGTATATCTACTATACCTATGGCATGCAACCACAAAGGGATAATAAATGTTTCATGAATGCTTTTTTTCTTTTCTCTGTCAATTTACTTTTGAATGAAATAAAAATTATGAAACAAATTTCCAGTTGCTCTGTCCCACCTGAATGTGTTTTTGTTTTGTATTGAACTGCAGAAGGTTACTATTTGGTTTACGCAGGGAAATTTGGTATCTCCCTTTGTCCTCCCCCTATTTTGCTAGTAAATTCAGTTCTAGCTACGGCTATGTCTTGGTAGGTTTGCAGTTGTGCCATACTCTTTCTATTTTCGGATGATGGATTGAACAGTGCTCCGTGAGATGTTCAAAGCTTGGGATATTTTTTTATAACCTAATCCTGCTTTAAACTTCTCCACAACTTTATCCCTGACCTGTCTGGTATGTTCCTTGGCCTTCATGATGCTGTTTGATTACTAAGGTCCTCTAACAAACCTCTGAGGGATTCACAGAGCAGCTATATTTATACTGAGATTACATTACACTCAGGTGCACTCTATTTACTAATTAGGTGACTTCTGAAGACAATTGGTTCCACTAGATTTTAGCTAGGGGTATCAGAGTAAGACCCCTTTTACACTGGGGTGCTTTTCAGGTATTTTTTTGCGATAAAAATAGTGCCTCTCAATGCTCCCCAGTGTGAAAGCCTGAGTGCTTTCACACTGGGGAATACTGGAATACTGTTGGAATACTGCCCTGCGGCCCAGTCTCCGAAGGGAGGGGATCATGCTTTGCTTCAGTATGTCACAGTGTTGGCATTCATGGTTCCCTCAATGAACTGTAGCTCCCCAGTGCTGGCAGCACTCATGCAGACCCAGAGCATAACATTCCCACCATCATGCTTTACTGTAGGCAAGACACACTTGTCTTTGTACTCCTCACCTGGTTGCTACCACACACCCTTGATACCACCTGTACCAAATACGTTTATCTTGGTCCCATGAGACCACAGGACATGGTTCCAGTAATCCATGTCCTTAGTCTGCTTGTCTTCAGCAAACTGTTGCTGTGCTTTCTTGCGCATCATTCTGCGACAACAGCCATGCAGCCCAATTTGATGTAGTGTGCGGCGTATGGTCTGAGCACTGACAGGCTGACCCCCACCCCTTCAACCTCTGCAGCAATGCTGGCAGCACTCATATGTCTATTTCACAAAGACAAACTCTGGATATGACGCTGAGCACGTGCACTCAACTTCTTTGGTCGGCCATGGCAAGGCCTGTTCTGAGTGGAACATGTACTGTTAAACCGCTGTATGGTCTTGGCCACCATGCTGCAGCTCAGTTTCAGGGTCTTGACAATCTTCTTATAGCCTAGGCCATCTTAATGTAGAGCAACAATTTTTTTTTTCACTTTCAATAGTTTTTTATTGAGTTTTAAAAAAAAAAATAGAAGTACAGCAAAATGACAATACAGGTAATAGCATCAGAAATCAAATACTAGAACATCAAAACGATCAACTTTCAAGGCGATAAACCAAGATCTCTATGACGTGTCCAGAAGGTTGCGCCCAAGATGGACGAGCCCAGATAGAGAGACCGCCCCCTCATCCCAGCACCCCTGATGGGATCTAACTGTGCCGGGCCAAGGAGGACAGCCCCCCCAGGCGGGGTTGGGTATCCAGAGACTGGACACAAGATGATAAAAGTACATCCGTAATAACAAATAATGAGTAAAAACGAGTAATAAACAAAAAAAGGAAAAATAAAATTTCACATCCAAATCAGTTTGCATGTTAGGAAGTGTCTAAAGTAAGGATCATTAATCAAATGTTAGACTACCTAGACACATGGAATATTAAAAACCAACAGATATAGAACAAGAGATCAAAACAGTATTTAAACAGTCGGACCAACCAGTGGAAGAAGTCCATTTCTATAGATGCAACATAAGGCTAACGTGACATTTTCAAACAACATAACGATCCTATGACCTGTAAACTAGGCCGAAAGGAAGAGCTGCAAGGGGGAAAAAAAGAGGAAAGGAGAGAAGACGGGTTAGAAAAGAGAAGGAGGAGCTAATGAACGACAGTGCAAATCTCATTCACCCGCGGCACCCGGTGTAAGACTAGTTGGCGGCTGGTATAGATATGTATCTAGTCCAGGGAGCCCAGACAGCATCATGTTTAGCAGTGGAGTCAAGAAGAATACTAACTGTTTTCTCCTGAGTCATGATCCAGGAAATCTTTCTTTTAACCATGAAAAGAGAAACAGTTGGTGTTTTCCAGGCCCGAGCTATCGTGAGTTTAGTACCGAGAAGCATGAACATAATGTAATGAGTCTTTGGGCCAGTCAGGGAGTATTAGGGCAAGGAAAATTTGATAGTGCAATGTGAGGCGATTTTTGGATCGGGAGACCTGTAATTTTCCTAATGATGTGGAATATTCTATTCCAGAGACTCCTGATCTTAGGGCAGTCTCACCAGATATGCATCATGGACCCCACATGTCCGCAGTTGTGGAAGCATAATTGAGAAGCATCAGAATAGATTTTGGAGAGTCTCAGGGGAACCATATACCACCTCATGAGGATTTTCAGGTTAGCTTCAATTAGTGTTATGTTCAAAATTCCCTTTGATGCTGTCGTAGAGGCTCTATGCCATTCTGCAACACTCCACGTATGTTGCAAATCATTTTTCCAGTCTTTCATATAGAGTGTTTTAGTATCAGCTTGAGCAAGTGACTGGTAAATTACTGTAATCCCACCTCTTTGCTCCTCAGTTTGACCACACCACCGTTCATAATTCATGACCGAAAGAGAGCTAGAGTTGGGAGGCCGAAGCGACTGTATAAAGTGAGCAATTTGCTTGTAATGGAACCGTTCCACGTTGGGCATGTCGAGTTTGCTAAAACAATGAGCCATAGTGAGGGGGCCCGTAGGGTGAAGTGTCCTATCCTATACAGCCCTTTGTCTAACCACCACTGAAAAGCTTTTATGTCCATTCTAGGAGGGAATAGAGGATTTCGGAACAAGTGGGATAGCGGGTGCCAATGCGAGACTAACCGAGGATTGGATTTGAGAGAGTCCCATATTGTGAGCGAGTGGAATAGTGTGGGGACCATGACGGCAGGTCTAGATTTGGCAGAGGACCACAGAATATAATCCAGAGTGTACTGAGGGATGGCTTGTCATTCCAGATGTACCCAATCCGGATGTGCATATTTAGAGTAGATAGTGGATAGTTGCGCAAGTTGCGCCGCCTGGTGGTACCAGAGGAGGTTGGGTAACCCCAGACCCCCCTGATTCCTGTGTCTATGTAGGTTACTCCTGGCCAATCTATGTCCCTTCGTTCCCCATAAACATTTTATAATTTTAGATTGAAATATCCGTAGGTGATCTTTTGGGATGGGTATGGGAAGGGATCGAAAAAAAATAAAGGTTGCGTGGGGAAAGGGTCATCTTCACCGAGTTGATTCTGCCCAGCCATGAGAGCCCCAGTGTATCCCAGCATTTTAAGTCTGCTTCAAGTTTAAGATAGAGTGGGGGAAAGTTTGCCTTGTAGAGAGTATCTATGGACGCTGTGAGGTTGATTCCCAGATAAGGGATCATAGAATCACCCCAACTAAATCTAAAAATTTCCTTGAGCTGGGATACTAGGGGGTCCGGTAAATTCACGTTCAAAGCTAAAGACTTTGAGTAATTAACTCTAAGACCAGAGACATTGCCAAAGTCGTCCGGAACTTTGCATAAATTAGGTAAGGAGACAAGTGGAGAGGTGACGAAAAGTAACACGTCATCCGCGAAAAGAGCGCACTTGTGGGTTTGCGGGCCATAACGCACTCCATGTATATTGGGATTGTCCCGTATAGCGATAGAAAGTGTCTCGATGACCATGGCAAAGATTAAGGGGGATAGGGGGCAGTCCTGCCTAGTACCATTTAAGATTTAAAAAGGGCTGAAACCCATAAGGGATTGATATCCAAATTATATCTACAATTATATAAGGGGAATCGGGAAGGGCTCCAAACGAACTCACATAAAATAAGCTGGGAAAGAGATGTGGGAAAGTCCCACAGTGGGAAAGGATACTCGAACTGGCCCCATGTGTTTCACTCCCCCCCCCCCCCCAGAAGATGTCACACCTCTTCCTACTACACTGCGCCTATTATATCCCAAAAAAACTGTTTAGGTTTGGTCGTAGGCAAGACGATACGTGTCCGAGATGTGGGAGACTGGGGGGAGACCTTGTACACATGTTCTGGAGATGTCCAAAATTATATGGATATTGGAAAGAAGTGGTGGATAAGGTCTCCCAGGTATTTAACACTCACTTGGATCTGGACCCCATTTTATGTGTACTGGGGGGATTTGAGGGAGTGGGTAGGCCTAAGGAGGCCCAATTAGCGATTCTGCGATGTCTCTTCCAGGCCAGGAAAATAATTGCCCAGAAGTGGCAGTCCCCTACCCCCCCAACAGTTAGGGAATGGGAGCAAAATATGAAAAGGGTGATCCTTAAAGAGAGAACTATATATATTAACCGCTTCAATACAGGGCTTTTAAACACCCTTCCTTACCAGAGCACTTTTTGCGATTCGGCACTGCGTCGCTTTAACTAACAATTGCGCGGTCGTGCGACGTTACACCCAAACAAAATTGACGTCCTTTTTTTCCCCACAAATAGAGCTTTCTTTTGGTGGTATTTGATCGCCCCTGCGGTTTTTATTTTTTGCGCTATAAACAAAAGAAGAGCGACAATTTTGAAAAAAAAACACAATATTTTTTACTTTTTGCTATAATAAATATCCCATTTTTTAAAAAAAAAACAATTTTTTTCCTCAGTTTAGGCCGATACGTATTCTTCTACATATTTTTGGTAAAAAAAAATCGCAATAAGCGTATATTGATCGGTTTGCGCAAAAGTTATAGCGTCTACAAAATAGGGGATAGATTTATTGAATTTATTTTTTTTTTTTTTACTAGTAATGGCGGCGATTTGCGTTTTTTTTTTCGTGACTTCGACATTGCGGCGGACACTTCGGACACTTTTGACACATTTTTGGAACCATTCACATTTACACAGCGATCGTTGCTATAAAATTGCAATGATTACTGTGTAAATGTGACTGTCAGGGAAGGGGTTAACACTAGAGGGCGCTGGAGGGGTTAATGTGTGTCCCTAATAGGAGTGATTCTAACTGTAGGGGGAGGGGACTTAAGGGGAGGAGACCGATCATGTGATCCTCTGTACTGGGATCACATGATCGGTCTCCACCCCGCAGACAGGACGTGGGGCTGTGTTTTTACACACACAGCTCCACGGTCCCGCCCGGTCCCGTTGTTTTAACGGGCAATCGCGGGTGCCCGGCGGACATCGCGGCCGCCGGGCACTCGCACCGGGTCCCGAGCGATGCCGCGGCGCGCGCGCGCGCGCCCCCCAGGCGGCCGGGAACCCGAGGACGTCATATGACGCCCACCCAGGATGGTAGATCCACCTTGTGGGCGTCATATGACTATGGGCGGGTATTGAACTGGTTAAAGAAGGGAATCTTGCCAAATTTCAACAGATATGGAAACTATGGATTGAGAAAGGAGGGTGATATTATAGACAGTGCTAAGTAAAGCTACCAAGTTGAATAAGGGGAAAAAAATAAATAAATAAAAAGTAGTAGAAATCTCGGGATATTAAAACTAAAAGAGAGCAAGAATGGGAAACATGGTGCAGGGGGGGAGTGAAAGTTGGAGCGAGAGAGTAATAACACCCACTAATTGCCCAGCGTTATGTGCTTAATTTGATTTTTGCTAGTGTGTTATATGAGAATGTGTATAATTTGTAAATGTAAAAAATTGAAATAAAGAGATAAAGTTTAAAAAAAAAAAAGATTTGAAAAGGCTGAGAATAATGACCTTGCATCTTGATTTGAGCGAACGGTGAGGAATATAGAGCTTTTATCAAATTTAGAAAGGAGCTGCCAAAGCCCCACTTTTGTAGGATTGGGAATATGAAGGACTAGGAGACAGAGTCAAAAGCCTTCATTAAATCCAACGAGAGTAGAAAACCCTGTTGCGGAGGGCCTTTGTCCCAGCCAGACGTCAGGAGCGAGACTATATCTATGGCTCTTCTGATCTGGTCTGGACCCTGTCTCCCGGGAATAAATCCCACTTGGTCCTTGTGTACATATAAGCCAATAAAGGAGGATATTCTGTTTGCAAGGATTTTTGTTAAAATTTTTAGGTCATTATTTATTAACCACTTGACCACTGGGCACTTAAACACCCTTAATAACCAGACCAATTTTCAGCTTTCGGTGCTCTCACACTTTGAATGACAATTACTCAGTCATACAACACTGTACCCATATGAATTTTTTGTCCTTTTTTTCACACAAATAGAGCTTTCTTTTGGTGGTATTTAATCACCTCTGGGTTTTTTATTTTTTGCGCTATAAAAGAAAAATGACTGAAAATTCAGTAAAAAAATGAATTTTTCTTCGTTTTTGTTATAAAATTTAGCAAATTTGTAATTTTTCTTGCTAAATTTTGGCCAAAATTTATACTGCTACATATCTTTGGTAAAAATAAGTACAAATTGGGGTATATTTTTTGGTCTTTGTGAAAGTTATAGAGTCCACAAGCTATGGTGCCAATATCTGAAAATTGATCACACCTGAAGTACTGACGGCCTATCTAATTTCTTGAGACCCTAACAAGCCATAAAAGTACAAATACCCCCCAAATGACCCCTTTTTGGAAAGAAGACATTCCAAGGTATTTGGAAAGAGGCATGGTGAGTTTTTTTGAAGTTGTCATTTTTTCCCACAATTCTTTGCAATATCAAGATTTTTTTTAATTTTTTTTTTTTTTCACAAAATTGTCATATTAGCAGGTTATTTCTCACACACAGCATATGCATACCACAAATTACACCCCAAAACACATTCTGCTATTACTCCTGAGTACGGCGATACCACATGTGTGAGACTTTTACACAGCGTGGCCACATACAGAGGCCCAACATGCAGGGAGCACCATCAGGCGTTCTGGAGCACCCAGGACAATTCTGACATTTCTCTCCTACATGTAAAAATCATCATTTATTTGCTAGAAAATTACATAGAACCCCAAAACAATATATATGTTTTTTTAGCAAAGACCCTAGAGAATACAATGGCGGTCGTTGCAACTTTTTATCTAGCACGGTACTTGCGCAGCAATTTTTCGAACGTGTTTTATTTGGAAAAAAAATGTTTTGTGCTTTACAAAAAACAAAACTGTAAATTTAGCCCAATGTTTTTGCATAATGTGAAAGATGAAGTTACGCCGAGTAAATAGATACCCAACATGTCACGCTTCAAAATTGCACACACTCGTGAAATGGCGCCAAACTTCGCTACTTAAAAATCCCCATAGGCTTTAATTTTGTTTACTGGTTACATGTTTTGAGTTACAGAGGAGGTCTAGGACCAAAATTATTGTTCTCGCTCTAACGTTCGCAGCGATACCTCACATGTGTGGTTTGAACACCGTTTTCATATGTGGGCGGGACTTACGTATGCGTTCGCTTCTGCGTGCGAGCACACGGGGACAGGGACGCTTTAAAAAAATATATATATATTTTATTGTTCATTTTACTTTATTTATTTTAGTTTGACCCTTTTTTTCCCCCAAAAAATTTTTTTGATCACTTTTATTCCTATTACAAGGAATGTAAACATCCCTTGTAATAGGAATATGGCATGACAGGTCCTCTTTACAGTGAGATATGGGGTCAATAAGACCCCACATCTGACCTCTAGGCTGGAAAGCCTTAAATAAAAAAAAAAAAACGATCCTGGCTTTGATCGTAGCGAGTATCGCAGGGTATTGTTGGGTATTGCAGGGTATGGCAGAGTATCGCAGGGTATTGCAGAGTATCGCCGGGTATTGCAGAGTATCGCAGGGTATGGTAGAGTATTGCAGAGTATCGCCGGGTATTGCAGAGTATCGCAGGGTATGGTAGAGTATTGCAGAGTATCGCCGGGTATTGCAGAGTATCGCCGGGTATGGTAGAGTATTGCAGAGTATCGCCGGGTATTGCAGAGTATCGCAGGGTATGGTAGAGTATTGCAGAGTATCGCCGGGTATTGCAGAGTATCGCCGGGTATGGTAGAGTATCGCCGGGTATCGCCGAGTATCGCAGGGTATGGCAGAGCATCGCAGAGTATCGCAGGGTATTGCAGGGTATGGCAGGGTATGGCAGAGTATCGCAGGGTATGGTATGGCAGGGTATCGCAGGGTATGGCAGAGCATCGTAGGGTATGGCAGAGCATCGCAGGGTATGGCAGAGCATCGCAGGGTATGGCAGAGCATCGCAGGGTATGGCAGAGTATCGCAGGGTATTGCGGGGTATGGCAGAGTATTGCGGGGTATGGCAGAGTATTGGGGGGTATGGCAGAGTATTGGGGGGTATGGCAGAGTATTGCGGGGTATGGCAGAGTATTGGGGGGTATGGCAGAGTATTGGGGGGTATGGCACAGTATTGGGGGGTATGGCACAGTATTGGGGGGTATGGCACAGTATTGGGGGGTATGGCACAGTATAGGGGGGTATGGCACAGTATTGGGGGGGATGGCAGAGAATCCATCCATGCTCAGCCATCCCTCCATACCCTGCAATACCCAGCAATACACTGCAGGCTATTGCTGGGTATTGCAGGGTATGGAGGGATGGCTGAGCATGGATGGATGGATGGATCGGTGGTGGCAGAGCAGGCTGTGGGCACTACAGATCCCGCCCACAGCACTGCTGCCACCGATCCCTCCCCCTCTCCTCTCATACTGTACCGATCGGTACAGAGAGAGGAGGAGAGAGGAACCGGCGTCATCAAATGACGCCGGTTTGCTTACATGTGATCACTCCGTCATTTGACGGAGCGATCACGTGGTAAACGGCCGCGATGAGCGGCCGTTTACCGTGATCCATGATCCGCCGGGTCCTCTGGACCCGGCGATCATGGATGCTCTCGAGTGCGCGCACCAGGGGGCGCGCAAGAGCAGAATTCTGTGAGGCCGTTAATTAACGGCCTCCCAGAGTTAAGCAACCGCCCTGTAGCCGTTTTTTCGGCTATGGGCCGGTTGCTAAGTGGTTAATGATATGGGGCGATAGTTGGCGGTGCAGCTAGTGTCCTTGCCAGGTTTCGGTAGTACCATTATGAAGGCTGAATTTAGCGAAGTGTCCAGATGTGAGCCAGCTCGGAGTTGGTTAAAGAATCTGGCTAGGTAGGGAGATAGCAACAGAGTAAAATGTTTGTAATATGGGGTTGAAAAGCCATCCGGCCCAGGGGCAGAGTTATTTTTCAGATTGTGAATGACTTGAGTAATTTCTTCCGTCGTGATAAGATCCTCAAGGCTGTCCCTATGGTGTTCACGGAGCTTGGGGATACGCAGTGAGTTGAGGTAGGAGTCAATAAAATTAGATGAAGGTTCTGTGGTGCGTTCACCATACAAAGAGCGGTAGAAGTCATGGAAGGCTTCCATGATCTTCTGGGGGTTTTGTGTTAGGGAGCCGTTGTGAAGACGTATCTTGGGTAAGGTGCATGTTCTAATCATGGGTGTGATTCTGCGTGACAGCATGGTCCCTAATTTATCTTTTTGGTGATAGAACCTCCCTCCATCCCAGCTGAGGCTTTTCTCAGCTAAGGCAGTGAGTGATAAGTTAAGGGCCATGCGAGCAGTTTCCAGCTTAGCCTTTGAGCTAGGAGAGGGGTTGTGCTTATGTTGTTTGTTTAGACAGGAGAATTCCCTTTCAAGCTTTTCTATATCTAGTTTGCGTGCCTTGTGTAGCCTGGAGGAAATTTGGTTTAGTTTGCCGCAGATATAGGTCTTGTGGGCTGCCCACAACGTCGTGGCTGAAATATTATCAACATCATTGAGCACAAAATATTCTCAGAGATCTTTTTCAATCTCACTAACATGTGAGGGATTACTGTGAATGGAGGCATTCAGTCTCCAATGATACACATGTTGGTGAGATGTTGATTTGTGAATTGTCAAGAGAAGGAAAGAGTGGTCCGACCAGACAGAGTCCCTGATGACAACCTTTTGTAGTAGCGGAGCTTGCTTCTGCAGAATAGAAAAGTGGTCAATTCTAGCAAATGTGTTGTGGGGGTTGGAGAAATGTGTATAATCCCGGGTCCCCAGATTTGATTCCCTCTAGGCATCAATTAAGCTGTTGGAACAACTGTCTGGCTATATCTAGACTCTGTCTGGTGGGACGTACACCATCCTTACCTTGGGGCCGAGACTTATCCTTCCCTGTGTCAAATGCAATGTTGGAGTCACCTCCATAAAATGATATGTGAAAATGGACTTCTGCGCTACTACTAAATAGTGATAGATATGAATAAATATGAATAAAAAATAAAAATAAAATAAAGTGAATGCTGCTGAGTCTAAATAAATGATCACTAATCAATTCCAATGTATGTATAGCTGTACTCATGTGTACATGCCTCTGCGCAAAAAATATATTAAAGTGCTAATTTGAACAGTATAAAGAAGTATAAAGTGACTTATGCATAATTTAATAAAGTGCTACAATCATCATAATACAATACTGATAATGTGCATATAATAAAGTGCATAATATAAATGCTCTTAATGGGATGACAAAAAGTCCATAATATGCTCTCAATAAATAATGTATCCAATGGGACTAGTACATACAAACTATTGCTGTATGTTGCGGTGTCCAATATGGTATGCAAATGCACAATTGATATAGTTTACTTCGGTAAAGTGCATAGGTGTGCTTAAATCCTTCGGACGTGGTAATGAAATCACATCAATTAGTGGCTTTGGTGCTTGTAGGGTTTCTTTTTTCAGTGAACAAAATGGGTGAAAAATCCAATATCGTGGTCACAGAGCCCTTACCTTCTCCAGGCATACATTACGCTTTCACTATTGGTTGGTCTTTGTCTCCCCCGATAACCGTATTCCCAGTATTGTTAGGGTGAAGTTCCTCCAAATTCCATCATAGTGATTATATGTAAAGAGAAGGGTGCTTGCAATGGTGTATTACCCAGGTAAAATAGCTTTAATATTTAAAAATAAATCTGCTTACATTAAAATAGTTGAGACTGGCCAAATATATTGTTATCAGAGGGCGAAAACAGCAGACAGCAATGTTTTACAGCCCTTCTTGGTTGACTTCCGGTCCGCGGCGCTTACTTCCGATTCACGTTTGTTTACATCCGGTTATTGCGTACCCACGCGTTACATCACGTTACGCACCTCGTGACTTTTTCAAGGGTTCTTTTATGAGTCACACTTATCTTGTTTACCTATAGAGATACTTGAACTTTTGTAGAGTAGCACAAGTCATGATAGCAGATTTGTTATAAACTGATAAATAATCCTAAAACATTTCTTCACCTGAATTTTCTTAAAAAGCCAAACAGGTATCATAGCTTTATTGTAGAAATCAAAAAGTCTATTTACTAGCATGCATGCCAACTTTGTTTTACTCAACACCCCATGTATACCTTACTCCAAAAGCTACAAGTTATAATTGGGGAAGTTGCCATTAGAGTCTGGCCATGTATTTTGTTTTTAAATTGTAATCATCCCAGTTCTGATTTATTGGATTTTTTTAATTCTAAAAAAAAATGTAATTCTTATTAAGGCCTGGTGTATACTGTCCTGTGTAACGCACACATGTAAATGTGAATGGATACAGACTTCCCTTTAGCCTTTGACAATAAAGTGCAGTATATTGATATTTACCAGTCACAGAATAGGGATTTGTACAACGCATGGATTTTCCTGCAACTCTTGCATTCTGATGCTTCAAAGTTGGGCAAATGCAAAAGGGGTCTTAAAGTTCTGCTAGACCCCTTTAACAAAAGAAGGCCAATTGGTTCCGCCTGTCAGTTTTTCAGGTGGACCTGATCGGACCCACCATTCTCCTCTTTGGAGCAGCAGGTATAAATGGACATGTGTCTGTTCACACCTGCCAACATCCAATCTGATCTGCTAAAAACGGATGGATGGGGATCTGCTCCCCTTTCATCTAGTGGATCAAATCTGATGACAGTCATGTGTGAATAGACAGGTAGTCTGTATTACATATGACTGCCCATACAGGAGAGTGGTCTGTGTTCACTCTTAATAAGCAGAGCTGACACAGACCAGCCATCCTCTTGATGAGCAGGGATCAGAGGACAGATCCGCCACAGAGTAAGAGAACTCCTGGTAGAGTCCCCCATTGAGTAAGGGGCCTTAGAGATACCGATTGTAGCCATTAAGACTGGGTTCACACTATGTGCAGCATGGGAGCACAGCAGGGGGTCAGTTTCAGGTCCAAATTTTTGCTTGAATGCAGACCTGAAACAGAGCCAAAGACACATTGGTCCCTTCTGCTGTGTGCTCCTCGGCTGCCCTGGAGATGTGTGAACCGGCTCCATTGATAGCTGGACACGCTCTCCTGTCATTCAAATTGGATACAGGGTGGTTATTACTAAGGCAATGAAATTGATCAAATCACCTGTGCGAAATTATGGAAAGCCTAAAAACATGACCTGTTGGGGCACCTTGAGGACTGGAGTTGACAAACACTTCTGTAAACACACTGTATATAGCTGGTTGCTAAGGAAAAATGACCGGCAAAAAAAAACACAAAAAAAAACAATGTGGGGTCTCCCCCAGGTCCATACCAGGACCTGCTGAGCATACAGCCTGGCAGGTCAGGTAAGGGAGAGGATGAGCGAGCGCCCCCCTCCTGAACCATACCAGGCCTGCATGCCCTCAACATGGCAGGGATAAGTGCTTTGGGGGGAGAGCTCTGCCCCCATTTTGATGGGGTCAAGGGCCTCTTCCTGACAGCCCTGGGCTGTGGTTGTTGGGGTCTGTGGGTGGGAGGCTTATCAGAATCTAATAGCCTCCTTTAAAAAAGGGGGGCCCCAGATCCTGCCCCCCCCCCCATGTGAATGGGTATCGGGTACATCATACTCCTACCCAATCACCACAAAATGCAGTGAAATGTTTAAAAAAAAGTTTTTGACAAGTCCTTCATTAAAAAAAAGCCTGTGCTGTGTTCTCACTGAGCCGTATTCTCCCTGAGCCGTGTTCTTCCTTGTTGCTGGTTACCCAATAAAAACAAAAAAAGGCCACCCTTCTTTTAAGGCTGTCCTCCTCCATTGTGTTGTCCCCTGCTGTCTGGCATCTCTTATATAGCCATGGGGCATGGCTATCTGATGATGTCCCCCAGATAGCCCGCCCATTGTGAAGTCATCCATGTTGAGGGCACGTGGCCTAGTATGGTTTGGGGGGCCTCGCTCGTCCCCTCCCTTTCCTGACCTGCCGGGCTGCATGCACAGATAAGGGTCTGGTATGGATTTTGGTGTTGGGGTCCCCTCCAAATTCATACTAGACCCAAAGGGACCCCACGCTGTTTGCATTTTGGTGCAATTTTTTTATACATTCAGCTGTCAGCAGGGAATCCTGCTGACAGCTGATGGCTCATCAGTTGTTAAGGACGCAGCAGCCAGCTTCCCGGCCCCCCTCCTTAGCAACCAGCTATATACAGTGTTTTAAACAGAAAAATAAAAAACACAAAACACATCAAATATCGCATCACAAACACAACACATTTCTAGTGTGATTCCAAGTTTATTACACTAAAAAATGCATCGGCTGCAAAACGCATAGATGTGAATGTACCATAAGAAATCATGTTAAATGGACTGTAGTGCGTTTCTGCAACTCACACTAAAAAACACATAGGTGTGAACCTAGAGTAAAGGCACATAACTTGCATCATGGTTAATGCAATGCAAAATTGTTAATCCACCAGTACATGTCTAAGGGCTTATCCACACTTTCACTCCTGCATTTACCTTTCCTATTTAAAGCAGAGCTTTAATAATTTTTTCATCTTTCCATTTATTAAATCATCTGCCCTTGTTGTTTTAACTTTGGATAAGTCGTGTTGTAAGTCGCCCCAAGACGCGTTGGAAGTCGTGTTGCCCCTGTGTGAATAGACTGTTAATGATAACGGTGTGCGCTATTATCAATGGCATATTATTATCGCGGTGCGCTGGTATATTATGTGTTGCGCTTATGTGTGCGCCAGTTCATATGCTCAAGTAATAATTTATCTGGCGCACCAGTTGTGTTATGAACCGGCGCAGCGCATTCATCTTAGTAAATCAGCCCCACTGTGTTTACAACCAGCATTTGGGTGGTCATTAACTTAACATTGATGCCCCCTACAGATCTCAACTGCAGTGCACTTTAAGTGCAGAGCAAGAAACCACTTCAGCCCTAGAAGGTTTTACCCCCCTTCCTGACCAGAGCACTTTTTACAAACTTGGCACTAAATTGGCACTGCGTCAATTTAACTGGTAATTGCGTGGTCATGCAATGTTGTACCCAAACGAATCACGGCTACAGCATGGTCAGCTAGTTCTGGGATTGTGTCCAGGGATGTCCTCCCGAACTTGGGCTTCCCGCATGCACCCTGGGACACGCACACAGTCGTGTTTGTGCTCGCCGGGTTCACAGGACCAGGAGCATCATGGATCGTGGTAAAGTGCCAATGAAATCAGCCCTTTACCACGTGATCGCTGTGTCCAATGATGGAAAGATCACAATGTAAATAAACTGGGGTCCTGCAGGGGTTCAGCTGTCTCCTCTCCCTACATCGATACAGCGTGTGTGGAGAGGAGAGAGATCAAGTGACAAACAGTGAGTGTATTTGATTTTTACAATGCCCAGCAGTGCCCTACAGTGCTCACCTGTGCCCTAAGGTGCCACTACAGTGCTCACCTGTGCCTATCAGTGCCACTGCAGTGCTCTACAGAGCCACCAGTGCCCAGCATTGCTACCTGTGCCCATCAGTACCACTACAGTGCTCATCTGTGCCCTACAGTGTCACCTGTGCCACTACACTGTCCATCAGTGCCACATCAGTGCCACTAAAGTGCTCATTAGTGCCTCTACAGTGCCATAAGTGCCACTACAATGCTCTACAGTGCCACTACAGTGCTCATCTGCACCACTACAGTGCTCTACAGTGCTAGTGTACATCAGTGCCCATAAGTTAGGGCCCATCAGTGTCACCCTATAAGTGGATCCTCATCACACTATAGTGCTCATTAGTGCCCATCTGTGCTCTACAGTGCCCATCAGTGCCACTACAATGTCCAAAAGTGCACATCAGTGCTCATAAGTGAGTGCTTATCAGTGCCACCCTAGCAGTGGATCCTCATCAGTGCCCATCTCTGCCGCCTCATCAGTGCACATGAGTGCCAGCTAATCAGTGCAGCCTCAGTGCGGTGCATTAGTGTACATCAGTGCACATAAGTGCACCCTCATCAGCACCTAGCAGTGCAGCCTCTTAAGCACTCAGCAGTGCAGACTCATTATACAAGCCTCATCAGCACTCATCAGTGCAGGCACATTTGTCCCAGTGTCCCTATCACAGCTGTTTGTCACCACAGCCCACATTCACCAGTATGGCAAAAAAAAAATTCCAGCGAGGAGGCATACCAACTTCTTAGCTTGACTGACGAGAGCAGCGGGTAGCTCTCTGAGTCTGATTCTGATTCTAATTCAGAATATGCACACATTTTAGGCAGTAGGAAAGTGTGCACATGAAACAAAGGCTGTCCCCTCCCCATGCGCCGTAGACAGCGGCGCGCAGGTACACTGAGCACGCCGCTGCTAACGGTGATATGCCGCTAGTGGCGGCTCCCGTGCGCATGCGCGGGAGTGACATCATCGCGGCTCCGGCCAGTCACAGCGCCGGAGCCGCAATGCCCGGAAAGATGATGGACGCTCCGTGATAGAGGGGACAGCGGTGATATCGCTGGCTCCTGTGTCAGGTAAGTGACACATAATGGGCTGCTAGTAGCCCATTATGCTTTACCTTTGCAGGGAAACAAAGAGGAAGTAAACCCATTAGTGCCTTAGCTACCTGCCATGTTTTGCTAACCATCTTTATTGTTGGACACCTGAGGAGGAAGAGTCCGCCTCTAATGTCTCCACTACCGTGTTATGTGGGGCCCCCATTAGCATCATTCTGCCACTGGAGTTCCCCCTGCCCGGTGTACTACACCCCTCTAAATGTTGCAATTGGGATGCCAAAAAATAGCGTCTGTGGTGTGGGGCGGCCACCCCCCCCCCCCCCCCCCCCTTGTTAATTGGTAACTGCATTGTTTGCAAATTAATCCTGGCTTGGCTCTTTTTCCAAATTAGCTCCCTGAAAAGGGATTCTATTTTTTTAAACCATTTTTAACCTATCCAGACAGGGGAGTTATGCAACAGATATAGTAGTTGTGGCAACCAGATCATCTTTATCAGATTACTTTGCCCCACTGCAGACAGGGGGAGCCAGCCCTAGATATCACTTTTTTGCTTAAATGTAATCAGTAATGGAGCCAAGTTATTATTAATATATTGGTTAGTATCACTCATTATCCAAATACCAATATATTTCAACGTCACAACTTTTTTTAGTTTTTAGTTGGGGGGGGGGGGGGGGGTTCTGGGCGGTATTTGATTGTTAAGTGGGTCAACAGGCATAAGAGCCAACTTCTCCTAATTTATAACCAAGCCTGAAAACCGTCCAAACTCCTCAACTGTGTGTATCACCGAAGTTTGATATGTCTCAGTGTCCCCAAGAAAGAATAAAACATCATCCACGTACAGCGCAATCTTGTCCTCCCCTGCCCTCCTCTGGAACCCCTGTATGCTCGACGCTGATCTGATCATAATTGCTAATGGCTCCATCACGAGGGCGAACAATAAGGGGGACAAAGGGCACCCCTGTCTCAACCCCCTCTCCAACTGAAACATTTCTGAGTACTAAAAAATTAGAGATATGGCTAGAAAGTCCTCACTGTTATACAGCACCTCATCCCAATGTGTTTGGAAAGAATTTGGAATTGGTGAATGAGGGATTATAGCGGTGCCAATATTAATAAATTTGTCAAAGTTTTTAGAAAAATGTATAAAGTTTATTGAACAATTATTTACATAATTTTAAAAATATATGGGCATTTGTGCAGCAAATTACTAATGCCATTCAAGACATGGACCTTTGATAACTCTTGTCGATCCAACCTACCTGCTACACATAGACAGGCTTTAAAATCCCTTCAAAATAACCCTGCACTGGTTATCAAGCCAGCAGATAAGGGGGGAACGTGGTTGTCATGGATGTTGAGGCATATGTTACTATGTGCGGCAACATCCTTGACAACAATGAATGGTATAGTATAGTATAATCTCAGTGTCTCTTGTACAAAACTTCACCTCTGAGTACTATAAATTACATTTTTTCAGCTTACCAAAAATGCATAATTGACAGTAATACATGGAAATTCCTTAATACAAAAAAACCCAAAACTCCTACTTTTTATGCCTTACCTAAACTACATAAATCAATGACAAATCCCCCTGGTCGACCCATTGTCTCAGGCTGTGAAAGCCTTACGGAAAATGCTAGTGCATTAGTAGACAAATATTTAGCACCCCATGTAACTGCATTATCTTCGTATATTAAGGATACGATTCACCTCCTTTGTACGCTTGATGGCAAGCAATTATCTTTGGGTACATGGTTAGTCGCTCTGGATGTTGAGTGCCTATAAAATGCTATTCCACATGAAAAATGCATAGTGGTCATTAGATTTATTAAAATTTATTTTGACACAAAACTATTTCATGTTTGGCACTTCCTCCAGATACAGGGGGTGGCAACGGGGACCAAATGTGCCCCCTCTTATGCCAACCTGTATCTGGGGGGGTGGGAAAGGGAACTTTTTGCTAATCCTGATCTATCTCACCAGACGAAAAACATAATCGCCTGGCACAGATATATCGACTGATATATGTGCTGATCTTTTGGTCTGGTACCCGAGAGGCACTTGTTGAGTTTATTGACACATTGGCGATAAATAATTATAATCTTAGATTTACAATGGAATGTAGCCAAACTCACATACATTTTTTGGACCTCAAGATCAGCATTGATCAGGCAGGAAGTTTACACTCGGCCTTATATCGAAAACCTTCATCAGGTAATACTATTTTGCACGCTACCAGTGCACACCCTAAGCCCTTACTTGATAGTATACCATTTAGTCAGTATCTGAGAACTAGATGAAATTGTAGTATTGACTCTGACTTTCAACAAGCTTCCAATGAGCTTTATACGAGACTAAGAAACAGAGGATATAGTCATTCTCTGTTGAAAAATTCATTTAACAAAGTTCAAAAACTTGATAGAAATTACCTTATTTTTACAAATAAAAAAAAGGATGTGTCTCAACCAGTACATCTTATTACCTAATTTTCTAAACAATGTACTTAGATTAGGGATACGTTAAATAGGTTCTGGCCCTTACTAACTGCTGATTCAATCATACAAAAATATATAAAACCCTATCCTAGACATTACCTACCGAAGATCTCCCTCTCTGAAGGATCGCTTGATAACGAGCCATTTTTCCCCTAGGGAAACATAGCCAAAAACCGGTCGGTACTTTTCTTTGTGGTAATTGCGACATTTGTACCTTGATCTCCAACACTAGAGAAACAACACTTCCCAATGGCGCTAGTCATAAAATCAGAAGCAGAATTACATGCAAAACGATGCGCGTCGTCTATTTATCTACCTGCCGCTGTGGCTCCTATTATGTTGGAAAAACGAAACGGCCATTTCATGTACGCATTAGGGACCATGTCAAACCTTTGTTTAAACGCAAAATAACCACAGCAATTAACAGACACGTGGGTATAAAACATAAAACTTTGACCCATATGCAATTCAGTTCGCCGCACTTCCCAGTACATGCCCGGGGCGGTGGAATTGATAATCTACTGCTTCAGCTCGAAATGAAGTGGATCCATAACTTGGATGCCACAAAAGCTCCAGGCCTAAATGAATACATAAGTTTCAAACCCTTTCTGTAAATATTGACAGATCTGCCAAACTGCTTATTGGCAGCATTGGTTCTGGGATTTTTGGCTCATGTGACTGAATTCCACACTGGCTCATTCTCTTCCCCTCCTCCTCCCCCTAGTTCCTGTGACATTCAGAACAAATAGTTATGGGTTTTTTCAAAGCATGCTCCACAGCATTATAGTTTAATCATTATAATGAACTATGTCCTAGATGTCCCATCTTTAAAAATGTCATTACAACTTTCCTTCTGTGTTGTACCAAACTAGTATAAGACATTTAATTCTTCATTGTACGTTTCCTGTTTACATTACTTAATTTTTTATATATGGAAAAAATATGGATTTGCACGGTCTGATTGCAGGTTGATGGAAATTGTGTCTAAACCCATTTTGGTTTCTCAAGCTCTTTCCCCCTTTATGACTTTTTATGGTGTAATGGTCACTGGGGATGTTTTTTCACCTACTTTCCACCATTCAACAATGCCCCTTGTCAGCATCTCTATGCAATATGGTTGGGCCTCCCCCCATCCCTGTTTTCATGGGCATGATGACCGGTCCTCCAATTGCCTCCCTTTTCTGCGCCACAATTGGCTGTATGGACACCCAAGGGCGGCACTAACTCTCTAGTGTCCGCCCGCCTTTGGCTTGTGCCCCTGCCATGATCCTAATTGGATCGTGGACTCTCACCACCAGTCTATCATTGGCTGTAGAAGTTTTTTATTTCGACGGCCCGTCGAATCATATGGGTGGGCCATATGACTTTTTGCAGCCATACCGCGTCACAACGACTCACCTGTCATGTGACGTGGACGTCTCCCGTAAGGCATCATGGGCAATGTAGGCTAACTGATGCCGATACAGGCGCATGCGCACAAGCCCTATATGTCCGCTCAGCGATCGGTGACGTCAGACTCAATACCACAGTAAGTGTCTTTTTTATGCCAACCTTCTGGGGCCATATTGATTATACCTTCCTCTCAACTAATTTAGCTATATTTACCTGGCATTTTTAAGGTCATCATCTGCAGCTGCAGCAATATTTTGCTTTGAAAGGCATAACATTATTGCAATCACTCTTACTATACAACTGATATCCTCTGGGAACTTTCCTCTTTGTTTCCGGATACATACTTTTGGTAAGTTACTAATTCCCCTGATGAAGTCACGTGATGCTTGCTATTTACTTATGTGAGTACCTGTCTGTTATGCTTTAATGTGTTTAATAAATATTTGAAACTGCTACACTATGGGGCATACTTCCTTTTTCTAACATATATGGTATTGGTGAGACCTTCTACCCTGGACACCCCATTACCCACACTTAAAGGGGATACTCAAAGGCAGGATAGGAAACGCCAACAAGACCTGGGCTACCATATCTGGGATCCACAAACAAGGACTATAAAGGCATACAATTTAATGCTGTGACCTTACAGCTGTAAGGTAACTACCACTAGGATCACACAGGACACCCACTACCCACAGCACTTTACATCAAATCTCGTTTACCATCACTTGCACCTTTAATATTTTGGACTTGAAGAAACTACCACACATTGCACTTTATGAATTTTATGGACCATTTTATGTGTACACTGTTCTGATTTTAGTTTGCTGTATTATTTAGGGCACGTTGCATTATCAGTCGGGTTGCCCCGATACCGATACTAGTATCGGTATCGGGACCGATACCGAGCATTTGCGCGAGTACTTGTACTCGCACAAATGCTCCCGATGCCAGATCCGATACCTGGTCAGCGGGCAGTCAGCTGGTGGACGGAGGGCGGCCGGAGTGAGCTGGTGGGTGGAGAGGGCGGCCGGAGTGAGCTGGTGGGCGGAGAGGGCGGGCGGAGTCAGCTGGAGGGCGGCTGGAGTGAGCTGGTGGGTGGAGAGGGCGGCCGGAGTGAGCTGGTGGGCGGAGAGGGCGGGCGGAGTCAGCTGGAGGGCGGGCGGAGTCAGCTGGTGTGTGGAGAGGGCGGGCGGAGTCAGCTGGAGGGCGGCCGGAGTGAGCTGGTGGGTGGAGAGGGCGGCCGGAGTGAGCTTGTGGGGGAAGGGGGCGGCCGGAGTGAGCTGGTGGGCGGAGAGGGAGAGCGGAGTCAGCTGGTGGGCGGAGAGGTCAGGTGGAGTCAGCTGGTGGGCGGAGAGGGCAGGCGGAGTCAGCTGGTGGGTGGAGTCAGCTGGTGGACTGAGAGGGTGGGCGGAGTCAGCCTGTGTAATGAGACACATTACACTGGGGCCTGTGTGAAGGGGGTGTGTCTTCTGCTGCCATGTACCTGAGACAGAGAAAGACAACAGAGAGAGGGAGACATCAGAGAAAGAGACAACAGAGAGACATCAGAGAGAGAGAGAAATCAAAGAGAGAGAGAGAGAGAGAGAGAGAGAGAGAGAGAGAGAGACATCAGAGAGAGAGAGAGAGAGACATCAGAGAGACAGAGAGAGAGACATCAGAGAGAGAGAGAGAGAGAGAGAGACATCAGAGAGTGTATTGCTTGCGTCTATCTAGCAAGGTTACTCTATGGTATAACAAGGAAGCTGAGACTTCTGCAGTGTATAAATGTGCTTTTTACTATACAAAGCTGCTGTACAAAACTATTACAATCTTAGGAATACAATACAAGACTGACAGATATCTATAACAAGCAAAATGCCTAGAAAATAGAACAGCCTAAAGTCTAACAGTACAAATGCATTTAAAAAGGGTTACTTAACTTCTGTTACTGAATGTTCATGATCTCCAATTGGCAATATTTCTTCTTGGAGACCAAGGTTCTGTTCTTGTATCATGAGCGGCTTCTTCTGATCTTCAAAGCATGATGATGTGTGTCCTGATGTTACAGCATGATGTGTTCCAGTCTCCCCTCTGTGTCTCTACTCCTCCATTTTATTTGTCCCAGTTTGTTGACCAAAGTTAATGTTTATAGACTTGTTTCCATAACAACCGACTAACAGTCATTCTTTTCAGGTTGAGAGACCCTCCAAACCTGTTTACTGTAGCTGACGAGACAATGGACTGTTGCTAGCTAACCATTGTCTCCTCAAACGAAATCCTGTCATCAATATAACAGTCATTCTTTTCAGTCTGAGGGACACTCTCAGCCTGTTTACTGTAGCTGACGAGACAATAGCCTCTTCAAACTGTCAATTTGAATACAAGATTGCTATCTAACACCATTGTATGAAAACAGCATTTGTTTGAGAATTCTACTCAAACCAGAGAATCTGATCAACTAAACTTGTAATTTTCTCCCATGTAATGTTAGGTCTGATGTTTAAAAAATCATATTTTAACAAACGCAACACATTCCGCCCTAGATTTTTTTTTTCTTTCAGACTCCATATAGAAAATCACTTCATTACTAATAAAACTCATTCTAAACATTAATTTTCCTTGAATGCAACACCTCCAATTTCTGTCATTGAGAAGATGTTTCAGTCTTTTAACTTAAAAAAGTTCATTAGAAAGTCCATTCTAAAGTTCTGTAGAAACAAGTCCAGGCTTGTAATACATCAAAGGCCTTGCTCTCCACAGCTCTTGCGATCTTCCTTTATTCTTTCCATCTTGTAATCACTTTTCTCTGGTCTTCCTATGGATCAAATTGGAGACAGCCTGTGGAGTGGAAAACAAAGCGGATTATCTGTTCCCTCTAATAATACATAAACAGTAGATCCAGGCCCTTCAGCTACGATCTCTCCTCTAAATGGCTTCTTGCCTGGATATCTGACTAACACTTTGCCCCCTGCCTGTACCCACTTCTGACCCTCCCAAAGAACATCAATAGGGAGGAGAGGAAATATACTGATATTTCCCAGAAGATCACTGCTGTTTATTTTGGAAGGTTTTATGTTATGTAGCCTCACTTTCCACTCTTGCTGAGAAGTATCCACTAACCAGTCAGAGTCCCAGCCACTGTCTTGAAGCTCATCTGCCAATGCAAATATAACTTCAAACCTTCCTGCCAGATTCCCTCTCATTCCTAGATAGGCTTCAGCTTCAGATACGTCACTATTGGTTTCTATGTCATGGGAAGCCGTAACATGGTATCTGTTGAGCCCTGTTTTTTCAGGAACCTTACATAAATACTGAACTCTGCACTCCAGCTGTGGAATCTGTGCCCCAGCCCCTACCATCCTCTCATATGGTGTGCTTTTGGCTATTGGCCTAGAATTTAACAACATGACTGCGTGTGTGAGGACCCGATCCCACCCCCTTAGTGTATGTGTGGGTATAAGTTTGCGTACCTGGTCCTTCAATAGCCTGTTGTATCTTTCAATCAAACCAGCTGCCTGTGGATGGTATGGGATGTGGCACAACCAGTACACTCCAGAATCTTTGGCCCACTGCTGTACTGTTGATCCGGTGAAGTGTGAGCCGTTATCACTTTGGACTTGCTTGGGACAACCGTAAGCAACGACAAGTTTCTGTAGCAGTTGAAGCGTTGCGGCTTGATCTGCACGTTTGCAAGGATGAACAAGCATAAGTCCTGAATAGGTGTCCACTGCAGTGCAACAATATCTCAGTCCATTGTTTCCCTGGGGCAGGGGACCGATGAAGTCAATCTGCCATATCTCTGCAGGCCTCTCACCCCTCTTAATCGACCGGGTGGAGTACTTTTGTAATGGCCATTGTCGCACTTCTCCACACACTGTACAGTTCCCTATTACAGTCTTTATCATGTCCATGGATATAGGCAAGCCTCTCTGCTGTGCCCATTCATATGTTACTTTCTGCCCCAAATGTCCAGATTGCTTGTGGGCCCAGTTGGCCAAGTTCATCAAGACAGGATCAATTGCCACAACTGCCTTCACTTTGGCGATTTCATCTGCAACTCTGTTATAGTTCTCAAAGTCTGGGACTAGGGGCACATGTGCATCAACATGCCCCACTTTTATGGTGCGCGAGTGAGCTTCCTTCCAGATGTAGTCCCAGACATCCTTGCCTCCCCACACCACCTTTCCATGAATCATCCATTCATTGGACTTCCACGTGGGCATCCAAGTTGTCAGTCCTTTAAAAACCGCCCAGCTGTCAGTGTAGATAGTGACATGGGAAGAAGGATCCTCCTGAAGAGTCATCACTACAGCTTTCAACTCTGCATACTGAAAGGAAATAAATCAAGATTAGGGGTATTCTCTGCTTTGCTTTGGTGTGCCATTCAATACCGGAACCAGATCTGGGAGATTTGCCCTTTGAGATAAAGAAACATATACACAGCAGGTTTCTCTCCGAGCAAATCTAATCTTTATTCTTGGGTGTCGATATAAGAGGGCTTTTCAGAAAGTACCGCCCTTTAACAGATTATCCAATCATATACAGAGACGCACAAGTACAGTCTGACGCCCACAGTGAAACTAATTATTTCTAAAATATCACGTGCTTTACAAGAACATGAAACTCAACAGAAGATTACAGTATTATGGAAAAACAAAACTAGATTAGCAGGACTTGAGCATACTTCACAAAATGGATGTTAGAGACACACAAAATGGAAGCTGACTATAATACAAAGAAGTAGTTAAACTAAATATCCCTTCACATACTGGCTGGACCCTCCAATTCCGGTCTCCTGCAGGACTGTGTCTGTACTTGGGTTGTAGGCTGCTGCTGTCCATTTACGCCCAGACGAGGCGACTATGGCTGAACCATCAGTGAACCATGCTGACTGCTTCATGTCTTCTGACAGAGACTCAAAGGGTGGAGCCTCTTGAATGGGGGATGACTGCAGCACAGGAATTTCTTCTTCTGGCCAGGTGCTGGTAAAAGTAACAAGCCATGCCAACTGTTTTGAAATGTCTCTAACATCCCCAGCTGGAATACCCCCTCTTTCTTGAAGGTACCACTTCCATTTCATCAGTGTCTGGTTCTGGGCTACAGCTGCCCTAGTGATCAGTCCATTATCTCTCACCCATCCTGCTATTGTCAATGCAGTATGGATGGTGACTCTGTCCTTTCCTGTAATGGTCTCTACATGTTGAAGTGCTGTGTAGGCCCCAAACAGGTACTTCTCTAGGGGCGTGTATATCTTCTGTGCCCCTGTCAGTTGTTTGGACCAAAATCCAATGGGTATTGCTCTTAGTCCTTTCTTTTCATTTGGCTGCCACAGACTCCAAGATATGGTACCATTCTGCTCCACTACATCCAGCTGAAATGGTACTCCTTGTCTCACGGGTCCTAATCCCTGATGCTGCAAAATAGCTTCTTTAGCAGCCAGGAATGCAGTCCGCTGCTCTGAACCCCATGAGAACTCAGTCTTTTTCCGGGTGACATTATATATAGGCCTCAAAATCAGTCCAAGATGTGGGATGAACGATCTCCAGAACCCCACAACTCCAATGAACTTCTGTGCCTCCTCTTTGGTAGTAGGGGGCGACAGAGCCTGGATAGTTTGCACAACTGTCTCTGGAATTTTCCTCTGTTGCCCAGTCCACATCATTCCCAGGAATTTCACTTCTGTTGCAGGTCCTTGGACTTTGTCTTTGTCGATAGCCCACCCCCTGTTCTCCATGTGATGTATCAGCAGGTGCAGTGCTTCAGTTACATCTTCTTTTGTTCCAGAGATCATGATGTCATCAATGTAGTGGAACACAGCGACTTTCAAACTCAGGGTACTTAAATCTTGGGCAATCAGTCCATGACAAATCGTTGGAGAATGAAGATAGCCTTGCGGAAGGCCAGTGAAAGTGTACTGGCGGCCGTCCCACACCATAACAAACTGGTCTTGACACTCTGGGTCTATTAAAATCGAAAAGAAAACATTAGCCAGGTCTATCACAGCATGATATTCTCCTGCATCTTTAGCAATTTTTTCAACAATTGAGATCATATCTGGTACAGCTAACTTCAATGGAGGTGCCACTTTGTTTAGACCTCTGTAATCCACAGTCATTCTATATGTCCCATCAGGCTTTTTTACTGGGAACACCGGAGACGAGAAAGGACTTACAGCAGGTCTAAGGATCCCTACTCTCAATAGTTCTTGAATAGTCTCCCCAATTTCTTTGTGGCCTCCAGGAAGTCTGTACTGCTTGAGACAGACTGGCTTCTCTGGTGGAGGAATGTAGACAGGGGTCCATTTTGCATGACCTCTGACCACAGCCTTCACCGCCCTTACCAGATACGCTTTATCAGGATACCCGAATGTGAATGTACCTCTTTCAATCTGAATTGACTGACCTTGAAGTACATCCATCCCAAGAATATTTTCGGGTAACTCTGAAACCAAAACATTTGTCATACATCCTGATCCCTTGCCAATAGCCAATTTCACCCGTATCCTAACTGCTGGTGTAGTTTGCCCTCCCAAACCTTCTACATAAATCAATTCTCCTTTGTGATGGGAAGGATTGCCTTGCAAAAGTGTAACTTTGGCTCCGCTATCAACTTACCAGACTACATGTGTAGGAGAAGATGACTTCCCCCACCATACAGTGACAGGTGCATATGGGCGTCAGTCTCCTGCTGTCACTGCCCTCACGGCTATTACAGGAGACTCACCTTCCCTTCATAAAGGATAAGGAACCTCCCAATCCCCTTTTCTGATCCTCTCTAACTCCTCCCCAGGATAAAGGGATTTGGGTTTGTGTTCACGTTCAGTTTTGGGAATTGGTTTGGGGCTAACAGGAGGGGTCTGTTCTGTTTCCTCTAAGTCTAGGCTGATTTTATCTTCACTAGGAGTAGTGTTTCTAACCCTGACAGTTTTACCTACTAAATCTTTCCACCTCTTCAGCATTTCTGCAGTAGAAATGCTATCTATCTCAGCTTTAGGTACTCCTGCCTTTAATAGGTCCACCCACATTTCTTTCCTAGAAATAACTAGCCTGGTTTTCTCTTCACCTCCTGTCTTCTCTACCCCTTTCCCTTTCTTCTCTGTTCTTTTCTGCTTGTATTCTTCCTGTCTGGCCTTGACCTTATCTACTGCCCTGACAGGTTTTGTTTTAGTCTCCTCTAGCTCCCCCAACTGGCTTAAAAGGGTTGTAGCTTCATGAATCTTGCTGTTTAATCTCAGGCCTCCCAACAAGGACAATAAGGGAGCCCTGAGATTAAATGGCGCAGACTTCATCAGCTTAGAGCGCAGAGCAGACGTGAAGGGTTCCATATCTGGACCCATCCATTCTGGAAACGTATTTAATCCGGTTATACAACCCATCTCACGTAACCTGGAAATACCTTCTGCTATTGATCTCCAGGAGTAGGTATTTTCCAGGTCAGTAGGACTAGAGTATACTCGGACTATTCCATCTCTCACGAGGTCTAACAGTGAAAAATTCACGCTAAACTCTTGGGCTTTTCGCATTGCCTGACGCAATTGTGGATCATGGGTTAACACTCCTATAGTCACTGCTTCCTTACCTGACAAAACAACACTGTCCGCCCCTTCATCCCATAAGCGTAGGAGCCAACTCACTAGAGGCTCCCCAGACCTTTGTTTGTATTGTTTTGCCAGCTCATGGAGTTCAGTTTGTGTAAACTCCCGTACTTCTTCAAATTCAACATCTCTGGGGTTGTGATAATGCACCTCCCCATCTGCCATATCCTCTCTATCATGTTGCCGTTTCCTATGCTTAGTAATGAGAGGTCTGGCATACTTTTTCTTTCGCACTAGCAGATCATCATGCGAAACATCAAACTCTATCTCCTCATCCTCACTATCATTTGAGGAGAGCACATCCTTACAATCCCAATTTTGGGATGTGACAATGGCACGTTCCCTGGCTTTACTAACAGGTTTACGGCCCTTCCTTTTCCTTAAGGCATTAATTGATTTGGTCATGAGGGCTGCACACCGCTCTTGCAAATCATCAGCCCGACTAGCAGTTGAACGTACACACTCTGAAGCAACTGCTAGCTGGTCTTTTAATACCTTAACTTCTGCCTCTGCCTTCTCCCTTCTATGGGATTCAGTGTAAAATGTGTGAAGAAAATACCATCCGAATTTGGACACTGTCTTCTTCTCTTTTTTACTCAAATCCAACCCCTTAAGGCTAAAATCTCCAAAATTATCTGAGACTTTATCACCCCAAGTGAGCTTCAAGGGAGAAGCATACTTCACAAATTCTTTAGCAAGAGGCTCCCACTCATTGTCTCTGGCCCAGATAGGTAAGCTGCACACTTCCTTCTGGTCACCAGGACCCTCTGCAGCCTTTCCTTTCATAAACAGCTTACACAGCATTTTACCTAGCACAAGCTACACACTACAGAAAAAAACAGCTCTGCTTCAATTGAACTATAGCACAGTCACGGCCGAGCCCCCAACTGTATTGCTTGCGTCTATCTAGCAAGGTTACTCTGTGGTATAACAAGGAAGCTGAGACTTCTGCAGTGTATAGATGTGCTTTTTACTATACAAAGCTGCTGTACAAAACTATTACAATCTTAGGAATACAATACAAGACTGACAGATATCTATAACAAGCAAAATGCCTAGAAAAATAGAACAGCCTAAAGTCTAACAGTACAAATACATTTAAAAAGGGTTACTTAACTTCTGTTACTGAATGTTCATGATCTCCAATTGGCAATATTTCTTCTTGGAGACCAGGTTCTGTTCTTGTATCATGAGCGGCTTCTTCTGATCTTCAAAGCATGATGATGTGTGTCCTGATGTTACAGCATGATGTGTCCAAGTCTCCCCTCTGTGTCTCTACTCCTCCATTTTATTTGTCCCAGTTTGTTGACCAAAGTTAATGTTTATAGACTTGTTTCCATAACAACCGACTAACAGTCATTCTTTTCAGGTTGAGAGACCCTCCAAACCTGTTTACTGTAGCTGACGAGACAATGGACTGTTGCTAGCTAACCATTGTCTCCTCAAACGAAATCCTGTCATCAATATAACAGTCATTCTTTTCAGTCTGAGGGACACTCTCAGCCTGTTTACTGTAGCTGACGAGACAATAGCCTCTTCAAACTGTCAATTTGAATACAAGATTGCTATCTAACACCATTGTATGAAAACAGCATTTGTTTGAGAATTCTACTCAAACCAGACAATCTGATCAACTAAACTTGTAATTTTCTCCCATGTAATGTTAGGTCTGATGTTTAAAAAATCATATTTTAACAAACGCAACAGAGAGAGAGAGAGAGAGAGAGAGAGAGAGAGAGAGAGAGAGAGAGAGAGAGACATCAGAGAGAGAGAGACATCAGAGAGAGAGAGAGAGACATCAGAGAAAGACAACAGAGAGAGAGAGAAATACATACAAGAGAGCGATCAGAGAGAAAGAGACATCAGAGAGAAAGGGACATCAGAGAGAGGGACATCAGAGAGAGGGACATCAGAGAGAGAGAGAAATCAGAGAGAGAGAAATCAGAGAAAGAGAGAAATCAGAGAGAGAGAGAGAGAGAGAGAGACATCAGAGAAAGAGACAACAGAGAGAGAAATACATACAAGAGAGCGATCAGAGAGAGAGAGAGCGATCAGAGAGAGAGAGAGAGCGATCAGAGAGAGAGGGACATCAGAGAGAGAGACACAACAGAGAGAGAGACACAACAGAGAGAGAGAAATACATACAAGAGAGCGATCAGAGAGAGCGAGATCGATCAGAGAGAGAGAGCGATCAGAGAGAGAGAGAGCGATCAGAGAGAGAGAGACATCAGAGAGAAAGAGACATCAGAGAGAGAGGGACATCAGAGAGATTCCATAAGTGCCACCTATCAGTCCCCATCAGTCAAACTGACACATGACATTAAAAAAAGTATAGTAATCGGTATCGGCGAGTACTTGAAAAAAAGTATCGGTACTTGTACTCGGTCTTAAAAAAGTGGTATCGGGACAACCCTAATTATCAGCACCACTAATATTTATTAATTTATCATGTGGCTTTACTACCACCATTGCGGCTTTAATGTCATGTCTGGTCCCGGCAATATGGATGGAAATCATTGAGAAACCCCCCCAGCCCATTACCAGCTCCTTTGGGTCTTCTATGGATATTAAAAGGAACCCTGCACCCAAATAAAAAAAGTAAAAGCGTGGGGCTCCCAGGTCCTATATACTCTGAACAGCAGTATACAGTCGGTGCAAACAAGACAGGGTCTGTGGGTAGAATCTGTTTGTAATTTTGAACTGGTACATTTTGGAAATCACCCCTGAAACAATTGTTTTGCTGTCTGTGCACCTGTTCAGAACATTTCACCTCACTTTCTGTCCCAATGACAATTGGATTTTGAAAATTTGGGTTTTTTAGTGAAACAAGGAACTCTTACAGGAGAGAATTTCCCTTCCTAGGGGTAGATTTCCTCTCACTTCTTGTTGTCTCCTTCCATTTGCAAGTAGGATGTTTGAAAGTAGGGGCCTGCCCTATATACCCTGCAGAAATTTGGGCCTTAGGTGTTGGTGTTGCCCCTCCAACACAGCTCTGAGGGGAATTATAGGTAGTCTCACACAGCTGAGGGGAATTATAGGTAGTCCCACACAGCTGAGGGGAATTATAGGTAGTCCCACACAGCTGAGGGGGATTATAGGTAGTCCCACACAGCTCTGAGGGGGGTTATAGGTAGTCCCACACAGCTCTGAGGAAAATTATAGGTAGTCCCACACAGCTCTGAGGGGAATTATAGGTAGTCCCACACAGCTCTGAGGGGGGTTATAGGTAGTCCCACACAGCTCTGAGGAGAATTATAGGTAGTCCCACACAACTCTGAGGGGGGTTATAGGTAGTCCCACACAGCTCTGAGGAGAATTATAGGTAGTCCCACACAGCTCTGAGGGGAATTATAGGTAGTCCAACACAGCTCTGAGGGGGATTATAGGTAGTCCTACACAGCTCTGAGGGGAATTATAGGTAGTCCAACACAGCTCTGAGGGGGATTATGAAATTTGAAAATAAAAAATAAAAAAAATAAAAATAATAATAAAAAAATAAAAAAAAATAATTTTAGAAAAAAAAATGAAAATTAGAAAAAATAAAAAATTTTTGAAAAAAAATAAAAAATGTCATTCTTGGAAAAAAAAAAAATAATTTTACAAAAAAAAAATCAATCATTTTAGAAAAAAAAGGAAAATTAGGAAATTTGAAAAAAAAATCATTTTAGAAAAAAAAATCATTTAAAAAATAAAAATCATTAAAAAAATAATCATTTTTGAAAAAATACAGTCCCACACAGCTCTGAGGGGAATTATAGGTAGTCCCACACAGCTGAGGGGGATTATAGGTAGTCCCACACAGCTGAGGGGGATTATAGGTAGTCCCACACAGCTCTAAAGGGGAATTATAGGTAGTCCCACACAGCTCTGAGGGGAATTATAGGTAGTCCCACACAGCTCTGAGGGGAATTATAGGTAGTCCAACACAGCTCTGAGGGGGATTATAGGTAGTCCCACACAGCTCTGAGGGGAATTATAGGTAGTCCCACACATCTCTGAGGGGAATTATAGCTCCTCCAACACAGCTCTGAGGGGAATTATAGGTAGTCCCACACAGCTCTGAGGGGGAATTATAGGTAGTCCAACACAGCTCTGAGGGGGATTATAGGTAGTCCTACACAACTCTGAGGGGAATTATAACTAGTCCCACACAGCTCTGAGGGGAATTATGAAATTTGAAAAAAAAAAAAAAAAAAATAATAAAAAAATTAAAAAAAAATAATTTTAGAAAAAAAAATGAAAATTAGGAAATTTAAAAAAAAAAAAATTCTTTTTTGAAAAAAAAAATATTTTAGAAAAAAATATATAATTAAAAAAAAAAATAATAATTAAAAAAAATCATTAAAAAAAAAAACATTTTTGAAAAAAAAAATATTTTTTGAAAAAAAAATATTTTTGAAAAAAAAAAAATATTTTTTGAAAAAAAAAAATATTTTTTGAAGAAAAAATAATTTTAGAAAAAAATATCATTTAAAAAAAAATAATAATAATTCAAAAAAATAATTAAAAAAAAATATTTTTTTATAAAAAAAAAAATCAATCATGTTAGAAAAAAAATTCAAATTAGGAAATTTGAAAAGAAAAATCTTTTTGAAAAAAAAAAAAAATTTTGAAAAAAAAATTTTTTTGAAAAATATTTTTTTTTAGAAATAGTTCAATAAAAAAAAATCATTTAAAAAAATCATTAAAAAAATAATCATTTTTGAAAAAAATAATCTTTTTGAAAAAAAAAAAAATAATTTTTGAAAACAATTTTTTTTAGAAATAATTAAATAAAAATTAAAAAAAAACATTTAAAAAAAAAAATTAAAAAAATAAATAATCATTTTTGAAAAAAATAAATAAATAAAAGTTTAGTTACTCAAGCCACTCCACCCAGTTACTCCGCCCACTCCAGTAGGTGGAGGCAAGAACACGTCACACAATTTCCCCAGAAATTGTATCTTTTCTAGTTCTTATTCTTATTATAGCCAAATTTACCACCCTAACTCCCTCCCACAGTTTTTACACTACATAGACAAGTAATATACCAAAACGTGCGGATTGTTCCAGAATGGTGTGCTATTACTTTTCTGGAACGTTTCGCCGAACGGTTCACGAAATATCGTAATTTTTGCGGGGAAATTTGTCCCATAGGAATGAACATTTTTGGAAAAAAATCCTTTTTGAAAAAAATATCTTTTTTGAAAAAAAAATTATTTTAGAAAAAAAAAATTTGGAAAAAAAATCTAAAAAAAAATCATTAAAAAAAAAAATAAAAATGGAGAAATGTTCAAAACTAGAGTGGGAGGTGACAAAAGCTGACAACCCCATAATCAGCCAAAACATTATGACCACCCCATAATCAGCCAAAACATTATGACCACCGCATGATCAGCCAAAACATTATGACCACAACATGATCAGCCAAAATATTATTATCCACCCCATGAAAAAAATAATAAAAAAAAAAATCATTTTTGAAAAAAAATAATTAAAAAAAAAAAATAATTTTTGAAAAAAAAATTTGAGAAAAAAAAAGTTTAAAAAAAATTATAATTTTGGAAAAAATAAAAAAAATCATTTATAAAAAAATCATTTAAAAAAAGAATCATTAAAAAAAAAGAAAAAATTAAAAATAAATCTTTTTTGAAAAAAATGTTCAGCTAATGATGGGACTTCAACTTTTTTACTACTATTTATACATTTAAAAAAATTGTTTTTTTTTTCAAAAATGATTTTTTTTTTTATTTTTTTTTTTCATTGGGTGGTCATAATGTTTTGGCTGATCATGGGGTGTCATAATATAGTCCTGATAGTTTTCACAATATGACCATTTGTTTGCAACTCACGCCATCTATTGACATTTAATGAAACTCCCAAAACCGACCAAACTTCCTAATATCATCCAATCCCGACCTAACCTCCTAATATATCACCCAATCCAGACCTAATCTCTTAATATGACCCAATACCGACCTCACCTCCTGATATCACCCAATCCCGACCTAACCTCCTAATGTATCACCCAATCCCGACCTAATCTCCTAATATCACCCAATCCCGACCTAACCTCCTAATATATTACCCAATCCCGACCTAACCTAATCTCATCCAATCCCGACCTAATCTCCTAATATATCACCCAATCCCGACCTAACCTCCTAATATCACCCAGTCCCGACCTAACCTCCTAATATCATCCAATCCCGACCTAACCTCCTAATATCACCCAATCCCAACCTATATCACCTAATATCACCCAATTCCAACAAAACTTCCTAATATCACCCAATCCCGACCTAACCTCCTAATATCACCCAATACCGACCTAACCTCATAATATATCACCCAATCCCAACCTAACCTCCTAATATCATCCAACACAGCTCTGAGGGGAATTGTAGCTCCTTCCAAAAAGCTCTGAGGGGAGGAATTATAGCATTATTGCTCGTCCCACACAGCTCGGAGGAGAATTATAGCTCCTCACACAACTCTGAGGTGAATTGTAGCTCCTCCCACACAGCTCTGAGGGTAATTATAGCTCCTCCCACACAACGCTGAGGGGAACTGTAGCTTCTCCCACACAGCTCTGAGGGAATTGTAGCTCCTCCCATAAAGCTCTGAGGGGAATTGTAGCTCCTTCCAAAAAGCTCTGAGGGGAGGAATTATAGCATTATTGCTCGTCCCACACAGCTCGGAGGAGAATTATAGCTCCTCACACAACTCTGAGGTGAATTGTAGCTCCTCCCACACAGCTCTGAGGGTAATTATAGCTCCTCCCACACAACGCTGAGGGGAACTGTAGCTTCTCCCACACAGCTCTGAGGGAATTGTAGCTCCTCCCATAAAGCTCTGAGGGGAATTGTAGCTCCTTCCACAAAGCTCTGAGGGAGAGGAATTACAGCATTATTGCTCATCCCACACAGCTCGGAGGAGAATTATAGCTCTTCTCACACAACACTGAGGGGAATTATAGCTCTTCGAACAAAGCTCTGAGGAGAATTATAGCTCCTCCCACACAACTCTGAGGTGAATTGTAGCTCCTCCCACACAGCTCTGAGGGGAATTATAGCTCCTCCCACACAACGCTGAGGGGAAATGTAGCTTCTCCCACACAGCTCTGAGGGGAATTGTAGCTCCTCCCACAAAGCTCTGAGGGGAATTATAGCATTACTGCTCCTTCCACACAGCTCGGAGGGGAGTTATAGCTCCTCCCACACAGCTCTGAGGAGAATTATAGCTCCTCCCACACAACTCTGAGGGGAATTATAGCTCTTTGAACAAAGCTCTGAGGTGAATTATAGCTCCTTCCACAAATATCATCATGCCATCTAAAACGAAAGAGATCTAAAGCTGTAAAGATACGCTGGACTAAACTGGACCTTTCAGGCACACACTTTTGGGATCCGGAGCCCCACAACAGCAGCATAGTGGAAATGGAGGTTTGTGACAGTGAATGTGCCCAGGAGGTACAAAGTGAACCTGTAGTGTCATTCCCATGTTCAACTCAGTGTCAAGTTCAAGAGAACAGTGACAGTGTGATGGGCACTTCTGAAAACCATGGCATGCAAGAACCATGTGTACCAAGTGAGATATCTGTGCAGGCATCATTTCATCAGGGTCATCATGGTTATGGAAGGTTAAGGAACAAACAGTGTACATGCATGGCTCTGACATTTTTGGCATACCACAGTGAGCTTGATGATGTGAGGAAGGATGATCTTGATCAAATACTGAAGAAGGGCAACAGCTTGTATGGCACAACAATAGAACAGCTAAAACTAATAAATGTCTATCAGCACCAACACTTGACAATGGAAGAAGTGCCTCTCAGAGTCAGCACACAGACAAATATGAGTATAATGTTGTTAAATCTCCAGTGTTATCAGGATGTGTGAGAGCCACGGTAGACGGTGACAACCAAGGTTGGTTTGTTGACCTCTCCACAAGACTTCAGTGCCTCAATGCAGATGTTACACATGCACTTTTTATAGTAGTACCTCCGGGACTGTGACATCACAAGGGGGCGGGGTCACCATGTGACATGAGCATGTGACCCTGTCCCCTTGTCCCTATATAAGTCCCAGCACAGTGCGGCTCTGGCATTCCGGCCAGAGACAGCGACGAGTCAACATCGGAAGAAGAAGAAGAAGGCGGCGCCGGCGGCGCGGAAAACGACGACCGCGGCAAGAACAGAAGAGACCCCGGAAGACCCCCGAAGGCGGATCGAGACCCCCAGACGACGGCGTTGACGACGAAGAAGGTAGCCGGCCTCCTCCGCTCGGTAAATGGCGGAGGAGTCCGGCGAGAAGACCCCCCAAGACAGAAGAAGACCCCCGGAGCAGTGCAATAAAATATTTTTTCTAAATTGTGTGTTTTTTTTACTTTACATTTTACACCTTAGGTGAATGGGTAGGGGTACATTGTACGCTCGCTCGTCCCCACCCCCTTTCCTGGCCTGCCGGGCTGCGTGCTCGGATAAGGGTCTGAGATGGATTTGGGGGGGACCCCCACGCCGTTTTTCGGCGTGGGGAGTCCCTTTAAATCCATGCCAGGTGACGGAGCTAGCGCGGCGGCATTCACTGCCTACGCTAGCTACGTATACCTGAAGTCACGTGCTAAATGAACGGACTTTCCGATGAGCGGCAAGTCCGTTCGATTCAAAAGTCCGGCGGACTAGCCTACTAACGGCGGGATTGTCCGCCGGACTGCCAGATTGTCCGCCGGACTGCCAAGTCCAGCGGACAATTTTAAAACAAAACTTAAAACCTAGTCCGCCGGACTTTTGGCGCCAAAAAGTCCGCCAGCGCCCACACACGAGGGGATTGTCCGGTGGACTTGAGTCCAGCGGACAATCCCGCGGGATAGTCCCTTCGTGTGTACGCGGCATGAGGCATACTTATATTGTATCCTTGTGTACAGGAAGACGTAGCTGAGCATATTTTTGGATGCAGTTTTTACCATGCTATCACTGTATTTCCAAAACTGATCAATGAATTTATGGTTTTGTTAAAAGTTTTTTTTCCCCTAAATTTGCTGCAAAGCGCACTTTTAAAAATTGGGGTTCAAAATACAACTTATGCCTTTCACAAAAACCCTTGTGAGTCATTTTGGGGTAGATCCTGGAGTTCTGCCATTTCTAAGCCACTGTAAATGCAGAATGGTGTAAAAAAAAAATGGACATGCTGATTATCAGCCATTAAGCCCTAGTTCACACCGGGCCGATTTTACATGTCAAATCAGAGCCTATTGCTGGCAACGGCACCATCTGAATCGGTACGATGCCGCACATATTCCCAAAAGTAGTTTCTGTACTACTTTTGGTGATTTCAATAGAATCTGTGCATAAAGCAAATGTCTCTCAAGTCACTCCCGAAGTCAGACTGAAACTCACACGATTTCAAACCCGCATTCAGTGTGAACCTAGGCTAAGAGCCAGAATGTACTGAACCAATGGAGACAGCGCTAGCAATAATAATAATAGTGACCTAACAAACAATAAACCCATGTCATGTCAAAATAACTAGCATCATAAATGTATCCAACATATAAGTGCTCAACATATGAGTGTCCAACATATAAGTCATCAAAAGACATCCTTTTGATGAAGCCCTGGAGGAGGGGCGAAACGCGTCAAAGTAATTTCCGGCCGAGGATCTAACCCCTGACGCCATTTCCTGCCTCCGCGGAGTGCACGCTGATCCAGCAGCGATCGCGGAAGTGATCTGAACGTTTCCTTTCATATTGCATCTAGTAAGTAGCGCCTAGCGCACAATTCTAAATAGCCTCACAGTACTTCACCATATGTCGTTTTTTCTTCTCTCATTGGTGGAAAAACCTTACAAGAATACCCCTGTGATCCAGTGTGAATTCATCACCCCTTGCACCCCCTCAGTCACCATCTGTTTACCAGCCTGCTTAAAGAGTTCTGCTTGCCTGTCTGTCTGCTTCCATCAGCCTGCCTGCCTGCTTGCTTCTAGCTTTACCTGCCTGCCAGCTCGGTGAGTTCAGTCCAAGGAAGAGTTTTGTTTGCACATTTCTTTTTGGACACTAATTAGACACCATATTATGCATTTTGTAAGGTGTGAATAATTTTGCATATGTCACATATGTTGACACTCATTTGTTGAACACTTATATGTTGGACACTCATATGTTGAGCACTTATATGTTGGACACATTTATGATGCTAGTTATTTTTTGTGGTCACTGACATGGGTTTATTATTTATTGTTTGTTAGGTCACTATTATTATTATTGCTAGCGCTGTCTCCATTGGTTTAGTATTTTTTGAAAGTTTTAGCACTTTTTTGCACAGCAGCTGCAAACCATTTGATATTTATTTTTGTTTTCACATTTAATATTTTTTTCCAGCGCCGACATCTTTGTTTATAAGAGCCAGAATGTGTTCACTTGTTTCTTGGCCCTGTCACGTTACCACCATTTAAATAAGCCATATTTATGTGGTACTCTCATGTACAGAAGTATTAAAAGTATTTTACCGTATTGTTACCCATTTACATTATGTACATTAGAAATTAAATAAAATAACTAGAAACTTTTTTTTATTATTATTTCTTTTTTGTTTGCTTTAATTTCAAGTAACACTAATATAAAACTAAGAATTACAAATATTCAAAACATTAACAAGTTAACACTTCAAAATGGTGCAATTTTGGGGGTCTTCTATATATATTTTAAAATATATGATCTTTGTTGTCATGTCATAGAGTGAAGAAAAAAGCTTCAGAAATAAAATCTAGTATGTGCACCATTGTTTATACACCATATATTTTGCCCATAACTTGGAAAAAAGCAGGCAAATGTGCTTTGTTTGAATCTAGTTTTTACATTTTTTTATGTGATAGAAATCAACAGAAAAAATTATCACCTTTTTGTTTGTTTCTAAAATAAATAAAGGATATAATTTAAAGTATGGTATGAAAAGAAAGTCCTAGGCCTAGCTGTCCCCAAAAACAATATCAAGATTGTCTGGTTAACTGCAAAACAAAGCAGCAATTGTAAGACAATCTATATCACATGTGCAAAACCTGAAAAAAAAAACCTGGGAGTTATATAGGTTACAGGTGTTGGGACTCAAGTGGATCATTTGTCTTGGCATTTTTTAACCCCTTTATGCCCAAGCCTTTTTCTTACATATGTTGCTTACAAGTTAAAATCCCTATTTTTGCTAGAAAATTACTAAGAACCCCCTAACTTTATACATATATTTTTTAGCAGAGACCCTAGTTAATAAAATGACAATCATTGCAATAGTTTATGTCACACAGTATTTGCACAGCGGCCTTTCAAATGCAATTTTTTGGGAAAAAATACACTTTTATGAAGTAAAAGTTAGCCCAATTTTTTTTTATAATGTGAAAGATGATGTTACGCAGAGTAAATAGATACCTAATATATCATGCTTTAAAATTGTGCACACTCATGGAATGGCGACAAACTACGGTACTTAAAAATCTCCAGGTTACCAGTTTAGAGTTAGGCCCCTTTCACACTGGGGCGGTGCGGGGCGGCGACGGTAAAGCAGCGCTATATTTAGCGCTGCTTTACCATCGTTTTACCCGCGGTATGCGGCCGCTAGCGGGGTGGTTTTAACCCCCGCTAGCGGCCGCAAAAGGGTTTAAAAACCTCCGCAAAGCGCCGCTGCAGCGGTTTCCCATTGATTTCAATGGGAAGGAGCGGTGAACACACCGCTCCTTCACCGCTCCAAAGATGCTGCTAGCAGGACTTTTGTTGCGGTCCTGCTAACGCACCGCTCCAGTGTGAAAGCCCGCCGGCTTTCACACTGGAGTGAATGGGGCCGGTTTTTTCAGGCGGTATACAGGCGCTATTTTTAGCGCTGTACCGCCTGAAAACCGCCCCAGTGTGAAAGGGGCCTTACAGAGGAGGTCTTGTACTAGAATTATTTCTCTCGCTCTAATGATCCTAGCAATACCTCACATGTGTGGTTTGAACACTGCTTACATTTGCGGTCATGACTTACGTATGCGCTTGCTTCTGCATGCGAGCACAGAGGGATGGGGCGCTTGAAATATATATATTTTTTTCTTATTTATTTTGTTTGTTTTTTTTACACTGTCAGAAGGAATATAAACATCCCTTGTCACAGTAATAGGCAGGTACTCTTTATGGAGGGATCTAGGATCTATAAGGCCCCTTTCACACTGGGGCGTTTTTCATGTGGTACAGCGCTAAAAATAGCGCCTGTTCACCGCATGAAAAAATCCGGCCCCTTTAACTCCAGTGTGAAAGCCGGCGGGCTTTCACACTGGAGCGGTGCGCTAGCAGGATGACAAAAAAAGTCCTGCTAGCAGCATCTTTGGAGCGGGATAGGAGCGGTGTGTTCACTGCTCCTATACCGCTCCTTCCCATTGATTAGAATGGGACACCGCGGTAATACCGCCGCAAAGCGCCGCTACGGCGGTGCTCTGCGGGGGTCTTTAACCCTTTTTTCGGCCGCTCGCGGGGGGTAAAACCGCACCGCGAACGGCTGAAAACCGCGGTTAAAACGACGGTAAAGCAGCGTTAAATATAGTGCTGCTTTACCGTCACCGCGGCTCCCCGTCCCGGTGTGAAAGGGGCCTAAGACCCCAAATCCCTACTTTGCACTTAAAAGCATTCAAAATGCCAAGTTTGGCTGTTTTGAATGCTGTATTTTTTTTTTATTTGGCACCTCTAAGTCTTCTGTTAACCAGAAGTGATATCATGACATGCTTCTGGGTTACTAGATCTGTGACCCGACAGGGCATCAGCAGGGCAGAGGATAGGATCAGCAGTTTGTAGGGCAGTATACAGACCCTTTTGTTTTTTAGGGCAGCATACAGGGAACAACAGTGCAGAGGACAGGAGGGAGCAGGGCAGTGTGCAGGGAGTCAGCAGGGGATGAGCTGAAGACTGGGGTAAGCAGTGTGGAGGACAAGGTTCAGCATTGGCAGGGCAGAGGACAGGGGTCACTGCTATAGAGGCAGATGAGAATGATCACTGTTGGAGAAGCAGAGGACAGGGATCACTATTGGCAGGACAGAGGACAGGGGCTATCACTGGAGAGTCAGAGGACAGGAATCACGGCTGAAGAGGCAGAGGACAGGGATCACCACTGGAGAATCAGAGGACAGTGATCATGGCTGGAGAGGCAGAGGACAGAGATCATGGCTGGAGAGGCAGAGGACAGGGAGCATGGCTGGAGAGGCAGAGGACAGGAATCATGGCTGGAGAGGCAGAGGACAGGAATCATGGCTGAAGAGGCAGAGGACAGGAATCATGGCTGAAGAGGCAGAGGACAGGGATCATGGCTGAAGAGGCAGGAGGACAGGGATCATGGCTGGAGAGGCAGAGGACAGGGATCATGGCTGGAGAGGCAGAGGACAGGGATCATGGCTGGAGAGGCAGAGGACCGGGATCATGACTGGAGAGGCAGAGGACCGGGATCATGACTGGAGAGGCAGAGGACAGGGATCATGGCTGGAGAAGCAAAGGACAGGGATCATGGCTGGATAAGCAAAGGACAGGGATCATGGCTGAAGAAGCAGAGGACAGGGATCATGGCTCGAGAGGCAGAGGACAGGAATCATGGCTCGAGAGGCAGAGGACAGGAATCATGGCTGAAGAGGCAGAAAACAGGGATCATGACTGGAGAGGCAGAGGACAGGGATCATGGCTGGAGAGGCAGAGGACAGGGATCATGGCTGGAGAGGCAGAGGACAGGGATCATGGCTGGAGAGGCAGAGGACAGGGATCATGGCTGAAGAGGCAGAAAACAGGGATCATGGCTCGAGAGGCAGAGGACAGGAATCATGGATGGAGAGGCAGAGGACAGGAATCATGGCTGAAGAGGCAGAAAACAGGAATCATGGCTGGAGAGGCAGAGGACAGGGATCATGGCTGGAGAGGCAGAGGACAGGGATCAATGCTGGAGAGGCAGAGGACCGGGATCATGGCTGGAGAGGCAGAGGACCGGGATCATGGCTGGAGAGGCAGAGGACCGGGATCATGGCTGGAGAGGCAGAGGACCGGGATCATGGCTGGAGAGGCAGAGGATAGGGATCATGGCTGGAGAGGCAGAGGACAGGGATCATGGCTGGAGAGGCAGAGGACTGGGATCATGACTGGAGAGGCAGAGCACAGGGATCAATGCTGGAGAAGCATAGGACAGGGATAATGGCTGGAGAGGCAGAGGACAGGGATAATGGCTGGAGAGGCAGAGGACAGGGATCATGGCTAGAGAGGCAGAGGACCGGGATCATGGCTGGAGAGGCAGAGGACCGGGATCATGGCTGGAGAGGCAGAGGACCGGGATCATGGCTGGAGAGGCAGAGGACCGGGATCATGGCTGGAGAGGCAGAGGACTGGGATCATGACTGGAGAGGCAGAGCACAGGGATCAATGCTGGAGAAGCATAGGACAAGGATAATGGCTGGAGAGGCAGAGGACAGGGATAATGGCTGGAGAGGCAGAGGACAGGGATCATGGTTAGAGAGGCAAAGGACAGGGATCATGGCTGGAGAGGCAAAGGACAGGGAAGAGACAGAGGACAGGGATCATGGCTGGAGGAGCAAAGGACAGGGATCATGGCTGGAGAGGCAGAGGACAGGGATCATGGCTGGAGAGGCAGAGGACAGGGATCATGGCTGGAGAGGCAGAGGACAGGGATCATGGCTGGAGAGGCAGAGGACAGGGATCATGGCTGGAGAGGCAGAGGACCGGGATCATGACTGGAGAGGCAGAGGACAGGTATCATGGCTGGAGAAGCAGAGGACAGGGATCATGGCTGGAGAAGCAGAGGACAGGGATCATGGCTGGAGAGGCAGGAGGACAGTGATCATGGCTGGAGAGGCAGAGGACAGGAATCATGGCTGGAGAGGCAGAGGACAGGAATCATGGCTGAAGAGGCAGAAAACAGGGATCATGGCTGGAGAGGCCGAGGACAAGGATCATGGCTGGAGAGGCAGAGGACAGGGATCATGGGTGGAGAGGCAGAGGACAGGGATCATGGCTGGAGAGGCAGAGGGCAGGGAGCATGGCTGGAGAGGCAGAGGACAGGAATCATGGCTGAAGAGGCAGAGGGCATTGATCAATGCTGGAGAGGCAGAGGACAGGGATCAATGCTGGAGAGGCAGAGGACAGGGATCATGGCTGGAGAGGCAGAGGACCGGGATCATGGCTGGAGAGGCAGAGGACTGGGATCATGGCTGGAGAGCCAGAGAACTGGGATCATGGCTGGAGAGCCAGATGACTGGGATCATGGCTGGAGAGCCAGATGACTGGGATCATGGCTGGAGAGCCAGATGACTGGGATCATGGCTGGAGAAGCAAAGGACAGGGATCATGGCTGGAGAAGCAAAGGACAGGGATCATGGCTGGAGAAGCAAAGGACAGGGATCATGGCTGGAGAAGCAGAGGACAGGGATCATGGCTGGAGAGGCAGAGGACATGGATCATGGCTGGAGAGGCAGAGGACATGGATCATGGCTGGAGAGGCAGAGGACAGTGATCATGGCTGGAGAGGCAGAGGACAAGAATCAAGGCTGAAGAGGCAGAAAACAGGGATCATGGCTGGAGAGGCAGAAAACAGGGATCATGGCTGGAGAGGCAGAGGACAGGGATCATGGCTGGAGAGGCAGAGGACAGGGATCGTGGCTGGAGAGGCAGAGGACCGGGATCGTGGCTGGAGAGGCAGAGGACCGGGATCATGGCTGGAGAGGCAGAGGACAGGGATCATGGCTGGAGAGGCAGAGGACAGGGATCATGGCTGGAGAGGCAGAGCACAGGGATCAATGCTGGAGAAGCATAGGACAGGGATAATGGCTGGAGAGGCAGAGGACAGGGATAATGGCTGGAGAGGCAGAGGACAGGGATCATGGTTGGAGAGGCAGAGGACAGGGATCATGGCTGGAGAAGCAGAGGACAGGGATCACGGCTGGAGAAGCAGAGGACAGGGATCACGGCTGGGGAGGCAGGGGGCAGGGAATCACAGCTGGAGAGGCAGAGGACAGGGATCACAGATGGAGAGGCAAAGGACAGGGATCACCACTGGAGAGTCAGGGGACAGGGCTTACCACTGGAGAATCAGAGGACAGTGATCATGGCTGGAGAGGCAGAGGACAGGGATCGTGGCTGGAGAGGCAGAGGACCGGGATCGTGGCTGGAGAGGCCGAGGACCGGGATCATGGCTGGAGAGGCAGAGGACAGGGATCGTGGCTGGAGAGGCAGAGGACAGGGATCGTGGCTGGAGAGGCAGAGGACCGGGATCATGGCTGGAGAGGCAGAGGACAGGGATCATGGCTGGAGAGGCAGAGGACAGGGATCATGGCTGGAGAGGCAGAGGACTGGGATCATGGCTGGAGAGGCAAAGCACAGGGATCAATGCTGGAGAAGCATAGGACAGGGATAATGGCTGGAGAGGCAGAGGACAGGGATAATGGCTGGAGAGGCAGAGGACAGGGATAATGGCTGGAGAGGCCGAGGACAGGGATCACGGTTGGAGAGGCAAAGGACAGGGATCACGGCTGGAGAAGCAGAGGACAGGGATCACGGCTGGAGAAGCAGAGGACAGGGATCACGGCTGGGGAGGCAGGGGGCAGGGAATCACAGCTGGAGAGGCAGAGGACAGGGATCACAGATGGAGAGGCAAAGGACAGGGATCACCACTGGAGAGTCAGAGGACAGGGCTTACCACTGGAGAATCAGAGGACAGTGATCATGGCTGGAGAGGCAGAGGACAGGGAGCATGGCTGGAGAGGCAGAGGACAGGGAGCATGGCTGGAGAGGCAGAGGACAGGAATCATGGCTGGAGAAGCAAAGGACAGGGATCATGGCTGGAGAGGCAGAGGACAGGGATTACCACTGGAGAATCAGAGGACAGTGATCATGGCTGGAGAGGCAGAGGACAGGGAGCATGGCTGGAGAGGCAGAGGACAAGGAGCATGGCTGGAGAGGCAGAGGACAGGAATCATGGCTGGAGAAGCAAAGGACAGGGATCATGGCTGGAGAGGCAGAGGACAGGGATTACCACTGGATAATCAGAGGACAGGGATTACCACTGGAGAATCAGAGGACAGTGATCATGGCTGGAGAGGCAGAGGACAGGGATCAATGCTGGAGCGGCAGAGGACAGGGATCAATGCTGGAGAGGCAGAGGACAGGGATCATGGCTGGAGAGGCAGAGGACCGGGATCATGACTGGAGAGGCAGAGGACAGGGATCATGGCTGGAGAGCCAGAGGACTGGGATCATGGCTGGAGAAGCAAAGGACAGGGATCATGGCTGGAGAGGCAGAGGACAGGCCCCCCTGCCCCAAAGAACCAACCCCCCATGTTGAGGGCATGCGGCCTGGTACGGTTCAGGAGGGGGGGCACTCGCTCGTCCCCACCCCCTTTCCTGACCAGCCGGGCTGCGTGCTCGGATAAGGGACTGGTATGAACTTTGGGGGGGACCCACACGGAGTTTTTTCGGCATAGGGGGTTCCCCTTAAAATCCATACCAGACCGAAGAGCCTGGTATGCTCTTAGAGGGGGAACCCATGCCGTTTTTTTTCCGGCATGGAGTTCTTCCTAAAGATTCATACCAGACACAGTGCCTGGTATTGTCAGGGATCGAAGTCGGATCCCTGTTCATTGATGTCGGACGCATGTCCGACATCAAGTCGCAGGGCAAAGTAGGATCAAAAGTAGTACGACTGTCCTGTCGTACCAGTGTGAACCCGGCCTCCTTGTTTGAATGGGCTGCCATACATCAAAACAAACCTATAAAAAGCACCTGTGCCATTTCTGATAAGGCAGTGCACCACAATTGACAGTAATGCATAATTGTGGAGTGCTGCAGTGCAAGTGTGTTGGGATGCAATTCAACATGGCCATACATTTGATATTGCACCTTAAGTGCCGGTTCACACTGATGCAGTGCGGGAACCGCATTCCTGGTTAAATCACATTCAATTCTTTAGCAGTGCGATTTGAGCCATAATTCTGTATGGCTCAAGTCGCACCGCATCTGCACCAAAATTGTGAAGGACCCTTTTGTTTGCAGCACCATAATTGGATCACATGGAAGTACACACATCTGATTCTGCAAATCGCACAAGGTTTTGCAAACCGATTTCGGGGTGTCGTTAACTTAACATACACACTGGTTCTCATGAATGGGGTTTGATTTTGATGGGGTGTGGAAACCACACACAGAATTTGCAGCGAATTCCGCACTACATCAGTGTGAACCAGCATGTGTGATTGTAAAATTGTGGTTTCCACACACCATCAAAATCACACCCCCATTCATGTGAACCGCTGTGGGTGATATTCACCTTTTCAAATCATTTGGACATTTTCAACACCCTGAAATGATATATAGATATAAATTAATATATAATAAATTTATAGCCAGCCTGAGTGTTGGTTCACACGGATGCTGTGCGGAATTCTGTGCGGCTTCCGCATTGCATTAAAATTGCACCCCATTTATGTGAACCGCTGTGGGTGTGTATGTTAATGACACCCTTGAGCACCCATGCAATCTGATTCTGGTGCAACAAAAAAAAGGGACCTGCATGATTTTTGTGCAGATGCGGTGCGATTTGAGCCATACCGAATGATGGCTCAAATCACACTGCTGAAGAATCGTGTGCGATTTGAACAGAAATGATTCCTGTTCAAAATCGCATGCGGTTCCTGCACCTCATCATGGTGAACCGGCACTAAAAGAGAATCTAAAAAGCTATATTCAGTATATAAAACACAGTATACCAAGCATAAGAAGTGAATATAACATAAAAAAGTCAACCAAAGGTGAACTATATACTGGAACTAAAATATATAGTGACATTTTCTTTTAAAACATTTTAATGCTTGGCTAATGCTAAAATGACAGGACCTCTTTGCTGCTAGGTAAGACTCCCAGCAACCATACATGAATTATAATGATTGGTCTTGTTAACTTCACCTGCAATCACTGACACACCTGTATTATATGTAGGATGATTGCCATTGGCTAGGTGATGTGAGCAAAGCTATTTAAGGTCTTCTTGAACACACGCAGGGCTGAGAAAGTTGTTATTATTGCTGCTGCAGAAATTTGTTACTAATACTCAGGATTAGGGAGCCATTTAGTAGAAAAATTTGATTCATAGGCCAAGGATTTTTTTTTTACATTTTTCTTGCTATTTTGTGTCTGCGAGAATCTACTGTAGATGATAGATTTTCACAGAATTTGATCTATCAATCTACTGATTTCCTAGAAATATTTAATGAATTTCAGTTTCTTTGGCTTTATCCACATTTTACTAAACCAATTAGTAGGACTATGTAGATGACTACCGAGAATTGACAGAGTATGTAAATGTGGATTAGACAGAATTTCACTCTAAATGAAATTACTTTTAACCCCAGACACAACAACAAATAAGAGACTGTCAGGGGCAGGTTTTGTATTCTCACAAAGGTATTTTAGAGCAACTGAGGGAGGCATTTTGATTCCAGCTGTAATCTTAAATGAAATCTGCCTCTTTGCTCCTTTTTAGCATTACTTTGCTGTACTATAAAATGAATAACCGTCTCTGTAAAATGTTTTACTGGATATTGCCATGTTCCCATCTGTTGGAAAACTCTCTACATTATAAACCTATTACAACTATTAAAAAGAAAAAAAAATCTTTTACAGATCACACATTTCACAATCTCTGTGCATTGTATTACTGAGTGAGTTAGGGCAGCCCGCACGCCTCCTATTAACTCCTGTGAAAAATTCACCTCAGACTTTACCTTGGTAGATTTTTTTTTTTTATCAATTTAGCTGAACTCTGGTTGAACCAAAATTTAGCCAAATTCACTCATCACTGTTGTCATATCAGTGTACATAGCAGAAATTGTCCCCTTGCAAATGTCTTTTGTAAATGTCTTCTCAGATTTTAACAATATAAATAGGATGATTTCAAAGAGCATGACTGGTGTAGTGGTCACCTTTACTCCAATAACTCTCTCCCATTTACCTTACTCCTGGTAACAAACAATACTTATACAGTTTGCGTTGGTATGATATATATAATCTCTATCTCCACACTTGCTAAAGATGACAAACCATAGGCATTTATGTTCAACTCGAAATACCAAAAATTGGGCTGATCTGAGATTTTACAAACCAAAAATTGCTTGATTCTGCCAAAAAAACACGCAAAATTATTTATGCCTGAAGCCACAATTCTTCTTCTGGTTTAGGAGCTTACCTGGGCTTCAACCATTTCAAAAACCTGCAATAAATATTAAGAAGTGTAACTAACATAGCTAAGAAGGCAACATTTTTATTCCCTCGCTGTTTGTAGGACTAATAAGCCGACCAGTTTTTCCATCATTTATAGACCTCATCCATAACCTTCAAGCTACGCCACTCTGTCTACCTTTTTTTTTATACGGTCATCTCAGTCAGTCAAGGGACACCACTGGCTGTGGCAATAATACCTACTGAAAAACAAAACAAAGTATATAGACAAATGGGGAAAACCAAAGAAAATACTTAAAAAAAAAATAAAAAATGTATACATACACAAGTGAAAGACAAATCAAACAAAACAAAGTGAAGAAGGGAGATGGTGGGGATATTGCTCCTAATGGTGGACTGAGGTAACATCCATTACCTTTTGTTGGGATCACAGCTGCAACATACCTCCTACTTCACTTTATAGGACACACTAGTCCATCTGCTCCCCTCACCGCCATGTCATGTTGTGCAAGCCGGGAATCAAAAATCAACTCCATAACAATGTACTGTATAGCCTCTTTTCTGTCCAAGCTTTCCAGGTAGATAGACCAGGTGGAATGTCCTGGTTAAAATTAAGTCATTCTAATAATGCTTTGTGCCTTAGGTTACTTGATTAATATATACAACAGTGATGGGCATACCTACGCATAAAAGCCCAGGAAACAGCTGTACATTAGGACTTTTACTTTATAGGCTTATTGCACAATTGCCTCAATCCAAACAAATAGCTAACGTGGGTAGCTGCCAACATTGATGTGTCCCCACACCTATACAAATGCAATAGGAAAAATGCAGCACTACCAAGAGTGTTAAAGCCAGTGCAGTCAAGTGCTTTTTCCATGCATAAATAAATGCATGGAAAGTAGGTTATATGGTTTTCAATGGCATAGTTCACGCCAGTGCTTGCAATTCCAGTTACAGAAAAAAAAAGTAGAACATGCTGCATTTTTCCTGTACTATAATGCTGTAAAACACATCAAAACTTGTATTGTAATGCACCAGAACACACATGTCCATATTTAAAGTTAAGAAAAAAAAGAGGGGGGAAAAAATACACCAAAAACTTGTCAAAAATGCGCATGCATAAAATCATCTGGAACGCATCCAGGCTGCGTTTCTATGGTGTGAACTGGCCCTAATAAAAGAAAATATATATTTAAAAAAATATATTTAAATGGTGACCAATAGTGGTGACACCCTCCTCACTGTGCTTCTCCTCAGTAGTCCTATAATATTTTATAGATCCATATATGAAGGTGAGCTGCTAAGATTTACCAGTGAAGGAGTCATGTGGTGTTTACATAAAATTATTTAAGCTACTACACAGATTTTCAAGCACATTTAAAGGCGAATTGTACTTTATGGAATTGCTATATATGTATGGATGTAGCAAGAGGACTATTGAGCATAAGCACAGTGGAGTTCATGTGTCAACTGTTTATTTATAAACCATCAATCAAAGCAAGCCAATATTTTTTACACACACACACACACTGAAAATGTATTTAAGAAAAGTTGCATAACATCAGGTGACGTTTCGGGCTAACAATTATATCGCCCTTCTTCATGACCATACACCTACAAATGGTGGTAAGACAAAATCTTTATATAGGAAATAGCTAACAGGTGCTACCAAACACATTTTATCTCATTACTTCAGCATTTAAATCTATAACAATGGAAACGACTACTGCAATGGGATGAACAAAGTCCTTCACTGTTTGAGAATGCATTCAAATGGCATAGTCCATCTATAGAATAAAGAATATAAATATATAATTAACCTAAAATCAACAAACAAAAAACAAAACCTATAATGCAATATCAGATCGGCAGATTTGCAGCAGACCGACCAACCCATTGGTCCATGTATGGTCAATCCGCTGCAAACAATCGGTCAGTTTTTCAACAAAATAATCTTACAAAAATAAATACAAATCAAAATTGGTTTTTAACCCTGTGGGTTGCAAAGTGTCCAAACGGTTTATCCAATAAACTTTTCTTTTCCGCAATTCTAGTTCCCTGTTATCTCTCCGTCTATTATTTGGGATACCATCAATCACCATGTATCTCAATTGTGCAACAGTGTGATTTTTTTTTTCTAAAAAATTTCTTGATAATGGTAGTTTGTCAATTTTGTCACGTATAGAATACTTATATCTTTAACTTTTTGTGTAGTTTCTCTTACATATACTAACCCACATGGACATTTAATGATATATATATATATATATATACTACATAAGCCGATTGGCATGTAAAATAATCTTTAATAAAGATGTTGTACCCTTTATGTGGATGGTTAAAAAATGTCCCTTTTATCATGCTAGTACACTGTATACAGGATAAACACAGGAATAAACCCAGATTCGGAGGTCCCAGCAATGTAACATGGGGAACTGGAGTATTAAATTGGTCAGATTTGACTAATCTACTGTGTATGGTCCTACCCTTGCTATATGATGGTAAAGGAGGACTTCGGAATTCAGGAACAGAGGGATAATTTTTATTAAGTATTGACCAATGTTTTCCAATAATATATTATTTACACTGTTGGAAAAAGGATGGAATTTTGAAATAAAAGGAAGTCTGGGCTTGATCACCTCATCCTTATTTTTATCTAGATTGATACCTTCCTGGTGTACTACATCACCAGGATGACCCCGCTGTCGTAGTCTCATTTCCATTTAATTCAGTCTATCCTCCTTGTAACTTGATTTATTAGTAATTATCAAAACTCCTTTTTAACTGGCTTCTTGGAATTGATTTGAATACACCTGGAGGGTGAAAGCTAGAAAAATGCAGTAATTGATTGCAATCCGTTGGTTTTCAGTACAGGTCACTAATGACCCGATCTTCATAAATGTATAATAAAGTGTCTAAGAAGGGAGTAGTATCACCAGCAATCGTCATATTAAATTTCAGACCCGGAACCAACAGATTCAAATATTCATCAAATAACCATAATGTATCTCGGTCGCCCACCCATATGCCAATTGCGTCATCAATGAATCTAAACCATGCCATGCAATTGTCTTGGAATAATTTTAAATGATAAATAAATGCATGTTCTAGCATGTCCATAAATGCATTGGCATATGGGGGGGGCGACATTAGAACCCATCGCTGTACCCGTTAGCTGCAAATAGTATGTATCCTTGAATAGGAAGAAGTTTTCTTCCAATACAATCCTCAACAATTGCAGAATAAACTCCACCTGGGTGGAATCATATAATCTGGAATTGTTTAGTAAACGTTTACATGCCTCGATACCCAACTCATGCGGAATAGCTGTATAAAGGTTGGCTACATCCCAGGTGACAAGTATAGCTCCTGGTGGTAAACAGAATTTTTCTATTTTTTCCAAAAAATCTTGAGTGTCACATATATATGAACGTGTATTTAGGACATTGTTAGCCCGAAACGTCACCTGATTATACCTGATATGTAACTTTTTTCTTAAACTTTCACTGGGTGTGCAGCAATCCCTGGACTTTTTTCTATATTAAAGGACTACACACCATTTCCAAGCGACCATTGAGTACATCTCACCCACAGCATTTTACTATATATATATATATATATATATATATATATATATATATATATATATATATATATATATATATATATATTATACACATAATGTGTGTGTGTGTGTGTGTGTGACAAAGGATCAATAGAAAGTAGCTGCTTTCACTCCACTCAAATTGTAAATGCATAGTTACACAGTGCTGCACTACTAATAAGTATGTGTAAGTGTAAATACACCAATTAATGAAGACATGAACTACTCCAAACATTTCCGGTCCAAGAAAAAGTGACCAAACAAATATGTGACAAAAAAGAGCGATCCACCATTCTTGTGCAGAAAGTCCAAATAAAAAGTGCTTGTGCAATCCTCCACCTGTGTCTTGGGCTGCTCACCTCCTGTTTCATTAGTGGGTCAAACAAAGCAATTATATCAAAAGAGACTCTATTTCATTCATAACCTGTCTGGTAAGCAAGCTGTGTGTGTGTGTGTGTGTGTGTGTGTGTGTGTGTGTGTGTGTGTTTGTGTGTGTATAATATATATAGATCTATCTATCTAATAAAAGGCAAAATCTAGTGCTCTCTGTATAAACAACTTTATTCCCATAAAAAGCCAGTAAACATACTCAAATGTAGCACAACATGCCATACTGGCTGTGAGAGCATGGATACAATGCAAATGAGATGGCTGCTGTAGGATGTCAGCACATAACTAACCTATAACCTAAATGCATGTGGTCAGACTTCTTCAGTAGGGGTGGGGCTAGAGACATCACTCTGCTAATAACCCCTTCAGATCCGCGCTAGACGAATGATGGCTACAGCACGGACCTACTTTGCCGGGAGGCCATCAATAGACATCCTCCTCTTTTGCACGCGCACTGTGATCACCGAGTCAATGAGATAATGGACCCTTACCATGTGATCAGCTGTCAGCCAGAAGATTGGTAATAGTTCTTTTTCTCCTCACGCTGATGGCTTTTGTGCGAGGGACATGCCATCTCATCTGTGCCCACCAGTGCCGCCTGTCAGTGCCCACAGTGCATAACAGTGCCGCAAATCAGTGCCCACCAGTGCATAACAGTGCCACCTATTAATGCCCACCAGTAGTGCCTCATCAGTGCCACCTAGCAGTGCTGCCTACCAGTGTCACCTATCAGTGCCCATCACTGCCACCCATCAGTGTCGTCTTATCAGTGCCCATCAATGAAGGAGGAAAAATTACCTGTTTTGCAAAAGTTAATAACAAAATATAAAACTTTTTTTTGTATTTTTTTTTTTTTTTTTTTTTTTTTTTATTCGGTCTTAATTTTTTTTAACAAAAAATTAAACCCAAAGGTGCTTAAGTGCCCAGTAAGCAAGTGGTTAAATAGACACAAATGCAAGCATTACACAGCGGCAAATAAGTACATTACTCAGGGGGACACATACTGAGGTGAAACCCCTATATATTGCATATATATATATATTATATATATATATATATAATAGCAATCACATCACGGCCATCTGAACACAAATCAATACATTAGTAATAATTCATCAATACATTAAGAAAATAAAAAATATAAAAAGAAAATGAATCTAAACTTAAAATAAGAGGAGGGAAAAAAAAATGAAATGAATATAAATATGCGAAAGAAATTAAAACTCAAAAGCCCCGGTGTCATGTGACTCTATATAGTGTTACAAGGTCTCAGGTGTGTTTAAATTTTGGCGTTTATCACTTTTAGTGTCGGTTCACACTGAGGCAGCACAAATTGCAGCACGACTGCCTCAGGTGACCTGGACATGACAGCCGCGGCGACTTGCAAAACGTCTTCTGTATAGAAGTCAATTCGAGTTGCCCCCAAAGTCGTACAGGAATCTTTTTCTAAGTCGGAGCGACTTGAGAAATTTGCGCGAACTTTAGGACCCCATTAAAGTCTATGGGACTCGACCGTTCGAAATTAAAAGTGCTAAAAAAAAGGCTAATATGCAAGTTATTGTCCTAAAAAGGGTTTTGGGACCCAAGGGGACATGTATCAATGCAAAAAAAGGTTTTTAAAAACGATTGTTTTTTCGGGAGCACTGATTTTAATGACGCTTAAAGTGAAAAAAAAGTGATATATTCCTTTTTAAATATCCTGCCTAGGGGGTGTCTATAGTATGCCTGTGAAGTGGCACGTGTTTCCAGAACAGTCCCTGCATAAAATAAAATTTCTAACGGAAAAAGGTCATTTAAAACTGCTTGCAGTTTTAATGTAGTGTCTGGTCCCAGCAATATGGATGAAAATCATTAAGAAAAATGGCATGGGTACCCCCCCCTGCCCATTACCAGCCCCTTTAGGTCTTGTATGGATATTAAGGGGAACCCCATACCCAAATTAAAAAAAAGGAAGGCATGGGGCCCCCAGGCCCTATATACTCTGAACAGCAGTATACAGGCGGTGCAAACAAGACAGGGACTGTGAAGGTTTATTAAGTAGAATCTGTTTGTAATTTTGTACTGGTATATTTTTAAAGTGCAGCTCCAGTCAAAATATTTTTAAGCTTTTTAGAAAACACAGGGAAGGGTCACCCCTGTAACATTTTTTTTTGCTGTCTGTGCACCTCTTCAGAAGATTTCCCATGACTTTCTGTCCCAATGACAAATGTTTTTTGAAAATTTGTTTTTTTTAGTAAAACAAAGATTGGGATAAAGCATCAGTGGAGAGGATACACGTTTTCCCATATAAACTCTTACAGGAGAGAATTTCCCTTCCTAGGGGTAGATTTCATCACACTTCCTGTTGTCTCTTTCCATTTGCAAGTAGGAGACGTTTGTAAGTTGGATGTTTGAAAGTAGGGGCCTGCCCTATATGCTCTGCAGAAATTTGGGCCTAAGGTGTTGGTGTTGCCACAACAATGTAAGCCCTCAAAGTGACTCCTGGTGGGCGCTGGAACGCCCTGCTGTGAACTATTATATCAAGAATTGTAATTACATGCCATTGTTGAACAGGGGCAGAAAAATTGGGCCTTTGGTGGTGTTGCCACATAACTGTAAGCCCTCACAGTTACTCTTGGTGGGCGGTGGAACGGGCCCTGCTGTGAAATATTATATCAAGAATTATAATTACATGCACCTGTTGAACAGGGGCAGAAAAAGTGGGCCTTAGGCACTGGTGCCACAACACTCCAGCACCTCACAGATACTCTAGTTGCATCAAAAATTGAGCGCAGGAATGAGCCCTACAGCAAAATATTGAACATGCAAAAATTGTAATTGCACGCCCCTGTTAAACAGGGGCTGAAAAATTGTGCCTTAGCCACTGGTGGTGGCGCCCAGAACCAAAAATGTTCTTACACGCCATCAGCGTGATCATTGAGGAGGAAGAGCATAGTCAATCAGCATCAGCATAGGCAGTCTTGAAGGGATCTGACATTTCAAAAATTATTCGTTTACATCAGCATCAGGTGCTTGGTAGCTGGTGGTGATCCAAGACTGATTCATTTTTATGAAGGTCAGTCGATCAACCGAGTCGGTGGACAGGCGCACCCTGTGATCGGTTACAAAGCCTCCAGCGGCACTGAATGTGCGTTCTGAAAGAACGCTGGATGCAGGACAGGCCAGTAGCTCAATTGCATACTGTGCAAGCTCTGGCCAGTGATCCATCCTCAAGACCCAGTAACCCAGAGGATTTTCTGTGGGAAAAGTGTCCAAGTTTGACCTTGCCCCTAGGTATTCCTGGACCATGTAAATCAGACGCTGGCGATTGATTGCTGGAACCGATCATACCTTGGGGCTGCGGACAAAAAAATTGTCTGAACGCATCGGTCAGACGGCCACCTTCTCCACCGCTCCTTCTGTGAGTGACCGAAGCCTCAGCAACACGTTGTTGTCTAGGACCAGGAATTTGTCCTATTCCTGTGTGATCAGCGGGCCAGCAGGAACACTGTCTGGATAAAGGGGGCCTTGAGTAAGGAAGTCCTCCTCTTCCTGCCTCTGTTCTTCCTCAAGTGCCCTGTCAATTATCCCATGCAGCGTGTGCTTCAACAGGTGGACAAGAGGAACAGTGTCACTGATGCATGCACTGTCACTGCTCACCATCCTCGTGGCCTCCTCAAATGGTGACAGGACAGGGCATGCATACCTGATCATGGCCCACTGACGTGGAGAAAAAAAACAAGCTCCCCTGACCCTGTCCTGGTGCCCTAGTCGCACAGGTACTCATTGATGGCCCTCTGCTGCGTGTGCAGCCGCTGCAGCATGGCCAACGTTGAGTTACACCTGGTGGGCATGTCACAGATTAGGCGGTTCTTGGGCAGGTTAAATTCCTTTTGGAGGTCAGCCAGCCAAGCACTGGCATTATATGACCGTCGAAAATGCACACACTTTCCTGGCCTGCCTCAGGACATCCTGTAAGCCTGGGTACCTGCCCAAGAACCGCTGCACCACTAAGTTAAGGACGTGAGCCACACAGGGCACATGGGTCAGTTTTCCCTGTCAGAGGGCGGAGAGGAGGTTGGTGCCATTGTCGCAAACAACCATTCCTGGCTTAAGCTGGCGTGGCATCAACCACCTCTCAGCCTGCCCCTGCAGAGCTGGCAGAACCTCTGCCCCAGTGTGGCTCTTGTCCCCCAAGCACACCAGCACAAGTACCGCATGGCATCTTTTTGCCTGCATACTTGCGTAGCCCCTTGAACGCCTACGGAGCACCACGGGTTCCGAGGACAAAGCACAGGAAGAGGCCATGGAGGAAGAAGAAGAGGGGTGGAGGAGAGAGGTGTGTCAGAATCACCAGTAGTAGCATTTTGGATGCGTGGTGGCGGAACAACCTCCAACACTACTGCACCTTGTCCTGCATCCTTCCCAGCTGCCAGAAGAGTCACCCAATGCACCGTGAAAGATAGGTAAGGTCCCTGTCCATGCCGGCTGGACCATGAGTCAGTGGTAATATGCACCTTACCGCTGACCGCCCTGTCCAGCGAGACCAAGACATTGCCTTCCACATGCCGGAATCGCCTTCCGTGAGAAAAAGTGGCGTTTGGGAACCTGCCACTGAGGAACCACACATTACACAAACTCACGGAAGGGGGCAGAGTCTACCAACTGAAAAGGCAGCAGTTGTTGAAGTACTAGCAATTTAGGCTGTGACACACCTAATTCTACACCTTCATACCTCTCAGTGCAGGTTTCAGAGAGGACTGAAGGTATAGTGGGGTTGGAGATCCCAGCTGATGAGGCGCAAGGAGAGGTCCGCTTTGTTCTTTGGTGTGGGACTTTTAGGTACGCTTGCCAACGAACTGCACGGCAGGTCGACATACGTCTAGTCAAGCATGTGGTGCCCAAGCGGCTGATGTGATGCGAGATATGCTTGAGACATATGTTGCAAATAGCAGCGTTGCGATCTGATGCACTCGTCTCAAAAAAGGCCCACACCAAAGAACTTTTGGAATAACGCGCAGAGGCAGCGCCCTGCACATGCGCAGTTTGCGGTCTGATGCAGTCGGTGTGCTGCCCTTAAGCTGGCCCCTGGAGGGCATCCTGCCTCGTTGAAGCCTCCTTCTCCTCCTCTCTCCTATCAGGCACCCACGTGGAGTCAGTGACCTCATCATCCCCTCCCTCCTCATCACTGGAGCAAACCTGGCAGTATGCTACAGCTGGGGAAACCTGACTGCCAGATTGTTGTCCTTCTTGGGCATACCCTCTCTCTGGGCTCACGTTACTGCCTTGCTCTAGCTGGGTATCATCATCAGAGCCTTAAAAACGCTGGGCATCCTCATGGAGCATGTACCCAACACTGTGCTCAAACAGTTCGGGGGACTCCTTAGGAGGACATGGTGGGGCTAGGGAAGGAGTGACTGATGCCATTGAGCCTAGGCAAGAGGCCGCATTGGTAGCTGCTTTGCCAGTACCCTGAGCCTGGGTGAGAGAGTATGGGGAGGATGAGGAGGGCTTGGTCATCCACTCTACCAAGTCTTTGACATGTTGCGGTTGGGGTGGGCGCCTCTCCCCGCATCAAACGGAAGGGCCGGCCGCCTGTACGGCGAGCCTACCGGGGACACCTTCCCCGGGCGGTCGGGAGGGGGGTCGAGGCACCTGGGCGGCCAGTGACCTCTGGGGCCGGGGAGCTCTCTTCCCTCTCCGCCAGGGGGCAGCATTGGTCCTGGCGTGAGGCTCCTTGGTCGTGGCTCTGTGAAAATTGCCTCCTCACATATATCCGCAGCAACCTTTCCCGTCACCCTCCGGCCCTGAAAAAGGGTTCCGCGTCGGGGAGGGGAAAATCCCGAATCGAGGCCAGGCCCGTGAAACTCCCTCCCGGCCGCCAGGAGTGCATTCAACCTCATCCGCGACTTTCGTGGTTTTCCGCCCAAAAAAACGTCAGACTTGGCCGGCTAGCTTGATCCCAGCCAGCATGCCACGCAGCGCCTAAAAAATCCGGCAAAGTCCTCGTCGACCAGCTTGGGTTTAGAGCCCGGGGGAACGCGGCAGAGTCCTCGCTGGTCAGCTTGGCCCCGCCGGCCAGCTTGGGTTTAGAGCCGCAAGCGGCCAGGGAAGAATGCGGCAGAGTCCTCGCCGGTCAGCTTGGGTCTGTCTGTGAAGGGTCCTGGGTGCCGCCTGGAGCCGGATGGAAGCCAGAGACCATTCCGGCCGGCCCCTGCTCAGTCTGTGGCCGGCCCTGGGTGCCGCCTTGATCCCGGTTAACTCCGGTCAGCTTGGGAAGGTCCATGGAGGGTCCTGGCTGCCGCCTGAAGCTGGATTGACGCCGGGGACCATGCCAGCCACCCTGGGTTCATCTATGAGCGGCTTTTGGAGCCACCTGGAGCCCGGTTAACTCCGGTCAGCTTGGGTCAGTCTATGACGGGTCATGGGTGCCGCCTGGAGCTGGAAATATTTTGGTTTTAGAAACTGCTACAACTGAACACAAAAGGAAACAAACAATATGTACAAAATCCGTAAGTGAACATTAGACATTACACTCATCCCCACGTGCTCCAGATGCACATGAAGCCTAACCCACAACCCTTCAGCAAATTTTCAATATTACCATATTTTATATCATAAATATGACTATATACTCCGCACCCTTACCCAAAAGGGCACCAACCTAGATACACAAACCTCCACCCACCAAATCACCCTTAAACATCTACAGCATATTTTACAAAGAGCCTAACCTATTATAACTGACTTATCGTGAAGGAGTATCCAAACCTTTAGGTGCCTGCAAGCCCCTAAAAAAATAAAAAAAAATAACTACAGGGGTGAAAGAAAAGAACTTACCACCACAAGAGACAGTGTTGAAACCTTAAGGAGGCTGGAAGGTAAGACCTCTCCATAAAATGGCACACCTATCTGGCCCAACCCTGTCTCTTTCAAGATGCTGTACCTTCACCAATTCACCGAAAATGTCCCCTACCACCTCATGGACGGGCAGACTTTTGTCCCAGGTGGACACTAAACACCTTGCGTGCCACGTGTAATAAAGCACAACTATGCTGACTAGATAAAGTGTTGACAAAACAAAACCCCTCCAACCCTGAAATCACCGTAGCCGATGGCATCCCCGATCCTCCAGTGAACCGCCGTGTTGAAGGGACACTGGAACAAGAAGTGGTCCATGGTCTCCAGCTCACCTCCACACTCCGGGCGAGGACAACCTCTGTCCTCTAGGTTCCTGTTTTTGAGACACGCACGGACATAAAGTCATCCATGGAACGACCTCCATGCAAGGTCCCAAAACTTTCCAGGAATTCTAGGAGAATTCAAAAGGGGCTAGCCCCTTCTCAAGGACCCTGCTAGGGCAGTCTCTTACAGACAGTGGCCTCAAGTATGAAGTCATAACTCTCAGGTACAGCTCACGCCGACCCGTAGAGCCGACCTCAAGTACCTTCAGAGCTTGAGGGACATATGATGGGAGTTACCCATGGGATCTTCTCAGATCACCTGGTCTACCCCCCCACTCCCTCAGGAACAGATACAGCCAGTCCTTACACAAACGCTCCCACAGAAAAGGCTTGTCTTTTAAAGATAGACTGAAGATTGAACTTAACAAAAATAGTGGTGAAAACTACCACTGGGTTGATCATATCCAACCCAGCTAACCTTCTTTGCTTCTTTTGATCAAATTCAACCCATTTCCCCAAAGCATCAGGAAAAACAGGTTGTAGACCCGTACATAGACTGAGGCTGGCATCAGACATACGTAGCTAACGTACAGAAATTCAGGGAGCAAGTATGCTTTGATCAAGCTCACCCTTTTCCTTAAAGACAGCTTCCAGCCCTTCCAGGCTGACACTCCGGGAGGCACCTGACAGCCTGCTCTCCCAATTTCGCTTGGGGTAGTCCCCCTGTCCGAAATGGATGCTCAACACTTTGATCTCTGGTTGTGGTGTGGGGAAAACGTTCGGAAGGGAAAATGTCTCCCCTTCCTTCCCCCTCCCAGAAGGCTTCGCTCTTGTCCCAGTTCACTAAGGAACTGGACGCCTCGGAGTAGTCCCCGATCTGTGTTTCCACAAAACGGGCCTCCTCCCCACTAGACACTACTACAGAGACGTCGTCAGCATAAGCCCCCACCCTCACCGCAAGATTCCGGCCACCACCAGGTTCAACCGGAACCCCCTCAGACGCTCGCAGTCAATCTTTCTTATGAAGGGATCTACTGCAAAAACGTATAAAAAAGGGCTCAGCGGGCAACCCTGCCTAACACCCGAATCCATGGAGAAGGGGCGACCCACCCAACCGTTAACAAGCGGGAAACTCTCTGCACCCTTATACAATGTCTAAAGCCAATTGATAAATCTGATCGGCAGACCGTACTTTCACAGGATGAGCCATAGGTACTTGTGATATACACGATCAAAAAGGCCTTGGCCTAATCCAATGCTAGAAGGTACCGCCCATCCCCACCTGCCCTGCACCTTTCCACGGCCTCCCGAACGTTAAGGACAGCACTAAATGTGCTATGACCAGGAATTGCGCAGTGCTGCGCGGTGGACAGCACCCTGCCTGCAACAGCCGACAGATGTAGAAAAAGAATCTTATCCAACAACTTTCTATATGTGTTGAGAAGGGCGATAGGACGCCAATTCTCCACCACAGACAGATCTTTCCCCTTTGACAGAAAAATCAAGGCTGACTTTCTCATTGAGGGAGGCAGCAGGCCCGTGGCCAAACTCTCTCTGAACACCTCCGTCAAATGAGGGGCCAACAGACCCTTAAAGGTTTTTTAAAATTCATCCGTGAACCCATCTGGCCCAGGTGACTTATTGGATGACAATGAGTCGATGGCCTGCTCTACTTCAACCACCGAGATCTCTGCTGTCAAAGTGTCTGGGAGGTCAGACCCCTCCCCCAAAAGGAGTCTCCTCAAGGAATTTCTGGACTTTCTCTGCATCCAACTGCTTCTCCTTCAAGAGGTCTGAAAAATAAGATCTGATGACCCCCAGGATCCCCGATTTGGGCCAAACCAGGTCTCCTGAGGCATCTCTCAGTCCATGTATGATCTTCGAACTTGCTACCTCACCGCAGTTCCGGTAGGGATCCGGGGAGCAGAACTTCCCGTAATCCCTTTCCAGCACCAGGGAGGAAAGACGATCATACTGACATTCTTTTTTTTTAACCAAAAGTTATTTTTATTGAAATAAAGTTGTGGTACATACAACAAAAATAAAGAATATTAAATCTGTAACAAATATACATTGCATTATTTTTCCTCTTACAAAGCATTGTACATTGACTTTTACAAAGGTAGAAACATACTGTATAGTATCGTGACTGGCACCATTGATATACAAGCAGTCCTGTGGGGCTATCTGCCATACCAAGTAGTTTCTGCTTACTGCTCTACATGGCTATCTAGGGGACATTCCAGTACCGGCTAAGAGTGCACCTTGCTAAATACATGTTGCAGAATTCCTGAACCATCTGTCCCATATCTTTTCATACTTGGAAGAGCACCCTCTGAGTATATATGAGCTTCTTATACGGCAGTACTGTGTTAACTTCTGTAATCCAGTGTGAGAAAGTTGGGGGTATTAGTCTCATCCATACTCTAGCAATAACTTTCCGTGCAGAAAATAACATTTCATGCAAAAATATCTTAGTAAATTTATTAGAATCTGGGTCTGGAAAGATTCCCAAAAGACACATTTTTGACTGGAGTGTTATCGGAGAACCCATCGTGTCATGTAAGAATCTCACCACTTGGGACCAGAATGTTTGGATTTTGGGGCATTTCCATATCAGATGGAAAAAAGTGCCAGTTTCTTGGGTACACATAGGACAGGTATTAGAGTAGTTACTTTTATATTTGGATATCTTGAGTGGTGTAAGGTAAGCTCTGTGTGTTTATATAGATCTGAGTCAATCGATCAGAGAGTTTGGGTGACACTAGTTTACATGTGTCCAAGGCGTCGCTCCACTCATCATCCTCTATGGGTCCTATTTCCTCCACCCACCTATTCTTTAGTGCATAGGCCGCTACAGTCATTGTAGGAAGTGACAACATAGCATAGAATTGTGAGATAAGCTTTTTGGGGTCTGGGTTTTTAATGGCTTCCATCAGTGGATTACCAGCTAAAGAGAGATCTTCTAGGGGGAACTGTGCAGAGTATGCATGGCGAAGCTGTAGATATCTATAATCGCTATTGGGGAGCTCGTATTGAGATTGTAAGGTGTGGAAAGGTTTTAGTTTACCACCTGAGGTTATGTGAGACAGGTAAAAAATGCCTTTTAGAGTTTGATCATATCTATTAAGGGAGTAATGTTAAGGAGAACATAGTCTGATGGGGATCTAGTAGCCCGGATTCCAAGATACATAATACTGTCAACTAGGGATGAGCCAAACACCCCCGAGTTCGGTTCGCACCAGAACCTTCGAACGGACCGAAAGTTTGTGCAAATTTTTGAACCCTATTCGTTACAATGGACGCGAACGTTCGAAATCAAAAGTGCTAATTATAAAGGCCAATATGCATGTTAATGTCATAAAACAGGTTTGGGGACCTGGGTCCTGCCCAGGGGACATATATCAATGCAAAAAGAACTTTTAAAAACTAAAGTTTTTTCGGAAGCAGTCATTTTAATGATGCATAAAGTGAAGAAAAAAAAAAAATATTCCTTTTAAATATGGTACCTGGGGGGTGTCTAAAGTATGCCTGTGAAGTGGCATGTGTTTCCCGTGTTTAGAACTGTCCCTGCACAAAATGACATTTGTAAAGGAAAAAAAGAAGCCATTTAAAACCACTTGCGGCTTTAATGTCGTGTCTTGTCCTGGCAATATGGCTGAAAATCCTTGAGAAAAATGGCATGGCTACCCCATCACCCCCCCCCCCCACCCCAGCCCATTTGGGTCTTGTATGGATATTAAGGGGAACCCTGCACCCAAAATAAAACCCTATACCTACAACCCTATATACTCTGAACAGCAGTATACAGGCGGTGCAAACAAGACAGGGACTGTAGGTTTGTTCTTAAGTAGAATCTGAACAGGTACATTTTTAAGTGTAGCTCCATCCAAAAAAAATCTATTTTTAAGCTTTTTGGAGAACATAGGGAGGGGTTATCACCCCTGTAACATTTGCTGTCTTTGCACATCTGTTCAGAACATTTCACCTCACTTTCCGTCCCAATGACAAATGTTTTTGGAAAAGTGGGGTTTTAATTGAAACAAGGATTGGTGATAAAGCATCAGTAGAGAGGAGATACCTTTTTCCCAAATTAAATGTAACAGGATAGAATTTCCCTTCCTAGGGGTAGATTTCCTCTCACTTCCTGTTTTCTCCTTCCGTTTGCAAGTAGGAGTCGTTTCTAAGTTGGATGTTTGAAAGTAGGGGCCTGCCGTATATACTCTGCAGAAATTTGCCCCATTAGATGTTGGTGTAGCCACAACACTGTAAGCCCTCACAGTTACTCTTGATGGGCACAGGAATTGGCCCTGCTGTGAATTATTAGATCAAAATTTGTAATTGCATGCACCTGTTGAACAGGGCAGAAAAATTGGCCTGTGGTGGTGGTGGACGGTGTTGCCACAAGACTGTAAGCCTTCACAGTTACTCTTGGTGGGCGCAGGAATGGGCCCTGCTGTGAACTATTAGATCAAGATTTGTAATTACACGCCCCTGTTAAACAGGGGCTGAAAAATTGTGCCTTAGGCACTGGTGTGACGGCACCCAGAAACAAAAATGTTCTTCCAAGCTATCAAGGAATGGATCATTGAGGAGGAGGAAGAGGATAGTCAGTGAACATAACAGGACAGTCACTCAGCATCAGCATAGGCAGTCTTGAAGGGATGTGACATTATAAATTATTCAGTTATATCCGCTTCAGGTGCCTGGTAGCTGGTGGTGATCCAAGACTGATTCATCTTTATGAAGGTCAGTCGATCAACCGAGTCGGTGGACAGGCGCACCCTGTGATCAGTGACAAATCCTCCAGCAGCACTGAATGTGCGTTCGGAAAAAACGCTGGATGCAGGACAGGCCAGTAGCTCAATTGCATACTGTGCAAGCTCTGGCCAGTGATCCATCCTCAAGACCCAGTAAGCCAGAGGATTTTCGGTGGGAAAGGTGTCCAAGTCTGACCTTGCCCCTAGGTATTCCTGCACCATGTGTATCAGACGCTGGCGATGGTTGCTGGAACTGATCATACCTTGGGGCTGCGGACTAAAAAATTATCTGAACGCATCGGTCAGACATCCACCTTCCCCACCGCTCCTTCTGCTACTGACCGAAGCCTCAGCAACTCGTCGTCCAGGACCAGGAGTTTGTAACCTCCCAGTCTCTGGGAACGCGTTGCACAGACCTTTCTGCAAGGCCTCCCTGAGATGTCTCATACTCTGCTCCCTCTGCGACGGCAAGATAAGGTCCGCAACCTTACCCTTGTACCGTGGATCAAAAAGAGTGGCAAGCCAGTAATGGTCCCTCTCCTTGATCCGAAGAATACGAGGATCCTTCCGCAGGCTTTGCAGGATCAGGGAGGCCATGCAACGTAGGTTAGCTGAGGCATTCGGTCCGGAGTCTTCTGGGTCACTGAGGACGACATGATCGCCAGCCACCTCCTCCCAGCCACGTACAAGTCCACTGGTTTGTTGGGACTGTACATCATCCCTAAAAGACTGCTGATGCTGAGTGCCAGGCTCCACCTCCATGCTCACACAATCCTCCTCCTCTTCCTCCTCCTGTGTGATGGGTGGGACAGAAGGAACACTGTCTGGATAAAGGGGGCCTTGAGAGGCAAGGATGTCCTCCTCTTCCTGCCTCAAGTGCCCTGTCCATTATCCCACGCAGCGTATGCTCCAACAGGTGGACAAGAGGTACAGTGTCACTGATGCATGCACTGTCACTGCTCACCATCCTCGTGGCCTCCTCAAATGGTGAGAGGACAGTGCATGCATCCCTGATCATGCTCCACTGATGTGGGGAAAAAATCCAAGCTCCCCTGACCCTGTCCTGGTGCCGTAGTCGCAAAGGTACTCATTGATGGCCCTCTGCTGCGTGTGCAGTCGCTGCAGCATGGCCAACGTTGAGTTCCACCTGGTTCAACTCCTTTTGCAGCTCAGCCAGCCGAGCACTGGCATTATACGATCGGCGGAAATGCACACAAACTTTCCTGGCCTGCCTCAGGACATGGGGGGAAAAGGGAAGTCTGGATGGCCGCACTTCAGCAAAAACTTCTTTATTAGGCAAAAGATAAAATCCAAAGTAGTGACATCTCATGAGATACAGCAACAGTAGCTTACGCGTTTCACGCCTCAAAGGCGCTTAGTCATAGCTAAAGATAGAATGCAAAAAACAAAATATATATGGCTAAAGTCAGGTGACCGACATTGACTGAACAGCCAATCAGGGCACTACAGCTTAATCATTCTGGTGATTGCATTCAAAAGATCTCACCTGGGTGCAGCAGCCCACACTCAAATCCCAAAAGAAAAAACCATTGGAATAAAGGTATGGGTAGGACAGCCAGGATAAAGACCAGCAACAAATTACATGCCAATAAAATGTATAAAATGTGTGGTTAATACAAAAATACAGAAAAAATACATACAAAGAAAGTAAGTATGTGTACAAAAACGTAGGTGTCAACATTGTGGTCCACTGAATAAAGGCTGCAAAAACAAGGGTATATGCACAATTCAAAAAAGAACATAATTAAATCTGAAGAATATGTACATAGCATCCAAAATGGGAATGGGTAAAAGATGATACAAAAGAGACCGACACAAACTTCCAATATGAAAAAACAGGATACCGCATACAATGAACAACCCACGTAGATGTTTGAGGTAAAACCAAAAATGGCAAAGTTCCAAAATGCAGCACAACACAAAATCGCATTAGGAGTGTAAAAAAAGGACTCCACATCTGTCACCACAATAAGATTTAAAACGGCGGTAGATGAGGATCTATATAACCATTCAGGCTGTGCTGTGGCATATGGAACATAGCATGTAAAAAATATATGTAAGAATATATACACACATAGAAAAAAAAAAAATATATATATATATAGGTACCCTGAAGGAGGAGTGTTTTTTTTGAATAGTTAAATATAATACAAAATATGATAGTAACACTACATTAATTTGAATTGAAACCCCAAATAAACCTGTGCAATGAAACCTGCGAGTCTGTATGGATGAACTGTGTATATGACACAGAATGCAATAAAAAGAACGGGATATACATACAGCAATTCAATGTGAATCGCAAGGCGATATGTGACCAAAGAATATATATGTATATGATCAGGAAATATATGTATATATGGAGTTCCCGTGTTTTTGGAGACACATGAATGTAAAAAATGGAAAAAAAATGCAAGTAATACAAGAAATCTGAGCAAATAGAAACCCCGTGTTTATGGCACTGGAATGAAACCTAAAGAGAATGTCTGATGTAAAATATACTGTGTAATAAAGTATATAATATATAGAAGTCTACAAAATAGACCTCCATTTATAATATAAAATAAGTAGAGCCCAATAGTAAATGAAGGAAATGGATGTCAAAGCTGGACTATAGAACAGCAGTAGAGCCTTATTAGTACTATAAATCTAGAAAAGACCACAAGATCATGGTCCATAGATGTATATAGCTTGTGTAGCTAAACATTTTTATATTAATCTCTCTCTTCGGTGGGATGCATAAACGCATGGCGAACCGTTGAAGTACCTGTTGAATCAACGGTGATGCCATGTGTCATGCGACATGCAACATGCGACTAAAGAAAGGTGTATTTACTAAAAGGATAATAATGACAAGTGCTAATTGCAAAGAATGTCATTATGATTGTCAGTGCCAACAAGGAAGGAAGAAGAAAGAAGAAAGGAAGAAGAAAGGAAGAATAGAAGTGGAGGGGGGGGGGGGGGGGATATGAAAACAATGAATAAAGAAAATGCAGTGATAGGAAGCAAGGAAAGTTGTTACATAAAAAGATGTAGTTGGCAAGAGGACCCCAAAAGAATTGGTACTATTCGTAAAAGTGGGAAACATCCCACTCAAAGTTCATTCCTGCAGGCTGTCTAGTGTTTAAATTAAAGATCCATTTAACCTCTTGCTTACACAAGAGCCCAAATTTGTCCCCTCCACTAGGTGGTTGTATGATTTTATCAACGCCCTGAATGCGCAAACTAGATGTGTCACCTGAATGAAACTCATTCCAATGTCGGGCTACATTGGTACCGTGTTCTTTGTCAATGTCATAAAGATGATCATATAATCCTTTTAATCTACGGATAGTTCTGCCGACATATTGAGTTGAACATGTGAGACAGGTAATCACATAAATGAGATAGCGTGTATTGCAATTAATAAAGAATCCAATTTTAAAGGTTTTGCCTGTAGAGGAGGAGGTGACGGTGTCGCCACCCTTAATAAAGGGACAGTATACACAGGAATTGCCTCCACATCTAAAGGTACCTTTAAAATGCATCCAATGGGAAGGGGGATTTTTGCTGCAAAAGTAGCTAGGGGACAAAAGACTGCCTAAGGACGGTGCTCTCCTAGAGACCGTACGTATGCCTTTAGTGAGGATTTTAGAATAAATTGGGTCATTGGACAAAATTGGAAGGTATTTAGTTACAATAATACCTATTTTTTGAAATTCCAAACTATATGGGGTAGAAAAAGTAGGGATGGATTGAGATTTATCCTTACTGTTACATAAAACCGGTTTGTCAGCCAAAAGCTCCGCCCTGGATGCCTGACTGGCAATGCGAGAAGCACGATCGATAATGGACTTGGAATATCCTCTAGCTAGAAACCTCTCTGTCATTAGGCGAGCCTCCCGGACATATACATCCTGCCTAGTGCATAAACGGCGAAGCCGTAAAAATTGGCCTACCGGTATGCTTTTAATGGTGTTTGACGAATGGCTAGAACTGGCAGACAATAGAGTATTCCCAGCTGTGGGTTTTCTATATAAGCTACTCACGACCTCATGGTTATCTCCCGCGAGCCTCACATCCAAAAAATTAATGGTGACAGGATCATGATGTAAATTAACCATTGATCCAAAGTGATGTGAGGGTCAGAGACGATAAACAGGAGGTTGTCAATGTAACGACAATAAAACTCTGTGTCTGCTCGACGGGGACTTTCAGGTCCAAAAATCCTTCTAGCGGTGAGTGTGAGTCTGATTTACATGCCAGTCCATTTTTGGATGACATTACTAATGTTTTATCTGAGCATGTGAAACCATTTTCTCCCTCCCAGTCTCTTCCCTCTTCCCCCCTACCTTCCCCTAACCTTTCCCATCTCATATCATTCACAGATGTTTGTGCCTTTTAATGACCTTGTTGATTTGGCAAGTGAGTCCAATCCGGTTTTGGAGGATGGTGATGCTTGCCATAGTACAGTATCATTTAAGATGAGGTCTGATTTTTATCCTATTAATTCTCGAGGTAAAAACATGGATATGTATCAAACCTTGGTAGAGAGAGACCTCACTACGCTGGCACGCAACACCTCCAACAAAGCGGCTAATAATTTGTCTCCAGATGAAAAATTGTCCATTCAAAAATTACGGGCTGATCGTGAATTAGTCATAAAAAATGCTGATAAGGGGGGTTCGGTAGTCGTTATGGACGCCACCTCTTATCGCAATGAGGCTATTAGACAACTTTCCGACCCCCTTACTTACATTCAACTCAGTGGGAATCCCACCACCACCTTTAAAGCTGAACTGTCCTCTTTGTTGGATCGTGCAGTCTGTATGGGTCTCTTTACTGAAAGAGAGAAAGATATATATGTTTATACCTTCTTTCCCCGTTGTCCCAGTCTTTCACCATTTGCCTAAACTCCATAAGGGCCTCACACCCCTTACTGGTAGACCCATTGTGGCTGGCATTAATTCTCTTAATGAAAGACTGGGACAATGGGTTGACCAACAATTACAACCCTTGGTGGTGGAGCTACCCGGATACCTACGTGACACTAAACATTTGTGGTCCAGACTTGATGGTATGGTTTGTGGAGAGGGTTACAGCTGGATTACTTGTGATGTGTCTAGCTTGTATTCTTCCATACCTCACCATCTAGGGCTACGAGCAGTTTCCTTTTTTCTTAAAAAGTCAGGCAGATTTTCCCTAGCTACACAGGAATTCATCGTTTTATGTTTGGAGTATCTTTTAACACATAATTTTTTTATGTTCGGGGACTTTTACCTCCAGAAATGCGGGGCCTCTATGGGAGCCAAATTTTCACCCTCCCTAGCCAACCTATACATGGGATGGTGGGAGAGGTCCCGCATTTTTGGACCTGAAAGTCCCCGTCGAGCAGACACAGAGTTTTATTGTCGTTACATTGACGACCTCCTGTTTATCGTCTCTGACCCTCACATCACTTTGGATCAATGGTTAATTTACATGAATGACAACCAATTGAATCAAAAATTTACGGGACATCATGATCCTGTCACCATTGATTTTTTGGATGTGAGGCTCGCGGGAGATAACCATGAGATCGTGAGTAGCTTATATAGAAAACCCACAGCTGGGAATACTCTATTGTCTGCCAGTTCTAGCCATTCGTCACACACCATTAAAAGCATACCGGTAGGCCAATTTTTACAGCTTCGCCGTTTATGCACTGGACAGGATGTATGTGTCCGGGAGGCTCGCCTAATGACAGAGAGGTTTCTAGCTAGAGGATATTCCAAGTCCATTATCGATCGTGCTTCTCGCATTGCCAGTCAGGCATCCAGGGCGGAGCTTTTGGCTGACAAACCGGTTTTATGTAACAGTAAGGATAAATCTCAATCCATCCCTACTTTTTCTACCCCATATAGTTTGAAATTTCAAAAAATAGGTAGAATTGTAACCAAATACCTTCCAATTTTGTCCAATGACCCAATTTATTCTAAAATCCTCACTAAAGGCATACGTACGGTCTCTAGGAGAGCACCTTCTTTAGGTCTTTTGTCCCCTAGCTACTTTTGCAGCAAAAATCCCCCTTCCCATTGGATGCATTTTAAAGGTACCTTTTAGATGTGGAGGCAATTCCTGTGTATACTGTCCCTTTATTAAGGGTGGCGACACCGTCACCTCCTCCTCTACAGGCAAAACCTTTAAAATTGGATCCTTTATTAATTGCAATACACGCTATCTCATTTATGTGATTATCTGTCTCACATGTTCAACTCAATATGTCGGCAGAACTATCAGTAGATTAAAGGACCGCTTATATGATCATCTTTATGACATTGACAAAGAACACGGCACCAATGTAGCCCGACATTGGAATGAGTTTCATTCAGGTGACACATCTAGTTTGCGCATTCAGGGCGTTGATAAAATCATACAACCACCTAGTGGAGGGGACAAATTTGGGCTCTTGTGTAAGCAAGAGGTTAAATGGATCTTTAATTTAAACACTAGACAGCCTGCAGGAATGAACTTTGAGTGGGATGTTTCCCACTTTTACGAATAGTACCAATTCTTTTGGGGTCCTCTTGCCAACTACATCTTTTTATGTAACAACTTTCCTTGCTTCCTATCACTGCATTTTCTTTATTCATTGTTTTCATATTTTATTTTATTTTCCCCCCCTCCACTTCTATTCTTCCTTTCTTCTTCCTTGTTGGCACTGACAATCATAATGACATTCTTTGCAATTAGCACTTGTCATTATTATCCTTTTAGTAAATACACCTTTCTTTAGTCGCATGTTGCATGTCGCATGACACATGGCATCACCGTTGATTCAACAGGTACTTCAACGGTTCGCCATGCGCTTATGCATCCCACTGAAGAGAGAGATTAATATAAAAATGTTTAGCTACACGAGCTATATACATCTATGGACCACGATCTTGTGGTCTTTTCTAGATTTATAGTACTAATAAGGCTCTACTGCTGTTCTATAGTCCAGCTTTGACATCCATTTCCTTCATTTACTATTGGGCTCTACTTATTTTATATTATAAATGGAGGTCTATTTTGTAGACTTCTATATATTATATACTTTATTACACAGTATATTTTACATCGGATATTCTCTCTTTAGGTTTCATTCCAGTGCCATAAACACGGGGTTTCTATTTGCTCAGATTTCTTGCATTTCTTTGCATCTTTTTGATTATTTTTGCATTTTTTTTGCATTTTTTGCATTTTTTACATTCATGTGTCTCCAAAAACACGGGAACTCCATATATACATATATTTCCTGATCATATGCATATATATTCTTTGGTCACATATCACCTTGCGATTCACATTGAATCGCTGTATGTATATCCCGTTCTTTTTATTGCATTCATTGCATTCTGTGTCATATACACAGTTCATCCATACAGACTCGCAGGTTTCATTACACAGGTTTATTTGGGGTTTCAATTCAAATTAATGTAGTGTTACTATCATATTTTGTATTATATTTAACTATTCAAAAAAACACTCCTCCTCCTTCAGGGTACATATATATATTCTATGTGTGTATATATTCTTACATATATTTTTTACTTTTTACATGCTATGTTCCATATGCCACAGCACAGCCTGAATGGTTATATAGATCCTCATCTACCGCCGTTTTAAATCTTATTGTGGTGACAGATGTGGAGTCCTTTTTTTACACTCCTAATGCGATTTTGTGTTGTGCTGCATTTTGGAACTTTGCCATTTTTGGTTTTACCTCAAACATCTACGTGGGTTGTTCATTGTATGCGGTATCCCGTTTTTTCATATTGGAAGTTTGTGTCGGTCTCTTTTGTATCATCTTTTACCCATTCCCATTTTGGATGCTATGTACATATTCTTCAGATTTTAATTATGTTCTTCTTTTTTGAATTGTGCATATACCCTTGTTTTTGCAGCCTTTATTCAGTGGACCACAATGTTGACACCTACGTTTTTGTACACATACATACTTTCTTTGTATGTATTTTTTCAGTATTTTTGTATTAACCACACATTTATACATTTTATTGGCATGTAATTTGTTGCTGGTCTTTATCCTGACTGTCTTACCCATACCTTTTTTCCAATGGTTTTTTCTTTTGGGATTTGTGTGTGGGCTGCTGCAGCCAGGTGAGATCTTTTGAATGCAATCACCAGAATGATTAAGCTGTAGTGCCCTGATTGGCTGTTCAGTCAATGTCGGTCACCTGACTTTAGCCATATATATTTAGTTTTTTGCATTCTATCTTTAGCTATGACTAAGCGCCTTTGAGGCGTGAAATGCGTAAGCTACTGCTGCTGTTTTGCTGTATCGCATGAGATGTCACTACTTTTGGATTTTATCTTTTGCCTAATAAAGAAGTTTTTGCTGAAGTGCGGCCATCCAGACTTCCCTTTTTCCTACTCCTACTGCTACCTCGGGCATATGTGAAACCCGTGAGGTTGGGGAAGTGCCGGATATGCATGTCCACCAACCCAGCCTCCCTTACTACACTATTCAAAAAAATGCTATCGTATCCCAGGGGGCCAGAGGCACCTGCCCGGTCCTTTGACCTGGTGACCATGTTGAAGTCACCGCCAAAGACCACCTGCTGGGAAGTGAACAGGTATGGCTTAACCGCCGCAAGGAGGCTCTTCCTCTCCCTCTTACTCTGGGGCCCATAAAATTTTATGAGCCAGAGGAATTGCCCCCTCACGACGGCGTCCACCATAAGGCATCTACCAATCTCCACTTCAATAACCCGTCGGCAAGCCACCGGGCCGGTCTTAAAAAGGACCGCAACTCCACTGCTGGGCTCAGCCGCAAGAGACCAGAGGGAGGGCCCGCACCTCCACTCCCTCTTTGCTAGGTGCATCTCTGCCACAGATGCCAGCCAGGTCTCTTGCAAAAATAAAATGTCAGCTTCAACACGGCTGAGAAAACAAAAGGCTGTAAAACGAGCCACTGCAGATCGCACACTCGCAACATTAATCGTCGCGAGGCGAATTGGAGAGGATATCGCCATCCTTTGAGATTGGACCGTACTCTCTTCTGCATATTAGCCACACCTCAAACCTCGTCCTCGGAATCCGAGGACAAAACCTCATACCGCCCCTTAGAGACCAGCACCAGACCGGATTCATCAAACCCAGCCCTGCTAGTGCCAGGCTGGGGACCCAAACCTACCTCCCGCCCACCTGGAATCTTCCTCCTTTTTTTTTTTTTTTTCTTCTTTATTTCCCACCCACCTTCCACCGGGGACATAGAGCCCTCCTCCTCCCCTGAGTGCCCACTACAGGCTTTGGGGCGTTTTTGTGGCCCCCTAATTGGCCGAGATGTGTCCATCTCCTCACCTGACGAGGGACAGGAGGGATAGGGAACAAGGGGACGAGGAGAAGGGGGAGGGGGGAAGAGGGAAGGGGGGAACTGGGGGGAAATGGAGGGGGAGGAGGGGAGGGGGAGGAGGGGAGGGGCCAAGGCACCCCTGGAGGCGCCCGACCCCGGCCCTACAGGAACGGGAACCACCTCCTCCAGGACACCCGAGGGGGCAGGTACCTGGTTCTCCACCACCACCCGCCCACGTCTCCCAGGTCTCTGCCTCTGGGGGAGGGGATCTCCCAGATCACTGGCCCCCGGGTTACCTCCAGCTTCCGCTGGCGCGGGACCAGCCTCCGCAGGTCCACCAATCCTGCTCCTGACCCTGCTCACCAACGCCCTCTGGAGCCTGACCCCTGAATAGGGATGAGCCGAACACCCCCGGGTTCGGTACGCACCAGAACCTTCGAACGGACCGAAAGTTAACGCGAATTTTCGAACCCTATTCGTTACAATGGACGCGAACGTTCGAAATCAAAATTGCTAATTACAACGGCCAATATGCATGTTAATGTCATAAAACAGGTTTGGGGACCCGGGTCCTGCCCCAGGGGACATATATCAATGCAAAAAGAACTTTTAAAAACTAACGTTTTTTCGGGAGCAGTCATTTTAATGATGCATAAAGTGAAAAAAAAAAGTAAAATATTCCTTTAAATATGGTACCTGGGGGGTGTCTAAAGTATGCCTGTGAAGTGGCATGTGTTTCCCGTGTTTAGAACTGTCCCTGCACAAAATGACATTTGTAAAGGAAAAAAAGAAGCCATTTAAAAACCACTTGCGGCTTTAATGTCATGTCTTGTCCTGGTCATATGGCTCAAAATCCTTGAGAAAAATGGCATGGCTACCCCATCACCCCCCCCCCCCCCCCCCCAGCCCCTTTTGGTCTTGTATGCATATTAAGGGGGACCCCGCACCCAAAATAAAACCCTATACCTACAACCCTATATACTCTGAACAACAGTATATAGGCGGTGCAAACGAGAGGGACTGTAGGTTTGTTCTTAAGTAGAATCTGAACAGGTACATTATGAAGTGTAGCTCCATCCCAAAAAAATCTATTTTTAAGCTTTTTTTTTTTTTTTTTATCTGTTCAGAACATTTCACCTCACTTTCCGTCCCAATGACAAATGTGTAGTGATCTAATATAATCGTCGTTCCTCGTTGATGGTATATGGTTATTAAAAGTATTGTCCGCAGCAAAACCCGATTCTCCCAGAGAGAGATTTTATTGACTTCTAAAACAGAACATTCTTACAGATGACAAAAATCCAACAGAGTTCATATCACGACAGTGCTAGTAAATATTTAGAGCCCCATGGAAACATGTGACTCTTGGGTGCCTTCGTAAGAACACACACACTAAACAGATTGAACGTCCTGTTATATCCCCCACACACACTGAATGTCTGAGCAATTTGATTGGGCGTTTCCATTAAATGCTTTGATCTGCCCCGGTCTTTCAGAGTGACAGGAGATAACGCCAAGCTGTGAGTAGCTGGAATTATAAAGCTGCCCCAATTTACATTCTTGCATATTCCCCCTTTGACATGTGTGAATACTGATTAGATTAAGATAATCATTATCTGTTCCCCTTTGGTATGTGGCAACAAACCCTCTTTTAATATGCGCAATTAGATTAACAGCTACCAAAGCGGCCTGCCTAGAATAAACTTGTCTTTAGAATGCCTAAATAAAAACACTACATATAATAAATATATATATGTGTGTATATATATATATATATATATATATATATATATATATATATATATATATATATTAGATATAATATACTACAAAATGTTTTTGGAAAAGTGGGGTTTTAATTGAAACAAGGATTGGTGATAAAGCATCAGTAGAGAGGGGATACCTTTTTCCCAAATTAAATATGACAGGATAGAATTTCCCTTCCTAGGGGTAGATTTCCTCTCACTTCCTGTTTTTCTCCTTCCGTTTGCAAGTAGGAGTCGTTTGTAAGTTGGATGTTTGAAAGTAGGGGCCTGCCGTATATACTCTGAAGAAATTTGCCCCATTAGATGTTGGTGTAGCCACAACACTGTAAGCCCTCACAGTTACTCTTGGTGGGCACAGGAATGGGCCCTGCTGTGAGTTATTAGATCAAGATTTGTAATTGCATGCACCTGTTGAACAGGGCAGAAAAAATTGGGCCTTTGGTGGTGGACGGTGTTGCCACAAGACTGTAAGCCCTCACAGTTACTCTTGGTGGGCGCAGGAATGGGCCCTGCTGTGAACTATTAGATCAAGATTTGTAATTACACTCCCCTGTTAAACAGGGACTGAAAAATTGTGCCTTAGGCACTGGTGCTGGTGCCACAACACTGCAACCCCTCACAGATACTGTACTTGGAGCACAGCAGTCAGACCTGTTGCGAAGCATTGCTTAAAAAATTGTAATTACACGCCCCTGTTAAACAGGGGCTGAAAAATTGTGCCTTAGGCATTGGTGCTGGTGCCACCCAGAAACAAAAATGTTCTTCCAAGCTATCAAGGAATGGATCATTGAAGAGGAGGAAGAGGATAGTCAGTGAACATAACAGGACAGTCACTCAGCTTCAGCATAGGCAGTCTTGAAGGGATGTGACATTATAAATTATTCAGTTATATCCGCTTCAGGTGCCTGGTAGCTGGTGGTGATCCAAGACTGATTCATTTTTATGAAGGTCAGTCGATCAACCGAGTCGGTGGACAGGCGCACCCTGTGATCGGTGACAAATCCTCCAGCAGCACTGAATGTGCGTTCGGAAAGAACGCTGGATGCAGGACAGGCCAGTAGCTCAATTGCATACTGTGCAAGCTCTGGCCAGTGATCCATCCTCAAGACCCAGTAAGCCAGAGGATTTTCGGTGGGAAAGGTGTCCAAGTCTGATCTTGCCCCTAGGTATTCCTGCACCATGTATATCAGACGCTGGCGATGGTTGCTGGAACCGATCATACCTTGGGGCTGCGGACTGAAAAATTGTCTGAACGCATCGGTCAGACGTCCACCTTCCCCACCGCTCCTTCTGCTACTGACCGAAGCCTCAGCAACTCGTCGTCCAGGACCAGGAGTTTGTAACCTCCCAGTTTCTGGGAACGCGTTGCACAGACCTTTCTGCAAGGCCTCCCTGAGATGTCTCATCCTCTGCGACGGCAAGATGAGGTCCGCAACCTTACCGTTGTACCGTGGATCAAGGAGAGTGGCCAGCCAGTAATGGTCCCTCTCCTTGATCCGAAGAATACGAGGATCCTTCCGCAGGCTTTGCAGGATCAGGGAGGCCATGCAACGTAGGTTAGCTGAGGCATTCGGTCCGGAGTCTTCTGGGTCACTGAGGACGACATGATCGCCAGCCACCTCCTCCCAGCCACGTACAAGTCCACTGGTTTGTTGGGACTGTACATCATCCCTAAAAGACTGCTGCTGCTGATGCTGAGTGCCAGGCTCCACCTCCATGCTCATACAATCCTCCTCCTCCTCCTCCTCCTCTTCCTGTGTGATGGGTGGGACAGAAGGAACACTGTCTGGATAAAGGGGACCTTGAGAGGCAAGGAAGTCCTCCTCTTCCTGCCTCTGTTCTGCCTCAAGTGCCCTGTCCATTATCCCACGCAGCGTATGCTCCAACAGGTGGACAAGAGGTACAGTGTTACTGATGCATGCACTGTCACTGCTCACCATCCTCGTGGCCTCCTCAAATGGTGAGAGGACAGTGCATGCATCCCTGATCATGCTCCACTGGCGTGGGGAAAAAAAGCCAAGCTCCCCTGACCCTGTCCTGGTGCCGTAGTCGCAAAGGTACTCATTGATGGCCCTCTGCTGCGTGTGCATGGCCAACGTTGAGTTCCACCTGGTGGGCATGTCACATATAAGGCGGTTCTTGGGCAGGTTCAGCTCCTTTTGCAGCTCAGCCAGCCGAGCACTGGCATTATACGATCGGCGGAAATGCACACAGACTTTCCTGGCCTGCCTCAGGACATCCTGTAAGCATGGGTACCTGCCCAAGAACCGCTGCACCACCAGGTTGAGGACGTGAGCCATACACGGCACATGGGTGAGCTGCCCCTGTTGCAGGGCGGAGAGGAGGTTGGTGCCATTGTCAGAAACCACCATTCCTGGCTTAAGCTGGCGTGGCGTCAACCACCTCTCGGCCTGCCCCTGCAGAGCTGCCAGAACCTCTGGCCCAGTGTGGCTCCTGTCCCCCAAACACACCAGCGCAAGCACGGCATGGCATCTTTTTGCCTGCGTACTCGCGTAGCCCCTTGTACGCCTACGGAGCACCGCTGGTTCCGAGGACAGAGCACTCGAAGAGGCCATGGAGGAAGAAGAAGAGGAGGGGGTGGAGGAGAGAGGTGTGTCACAACCAGTAGTAGCATTTTGGAGGCGTGGTGGCGGAACAACCTCCAACACTACTGCACCTTGTTCTGCATCCCTCCCAGCTGCCAATAGAGTGACCCAATGGGCCGTGAAAGAAAGATAACGTCCCTGTCCATGCCTGCTGGACCATGAGTCAGCGGTAATATGCACCTTACCGCTGACCGCCCTGTCCAGCGAGGCATGGACATTGCCTTCCACATGCCGGTAGAGAGACGGAATCGCCTTCCGTGAGAAAAAGTGGTGTTTGGGAACCTGCCACTGAGGAACCGCACATTGAACAAACTCACGGAAGGGGGCCGAGTCTACCAACTGAAAAAGCAGCAGTTGAAGTGCTAGCAATTTAGCCAAGCTAGCATTCAACCGCTGGGCATGTGGATGGCTGGGAGTATACTTCTTTTGACGGTCCAGCAGCTGGGGCAGGGAAATTTGCCTGCTACAATCGGACGTCGGTGTACTGCAAGTACTTGGTTGTGACACACCTAATTCTACACCTTCAGTCCTCTCAAAGCAGCTTTCAGAGAGGACTGAAGATATAGTGGGGATGGAGATCACAGCTGATGAGGAGCAAGGAGAGGTTCGCTTTGTTCTTTGGTGTGGGTCTTTAATGTGCGCTTGCCAACGAGCTGCATGGCAGGTCGACATATGTCTGGTCATGCTTGTGGTGCCCAAGCGGCTGATGTTTTGGCCACACGAGAGACGCTTGAGACAAATATTGCAAATAGCAGTGGTGCGATCTGATGCACTCGTCTCAAAAAAGGCCCACACCAAAGAACTTTTGTGATAACGTGCAGAGGCAGTGCCCTGCACAGGCGGAGCTCTGCGGTGTGATTCAGTTGGTGTGCTGGCCTCTAGCTGGCCTCCAGGGGGCATCCTGCCTCGTTGGACATGTGCCGCCGCATCCTCCTCCTCTCTCCCTTCAGGCACCTACGTGGAGTCAGTGACCTCATCATCCCCTCCCTCTTCACCACTAGAGCAAACCTGGCAGTAAGCTGCAGCTGGTGGAACATTACTGCCAGATTGCTGTCCTTCAGCATCCCCTCTCTCTGCGCGCACACTACTGCCTTCCTCAAGCTGGGTATCATCATCTGAGCCTTCAAATCGTTGGGCATCCTCCTGGAGCATGTACCCAACACTGTGCTCAAACAGTTCGGGGGACTCCTCAGGAGGACATGGTGGGTCTAGGGAAGGGGTGGCTGATGATGCCATTGAGTACGCGTTGGCAGCTGCTCTGCCAGTACCCTGAGCCTGGGTGAGAGAGGATGAGGAGGATGAGGAGGGCTTGGTCATCCATTCTACCAAGCCTTCGGCATGATGCGGCTCAACGTGTCCAGCTGCCGAAAACAAAGACAAGCGTGCCCCATGGCCACGTGCTGATGACGATGCACGACCACGTCCACGACCAGCACTGTTGTCTCTAGAAACAGAGCCTGCTTGCCCTGTGTTCTTGCCTCGGGAATGTCTGCCTCTCCTTGGCGGTCTTCCAGCCATTGTAGTGGGTAGTGTATATTGTGCTGGAGTCACACAGCACACACACTAACTCCTGCAGATGGATGCCTTAGATGACAGCAACAGGGCCCTATGGCAGATAGAGGCTGCCTTAGATGACAAGAACTGGGCTGACACACACACACACACACACACACACACACACACACTAGCTCCTATGTGTGCTGACACACACACACACACACACACTAGCTCCTATGTTTGCTGACACACACACTAGCTCCTATGTGTGCTGACACACACACACACACACACACACACACTAGCTCCTATGTGTGCTGACACAAACACACTATAGCTCCTATGTGTGCTGACGAAGAAATAGAGCTCCTATGTGTGCTCACAACAACACACTATAGGTACTATGTGTGCTGACGAAGAAATAGAGCTCCTATGTGTGCTCACAACACACTATAGGTCCTATGGGTGCTGACACAAACACACTATAGGTACTATGGGTGCTGACGAAGAAATAGAGCTCCTATGTGTGCTCACAACACACTATAGGTACTATGTGTGCTGACAAAAAAATATAGGTCCTATGTGTGCTGACAACACACACACTAGCTCCTATGTGTGCTGACACAAACACAATATGGCTCCTATAAATCCCTGCCTGGGATGGGACAGAAGTTGGGGTGCAATGCTGTTCTAACAGCACTGCGATTGGTGCTACTGCAATGCTGTACTAACAGCACACACACACCAGACTAATCCCCAGCAGCAGATATCACACTCTGTGCAATCAGCAGCAATGATCAGTAATGATTTGAATGACTCAGGAGTCAGCAATGGTTTAGCAAAGAAGACATCAATCAACAGACTGCTCTTCTAAAAGCCGGAACACATGTGCCCTGGGCCGACGGCGTGGCGGCCTTTTATAGAGTGGGGCGTGTACTAAAGCCCCTGAGCTTTAATTGGCTATAGGCGTCCTGCCTGTAACCAATTATTGCTCTCCTAGTTTCCGGCGCTGTGATTGGCCAAGCATGCGGTGTCACAGTGCATGCTTGGCCAATCATCAGCCAGCAATGCACTGCGCCGGCCGCAATGCATTGCGGGCCGCTCGCATCACACGAATGTGATGCGAACGGCCCAAATAGTTCTGGGCTCGCCGAGCGGGCGAACGCCCGGTGCTCGATTCGAACGTGGGTTCGAATCGAGCACCGGGCCCATCCCTACCCCTGAAGGCTCTTGGGCACCTGCTAAACGGGTGCCCCAGTTCTCCACACAGGTTGCAGCGGATCAGTCTGCACGACTCCGAAAAGTGACCAAATCCGCTGCACCTGACACACCTAATCACCGTACATTCTGCACTCAGATGAGTGGGACACCCACACTTGAAGCAGCGACGGGGCTGACCGGGGTAGAAGACCAGGATCCGATCTCGGCCAATGAAAGCACTACCTGGCACGTGCATCATGGTGTTAACTGACCGCCTGAGACGGATCCTGGTCATCCAAGCCCCAGTCCACACCCCGCGCTCATCAAGGGTCTTCCTCATCGGTGCCTGGAGGTCCCCAAATCTCGCCAGCCAGGTAAGGATGTCCTCAGGAGGCAAGGATTCATTCCTCACCAAGATGGTGAGGACCTTGACCTCCTCCTGGCGAGAGATGGGGACCACCCTGAAGTGCCTCCAGGGGTCCGCCCTCCTCAGTACCTCATACCGTGTAAAAAAGAGCTCAATCTGGACGGTGGTATTGAAGCTAATGTCAAACTCCCGACTATTGGCGAACAGATCCGCCACCCTAAAGCCCATGGCCAGCACCCAATCAACCACCTGACCCCTACTGGGGCACTGGCCAGGACCCTCCCACTTGAGCAGGACCACATTCCTGCGTCTCCTCTCTGGACCCCCGGACCACGGGTTCGCCCCCTGGAACTGCTCCGAGGGGGGAATTCGGAAGTTCTGGGCGCCAAACTGGCCGTACAGGGGGGCCAGAGGGCGTATGACCTGCCCTGCCGTAAGGCAGACAGAAGGTCCGCCTCCTGCTGTGCCCCCAGCAGGCGAGGCGGCCCCGACACTGGGGGGGACACCTTCCACAGGGGCCCCATCCCCTTCAACATTCGCCTCCTGCGGACCCTCCTCCACCCACGCCCCTCCCCCACCACAGCAAGCGGCGGAGCAGGAGCCGGGGCCTCCACCACCTGTGGCCCTCCCCCCCCTACAGGAGCCGGGGTCTCCACCACCCCCACAGGACCATTGCCCAGCAGGGCTTCAAACAGCCCTTCTGCCTCCATATCCCACTACCCCCCTCAGCAACCCCCACCTGTACCCCCGCTGACATCACCACAGGGGGCCCCTCCAAATTTTTTGTGAGATCCAGGGCGGGACAACCCACCTCCAATACACCCGCCGGGGAGTCCGCCCAGGATTGGGCCTGTGCCGCGTGAGGCCCCGAGTACATAGTGTCCCCACTTGACACCTCCCCAACCCCCCCCTGGTCCAGATGGGGCCCGGAAGTCCGTCGAAACCCCCCCGATGGGGACACATCCGGCCGCCTCCTCCCGCCGCCCCGCCCTCGCGGCATAGGAGTCCGCCATTGTGGCTGGGGAGTGTGGGAAACGAGCGCCATCCCCCTCCTGGGAAGATGGTGCCTCCGCTCCCGCACCCCCTTACTCTCCACAGAGTCACTGTCTTGTCCGCCCGGCGGCGTTCTGCCACATGTGCTAGCGGCAGTGGCCGCCATTTTGAGATGGTCCTGGCACACTGCTGCACTTTTTCCCCGGAGGCTTTCCTGACGACTTTCCTGCTAGGCGCACCGCAGGGCTCCTCAGCAGCCGGTCTCCCCCCCCCTACTGCCTGCCCCCCTTGCCCCGCTCCAGCATCACTGGGTTCCCTACCCGTGGACCGCATCCGAACCAGCCCCTCTCACGGGCTGGCTACCGGCAGTTTTTATCCCGGGGACCCTCCACTGGGGCATGTGGGGGCATACTCACAACCTGGGGGGCCGCCACTGCCTCCCCCTCCTCCGCCACGTCCTCCGACCTCCCGGGTTCTGGGACCGCCGTCACCTGGGGATCCACTGGCTCCCGGGATTCCTCTACTGCAGGGGTCTGGGAGCGCGTCCGCCGCCTCGCTCCCCCTTTCATTCGCCTGCCGCAAATCCCTCCGTACTCCGGTTACAAACTCCGGCTCCTGCCGTCCACGGTCGCAAAGACCGGACAGGAGGTCCCATAGGTCCCTACAATAAATCTTCAGGGACTCTATGGCCTCCCTGAATTCACCCCTCTTATTGCTGCTGGCCTTGTCCCGCCGGTTTCTCAACTCTGTTGAAACCTTCATTCTCCCGCTGAAGGCCAGAGTGGCCTTTTCTATAAGGTCTATGACCCTAGTCTTGCATTTTTGCAGCTTTGCTGCGTTCTCTCCCGGCTAGGGCCCAGTCCAGTCCAGCAACTGGAACTGGGTCCCCAGGAACAGACGCTCCTCCCTGGACAGATCTTTCACTCCAGGGAGGGCTTTCACGTCACCAGGCCGGGGAGGCCTCCCCGAGCCTGGGCTCGCTGAGGCCATGGTGCCTCCCTCCTCCTCCACAGCACACCAGGAACTCCTCCACCAGCTTCCACCTCCACCACAGCTCTCTGGCTCCACTTCCTGCAGTGGTTGGAGCTGGAGTTTTTTTTATTATTCAACTGCTTCCAAAAACAGAACAAATCATATATACAGGGAAAACTGAAATAATCCAAACCTGGACAAAACTAAAGACATCTCATAACAGAGGTATAACTGAACAAAAACTGGGGTTTATACTCTATGGCCTGTCAAATCACGCTGGCCCCCACAGAGCATTGCGGGGACCACTGCGCACCCGCTGACATATATGCCACTTAATAGCAACTGTCCCTCTTGGCAAGCCCCCGAGGCCCTGAACCTGGGTGCAGCATCAGTGCCTCTCCCGGCCGCCTTGTCACAGGGACATAGCAAAAAAAAAACATAAAATATATACATATATATATACACATATAACACCCTCACTCACCCCCCACACATACACCCCCCACCACACCCCGCATGTAGGTGGGAATGCAATAGGAGTGCAATGTGCTCGTACCTTGTTCACAAAAAAATAAAAATCCTACGGGGGGGGGGGGGGGTAAAAGAATAGTCAGAACCCACCACCGAAAGGAAGAGGACCAAAAGAGTCCTCAAGGTGGCCGGAAGCAGAAGCCCCTCCACAACCGGGCACACCTCTCGTCCCCAATCCTCTCCCTCTCAAGACACCTCACCTTCACCAACTCCCGATACACATCTCCCACCACTAGGGATGAGCCGAACACCCCCGGGTTCGGTTCGCACCAGAACCTTCGAACGGCCCGAAAGTTTGCGCGAATTTCCGAACCCTATTCGTTATAATGGACACGAACGTTCAAAATCAAAATTGCTAATTACAACGGCCAATATGCATGTTAATGTCATAAAACAGGTTTGGGGACCCGGGATATATATCAATGCAAAAATAACTTTTAAAAACTAACGTTTTTTCGGGAGCAGTCATTTTAATGATGCATTAAGTGAAAAAAAAAGTGAAATTTTCCTTTAAATATGGTACCTGGGGGGTGTCTAAAGTATGCCTGTGAAGTGGCATGTGTTTCCTGTGTTTAGAACTGTCCTTGCACAAAATGACATTTGTAAAGGAAAAAAAGAAGCCATTTAAAACCACTTGCGGCTTTAATGTCATGTCTTGTCCTGGTCGCCATATGGCTGAAAATCCTTGAGAAAAATGGCATGCCTACCCCATCGACCCCCCCCCCCCCAGCCCCTTTGGGTCTTGTATGGATATTAAGGGGGACCCCGCACCCAAAATAAAACCCTATACCTACAACCCTATATACTCTGAACAGCACTATATAGGTGGTGCAAACAAGACACGGACTGTAGGTTTGTTCTTAAGTAGAATCTGACCAGGTACATTATGAAGTGTAGCTCCATCCGAAAAAAATCTATTTTTAAGCTTTTTGGAGAACATAGGCAGGGGTTATCACCCCTGTAACATTTGCTGTCTTTGCACATCTGTTCAGAACATGTCACCTCACTTTCCGTCCCAATGACAAATGTTTTTGGAAAAGTGGGGTTTTAATTGAAACAAGGATTGGTGATAAAGCATCAGTAGAGAGGAGATACCTTTTTCCCAAATTAAATCTAACAGGATAGAATTTCCCTTCCTAGGGGTAGATTTCCTCTCACTTCCTGTTTTCTCTTTCCGTTTGCAAGTAGGAGTCGTTTGTAAGTTGGATGTTTGAAAGTAGGGGCCTGCCGTATATACTCTGCAGAAATTTGCCCTATTAGATGTTGGTGTAGCCACAAGACTGGTGGGCACAGGAATGGGCCCTGCTGTGAGTTATTAGATCAAGATTTGTAATTGCATGCACCTGTTGAACAGGGCAGAAAAATTGGGCCTTTGGTGGTGGTGGTGGTGGACGGTGTTGCCACAAGACTGTAGGCCCTCATAGTTAGGGCTCTTTCACACGGGGCGGATCAGTGCAGATCCGCCCCGTGGATAGCCGCTTGCTCAGCGGGGATCGCCGTAGCGATCTCCGCTGAGCAGAAGATGACAGGTCCGTCTCTGCACTTCGTGCAGGGACGGACCTGTCAGAGTGCCGCTCTCCCCTATGGGAGATCGGGTGACGACGGACCGTAGACTCCGTCGTCACCCGATCCGCTCTGCAGACGGATGAAAAAATGGGGTTTTCCTCCGTCTGCAGAAACGGAGCATGGCGGGCACGGACGAGAGCGGGTGTCAGCGGATGCTCATCCGCTGACACCCGCTATCCCATAGGGATACCTGTATGTCAGTTTTTCATCCGAAAACGGATGGATGAAAAACGGACATACGGTCCGTCCGTGTGAAAGAGCCCTTACTCTTGGTGGGCGCAGGAATGGGCCCTGCTGTGAACTATTAGATCAAGATTTGTAATTACACGCCCCTGTTAAACAGGGGCTGAAAAATTGTGACTTAGGCATTGGTGCTGGTGCCACAACACTGCAACCCCTCACAGATACTGTACTCTTAGCACAGCAATGAGACCTGTTGCAAAGCATTGCCTAAAATTTGTAATTACACGCCCCAACAGGGCTGAAAAATTGTGCCTTAGGCACTGGTGCTGGTGCCACAACACTGCAACCCCTCACAGATACTGTACTTGGAGCACAGCAGTCACACCTGTTGCGAAGCATTTTTAAAAAAAATTGTAAGTACACGCCCCTGTTACACAGGGGCTGAAAAATTGTGCCTTAGGCACTGGTGTGGTGGCATGGATCATTGAGGAGGAGGAAGAGGATAGTCAGTGAACATAACAGGACAGTCACTCAGCTTCAGCATAGGCAGTCTTGAAGGGATGTGACATTATAAATTATTCAGTTATATCCGCTTCAGGTGCCTGGTAGCTGGTGGTGATCCAAGACTGATTCATTTTTATGAAGGTCAGTCGATCAACCGAGTCGGACAGGCGCACCCTATGATCGGTGACAAATCCTCCAGCAGCACTGAATGTGCGTTCGGAAAGAACGCTGGATGCAGGACAGGCCAGTAGCTCAATTGCATACTGTGCAAGCTCTGGCCAGTGATCCATCCTCAGGACCCAGTAAGCCAGAGGATTTTCGGTGGGAAAGGTGTCCAAGTCTGACCTTGCCCCTAGGTATTCCTGCACCATGTATATCAGACGCTGGCGATGGTTGCTGGAACCGATCATACCTTGGGGCTGCGGACTAAAAAATTGTCTGAGCGCATAGGTCAGACGTCCACCTTCCCCACCGCTCCTTCTGCTACTGACCGAAGCCTCAGCAACTCGTCGTCCAGGACCAGGAGTTTGTAACCTCCCAGTTTCTGGGATCGCGTTGCACAGACCTTTCTGCAAGGCCTCCCTGAGATGTCTCATCCTCTGCTCCCTCTGCGATGGCAAGATAAGGTCCGCAACCTTACCCTTGTACCGTGGATCAAGGAGAGTGGCCAGCCAGTAATGGTCCCTCTCCTTGATCCAAAGAACACGAGGATCCTTCCGCAGGCTTTGCAGGATCAGGGAGGCCATGCAGCGTAGGTTAGCTGAGGCATTCGGTCCGGAGTCTTCTGGGTCACTGAGGATGACATGATCGCCAGCCACCTCCTCCCAGCCACGTACAAGTCCACTGGTTTGTTGGGACTGTACATCATCCCTAAAAGACTGCTGCTGCTGATGCTGAGTGCCAGGCTCCACCTCCATGCTCACACAATCCTCCTCCTCCTCATCCTCTTCCTGTGTGATGGGTGGGACAGAAGGAACACTGTCTGGATAAAGGGGGCCTTGAGAGGCAAGGAAGTCCTCCTCTTCCTGCCTCTGTTCTGCCTCAAGTGCCCTGTCCATTATCCCACGCAGCGTATGCTCCAACAGGTGGACAAGAGGTACAGTGTCACTGATGCATGCACTGTCACTGCTCACCATCCTCGTGGCCTCCTCAAATGGTGAGAGGACAGTGCATGCATCCCTGATCATGCTCCACTGGTGTGGGGAAAAAAAGCCAAGCTCCCCTGACCCTGTCCTGGTGCCGTAGTCGCAAAGGTACTCATTGATGGCCCTCTGCTACGTGTGCAGTCGCTGCAGCATGGCCAACGTTGAGTTCCACCTGGTGGGCATGTCACATATTAGGCGGTTCTTGGGCAGGTTCAGCTCCTTTTGCAGCTCAGTCAGCCGAGCACTGGCATTATAAGATCGGCGGAAATGCACACAGACTTTCCTGGCCTGCCTCAGGACATCCTGTAAGCCTGGGAACCTGCCCAATAACCGCTGCACCACCAGGTTGAGGACGTGAGCCATACAGGGCACATGGGTGAGCTGCCCCTGTCGCAGGGCGGAGAGGAGGTTGGTGCCATTGTCAGAAATGACCATTCCTGGCTTAAGCTGGCGTGGCGTCAACCACCTCTCGGCCTGCCCCTGCAGAGCTGCCAGAACCTCTGGCCCAGTGTGGCTCCTGTCCCCCAAACACACCAGCGCAAGCATGGCATGGCATCTTTTTGCCTGCGTACTCGCGTAGCCCCTTGTACGCCTACGGAGCACCGCTGGTTCCGAGGACAGAGCACTGGAGGAAGAAGAAGAGGAGGGGGTGGAGGAGAGAGGTGTGTCACAACCAGTAGTAGCATTTTAAAGGCGTGGTGGCGGAACAACCTCCAACACTACTGCACCTTGTCCTGCATCCCTCCCAGCTGCCAATAGAGTGACCCAATGGGCCGTGAAAGAAAGATAACGTCCCTGTCCATGCCTGCTGGACCATGAGTCAGCGGTAATATGCACCTTACCGCTGACCGCCCTGTCCAGCGAGGCATGGACATGCCTTCCACATGCCGGTAGAGAGACGGAATCGCCTTCCGTGAGAAAAAGTGGCGTTTGGGAACCTGCCACTGAGGAACCGCACATTGAACAAACTCACGGAAGGGGGCCGAGTCTACCAACTGAAAAGGCAGCAGTTGAAGTGCTAGCAATTTAGCCAAGCTAGCATTCAACCGCTGGGCATGTGGATGGCTGGGAGTATACTTCTTTCGACGGTCCAGCAGCTGGGGCAGGGAAATTTGCCTGCTACAATCGGACGTCGGTGTACTCCAAGTACTTGGTTGTGACACACCTAATTCTACACCTTCAGTCCTCTCAGAGCAGCTTTCAGAGAGGACTGAAGATATAGTGGGGATGGAGATCCCAGCTGATGAGGAGCAAGGAGAGGTCCGCTTTGTTCTTTGGTGTGGGTCTTTTATGTGTGCTTGCCAACGAGCTGCATGGCAGGTCGACATATGTCTGCTCATGCTTGTGGTGCCCAAGCGGCTGATGTTTTGGCCACGCGAGATACGCTTGAGACAAATATTGCAAATAGCAGTGGTGCGATCTGATGCACTCGTCTCAAAAAAGGCCCACACCAAAGAACTTTTGTGATAACGTGCAGAGGCAGCGCCCTGCACAGGCGGAGCTCTGCGGTGTGGTACAGTTGCTGTGCTGGCCTCCAGGGGGCATCCTGCCTCGTTGGACATGTGACGCCGCATCCTCCTCCTCTTCCTCTCTCCCTTCAGGCACCCACGTGGAGTCAGTGACCTCATCATCCCCTCCCTCTTCACCACTAGAGCAAACCTGGCAGTAAGCTGCAGCTGGTGGAACAGTACTGCCAGATTGCTGTCCTTCAGCATCCCCTCTCTCTGCGCGCACACTACTGACTTCCTCAAGCTGGGTATCATCATCCGAGCCTTCGAACCGTTGGGCATCCTCCTGGAGCATGTACCCAACACTGTGCTCAAACAGTTCGGGGGACTCCTCAGGAGGACATGGTGGGTCTAGGGAAGGGGTGGCTGATGATGCCATTGAGTACGCGTTGGCAGCTGCTCTGCCAGTACCCTGAGCCTGGGTGAGAGAGGATGAGGAGGGCTTGGTCATCCATTCTACCAAGCCTTCGGCATGATGCGGCTCCACATGTCCAGCTGCCGAAAACAAAGACAAGCGTGTCCCATGGCCACGTGCTGATGACGATGCACGACCACGGCCAGCACTGCTGTCTCTAGAAACAGAGCCTGCCTGCCCTGTGTTCTTGCCTCGGCACGCTCTGCCTCTCCTTGGCGGTCTTCCAGCCATTGTAGTCGGTAGTGTATATAGTATAAAAAATAAAGCTCCTATGTGTGCTCACAACACACTGTAGGTCCTATGGGTGCTGACACTAACACACTATAGGTACTATGTGTGCTGCTGTCAAGAAAATATAGGAGCTCTGTGTGCTGCCACTAACACACTAGAAGTCCTATGGGTGCTGCTGACACAATAGGTAAAATGTGTGCTGCTGTCAAGAAAATATAGGAGCTCTGTGTGATGCCACTAACACACTAGAAGTCCTATGGGTGCTGCTGAGAAGAAAATATAGGAGCTCTGTGTGATGCCACTAACACACTAGAAGTCCTATGGGTGCTTCTGAGAAGAAAATATAGGAGCTCTGTGTGATGCCACTAACACACTAGAAGTCCTATGGGTGCTGCTGAGAAGAAAATATAGGAGCTCTGTGTGATGCCACTAACACACTAGAAGTCCTATGGGTGCTTCTGAGAAGAAAATATAGGAGCTCTGTGTGTGATGCCACTAACACACTAGAAGTCCTATGGGTGCTGTTGGGGTGCAATGCTGTGCTAACAGCACTGCGGTTGGTACTACTGCAATACTGTACTAACAGTAAGCACGCACCAGACTAAACCCCAGCAGCAGCTAATAACACACTAAAGCCCCATACACACGCGCGGATTATCCGAGGACCAGGTCCGTCGGACCATGTCCGTCATACTTTGTCTGATGTTGGTTTTGCGTACACACGGTCAGACAAAGTTGTCGGAAAATCCGATCATTCTGAACGTGGTGACGTTTGTTGCCTACGACGGGACTACGTAGAGGCTAGTAGCCAATAGCTTTGGTCTTGTAATGTGATCTGAGCATGCGTAGCACTTTGTCCGGTCGGACAACCGTACACACGATCGGATTTGGTGTGATCGGACCGTGTTGTCGGCAAATCTATCCAGCAGGAGATAGGACTTTGTCCGTCGGACAATCCGACGTACACTGTCCGATGGTGCATACACACGGTCTGATTTTTCAACAACATTGTCCGATCGGACAGAATCCATGCAAAAATCCGACCGTGTGTATGGGGCTTAACTGTGCAATCAGCAGCAATGAACGATCAATGACTTAGCTAGCAATGGTTTAGCAAAGAAATAGCCAATGGTTTAGCAAAGAAGAGCAAATCTTTCAGTAGCAATCAAGCAAAGACAGAATCAGCAGACTGATCTCTCCTAAAGCCGGAACTCATGTGACCAGGGCCGACGGCGTGGCGGCCTTTTAAATGGTGGGGCGTGTACTAAAGCCCCTGAGCTTTAATTGGCTACAGGTGTCCTGCCTGTAGCCAATTATTGCTCTCTGAGTTTCCGGCCAATCATCAGCCAGCAATGCACTGCGCCAGCCGCGCCGGACGCAATGCATTGCGGGGCCGCTCGCATCACACGAATGTGATGCGAACGGCCCAAATAGTTCTGGGCTCGCCGAGCGAGCGAACGCCCGGTGCTCGATTCGAACGTGGGTTCGAATCGAGCACCGGGCCCATCCCTACCCACCACCTCATGCGTGGACAGGGTTTTGTCCCTAGTGGACAGGAGACAACGTGCGTGCCAGGTGAAGTAAAGACAAACTGTACTAACTAAAAAAAGTGATGACAACTCAAATCCTCTGTGGACTCTAAAGTCGCCGTACACCCTCTCCGGAAGAGTCAAGGCCCAGAGGCGGGGATAGCGATGGCATCTCCAACCCCCTCAAGAACCTCCAAGTTGAAGGGGCACTCGACCAAAAAATGGTCCATGGTCTCCAGTACCCCCCCACACTCGGGACGAGGACAACCCCTGTCCTCTAGATTCCTGTACTTCAAGTTGGATCTCACGTAGAGTCTTCCATGGAACGCAAGATCCCAGAACTTGAGGGGAATTCTCTTGGAATCCAAGAGGGCTAACCCCTCCACGAGGACCCTATCCGGGCAATCCCTCAAGGCGAGTGGTTTCAAAATGTCTGAAGTCATGACCCTCGAGTACAGCTCACGCCGACCCAGAGAGCCCACCTCCAGAGCAGTTATCCTCCACCGCCTCAGTACCTTCAAAGCTGTTGGAACATAGGAGGGAAGGTACCCATGGGATCTACGAAGATCACCAGGGCGATCCCCCCCCCCCTTCCCAGCCACTCAGGAACAGAAGGAACCAATCCTTGCACGACCGTTCCCACAGAGTTGGCACGTCCACAAAAATGGGTTGGAAATTGAATTTCACAAAAATGATGGTGAAAAACACCATCGGATTGATCATGTCCAATCCCCATGCCTCCTCTGTCGGTATGTGACCTCCCTCTTGATCAAATTCAGCCTGTTGCCCCACAACAGTAGGAAAAACAGGCTGTAGATCCGTGTACAGAGGGATGCTGGCAACAGACAGACAGACATAGCTAACATACAAAAACTCAGGCAACAGATAGGTCTTGATCAGGCTTACCCTTTCCCGAAGGGACAGTTTCCAGCCCTTCCCGGCATTCACCTTCCGAGTGGCACCCACTAGCCTGTGCTCCCAGTTCAGTTTGGGGTAGTCATCCTGGCCAAAGTGGATGCCTAAGATCTTGATCTCCAGCTGGGGCCTGGGGAACACGTCCGGAAGGGCGAACTGCTCGCCCTCCTCCCCCATCCAGAGAACTTCACTCTTGTCCCAGTTGACGAGCGAACCGCATGCCTCGGAGTAGCCCCCAATTTGCGTTTCCACAAAAAGGGCCTCCTCTCGGCTAGACACCACAACCGAGACATCATCCGCATAGGCCATTACCTTCTCTGCCAGACCTGAACCACTGCAGGGCTCCACCGGTACACCCCCCAAACGCTCGCAGTCAAGCCTGCTCACAAAGGGATCTACTGCTAAGACGTAGAGCAGAGGACTCAGCGGGCAACCCTGCCTGACCCCAGAGTCCACAGGAAAGGAGGGACCCACCCAACCATTCACAAGAGGGAAGCTCTCGGCCCCCCTGTACAAAGTTCGGAGCCAAATAATGAACTGGGCAGGCAAACCGTACCGTCTCAGCAGAAGCCACAGGTACTCGTGGTTCACCCGATCAAAGGCCTTCGCCTGATCTAATGCAAGCAGATACCTCCCGTCACCCTGCACCTTTCCACAGCCTCCCGGACGCTCAGGACAGCACCGAAGGTACTACGGCCGGAAACTGCGCAGTGCTGGGACGCGGAAAGCAACTTGTCCGATATTGTTGACATACGCCAAAACAAGATCTTCGCCAGTATCTTTCTATCCGTGGTGAGGAGGGCGATAGGGCGCCAGTTCTCCACCACAGACGGATCCTTGCCCTTTGACAGGAGGATCAAGGCCGACCTTCTCATCGAGGGAGAGAGCAGGCCCGTTGCCAAACATTCATTGAGCACCTCCCTCAGATGAGGAGCCAAAAGGCTCTTAAAGGCTTTATAAAACTCTGCCGTGAGCCCATCAGGCCCAGGTGACTTTTTCAACGACAGAGAGTCAATGGCCCGCTCCACCTCGGCCACCGAGATCAACTCCGTCAAAGAGCCCGAGAGGTCAGGCTCCACATCAAGTGGAGTCCCATCAAGAAAGGCCCTGGCCTTCTCCATATCCAAAGGCTCTGAAGGAGGTCTGAAAAATGAGCTCTGACGACCCCCAGGATCCCTGACCAGGACCGTACCAGAGACCCAGAGGAATCCTTCAGTCCATGTATAACCTTCCCACTCACTGCGTCCCCACAGCTCTTATAGGGATCTGGGGAGGTAAATTTCCCATAATCCCTCTCAAGGACCAGGGAGGCGAGACGGTCATACTGACACTCTTTCATTCGAAGCTTCAGATTGGATATCTGCTCTTGGGGGCCACCAGAGGAGACCAGGTGGTCCAGCTGCCTTCGCAACCTCTGGTAAGCCCAGTACTTGGCGACAGCCCGATACCTAGAGACTCTATGGAAGAAACCCTCAGATCTCTTCTTCACCACCTCCCACCATTCCTGGCGGGGGCAGCCGCTCTCAAGGAGCGAGGTTTGGTCCGTAAAGAAAGCCTCGTAGGCTTCCCTGACTTCGGGGTCCTCAAGCAGCGTCCCATTCAGGCGCCACAAGCCCCGACCTTTCTGGGGGATGTCGGCCACACTCAGGGTGACAGATACCATACAGTGGTCGGAGAACTCCACCGCCTGCAACCCAGGGGCCGCAAAGGAAGAGTCCCCCTTCAAAAAAAACTATCTAATCTACTCCTACTATTACCTCGGGCGTATGTGAAACCCGTGAGGTTGGGGCAGTGCTGGATATGCACGTCCACCAACCCGGCCTCCCTTACTATGCTATTTAAAAAAATACTATCATATCCCAGGGGGCCAGAGGCACCTGCCCGGTCCTTTGACCTGGTGACCATGTTGAAGTCACCTTTTTTTTGGTTTTCTTTTTCCTAACCTCCCAACCAGAATCCACTAGGGACACGTCACCACCCTCCTCCCCAGAGCGCCCGCTAGAGGCGTTATGGCGCTTCTGGGGACCCCTAATGGGCCGTGACGTGTCCATCTCATCTGCCGAGGACGGGCAAGAAGGGTAAGGGACGAGAGGGGAAGGGGACACAGGAAGGGAGGGGGAAGAGGGGAGCAACAGGACCCTCCGGACCTGCAGGACTTTTCCGGGAGCCCTTCCCAATGGCCCCAGACCCCCCAGGAACCTGGACCTCCTCGCCGGGAACATCACCCGTGGCGTCGTCAGCCCCCCCGGGGGGCGGTGGCGTGATCCACCCCACCGCCCCCCGGGGGGCGGTGGCGTGATCCACCCCACCCTGCCTTCGTATCCCCTGTCTAGGCCTCTGGGGGAGAGGATCCCCCGACACACCAGCCCCAGGGCCCCCACCTGCATCCGGTCTCTCCCAATAAAAGCACTTCCGGGGACGTGTGCCATGGTGTTGCCTGCACGCCTGAGCCGGATCCTGGCTGACCACGCCCCGGTCCAGACCCCGCGTTCATCCAAATTCTTCCGCAAGGTGCCCTGGAGTTCCCCAAATCTCGCCAGCCAGGTCTGGATGTCCTCAGGTGGTAGGGACTCGTTCCTCACCAAAATGGTGAGGACGTTGACCTCCTCCTGGCGAGAGATGGGGATTACTCGGAAGGACTTCCAGGGGTCAGACCTCCTCACCATCTCCCAGAGGGTAAAAAATAACTCCATGTAGACAGGGGAGACAAAGCTGACATCGAACTCCTTCCAGGCCGTGGGGTGGATCACCGCAAATATATCCGCCACCCTGAAACCCAGGGCCAGCACCCAGTCCACAACCTGCCCCCTACTGGGGCGCTGGCCCGGGCCCTCCCACCTTAGCTGTACAACATTACAGCGTCTCCTCTCTGGACCCCCTGGACCACGGGTTCGCCCCCGAGAACTGGTCCGCGGGGGGAACCCGAAAGTTCTGGGCGCCAAACTGGCCGTACAGGGGGGCCAGAGGGATGCTAGCACCCGCCACCCGGGCATAGGACCTGCCCTACCTGAGTGCAGATAACAGGTCCGCCTCCTGTTCTGCCCCCAACAGGCGATCTGAGCTGGGCCCTGGGCCCCCCCCCGGAGCACCACCCACCTGGGCATCCCCTGATGGAGCACCACCCACAGGAAACCCATCCACTGAAGCCCCGCCCACCCCCTCCCTATGGGAAGGCAGGCCACCTGCACGGGTCCATCCCCAACCCCAAGGGACGGAATGGGGGTCAGAACTTCAGATACCCCCACAGGGGCATCCCTGAACAGGGACTCCAACTGGCCTTCATCCAAACTACCTCCCATCATACCATCCGTATTGGCACCAGCCCCGTCCTCATCTGCCATGGGGCTATCATGAACCACTTCCCCCTGGGAGCCCTCTAGTAGCCGGATGAAAGCCAGCGCTGGGCAGTCTGCCATAAGCTCCCCTGCAGGGGACTCAGCCCATGACCCCTGCGCAGCACAGATCCCAGTGCTACCTGTGCCTACTGCGGGCCCCCCCACATCATTCCCCCCTGGAGGTACGGAACCGGAAATACCCGGGGACACCCGCTGGAAACCGTCCATGGGGGACACGTCCGCCCGCAAGTCCGCCTCTGTCCGCAGACCCGCCCCTCTCCCTCGCGGCACATGAGGGCGCCAAAGCGTCCAAGGGATGCGGGGAAAGAGCACCATCTCCCACACCAGGAGATGGCGCCTCCACTCCCGCACCCCCTCACTCTCTCCGTAGTGTCCCGCTTGGCCTGTCCTACTGGCCTGGCTTTACCCGCTGCAATGCGTCCGCCACTTGTCCCGCTACACGTGGGCGCGGCCATTTTGGCGCGAAAATGTTCTGCGGCATCGGCCGTTTTGTTCCCCGCCACAGCATCCTTGGGTAACCCCAATAGCCTCACTATCGGGTTCAGCCGCCGGTCTCCCCCCCTACAGCATGCCCCCCACTCCCCGCTCCAGCATCATCGGGTACCCTACCCAGGCCCACTTCCGAACCAGCCTCTCACAGGCTGGTTACTGGTAGACACCCGGGGACCCTCCACTGAAGCATCAGCCCACCGCACCATCCACCACTCCGGCCGCCTCCTCGGGGACAGGGTCATCCACCTGAGACTCTTCCGCCGTCGGGGGTTCCTGCCGGCGTGAACGCTGCCTGGCTCCCCATCTCGTTCTTCAAGCGCAACTCCCTCCGGATCCCGGCGACAAACTCCTGCTCTCGCTTACCACGGTCGCACGGGCCCAGCAGCAAATCCCAAAGATCGCGGCAATATGCCTTGAGGGCCTCTATCGCCTCCTTTAAATTCAGCCCTCTTAGAGCTGCTGGCCTTGTCCCGCCGGTTCCGCAGTTCAGACAAAACCTTCATCCGGCCGCCAAAGGCCAGAGTGGCCTTTTGCATGAGATCCATAATCCGTGTTCTGCGTTTCAAGGCCTTCCCAGCATTCTCGCCCGGCTGGGACCCAGTCCAATCCATCAACTGGAACTGGGTCCCCAGGAACAAACGCTCCTCCCTGGTTAGATGTTTAATACCAGGGAGGGCTTGCAGATCACCAGGCCGGGGAGGCCTCCCTGAGCCTGGGCTCGCTGAGGCCATGGTGCCTCCCTCCTCCTCCACAGCACAGCAAGAGCTCCACACATACACACGTCCACTTGCTCACTGGCTCCACTTCCTGTGGTGGTTGGAGCTGGAATTTTTTTTTACTGTTGTACTGCTTCCAACATAAAACAAATCATACATACAGAAACAGAAACATTCCAAATCAGGACAAAATCAAATACATCTCATAGTCGAGGAATTAACTGAACAAAAGAAACCTGGGGTTTTATCCCCACACGAAACCTGTAGCCTGTCAGATCGCGCTGGCCCCACAGAGCATTGCGGGGACCACTGCGCACCCGCTGACATATACGCCACTTTATAACAGCCGCCCCTCATGGCAAGCCCCAGAGGCCCTGCACCTAGGTGCAGCAACCGCGCCTCTCCCGTCTGCCCTATCACAGGAACATAGTAGGAACATAAAATATATACATATACATAAAACCACCTCATTCACACCACACACATACACCCCCACCACACCCCGCATGTAGGCGGGAATGCAATAGGAGTGCAATGTGCTCATACCTTGTTCACAAAAATAAAATAAAAAACCTACGGGGGGGGTGAAAGGATAGCCAGAACCCACCACCGAAAGGAAAAGGACCAAGAGAGTCCTCAAGGTGGCCGGAAGCAGAAGCCCCTCCACAACCGGGCACACCTCTCGTCCCCAATCCTCTCCCTCTCCAGACACCTCACCTTCACCAACTCCCGATACACATCTCCCACCACCTCATGCGTGGACAGGGTTTTGTCCCTAGTGGACAGGAGACAACGTGCGTGCCAGGTGTAGTAAAGACAAACTGTGCTGACTAAAAACAGTGATGACAACTCCAAATCCTCTGTGGACTCTGAAGTTGCCGTACACCCTCTCCGGAAGAGTCAAGGCCCGGAGGCGGGGATAGCCGATGGCATCTCCGACCCCCTCAAGAACCTCCAAGTTGAAGAGGCACTCGACCAAAAAATGGTCCATGGTCTCCAGTACCCCCCCACACTCGGGGCGAGGACAACCCCTGTCCTCTAGATTCCTGTATTTCAAGTTGGATCTCACGTAGAGTCGTCCATGGAACGCCCTCCACGCAAGATCCCAGAACTTGAGGGGAATTTGCTTGGAATTCAGGAGGGCTAGCCCCTCCACGAGGACCCTCTCCGGGCAGTCCCTCAAGACGAGTGGTTTCAACACGTCTGATGTCATGACCCTCGAGTACAGCTCACGCCGACCCAGAGAGCCCACCTACAGAGCAGTTATCCGCCACCGCCTTAGTACCTTCTAGGCTGTTGGAACGTAGGAGGGAAGGTACCCATGGGATCTACGAAGATCACCAGGGCGCCCCCCACCCTCCCAGCCACTCAGGAACAGAAGGAACCAGTCCTTGCACGACCGTTCCCACAGAGTTGGCACGTCCACAAAAATGGGTTGGAGATTGAACTTCACAAAAATGATGGTGAAGAACACCATCGGATTGATCATGTCCAATCCCCCATGCCTCCTCTGTCGGTACGTGACCTCCCTCTTGATCAGATTCAGCCTGTTACCCCACAACATCAGGAAGAACAGGCTGTAGATCCGTGTATAGAGGGACTCTGGCAGAAGACATACAGTGGTGTGAAAAAGTGTTTGCCCCCTTCCTCATTTCCTGTTCCTTTGCATGTTTGTCACACTTAAGTGTTTCGGAACATCAAACCAATTTAAACAATAGTCAAGGACAACACAAGTAAACACAAAATGCAATTTGTAAATGAAGGTGTTTATTATTAAAAGGTGAAAAAAAAATCCAAACCATCATGGCCCTGTGTGAAAAAGTGATTGCCCCCCTTGTTAAAACATACTATAACTGTGGTTGTCCACACCTTAGTTCAATTTCTCTAGCCACACCCAGGCCTGATTTATTGACACACCTGTTCACAATCAAGGCATCACTTAAATAGGAGCTGCTTGACACAGTAAGGTCCAACAGAAGATCCTTAAAAGCTACACATCATGCCGAGACCCAAAGAAATTCAGGAACAATTGAGAAAGAAAGTAATTGAGATCTATCAGTCTGGAAAGGGTTATAAAGCCATTTCCGAAGCTTTGGGAATCCAGCGAACCACAGTGAGAGCCATTATCCACAAATGGCGAAGACATGGAACAGTGGTGAACCTTCCCAGGAGTGGCCGGCCGCCCAAAATTACCCCAAGAGCGCAGCGACGACTCATCCAAGAGGTCACAAAAGACTCCACAACAACGTCCAAGGAACTGCAGGCCTCACTTGCCTCAGTTAAGGTCAGCGTTCATGCCTCCACCATCAGGAAAAGACTGGGCAAAAATGGCCTGCATGGCAGAGTTCCAAGGAGAAAACCACTGCTGAGCAAAAAGAACATCAAAGCTCATCTCAATTTCTCCACAACACATCTTGATGATCCCCAAGACTTTTGGGACAACATTCTGTGGACCGATGAGACAAAAGTGGAACTCTTTGGAAGGTGTGTGTCCAAGTATATCTGGCGTAGAAGGAACACTGCATTTCAGAAAAAGAACATTATACCATAAAATATGGTGGTGGTAGTGTGATGGTCTGGGGCTGTTTTGCTGCTTCAGGACCTGGAAGACTTGCCGTGATAAAAGGAACTATGAATTCTGCTGTCTACCAAGAGATCCTGAAGGAGAATGTCCGACCATCTGTTCGTGTACTCAAGCTGAAACGAACTTGGGTTCTGCAGCAGGACAATGATCTTAAACACACCAGCAAGTCCACCACCGAATGGCTGAAGAAAAACAAAATGAAGACTTTGGAGTGGCCTAGCCAAAGTCCTGACCTGAATCCTATTGAGATGTTGTGGTATGACCTTAAAAAGGCCGTTCATGCTCGAAAACCCTCTAATGTAACTGAATTAGGACAATTCTGCAAAGATGAGTGGGCCAAAATTCCTCCAGGACGCTGTAAAAGCCTCATTGCACGTTATCGCAAACGCTTGGTTGCAGTTGTTGCTGCTAAGGGTGGCCCAACCAGTTATTAGGTTTAGGGGCAATCACTTTTTCACACAGGGCCATGATGGTTTGGATTTTTTTTTCACCTTTTAATAATAAACACCTTCATTTACAAATTGCATTTTGTGTTTACTTGTGTTGTCCTTGACTATTGTTTAAATTGGTTTGATGTTCCGAAACACTTAAGTGTGACAAACATGCAAAGGAACAGGAAATGAGGAAGGGGGCAAACAGTTTTTCACACCACTGTACGTAGCTGACATGGAGGAACTCCAGCAGCAGGTAGGTTTTCACCATGCTGACCCTTTCCCTCAGTGACAGCTTCCAGCCTTTCCAGGCGTTCACTTTCCGTGTGGCACCCACGAGCCTGCGCTCCCAGTTTTGCTTTGGGTAGTCACCCGGGCCATATGTGATGCCTAATACTTTAACTTCTGGCTGGGGGCAGGGGGAACACGTCCGGGAGGGCAAACTGCTCACCCTCCTTCCCCAACCAGAGAACTTCACTCTTGTCCCAGTTGACCTGCGAACCAGACGCCTCAGAGTAGTCCCCGATTTGCGTTTCCACAAGAAGGGCCTCCTCTCGGCTAAAAAACTACCACCGAGACGTCATCCGCATAGGCCACAACCCTGACTGCAAAAACTGAGCCACTGCCGGGCCCCACCGGAACCCCCCTCACACACTCGCAGTCAAGCCTCCTCACAAAGGGATCTACTGCAAAGACATAGAGCAGGGGACTCAGCGGGCAATCCTGCCTGACACCAGAGTCCACAGGAAAGGAGGGACCCACCCAACCGTTCACAAGGGGGAAGCTCTCCGCCCCCCTGTATAAAACTCTTATCCAACTGATGAATCGAGTGGGCAGGCCGTATCTCCCCAGAAGAAGCCAGGAGGTACTTGTGGTCCACCCGATCAAAAGCCTTTGCCTGATCCAGCACCAGCAGATACCGCCCATCCCCCGTTGCCCTGCACTTTTCCACGGCCTCCCAGACGTTCAGGACGGCGCTATAAGTGCTCCGGCCGGGAATTGCACAGTGCTGAGAGACGGACAGCAACTTGTCTGCGATGGCAGACATACGTAAAAAAAGAATCTTTGCCAGAATCTTCCTATCCGTGGTGAGGAGGGCGATGGGACGCCAATTCTCCAGCCGGGACGGATCCTTCCCCTTTGACAGCAGGATCAAGGCTGACCTTCTCATTGAGGGAGGGAGCAAGCCAGACGCCAAACATTCGTTGAACACCTCCCTCAAATGAGGAGCCAAGAGGCTCTTAAAGGTTTTGTAGAACTCAGCCGGAAGCCCATCGGGCCCCGGTGACTTCTTTGGTGACAAAGAGTCAATTGCCTGCTCCACTTCAGCCGTCGAGATCAACTCTGTCAAAGAGTCAGGGAGATCAGACCCCGCCTCCAGCGGAGTCTCGTCAAGATAACTCCTGGCTCTTCCCAGATCTAGAGGCCTCCTCCGAAGGATGCCTGAAAAGTGGTCACCGATGACCCCCAGGATCCCCGATTTGGACCGGACCAGAGACCCCGAGAAATCGAACAGTCCGTGTACTACCTTCTCACTCACCGCTTCACCACAGCTCTTGTAGGGATCCGGGGTGGTGAACCTCCCGTAATCCCTCTCAAGGACCAGGGAAGCGAGACGATCGTACTGGCACTCCTTCATCTGACGCTTCAGCTCTGAGACCTGCTCCTGAGGGCCACCAGAGGAGATCAGGTGATCTAATTGCCTTCTCAACCTCTGATAGGCCAGGTGACGGGAAATCGCCCGGTGCCTTGAGACCTTACGGAAAAAGCCTTCCGACCTTTTCTTCACCACTTCCCACCATTCCTGGCGGGAGCAGCCGCTCTCCAGGAACACCGCTTGCTCCATGAAGAAGGTCTCGAAGGCCTCCCTGACTTCAGGGTCCTCGAGCAGTGACCCATTCAGGCGCCACAGGCCTCGACCCTTCTGGGGGGTGTCGGCCACATTCAGAGTGACAGACACCATACAGTGGTCGGAGAACTCGACCGCATGCAGCTCAGGAGCCGCAAAGGACGAGTCCCCCTTCAAAAAAAAAAAAACTATCTAACCTACTCCTACATCTGCCTCGGGCATAAGTGAAACCAGTGCTGTTGGGGAAGTGCTGCACGTGCATATCCACCAACCCGGCCTCCCTCACTATGTTATTAAGAAAAATACTATCATATCCCAGGGGGCCAGTGGCACCTGCCCGGTCCTTTGACCTGGTGACGGTGTTCAAGTCACCGCCAAAGACCACACTCTGGGACGTGAACAAGTAGGGCTTCAGTGCCGCAAGCAGTTCCTTCCTCCCCCTCTTAGACTGAGGGCCGTAGATATTAATCAGCCGGAGGAATTCCCCCCTCACGACCACATCCACCATGAGACACCTCGATTTTATTTCTGTTTTCTTAAGTAGTGGGATTAATTGATGTTCTATCAATACATAATCTATACTAGAGTATGTCCCATGCACTGCTGAATAAAACGTATAGTCCCGAGTTTCCGGTTGTCTAATTCTCCAAGCATCCACAAGTTGGTATTCCAGTAGTAGGGATTTTATCCTGTTTTGTCTTGAAGTTGACCACCGGAGAGACCGTCCCGATGTATCCATCCGTGGGTCAATACACATGTTCAAATCTCCCGCTACTATTAATTTCCCCTTTTTGAATTCTGATAGTTTCCCTAGGGTTTTCCTTAGGAACCCATCTGGGTTTTTATTTGGTGAATAAATGCTTGCTATAGTGCATTCTGTATTATATAATTTCCCCCTTATGAAGAGGAATCTCCCATCCGGATCTGCTAATTGCGCCTTTATTTCAAACATTGTGTTTCTGTCAAATCCTATTGCCACTCCCCTTGAATAGTTTGATGTAGAATCTCCATAGAACCACGTAGGAAACTGCCACGTGCATAGTCTACCTCCTGATACATGTGAAATATGTGTCTCCTGTAAACATACTATATTCGCCCCATAATGCTGTAATTCCTTATTTACTATAAACCTTTTTCTTTGGCGTATTTATGCCCCTTACAATATATGATGCCAAATTCAATGTAGCCATATCTCACCTAATAACACATCTATCCCCTTCCCCCCCCCCTCCTCCCATGGGGTTTCCGATATCCCCACCAGAAGAGAGGCACAAAGGGGGAAGGAAAAGGGCGAGAGAGAGAGAGAGAGAGAGACCCAAAAAAAAAAACACAAACCCCCACCTCCCCCCTCCCTATCCCACCCCCCTTTCCCGGACTCTTCCACATTGGAGAGTGAACAAATTACATATTTGTTCCGCGCATGGGGCCGTCTGCACCTAATTAGATGTCGGCTGGTCGCCATGCTTCCCAATGGGACGAGCCTCTACAAATCGCTGACCCCCCCCCCCCCCCCCCCAACACCGTCACCCCCCTCCGGCTGCCACTTATTTTCTATTCCTTAATTTCTTTCCAAAAACTGTCTATGCTTCACACTCTTCTTCCGCCCCCCTGAACCCGTGTCCACTGTGCATTACCAGGAAACATCCCTCTGCTATTATTCTCCTCCCATCCCGGCAAAGCCGGCTGTGGAAGGTCTAATTTCTTGCAGAAGTCTGGTAAGTCTTCAGGGAACCTCAGAACTGCACTGCGTCCATCTTTTTTGCCATTAAGGCAAGCTGAAAATCCCCATTTGTTCTTTGAGTGGCTTGAGAAGTCGTCGTCTTGCCAATGTTTCTCCTGACAAATCTGAAAATATCTGCAGTTCAATGCCTTCATACATAATTCTGGTCATCTTGCGTGCATTTTCCATTATTTTGGCCTTCTCCTCATAGTAATGGAATCTTACTATTATATCCCTTGGATTCTCGTTGGTATCTAGTAATCCTATGGACTCTGTCCAGCTTCAACATCTCATCCTCTTCTCTCCCCAATATAGGGTTAAATAGATTCTGCATTACTTTAGTTAGTTCCTCATTTTTATATTTTTCTGCTATCCCTCTTATTCTCAGGTTCTTCCTCCGGCTGCTATTTTCCTGATCCTCTATTTTATATAAGAGCGATCTGTTTGTTCTTTGAATAAATTCCATTTGCTCCTTTATTTCCAATAATTTTTGATCATAATTATTCATCCTTTCTTCTATGTCTTCCACTCGCCTGAGAACCTGCCCAATGTCAGCTCTGACTGCTGCAATGTCAGTTTTCAGTGATGTCTCAACTTTAGATAGCGTCTCGGTGAGCATTTCTTTTATTTGTTCCAGATTTGATTGGGTTCCAACCAGTCCGGGATCCTCCATCATTTCTGGATGTGTCCTACCCTTTTTCTTCTTATTAACGTTTTTCTGTGTTTTAGAACTTCCTTGGGGACTTCCCGCCCCAGTTTTTGATCGTGTAACACACGTATCATTTATTTTAGCTTCTTCACCTGTTATTTTAGGTTTGCCAGTCCCAATCTTTACTGTAGTCACCTGTCTGGGGGATCTATGTCCGTTTTCCACCAAACTTGTTTCCCCTGTCATGTATCGCTGAATTCTCCCTGGGCTGCCAATCGGTGGGCCTCCTTTTCCTGTTTTACTTGTTTTCCCCCTCTTTGTATTAGAGTCTGCCATGAGCAGTCTGCCCCACCAGTGATACTTAGAGATCAACTCGCTGTAAGTTCAAAAAATATTTAGTCACACTATGGGGAGAATTCCTCTTTTGTTTCTCTAATAAGCCTCTATGTCATTTGAAAGGCCCTCTTCCTCTGAAAAGTGACCCAAGGATTCAATATCCATCCATAACTTGTCATCTGGCTTTTTCCCCTGGGTACCGTACAACAAAATTTGATCACAAGTGATGGCAGTGTGCCCAGGGAATCTATAACAGGCAGCAAGCCTAAACCATATATAAAAAGTATTTAGAAGAAAAAAAAAAAAAAAAAGAACAATGATTTTACAAAGAGGAGGGGGTCAGGTCTCCCTATGAGGCTTAATTTAGGGGTTTGTTTGTAGCGAACAATTTGTAACAAGTAGCTAAGACCGGTAATTTGTAATTTATAGCAGTTTATAGCCAGTAAATTGTAGCTGACAATACAAGCCGAGCCAAATATTGAATAAAATAGCAAAGGCCAGGAAAAGTCACTATGATATTTGGAAGTCCTAAACCAATCCCAGGTGGTTTTTCTCTTTTCTTTTATTTCCTTTTCTCTTTCAGAGGCAAATAATTTGTAGCAAGAGGTTTATAGCAGATGATGCAGACTCAACTCAATGTAAAAGTTACTGTATGAGATTCGGAAATCAGCAAAATCTGAAAAGTCATTATCATAAGGAGCTCATGTTGCGCACAGCAGTCACTCATAGACCCCTATGGATTTTTATTACTGTCCAGATACGATAAATATTTCTAATAAGCAACGATTCTCAGCCACCACCTCCCCAGGTAACTCAGAGGGGAGGTAGGGAGAAAAAAAAATAGTAGCTTAAGGCAAACAGACACCCCAGCAGCCAGACAAGCGACACAAGGAATGAGATGTCCTTGCTTCTGCGGCAAATTTATCATATAGTTCATGTAATCCCTTGTGTTATCTGTGAATTACTGTACGTTGTTATAACGCCTTAAGGCTGCATTCACACCTGAGCTTTTTGTAGCTTGAAGCCTGAAGCTACAAAACGCTAGAGGGGAAAAAATACATTATTCTCTATGGAGATGGTTCACATCTCCACTCCAAAACACCTGAAGCCCTACGCCTGAAGCTCAAACAAGTTCCGGACCCTTTTTTGTCGCGCGAATCGGGTAGATTTGGGCGTTTTTAATCTTTTTACATTGGTGACCTTTTGCTCTGCACAAAATTTGCGGCAAAACGCCACGAATCGCGGTAAAAAAAGCCACAAAAAAAGCCACAAATCGCGGTAAAAAAACTCTGCCAAAAAACGCCGCAATTCGCGCGATTTTCTGCCTGAAAAGCTACGCTCAGGTGTGAATGCAGCCTTATATATTAATGTATTTGCTACTTTTTTTCCTCCTTATAGTAGTACTGCTGTATTAGCAAAAGGGGAGCGGAGAGCCTCCAACTTCCATTGTGGTTTGTAACAAGCCGTTTGTAACTAGCAATTTGTAGCAAATAGATTGTAACCAGTAATAACACAGACCAGAAAAAAAAAACAAAAGGAACCAATAGAGGTCAGGTCACACTGCACTATATGGCAGTCAGGAGACAGTCCTGATATTTATCAAAGACAAGTGGTTTGAAGTAGATGGCAGATAGTTTGTAGCAGATAATGCAGATTAAGCCATATAAAAGTCACTCTATAGAATGGTCAAAAATCACTATCAAAAAGAGCTCCAGTTGCATATAGCAATCACTTATATACCCTTGTGGGTTTTTATTGAAGTCCAGTGAGCCAAGGATATCTCAAACATGCAGCAGTCTTCAGCCTCCCCCTCCCCGACGACTCTGGGAGGGAGATAGAGAAACACACAGCAGACAAAAAAAAAACTTTAAAACAAACACTTCAGCAGCTCAGTGAAGAGCAAGAGGAAAAAAAAAAGGCAATATCCTTGTTTCTGCAGCAGATTTCTGATACAGTTCATACAATTCAAACACCTTGTATTATCTGTGTTTTGCTGTATGTTATTATATCACATCTGGTGTGTTATTTGTTTTTTTTTACTTTACCACATTCCTGTAGTGATACTGCCATGCTAGTGGAGGGGGAGGGGAACCTCCATTCAGCTTCAATTCCTCTCTCAAAGCAGCCTTTACCAGTCCTTCTTTGCTTTTTTTCTCCCTTTACCTCCTTCTACTTTTTGCTTCACTTCTCCACTTTGTGATATAGAAGTCCCCACTCTGCCGATTTCTGTGAGTCCTCTCCATATTGCGATCCTCTCCACCTCACCTCCTCCTCTTCACTCCCCTCTGCTCATACCAGAGCGATCAATGACAAGCAGCTGCACGTGGGGAAGCAGGATAGAGGGGGGGTATCTCCGTGTCAGCTAATGAGACAGGCGGGCAGCTCCTAGTGGAGTATCACTGATGGTGTGAGCTACACAGACAGCATGGGAAGCAGGAGCATCAGCTGTCCCAGCTACTTCGGCATCACACCAGAAACTTCTGCTTCAGCTTAAGTGGAGACAGGGCTCCAGTGCGGTGTGTGTCTGCTACATGTGAGAAGCCCCTCCCTTCCCCAGGACCCTGGCACTCCTTCATCTGACGCTTCAGCTCGGAGACCTGCTCCTAAGGGCCACCAGAGGAGATCAGGTGGTCTAATTGCCTTCTCAACCTCCGATAGGCCAGGTAACGGGAAGTCACCCGGTGCCTCGAGACCTTACGGAAAAAGTCTTCCGACCTTTTCTTCACCACTTCCCACCATTCCTGGCGGGAGCAGCCTCTCTCCAGGAACACCGCTTGCTCCATGAAGAAGGTCTTGAAGGCCTCCCTGACTTCAGGGTCCTCGAGCAGCGACCCATTCAGGCGCCACAGGCCTCGACCCTTCTGGGGGGTGTCAGCCACATTTAGAGTGACAGACACCATACACTGGTCGGAGAACTCGACCGCATGCAGCTCAGGAGCCGCAAAGGATGAGTTCCCCTTCAAAAAAAACCTGTCTATTCTACTCCTGCTGTTACCTCGGGCGTAGGTGAAACCCGTGCTGTTGGGGAAGTGCTGCAAGTGCACGTCCACCAACCCGGCCTCCCTCACTACGCTATTCAAAAAAATGCTATCATGTCCCAGGGGGCCAGTGGCACCTGCCCAGTCCTTTGACCTGGTGACCATGTTAAAGTCACCGCCAAAGGCCACACGCTGGGACGTGAACAAGTAGGGCTTCAGCGCCATGAGGAGTTCCTTCCTCCCCCTCTTGGTCTGCGGGCCGTAAAAGTTGACCAAACGTAGGAATTCCCCCCTCACGACGGCATCCACCACGAGACACCTGCCAACCTCCACTTGAATTACTCGCTGGCAAGCCACCGGACCAGTCTTAAAAAGGACCGCGACTCCACTACAGGGCTCGGCCGCAAGAGACCAGAGAGAGGGCCCGTGCCTCCACTCTCTCTTTGCTAAATGCATCTCTGCCACAGATGCTAGCCAGGTCTCTTGCAAAAACAAAATGTCGGCTTCAACTCAGCCGAGAAAATCGAAGGCCGCAAAGCGAACCGCTGTAGAATGCACACTTGCGACATTAATAGTCGCAAGGCGTATTGGAGCGGGTACAGCCATTTAAGTAATTGGCATTGCACGCCCCTCTACATACCACTCACACAACAATCATTCGTCGAGTCCACCCTCGGAATCGTCCGAGAGGGACTCGTACCTATTAGACAGGGGAAGGGGGCTGACATTGCCCTCCATCCCCCGCAACTTTCTCTTGCGTTTTTTGGAGAGCTTCCTGGTCCAGCCAGGATCCAGGGGCTCTCCTCCTCCCTCGTCCTCAGAGCGAGAACTCCGGGACCCCTTCGTTCGTTCTCTTATTTGGCCCTTTACCGGGCCGGATGTGTCCATCCGGTCCTGCTCGACAGGTGGGCCATGAGCAGGGCCGGGGACCTGGGTGGGATGGGGACGAGGGGAGACTGGGGCGGGAAGGGAGGGGGTGGAACGGGAGGACCGGGGACAGGGAATTTGGGGAGAAGGAGGGGGGGGAAACTAGGAGGGGGAGGGGCCTTCTTAGCCCCTTGATGTTTTTTACGAAGTGCCCCTCGGGCACTACCAGCCCCTGAAGCCCCCGCCTCTGGTGCTGGTGGTGGCGCCGAGGTTGCTGGTTCTGCCAAATTAGCATCCCCAGAAACCGGGCCCTGTTCCCCACGCCTGGGGGGCCTGGGCGGCCTTGGCCCCTGAGGGGGCGGCACTCCTGCGTCGCGAGCTCCAGAGGACTGGTGACTCGCACCTGGAGCCTCGCCGGCCCCAGTGGGTGCCCCTGGTGGATTGGGGATCCCTCCAGCCGCATCACCCCTATAGGCCGAAGGGATGCCCCATCTCCCCACAAAGGTTGCAGGCAATAAGCCTGCAACCCTCGGGGGAGTGACCAAACCCTTTGCGCCTGACGCAACATGGCATGGTACAATTCACGCTTAGGTGGGCAGTACTGCCGCATTTAAAGCAGCGGCGGGGCTGGCCGGGGTAGAAGGCCAGGATCCGGTCCCTCCCAATGAAGGCGCTCCCCGGGAGGTGCGCCACGGTGTTTCCTGCGCGTGTAAGCCGGATCCTAACCAACCAAGCCCCCGTCCATACCCCGCGCTCGTCCAAGTTCTTCTTAAGGGGGGACTGGAGCTGCCCATACCTCCTCAGTCAGGTGGCAATATCCTCTGGGGGTACGGACTCGTTCCGAACTAATACAGTGACATTCTTTAGCTCCTCCTGCCGCAAAAGCGGAAATACCCTGAAACTCTTCCATGGTTCAGACCGCTTCACGACCTCGTAAAGAGTCAGGAAGAGCGCCATCTGGACTGGAGTCATAAAACTGACGTCAAATTCCCGCAAATTTGATGGATGTATCACTGCAAAAAGGTCCGCCACCTTAAAGTGCAGGGCCAGCAGGTAGTCTATGACTAGACCCCTGCTTGGACATGCACCTGAACCCTCCCACCTAAGCTGGACCACGTTGCGTCTCTTACGCTCTGGGCCCCCTGTACCCCGAGACCAGGACTGAGCACCCTGAGGCTGCTTAGCGGGCGGGACCCTGAAATTCTGGGCCCCAAACTGCCCATACAGGTGGCCCAGAGGTACACTGGAACCGGCGACCTGGGCAAACGAACGGATCTGCCGCAGGGCCTGCAGGAGAGTCGCCTCCTCCTGGGTCCCCAGAATGACCTCAGCAGGCGGTGGACCAGCACCTTCCCCCTGCGGGGGTACTACACCTGGAGCCTCAGCTCCACCCTCCTCCTCAACCATAACTTGCCCCGGAACTTCCCCCGGCTCTACCGGAATGGGGGCAGGGGGGGTCCGATGGGGGGACCCCAACCGGAGTTCCCTGCTGGACCTCCGGGATATCCTCCTCCATCGGACTCACCCCATCCGCATTGGCCAGGATGGGATCGGCCGGGATGGGATCAAATGGCTGCGATCCCTCCAACTTGCGAATGAAGTCCAGGGCCGGACAAGGGGCCTCGAGATCCCCCATAGGAGCCTCCGCCCACTCTACACATTGCAGGGCGCCGATCGCGGGACTGACATACTCGTCCGCCACGATCGATGCCGCAGCTCCGCCTACCTCCCCCCGATCCGACTGCGGGGTGGTGTCACCCGACCGGAAGTGGTCGGGGACATCAGCTGGATTGGGAACTGGGGACACTGGAACTCCTTCCCCGGAGCCCGCCCCACCAGAAGTGGCGTCACTCCTGCTTCTCCTGAAGCCTGGGGAAAGACGGGGATAGTGCGGCCGGGTCATGCTCGCTCTGTGACCAGCCCCTTGATCCCGGTTAGCTCCGGTCAGCTCTGGAACGGCCCTGGATGCCTCCTGAAGCCTGGGGAAAGCCAGGGATAGTGCGGCCGGGCACTGACCGCTCCATGGATGGCCCCTTGATCCCAGTTAGCTCCAGTCAGCTATGGATATTTTTTATTATACAGCCACTGCTACCATATTTACAAACATAAAGTTTACATAACAAAAATCAACCTTATACACTCATTTCATATTACAATCAAATTACAATAGTCTGGCTCACTAACTACTTCCCACAGGTAAAGCCACTAATTAAAGCAGCATCACCCTGGTACTAAACTGTTGCATCACTGCACTCACAGTTCTTCCTCCTCCCCATCATACTCGGCCCCCGAAGAAGGAACCCCGCTCACAACCTTTAAACAACCTCCAGGTCCCTGCCGGGGACCCGACTCAAGAACTTTCTTTTTCTTTTTTTTTTTGTGGTTTTGTTTCTTCTTTCTTATGGTTACCCATTCTGTACTTTTATGCATGGGATCCCTATCACCCTCCTCATCAGATATTTCTTTAGGACGCTTCTGGGTACCTTTTTACAGTTACCTCCATTTCTTCCTCCTCCACCTGCTCATCGCTAGTCATAGAGGAATCAGAGAGGAGATGCCTGGGGAGGGGAGGGAAAGCACGGTAAGGGCTCAGGGAACGTGGGGCAGGGGACACTGGGGGGGAGGGGACCCTGGGGGGGGAGAGAAGGGGGGTGGAACGGGGGGCTCAGCGGAACCCCCACTCTGCAAGACAGGACCAGGTTTTCCTGAGGCCAAAGCCTGCTCAACCTTCTGACCAGCCACTTTACTAACGGGAACCCTTTCCTGTCGTTCCTTAGCCGGCCTTTGCCTCCGGGGAGGTACCCCACCCCCACCAGGAGCATCACCAGCAGGGGGAGCACCCTCTCTGTAGGCCCTAGGGCATCTACTAAAGGGGTGCCCCATTTGGCCGCACAGATTACACTGAATGAGGCCACAGGATTCACTTGAGTGTCCAAACTTATTACACTTGGTGCAACGCATCACTGTGCAGTCTGCACTTAAATGGGTTGGACACCCACACCGAAAACAGCGCCGGGGCTGACCGGGATAGAACACCAGGATCCTGTCCCTGCCAATAAAGGCACTACCAGGGACATGTGCCACGGTGTTCCCTTGCCTTCTTAATTTGATCCTGGTGTTCCATGCACCGGTGCACACCCCGCTCTCATCCAACCCTTTCTCCAAGGGACCCTGCAACTGACCATGCCTACTCAGCCATGTCCCAATATCTTCATGCGGCAAACTTTCATTGCGCACCAAGACAGTGATGCTCTTTACATCCTCCTGTCGGCTAAGGGGAATGATCATTAACCCTTTCCAGGGCTCTGTACCATTGATAATTCCAAAAGCAGTTATAAAAAGTTCCATAATCACAACATTCACAAAACTCAAATCAAAGTCGCGTGATCCAGCAGAGTGGATCACAGCAAAGATCTCTGCGACTTTGATCCCCAGAGACAGGATCACATCCACCACCTGGCCCCTACTGGGACACTGACCCTCCCCCTCCCACCTGAGCTGGACTACATTTCTGCGCCTTCTCTCCGGGCCCCCAATACCACGGGACCATGAATTTGCACCTGAAAACTGGTCCGCTGGGGGGACCCGGAAATTACGAGCACCAAACTGGTCACATATTGAACCCAAAGCTGCCCTAGCCCCCGCCACATTAGCATATGAGCGGTGCTCCCCTAAAGCTGTCAGATCAACCTCCGGCGTACCCCTAAGGATCTGCCCAGGGAGGGGGACCCCCGGAGGAGACCCCAAAGAAGCCGCCAAAGGAGAAGCCTCCTGGACCACCGAACCCCTCCCCTGTATCCTCTCACTTCTCCAGGGTACAGGCTGAACCTCAGACGGACCCTCACTTGCGGAGTCCCCCGAGGACCGGCCAGCCAGGAGGTCATCCCGGTCTTCTGACCAACTTTCTTCAACAACCATGTGAGCCCCACATAAATCCACCACAGTCTCCCCCTGCTGAGACCCCTCCAGACCGCGAATAAATGCTAGTGCTGGATCATCCTCTCTTTGTGATCCCAACGGGCAATCACCCCAGGCTACAGCCTGTGCTGGATTCAAAGTGCCACCAGTTGTTGACACCTTCCTCCCCAGAGAGACACGGAGCACCGGAAACCGCGGGGACCGCCGACCAGAAGTGAAGCGCAGCGTCACTCTCCGCGATTTCAGGCTTCACGGCTCCCGCCGTAGCTCCGCCTCCTGTTACCGCGTCATTCCCGGAGGACACCAGCTGATTGGCTCCCAGCTAAGATGCACCTCCCACCCCCCGCCAGGAAGACGGCATTCCTTTACCACCCTCCGCCATTACCAAAGTCTTGCCACATGGTCCCCCCTTAGAGGCAGCCATACTGGCTTGACTCTTACTATCAGTCTTAGTCCCCTTAACCTTAGCCTTTCTCCCCTCACCCTGTGTCTGGCTTACAGCAGCGATTGCCGACACA